>CM036623.1:11336875-12750000 GCA_020746105.1 Trogon surrucura | reverse complement strand
TATCTTCACAATCACCTCATTCATGGTTTTAGCATTTGCCTACATTTTGCCCAGGCTGACTGGTTCCACTTCCCACTCCATCTAATGCCATAAAAAGCAAGACGAGCATTTGATTACTACTACTTGCTTGTGGTCAGAGTCCTGGACATCCACCTCTTGCAGAAACCCCAACTTTTTGGGCTTCTCTCCTTTTGGGAGAGGAGAGAACTAGGTCTGGCCACCGGGTTGTGATACACTATATGGGGAGCAAGGGCTAAGGCAAGGAGCAGAACCCATTTGGTTCAGGGAACATCTGGCAGATCGGACAGCAAGACAATCTGGTGGTAGTGAGATATGCCCTCACTGATGGAATTAGAGACGTGAAACCTACGTCCCATGACATGACACCCAGCAGCTGGCTGCTGACACAACCCGAGCTACAGATGTCTGTCTGCTGAAGAGGCCCAGAGCCATCATCACCTGTGCCACATCGCTGGCAGCCTCTACCCCATGCATTGAGGAGAAACTCCCAGGAAAGAGCTCCTGGATGCATCATCTTCACTTCAGGTGGGACCTTTGGAAGGCAAGGAAGGTAGGCAGGACCACTTCCAAAATGTACTAGCTCATAGTTTTGTTTGCCCTGGGCACCGGATCCGTGCCCCTTCCTTTCAGCGACAGAACGGCCCCTCCGCTCTTCCTCCCCCACCCAAAGCTCCAGCACCCGCAGAAGTGGAGACAGGAAACCCACCCTGCTGAAAACAAACCTGGAAAGAAGAAATTGGTTTTTATCGTTTATTAAGTTCAAGAAAGGGGTATACAATCAAACAGCCCCAGGATGTTAAAACTGCAGTTCAGAAGCGCAAGAAGCTTCGCCATCAGCAGGCAGGACTGGAGATAGGTCTTGATCCGGCATCTCAGGACAATTCTGGGGTACGTCACATTTCCAAAAAGCTTCTAACCTCTGAATACCTAATTACTACTTTTTCCTTTCTGAAATGCAGGAGATGAAAGAGCAATAAACTATTAAATCAATCAAATTCCTGCAGTCAAGAGGCAACATCCCACAGGAGAAGGCAAGCCATTGCGTGTTGTTCCCAGCCAGGGGACCGCTCTCACTCACAGCAAAGCACTGCAGTACGTTATTTAGAAATTAAGGCAGGAAACGAAGACAGACTCAGACAGATTTTTACCATGGATTCCCTCAAAAATAATTATTTTGATGAACTTCTTTATATCATCCTGAAGATATTCAAAACAGGAGTAACACTTCCACAATTCACAGGACCTCCTGAACTGAAACGTGGTGTATCTGTATTTCTACCTCAGCACTGTCTGCCTCAGAAGAAAGGAAGAACTAAACCCACAGTACTGGAATAGCAATTTAACAGTTAGTAAATTAATGTATTAGAGCCAAATTTATTTCTTTTTTCTCCCTCCTCACTTGAATAATGAATATTGCTTAGTCTGTAAGACTTGCAGAATTGGGTCCTTGGCTTAAAGCCAACAAATACAGACGACTTTTTCTGGTCTCAGTTTCACTGCAGGTCTTTGCATGGGCAAGATGCTAAGCACTGCGTGGATACGACCACTCTGAGAACAAACTGCTGCATGCAAAGTAAATGATGTCCAAAGCGAGAGTTTTTACTCAGTAATTACACAGAGAATAACTGATTTACAACTGAAAATAAAACTGAAGTACAGAACCAGGTCTGAAATGTGAGGCAATGGACATGAAACTACCTTATGGCATGTATGCCAATAAAGGGCATTTCTGAGGCACAAATACTGTGCTTTGAAGAATGATGAAAACTTTCAGATAGTACTATGCATACACCTCTTTAAGGGGTATACCCCACTTTACCTTGCTAGCCAGTGAAGAAACATATAAACATTTTGGCTATTTGAGTTTGTGTCAAGCCAATCTTACAAGCTCCCCTTTGAACAATTATGAACGTGTGTATTGGGTTCGATCCCCATTGAGTCCCCACGTGTTGCCTGATCCAGTTGAGAGGCGTCTCTGCCCATGACAGGGAGGTTGGATTAAATGACTCTAAGGTCCCTTCCAGCCTAGGCCATTCTATGATTCTGTGACTGCAGTATTAAGGAAAAAAATAACAGAGACCTTATTTGGTCACACGCTTTGAGTCTTCTTCATGAAAACCCAAGATGTATTCAGGTTGATAGAGGGCTAAAAGAAAACCTAAAAATTGTCTTGATCTACCAGTATGCTATTCCTACAGGCAGCAAAGAAATTGCTTAACTTAGTTACCATCCCATTCATTACACACTGGTGGAGGAGTCTTCTAGGCCATCTAAGCTAGCCGTGTGCCCAGATAAAATTAAACCTGAATTAAAAACAAACAAACAAAACTAAACACAATGTGATTGGAGGCATTTCAGTGAAACGATAAAACAGTCCATATTCAGTATTAGCATCATGCACCCATCCAAAACACATCCAGTGAGGTCGACAAAGTATTCAGTGACTCTCTTCTATTTGCCAGCTGAGTGCAGTAAAACATAAAGACATAGCTTAGATTAATACATACATATATATATATATATAAAATTAACTATGAAAGCACTGTTACAAAAAACTCTTGTTTTATAGAAATGTTTTATATTAAATATCCTGGCAATGCAATAAAGGCCAATTGAATCACAGCCCTTCATCCCTGGCTTTGTGCTACCGAGGGAAGAGAGACCCACTGGGCTGCCCAGCTGCTCAAAGACCAAGGGGCTTTTCCCAAAGCCACGCATGGCACAGCTGAGAGTTTTAAACCAACAAACTGCCTCCGCAAAACAAGTTGATGTCACCTTAAAAAAAAAGAGCAAGTAATCCTAACTTGTAAATAAATACGTAGACAAATGTCATGACACTCTCTCAAAGCCACCCCATGCAAATCCAGTTACAGAGGATGTTATATAAGAGACACTTTTCACATAGATGTTATAACCTGTGCAGGAATACCAAGATTTCTAGACACAAGCAGAATTGAACACTTACTACTAAATCAACCTTTGACAATGTTCAAGGCCTGTTAATGCGAGAGAGCGCACAATTTTAACTAGACTACTGATCATTCACTGGGCGGAAAAGGAAAGAAATCCCCAAAAGCCACTACATCAGTAAATATCCGCTAAAATACAAAAAGCAAGATCAGTATCACCACCACTGAATCCTGTAAAACCTGGTCCACTCAGAACCTTAAACCAGACACTAATTCTCACACATGGTATTTTCAGGCTGGGTTAGTGAATTTGACGATCTATGTTTCCACATGAAAAGGCAATGACTCGACATAAATGCAGATTCTGCATCGATCAGGGCTACAAGGAAGAATCTTTGCAGCACAAAGCATTAAACCTTGACTAGTACCAGCTTAATGACAGGTAAACTCTTTCTTGGGCTTTTTAAACCAGATTAAGGCTCTCAGGCTTTTTAGGTACAGCCTCCCATCTCATTCTTGTTAATGAAAAATAGCCAAGAGAAAGATCATGCTAAGCGGACTTTGACAATAGAATAGACTGCCTTAAAAAAAAATAATATATATATACACATACTTTGCAAAAGCATATTAATAAAGTAGGGGAAAAAGTTCATCTGTCCCACCGCAGAGACATGAGCCAGTCACAACCCCTAAAAGCACAGCCTATAAGGCTCTGTAGCCCAGCAGTTACAGCAATAAAATGAGTATCAACTGCCTTTTTATGAGAAAAAGTACCCACTCATTATTTTCCACAAAATTTAGGTAATTATTTTAAGTAGGAAACACATATTAGAGCAAAAAGATGATTAAACTTCATGGGACTACGGCTATTTGCTTCATATAAACTGGTCTAATGCTACTGAGTTCCAGACAAAAAAAGATGTCCAAGAACAAAAGTAGATTACCGTTAAACACATTTAGAAGGAAGAAGCATAAGTGCTTTTCCCCTCACACAAACTAAAAATACAAAGCCAACACTTTTACCGTTAGTTACAAAACAAAAGTTAGACCCGGCCTGTACCAACAGTCAACCACGTTTCTGTTTGTGTGTCATTCTGCCATAGGGGGAACAAATGCCCACGTCTCCTAGATTTAGGTGGATTAACGTCTTTGAAAGCAGACTATCCTCACTCAAAATCTCAACGAAATCACCTAAAGTAAAGATCCAAGCATTTAACAGCCACTAAGCATTCACTTGTGAGGCAAAAACACGTAACCAGGAGAGTTCGGGAGTTATGGGCTCAGCAAACTGCATAGCCTTGGAAAAACCAAGTCCTGGTGGATCATGGAAACAAGCTTCTTTAACAGCCTAGAATCAGTTCGCTGCCATGAGCGAAGCCTCAACACAAGCTTGACCTGCATTTATCAAGTTCAAACAACATTAAAAGTAGATGGAAAGAGTTTAGGTTTGGTTTGGGGTTTTTTTTCCTAGAAAAATAAACTGATTAAAAGCGGTCTCATCCAGATTAAGAACAGTCAGCGCACAGTACAAGCACTTCTGGCCAAACACACCAGTATATTCTTTTTCTTAATAGCCTCAGTAGTATTTGTAGCTCCACGGTCTCTGTCCTATGAAGAAGCCCAGGACAAGGACCAAGTATATACTCAGGGAAAGCAGTTCTCATTAATAACCTCTCTGTGTATTCCTAAAGATTAAAGAGTACTGTTTACAATCCAATTCACCAGATTGTTGTTTCCTAGAAAAGCAAAAATAACCAGAAAAATCCAAGCAGTTCAGCCCAAGTCTTAATACAACGTATTTGAAACCACTGTTTCACTCGGAATGCCAATAACTTTACTTCTGGCTTCAATATAAAAAACCAAGAGCAAAATCTGAAAAAAGATCTACAGATTTAGCACTCCAAGGAGACAACAGCTTGTTTCTGACCCCCCAAACTCTGAAACGAATGGCTTCACATTTTCCTCATGAGCACCTTTATATTTTGGCACCCATATTCCTCTTCAGCCAGTTTCTCACACACACTGTTTTGGATACTTTCAGCCACAACTGTGCAGGAATGGAAGATATATAAATTACTATCTAGAAATATCTTTAAGCCATCACATGTAATAACTACACGACATCAGGACTCGACAAAGAATTACTCTGGAAAAACAAATGCCGAACAAAGCAATTCAGGTTTTCACAGGGGGATCTCCTACAACACACTTAAAAGGTTTCAGGATGAATGTGTAACTGCAGTTACACATGACATGATGTCATTTATGTTTCTAGACTGATGGTAGCTTGTGAGTCCCCATCAATAAAAAAAAATAAAATAAAAACACACCACTGCCCAGTGGGATGATCTTGCTTGTTATGAAAGTTTTCTTCTTTCTGATGCAACATCTGCTTTAACTATACACTGTAAAGAACATTAGTTCAAACCCAGTATTCGATGGATCCCACAATTAAGATGAGAACAAATCATCTTGCAGACACAGCTGAGTCAGCCTGAGGTTACCGCGCTTAGTCCATCCCTAGCTCCTCATCCTCTGCTCGCCACTGTCACCACCCACATCAACCCACCAGCTGAGAAAAACAAAGAACACTCTCCAATTTATTCAAGGTTTTATCAGGCAAGACAGCTTAAAACAGTTTGCTACGGGTCTTTGCTAACCCAGGTCACGTTGACGGAAAGGTACGGTTCCAGGAGGAAATTTAAATTGGAGCTACCATGGCCCCATCTCCCGCCCCCACCTCATTCATTCCAACGGGAAGTCCCATTCCCACCCCCTGACCTGGACGGCCAGTTCAGAAACACGATCCAGCCAAAACCCAACAAAACAAGAAAGCGATTCATTACCAGCCTGATTAACTTCCCTGACTTCGCTTAACTCGCAGCCACAAAGGCTCCCTTGCCAGCAGGGGAAGATGCACAGCCCAGAAGGCGGCAGGACCACCACAGGCCCAGGTTAAGCTGCCAGGTTTCTCGACAAGCTTGGGCAAAACTAAAATAGGGCTGCTTCAGAAAAGGGTCGTCACAGCCCTCCTCCTCCTATGTGAGCAATAACATTTGCATAGCCATGAAGTCGGCCAGCTTGGCAGCTGATCCAACTGAAGCTCAACATTTTTCTGTAGCACTGTTTTCAGCTGGGTCAGCACTGAAGGACTAACAGGTGAAAGCACTGCCAGAGAAATCAAAGCTGCTCTGGTGGTAATGCAATAATATAGACTCCAGAGGACTTGTTAAGTCTTAGCTTGATCGAGTTTATGCTCGGCATTCTGTAGAAAAAGAAAAGCGATATGCTCTAATGTCGGTTTTAAAATTAAGATTCCCGGACTGAACAAATAATCTGTAATTTTGACATATGTTCACAGATCCAAACATGTTCATACATACATGTTTGCTGTTCCTAAAGCAAGACTAAGGCCATGATTTCACACTAGTTTAAACCAAGCTTGCTCGATAAACTGGCAAAATAAATAAGAATATAAATAACCTCTGAAATACAAATAATATAAACCTTTGAAATATAAATAACATAAATATAAATAATCTTTGAAAATAAGAATATAAATAACCTCAGAAAAGAGAATAAGGTCAGTGGTGTCAGCTGAGTGCAATAAGTAGGACAGGACCCCAAAGCCAGCAATTACACCAGTTTAGGCTGCCCTGTGAATCTCTTGCCCAAGAGATTCAGTAAAACCAGTAAAACATCTCTTTTGGAGTGCAGAATATTTAACTTCTAGAGCATTAGGGCAATTTTTTTTTTGAAGGCTATGCATCTCCACCAATATTACTTCTGGAATAAAAACAGCTATAGGCAGAATTCGAGAATCCTGTTCAGTGCTGTAAAAAGCTCTGACGAACACACGATAAAGAATCTACAACAATATGTTTCCCTGATAGCCCCTGCTCCTGGGCAGGCAAGCACTTCTGCAAGGATTTTCACTGTCATTCCAGAAAGTTTTTAATCTCACTATGCTCATTACGGCAGGACAGAAAAGTACTTACCGATCGTTCCGACATCAAGCAGCTCTGTCAAACTACAAAATGTAATGTCTTGTGAGTTTTAAGAGCCCAGTGTGGCACGTTGGCTTGGTTTTTTTCCCCTTCCTAAATGCACAATGCTGTCAGCTACTAACACAAAACCAGAGGGTTTCAAACACCAGGGTGAGAAGATAAACAAACTTGTCTACTCTGTCTAGTTTACATGCGCCTTCAGTTTCCACACACTCAGGAGAAGTAATAAATTCAGGAAAGCAATTCCCAGGCTGAAAAATAAATTTCTGCTAATAAGGATTTAAATGGCTGATTTGATCGCATTCATATGTATACTTGAGGAAAAAAAATTCTTTGATGTGTTATGTTTGGAGTTCTCTAAATCAGAGTTTTCACTGAGGCTTAAAACCAACACCTTATTCAATTACAGATTTGAAAGAGTTTACTGTAAGATAACACAGGCTATCAAAAGAGTTTAGGAATCCCAGGCAAGGATGAACACATCTCAAATCCATTTTTTTTGGACTTCACCCACATTATTTTTTATTTTTCACGTAGGATTTTTGCTAAGGGAACAAAAAAGCAACATTTCCACAGATAATTGCCAACAGATGAAGAAATGGAAAACACACACTGATGAGCAGAAAAACAATATTGTTTCTCTATGGTAACTATTAACTTCTACATAATCATAAAGACCATTTCAGCAGTAACTATGGATCAATAAGTCAAATAGAACTGATGAGTCAGAAATCTATTTAAATATTTACACTTTTTGCTACAAGCCATACCTAGAGTAACACTGTAGCCAAAGAGAATGACTGTGCCTTCCATTTTACCTACTCTCCTCATTCGGGAGCTTATCCGGAGAGGCAGGGAGATCAAAAATACAAAACAACAACAACAAAGCAAGCAAAACCCCTGAAAGGGTGTAGACAGCCAGAGGTTGGTCACAGTCACAAGTATCCCCTGCTCCGGCCAGCTGAATTAAGAAACGTTGACAACAACCTCGAAAACAAGAGTAGCGTGCAGAGATCGACCCAAAAGCTCCCTTATCATCCCATAAACCATTAATGAGCAGGTTACATAAACCCACTGGACCGAAGGAGTTGCAAGACATTAACTCTCCTCCCAGGGAGGCATCGCTTGCCTCTGGGAACACCGTTCGTCTCCCGTTAAGTGCAATTAAAAAAAAAATATATATAATAACAAAGGGAGTTGGGCGGGTTCCTAGAGCAGAAGCTGCGCTTTAACCCTTCGACATCCCCCGAAAAGCGACCCCTGGCCCCCCCGCCCGCTGTTGCCACTCACCAGACCCCTCCCTCCCGGCCGGACCCGACCGCCGGCTCCTTTGTGCGGCCCGGCCGACACCGCCAGGGGAAGGGAACCGGCTGGGAAGAGCCGGGTCTCGCCGCTCACCAGGGGGGGGGGGGGGGGGGTGTGTGGACCCTCTCCCCGGTACCTCCCGCTGCCGGACCGGGCCGTCAGCGCGCCCCGTCTCGTCCCAAACTTCGCGGCGCCCTGGCCCCGCCTGAGACGAGGCGGGGGGTTTCGGGGAAGCCTCAAACTTCCCGCAGCCCCGGTGCCCCGCTCGTTCGCGCCCCCCACCCCCCCCCCCGCCCCGTTCCTCCTCCTCGCCGCTCGCTCGCTCCCGCACGCAGGGGCGGGAGGCGATACAAAGCGCCGAGGCCGGCGACAGCGCCCGAGGGACCCTCTGACAGAAACCTGGGCCGGGATTCAAGGCCTAGGGACCACAGCCCCGCGGGAGGGAGACCAGGAAGCGGCAGCGCGCCGCCGGTCGCTCCCCGCCCTCCCTCCGCCCCGGTGGCTCGCTGCTCTCCGCAAGGCCTTCGCCCCCATCGGGCTCCACCTGCGCCGGGCCCCCGCCCCACCCCATCCCGGGGATCGCGTCGGGGCCCACCCCGCTGGCCCCCCCGGGCGCGGACTGGCGGCCGGGCCCGCCTCTCCCCCGGCCCCCCGCGCGCACCTTACCGGGGCGCCACTGACCCCTTCTCCCGCACCCCCTCCCGGGGCCGAACCCTCAGGCTTCCCCCGCCCGCCCGCACCCCCCACCCGCTCCCCGCGGGGCTCACACAAGCCCACCACACCCGCCTGCGGCGGCCAAGGCCCGACCCCGCACCGCGGCCCGACCCGGCCGCCCTCACCTGCCGCCCGCAGCCTCCTCCCTCCGGCGCCTCCCCTCAGCCGCCCCGTCGCCACCGAGCAGCGCCGCCGCCGCCGCTCCCCCCCCCCCCCTCAGCCCGCCCACCGGCAGCTGCTCCCCGCCCCGCCTCCCGCCACGCCCCTCCCGGCGGCCTATTGGCCGCCTGCCTCACCGTTCGGCCTTCGGAATGATGCGAGGAGCTGCTCGTCAAAGGCCCCAACCCCATCCTCTCTCCGCCCACGGGTCCCGGGTGTTTTATTCACGCCGGAGCTTTGGCGCCCCCATTCTTTTTTTTTGCCGCCGCTCCTGATTGGCTGGAGGGATCGGAGCAGCGTCCCGGGATAGGCTGGTAGGGGTGCCAGCTGCAGCGATGGGCCCGCCTCCCCACTCGGGGTCAGGCTGCGTTTGGCGCGGCGGGAGGGTTGCGTTGCGTGGAGGAGAGGTGGCGGTCGGTGCTCTCGGGGGCAGCCGGGGAATGAACCTGGCTTTGCCGGGGACCCTCCGGCTGGTGCCCTGTTGGTGCGCTAAGCGGGGACATACCCCTGGCTTTCCACCGGAGCTGGTCGCCGCGCCTCTCCAATTTGGTTTTGCCGCGGGTGTCGTCTCCTCGCAGCAGCCGGGCGGCTTCGGCTTGGGTAGAGCCGCCCCGCTTTGGGGGTTCCGCAGCCCCGCGGGGAGCTCGGTGGCCGGGAGCAAAAGCGGGCCCAGCGCTGACGCCTTGCCGTGAGGGAGAGCTCGGCTGCAGGCGCCTGCCCGAATTGTGCCCCAAACCTGCCCAAAGCCTGCTCAAATCCTGCCCAAAACTGCCCAAACCACGGCCACTATGGGGGCTTCCCGCCAGATTGGGGTGACCCCCCCGGCATGTTCTGGAGAGCCCCTGGCAGGAGAGGCGGCCACCCCACCACGGGCTGGCAGTGGCATGAGGAGGAGGAGGCCGAGGGCGATGGCTCCCACAGAACCAGCTGCTGGGCCTGGAGCCGGCTGGTTTTCCCCGCCTGGTTTTCCCACCTATACGTGGTGTGTGATAAGGGGCACCTCCCTTGGGGCTGCCGGGAGCTGCTGCTTCTCCCACCAGCCCTCCAGAAGCTGTGTGTGTAAGGTCCTCCATCAGCCACGGGCCGGGTTGGTGGGAAAAGGCGAGCAGGCTCCCCTCTGCCACCCGTTAACCTTTGTGATTGGGACTTTCTGAGATCCAAAACGTTCTTGGGTTTCCTTCCATCCTTCAGCCCAAGGAAGACAAGCGAGCCTCCATTTTCAAAGCAGAGGCAGCACCAGGTGCTGAATTCAGCAGAGAAGCCATGTTTCAAAGGAGAGTTACCCAAGGGAATCCTCGGTGCTGACTGCGCATTACGGGGCTTGGCCAGAACGTGTTATCCAGAATGTGTATTTCCAACAGCTGCCTCCTCTCACCAGGCTTTCAAGCAGGTACTTCATCCAAAATGCAAGTCAGAACAGTTCCTGGAGCATTCAGCTGCAAAAAAAAAAAGCCACAAAAAAACAAAAAACAAAACAAAACGACAAAAAACCCACACCCAAAAAAACACCAAACCCAACTCAGGAAATTGAAATGCGAAGATTACATGAGACTTCTCTGCATCATTATCTTCTCCCTGCATGCACCATCCCCCTTATTCCTCTTTGTTTCTGCATCAAGCAATGAAACAGAGCAACAAAGGATGTGGGCCTTAATGTTAACTGGCAAACGTCCAGAAAATAAAACAGCCGAAATCAGTGGGAATTTCAGAGCACTGCGTGCCAAAAAACATTTACCAAATTCAAATAGGAGGGTGCTCCAGGAGAAGCATGAGTGTGACACTGACTCTGAGTTTCACACCGATGTTCTGACTCCCAAATCATCCCTTGTTCACAAAATGAAGTAAGAAGATACCTTTTTTTTTTCTTTTCCCGTTACATCTTTTGTATATCCCTCTGCTTGGAAAGCCAAACCAAGGCAGAGAGCTGCCCTTCCCTCTCACAGTTGCTCAGTTGCTTCTCAATTATTTTCAGACTGCTGCTCTCAGCCAGCAGCAGCACGACACAGCTATATTTGAGCCAAACACGTTCCAAAATTACTAGACAGACAAGGTATTTCTACCCATCCTGACTTTTCTTCTGATTTCATTAAAACATTCGTGATGTGACATAGCTCTTAAAATACTCCATTTCCAGTAGCTTTGGTATAACTCTTCATCTTAATTCACAGTTTCTGGATTTCTGACAGAAATTTTTACAAAACACAGTGCCTTAAACCTTTACTTCTAAGGAACAGTTCCCATATTGTAAAGATGTTCTACTTCCAAAACAAAAGTATCTGAGGACTGGCAAGGAAAAGGCCAGGACGTGCATGTGAATAAAGTTCCAAGGTATACTGCAACTATATAGAGCTTTTACAAATAATTATTAGATAGCTAAATTGATTTGTTGCCATTACTGCTTCTCTGCTCAGCTGTTCCTATCTCTCCCTAACTTGACCTCCCCGTACAGCCACTGGCAACTGAAGGGAAAAGGGTCTGTGGTGGGAAAGGAGAGGAAGATGACCCTAGAGGTCACCTGGCTGGATGAGCTGAGCATCCAATGCAGCGAACGGCACTTTCGCAGCACTGCAGGTCCAAGTCACACCCCGTGAGCTCAGTCCTCCCACAGAGAGTTCCATGCAAGAGGGGAAATTAATTCCCCGAGCTCTGATACTGGAAGCAAGGCTCTGGGTTAAGAAAGAATGAGGAGAGACTTCACAGCAATCCCAGGAAACATGATTTCCCCCTTTCCACCTTTTCTTTAAGACTGAGACAGGGCTCCGTGGGTAATACGCAGGATTAATGGACTTGGCTGCTCCTGTCACGCCTGCTGACTCCTGCCAGTGGTGGTCTTTCTAGCCGAGAGCCCTCCCAGTCTCAATAGGATGGCAGGACAGTACGTTATTCCCTTAGGGCTGAGAGTATATTACACACACAGTCATGATAATGCAAATTCCATATCCTCGTTGCAGATACCCAGAGGCTTAACATCGTTCTCTCCCCTATTGGCTATCTAAAACAATGTCAGTGATTAAATCTCCCTTCTCTAATCATACCGTAATATTATCCCTTCTAGGAACAAGCCATACCAGTATAAATATGACAACATCAGCGTTTTTGTGCTGCAACTGCGCTCAGCCAAGAGGAATTCCATCTTTTCAACAATACAGATAAAACGGTGGGAGCTTGTGCACGTGGACGAGCACTGAAGTGTTCAAAAATGCTTCTAGAAGGTGCGATATTGTCTCATAGCAGGGCAAATCTAGCACAGCACAGCAAGTACCGCTTTCTTCTGCCATGCTCTGAGCAGATCTGAACGTGGTGGTTGCGAAACTGAGGCATCCCTGTTTCCGTCTTGGTTGTGGCTGCATCAGAGGTGAGCAAGCAATTCCAGAGTGCTTCAGAAAAACGTCAGTGTAGGCAGCTCTTACAGGAAATAAAAGGTGAAGTCTTTCACAAGGCTTCTGAAGAGGAGGACGCTCACAGAATAAATGTTGAATGGTGCTGCTACCAACGTTAGCACAGATTTACATTCATTTTGAAATAGAGGGCATAAATATATTAAACAAGGAAAAATACGCAATTGCCAGCATTAATAAGGAAAAGATGTGAATAGCAAGAATCCTTAAAAATCATTCTTCCATGGAAAAGCATCACCCAAACAGCTTGTCAAGAGCTGTGGTCTGTGCATATCAATAGAATATTCTCTAGCACAAGATACGCGGTGCATGCAGGAACAGCTTGACAATACCTTCTGTCTCGATTGTCTAGATGGGATTAATGCTACATGGCAAATACTTCATTCCGGTTCTCTTTGCTTTCATTTTGGAATGGGGATTTTGCCCTCATGGCCATTAACTTCCCTCCTTCCGCTGAAAAGCAACAAGACCGGAGTCTTGGGGTCTGCAGCCTGGTTTTTAGCCAATGCCTATGGAGTCACTGCAGATGGTATCTGCTTGATAGCTAGACTGCATCTACTAAGGGCACAAAAAGCCTTCCTAAAATTATTTCAAAGTGCTTCTGAAGTACACGTCCCGTCTCGGGGGTGAACATGCTCAGTTGAGGTTCCTACTCAAATACATTCTGTAAATTCAGCTTACAAAGTATGTATTTTTAGTGTTGCATGGGACAAAAGAAAATGTCTGTGCTTCCGAATCCCTCCAAAAAGACAGTTTCATACTGAGAACTGGACCTTGTAATCATTGTTTTTACAAATTTGTTCTAGTTGGGACTGTTTCATAGCAGGGGAAGGCTTCTTTTCTCAGTGGGGCTCTGTGTACAAGATAACCAAAGATTAAAGACCACAACCACCACTGAATAAGAAAATCTCTGAGAAGAGAGAAACAGCTGGAGAGAGGCCAAAATCTCTGCAAGAGATGCTTCGTGAGTGAGGCATTCACTCTGATGAAGGGGGCCAGAGGATAGCCTTGAGAAACAGCTCTTGAATGAGCTTTTCAGTCTTGTTATCTGGCAGTGAACTTCATGCTTTCGCAACGAGGAGCAGGCTTCACAATCCAGCCCAGTGTCCTTCCAGCGATGACATGCTGGATGCCACTAGGCTTGTCAACCCAAGGAAACCCTGTTAGCAGAGGCTGGAAACGTTTCTTTTCTTTACTGGGGCAATTAATTTTGGCATGAGAACAAAACTGACCGTGCAAAAAGGAAGGTTGCCAGCAAAGTAATAAATGAAAAAAAGGGGGTTAAACTGAGTTTAACTTTCTAGAAGTGACTGGTTTACTTCAGTTTGCCGGGAACCCAGAGAAAATAGTGGGCAGTTGCAGGGTGGTGAACAACTGAGTGTCCAAGACACAGAGAATTACAAAGGATTTTGCCCTTTCCACTCATTAGGGAGACTACCCACAGCTTTGGAGGATCAGGCCTTGCCCAAACTCCTCTTTAAGCTCAAGATTTCCATATTTGAACAGGGAATGGGCGTAAGGTTAA
The DNA here is from genome assembly GCA_020746105.1 of Trogon surrucura. Classification (NCBI taxonomy): domain Eukaryota; kingdom Metazoa; phylum Chordata; class Aves; order Trogoniformes; family Trogonidae; genus Trogon; species Trogon surrucura. The sequence continues at coordinate 12,735,962 of CM036623.1, read as the reverse complement.
AATATCAAATGACCCTACATCTCTTCAAGGTGCCATTTACTTATATCTTTGAAGTCACTCGTGGCTCCTTAATAAGTTGTACTCACTACATTTTTATGTCCTCTTAAATAAAACACGGTGGCTCTTGGCAATGCAGCTTATACGCTCATAAAATCTGAGCAACTTTGTGCTAAATTTTAATTAAGATATTTAATTGAGCCTCCAGTTGCTACTCTGTCGATGTGAGCAGCAGCTGGGGACTACCTAATCATTCAGAGATCTGTGCTACTTTCCTTTTGTTTATTTAAAAAGCTGTATGTGACACTGTACTTTCTTTACGACGAGTTCCCTTGAAATATTGGACAATGAACACAAACAGCAATGTAGACCTTGTGGCCGTTCCTAGACAGCCATCTGAGCACGTCTGTAAGCCATACTGAAGCTCTCTCTTTTTGCCTTAGGTCAAAATCCTTTCTTGTGTTGCACGAAAAAAATAGCAACATCTTTATTCTTGAAAGCGTGTACTATTAGAAAGACTAAATTGCCAAAAGAAACATTTTATTGTTCTAGAGATTTCGCCACCAATTCTTTTCCACTGTGTCCTTCACTCTGAGGCTTTGGTTACACATCAAAAAAAAAAATTCAGTGTCAATCATCTCGGTGGTAGAAGTGACATCCGTATGAAGATCACAGCCCTCGAACCAGACTTTGAACCCGCCGTACGGGTAAAACATCCAGGGCAGCTTTGCTGCAGTCATTACAGACGTGCTGGTGCAACTCAGGTCAGCTCGGTGTACAGCACCCAGCTTCTTCTGAGAGGATCAGTTGCACTCCAGTGAATTGAACAGGAACACGAATAACAACCCAGGCACCCATATTTTTCGAAGGTTCTTCCCCCTCCCGATCCTATTTAGCCATGCTTACCTACAATTAAAGCATACAATAGCCTAACTTCTGCCATATTTCAAAGGGGCCTGCATCTCGATTTTGTTAAGGCCCCAGTTCTGTTGAAACGGTTTCAGCTGATAAGATTATTCTGGGTAAGCAGGGCTTAACCTTGGGGGAAAACAAAGAACGGATTGAAATAGTGAGTACACCCTTCCCCTCTCTTCCAGCGTACACAGCACGCACAGGCTGCCGGCTCTGCCCCCCCGTTTCAAATCCCAGTCCCCATCGCCAGGTGAAGGAGGTCTCCCCTTCCACGCGTGTTTCCACCCCCCGCTTCGCCCGCAGGGGTTGGCAGAGTCCTGATCGGCCTCTGCCACCTGCTGGCAACGTCGAAAACGTTCAAAACGTTAATCGGGAGGATAAAGCGGTGCCTACGCACCTCTAAAATCCGGCCCCTTTAGCTTAAAACCATCATGGTACAAAGCAGGAAAATTTCCTGCTGCTCTTTCCCACAGCTTTGCCGGCAGAACTCCGCCAGAAAAATACCTCCAAATTGAGAAAAGCTGTTATTGTGTATGGGGCAAAATGGGTCCTTGGCTCCTCCTAGCACAGTGACTGGATATGAGGCTGATTTCGTGTTGGTTTTAAGGCAATTCAGAAAAATCTTAAACCTTTAAGATGTCTGCATCCGTCCTAAAATTAAGACGTAACAGCTTGAACTCACTCTCATTAGGCCTAACTAATGATTTTTTCTCCTGAATTGTGGTAAAAAAGGAAATGTGGGTCTGGGTTGAAACCCTGGCAATGGTAAAGCTAAAAGAGGTGAACAGTTGCTTTTCAGCTTTGTATCCTTGGCCCGGTACACTAAGCGGCCCATACAACAGATCTGCACATGCCTTGTGAATGTCAGCTGCTTGTTTAACACACTGTGTGAAGCCAATATTCGTATCTGCGAGAGGCTAATAACACCGCCATGAACCAAGGGGTTCCTGGGCATACTTGGGTAACTGCTTCAGTTAAATACTTTAGACTCACAGCAGCCTCTACGGACAAAATTCCCATCAGAGTCCATCAGAGATTCTTCCCAGAGAATACTGTACAGTGAATTTCTTGTACTGAAAGCCTGTTGTTGACCTGAAAAGCATCGACAGTCTAATACAAACCCCTACGTTTTTTCACAGTTTTACCAACAAGCCTAATCTTGCTGGTCTGTCCTCCACCCTCCAGCAAATCTCCCTGTGCCAAAGCTGCAGCCTCCGGAAACTCAGAGCAGTGCTCTACGATTCTATGATTTATCATGTCCACTCAAAATACCCCAGGCTTATTCCTTCTGCCTGCCCTGACAAAGGGAAGGTGAGGTGATTCCACTAGGAGCTAATGTAGATGGATTGGTTCCCCCGGCTGGAAAGCTGCCCACGTACCTGCAGCGTTGCTGTCACCCTCACTGGCCTAGGAGAGATGTAGAGAGAACACAAGAGACAGTTAGGTGATCTGGAAAAAGAAAAAAAAATATACAAAAAACCCACGACATGACAGCCTTTTGGTTTTGGGGATCCTTTGATGTAACCTTTCACCCAGCATCTCCATTAGAAGCGTGTGAAAGGGATGGCACATCAGGGCTGGTTCCATCCAACTCAGATCTCTAACTCCTTGCGCAAACGCAGCCTTATGAAACAGGACTTACCTCATCTCGCCTCATTAGGCTGCCGATAACTGCATGCTGTCCAGAAGCACATCACAGCCTTACCGCACACCTTTGGGGAAAAAAAAATCTTTTCTGCATGCACTCAAAGCATGCTCACAGAAGGAAACTCGCCAGGCACGGAACAGACCCGGCTGCGTTAGCTCCTAGTGGAATCGTCCTCACCTTTCCTTTTTCAGGGCAGGGGAAAGGAAATAAGCCTGGTGTGTAGAGCGGACACGGTGACAAACCGTAGAATTGTTTAGGTTGGAAAAGACCTTTAAGATCACCGAGTCCAACCCCTCACCCAGCACGGCCAGGCCCCGCCACTAGCCTGAGCCCCACCCCTGCGCATCTTCTAAACACCTCGAGGGGCAGCGCCTTCACCGAGGCCCTGGCCCGCCAGTTCCAACACAACACACCCCGCCTACCCGCTCACCGCTCCATCCCGCCCCTCAGCCCGCTCTCCCGGCAGTCCCCACAGGCCAGGTCCCGGCGGAAGCGGCCCGGCGGGGCGGGGCAGGCGGCCATGGCGGCGGCCGGCGTGGAGCCGAAGCGGCAGGAGCAGGAGGAGGGGGGGGCGGGCAGCTGGGCGGCTCTCGGCGCTTTCAGTGTACCGCCGGGCGGCGGCAGCGGGGGCCGGGCGGCTGGAGCGGCGGCGCCCGCGGGACGCCGCTGTCCGCGGGAGGCAAGCGAGCCAGAGCCGCGGCCCAAGAGCCGCCGGTCGGGCAGCGGCGGCCCGGGCCCCGCCCGCAGCCGGAGGCCCCGCCGCAGCCGGAGGCCCCGCGCAGCCGGAGGCCCCGCCGCAGCCGGAGGCCCCGCCGCAGCCGCCGCCGAGCGCCGCTGCCAGAGGCGTGAAGCGGCCGAGGCTCGTTGCCAAGCGGGAGGCCCCGCAGCCACAGCCGAGCGCCGTTTGTCCCCAGCGGCGCGAGCGGGCCGAGGCGCCGGGCGGCAGCCCCGAAGCGAAGCGGCGGGGTGGGCCCCGGGCGGCGGGAGAGGGGCGGCGGCGTGGCGGGGGCTGCTGCGGCGGCTGGCGCGGCTGGAGGACAGCCGGCAGCGGGCGGCAGAGCTGTTCCGGTGGCTGGTGGCCCCGGTGGCGCCGGGGGAGGTTCCTGGGGCAATACTGGGGAGCGGGAGCCGCTGCTGCTGCGGCGGCGAGACCCCGGCTACTACGCGGGGGCTCTTCTCCACGGCCGAGTTCGACGCCATCCTGCGAGGAGGCCAGGTGCACTTCGGGACCCACCTGGACGTGACCCAGCTACGCCGAGGGGGTGCGGGAGACCCACAACCCCTCCCGCCGGCCCCTCCCTGCCGTCGTATGGGACTTCTACCAGAACGGGTGCTCCCTGCGCCTCCTCAGCCCCCAGACCTTCTCCCCCACCGTCTGGCAGTTCCTCTCCATCCTGCAGGAGCACTTTGGCAGCATGGCGGGGGCCAACACCTACCTCACGCCACCGGGGACGCAGGGCTTTGCCCCCCACTACGACGACATCGAGGCCTTCGTGCTGCAGCTGGAGGGGAAGAAGCACTGGCGTGTCTACAAGCCCCGCACGGAGGGCGAGGTGCTGCCTCAGTTCTCCAGCGCAAAACCTCACACAGGCGGAGCTCAGCGAGCCTGTGCTGGAGACAGTGCTGGAGGCCGGGGGACCTGCTGTACTTCCCCCGGCGGCTTTATCCACCAGGGTGACTGTCTCACCGACGCTCACTCGCTCCACATCACTGTGTCTTCTTACCAGAGGAACTCCTGGGGGGACCTCCTGCAGAGCTCCTCCCAGCTGCCCTGCAGATGGCCTTGGAGGAGGACGTGGAGTACCGGCAAGGCTTCCCATGGACTACCTGAGTTACATGGGGGTCGCCAACTCGGACGCAGTTGACGCTCGGCGAACGGCCTTTATGGAGAAGGTGCAGAGCCTGATAAAGAAAACTCGTTGACTACGCACCCATTGATGCTGCTGTGGATCAAAGAGCCAAGTCGTTTCTTCATGACTGTCTCCCCCCGGTGCTTACGCAAAATGAGAAGGCACAGAGTGTTTACGGCTTCCCAGCCCGGTGGCAAGATGGAGGCCCCTGTGATGTTGATATTCTGATAACAAAAGACACAGAAGTACGTCTCCTCCGCCACAGCATCATTAGATTGTGTAATGAAGAAGCAGGTGTGATGCTGTATTACACAACAGAAAACTCAAGAGTGTATCACAAGGAGGAGCCCAAGTTCCTTGAGATTGATCCCGAGTATACAGACAGTATTGAATTTCTCCTGTCTTCCTATCCGAACCATGTCTGTGTGGATACTCTTCCATGTGAAACCCTGGAGGACAGGATTTCTCTAGCCACGCTCCTGTTGAAAAGGGCATTCTGACTACAAAGAAGCCTCTGGTGCAATTGTAACTATTTTTTAACAAAATAAACATTCATTTGTTTAAAAAGTGTTTTTTCTTTCTTGTTCTCGCCCCTTATACCTGCTAGATATGAAACAGCAGTCTGGATCACTGTATCTCATCTAGGGACTGAGTGACTAGAGAAGGGAGGTGCTTGATTTTTTTATTTTTCCCTTTGCCAGCCATATTACTATGCCCTAGGTAACTTGAGGAAGCTAGTGAACTTTTTTGCTCTCTGTAAATCATCCTCTGTTTATGCAGTGTATTAAAGCAGCCTGCCCTGCTGCAGGAAATACTCGTTACAGGCAAATTTGGTGATTGTCACCATTCTGCATGCCTGTGCTGTGCCACATTATGAAGATCTCTTGGCCACAGGAGAAACTTAGCCAACTCTTACTACAAGTGGAGCCCACAGGCAGCTCTGGCTCAGCGTCTGCGATTACACCAACTGCATGCACGGCCCTGCCCTTAGCGAACAGCACGGCAAGGTGTTCTCATGCAAACAGGAGCTGCTGTGTTTGAAATGCTTCAGGCTCTGTCTCTTCTTTTTCAGCCTGATAACTGCGAGCTGTCTTAGCAATAATCTCCTGTGCTGATTTTCCCATGGCAGCCCCTAGCAAGGAAAATGCTGGCCCTTTCGAGGTAAGTGGGGCTGTCATGCTGGGTGCAGAAAGTATCATATTGGGACCTAACATTATGTGAATACACACTCCATCCAATCTTCAGCCATTTGATTCCAATTTTCCAAATCAGAAGCTCCCTGTACCCAGCTTCCATCTGCTGCTGAGCCTGGGCTTCCCCACTGCCACCTGCTCTGCAGCATCAGTGGTGATTGCTATCGGGGGGAGTTGGGTTCAATATTGGATTTGTGTATATTTGTATATATTTATTATTTGCATTCTTTTCTTTATTGGTACTGTTATTGCTTTATTAAAGCTGTTTTAGTTTTATTTTCCAGTCCACGAATGTCTTTGCTTTATTTCCCTTTCACTTCCCATTTGGGAAGGGAGAGGATTAGAGAACATTTGTCAGTGTTCAGTGGCCGGCCCAGCCCCAACCCTCAACAGCTCCCAAGATCCTGCCCTGTGTCTGCGCTTGCCATCTGGAAACTGCCCCCGCGGCAGCTCGTCTGACAGAGTGGGCAGGTACAGCCCGTGCAGCCTGGTACACCAGGGCTGGGCAGAGCCGTGGAGATGCTCCTGCTGTGCCAGGGGACTGGCTGTGCTGGACACGCCCTGCTGCGGGCACTGCCGGGGGCAACAACGAGGGCTCCAGGCAGCCCTGGCGTGTCCCAGCGGAGCCAGTGCCGCTCACCTGCAGTCTCCCTGCCTGGGTGTGGGAGGGTATGGGGAAGGACAAGCTGCTTTGGGGAGGACTCCCCACTGCAGAACACCTCGGATCACCATGTAGCCAGAGCCTGTCTGCCCCCTCAGGCAATGGGGTAGATATGAAATGCTGTGTCTCAGCTGCACCAGGCACAAGCCTGTCAGTTCTGGGCTGATGGGCCTGGGGAAGCACCTCATCCTCTAGAGGCCACACAATGGCTGGAATGTTCCAAATGCTAGAGGCAAGGCAAGGCTTCCTTGGGCTATATCCCTGACAAATATCCAGGGGATAACCTGCTACAAGTGCCTGTTCTTCCAGAAGCACTTGTGTCTGAAGTGCTGGAGTGAAGCCACGCAGGACTGGAGGGACAGGGACGTGTATGGGAGTGGCTAAGAGGTTGTAGGTCCCTTTCCCTTTGAGGCCAAGACTGCAAACGACATTTGGTGTCCAGGTCATCAGGCAGCAAAACCCAGTTGTGTAAAAGCCTTTTGAGTGTGAGTTAGAGTCGTGTCATCCGTTGGCTCCAGCAACAGCACTCTAATTTGAAAGAATTATCCTTACACTAGTGATGTGGGCAGCATCCTGCCTATGCTCCTCTTAGGGTTTAAGCCCGCCTGACAACTAAGCACCATGCAGCTGCTTGCTCACCCCTTCCCGTGGGATGGGGAGAGAATCAGAAGAAAAAGGTAAAACTTGACATCAGTGGAATGATGTATAAAGGACACCCCCTCCTTTGGGCACCCAGCCTAGTACCAGCAGCCAGGGTGCTGGGAGAAGCTGTGCTTCAGTACCAACCACTGCCAAGCAGCTTGGACTCCTTCGCGTGCTGCTAATATTACCTTTTTCAGCTGGAGTATAGCAGGCCTCAGATCCTCTGTATCTCCAGTTCTAAAACCCCAAGCGTTGACTTCAAGTCTCCCCTGCTATTTTCTGCCATGGGCTCCAGGTATGGCCATTCTCCTCAGCTGCAGTGTAAAGCACATTTTTGTCCTGCCTGGATTGGCCCAAGGTATACTGCATGAATGAGTTCCTATTTAACTTGTTCAAAGGCTTGTCACCTCTCAGGGTCCCATTTAAAATCATTCTTCTTCCACATCACACGATAGAGAGGGCTTATAATCAGTCTATACTTTGGAATATGCATTCTCCAAAAACCCACAACACCCAAGAAAACTTGTGTTTCCTTTTTGCTACTCAGTGAAGACAGAGCTGCTATCTTGTTGATAACAACCAGTGGGGTCTGACAATGCCCGTCTTGCCATTTTATTCCTAAAAACTAGATCTCTAGTGCAGGTCACCTGACCTTTACTTCACTTTATGGCAAAACCGGCTTTCAGACGGATTTGAACTATTTTCTTGCCTTCTCAAAGACTTCTGATGTATTGCCCCATACAATGTATCGCAGGTGTTCTGGAGCTCCACCCTTCTCCAGTGCAGTCTGGATCAGTCCATGGCAGGTGGTAGGGCTGTGTTTTTCCACCCTGGGGCAGTCGATTCCAGGTGTACAGGACACCTTCCCAGGTAAAAGCAAATTGCAGCCTGCATTCTGCTGCTATAGCAATAGAGAAAAAACACATTAGTAATGTCAATTGTGCCATACCACTTAGCTGCCTCTGACTCCAGCCTGTGCTGAAATTCTAAGACGTTGAGCACAGCAGCACTCGTTGGTGGGGTAGCTTCATTCAAGCCAACGTAGTCTACTGTTCATCTGCATTCTCTATTAGATCTTCTCACCAGCCATATAGTGCTGGTTAAAGGGTGAGCGAGCCTTGTTGATTGCTCCTTGGCTCTCTAGTTGAATGATCACCTTACGGATGGGAACGACAGGATCTCACTTGTACAATATTGTCATAGATGCACCATTGTGGTAGTGGTTGGCACTTGTTGTTCTTCAACCCTCAGCAGCCCCACAACAGAAGAGTCCTCCGAGAGATTGGACAAGGTAGATGGATGTTTTATTTCCTCCATCTCCAGGCAGCTCTACCAAAAATCCCACCTGTACATTTTGGGGTCCTTGAAACACCCTCTCCAGAGGCAGTCCACGCCAAGGATACACAGAGCTTCTGAGCCTGTCGTGATGGGGTGCTTTGACACTCATACCCAGTTAGACTCACTTCAGCCTCCAATGCAGCTGGCTGTTGGGATCCTTCTGTAACTCCAGAAATATGATGGGTTCTGCCTCTTTCTAGCTTGACAGCACCAGGGTATGTTGTGCACTGGTGTCCACTAGAGCCTTGTACTCCTGTGCGTCTCACGTGCCGTGCCATTAGACCCACACAGTCCAATACACCTGGCTGTGCCCTTTCTTTGCCTGACTGTATCACAGAATCACAGAATCACAGAATGTTGGGGTTGGAAGGGACCTCGAAAGGTCATGTCATAAAAAAGTGAGTAACAAATACTACAACAAGGACTACAGGTTCTCCTCTGGAGACATTTGAAACCCATCTGGACGTATTCCGGTGTGACCCACTCTAGGGGATCCTACTCTTGACAGGGGGGTTGGACTAGATGATCTTTCGAGATCTCTTCCAACTCCTAACATTCTATGTCTGTGCAACTCTAACATTTGTGTGACCCTAAACGAGACCTGAGAGACATTCAGAGACATAGCAGTAAGAGCATGACAGCTTGAACAACCCAAGGACATTCAAAATTCTCAAAAGGTGTTTTAATTAGCTGGAAGGAGAAAGAAGAAGTGGAAGAGCAGGAAAGAGAAAGTGTGTCACTCCTTGCCTTCCCCATAGAATGGATGCAATTACTAACAAATTCCAAGAGAAGGCACCCGAGGAACGGGCATGACAACAATGTACAAATACTAGCTTAACCTCATGACCAGTGATGTATCATAGGTCTACATTAACGGGCAGAGTGAAGTGATAGCCCTGATCTCTCTCCCAGAGGTGATAAACATCACCACAGGGAATATATATTGCCTATAAGAACTTACATATCACCACCATGCGAACAACTGAACCAACATTGTGACCAGCGACTACCTACCTAAAAAAATCTTATAACAAATCTGGTTTTAACATACTTTGGGCAGTTTTGTTGTTATCTCATCCCTTTGAACCCCACGTTGGGTGTGAAAAATGACTGTCGTAGTTTCAACCCAGCCAACACCACGTGGCCCGCTCATCACTCCTCCCCACCAGGTGGTATGGGGAAACTGGAAGAAAAAAGATGAAACCTTGTGGGTTGAGATAAGGACAGTTTTAACAGGACAACACAAGGAGAGAATAAATAACAATAACAATAAAATTAATGAAAGGATGTATAAAGGGAGTGGTGCACAATGCAATTTCTCACCACCTGGAACCCAACATTCAGCCCATTCCTGAGTTGCAATCCCTCCTTCCTGTGGCAAACTCCTCCAGTTATATACTGAGCATGACATCATATGGCATCCAATATACCCTTGGCAAGTTGGGGCGAGCTGTCCTGGCTGTGCCTCCTCCCAGCTTCTCATGAAAACTAACTTTATTCCAGCCAAACCCACAGCACCTGCCAGTGTTGGTCAGGGGACAGTGTGTCAGATGGCACATGGCGAGGAAAGATAATGCAGGAGAAGCCCTGGTGGCTGCCGTCACCCCAATGGACTCTGCGCCATCTCTCAGCAAATCTGAATGACCACACCAGTTACCTTCAGCTGCAGTCCAGCTACAAAGCTGTGCTGGCATTTGCCTCAGGTCATGTTCAGTTAAGCATCAGTTGACGGACCAAGTCTTGGATATAGCCTTTGACATATAGGGGAGATCTCTCTTCTTGATAGGCACTTCCTCGTCATCACTGGGAAGGCAAATCATTTCTGCAGAGGCAAGGCTTTGGGTTAATCAAACCACAAAAACGTTTGCAATCTCAAAGAAAGTAAACAGCAGACATATTCTCCTCCACTTTACACCCTTCACCAGGAGCAAGGTGCCTATTTTGAACCAGCTGCCCACCTAAGATAGGGGATGAAGCTGTGTAAAGCTCATTCAGAGGACAGGATGTTGCTTGGCAGGAGATTTAGCCTTTGTTCTACCCCACTAGCAAGCACACCCAGATCTGAAGGACCTGAGTTGGGCAGATGCTTTTGAATTTATTGAATTAATATTATTCACACCTACACCAGTATAACCCCAGTAACATGGCTTTGATATACCTACAGCTTTGAGGAGAATTGGGTTCACATTTTCTGTCATTTCCCTGATCTTTTTTTGACCGGGCATTGAGGAAAAGGGTAGCATTTGGAGTTGATCTTAATTAAACAGATCATATGCAATGAGCTCATTTATCTCGCTGCTGCCCTGTGAACTTCAAATAAATTTCTATACTTTCAATACAACTGTAATCTCCTCATGTGTGCATAATCTTCAGCCCATACTTTAAAGCAACCTCCACCACAGGCCCCATTTGGAGCAGATTTCACCACATGCACAGTGAATGCCTCATCACAAATGGAAACATCTCTGATAGATGAACAGCAGAAACTGTACGCTACGGGGTGTTATAAAAAGTTGTGGTGCTGGTGTCTCTGGTTAAGAGCTGTGAGAGAGATCTCTCTGGAAGAGCTGTGCCTTCTGAGCCTTGGGTTCACCTCTCCCCTAGAAGGATGTGCTCTGGCTGGCAGCTTCCACTTCTGCCCCCAGTATGGTCTGATCATCAAGAAGATGTTCTGCAATCTTCTCACAAAGGATGTACGCTTGCTGCTTTGTGTCTGGATTGCAAAATTTGCATAAGAGATCAGAATTGATAAGAAAGACTTAGTAGCAAATGAAACTCCCAGGCTCTTCTCTATCTGGGATATTTTGTAATCCATGTTTCCAACTGGTCAGACAAAACCAGTGGCCCTGCCCTAGTGTGAGTCTTTCTCTAGGCTTGGGCAAGAAGAGCAGGTGGCAGAGGAGGAGGGAGGGAGGAAGGGACAAGAGCCTTGGGACAGCATGTGGCCACCCCATCTGCCATCATTTGGTGAGAAGTGCAAGACTGCAATGTCCCAGGAGATGCCAGCAAAGCGGCACCAGGCTCCTGGGGCTGTCTCTGCCGAGATGTTCTCAGGTCACTGCCCTAAAGACCCACCCCAGCACAGGGCCACACCACCCTCTCTTGGTTGCCCCCACTGAACAAGTTGGGCTCCCATCCCACGTGAGCTTCTGCAAAACATCTTCTCCCAGGGAGAAGATGGGACCCAAGACCAAATTTATTCCTTCACTGGGTGTCTGGGGCAGGGGAGCCTGAGTGACCTGGGGAGAGGAGTGGAGGGGCACTGTGGCAGACCTTGCCATGCTGCCCCATAACTGGCCTCATGTGGAGCAGGTCTCAAGCCCCTGGGCTGGGGACAAGTGAGAGCTTCCCTATCCTCCAGCACAGCACTGGCTCCATGATGGTGATGCCCTGCTGCATGTGGGGTTGTGTCTGCCAGTGAGCTATTTGGGCTGTACAGGGGAATTAATTCAATCCAAAGTGCTCCCAGACTGTGGGGACAATTCCCTGCAGGTCTGCATGCGGCAAAGGTGCAGCCCTTTCCAAATGGAGTCTGCTGGGAAGGGAGAGACTGTGAGAGGAGCCTGGACACGCAGCTGTGCCTTCTGCTGGGTCTGTTCCAGCAAGGGCAGTAAAAAGCAATCCTGAAGGCAGATTGCACCCTAAGACCCTGACCTGTGTTGCACTTGTCATTTGGAAACTGGCCCTTTGTGGCAGCTCATCTGACAGGGTGGACAGGTACAGCCTGTGCAGCCGTGGGACTCTGGGGCCTGGGTAGAGGTGATACCTTCAGAAACGCTCCTGTGGTGCCAGGGAACCAGCTGTGCCAAACCTGCCCTGCACCAGCACTGCCAGGGCTGCCTGGATATCTCCTAGCACATCATGGACCACTACTGTATGACCTGTCCAGAACTGGGTTTTTCATGCCTGTAAACAACAGGAAAAAAAAGAGTTTTATGTCTTCTCTGCATGTTTAGTATCTTCAGGTTAAAATACTCCCTCATAATGCATATTTCAGTGTAGAGATTGCACCAGGCTTACCCTGAATGCCTCACTGTAAATGGAGAAGAGCTCAAAGCTCACAGACCTGCAGGAAGGATATGATATGGGATATTACAGCTAGGATGCCAGGGTCTCTGGCTGAGGGATCTCAGGCTGCTGAGAACTAGCTCTTCTTGCTGGATGAGGTTTTTGTCTTCTATGCCTTGGATTCATCTTCCTCTCAGAAGTATGTGCTCTGTCTGGGGACTGCGGCTTTTTAATCAAGATGCCTTGGTCATCCTACAAGTTCTTCTGTATGCTTTATAGTCAGTACAATATTCTTTCAGAAGAAGGCAGTATTCTTTTCACTTTGGAATTATGGGGAGAAAATTGGATAAAAATTCCTTGAGGTAATTTGTTGAGTTTTTGTTGGGAGCAGTTTATTCTCTTTCAACCACATGAGGTGAGATTGCTATACGAGGGAGGATGGATGTTGGATTGCATGTAGAAATCCCAGGTAAGAAAGCACATGACACTTTCAAAGAGAGAAAAAAAAGCAATCTTCATGGGCAAGAAAAATCTGCTAAGAGTCTGCCCAATGCCTCTGACTGCCTGGCATGAGGGTGCCCTCACATGCTTCCAAGCAGTGCACCTACAAATGTAGGTACAGCGAGCACATCCACCAATTTTCCAAGAGGATCTGTGACGGCTGTGAGAGAGGAGAACTTTATGTACTCTTATAATCAGCCCCTAGAGGTACTGGTACAGCATCTTCTTAAAGCATACAAGGACTGATTGCTTCAAAACAGAAACATGGAGCAGGGAGATAGGGGAGGGGAGCCAGCAGTCCCACCCAGGCTGTGGAAGGAGGAGGGAGCTCTGCATGACAGGAGCCAGGATATCCAGCTTAAATACAACCACGGTTCAGCTGAGAGGGTCATAGAAGCAGCTGCAGATTGCTCCCAGATTTCTTTGCCGAGCACAGCTAAGATCACGACAGACAAGGTTTCTCCAGTCCAACATTTCCATGCCACTCATCACAGAATCACAGAATCACATGGCTTCCTCCATCCACCTGTCTCTCGCCACCCACAGCCTCTTCGACGAGCCGCTGGCCATCGCCGTGCGGGGTCTCAGCCCGCGGCAGCAGGTCACGCTGCGGATGTCCTTGCAGGACGAGACAGGAGAGCTCTTCCAGGGCCTCCGCCTGCTACCAGGCAGGGGACGATGGGGAGCTGGACCTCGCCCGCTGCCCCGCGCTGCCAGGAGGCAGCTTCTCCGGCCTGGAGCCCATGGGGCTGCTCTGGGCTCTGCAGCCACAGAAGCCCTTCTGGTGTATGGTGAAGCGGGACGTGCAGAGCCCTTTCGTCCTGCAGCTGGAGGTGTTCGAGGGCCACGGGGACATCCCCGGGCGGCCCCTGGCCCAGGCACAGCACGAGCGACTGTTCCTGCGGGATGGGGGTGCGGAGAGTCTCGGTACGAGAGGGGAGGATCCGGGCGACGCTCTTCCTGCCCCCCGGTGAGTACTAGCTGCGGCCCTCCTGATTTTCAGTCCCTGGCCAGGGCCGTGCTGTGCCAGGGCAGCTGCCAGCCCTCCCAGTGCCTCGGCTGGAGGGACCGGGGCTGGAGGGGTGAGCAAAGCAGGAGCAGGCGTGGGGATGTGCCGCAGGCTATGGGCTGCACAGACGGCACCCTGTGCCCAGCCTGGTACCTTCTGCCCAGTGCTCGCCTAGAGCAGGGCGAAGACCAAAAGTCACTTTCAAGACAGAAAGTCTTGAGACTCTGCCCAGAGTTTTGTGTCTCCACTACAATTTCATCCCACAAGAATTCTCCTGCACTGAGGTGTCCCGTTTCTGACGTTCTCTTTCTGGTAGTACTGCCTGCACTGTCAACTCTAGGCTTTCCAATTCAGATCATGCTGGAATTAATCTAACTGCTGTTCCACAGTTCTTAGACCAAACACAAGCACTTCCAGTTTGTTACTGAAGTTCTTGAAGACCATGCTGCTTTAATATAAGTCAATGTTGCCTCCTTTAACTTGTGCATGACAGTAGCATTGTCTGTCCTTATGTTTCTTTTGTTCTGTAACTGATTCCTTTTGCATTTCGTCTATGAGCAAGTTTGTATCACAGTCTTGCATCGTTACATCTGCTACCGATGGACATTCATCCTTTCTCTCATTTTTGCAGTAGAAGTGGTGATCTGAGCAGGCACAGTCTGTCCCTAAACTGCTTCAAGGCTCCTTTACACTGCATAACAGTAGAGCAACACTTAAAGCAAACACCAGGGATCTGAGCTGAACATCCTAGAGGTTTCAGCCTACCTCTCCCTGGGGCTTCTCTTCTCCCTGCCAAGGCACCTTGCAAGAGCTGCCTCCAACATCTGCTGGGAACTAAGAAGAGCCAAGTGGTGGTCGAGGGCTGGCTTGGGAGTGGGAAGGGGAAACTGAGGAAAGATGTTGCACAGGCCATCTCTGCCGGTGGACCTTGAACAAAATGCTGAAATAGTTGGCAATTATTAGCTCTAAGACAGATTTGCATCTTACGTAGGTGGCATCTGTCTTTCTGCCACTCAGTGACTCGACGTGTCCTTTCTGAGGAAGGCGCTCCTCGCAGTTCCCGCTGTGTGCTCGGTTTGATGCGTTCTAACCTAGAGAAACATTGAAAGGAGTCACTTCAGGCAATGCTGCTTTTCATTTTTCTACTCCAGGAAAGGACACCTTTCCAGGAATCATCGACATACACGGATACGTAGGAGGTCTTTTTGAGCAGAGAGCCAGCTGGCTGGCCAATCGCGGGTTTGCTACACTGGCCCTGGCTTATTTTGGCTATGAGGATCTGCCCCAGAAGCCAACCAAGCTGCACCTGGAATATTTTGAAGAGGCGGTGAACTACATGCTGCAGCACCCACAGGTAGGAGCACCCTGCACATCCTCCTGGGTTCCCCTGGGAGGGCTTCTTCTCTAAAGCACTGGTGACTTTGTCCAGGTTATCTCTGGACAAAGCTGCTGAGATGCTCACCCGGCCCCATCTGCCATGAGTTTGGGTGCCTGGGCTCTAGGAATGAGGATGGGTCAAACAGCTCTGCCCTGGAAGGGCTGAGGATGGGTCGCATCCAGGTACTGTCACTGGGAGTGACGGCAGTGGTGCCTCAGATATACTAAGGCGGGGAGGTTATGGAGGAGACAGACATGCATTTTTCAAAGCAGCCTTCCTGAATTGTCACCACATGCCCCCATATGAACCCTTAGCCTAAAAAGACAAAGTAAAAAGCATTTGCTGGTATCTAGCTGTGGTGAGTTGCTTGGCCTTGGCTGGGCTGCCAGATAGTCACCAAGCCACTCTCTCCCTCCTCTTCCTCAACAGCTCAGGTGGAGAAACTACAACAAAAAGTCTTGTGAGTCAAGATAAGGACAGGGAGGTAACTCACCGCTCATCATCACCGGCAAAACAGACTTGACATGGGAAAGATTAATTTCATTTCTTGCCAGCTAATAACAGAGTAGCATCGTGAGAAATCAGGACAAAACTAGAAGTACACCCCTCATGCCATCTTTGGGCAGAGATGGTCTGCTTTGGAGCTGGCTGGGACTGTCTCTGTCCGACATGAGGGCAGCCCCTGGCCCCTTCTCACAGAGGCCATCCCTGTATCTCCCCACCACCAAAACCTTTCCACACTAGCTCTGGAAAGTCTTACTTTCCTCCTGCAACCTCTGCTCAAACTGTCTCATTGTGCTTGCTCTTTCTTGCCTGTCGTCATAGCATCAGGAACACTTTTCATGTGAGTGGAAGAAAATTGTGCGTAGGAGGTGCTTGGCACTTGTCCAGAAGAAAAACTTATCACTGCCGTCACCTCCTACACAGTGTTCTGCAAACTCTCAGCATTGTACAGTGTCCTGCTCGAGGCACTAGCTCTTGTGTTTTGCTGCTCAGTACTCATGGGGATTTCCTTCTGTCTTCCAGGTGAAGGGACCAGGGGTTGGCCTGCTTGTTACTCCAAAGGAGGCGATCTGTGTCTCACCATGGCTGCCTTCCTGAAGAACATCACAGCTGTTGCTTGCCTCAACAGCCCTGTGGCAACTGTATGTGGTTCCTCTCCATTACAAGGATAAAATCATTCCCCCCTTTGCCAGTTATGCACAACAGATCAAGGTCACTGATTACAATATTATTGATCCCTGTGGAACTTTCATCGACCCCTTTCAAGCCCCTGGCAACCAAAGCCTGATCCCATTAGAGAAAGCCGAGGCACAGTTACTATTCATTGTTGGACAAGATGATCGCATGATTAAATCGAGTATCATGCTACAGAAGCCTGCAAGCTTTGAAGGCTCAAGGGAAGGGGAAATTTTCAGATTCTGTCTTACCCTGGGACAGGGCACTGCATTGAGCCGCCCTTTTTTCCTTGTACTCCAAAGGAATCCAGTCTGCTTTTCACAAATGGGCAATTTGGGGTGGGGGAGCTCAAGCCCTATTGTGAAGCTCAGGTTCATGCTTGGCCACAGATCCAGGCCTTTTTCAACAAATATTTAAATGACAACTAATGTGTGAGAATGGCAGAGCTTTAAACTACCTGGCCTGACAGATATTTTCATACTTAGGAGATCAACCACTGTTCACAGCTGTACCACTACAACTACAGTATCTTTCTTGGCTTTGTACATTCAGAACTCAGGATAAGAACTGGGTTTGTCTTTTCTGGTTTTCTCTGATACTTTTGCTCAAGTATCAAGGAAAGGAATGGCAAATCTGATTTGCATTAGCCCTTTATAAAGAGAACATGCACAAAACGTGCAGTTACATTTCTCAGGTACTTTCTATTCTACTTGTTCTTGACCGGACTTTGCCTGTCAGTGTGGGTCTACATGCATACACTATCCTCAGCTCATACTTTCAAGCAACACCTCCCAAATGCTCGTTTTAGAGCTGTCACAACCTCAGCAGAGCAGCCTCCTTAACCTGACATCAGCATGCAGTGATCTGCCACCAGTAACCCAACGTCTTTGTGCTCCTCCACCTGCCAGGGGCCACCATCCTGGTGGGTCCTGGAGTGAAGTCACCTCCCTCCCAGACACCATCTCACACGACCCTGCTGAACCATCTGTCCTGGATATTTCTGGGCTCAGGTGTCCTCCTAACCAGCCTGGCACAGCAGGACAGACCTCAGAGCTCACAGCTGCCCTGCAGCCCTCTCCTGTTTTCTCTCTGGGGCACCGCAGCCTCTCCCTGCCTGGTAGGTTCTGCAGTGCATGTTGTCAGCAGTGCTGGCTGGCACTGGTGGCCTGACTCAGCACGGGTCAGGCTCTTTCTCTGGGTGTGACCATATGTCAGAGCAGGAGGCAGGGAAGGATGGGAGCCTTGGGGATCCACCCACCTCAGCTGCTGTCATCAGGTGAGAGGCAGAAGACTGCAAGTTCCAGAAGATGTCAGGAGAGTGGCACTGGACTCCTGAGGCTGTGTCTCCCCTAAGATGCTCCCAGGTTATGGCCCCGTGCACCCAGCCCAGAGTAGAACCAGCCTTTCTCGGGATGCCCCCACTGAACATGGTGGGCTCCTGCCCCATGTGAGCTTCTGCAGAGCATTTTTCCCCAGGTTCAGGTGAGGTCTGAGCCCTGAATGAGCTCCCTTCCTGCCCCATTCCTCTGTCTGGAGCCCCACACTAGAGGCTGAGCACAGGGTTGCCCTGGGTCTCCTGGCAGTTCTTGCTCTTGCAGGAAACCTCTCTTCACATGCCCTGACAGGGGACAGGAGCTGGAGCAATGGAGAATGGGGAAGAGCTCTGTGCCAGACCCTGCCATGCTGCCCCACTACTATTGCTATGCCTTCAGCTGGTCACTCATGACAATGTCCTGTTGGGCTCGTGATCATGTCACAGGAGTGGCCTTTCCAGTGGCAGCAGTCCATGGGGTTGGCAGGAGCAAGCTGCCAAAGAGCTTGGCTGAGTTCAAAAGTGGAAAGATGGGAGAAGCCCGGAGACAGGGGCTGCAGATGCACCCGTGTCCAGTCCTGCAAGGACAGTCTCCAGCAGATCCAGTTCAGAGAACTGCCACCACAGCAGATCAGCACACTATGTGTCAACAAGTGTATAGGCAGAGCTACCGCCCTTTGCAGATGTTACCATCACACCAGAGATTGTGGCTGTGCCGATCCCACCCTGCTGTGGGCGCGGACAGCCATGACATCTCTCAGCATGATGCGGGCCCACGCAGATCCTGCCCACATTCCCCTCCCCTCCCCTGTGTGTGAGAACCTGCATTTCTAGAAGAAGCCTCAGCTTGAGTGCAACCGCAGCGAAGGCAGTAACGCAGGAGCCATGTGGCAGGTCATGGCCCGCTCCTTGTGCTTGGCGAGCTCCCATGGGTGGCAGAAGTGGCTACGGAGGCGCAGACCCTCGCCCGCAGCCCACAGCGGCGCAGCCCTGCGTGGGCTCCCGGGACGGCTCCTGCCCACGGACTCTCCTCTGTGGCCCCCTCCATCCGCCTGTCTCCTGCCACCCGCAGCCTCTTCGACGAGCCGCTGGCCATCGCTGTGCGGGGTCTCAGCCCGCGGCAGCAGGTCACGCTGCGGATGTCCTTGCAGGACGAGACAGGAGAGCTCTTCCAGGCCTCCGCCTGCTACCAGGCAGGGGACGATGGGGAGCTGGACCTCGCCCGCTGCCCCGCGCTGCCAGGAGGCAGCTTCTCCGGCCTGGAGCCCATGGGCTGCTCTGGGCTCTGCAGCCACAGAAGCCCTTCTGGTGTATGTGAAGCGGGACGTGCAGAGCCCTTTCGTCCTGCAGCTGGAGGTGTTCGAGGGCCACGGGGACATCCCCGGGCGGCCCCTGGCCCAGGCACAGCACGAGCGACTGTTCCTGTGGGATGGGGTGCGAGAGTCTCGGTACGAGAGGGGAGGATCCGGGCGACGCTCTTTCCTGCCCCCCGGTGAGTACTAGCTGCGGCCCTCCTGATTTTCAGTCCCTGGCCAGGGCCGTGCTGTGCCAGGGCAGCTGCCACCTCCCAGTGCCTCGGCTGGAGGGACCGGGGCTGGAGGGGTGAGCAAAGCAGGAGCAGGGCGTGGGGATGTGCCGCAGGCTATGGGCTGCACAGACGGCACCCTGTGCCCAGCCTGGTACCTTCTGCCCAGTGCTCGCCTAGAGCAGGGCGAAGACCAAAAGTCACTTTCAAGACAGAAAGTCTTGAGACTCTGCCCAGAGTTTTGTGTCTCCACTACAATTTCATCCCACAAGAATTCTCCTGCACTGAGGTGTCCCGTTTCTGACGTTCTCTTTCTGGTAGTACTGCCTGCACTGTCAACTCTAGGCTTTCCAATTCAGATCATGCTGGAATTAATCTAACTGCTGTTCCACAGTTCTTAGACCAAACACAAGCACTTCCAGTTTGTTACTGAAGTTCTTGAAGACCATGCTGCTTTAATATAAGTCAATGTTGCCTCCTTTAACTTGTGCATGACAGTAGCATTGTCTGTCCTTATGTTTCTTTTGTTCTGTAACTGATTCCTTTTGCATTTCGTCTATGAGCAAGTTTGTATCACAGTCTTGCATCGTTACATCTGCTAACCGATGGACATTCATCCTTTCTCTCATTTTTGCAGTAGAAGTGGTGATCTGAGCAGGCACAGTCTGTCCCTAAACTGCTTCAAGGCTCCTTTACACTGCATAACAGTAGAGCAACACTTAAAGCAAACACCAGGGATCTGAGCTGAACATCCTAGAGGTTTCAGCCTACCTCTCCCTGGGGCTTCTCTTCTCCCTGCCAAGGCACCTTGCAAGGGCTGCCTCCAACATCTGCTGGAAACTAAGAAGAGCCAAGTGGTGGTCGAGGGCTGGCTTGGGAGTGGGAAGGGGAAACTGAGGAAAGATGTTGCACAGGCCATCTCTGCCGGTGGACCTTGAACAAAATGCTGAAATAGTTGGCAATTATTAGCTCTAAGACAGATTTGCATCTTACGTAGGTGGCATCTGTCTTTCTGCCACTCAGTGACTCGACGTGTCCTTTCTGAGGAAGGCGCTCCTCTGCAGTTCCCGCTGTGTGCTCGGTTTGATGCGTTCTAACCTAGAGAAACATTGAAAGGAGTCACTTCAGGCAATGCTGCTTTTCATTTTTCTACTCCAGGAAAGGACACCTTTCCAGGAATCATCGACATACACGGATACGTAGGAGGTCTTTTGAGCAGAGAGCCAGCTGGCTGGCCAATCGCGGGTTTGCTACACTGGCCCTGGCTTATTTTGGCTATGAGGATCTGCCCCAGAAGCCAACCAAGCTGCACCTGGAATATTTTGAAGAGGCGGTGAACTACATGCTGCAGCACCCACAGGTAGGAGCACCCTGCACATCCTCCTGGGTTCCCCTGGGAGGGCTTCTTCTCTAAAGCACTGGTGACTTTGTCCAGGTTATCTCTGGACAAAGCTGCTGAGATGCTCACCCGGCCCCATCTGCCATGAGTTTGGGTGCCTGGGCTCTAGGAATGAGGAAGGGTCAAACAGCTCTGCCCTGGAAGGGCTGAGGATGGGTCGCATCCAGGTACTGTCACTGGGAGTGACGGCAGTGGTGCCTCAGATATACTAAGGCGGGGAGGTTATGGAGGAGACAGACATGCATTTTTCAAAGCAGCCTTCCTGAATTGTCACCACATGCCCCCATATGAACCCTTAGCCTAAAAAAAGACAAAGTAAAAAGCATTTGCTGGTATCTAGCTGTGGTGAGTTGCTTGGCCTTGGCTGGCTGCCAGATAGTCACCAAGCCACTCTCTCCCTCCTCTTCCTCAACAGCTCAGGTGGAGAAACTACAACAAAAAGTCTTGTGAGTCAAGATAAGGACAGGGAGGTAACTCACCGCTCATCATCACCGGCAAAACAGACTTGACATGGGAAAGATTAATTTCATTTCTTGCCAGCTAATAACAGAGTAGCATCGTGAGAAATCAGGACAAAACTAGAAGTACACCCCTCATGCCATCTTTGGGCAGAGATGGGTCTGCTTTGGAGCTGGCTGGGACTGTCTCTGTCCGACATGAGGGTAGCCCCTGGCCCCTTCTCACAGAGGCCATCCCTGTATCTCCCCACCACCAAAACCTTTCCACACTAGCTCTGGAAAGTCTTACTTTCCTCCTGCAACCTCTGCTCAAACTGTCTCATTGTGCTTGCTCTTTCTTGCCTGTCGTCATAGCATCAGGGAACACTTTTCATGGGAGTGGAAGAAAATTGTGCGTAGGAGGTGCTTGGCACTTGTCCAGAAGAAAAACTTAACACTGCCGTCACCTCCTACACAGTGTTCTGCAAACTCTCAGCATTGTACAGTGTCCTGCTCGAGCACTAGCTCTTGTGTTTTGCTGCTCAGTACTCATGGGGGATTTCCTTCTGTCTTCCAGGTGAAGGGACCAGGGGTTGGCCTGCTTGGTTACTCCAAAGGAGGCGATCTGTGTCTCACCATGGCTGCCTTCCTGAAGAACATCACAGCTGTTGCTTGCCTCAACAGCCCTGTGGCAACTGTATGTGTTCCTCTCCATTACAAGGATAAAATCATCCCCCCTTTGCCAGTTGATGCACAACATATCAAGGTCATTGATTACAATATTATTGATCCCTGTGGAACTTTCATCGACCCCTTTCAAGCCCCTGCAACCAAGCCTGATCCCATTAGAGAAAGCCGAGGCACAGTTACTATTCATTGTTGGACAAGATGATCGCATGATTAAATCTGAGTATCATGCTACAGAAGCCTGCAAGCTTTTGAAGGCTCAAGGGAAGGGAAATTTTCAGATTCTGTCTTACCCTGGGACAGGGCACTATTTTGACCCTCCCTTTTTTCCTTTGTACTGCATAGGAAACCATCCCCTTCTTCACAAATGGGCAATTTGGGGTGGGGAGCTCAGGCCTTATTGTGAAGCTCAGGTTCATGCTTGGCCACAGATCCAGGCCTTTTTCAACAAATATTTAAATGACAACTAAATTGCAAAAATTTTGTACAAGCAATACACCATTTTGAACAGCAAGATCTGGTAAATTCTTTTACATTTATCAGGTCAAACCTTGTTCACAAACTTTGATACAACTACATTATCTTCCTTGATGTTGCACACTCATAACTCAGAAAAGAAATGGGTTTGCCTTTTCTGTTTTCCTCTGAGCCCTTTTGCTCAAGTGTCAAGAAAAGGGATGGCAAATCAATTTGCATTAGCCCTTTAGAAAATAGAACATGCACAAAACGTGCAGTTACATGTCTCAGGTGCTTTCTATTCTTATATTTGACTGTACTTTGCCTGCCACTGTGGGCTCTACACACATATACTATCCTCAGCTCATGCTTCAAAGAAACATCTCTCAAATGCTCATTTTGGAGCAGGTATTTCACCACTTATAGTGAATGTTTCATCACAAATGGAAATCTTTCTGATCTCTGTGCTGTTGGAAGTGTGTAAGAATGGATGCTTGTGGGAAAATCATGGACGATTGGCAAAGCGGATTGTAAACATGCCCAAGCGACTTGCACTGAAGTGTCAAAACCCACATGTATCATTCTGTTTTCTGTCCTTTTGTGTTGACAAGTAGAACATCCGTGTTCAGATAACACAGGTCTATGATAGATTCAGAGCCACCTTATCAACCGTGCTTGAGATTCCTGCCCAGCTGTGGGAAAGATCAAAGCACAGTGGTAAACCACACCTGCAAAAATCCCTCATATACAGGTGAAAGCTGAAGATTTGAGATTTTGTTGGCTTTCTAGGAGGACCAAGCTCTGTGGTGCCTACATTCCTGCTTGCATGCCTCCATCTGAGTGCTGCTGCAGACATCCCCCAGCTCGCAAGGTAACAAGAATAAATTTACTCTTTGCATTTCATCCATAGTTTTGTTGCTGTTCCTGCACCCTGCCTGTGTCCGCTTACACAGATGCTAGGCCAGGATGTCAGGGTGTCTCTAGTTAACCCTTGGGAAGTGTTGTTTGCCCTCTGTCCCATCTTCCCTTTAGAAGGAAGTTCTCTGGTTTGTGGACATTTCTCATGCCAAGATGTCATGCATAAAATGCATTCTGCTGAATTTTACGGCCATTGTGATCTCCCACACATTGTGGAACTTTTCCAGCTTTGTTATTACGGTGAGAATTGTAATAAAAGACCAATATTTGACGGCCTTGGAGTAGTTAGGTGTGCTTTGGTTAGAAGCAGGGTCTTTGCCTCCTGAGCACTCTCTCATCCCATGTGGAACTTGCAGGAATTTGGGAGCAAGGGCTGCCCAGTGGGGAGAGAAGACCAGAGAATACTGACATGTAACCCAAAGGAGCTTCACTCTTCCACTGTTCTTGAGGCACCAAGCGTGGAGGAGGGGGAGTGTTGCTTAAGCCTTCAGTGCCCTTTCCATTAGCACCTGATGCAGCATATGGTCAAGCTGGTGATCAAATCCAGCACTGCAAGCCGAGAAATGTTGTTCTCAACAACAGAAGAAGTTGTCAGACATTGAAGGCTGGTCACCAGACAACATGGCCAAATGCTAAATGAGAAAGCATTTCACCTGCTTAGGACACACAGGGCAATCTCAATGGGGAACGGAACACTGCTGAGACTTGGCTCAATACCTCTAATCACTTAGTATTTCAACATAGGATGATTTCAGGATTCCCTCAGTTGTTTCCATTTGTTTCACACCACTAAGTCAGTCGTGGAGAGCTCTGAGCAAGAGGCACCTCTACGTGCACCTCCCAGGGGTCAGGAGCCTGAGGAAGCAGCTCTCTCTTTGTAGTTCCCTTTGAAGCAAAAGATCCAGCTCTGGGTAAGATGGATTGAACAGCCTTCTTTTAAACCCTTATACAATCCATTACTGGAAAAGCCAGGTGTTTCTTGACCTGCCCTTCCCTCCTTCCTCCCACACACCCCTGACCACCCTGACCATCCTCCCCAACCCATCTGGCTGTGCAGGGGCTGGGGATGGGCAGAGCCTGATGGATGCGTAGCTCACCTTGCCCAGGCCTTGAGTTGGCCAACATGGGGAAGAAGCTGCAAGAAGACAAGAAGCAATGCAGGGCTGTTGCTGGTTTGGCTTCTCCCTGCCTTGGCTGGGGCTGGACTGGACCCTCCAACACAGGAAGTACATGGACCTGTTGGAGTGGGTCCAGAGCAGTGTTACAAAGATGATCAGAGGGCTGGAACACCTCTCCTACGAGGACAGGCTGAGAGAGTTGGAGTTGTTCAGTTTGGAGAAGAGAAGGCTCCAGGGAGACGTTATAGCAGTCTTCCAGTACCTGAAGGGGGCTACAGGAAAGCTGGGGAGGGAGTGTTTACAAGGGTGTGTAGCAATAGGACAAGGGGCAATGGTTTTAAACTAGAGCAAGGTAGATTTAGATGAGAAGTTCTTTACTATGAGGGTGGTGAGACACTGCAACAGCTTGTTCAGAGAAGTTGAGGATGCTCCATCTCTGGAGCTGTTCAAGGCCAGGTTGGATGAGGCTCTGAGCAGTCTGGTCTAGGGGCGGTTGGAACTAGATGAACTTCAAGGTCCTTTCCAACCCAAACCATTCTGTGATTCCACGATCTCTGCGCGGCCTCTCTCTTGCACACCGTTCCCTGTCCTGACAAGGAACTCCGCTGCCCTTCTGCTCGGCCGTTTGTCACCACCTCGGGCCGCCCTGCCCCGCACGTCCCCCCGCCCGCAGCCCCTCCCCGGCCCTGCGGAGCTCGGCAGTACACCGGCCAGGAGGCCCCAATCCCGTGGCACCGATCCCGCGGCACAGGCCCCTCCCACTGCCGGAGTGGGGAGGAGGCGGGCGCGGCCCGGGGCGCCGGGCGGAGCATGCCGGGCTGTGCTGGTGCCGCCGTGGGATTGCCCCCGTGAACCTGGTGGCGCTTCGGCGGGGACCTGCCCGGGAACCGTCCCTGGGGGCGGAAGCGGCCCGGGGCCATGTGGCAGGTCGCCGCCCGCTTCTGGTACCGGGCGGGCAACTGCGGCTCGCAGAGGCGGCTGCTCCGGCCCAGACCCTCGCCCGCGGCCCCACAGCGGCGCAGCCCTGCGTGGGCTCCCGGGACGGCTCCTGCCCGCGGACTCTCCTCCGTGGCCCCCTCCATCCGCCTGTCTCCCGCCACCCGCAGCCTCTTCGACGAGCCGCTGGCCATCGCCGTGCGGGGTCTCAGCCCGCGGCAGCAGGTCACGCTGCGGATGTCCTTGCAGGACGAGACAGGAGAGCTCTTCCAGGCCTCCGCCCGCTACCAGGCAGGGGACGATGGGGAGCTGGACCTCGCCCGCTGCCCCGCGCTGCCGGGAGGCAGCTTCTCCGGCCTGGAGCCCATGGGGCTGCTCTGGGCTCTGCAGCCACAGAAGCCCTTCTGGCGGCTGGTGAAGCGGGACGTGCAGAGCCCTTTCGTCCTGCAGCTGGAGGTGTTCGAGGGCCACGGGGACACGCCCGGGCGGCTCCTGGCCCAGGCGCAGCACGAGCGGGCGTTCCTGCGGGATGGGGTGCGGAGAGTCCCGGTACGAGATGGGAGGATCCGGGCGACGCTTTTCCTGCCCCCCGGTGAGTACCGGCCCTGCCGCGCTCCCTCCTCCGCGGGTGCAGCTTCGGCTCTCGGCCCGCCTGTTCCCCCGGGGCCCGGAGCCAGACCCCGCCCTGAGCCCGGTACGAGGCAGAGGACAAGGGAGAGCTGGACCTCGCACTTCAGGGAGCAGCCTGGTTTGAGCTGCCGGCCGTACTTCCCATGCTACGTGGGTTAAAATATGTGAGTTTGTTGTATTAGCTCGTACTGGATGTGAAGGCATTGAGCGCTGTACCATTTTTGTCTGCAAATACCGTGGGAGGTGGTGTCAGCTCGTCTTTAAGGTACCTTTCCTCTCCCTGACTGTTTTCCAGGGAATTCAGCTAGTAATTATTTAAGTAAGTTGAAGGTTGCTCTCTAGAAGTCTAGAGCCCTAACCCTGCTTCCCACTTCCAACCTCTCTACAGGTCTGAGTTGAATTGAACATGGTAATGTCAGATAGTTGCTGCAGCTCAAGCTGCTTTTTGCTGCCACCTTTGTTGCCAGTTCTACCCTGTTTTAAGCAGAAGGTCAAATAAAGTATTACATCGGTTTGCCCTTACAGTATTTTTGTCAGAAAATAATCACTGAGAGGGCCTGTGAGGTTTTCAGGTTGCCTAACAGACGTTGCATTGTCCTCCCTGTCCAGACTTCTTTTAGGTGTCTGCAGGAAGCCTCATCTCTTGCCTCCTCTTGGTTGAGCACATTCCTTCCCACTGTGACTCAGAGGCTTTCACCAAACATGTCTCTGGAGACCCACGTACTTGAGGAGCTCCTCCGTGTAGCACATGCCTTCCCTTCTCACCTTTCTTCTTTGTCCCTGGTAACTCCTCCATGATAATGCCAAAATCATACATGCTGTCCCAGCCAGTGTCACGGGCTCTCATTGCGTTGTAGTGCTGTGGTTGGAGGTGCACTTCCAGTTCTTCTTGTTTGTTGCCCAAGTTCTGCATGTTAGTCTGTAGAGATCTGAGGGAAGCCTCACCCTCCCTTCGGAGCTGACAAGATAGTCTCCCTCTTGGCCTCCTCCTTTCCATACTTTGGTATCAGTTTGCAGCAGTCCCTCTCTGCTCTGGACGTCAGCTTCCCTTACAAAGTTAGTAGCAAGGCTGCTGGCAAGTACTTCCTTCTTGTAATCCCAGAATAAGTGGCTATAGTGCATTTACACCAAAGCTGAGAAGCTGGAACCATCAGAAGATGAGATTTTTGTTGATCAGTCTTCTGAGAAATGCACTGGGGAGAAGCCTCATGGGTATTTTTGAAGAGGAGCTTGAAACCTTTGCAGTGACATTACATGATACAGAAAACTAATTGTGACTGTCAAGGGATCCCTTCCTTTCCAGACACATGTGCCCTGATGTTACCCAAAACATTATCAGGCCTGCTATTTTCTGCTGTCATGTTTAATCTTGAAGTAATGTAGCCATGAAAACTGGCACAGTAACTTAGGACCCTTAGTACCATTCTGCTGCTCTATATTTTGGTTTTGTTGTTTGTTTCTTTTTTTTTTCTTTATTAAACAGACACATTCCCAGGCCTTTGAATTTGGAATAATAATTTTAAAGTTGTCTTGTTATGTGGTTTCTTGCAGGAAATGGCCCTTTTCCAGGAATTATTGACTTGTATGGAACTGGAGGGGGACTCCCCGAGTACAGGGCATGCCTGCTGGCCAACTATGGCTTTGCTGTGCTGGCTCTGGCCTTCTATGGCTATGAAGATCTCCCCAAAGAGATGAAGGAATTCCACCTGGAATATTTTGAAGAAGCCGTAAACTATATGTTACAACACACCCAGGTTGGTTTGTTCATCAACACCCACTCCCTAGAGGGAACTCTCGTTAGTCAGGTCCTGTCACACTGCAGATGGGGCAGAGCTGCAGTACTTAAAATAGCATCACCGTTCAGGTTGGCTGTAATTAACTCGGTTTGTATCTTTAATTCCCATTGCAACAGTTGTCTTGCAGATTATTCCACTTGTTCCTTTTGAAGTGGCCAGGTGACACATTGACATGTAGGTGACACACTAGTAATTTCTGCTCCATTGAACCCAGTGCCATAACTAGGGTACGACGAGCTGCCCTGGAGGCTTGTTGGACTTGCAGTGGGCTTTTTAGGGTTTGAGCTCTGTAGAACGTACCTTCAGAACTAAATGCCCTTTTCAGCCATGGAGCACATGGTTGTCTTCTGTCATCCAGGTCTCCACGAAGTCCAACAGTACACATTTGTTGCTGTGTTATGTATAAGAAGTTAAAATCAACTCCAAATGTTGGTATTTATTGAGTGTGTGTTTTTAGTAACTAATTGTGAACTTGGGGATCCTTCTAAGTCAGCACTTCTTGGAAGACAACTCTGCTTGGTTCTGCATCTCCTTCCAAATAGCTGTGCGTGACAGTAACTAGAATTGCATGAGGCAATACTTGGTTTCTCTGGAGAACTCAAAGTAAATATCTTCCTCAACCTCAGAAAAATGAGTTGTTGTTGAAGGTCTCAGTTGCTTTTCAGTCACTGTAATCCTAACTGCTCATGCCACTTACGTGCCCCCAAACCTCTGAAAACTGCTTCCCCCATGCCTTTTTTTTTCCCCCCAAGAGCAGTATGTTAGCTTCCCGTTAACATCTCCAGTGATAGCCTTACCATGTTTTTAGCGTGTTGCAAAGTTTCAGCCATATTTCCTAATTTCCCCCTTTCCATGCTTCAGAATGAGTCATGATTTGGAGCCTATTACACTGGTGATAATGTGGAAAAGGTATTAAATTTTGGTATTTGGATATTAGAGCAGTTGTGATATTAGCTAACCTTCCTGTAAGAGGATTTCAGCACCCTGTAAGATCGTTTAGTTTTCCTATTCTAGTTAATTTGCCTGTGTAAAAGGAAATGAAGGTTACCTATTCTTGAGTCCCAAGGACTGTACAGTTCACTTAGAAAAATTGTTTTAATAGGTTATTTTTTTTAAAGATACATTTTAGTGAGTAAGCTACCTCAGAGTACTTCCTTTTCACTGTGAGTTAGATACCGAGTGTGCTAGAGAAAGAGAAGAGCAGCTCATATGGAGGCTGCTACCCCGTGTTAGCATCTTAACAAAAGAATAGAAGGCAGTGGTTGAGTATAAGAAATCCGTTATCTGAAGTGATGACGATATCATAGTCATTGGTGACTTTGAGCAGTTTGCAGTGAAAGAAATCATTTATAAAAGAGGCCTCCCCTGCCTCTTCCCTGGACTGCCTTATGAGCGAAGAGAATCTGGGGCAGCACATCTGCATGCTTTTTTGCAAGCACAGCTGTACCCTCTGTGTATGCTTCAGCATGTGGCTTTGTCAGGATGATGCTGCAGTCTCAGCAGGGCTCCTGAGCATAAATCAAGCACAGAACAGTGCCCCAGCGTCCCTCAGACGTGGGCCCTGCACACAGGACCTTAGAAGCCTATAGCTGGAGTCCAGATTCAGGACAGACAGTGCTGCAAAGATGGCAACATTTTAAAGAAGTGGTGTGCCGTGCTTCATTGGTTGGGGTTTCTTTTCTCTCCCCTCCAGGTGAAAGGTCCAGGAATTGGGTTGCTTGGAATCTCAAAAGGTGGGGACCTGTGCGTCTCCATGGCCTCCTTCCTCAAGGGCATCACAGCCACCGCCCTTATCAATGGCTCGGTAGCGAATGTGGGTGCGGTGCTCCACTACAAGGATGTCACCATTCCACCCCTTGGTATGAACAGAAAACGCATCAAGGTCAACAAGTCTGGGCTTGCTGATATTGTCGAAGTATTGAACAACCCGCTGGAAGGGCCTGACCGCCAGAGCTTTATCCCTTTGGAGAAGGCTGAGTGTCGCTTCTTGTTCATCGTTGGCCAGGATGATCGCAACTGGAAAAGCGAATTCTTTGCAGTTGAGGGGAGCAAACATTTGCAAGCTCATGGGAAGGAAAAGCCTCAGATAATCTGTTACCCTGGAGCAGGGCACTACATTGAACCCCCTTTTTTCCCAATGTGTGCAGCCTCAATGCACCTGCTAGTTGGCATGCCTGTAGTGTGGGGAGGGGAGCCCAAGGCACACTGCGAGGCACAGGTAGATGCTTGGCAGCAGATCCAAGCTTTCTTCCACAAACACCTTGCAGGCAAGCCATCGGGAACATCCAGTAAGCTGTGATGTGAGTTACTGTACAGATGAAAGTGTTGGTGTTTCAAGTTTGTTTGGTGAGATGGCTCTGAATGAGAACAAAGAACAGCAGAGAATATGCTGTCAGGTTTCTTGGCACATGATAGTGGGTGAGAGCGTGAGACCTTTTAATGCCCTCCTGTAACCATGGTTAGAGGTCTTGGCTTCCTGTGGTGTGTAGTACGGGATTATAAACTGTGGAAAAAATTATGGTGGTAGGGCTAGGTCTGCTTTTAGTGTGAATTTAAGTGGAAGATAATTCATCTGAGATGAGAACTGGGATGAAAATTTGCCTTGGCTTTCTTAGAGGGAACATGTATGCCATTGCCCTTACCAGAGCCAGCTTTATTCTCTAGTTTTTCTCAAAGCAGCTGTTCTCTTTTCCTGCTCCCCATAATCTTTTTGTTCTGCTTGTGCACTTTGCTCTCCTTCCTCTTCCCCCACATCACTGAAATCCATGTGCCTTAACATTTAATATCTAATATTTCACTTATCAAAAACCAGAATACTGTGACTGCAGCCTCAGATAACACACCTCCCACGCACAGACAACAGCAGCCCATAGCCTGCGGTGACGTTCTGAGCACGTGCGATAGAAATGAGACATTTACACGGTTTCGGAAGGCTCATAAGCATGAAGAAACAACAGAATTGGACCCGTTGGTAGTCGTGTCTGGAACTGTCTCCTCAGCAGGGCTGGATTTCCCTGTGTAGGCCAGCAGTGCTGCCGGAGGGCAGTTTCTCCCTGCCTGTACCTTCCCTTGATGCCTCCACAGCTGCCCGCTTGTGAGCGCCGCGAAAAACGCTGAAGCTGGCAGGGCAGCAATGCCAGCGTCTGTGCCTTGGCCCCGAGCGCTGTGCCACGGGGTTGGTGGCAGCTGCCGCCAGGTCCTCTCAGAGGAGCGAGGGGCGGTGGGGCCCTTGCCCCCCGCCTGGGGATTGTTGGTAACATTTGGCACCCACTTGGAAAGAAAAAAGCACTGAATGTGGCTTGCGAGGTTGCGTTATTGTACAGAAACAGACTTCTCACACGTCAGCGCCTTACACGCCCGAGCAGAGCGGACACGGTGTCAGCTGCTGTTCGGGCTTTGCGTGAATTCCGTGTTGCGCCTTTGCGCGTTTTGCACTCGCTGTGTTTTTTAATTACTTTTTGACGGATTAAAAATGAAACGTTAACCTCCACCACCGCCTCGCCGCTCCGGGTGCTTGTTTAGGGCAAGGTCGCGGGCGGGGGGAGGTGTCAGGCGGCGGGAGCGGCCCCGGGGGCGGCGGCCTTCCCCGGCCCGGCCCTGTCGCCATAGGGACGCGCCGCCCGCCCGGGGCTCTGCCATCGATTGAGGCTGTCTGGCGGGGGCGGCCGCGCTGCCGTCGTCGCTGTTACCGCCGCCGCCATGTGGAGAGCGGTCGCCGCCGCCTCGGCCCCGGCGCGGGCCCTGTGCCGCGCCCCGCCGCTCCTCCCGCCGCGGCATCGGGCCGTGAGCGTGGCGGTGTCCCCCGCCGCCGGTTTGGCGGACGAGCGAGTGGAGACGCGGGTGGCGGGGCTGGCGCCGGGGCAAGCGGTGACGGTGCGGGCGGTGACGGCCGATGAGCGCGGCTGCCTCTTCCAGTCGTGCGCGCACTACCGGGCGGACGGCCGCGGCGAGCTGCACCTGGGCACGGACGCCTCGCAGGGCGGCGACTACACCGGCGTGGAGCCCATGGGGCTCTTCTGGAGCCTGGCCCCCGCCGGCATGGAGAGGCCGTACCAGCGGCTGCTGCCCCGCAGCACCGGCAGCCCCATGAAGGTGGAGGTGTTGGTGCACCGAGGCCACAGCCCGCCCGGCGCCATCCCCGGGCCGGTGGTGGCCAAGGCCGAGGCGGAGAGGTGGTTCACGGCCCCCGGCGTGCGGAGGATCCGGCTAAAGGAGGGAGGTGTGAGGGGCTCCCTCTTCCTGCCGCCGGGTGAGTGAGGGCCCCGGCCGCAGACCTGCGCCCCAGGAACCCCCGGCTTCTCTGTCCAGAGCGAGGAAAGTCTCTTCGGAAAGAAAAGCCGTGCAAAGGATGTCACCCGGGAAGCCCCTATCCTGTAACAGATCTCAACGCCGCCCTGCAAGCGGGTGGCCGCGATTTTATCCCCTTGAAATCTTACCGGAGACGCTCGCAGAGGCTCGTGGCCATGCTGCCTGGTCCTTGGCGGGGCAGATGGCTCTTGTGAGATAACCAGAAGCGGAACAAGAGCAGGGGTTGTTGAGTCTGCCACATCGCTGCTCTCAGGCTACGACTTTTTAGTGGGTTCGGTGTTTGCTCTCGACTACTGTAATCGGTAATGTTCACAAAAGCCAGTACTTTTCATTGTGTGAGCTTGTGCGAAATCTCCCACGAGTTTTACCCCAAGTGGGATCGAATCAGAAAGGTGTTTTTCCTCCCTGTGAAACACACGTCACTAAGCAGAGCAGCGGAGGAGATGCTAGAAAATAGAGGTATTCCACCTCGGTTGGGCCAGAGCCAAAGCTAAGTTAATGGTTGAGTTACTTTGGTCGTTCTGTGGCAGAACAGATTTCCCAACAAGTTCTACCTGTTCTGCTTGTGGGACAGTTGTGCTTTATGAGGTGTGATGGACTGCTGGTGCTGTTGGAAAATGAAAGCTTACACCGATGATGGTGTTTGTACACTTGTGCTTTGATTTAAACTTTGCATTTCCCTGCGTGTTGTGCTATAAGAACTGTCCTCCATATTGCCTCTAGTTTTTAATGGCTTGGTTCAGCAAATCCCTAAGTACCACTGCAGTTATTATAGGGATTTGAGTATTTTCAGTGAATGATTTCCAAACCAGTAATCTTTTCATCCATTTAGATATGTATCCAAAGTCCACAGAAGGAAAAGCAACATCAGAGATTGAACTTTGAATTCTGGATCATGTTCTTTAGTCAGCATTCTGGATTTTCCATCACTGAGGCATGGTTGTTTTGATATATCTTGCCTTAGGCAATGAGATGGGTTTCTGCTGAGCTCAGTGGGAATCCAGAGATCTGCAAGACGGAACTGCACTTTTGCCTTTAGAAAGTCTGGTGACTGTAATAGTGTGGAATCAGTGCTTAGATGGTATTAGCACCCTTCTTCACAGAGGGTGCAGCTGCAGCATTGCTGCCCTATCCTTCTCTGCTCTGGGTATGCAAAAATGTTAATATTACTAAGATAGGAATCTTAAACGTGAACCGTTCTTAGGAAAAGTGAGATGACATAAGTGGGCTTATGCTGTAATTTTAATATGAAAGAGATTTCTCAGGCAGAAGAGTTACAGGTGTGGGGTTGGTTTGTTTTGAAGCAATAGTAAAGTTGTCTAGCCCATTTTATCCTGCTTTTTAGTGAGCTATGCAGAAACTTTATACCTTGTATATCCCTGTGTAAGTTAAAGGTTGTCTTCATGAGAGAAGCACGTTTGTGCTTGACTGTGTTCCGATCGCATGTTCTTGCCAGAAAGCTTTCCAGATAGGGGTGATAAATGAATGAATATTTTCTAGCCAGCTAGGCTGACTGTTGTGAACTAAAAGTTACTGTTGATCATGGCATTATGATCAACTTATGCAGACGTATTTTTTCCCAAGTAGGATTTCTGGGAAGAATTTCAGAACTGAAAGAACCGCAAAGCATGTTTCAGTCTTTATTCTGACTTCCTACTGCTTTAGGTTAGGAGGTTTCCACCATCTAGCATGTCTTAGCCAAAGCTTCCTTTTCTCAGGCATCCTGAAATCCAGAGGCCTTTTCTTTATTGCATATAGGTAGTGTCAGAGAGTTAGTGCACTCTTGCACAAGCAGGTACTTCTGCTGAGAGTTGCAATGAGCTGGATCCGAGTACATCGCTGGTGACATCTGGTGGCCAGGGATAAAAAAAAAAAGAGAAGAGGGCCTGCCTGGGGTCTTTAGAGATCCAAGGGGTGGTATCCTTAACCCAGGCTCTGCTGGCATGGCACACAGTAACAGCACAACACGCCCTTGCCTGCAAGAGCGTTTTCATTTAAAATTGTGGTTCTGATTATTTCTGTAGTTTTGTGGGACTGACTGTACACACGTTTATCTCTGTATCAGTCCAGCACATGTAACCGCACCCACAGAGCTCTCGGTTTTACTGCCTGTCTCTTCACATCTACATTAGCAGCTCTGCTGCCAAGTATTATAGTGCTGATGCAGAGCCAGTAAACCCAGATGATACCATCTAGTGAGCTTGCACTTTGCTAATTAAGGTAGGATTTCTTTGTGGGAAAAGAGCTGATTTAGAGTATGATTGTTCTGAGTGTGAGTTTAAGACCATTAAAAAAATACGTTTAGAACAGTTGTTTTTTTTTAAATCAACAAGCTTAACTGTTCACATATTTTTGCAGGAAGGTAAGGATCTATTCTTAGTTCAAAATAGCTAGCGTGGGATAAGGCACTGGTTCTCTAATCTCTGCCATGCAAATGGAAAAATAATGAGTATTAATAAAAAATGTCTTAAGCTTTCTATACTTTGTTGTTTGCTCTTCACCAGATAGTTTTTTAGTGTCCTGTTTGATAACTTGTCCTCTGTACTTCTTCTTTTCATATAGGGGATGGCCCCTTTCCAGGAGTGATTGACATGTATGGTGATGAAGGAGGTTTGATTGAATTCAGATCCAGTCTCCTGGCTACCCGGGGTTTTGCTGCTCTTTCTCTGCCATATTTTGACTTTGAAGATCTGCCTAAAGTCATGAAAGAATTGAAACTCGAGTATTTTGAGGAGGCAGCTAGATTCCTACAGCGACACCCGAAGGTGAGTGTAATGAGAGATCTCTTGG
This sequence comes from Trogon surrucura, assembly GCA_020746105.1. NCBI lineage: Eukaryota > Metazoa > Chordata > Aves > Trogoniformes > Trogonidae > Trogon > Trogon surrucura. Next base: position 12,701,334 of record CM036623.1, on the reverse strand, counting down.
GACTGGGGAAGATTGGGCAGCCATGCCCAAGTGCTGGCAGTGATTTTTCTGGAGTATAAGTTTCTCCTGGGCAGGATTAGGCCAAATAGTAGAAAAAGTGTAGGTCCTGCATGGACGCCCATGCATATGACTGTGGAGGGTGAATTTCTTCCAGCACACGCTCTTTGTTAAATAAATTCATGCTGGAAGCTAAAAGGTTTGTGATCAGTAGAACAGTGAAGTGCTGGAATATCCTCCAAACAGGAGCAGTGGTGATAAAAATAGTCTTTTTTAAAATGAAACCATTTGGTTTAAGAGAGGATGATACAAAACTGCTCAGTAGTCAGCAAAGAAATGGATTTGATAACTTGGGATGTTTCTTTCAGTTATACTTTCCAGGCTAGAAAAGGACAAGACTAAATACTACTTATCTAATCCTTCAAATGTCTTTTGTGAGGTTACTTTAGTTGCCTGAGACATATATAGCAATAGCTTGTGCTTGAATTTCCTGCTACCTGTTTTGGGAAAAAGAGAGAATATTTGCTTCAAAATATGCAGTAGGGACTAAGTGAGGTCCAAGTGATGGTACTTCTTGTGCCTGTCTGTGTTATTTTGTGGAGTTTGACAGCTCTTGTTGTCTCTGAAAAATAAGAGACTGGGCAGAGGGAGAAGCCTGGGTCCAGGCTGTAGCTCTCCAACAGGTCACATCAATAATTAACCTAACCTTTTTGGGTTTTAATAACACAACTCCAAAGGCATTTAATGGCTAATCCCATTATCATGCATACTTCCTTTATTTCCCCCTCCCCTGTCTTATCCGAAGGTGAAGGGACCAGGAGTTGGAGTGATTGGGACTGGGAAAGGGGCAGAATTAGCACTCTCCATGACCACCTTCCTGCCAGAGGTCGTGGCTGCTGTCTGTATCTCTGGCTGTAGCTCAAACACCGTTGCAGACCTCCATTACGGTGACATGACTCTGCCCGGGCTGCGCTTTGATATGAATAAGGTCAGTATTTCCGACGCTGGTGTATTTGACATTTTTGAAGCTCTGGATGACCCAACGAATCCTGCTAATTCTCCCTGCACGATCCCCATTGAAAAAGCAGAGGGTCACTTTCTCTTAGTGGTAGGGGAGGACGATCGGATGTGGAAGAGCTCCTTATATGCTGAGTTGGCAATCAGGCGTCTGCGCCAGCATGGGAAGGAAAACTTTGAACTCTTGAGTTATCCAGGAGCAGGTCACCGAATCGATCCTCCTTCTACTCCGTTTTGCCAGGTAGCTATGGATCGTGTTCTGGGGGTGCCTGTGCTGGGGGGTGGAGAGAGCAAAGCACATGCCCATGCACAGGAACACTCCTGGGGAAAGATTCAGGAGTTTCTGCACTTGCATTTGGGTTGAACACTTAAGCACCTGCAAGCTGTCACAGAACTGCAGAGGACTGAGCTTGAGCCACCAAAATGACTGCTGAATTGGAGGGACTGACTGAGAAAAGCTTTGAAATCTGAAATAACCAAATGACTACTTAACTACACATATAAATCCCAAAAGAGGGGGATTTAATTGGACTAGCCTAAGGTATTTTAACTAGGTACACAGAGGAGAAGTCGAACAATGATTAGCAGGCTGCATTGTAGTAGAAATTTGGCAGCCTGAATTGGCCATGACATGAAGAAACAAGTATCTGAGGAGAGTGGTAGGTACTTTCTTGCTTGCAGTGTTTATGACTCAAAAAATTTAACAGCTAGCCTGCACCCTCAGCAATGACAAACTGGTTCACACCTGAGGAATGACGGCAACCTGTGGAGGATGAACTTAGTAGAACCAGTCATCATTTTGATGTCAGGCTTTCGGTGTTAAGTTACCTTACCTCTCAGATTTACAGCCGTATACACCTCAGAAATGTTTTCTATTCACGTGAAGCTAGGGTTATTTATGTGAAATGAGGCTCATATATACTTTGGCCTTAGGTAGCAGTCTTTCTGGTCACACAGTCTGTTTCTTTCCAACCAAAACTGCCTGTAGGTGGGAGAATGATGAGTACTTTTCCTGTCATCTTGGGAGAATGGCAGACTAGCACTCTCGTACCAGGGATGTAACCAACTGTTCCTATGTCTTGGATTGGCCTTTGGCACTCTGGGTATTAAAATTCTGTTGGATAGGTTAAAGCATGGTTAAATGCAGTTATGCTATGTGCAAGTCTGATTTCTCTCTTTGTTGCTTGCTTTAAACTAGTAACACTAGTAACATTAAGTCGGGGATTAATTATTTCTGGAACTCTTTAGTAATGATGTCACCAGACGCTCATGACAGCTTTTTGTAGGGAAGAAACAGAGTTGAGAGAAGGAAAACCTAGCTGATAGAAGATTAAGACTGAATGTAAAAAGCTGGCACTTTATGGCGATGATTAATTTGGAATCATAATACTTTAAAAAACCACACCAAACCCACCTGCCCCCACCTAAAAAAAACCCGAAACCCAACCCCAAATCTAGGATATCTTTTCCATGACTGTCTGAGATTGCTGTGGTTCTAATTAATTTTTGGTTAGTGCCTTATTTTCTCCCACCATTCAGGTAGAAAGAAATAACTTCTTCCCAAATAAGTTGATCTGTCGAGAGGGTCTTGCTGGCACGGTGCTGCTGCTCAGGTCTCATTAGCTTTCTGCAACTCTATGACTCCTTATCATTTGATTTAAGTCGTATGTTCTCCGCTCGCCATCACTGCCAATTGAACAATTCATCCATCCACTCCTTACAAGAGAAGCTCCATCCTTCTCACTCCATGCAAAATGCCTTCATGCCTAATGTCTCCCTAAACAACCTCACTGGCTGAAGAAGCTTTTGCAAAATTGCGCTCTGGTGCGTGAACCTTCACTAAAACCAGCACCTCAGAAGCCCAGGACAACAGCTTGGTGTGATTCACATGTTGGTATCACCTGTGCTTTCGACCCTGCCTGTTTGCCAACTCATTCCAAGTTGCAACCATAGAGGAAAGGGCTGTCTGAAGGTTTCTGTGTGCCTCATCGTGTGCATCTTCAATAGTCGGAGCTGTGTAATTGTGGTAGCACATCACCTCCCCCAGCCCTGTTTTGTGACCCTCCCAGTACTGGTACCTGTGTCTCCACGCTGCAGTTCTACCTCAACATATTGACTGCCATCCAAGATTGCAAGTTGGAGCTTCAGCAAGTAAATGTTAAGCTGTGAATAAAACAAAAAACATGTAGCTTAGAAGTCCCCGGACTTCATTTCTAAAGCACAAGCCATCAAAATAATTCAGTTACACGTTGTCAGATATATGCAATTTGAAAGAGAACATTTCCTTTATTAAAAAGCAAGCCTGTGTAAGAATTTGATGTTACCTTTTTGTTTCTGAATAGTTTGTTTGGAGAGATGAATGATATTTTATAAATAAAGGAGGAAAAATAAAAATAACGTCATTTTACTGTGAAGATCCTTTTGTGAATGGGTCAGGGTATTCCTCAATGAAACAATTCACAGAAGGATCTGTAGGAAACCAGCCAACTTTTGCACTAGTGTTTTGTGTATCTGCAGTGCTACTTGGAGACCCCTGATACAGCTCAGGCACTCTGCTGTTTCCTGAAGCGTGCGTCACATTGAGTGCCTGATCATGGCCTTAGTTAAAGCCGCGTTATTTACATTGTTCTGCGTTCTTTACCTGGCAAAACTCCGGTAGTGTTTCGCTGAGGCTATCACTTGGGTGGCTGGATTAGCTACTTCCTGGGGAGGGGGAGAAGAGCCTGAGGCACAGCTCACCCCGGGGTTCCGAAACGACCCGAGGCGGCCGTATGGCCCGGGCTGGGGCCTTACAAAGCTCCTGCAGCTCCTGTAGCAGCGGGACGCGCTGCCGTGGGCGCCGGCCCCGTCTTAGCCCGGGCCGGGAGCTCGGGGCGGCGGCGGGCGGGCCCCGCCTCGCCAGGGCGACCTCTCCGGCTCAGGCGGCCGCTGGCGCTGCCTGCGACCTGCCAGTTGTTGTAACTTCTGTCGCGGGCTGCCTTCAATACGGGTGTCTGATGGCGCTCGCGGGGGTTCGGGTTTTTTTACCGCGACGAGCCCCGAGGCGGGAAGGCGGGAGAAGGAATCCCCCCAACCGCCGCCGCCAGGGGGCGCCCCGCGGGCGGACCGCCTTCCTCTCCGCCGCGTCCCACAATGCGCCGCGGAGCGCCCCCCTCACGCGAGTTCCGGGATGGGACTTTCTCTGCGGCAGCGCATCTCTATGACCGCCAGGTGCGGTTCCCTCCGCGCTCGCCCCGCCGTGCCGCGCATGCGCGGGAGGCGGCGGCGCCATAGCAACCGGAGCGTTAACGGTAGCAACGGCAATGGTGGGTCCCGTCACCGCCGGCGCGGGCGCCCGGCGGGGAGGGCTAGGGGCCCGCAGCGGGGGCCGGCGGCCGAGGGGCTGCGGGGGAGTCCGGGGGCTCGGGGAGAGGCTGAGAACGGGCGTCCCCGGGGCCCGGCGGCGGATAAGGCGGGGGACGCGGCCACCGGGGCCGCCTCCGGGATCGTGGCGGGGGCGGGGGGAGGCTGGTGCTGCTCCCCGGCAGGGCGGAAGGGGCCAGGGGGGTGCAAGCGGCGTCCTCTCGGGCCTGGCCTGAGGGGCAGCGCGGAGCCGAGCCCTTCCCGGCCCGGGCTCCTGCGGGCTGGGCTGCGGCGGCGAGAAGCCCGGGCAGGGCGAAAGCCGCCCAGAAGGCAGCCTCGGGGCGTTGGCTGAGGCGGGGGAGTTGTGGCCTGTTGCTGCGCCTCGGAACATGGGATTTCAGGGACAGATGGAAGCGAGGGGCAGTCAGGGGCAGCATCGCTTAAAAAGCTGAGTTATTGCCGTTGTTCAGGCAGCGGTGTCTGTGGTGAGCACAGCGATCAGCTCGGGATCGCCTCCTGTGCGGTTCCCATTTGCTCAGTCTAACGTACAAATAAACGTTTGCAAATGAAGCCAAAGCGTCGCTGTTTTACTTTTTCTCGGGGGTCTAAGTTTCTTAAGTGCTCTGTCCACCAGGCAGGTTTTGGGGGAAGATATTTTCTTTAGTTAAGACTTTTATAGCTACAGGGATGTGGGATTTTTTTTCCCTTTAAGGTATAATGTATCTTGTTCCTGCCATGTGATTCTTCAGGATGACAATTTCAGCTATTGCTCACTTGGCACTTTGAGTATTTTAAGTAATATGACTTTCTTTAGACTTTTTACAAGGGTGTGTGGTGATAGGATGAGGGGCAATGGTTTTAAACTAGAGCAGGGTAGATTTAGCTTAGGCATTAGGAAGTTCTTTACCCTGAGGGTGGTGAGGCACTGGCACAGGTTGCCCAGGGAAGCTGTGGATGCCTCATCCCTGGAGGTGTTCGAGGCCAGGTTAGATGAGACTTCAAGCAAGCTGGTCTGGCAGTGTGAGGTGTCCCTGCCCATAGCAGGGGCTTAGAACTAAATGATCTTTAAGGTGCCTTCCAACTCAAGCCATTCTATGATTTGATAAAATACATGTAGAAATTGTTAAATATGCAGGCAGAGGAACCCTGAAAATAGGTTTCTTAGAGGGAGTTTTTCTGTAAGTAACCTCCCTTGGCAGAGGATATGATGATTTATCTACAGAGATTTCAAGTGCACTTCAAAGAAAATGAAATTCCTGATAAGTGTTCCCCAGATAACCCACGATGCTCATTTTCATATTTCCACCAAATTGGATATTGCAATGGGGGAAACAAGGCAGCAGGGGTCAGGGAAGAAGCCATTCCTTGTGCTCCCATGGATTGCTGTCTTCAAAGTCCAATCCGATTTCAGGCATGAGTTTGAAACAGAAGCAGGAACTGGTCATATAAATCCATTTCTGTCTCCAGCATGAGTGACCGAGGCCACATACCCAGATGCCATAATGACTGGCTACCACAATTATGAAAAATGCAACAAAGTTCCCATCCAAAAAAACTGATTAACTGGAAGCCTGCTGTTTTCGATGCCACACTGGGGGCTATTCATCGGGTTTCGTGAGGCTGTTGGGGTGGGGACACAATGTTCAGACCAGGAGGGGGTCAGGCAGGTGTTTATCTGCGGCAAACGCCGAGTTTACCAGGTCATCTACAGTGGGACCTAGAGTAGCTGTCATGTGGTATAGATGGGATTAGAACAAATGCCCATCAGTGGATGAAAACAGCTGGAATATATGAGGCTGCTCGGTGATGTATGTGTAAATGAAGGTATATATTGGTATTTGAGCTGTTTGCTCCTGGGTTTTGCTGCATCTTAGACTGTTGCTTACGCTGTTCAGTGGCTGTAGCTGTGCTTTTACACGCAGCTCCCTCAAGTGGTGTAGCTCACTGCTGGGTCCAGAGTTTCCAGAACGCTAGAGTAAAGTACCCAGCATTAAAGCTCTGTAACTGAGATGATTGACTGTAAGATTTTGGGTGGAGGTTACATTTCTTGATTTTAACTTTTACAGTCACTTTTTTTGATATCTGATTACCTGAAAGGCTGCTTCTCTCCACATATGGTAGTGCTACACAGAAGAGCAACAGAGGTGCCCAGACGAGGGTGCTTTTCTTTTTGTAGAAAGGAGTCTGCTGGTCAGTTTTTGTGAAAGATTGGTCTCTGGAATCTTTTCTATCTGAAAGGCATCTTGGAATATGTTTAGTGTTTAGGATGTATGAGAGTTTCTCTATGTACTACTTTTTTTGGATATGACCAAGTGGTTTTAGTAAGATTCTGCTGCAAGGCAGAAAAGTTGTAGTGACAACAGAAAGTTGGTCAGTGGGTCAGTCCTTAAAAACCCCTTTAAAACCCTTTTTTTAAATACGTGTTTTCATGTTGCATGATATGACTCGACATAAAATGGAGAAAAAACAAATAGAAACAATCCAGATTGCTCTTGATTTTTGGCGAGATGCACCCTGTTTTCCTCAGCAAATCTTAAGAGGCGGTATGACTCTTATCTACTCACAGAGTTGCTTTCAGGCAGAAACTTGCTAATGCACAATCATAGGAAGTGTGAGGCTTTTAAGAGCATTATATTGCATTTTTCAGTGCAGTAACTTCTTATGTCTTTGAATTGAATTTCACCATCAAAGCTAACAAGCAGTGTCCCAAACCTGTGCGCCGGGCAGAGCAGAGGGTAAGATCAGGAAGATAACGTCCTTGCATGAAGCCAATTGATTGTTTCTGAAAATGCTACCAAGTACCCCAGAAAATAAAATCATGGGATACGGAGGGGCTCCAGCTTCTTAGATTCAGCTGGAGGAAGATGATACAGGAAAGTGGTAGAAGGGGGTAAACAAGCAGGAGATAGGTGTGCAGTGAATAAGCCAACTAAAAATTTGCAATGAATATTCATATACATTTGTTTCATTTCTAGGCAAAAGCAACAACTATCAAAGAAGCTCTAGCCAAATGGGTAAGTACTACAGCACTATCTAGCTGCTTTGCAGGACTCCATGGCATGGGGTTTGACTGTATTCAGCTAAATTTGTTTTTCAAACTCATTGTAAGAAATACTTTTGCTGGAAACATCTCATGTAAGAAGTTTCACAAAGTAAAAATAAATAATAGTAATAATTATTATTGTTATTATTATCATCATCATCATTATTATTATAGTATAATACATTCTGTTGGTGTGTTCTTGTTAAATTCATATGACTGGTAAAGATAAGTCTGGTTTGCTCTCCTGCCTTGTTCTGCTGAATATGCATTGATGGAAGGCCTGAGGCTACAAAGAGATTTAAAGTTGGGAATGTTTTATGTTTTAATTATCTTCTGTTAATTTTACCCAAATGTAGTCCACAGAATAAACAAGTAGCAAATTCTCACTGTACTGAAGTCAGCAAAACTTCTGCTGTCATCTTTTAACATATTGTCCCAAGTTTAACTCAGAGTGAGGTTCTTGCTTGTTTTATTTCTTAAAGTACTGTGTGCATCCAGCCAGTGGTTTGGGGTGGTGACTGACCTGGCCTTGGAGCCTCCTAGAAAGCTGTTTGTTGGCAAGGATGTGGATGTAATTTCAAATGAAGATGTAGGATGCCCTGGGGTCAGGTTCACAGTCCAGTAAAGCCAGTGAGAATCGTTCCCCAGACTTAGTGAATTTTAGATTAGGGCACCAATGTGCCGCACTCTATACCTGCGCTCTCCTGCTGATTCTGGCTGGTTGCTAGAGCAAGAGTTTATCAGTATTTTGGTGTCTGGAAGGTCTGGATGTGAGGCAGCGTGGGCAGGTACAGTCCAAAGCCAGATCTGTGCCATCAGCTCAAGGTCCTAGTGTGTAACTGGAGACCACACTCCTTCCTGAATTTTATTATTGTTTAGTTATTTCAGGTTTTTTTCAGTTATGTTGGTATATCCCACAAACTTCACTCCTGCTTTCCTAGTAACAACTAGAATGCAACAACTTGTGGATGTGAGCATTGCTAAAGGTGTGAACCGAGTATTGAAAAATTTTGGTTTTCCTCCTTCGCTCTTTCTGCCTTCCAAAACCTCAACACTGTGTTTCCTATTAAAGATTTATTTTTGATTTATCCACGTGTCTCTTAGAGATAACAGGCTGGTGTCAGTGAGTTTCCATTAACGTTAGGCATGAAGTGCTGAATTCGCTCTTCTGTTCATGTTATTGGGGTTGGGTCTAAATATTCATTTTTTCTAAATATTATTTCTAAATACTCCTTTTACTGCTCCTAATCTGGGTCCAGGTGACTTGTAAAATTGGATCTGGTGATGTGCTGCATCCTAGATGTTTTTCTTCCCTTTGGCATAAAATTTTACCTATGCCCTGTTCTCAGGGTGACATTAGTTAAATCAAAGCAACTCTAACTTTAAATCAAAGCACCTCTAACTTAGGAAGCATATTACCTGTTCTTAAAAAAGCTTCTCTTCTACCTGTGGTTTCTCCATGGCTTACTGTAGTTGTTTAGTTGACCTTTCTTCCAGAAGTGCGCAGCAATCAGGATGAATTTTCTTCCTGCAAGTGCTCATTGCTGGCCACAGTCTGTGTTGGAAGCTCTCTCAATTTTTTAAGAAAAGATGTTTTCATTTGTCCGTATAAACAGATAATAAACTGAGTATAAATGCAAATAGATACAGTGTTTTTCTTTGAAAAGAAAAGGCAAATTTCACATTTATAGAGTGACGTAGTTTGAACACATTGTATTCTAGCAAAATATCTGACATTTATTTGCTAAGTTGCTAATTATGAGTAAAAGTATTATCACACTGAATTTGGACAGAAACTGGAATATAAGTCAATGCAGAAGGCAACACACTAAGTTTTTATAAAATTAAGTTGCCTGAAGTATTTTGGGTACATAAGAGAGAAAATAGTGGAACCCAAACCTGCTCATGTGCTGTGGGATTCTCTTTGGGGATGCAATTCATTTCATTACAAAGTAGCCATATAAACCAGGCCAGACCTCAGCTGTCTCACTTTGCAGTAGCTGCATAAAAACAGAGGAGAAGACAAGGGTCCTTGTTTTGAAAGTGCCAAGTAGATTTCTCCGTTGTTAATGGACCTCCAGTCCTCCCAGTGAACGCGGAGTGAAGTGACAGAATGCTCCCTTTGTGCTGCCAGGGAAGCAGCTGTCAAAACTGGTGGTACCGCCTGAACAGATACTTGTGCCAAGTGTTTAGTCAATAATTACCATCGCTTTGGAATTTTAAAAGATTTAATAGACCGTATTTTTTAATAAAGCCAAATGCTGAAGTTGCAGACTTTTTTCTGAACTTTAGAAAGTATTTAATCTCAAAAGTTATCAACCCAGGTTGTAAATAGGGAATTTGTCTTTTGCTGTATCCTCTAAAGTGTGGAATCTTCCCCCACTCATTTTCTAATGGCTACTTAGAATTTGTACTTATTTCTTTTAGATTCTTAACTCTATGAATCTGTCGAGGTTCTCCCCCAAAAGGCACTCCCCTGTGTTCAGTTTGTGTTCTGAGCTCGGCCCGATTTCTTAGTTTCCTGGGTGAAGAGGGAAGGAGACTTTTCTGTCGGAGCTTTTAAGAATCTGCTTCTGCTACAGACTGGCTGTAGCTGAGGCTCCTTATGTCAGTCTCCAGGGAAGTACTTTCATTCAGAATTTTAAACCTCCATCTATTCTCCATTTCTTTAAGGCAGAGGACCCCTTAATTAAGTTGCTCAAGTGTAACACAACACTTAAAAAAAGTATATGTAATGTGTAAGTTCTTTTGATACCTTGAAAATAAACTAGACTTCATTCTTTATGCTACACCAGCAGGAATCTTGATAAACAGTATTCAAAATGCTTTCTCTTTTCAGTTACGTCTTTTAGTAGTACATTGGAATTACCTCTACAGTAACTACTTTTAAAGTAATTTTTTAGTGTAGTAATTCGTAGTAATTGCACGTTGCACTGACCCTCTTCTTCACCTTCTTTGTTCTTTAGGAAAAAAAAAATGGCCAGAAGGCTTCAGAGGCCAAGGAGGTGAAACTGTATGGTCAGATTCCTCCTGTAGAGAGGATGGATGAATCTCTCTCCACGCTTGTTAACTGCGAGTAAGTTCAGTTAAAAACAGATTGGAAACCAAATATTCGCTTTATATTAATTTTTTTATATTAATTTTCAGGTTTTCTGCTGTCCACTGTGCAAATACATATTTATTACATTTAAGTGTGGCTTTAAAAGCAGCAGCTTTCTCTTCTTTTTTCTCAGCTGAGCTGCTCTTCCAACACACAGTTCCTCTTTTTAATTCAAAGATCCCTGTCACTTACATGAGAATATGTTAGGGTAGATTCTATATTGGTATTTGTCCCCAGAAAAAAAAAATATACTGCCTATCAGTATATAATTACAGGTCCATGTTTGGAGTCTGCCAGCTAACTGGCACATTTATGATCCATTCCAAAATTTATGTACACAAAAAAGATGACTTAAACAGGACTTTCAGAAAGATATTAGAGCTATTTCAGATGTAAACATCTGTGCATTAGATAAGGCAAGGCATAAAAAGATAATCCAGTATGTCATGTCAGTAACTCATGGTACTTCCCCAGAAGCTAAATAAAGTTACAGAAGTCTTGACAGTTTGAGGATATTTTAAGTCTGTTTACACATCCAGTTAGTTTGCCAGCTAACGAAAGAAGCACAGATGATTATGTCTAATGCAATGGTGTTTGGGCATGAAATGCTTCTGACAGTGATCCCTTGTATACTGAGAATGGATTATTCCTTCTTTTAAAGGAAACTATCGCTATCTACAAACTGCATTGAAAGAATCGCCAACTTGAACAGCCTAAGTAAGTGACAAGCCAGTGATCCTTTATGTTTGTTTTCTAGTTGCTTGAATAGGACGTACACCATAATTTGTTATGTGTCCAGCTCTGTCTCTGCTCAACCAATTTTTATCCTTTTTAATTCCTTCCTCCTAGAAAATTACAAGTGACCTTTAAAACCATCAGTCTTACTGGAGAGTGCGTGTTTAGCAGTAACAGTGCCTTAAGGCACTAGCCTTGGCAGTTGTCTCAGTTTAACAACAACAGAAATTCTGTTCAGAAAGCACCTTTGTGCCCTCCAGTGGGGCTAGTTACGATATTCAAGACCTGATCAGTTCTAGAGTGATTTAATGACCAATCTCCATGCTCATCGTGGAGAGAGTCTGCAGTTCAACAACTTTGTAATTGCGGTATTGGTTGGAGTGAGGTCGGAATGTTGTACACGTGGATGGAAAAACATCATTCCACTTTTCAGAGGATTGAATATACTTGGTTTGGTTATTTTTGTATTTGAAAGGGGTGTGCCGCCTGTCTAGAAGAAGAACTGAACTTCTGTTTCTTGGGCAGGTGTCTGTAAAACCTTGAAACTCACTGTGTTACTGACTTTGGGCCAGAACTTATAATGATCTGTCCTCAAGACTTTAACTCTGTGGCATGAAGCTGCCAAAGAGCTGCAGGTTTTGGGCTGGAGCTTCCAGGCTTTTCTGTCCCCATCAAATTACCAGGCAGACAGACAGGGAACCTGGAATCCCATCCTTTCCAACTACACACCAATGGGGCTGTCAAGGAGCTTGATGAACGTCACTTGTTTTCACAATAAGCTCAGACTTAACAAGTTTCAAACACTAACCAGCGAAAAAAGATTCCCGTAGTCTTTTGAAACAAACTATACTTCAATATTTCAACTTGAGTAACTCTACCATGAGCAAAAAATAGTTAGGCAGTCATATATAAAAATAAACCAGTGACATTTTTTAGTGGAATAAAACATTAAAACTCTTCAAAGCATCTTAAATATTTATATTAATAAAATATAGAATCACAAAATCCAGCCTATATGAAAGATTTGATCCTAAAGCCAGACAAACTAGAACTATGCTTCTTAAAGATACAGAACCTGACGAACTCACCATCTCTACTGGCTTCTGTCAAAGAGGGAGAAAGCAGTGCTTATAGCTATGAAAAACAAACCACTAATTATTACATACTTGCTTTTGCTTATTGCAGAGAGGAAGCTGAGCAATCTTTTTAAGTAGATAATTTTGTGTAAAGGATCACAGTCCTGGATCCATACATGTGACGAACATGTTTTAGATGACAGCAACAAGTGTTTTAGTTTTGTGTTTTAAAGAGTGTAAATGTTTATGAGGGAGATCTTTCTACCTTTTAAATACAGAGTATCTCAGAACAAGAGTAATAAAACCCAGCAACAGCAGTTAAAAGAAAAATGAGCCATAGCTTTTTTAAGCAAGCTGTCATTTTTCTAATTCTTATGAATTTCAAAGCTAGTGCAAACTTATAATTTATAAATCTGAGTTACAGAAAGAATAGCTGGCTAGACCAAAAGGCGATCTGCCAGCACTCTCGTCTGTGAATGGGGATCCTTAAGGATATTCTGGGGAACGTTAGTGATCACAGGCTTTAGACTTACTGGTTGTGATTCTTCATTTTTTGAGCATGGTCACGTATTAAGCTGCTGTATTAAAAAAATTCTTGTTGTACCTCAACTTCTTAATGAAAACAAATCTTCCTGTTTTAGAATATTTGCCAGGTGTGGTTTTGTTGGGTGTGGTTTCATCTCTGCATATCTTGAGCGAGAGTATACAACTATCTATTCTAGATCAGTCTTAAATCTCCATCCATCGCACTACACATGCTCTCTGTGGAGCACCTGCTTGCTACTTGGCTGGACTTTCATTGGGCTTACCATTAATTATCGTACCAGGTATCTTCAATGATTATGCATACAAGAGCAAAACAGGATCGTTAAGTATTGCATCCTTAACGTGGTTAAGAAGTGTTAAAACATTCATGCAAGGCCTAGATCCAAAGCTAAGCCAGCTGCATGTTGCAATTCAGTTGGCTTATTTACACCTGCAAGAAGGCTTGTGTGAAATATGAAAATAAATTATACGAGAAGGCTCCTATTTTGTGAGTTACAGTAGTATTACACTAAAAGCCAGCAAGAACAGCTCACTTGGAAAAGAATTTTGTCTGGATGCTAGACTAAGTTGAAATATCAGACTTGGGTAAGGCAGCTCTATGTGCTGCCTCTATTATAGACATCAAATCTGCTGCCTTAAAATAAGATCGGAACAACTTGTGCCTGGAGAAGAAGGGCTATGAACTATGTAAAAGTAGCAAGTTAACAGCTAGACTGCAGGTGCAAGGTGACATAATAATTTTTATTCACTATTTATCTGGACTGAATTTCAACTAGGTAACCTGCACACAAACAGCTTTGCATTCAGGAGTGTGTTTCTGAGCTGTCCATTGCATCCATTTTTCATCGCATCCATTCCATCTGTGTAGGTCGGGAGGTTTTGTTCCTTACGTCATCCTTAAGACACCCTATTCAGAGTGCAGTTTGTTTGTAGGTAGGGTAAGGTGTTTTACCTGACTTAAAGCATCTTCTTATATTAAAAAAAAACCCCTCACAACCATTTATTAACAAGAAATTTTCTTTTATCTATTACAGAAAATTTGAGGATTCTTTCTCTGGGAAGAAATAACATAAAGAACTTGAATGGATTGGTATGTGCTTCTTAATGTCAATTCTTTGCTAACAAAAAGGAGTGCTTGTCTAGAATGGGGGATAATTCCCCTAACTTCCTAGAAGTCTTTGCTGAATTTATATTATTTCCTAACCATTTCTTTTCTCTTTTCACTGTGATCTGTTCACCCTCTTACACATTGCTTCTGAACTTTCAGATAGTCTTTCTCTTTTTTTTTTTTTTTTCTGTTAGAGATTCTTCAGGGCCAATTTCCTAGTTTAGAGAGATTTCATTGTCTTTGACAAAGATGAGCAGACCTTTTATTTGAAAACTGCTGTCTGTCTGTAAAGCCCTTTAAATTCCACTGGCTTTACATGAAAATAATTCCTACAGACTTTTTGCATGAGAAATTTTCTCCCTGAATATATTTAGACTGTGCTTCTCTCCTACAAATATTATCAGTCCTATGAACACACATGTCTATCCTTTCTATGTTAACTGGCACCCAGAGCAGTCTGGCTTTAGGGGAGATGGTGGTGGCAGGGTTAAATCTACCAGGTAGGGGAAAAAATTGTTGAGAAACACATGGGATCAATTTTGTTACATGTGAATTAAGGGCAGAAGAACTTCTTTTCAGTCAACTTTTTTTAAATTAATATAAAAAATTCTTTTCTTCCTCAAGAGATACTGTGGGTTCCTCCTGAAGGATGTTTCATGTCAAAGCTATTCTCACCTTCAGAGCTGCTATGTCTCTTAAGTGTCTCCAAGTGTCTTATTCTAATATTGTGATTTCTGTGTCCTCCTAAACATATTTCAGATCCTTTGCTCTTAATTCCCATACTTGTCATGCATAGCTAGGGACCTGCTTAAAAGGAAATGAGGACCAATATCCCTTAGTATTTTCTCACATGAGGTGACCCACAGAGGGTGAAGAGGGAATCTGAAGAGTAAGGAAGATACACTTCTGCTTACCTGAGTAGTCCTGTCATTTTCCAGGAAGCGGTTGCAGATACTCTAGAGGAGCTGTGGATCTCATACAACTTCATTGAGAAACTGAGGGGTATCCGTGTAATGAAGAAGCTGAAGGTTCTTTATATGTCAAATAATTTGGTGAAAGACTGGGGTAAGCCACAGCTCTCTGTTCTGTAACTTCTCCTGTAGTATGGTGAATGCATGGGTTAAGTCGCCAAGTGAAAAAACAGTTCTGTATGTTACGGGACTTTAAGTCTCACTGATAAGCCTGCAGAATCCCTAAATATCCACTCATGCTGAAGAATGAAAAGAGATAGACTATTTAATTTAACTTCTAAGCCCAGTGAATTTTGTTTTTCTAATTCTTTTTTGGGCTTCTTTTAAACCACATACCTGTTCTTCAGACTGATACCAGTTCCAGCACGAGCGCTCCCTGTCCCGGTGTACCCCATGTTTTTGACGTTTGCGCTGAGTTTGAAAGGAACATGCGGCGCAGATGTACTTTCCGTGTTCCACAATCTGGTGTTTTCACCTTTGTGGTTGCAGCAGAGTTTGTGAGGCTGGCCGAGCTGCCGTTACTAGAGGATCTGGTGTTTGTAGGCAATCCGCTCCAAGAGAAATACGCCTCTGATCAGAACAATTGGATTGAAGAAGCAAGCAAACGGGTACCGAATCTGAAAAAGTTGGATGGTGAGTCTGGGGCATGAGGCAATTGGTGTGAGTTAAGAGCTTAATATAAAGACGACCACAGGGAAATGAGTCGTAACCTCAGAAATTCATCTGTGTGCCCATGGGGTTAATAGTCTTCCCTCCTTTCTTTGGAGTTATCTGGAAGTAGTTATTCAGATCCTGGCCGCAGGATCTTCTGAGGGTGTTGAATGGATTTTGGAGTGCTAAATCCACGTGGCCTTGCAGCCTGTAGTTGGGCTTTCCCCTTGAAGTTATCCAGTCAAATAGTTTTAGCATGTAACTAATAGAGAACAGAAAGATTTAGCATTAAATATGTTAACAAGGCTTTTATCTGCTAAGCTGAATTCCAGCTTTCCCAGCAAAAGACAGTGACACAGGGGAATGGGAATAGGCAGGGATGTGCTCTATTTCCCTTCTGGTGCAAGGGCAAGTTTTCAAAACTTCATGGAAGTTTCCTAAATATCTCCGTCTCATCACTGCAGCAAGCCTCAGTCTGTGAGCTGTCCTCTCCTTTTTAAGTCAGCGATATGAATTTTAAAGTCCCACTTAGTGACTGTTAATGTTAATTAGTTCACTATTAGCCCCTGTGTACTAAAGCAATGAGAAGGAGAGCAGGACTGGTAACACCAACAGTCGGAGTAGCAGCAGGGAAGGTATGAGTGCAGGGGTGACAACAAGAGGATGAGTTCATTACAAGGAGCAACAGAAGGGAAATTGAAGCCAGATTGACTGAAATAGTAAGAATTATTAGGAAGTGGAAGCCTGGTGAGAGGAGTGTGCAGCTATGAAGGACAGCCTGCAGTAGTCCGTAGGCTGTTACAGCAGGAAACATTTTGAGAATGAAACAAAAAAATTGAATAGGGCAAATACCTGTATGGGCAAGGAGTAACCTTGTTAGCGTAGGTTAGACCTACAGTTCCTGAAGCTTTCCTGCAGCCTGGAGCAATGGACAGCGGTGAATTAGCGAGCTACATTTCCTACACGACATACAAAGAGAGGATGATATTTAAGAATGGAAAGCACAAAAAAAATAGAAAGTTGAGCAAAAAAGATGTCAGAAATGCTGTAACTGATCATGAGGTTCTTGTCCTAGGATCTTGTTATGCTTATCTGCTATATGTGAGGTGATTAATACAGGGACCTCACAATTATTGAAAAAGCTGAAGATGTTCTGGACAAAAATAAGTGCTGAAGGTCTCTTTTAGCAGGTAGCTGTCTCCTTTCTGTTAGTTCCTGTGCCAGGATCCCTGCTCAGCAGTTTGGTGCCTAAAGCACAACAGAAACCTGGCTCTGGTGGTTTTATTTTCCGTTTCCTACCTGTGAAAAAAGGAACGCAGCACCCCAGTCTTATGGGGCTCTCAAAGCCTCACATAATTCAAGTCTCCACCTCAAGCTGAGCAAAGCATTGGTCTGACCCAGTCCCCATTACCCAGGTGACAGCACAGGTGAACAGACATTCACCTTCATGCCGTGCTCTTCCTGTACTGGCTATTTAAGTGTGTATTTGATTGTGCAGTTTCACACTGCTTACCTGTACTATGGGCTTTTTGCTACTATAGGAAAAATTTCTAATGTGATAAATCTTTTTGGGGGCTATTACCATTTCAGCCTATTTAAAATTCATGAAAACATCACTGTGAGGTGGTGTGAACCCTGCAGACTGCCACAATCTGAGGTGCGCTTGCTCAACATGGCAGTTAAAAAGGGGGGTTTTTAACCAAGGGATGGGTATAGACTCTGATGCTACTGTGCAACACAGCTTTAGTCCATGACATCCTGAGAGATGTGACTGTGTTGCTTCTTGGATCCACATTAATATAATTGTATTTTGTAGTCCAGATATCCTAGTTAGTATCCGTGAGGAGGTAGCCTGTAATAACTTTGTCATGGAGATAGCAGCACGAAGGAGGGGCCCAGCAATAGAAGGGTGATGTGCTCGTTGGTCGTTGGCAGCTGAACCGACACGGTGCATCACCAGTGACCAAGTTAGGCTCAGGTCCCACTTTAGTACCTTTTTTATTCCCTGTTATCCGAGAAGTAGGAAAATCACCCAACAGAGGATCTCAACAGTTGAAGGCTTCTCTAGTTAAGAGCAATGAAGGTGTGTAAAGTTCCTGTCAGTTAGAAGCAGTAGCAGGAAGTACAACTCCTCTTTCTGCCAGCCCAACTCTTTCTGAGAGTCCAGATTAGCTTTCAGGTATATCTGCATTAACAATATCCTTTTGTGCCTGATCTGTTTGTAAATCTTGGCAGATTTTTTTTTCCTCTCTTTTTTTTTTTCCTTAGGTATCCTAGTTATTAAAGAAGAAGAAGATGAAGAATGAGCAAACCAATGCCACTTTCTTGTTGGGCATTTAATTATCTAAGTAACTCGAGACAGCTCAGCACATAGAACTTTTATATCACAATCTTTGTTTTGAAGAAAATCTTTGGGCAATTTTTACAAGACCAGCTTATCTCTACAGTCTCTAATGCAAAGACTTAGTTACCAGAATTTGGGCACACCAATTTTGTCAAGCTTATGACACCTTCTTTAGAGACCAGTGGAGCTGAGTTTATCTGCTGTTTGGCTAGCAAGAGATCTTTACTTGAACTAATACATAGCTACTTTTAATCCCTGATTAGTGGTGCTTGTTGTTCACACTTGGGTTATAATGGAACTGTTTTAGCTTGTTAGGTGCAGCTGGCCAACATTATCAGTGGAAACACTGAGGCCAAAAGAACAATGTTGTGGTTTAGAGACATATTACAGGCTTTGTTGTGTTTAGTTTTGTCATGGGAATCCCTCAGTATTTTACATATGCGAGTTTGCCTTCTCATCCCCTTAACTGCTACGCCAAACAGGCCCAGTAGCTGTGGACCTACGCACAAAACAAGGTATTGGTCTGACGATCGCTTGTTACCGGCCTTAAGTTTTCATTTGGGCTTCTCGCATTGGAACTCAACTGCATTGCTTAGAAGGCCGAGTATAACTTTTATATTTATTTATTTTAAAGAGGCAATGGGAATTCTTTGCATGGTTCCAGTGAGACTAAAATACTTTCTAGCTTTTTTTTTCTAACTCTCTTACTAAGAAATTATTTAGGTTGGAATGTGTGGCCTGTTAGCCTACAGCTGGTTCGTGGGTTTGGTTTAGGTCATTGGTGGACATCATAGTCCTTCTCAGCTCTGGAATTTTCCTATAACTAAATAAGCAGGCTGATACAAATGCAGAAACAAACAGTGAACAAAAGACCTGGGCTTGAGGACAGAAAATTTTGGGTCTGGGGGTACTTATTTTCTATGAAAGCACAGATGTAAGCAGTGAGAGAAAGTGTATGTAGTTAGTGGGGAAGGTGAGATGAGATGGAAAGTGAGCATTGGAAAGAAAAGTATTGAAGATGTACTTAGATGTGCTGTATTGCAGGGTGACCAGTTTTAGTAAGGCCCCCTTATGTGACATGTAACTATGACTTAATGACTTTTAGTGAAAGTCATTAAACAATGAAGACATACCTGATCGCACTGTTGGATGCCAACAGTGGGATTTTTTCTCTCTTCTCTTTAGATCAAGTCACCTGAGTAGATTTTTGTGCAGCTCTTTTTTGTTCTTTTTTTTTTTTAAAAAAAAGCTTTTCTTCTACTTCATGGTACCATATTTGTTTACATTAAAATGCTGACAAATGTACCTGCTGGTTCCAGAGCAGGCATGGAAGGGGTGGAGGCAGAACAACACTCTTTGTTTGTGAAGGTGTGGCAGGAGTTGAAACCCTGGAAGTCATGGTCAGAGGTAAAAGAGTAAAATTAGCCCAGGCAAGAGTGGTATTGATCTCAGGCTCCAGGTATGTAAGTGCAGTAGAAGATACTCTCTTCTAATCTATTTCTAAGCGAGCAGTGTGACTTAGAAGATTACAAGACAATCAGTTTAGTTTTGATGTATTGCTAGTTATTCTATGATTGTTGGAGGGATTTTTAAGCATTCCAACTTAAAATTGGCAACTGCTGCTAAGGTGAGAGTTTGATTTAGATCCATTACTTAAAATAAGGTTGAGAGAGCAATGGCAAAAACTGTGGACATTCTTCACCTAGCACAAACTATTTCCAGACAGCTGTTCTGACCAGAAAGCAGTTTCTGAGTTAACCAGCTCACCAGATTCATCTCACAAACCACTTTATATTCATACGTAATTTCTTCCAGAATGATTCTCCTAGCTTTATCTTTAATAAAGGCACCACTGACCACACAGCACAAGGGGGAAGAGGATCTGTAGTCACAGCTGCTGCTTCTTTGCAGAGTAACCTGAAGTTCAGGTCCCTTGCAGCCAACCGGTTCTGGCCTGGTGGCCGTGCTTTGGCGGGACACAGCTGATGGCACGCTCAGCCTGTGCTGACCCCATCTGCTGTGGTGGGGCAAGACGGATTGTCTTGTGCCCCTGACAACTGTAATTAAAGTGTGGTTAACATGAGCCAGAGCCAGAGTGGAGCAAAACCTGACTTCTGGATACTACCAACAAACGGAAATGCCAAATTCCTCTTTGTGTTTGGAGATGTTTTCAGAATAGACCATGCAGCGCTCTTGTCCCAGTGCTTGGCCACAAAGAAAAGCGTTTAACCTTCCGTAGCTGGTCTCTCCTAGCACAGCATCTGCAGGTGCAGGACATGTGGCAAAGTCAGCTGCTCGAATGGAATGTGATGGGAGGGAGAGCAAGGAATGAGCGCACAGTGCAGTGCCGAGTCAATCCACTGGGTGACTTTTAATATCTCAGTATGGTCTATGTCTGTATACTTCTGAACGTCGTGTCAGATATGGCAAACACTCTACACATTCAGCCATTTCAGGACATTCTGAGCGCAGAATAGAAACTGGGTGTTGTGACTATGTGGTGACGATTGGAATGAAACACAGCTCCACTGACAAGATGTGAGGGGTAAGAGCAGTTCCTTGTAAGTGCCCAGTGCAGGCTATACCAGTGGGAATCAGTCCAAGGACTCTCACAGTTGTTGGTAGATCTGTGTGTGTTGTGTGGCCCGCTGTTGTCAACTCTTTTCACAGATCTAACAGCACAGATTCTCTAGCTCTTTTTGGGGGTTGCAATATACCACCAAAAAAGAAAAAAAAAATCATTATTGAAGGAATGGAGCATCCAATGACAACAGTGTTAAGGGACGCTTCCAATACAAGATTTCCCTCACCTTTCACCCTTCTTGCTGTGATAAATTACCATAAAATTTAAATCCCTTCTGATGAAAACTGTATGTCAATCTCAGTGAAACAATACCATAAAAGAGGAAACCGTGGCTCTCATGTCAGGAGATGCTTCAGCTCAGAGCTGGGTGGGAGGTTCAGCTTAATGTTGCTTTGCCTGCTGAAGCACAATTACTCTCGAGAACAAATCAATCCCCTCCAAAATAAATTTTCCTAAATTTTAAAACTTGCACTTTAAAATTATGCACTGGATGTGGTGGAAAACATATACAGGTGGTACAATTAAAGCAGCCAATTTACATATTGATGGTGCTACACCACAGCACAGATAAGCTCGAGACACAGCTCCACCTGCTCGTCCGCAGGGAGCGGCCGAGGAAGACGTGGAAAAAAAAAGCTTCTCTTTCTGTGTAATGCTTGTCTCTTCCCTAGCACACCACATCCAGTTAAGTAATAAGCACATTATTATTCATGGATGAAAACAGCACCCATGTAAAATCTTCAAAGCCATGTGGAATTCTGCTTTTCCCAGTGAAATTATGGAGGATTAGCATCCACTTTATTCCTTAGAGAAATAGCCTAAAATTAAATTAGTGATAGGAAATAGCTAGGCTTTTTTACTTACGCGTTAGCACGCTGACCTCTCTTCAAAGAGCTGATGTACACAGTGATTATAGTGAGAGCTGCTGGAAAAACGTGAGAAGAGATCTGAGAACCAGCAGATGACTCAGGTTACACAAGTAGTAGACTCATCTAGAAAAATCTTTAAGCAAGAGAGCACTTTTAACATCCCCTTTGGCTATCTTTTGTATACAGTAATTTTGTAGCATGACCAAGCTGTTGAATTTGCTGTGTTTACATTATTTAGGCCTATGTTTATAAATATTATTCTGTGGACCTTGTTTAAAAATAATATGTTATTTTATACAAATGTCTTTGGCTGTTGTGTAATGAAATAGTTCAGCTTGTGGAGAGCGTTTGGAAATTAAATATTGTTCTCATTAAACTTTCCTAGCTGCTCAGGGAGCAATGTATTTATGGTATGTAAATACTGTTCCTTATTGCCTCTATATTTTAGAATAGAGAATAACTTGGACTTTAAAAAATGCTGATATATTGTGATTGTTGTCATCTGATACATAAATATTTTTCAATCTTTTAAGACATTGGTTGTCAGACTTTGTTCTTAGGTCCTAAGAGAGAAGTCTACTACAGCTATACGGGGAAAAAAATCCAAGCAAGTTAAATAAAAGGCTAGTCTTTCTTCAGGACAAAATTACAAATTCATTTCGAATTTAAGTTCATTAAATTTAAGAATTTAATATATTGCTGTTAGCAGCAACAGACTATCATTCCATTAAACCCAGATGAGACCAACTGATACATAAATGTAATAGAAAGTTCAGCTTTCAATCGACAGTGTTTTGAAATGTAATTGCAAAACTCAGATACAAAGAAAAAGCTTTCTATCCCACAGCAGTCAGCCTCAATAACGATGAGAATAATATCCTGCAGTGAGGGTTGCAACGCTATTAAAAAAATCTATAGGGAATTATGGCGGAATTCCTCACCATACCAGTGACCCAAAGCTTACTAATCACTACAGAGCTTTGTAAGGTCTCCCTCAGTAGTTAAAATAACTGCCAGAACCTTGGGCTTGGATCCACCAATTAAAAAAAAGATGAAAACTAACATAAGATATGTCACTTATCTGATAATCCAAAGTTAGTTTGCCTGGCTTCACAGTTTTAGTACAAAGTAGTCAACCTTCAGCACGTTTGTCAGGGAGGCAAATACATTATGTAAAGCCTTCCATTCCTGGTTTGCTATCCTGAAGTGAAGGCTTTGGTGTTCCTTGTCTCTTCTGCACACGAAGCAAAATACCACTTACTTCTCCAAACACTATTGCTGATCAACGGTCCACAGGAGTAAATTAATGCAAAGGCTTCTACACTGAGCTGGGGAAAAAAAAAAAAAAGGCATTTTAATGTCTTGGGCTGAGTCCTTCTCCTGCCAGCTTTGCTACAAATGAAAATTTGCCAGCATAAATTCACAGCTAAAACCTGGTCTGCTGCCTTAGGTTCGAACTGAAATCTAGCAGGAGGTGAGTCAGATGCTGATACACATTTCTACCATCACTTCACATAATGAAACTTTTACAGCTTTTAAAGACTTCATGGCCACAGGTGGGAGAAACACCAATGTAGCCTAGTTAACTAAAACCAGTTAACTATCAAAACAGAAGGAACTTTTTGAGGATGGATGGAAGGAAATTAGTATTTCAAATTCACAAGAGATCCGGCTACTGCCAGCAAAAATGAGATTAGTGCTGTATAATAAAATGGTTTTTTTTTAAAAAAACCCACTTAAATTCAAGTAAACAGGCAAATGCCTTTAAGTCAGTATTTACTAAAACGTTTTTTAAACTCTACCATTGAAAACCATGATGCAGTATCAACTACAGCTGGAGTTACTGTTTCTACAACCAGCAGATTCAACTACTAAATAGCAGAAAAACATTAACTCCCTTTCCAGCAGCTCTAGATTTACTTCAGTCTCCGCTCTCTGTGCCAGCCACAGCCACCCAGGAACTCAGATTTGCGACAGGCCCCTGAGGTGCTGATGTTACTCTGTGCTGCCTTCGCTCTGCCTGCTGTCCGTGTAGTTGTTTTGGGTAGCGTGGGAATCCAGCTGGCTTTATTTATGGCACAGCAGACCTGAACATCCCCTGTGGGTTTCTAAGGTGCTCTTGTGGTTGTTATGGGGGCATTCTCGGCTCAGACTGGGGCACACACACCAGCAACGCTGCTGTAAAGCAACTGGAGCTGCACCTGCCAGATATTTTTGTGGCTACAAGACACAAAACACATTGCAGGACAGTGTCTTCAGAGAGAACTTTCTACAGAGAAAGAGCAACAGCGATTGTTATGAAAAGCACAGAGTGGGGTATGATGAGAGCAGACGAGCTAAAATCTTCCTCTGCATAAATGCACCACGGTCACCGACACCCCAAAGCCCCCAGCCAATCCCTCACACCATCAAAACACTCAGCTATGAAACTATTCTTTAAACCTCATTTAATAAAAGGTTTTTTAGATATATAGATGATATTAAGTAAATAAGTTACATAGGACATTACAATCACATCAGCAAGATCTCCTTTAGTGTATTAATATTTTATAAAAAAAACACACAAAAAATATATTCAGTCCAGTCTATCACAACTGTACAGAGACAGGTAGATATATTTATATATGTACATTTTAAACATGTAACAGTCTTTTAAAAGGTGCCCTAGGCAGCAAACACACAAAAGGGAGTGTCTGCTCACTTGTTAAAAGTAATATACTTTATTATAAAGCATTTATACAGTAATTACAAAGGCTCACTGCTCCTGTACAGTACACCAAAGCTTTGACTACAAATTTAAAAACAGAACATATAAAGGAAGAACACACACAAAAAAGTTTATATCAAATCTGAACTACAAGGAGGGAAAAAAAACACGTGGAGAAGCTGCAGGAAACTGTTTTTAAAATATACAATTGCATTTCCATAAAAATATATGTTGTCTTCGAATCTGGAGAAGTTAAGGTGTTTTATTCATGCTCAGCTGTCGGTAGAATCCCTAGTCTTGAAAGAATAATCCTTAGACAGCCAGGGATTCAGAATTTCTCTCTTCCTAACACTTGACACAGAAGAGAACGAGGGCGAGTAAAGCAGCTGAACCCAAGTGACAAATTTAACAGAGAAACTCACCCCCACAAAAAAAAACCAAACAGGATTTGCAGACACTGCTTCTCTGTCTCTTTAAAGCTTTATAAACTTTCAGATACACATCTGAAGATAGAACAGGGAGAAAGTTTGTGTGGGAAAATGGGGTTTAGAATAAGGTTTCTGGCAGAGGTAATCATCAGACTAAAAGTGCCATTGTACAAAAGCAAACAAGACTTCTGTGGCCACAATCCTCCCTACTCCCATTCCTCTTAAAATAGGGTGTGTATGTAGGTAGGTATGTAGGCAGGTATGTGAACATTCTAGTCTGCTGCCTGAAAGAGAATTAGCAAGTGTGTAATTGCTGAGAGTGAGAAAGGTCACTCTTTGTGGCTTAGGCAACTTTTTTTCAGTGTTGATTTTAATCTATGCTTTTAGCAATGATAAAAATGACCCAAAGTCCTTGTTTGAAAAATCAGAGTGTACTTTTAGCTAATTTGGACTTCACATTACATGTCTAGTATGGGATTAATAGATGAGTTACCTCTAAGCTTTAGGATTTCTGTCTTTGCCCTGCCTTTATTCCTACCTGGTCCTAGCTAGCAAAATGCCATGGTCCTGCACAGCCATCTGAAGTTCTGTAGCCCTTCAACTTAGAGCTGAGTTCTCTCAGGTACCGTTACCTGTATCAGTAAATGGGAAAACATCAAATAAATTAAAAACGCAGAGCTGTTGTCCTTGCAGCAAGACTGCAAGCTGTATCAGATATGCATCACAAATGCATGCATGCATGCATCCAGTAATTATATACACACACAGGCTCTTACAGAAGTGAGCGGCTACCCCATGCAGGTCACAAACCTGAAAGACTGAATCTACCTGTCAAGGGCAGACAACATGATCAAGGCAGCATGTGAGCTGTCGCTGCATCTCCCCAACACCCAGTGCAGGCATCAAGGCTCAAAAATATGCAGTAGTTTTGAAATATAGCCACCAGACCACCGGGTGTACGACCACCTGAAGCCTGATCTCGCACTGTAAAAAGCAAATCTATTAGCACACATTTACAGAATTGCCATCTATAAATCTTGTGTTTGTTCCCATAAAAAGAGACAGCTAAAGCAAGCAGATGCTTTGTTCAAACTCAACAACTGAGCATACACTGCCTGTTATCTAAATTAGCGGCAAACCCTTACGCTAAATGGGGATCAGGAAATAGGCCTTTAAATGATGAAAAATGAGCCCAGACTTTTAAAATGGACAAATCAACAGAATACAGACAAAAACTATTTTTTTTTTAAAAAAAATCACGACTGGAACAACACAGCCTTAAAGAACACTGTGCTGCAGTTAAGAGTCACTCAAGTTATTTCTTACCCCTGCTAACAAGAATAAGAGAATTAATTTTGGATAGACAAACTCGGTTCAATTGCTTTGTCCACAGCAACTGGGAGCTGATTGGTCATTTTGGGGTTTGTTTTTTTTTTTTAAACAATTGTCTGCCAGGTTCTACTAGTAGGCAGGATCTAATTCAGATGTAGGATCAATTCCAAACTCCTACCGTAAGCAAGTGGGCAACAGGTTTGGTTTGGCTTCTTTTGTTTTAAACAAGACATTCAAAGGAGCAATTTAACTTACCACTTCGATAGAAAGGAGGTAATAGTAGCTATAAGCACTACATAAACAAGCTCAGAAACATTTCCATTTGATGCCACTTACTTGGAACATTTACGTGATTTTGGTCAGCCATGCTAACCCACAGCTGTCAGAGGTTATCCTCAGAAAAAGCCCTTTTCTGATTTTCTTCCAGTGACAGACCTCATTGTATCGAATCTTCCTGTTCTCTTCTACTTCTAACTGCAGCACGGCGGGAGACAAACAACCAGTACTGTGTGTAATACACTATTTTTTGCAAATAAAGAAAATATCTCATTTGTTCTAATTGGCACCTCAAGGGCTTATCTTTGATGAGAAGAAAAATTAGTCTTCTATCAATTTCCTAAAATAGGGAGAATCAGTGAATGATCAACCTGGCCTTTGGAAGACTATCAATAATGCTTTCATTCAAGCATCATCATATCAGAAAGAAGATTAAATTGTAACTTAAAGCAATCCCACGATCTGCTCCCTAAATGTTTATACTTATTTCATCTGATCCCTTCTCTGTCACCGTAATTTGCTACGCTGTATCTAAAACTATTTCAAGCTTGGAAACCCCTGAGGGCCATGCCTAAATATTTGCTTGTTATCATCCAGGCATACCTTCAGATATTCAAAGTACCAGAGTAAATGCAGGTGATACACAGAGCAGAAGAGGAAAAGGCAGAGAAACGTCACAGAATCACAGAATGTTTGGGGTTGGAAGGAACCTTGAAAGATCGTCTAGTCCAACCCCCCTTCCCAAAGCAGAACCACCCAGAGTAGGTCACACAGGCACGTGTCCAGGCGGGTTTTGAAAGTCTCCAGAAAAGGAGACTCCACGACCTCTCTGGGCAGCCTGTGCCAGTGCTCTGTCACTCTGTCACCCTCACAGTAAAGCAGTT
The DNA here is from genome assembly GCA_020746105.1 of Trogon surrucura. Classification (NCBI taxonomy): domain Eukaryota; kingdom Metazoa; phylum Chordata; class Aves; order Trogoniformes; family Trogonidae; genus Trogon; species Trogon surrucura. Next base: position 12,674,324 of record CM036623.1, on the reverse strand, counting down.
TCTCCTCATGTTGAAGCAGAACTTCCTAGGTTCTAGCTTATACCCATTATTCCTTGTCCTATTACTGGGCACCACTGTGAAGAGACTGGCATCCTCCTCTTGACCCCCACTCCTCAGGTATTTATATACATTAACAAGATCCCCTCTCAGCCTTCTTTTTTCAAGACTAAACAGCCCCAGTTCTCTCAGTCTCTCTTCAAAGGAGAGATGTTCAAGTCCCTTAATCACCCTCGTAGCTCTCTGTTGTACTCTCTCCAGGAGGTCCCTGTCTCTCTTAAACTGAGGAGCCCCAAACTGGACACAGTATTCCAGGTGTGGCTTCACCAGAGCAGAGTAGAGGGGGAGGAGAACCTCCCTAGACCTGCTGGACACACTTTCCTTAGTGCACCCCAGGATCCCATTGGCCCTCTTGGCCACAACGGCTCATTGCTGTCTCATGGACAACTTACTAGGACTCCAAGGTCATGTTTCATGGAGCTGCTTTCCAGCAGGACGACCCCTAATTTGTACTGGTGCCTGCCGTTATTCCTCCCCAGATGCAGGACAATGTCCCAATTTTTTGCCCCTAAGGAGAACATCACATTTCAGAGAAACCACTCTGCAGATTTACACACGTAAATGTATACATGTGTGTTCTCTGTAAATCTCTGTAAATCTGTTCTCTGCAGAGAACACACATTAAGTTCTAGTTTGGCATCCAATTTTCTAGCTGGAACTACACCTGCTAGTCCATATTGTTCCTCGCGTTTTCCTAAGCATCTGTGCCTGGTTGCTGCCAGAAACAAGACCTGGAACTAGACAAGAGCTTTGGTTTGTCCCAACATGAATAGTCTCTGTTTTTTTCCTAAGGGATTACTTACTGATTGATTTTGTGCTATTTTAGCAAGCACAGTAAAGCATTTTCTTAAGATGGTTTGATTAACCTTATTTTAGTTCTCAAGTTTCATCAGAGCTCCTCTCCAATTAAAAAAAACCAACAAATCTGCATTTTTGCCACGTTTGTCTATGTGTGCCAGTTCCACCTCCATCTCCATTTCTGTTACATGTTTCTAGACCTTCCCAGCCTGTTAAGTAACTCTGCGCTGTTCCGCTGCTGTGACACAAGCATTCCAGGCAAATACATTCACTACAACAGTGTAACAGTTATCTACATTACTTTAAATCCTTTTTAGATCTACTCACAAAGCCTGCTTGTTTCTGAACTGTTGCCCTGCAGTTCTGAAGATCTGGAAACTATAGGCAACTTCCCAGAAGCCTATGTCAGAACTTGAAGTTTAACTGCATCATTGCTTCTCACTGGAATTAATCCCAGTGCTACAAGTGGTCTGTGAGGTCCAGCTGCTTCACCTCCTGCCTTGTCCTGGCACAGCGGGCTAAAGCGGTAGATCAGCATTTGCTCCAATTTACAAAAGGAAAAAGATAACAATCAACATTGAAACTCTTAGCAGGAAGACTGATTTGCTTAAGCTTCTGTTAAAAGATTTCCCAGCCTAGGCCATTCTATGATTCTGTGATTAGTAGCTTTTAGTTCTTTGCAGTTTTTGAATGATTTTAACACTCTGTGACGTGCCATCTGCTTCCAGAGACTAGCTGGTCAGCAAGACTCATGCATGTACAAACATGGAACAGTCATCCAAATTGGAGAAAAAAAAACTAATTTGGTTAAGAATGAAAAATAAAACCTTGGCAGAAAATTGAACACTTAAAAGGCAGAAGTGTCAACACTGAAAAACATGCAGTCCTTAATGAGACTCTTACTTACTTTGTAAAGAGTAATGACTGTTTCTGCTGTTAAGAAGAGGGATTCTATCCAAAGGCATATATATATATGTCAAAGCAAACATGGTACAATACACAGCCTTCCCAGACTTGAGAGAAGGAACTAGACGATCTTTACGGTCCCCTCCAACCCAAACCATTCTGTGATTCTATGATTCTTAACTCTCTTTCACCAGCAGGCTTTTGGGCAGCTAGACTCTTTGGGCTATCAGCGTGTGTCAGTTGTGAGGGAAGAGTCAGCCTTTCAGCAAAGAGCTGGGCTCACAGCAGGACAGCCCAGCAGGCAATGCCATCGACCCACCAGTGTGGAAATCAGTGGCAAGCTCCTCCTGCACGGACATGCTGTCTGACTGCAAGTATTTGGGAAATTAGGACCCTGCCATAGAGGTCTTGATGATGGCTATTTCAAGGAATAAACAAGGGCTGCCACAAGAAAGAAACAGACATGTTGAGAGGTAAAAGCAATTCATAGAGTGATCACTGCTGGAGATGAGAGTCCATTCCTCCCATCTCTGAGGTGCACACAATCCATGCACAAAAAGGTCTTGGTTCATTTCCACTAAATAAACTTGCTCCCATTCATGCAAAGCCAAACCCAGCCATTTTCATTTCAAATTGCACTTGTGAAGCCCAGACTACTTTCCATTAAGTTAATCAAAGGCAGACTACTTTGTTTTCCAAGATGAGACAACCCGCAAGGCCTCGGCTACTCTAATCCCACAGGGCATTTTTACATCTATTGCTGCATTTTTAATGACATAAAAAACAACCTCAGGCTTCCTTTTGAAAAATAAAACTTTCTCTCAAAAGGAAGAGGAGTGTTTTGCTCATCCCACTTTTCCCTCTTTGTGAAGCAGAGGCCAAAAGTGCACACCATCTTTCCACAGAACTTGTTGGCTGCCTGAATAAACGCTCAGAAAGGCAGGAAGGAGAATTTGCCAGGAAGGAAACATCTAGAAATCACCAGTGTCGCAGTAACTGGATACACTTAGAGCAGAGCAGAGCATCCTCTTCTTGCTCTGGTCTGGAAACCTTTATATTTGAGAGTCCTGTTATCATGATTCCTGACAAGCACAAAAAGAAAGGTCTGACTGACCCAGGAGAGAACTTACTTCCACTGCAGATGACATTGTTCTATTATGTACCTCAGATTATCATTATAAATAGAATAGAAAACTTATTTGTTTAAAAAAAAACAAAAACCAACAGTAATGTCCAAGCTGAAACAAATCTTTTCATCCACCATTCTGGCTTGGTCAGTACTGGCACGGTGGAGCGGAACACGTGGTGAGAGGAAACAGCAGCACTGAAACCAAGACCTGATGGTTCAGGTACGAAAAGTGCAAGCAACATAGTGAGACCACCAAGAGGGAGGTTGGGTCCAGCCTTGCTACTCCCTCCACTTCTGGTCTGCTGCTATATTTCGCCATCTTCATCCGAGCTCGCACTGCTGCTCCCGCTGCTGCTGCTCCCGCTCTCACTGCTCTCCTCCTGCTGGGCCTGGCTGTGGGCTGCTGCCGCCGCCGCCTCTTTCTCTTGCTGCTTCAGCGCTGCTGCCTTCTTTTCCTGCTCTGCGTGGCTTTTCATGTGAGCACTGCGGCTCTTCACCTTGTAGAACACCCTGAGGAAGGAAGCAGATGTGTACATTAGGCACTGGTCTCTCCTATAGGCTCCTTCACTAATTCTCCAAAAGGGCTTCTGCTGCCCCAGCCTGAAGCTTGTGAGCTTCAGCACAGGAGCTCATGTTGCCATTGCAATTGAGCATCTACAGCAGCAAAGTGTGGACTTTGTGACTGTGTGCCAGCAGGAGATCCTGAGCAGCTTCAAATACAATAAACGTGTAGATGAACAATGGCCCAGTGCCACTCCTGAGCTGTGTCCACACAGATGGAAAGACCTGAGCTGCTTCCTCCTGACTTTGCATTTCTATGACCTATCCTTCCCATCTTTCGCCACTAACTATTTGGATTTTGCACCAAATGCCACAACGCAAAGTTTACACACTGTGAAGAATTCTTGTCTGCTTCTCGTTTCTCAGCAGCCTGGACCAAATTCTAACTGTCTGACTTCTCACAGTGCTGCCCCTGAAAATGCCATGTGTTCCCAGGGGCACAGCAACAGGGCACCCCAGCACGGCCATCTCAGTCCCAGCCACAGCAGGAATCTGTCACAAACACTCCCAGTGATGTAAGTAGATGTAAACTGCATTTTCTTGCCATTGCCTAGCTTGGGTGCCTTTTTTAAACAAATGGATAACCACTGGTATTACAAGACTATTGTTTCAAGGGTAAGCAATTTATGTAGGGAACTGAATTTTCCTGACATTGAATCCCTCGACAACAAATCTACAAAAACTACTAAGAATCATTAAGATAGATTTTACAGATCGAAAAGACAGGTGCAAGTTTAACCAGAAGAACTCTGTACCCACTGACCTAATATCTGCTACTATAACAATGTAACGTCTTTTATTTCTATGCCACTCTTTGTAAGTAAGTCTATACCATGTTCTTAATATGTGATTTAGCAAATATATAGAAATTACAAAACTGTAGGCATTACAGTGGGGCAGTAGAGCAGCTGTTTATGAAAGTGCAGCTTAACACCGAGTACTGCACTGCTGAAGCGCAGGTGGTGTCTCACTCCGTAGAAAAAAACCCAACGCGACAGCAGGTAATTATCCTAGTACTATCTTAATATACATAAAAATCCCTAATCTGCGAGTCTTAGTGGAATAATAAGTCATTAAAATTATTGCCAGGGTCTCCAGCCTAAACAGTCTTGAAGGGAAAACCATCTGAGAATAAGCTTATACAGAAGATGCCCTACCGCAACTCTGTCAGTCTTGCTGGAAGCGGAGTTGCTCTTACCTGCCACATTTTTTACATGGAAACGTGTTTTCTGTGTTCTGGGTTTTACTGGTAGCATCTGATTTTATCTTTTGTTTCCGCCTCCTCCTCTGCACTGGAGCAGGAATAGACTTTCGAGGCTTCACTGTTGTTTCCTGTGGCTTCCTTCCAATTCTGCCTGTGCCAGTTGCCTCTTGACTCCTCATATCAGCATCACTGGCCTTTGGGGAGAGGGGAACAGGGAAGGCAAACTGAAACGTAAACCCACCACCAGAAGGAGAACAATGGCTGAGCTCCTGTGCTTCAGTTTATTCCAGAACAAAGTCTTACTTAACAACAAAGTCTCCAAGATATTTTTCAGGACATTTTTCATCATGGTCCTACATATGCACTAACCACAAAGAATTATATTGGCTTTTTTTCCCCCCTCACTTATCTCAGTTCTCCCACCACGGTGCACAGACTGGTTGCCAGTAATACTGTACATAACCTCAGCCCAGACTCCTGCTCTGGGAGAGGTCAAAGATGGAAACTTTTTACTCCTGGAACTGTCCACCTGGTATTTTCTAAACTAGTTGCAGAGTGAAGTTGGCATGAAGAGCACAACACGCACAATGTAGCACTTACTATTACACCATCCTGTAGTGTCTGTTCGTCTTTGAGAGGAACTGTGCCCTTCCTTCTGTTATCCAACCCTTCCTCTGCTTCCTCTTCGTCCTCCTCTTCCTCCTCCTCCACATGCCCCTGCTCTTCACTGTAAATGTCCCTTCTGGGAGGAAGAACACGTGCAAACCTATGGGAACTCTTCACCAGAAGATAAAAGAACTGTTAATTTTGGCACCTGTAAGTAAATGTCATCATGTGACACAGGACACAAGTTTGTCAGTCTGAATTCCTCCATACTGGCCAGACTGTTTTTGCTTTTGATTTAAGCAGCAAAGGAGACGACACACAAAATCAGACTTCACACCATAGCCCAAAAGGAGAAAAATTTAAGGAATTACCTTGATATCAACTTCAGCTTCATCTCTTATAGATTTCTCATTAGCAACATCAATGTCCCCAAAGATCAAGGTCCCATTCCGACCAATTTTCACCTGTTTCTTGTATGTGTAATAGAATTCTACACACTGAGCTACTGTTTTCGTTTTTATCTGGTGTTAAAAAAAAAACCCACATAAAAATCCAATGTATTACATGATTTTAAAAAGGCTTATAAATAACTACTAAAGGTGCAGTAAATATACTTCGTATTTTTCTTTCCTTGGTAGTCTCCGTCCCACCACAACAGCTGTGTTTATTTCTGTGTCATATTTGCCTGTATCCTCCCAGCACCCAGCCTATCCCCTGTTGCCACTGTTACTGAGAACTACAGGACCAGCTTTCCAAAGAAAAGCTGGTCAATGTAATCGTGACAGAACCTGGCACCTTTGTAAGCTTAATGCACCCCTTAGCCTTTAAAATGTTCCAACTGAGCTGTCAGGCTTGAGAGCAGCCTTTCAGTTTTATGGGGGAGCTTTGTTTTCCAGCAGCACTTCAGAGAAGACCAGAACAGAATACCGATCCAAAAATGGAAAGAAAGGTTTGCAGCCCTTTCCCATTTTGGCCACAGCGATTTCATACACTTATGGTGGCAGACAATTATCAGTACAGACTTGTGATCATCTACATATTCTCCACCAGTGATTTTTCTATAAGTTTTGGAATATATTCTTAGCTTCTGGGCTTGCAACTTAAACGCCTTTTGGGAAATTATTCGTACGTATGTATACAGCTCCTGGTTTTGCACTCTCCTTCAGTGATTTGCCCCCCCTGCTGACGTGTCATACCTCATGAAAACAGAAAGGAGTGATCATTTTTACTATTGTTGTCACAGGAAACTGGAAAGAGAGATCCTAAAGGATACACCATTCACATATCCTTCTTTGGTCCCTTTCATCAGTGGCAAGGATGCGTTTCTACTTAGTTTTACAGGCAAGCCGTTTAACCTGTACTGGAACATTACCAGCACTCTATAAATACGCCCTGCAGAACTGATATATGCAGTGTGGACTAATGGAAGTGATGCAGTAAGTATGAGGGGGTCAAGTAAACAACAGCAGCAAAACAAACGCTATTGTTCTAGCTTTCTAGTGAGATTTTACGCTGTGCTGGATGAGGAAAGATTTCAGAGAAATTCTGAGTGCAGGACTTAATGCTTCATTACTGAGGTTTCAGAAAAACCAAGATTGAACTCCCTGTATTAAACAAACATGTAACAAAGTATCCTTGCTGTCATTACAAAAAAACCAGAAAACGTTAACTTACAAGCTTTTGGACCAAGAAAAAGTCTTTCTTGTAGATTGCAATGCCTTTGTTGAAAAGTTTCTTTTCAGCAACTCTCCACCTGTCTGATCCTGTAGAAAAAAAAAAAAGTATTTTAATGGAAACTCTTGCAATTTCAAATGTTCACTCTTCTACATATTATTTCTTCATGCTCATCTTAAATAAGACCACTGGACACATGCGGGGGTGCAGTCTCTCACCACTTGGTAACTGCAGACTGCTGTTAACACCTCCCCTATCACTCCCCTTGAGCGTTCCTCTCACTGCTGCCTCTACTACTCATCACCAGAGGTTAACTCAGTTCAGCTTGCAAAAATCAGCCTGTTAGACAAACTAAGATGTTTTCCAACAAAACAGCAAGGTGAACAGACACACTTTGTGGTGGCCCAGTCATGAGATTTTAGACAAGGGAAATGGTGGGGCAGGAGAACAGGATCTTCTCTTTCAGGAGCAACCCACTGTACTTGAAGATTTATTCCATATCAAATATTCCCATTATCTTAGTACCCTTATCTCTAATAATAAATGTATTTTGGAATCTCCTCCTGCCTTACAGATATTACTCCAGCAGTATGTCCCAATCATTATAGTACGAGTGTATAATAATGAAGAAATGCAGCTCCCGCGCTCTGTGGCACCAGCTATTAGGTGTCTCTCTACCACATTACATCAGGTCTGTCAGGCGGCCACTCTAGATCACAGAAGCTAGTGTCACGCCGTTGACTTTTCTGATTAGGTACAAGGCTACAGTTTACAGGGTTTAAATTTTGCAGAAACGCTGACAGGCATCAACAGTTGGCTGAGCTTTCTTCAGCAAGCTTGAAAACTTCCCATAAAACCCTCTCTCTTAATTCCACCTTGGAAATTCATGCCAGAGAGTCTGTGGTTCTGAGGTTACCACTGCCTTTCTTGTAAGTACCAGCTATCTTTGTGCATTCTCTGTGGCTCAGTGCAAGGGATCGCATTCACTTTTCCCCACAAAGGAAGTCAGAACACACACGTATGCAAATACACGCACGCATGTGATCTGAGAGATGCAGTGTTTCTTACATAGTAAGTGTGATAACTTGCACAGATAAAATCCTTGGTAAGCCACCATTCCATTCCAGAGAAGAGTGGTCTCTCTAACTGTGATGTTACAGAGTTCCCCAAACGAGCAGAAAAGGATAGAAAAATTCCTTTATAACAGACAGGCAGCACAGAGTTATTCTGGTTAACAAACCTGTGTAGTGATAATCTGCCAAAGGGTGTGAAGGCGATCGTACCGGCCTCTTCAATAGCAGTTTGGTCAAAGCTCCCTAAGATAAACACAAATCAAAGTATTAATTTAATGTTTGGGGTATTTAAAACAAAGATTAGGCAATTGTTAATCCTCTCTTTTCTGGCAAACTAACTGAAAAGAACCGTATAACATTTGGGAGACTTTAACATTGGGACAACTTTAAAAACCATATTCTTCACTAGCCGCTGAGTCTTGGGTACCGGCAGGAAGCGGTAAGCTCTCTGCACCTCTTCATGTCTCTGCGAATCGACACTTTCCCACATAACCACTACGGTATGGGAAGAGAGTTAATTCCATCGACAGAGACCATGCAGCACTTTTCTCCCATTTACTGAAGCCCTAAGTTACATATATCCAAAAAAGCTGCCCTGTATGACACCTGTCTTAAACATCCAAGTCACTGTGGTCGTATCTCACTTAACTAAGCAGTATTTCAAAATAAAACAGAGTAGTCATGTGACTGAAAGATTCCATACCAAAAAAAACCCCAAACCCAAACACCAAAAACCTAACCAAGAAAAACCCCAAACCTCTCAAGCTGCTTTTTACTTTGCATTTAAACTGGAGTGCTTTCAAAGTCAGCGGGGAAGAGAGAATGGAGTCATGCTTCCATTAGCAGTTCAAATCATTTTAACAGTGAGTTCCTGCTGCCAGGGGCAGCCCTGCTCCTCCCTAATGCCAGCAACAGCATTCACAAAGGTGGGCTGGTTCTGGGAACTTTAGCAGAAACCTAACATATACACATAGCAGAAATTACTTCTTATTTGTTCTCTTCTCCAGTGCAGGTCAATACAGTCTCACAAGCATCAGCGCTGGCATGTTACGGGGCATAGGAAACAAACAGCCGGGCAAGTGTGGGATTCTCCGGACCACGGTGCTGATTTATGCCAGGTTAAATCAATCACAGAACTATAAGAAGGATGACAACCCTGTGCCATATGTTATGCTCTGCTCTTTGATATTACCTCCCAGGGGTGTCAAAGGGCATTTATGAAAGGGTATCACATCTTCAAATACTGATAGGAAATTAGCAGCACATCCGTTCTATAGACAAGCACAGAGAAGTTAAATGGATCTGCCAAAAGTAAGAGGAGCAAGACATTGCAGCTTCAGCCCAGCCTCTTATTTTTCTTTCCAACATGGTCATCTCCCCAGAAAGAAAACATTTAAGATTCATTTAGAAGTCTCAGTTCACTCACTCTGATAGACTGTCAGCCTGTTTGTTAAAAAGCCAAACATGTCGAAGTCGGAAATACACAAGATCCTAACCGAATGTGGTGCTGTACACCAGGCAGAACCTGCTTCAGGGACGTCCAAGCAACGCTCCACACTGGGAGCCCGACGCATAAGAAGTTTGCAAGGCTCTCCTCTCAGGAACAACAGGTTACCTGGCCTTCATTAACATACTTGACCACATCAAAGTGAAAAGTTGGGAAGACTCACCAGGATGTTTCCCTTTGCTTCATGTAAGAAATGGAGCGCCAGCTCCTGGTTGGTTCCACCTCCAGGAAAAATGCTTGAACAGGCAGCAGCCAGCAGGTTTTCCACTATTTCCACAGAGGTACCAAAAAAATTCAGATAAGATTAAAACGGAGTTTCCTGCAGGATTCCCTTAATTAATTAGCTCTTCTGAAGCAGTAAAACTCTTGGATAAGCTGAACATCCTTGCAAACTTATCTGCGTCAGATTTGGACACAAGAACTCAGCAGACCGCATGGTCACGCAGCACTATTTATTTTACGCACGGAGCTTCTCGCAAATCTCCTCCCTCAATATAGTGTCTTCCCATCTCCCTTCACCCCAGAGATTTCCTGAATCCCCTCCTTATCTTGTGTATTTCCACTCCACAATACCCTTTTTTCTCTTTCCTCAGAAAGATTTCTCCAAAGCCTGCCCACTTCCTCTTCCTTTCAGGATTTATACATGCCAAAACTCACATGTACCAACAGCAGACAGCTCCCCAAGTCTGCTGCCAAAACTCCTGCTTCCTCATCCCAGCTTCCATCTACAACTTGATTTTTTCAAAGTACTATTACATCTAGAACATCCCTTGAAAATACAGAAGTTAAGTGCACATGGCATTTAAATCTTAAAACCAAGGAAGCTTCATGAAGCAAAAGGCTGCTCTTTGCCTGACCAGTAACAAATGGTCCCATTTTAGCTCAACTGAAAACCCAATCCTATCAACCTACCCTTGGCCTCCATACAACCTGATAAGTGAGTTTTACTCCTAAGACTTTTTCAAGACCATTCAAGCATGCCACTTGACTGGCAGTTCTGAGAGATTTTAAATTATGCCTGCAGTAGATTATTGTGGTCACCCCTACTACTACAACTGACAATTCAGTCATATTTACCAGCCTTCCACATTCTTACCATTCTCTTGGGTGACTCTGTTGGTTTCCAGGTCACCCCACGGCTGCCACACGAGCTCTGCTTTATGTTCATCAATTGCTGCCAGAGATCTGTCTTGGAGTGATGGGATTTCTGCTTGGAAACGAGTTCCTACATTTATTCGCCTGCAGAAAAGGCAAAAAGTAAGAGTTGGGCCCCTTTGCAATATCCAGGAAGCCTCAATCTCTGCTAGAAGCACTAATTATAAAGAAACTGAAATGCAGCAGGCTCTTGTGTATAACTTGAACAGCTTTCAAGTGTTGTAGGTCACTTTAGGAAGTATGACTCAAAAAGGTCAGAGGTTTTACATCCATTACCAGTGTCCACTGTCTTATCAGCAACGACTGAAATGGTATTTAAATTAGGATCCCCTAATAACTGCTTAAGAGCAGTTATCAGCTTTCAGTAATCATCAATTTGCCAGGCTGTCTCACAGACTTCTCTTACTGCAAGCTTGCTCCTTTTTGACAAAGCCAATCTATCTTTTGAGTCACCAGTATGAATAGCTTTAATATTCTGAAGAGATACATTGACTGTACAGGGATCAGCACGAAGGTTTAGGAGAAACAAAGGAAGCACATTTACAACCAAGCCAAGAGTCGATGGGGTACTTACGGTTCAATGCTGACTGGGGTGGCTTCCCCCACTACCGTAAGAACAGGAGGGGTAACTTCTGAACTATCTACAAGGAAAAGACAAACTGCTCAGACTGCTCATCTCCACATTTGAGATGTAATCTTCCTACAGCTTGTAAATCTAACAAAAGCTACCCATCTCTCAAAACAGGTACCCATAGACTAAAGGAGTTTAAGATGACCAAGAACTCACCTTCCAGTCACCATCTACTTCTTAGTAACAACTATATACTGTCCCTTCAGTTCAAGACGATGACAACCTATTTCAGAAGAACGGGCTTTTCCATTCCTTGGGACGTCAGTAGGGGGTGTTGCAGATTACTTTGTGAGTGAATCTGAACATGCACACCCAGATGGAAGCAGCACCGCATCTCCTCCATCCTAGCTCCTCAGGCTATCGAAGAAATCCCAGTTTCACATAACCACACCTCCTGAAGTCACAATCTTCCTCCTATCACCCCACAATTCCTAATCATAAATTCACCAAGAAAGGAAGGATGAAGCGGAACTTACTTGATCTAAGCAGGGTTCTGTGACCGCTTTTAGGAGTCATTGGAGGTGGAACTGAATGACCACTTGAAGAGAGGATAGCATTAAAATATAGCCCAGATCCTTCTCTCACTGGACTAAGAATTGGCGGAGGAGTGTAAGGAGGTAGCTCGAAGTTCCTATCTGAAGGATGATCTGCCAGACGGACAGGTGACCGTAAGTGGCTCTGATACGGAGTAATGTTAGAATAAACAGGCGGTGCAATAAAGGTGCCAGCTTTTGGTGGTATGAAGAGCGGCTCAGGTCTTGGCCGCTGCTTTGGTTTTCGGGCAAAGCCCTCTGCTTCATCCTTTGGAACAGTATCTTCATGCTATTAGGAAAAAAAAAATACATACTTAATTTTATTTTAGAACCTTGGTCATTTGAAGAACTTCAGTAAGATGACAAGATTCTTCCATGGCAGCTCAAAATCTGGAAAGGGCAGTTAGAGGGTGTCTCAAGAGTTGGCACAAAAAGAAAGAGGTAGGAAGATGATGAGGAATAGAATGGACGTGGGAACTATTAGGTAGCTCCAAGTGCTCATGAAGCAATATACAAGAATTATACATCTGGTCCAACCTTTGGCTGAAAAGGTAATGACCTCATAGTAGTTTTAAATGAGGACACAAAAGTATAGCAGAACCCTGTTAATAGGGTGACACCACACAGCAGTAAAAGAACAGAAGACAACATTATTGTCTTAGATGGTCAAGCATTAAATGAAGAGAAACCTCCTTAGATGCCTGCTATTTCTATGGTATCTGAACATTCTATTGTACTTCTGAAAAGAGAACAAAAAAAACAAATCCAAAAGCCCACTTAACAGCACCACACTGAAGGAGAATACTCGAGTACTGACCTTCAGAACCTCAGTAGGAGATTTCAACACAACGAGAACAAATTTTCTTTGAATTTTATTCATGTACAGAGATATGTGCACTACTCAGAATTCATTATTATTGCGTGGAGAAAGCACTCTTTACTCAGACAGTCTATATATTCTACTGTTATTGACCTTCAGCTTTATTCACTGTTTTGTAGTGAGGCATTGCTTGGCTGTACTAGCATTAGCTGTAGGTCATGAAAAGGCAGTGATGTCCAAGTATGTGGCAATGTTACAATGACAAAAATCTAAGGTCCCCAGATTACAGCCCTTCCAAGTTCAAGCCTTGAGATCAAACTACTTTACAAGATTTAACTAATTGTTATCCATATGTTCTTCTAACAGATTTGGCTCATCTCTGGTTTCTTAGTCTATCCATACCTGATTTGAGGTTTCCACGTTTGTATTACGATTAGATCGCCTCCGAGTGACTATCACGGAAGGCTTGCATTCACACGTTGCTCTATCATTTGTTTGGCCTCTCTGGAGCTTTCCATCCTCAGCCTTTTCCTTTCCAAGGCTCTGTAAGTCAATTTTTCTCACTGGCACAGACACAGGAATGATAAGAGGCACGAGACTGTTATCCTCCCGGGCTCTTTTGGGAGGTGGTGAAGAACTGGCAAATTCCACAACACTTTTTGCTGCTGTAGGTCCTGGAGCCGCTATGAGCACACTCTTCTTCTCTTCTGAAGTATCCATATCCTGAAAAGAAAAACAGATTCCTTACAAGTTCTGTAGTACTTACATGATAAATCAGATGATATCTCACTTTCAGCGTATATCAAGTGTCTGAATGAAATTTGCAAGCTGAAATGGATTTGAAAAAGAGTTACTGGAGGAAAAAGAATACTTCACAGAAGCATTACTGACAGTTCTTAGAATTACTTGACAACTGCCTGAAGTCTTAGCTGCAAAAATATTTGTATACATCGTTGTTAAGCGCTGTTTCACTATCTACGGTTTGACTTTTTCTTTTCCAGGTGAATTTGTGATGAATTTGTGCCCTGCCATACAACTTTCAAAGATTCTTCAGTTTCAGTTTTCATCATAAGCCACAGGTTACGGATTTGAAATACTGGACTTTCCATTCCAGAAAAGACTGAACTGCGATAATCTTAATTAAATCTCATACAAAAACCATAGCTAGCTTTTTGCTGCATTCTTTCCAATTTACGTGACAGAAGCAACTTTTTTTACTCTCACTGAAGCCTCTGAGGTTTGTCGTCTAAAGAGTCCTGAGGATTTTTGCTCAGCAGAAACAACAGGGCATAACTGCAAGCTAGCACTTTTTGCATTGGTATTACAGCTTCCACATCTCTTTCTTTTACTCACAGAAGCCCTAGAAAATTGAGCTCCAAGGAGATGGGAACAGAACATGAGTTACTGAACAAGCAGGTGGATACTGTAACATCAAATGGCTTCAAGTACTCTTAGATCAGTGATTTTTAGTCCTTTAAATTACTATCCCATATGTTCATCTCATTCTTAGTTCAAGAGCAACTGCCAGCTCACTTACAAGCCAGATGTTGAACACGACTTTCAAAACCACCTCTTTTCAGGGATGTAAAAGACCCTCCTGAGCTCTGATGAAGCACAATCTAGAAGCTAACTTAGAGCCCTGTTTGGAAAGCTTTTTATGGACAAACAGGTCCACTGTGAAACACTAAGCCATCAAAAAAGCTAGGTGTCAAGCTTGAGCAAATAAAATCAGGCATATCAAGGAGATTTAGGACTGTCTCCTTCCAAGACCTTTTATTAGAGTAAGGCTAAGTACACCCAGAAAGGTTTATCCCGTAAGTGACACTGCAGTTTAGAAGCCCACCTGCTTCTTCACAAAGATACTTGCCACCACCACGCGATGATGAAACACATAACTGAAAAGTCACTGTTGGCACCAGCTGCCCCAGACTGCGCTGCAGGAGGAATTAATGAGCTCTGAGGACCTCCCCTCACTCTAACCTGGCAAAACGCACCTGTACTTTCCCAAGAGACCACCAATTTTGGACTCATCGTGCTGACAGATATGTCACTAGGGAATGCCACCTCTAGAGAGTAAGGTGCCATTGTAAATTTTTGTAGCCTCCCTCCATTATTTCAGAAAAGAGAGACTAACAAGGATGCCTTTTTAAACATATAAACAGGTCATCTACGAGAAAGAGATGCCTAGTTGTCCTTCCCACACATGAAGCAGCAGCTCACATATGGCTGCTACACATGGGCCTCCATCATGCTGTTATCACCTTCTTACTGAAGCCTAGTGAAGCATTTGGGATAGCTCTGGGATCTTCTTCTGGCACTGAGATTCACAGTAGCTAGTTTTGCACCACTGTTCAGAGCAGTGCATTCACACTACATTCTTTAGACCATTGCCAAGAAAAGTCTAGGTTTAGTCAGATTACTTTTTTTCCCTCCCGATATACCTGTTACTAGCGCAAGCGCTCTAGCATATTTTCTGACTACCTGAGAGATAACAGCAATCAAATAAGTAATGGCAACATGAATATGTGAACGAGCACCAACCTGACCATTCTACAAACTTCAGATATTTTCCATGTGCTACACAGATTCTGCAGGTCAAGAGACACGAACCAGTTTCCTGACTACACGGAGGAAATGCTGACAGCTAGTCACACCAAAGATGTCACATTTCTTTGGCTGTATGACTGGTTAACCATACTCCTTTTATTTTCAAGATTGGGAGGTAACCAGCCAAGGACTCCCTTTGATGATGTGAAAGAACTCTTTTGAGTGACAAGAGGAAGAAGGAGACCTGAACAGCAGGAGAGAGAGTAAGGACCAATGGGAACTCAATATAAATAGCTGAGACATCCTTAAAGATGCTCTGGTCCACACCGGAGCTCTTCTGGTCATAAAAGATCACACTTACCTAAGGTTTACCAAGAGAGGACACAGGAGATTTTTGAATTAAGATCCCTAAATAGGTTCTCAATTGTTTGATTATGCTCAGAGGTAAGCAAAAAGGAGTCATTAAGCAAGGGACAGGACCTTCATTTGTAGAACTGCCAAGCGATTCTCAGCTAGCTCAGCATCTGTTGCAGAATTTGGGGCAGCAGTGCTGCTGGATAACTGCAGCAAGTGCCACTTGTTGCACTTACATTTAGACTCCCACATAAATATCAAGGGATGAACTAGTAACATAGAGTTGTCCAGGACACCAAGAGAAACTCATCAGTCATTTTGGCATCAATCCTATCTATCCCTCAAGTGATTTCTAAAAAATTTAGAATTCACAGACAAAACGCAACTGCGATAGCTGGAACAACTGTCCCAAGATCACGGCTGTGATGAGACAAGAAATTACATCAGCCTTATACCTGTCTGTACAGTGCTTTCTGCCATCATTCTGCATCATCCTGGCTAACTGGGAAAGCCTCAGTTGACTGGAGCTTAGCAAATGTGACACTCATCCACAGGAAGAGACAGAAGGAGGATCTGGAGAACTACAGGCCTGTCAATCTGACCTCAGTGATGGGAAAGGCCATGGAACGGACCATCTTGTGTGCCATAACATGGCACATACAGGACAACCAGACAGCCAGCCCCAGTCAGCATGGGTTTATGAAAGACAGGTCCTGCTTGACTAACCTGATCTTCTCCTATGACAAGGTGACTCCTATGACAGTGGATGAGAGAAAGGCTGTTGATGTTGTCTACCTGGACTTTAGTAAAGACACTTTCCCACAGCATTCTCCTGGAGAAACTGGCTGCTCATGGATTGCACAGGCATACCCCTTGCTGCGTTAAGAACTCGCTGGATGGCCGTGCCCAAAGAGTTATGGAGAATGGAGTTAAATTGAGCTGGTGGTCAGTCATAAGTGATGTTCCGCAGGGGTCAGTTTTGGGGCCAGTTCTGTTTACTATCTTTATCAAAGACCTGGATGAGGAGATGGAGTGCACCCTCAGTAAGTCTGCAGACAACACCAAGTTGGGTGACAGTGTTGATCTGCTTGTGGGAAGGAAGGCTCTATAGAGGGATCTGGACAGGCTGGATTGATGGGCCTGGGCCAACTGCACGAGGTTCAGCAAGGCCAAGGGCCAGGTCCTGCCCTCAGGTCACAGTAACCCCCAGCAGCGCTACAGGCTTGGGGAAGAGTGGCTGGAAAGCTGCCCAGCAGAAAAGGATCTGGGGGTGTTTGTCAACAGTGGCTGAATATGAGCCAGCTGTATGCCCAGGTGGCCAAAAAGGCCAATAGCATTCTGGCCTGTATCAGAAGCTGTGTGGCCAGCAGGACCAGGGCAGTGATTGTCCCCTTGCGCTCAGCACTGGTGAGGCTGCATCTTGGATCCTGTGTTCAGGTTTGGGCTTCTCATAACAAGAATGACATCAAGGTGCTGTAGTGTGTCCAAAGAAGGGCAACAAAGCTGGAGAAATGTCTTGAGAACAAGTCTAATGAAAAGCAGCTGGAGAAAAGGAGACTGAAGGGAGACATTACCATTCTCTATAACCACCTGAAAGGTGGGATAGGTCTCTTCTTCCATGTAAGAAGTGATAGGACAAGAGGAGATGGCCTCAGGTTGTGCCAGTGGAGGTTTAGATTGGACGTTAGGAAAAACTTCTTCACTGAAAGGGTTGTCAAGCACTGGAACAGGCTGCCCAGGCAAGTGGTGGAGTCACCATTCCTGGAGGTATTTAAAAAGGTGTGTGGATGTGGTGCTTAGGGACATGGTTTAGTGGTGCACCTGGCAGTGCCAGGTTAACGGTTCAACTTGATGATCTGAAAGGTCTTTTCAAATCTAAATAATTCTATGACTGTACAATCTTGCTAACAATTAAGACAGTTTCCCTCTGCAGTCAAACTGAAGCTTGTCCATGAGGGAAGCGAGTCCTGAACTGCAATTCCACAAATATTTTCTTTTCTTTCATATGTGGTACCCTGTCCTGTGCCAGAGAAAGGAGGCCAGGTAACTAAAATCTCTGTCTCCCTTCCATAAAGGAATATTTAAATTCAGATACCCTTCAGACAACCATTTCAGATCTGAGAAAAGTTTTCTGCACTATTAAAGAAAACAAACTACACTGCGTCTTTGTATATGACAGTTATATGTCAAACGAAGCCATAGAACTAAGGGGTTAGAATTTGCTGCAGCAGGTAAGCAGCAATAAGCTCGCACCACCTGAAAAAGGCAGGCACAGCACGATGGGCAGCTCTGGTACAAAACATCAGCTGTGACACTACATGTAGACAGATACTGCTGTCCAAAATACTGGTTTTGCATAAAATACGCATACCTACATTGGAATGTTCAAATAACTGGTTCAAATTATGAATCCATCTTTTTTCACCAATAATTTAACCCTGTGGCCTTCTTACACGACCTGTGGTAGAGAAGGCTTCTAGGTTGTTCATAACAGGAAGAGCCTGCTAAGAACAGCACACCACTCTTCTCCAGTAAATGCTTTTTCTTTTTCTCCCTCACATGATATCCATCCCCTTGAAGACATAAAATCCATCAGACCTCATGTAAGAATTTTATCATCTTTAAAAATCTCATCCGAAAGCCTGAGGATGTCTAAACATTAAGGAGTTCTTCTGTTAGTGCCATCATGGAAGCAAACATGTTATGCTGCTTGCATAACTGCAAAGAACAAAACAGTATCTGTCAAAACACTTCTCTGTTTGGGCTTTATATCATGAATCAAGCTGCAAGCAGACATGCCTTCAAACAGCCAATTTCTTGCTTCGCCTCTCAGGGCCTTTTCCTAGACGCTCTATTAACTTTTTCCTGCTACTGCATCAGTGATCAGACTGCAGTGTGAATTGCAGGCCTTCCTGCATTATAACAGTACCATGGCTGGGAGAGTATGAGCAAAGAGCTCACGCTGCTGATCAACAGTATTGTCTATCAAATCTGCTTCTTCAACAGGTATTAGAGCAAAAAGGACTGAAGGGAGCATCAGCAGTCACTAGTTGCTGTCTGCTGTACAAGAGATAGGTATTTGCCTCCTTGTTTATTAGTTCAGCTCTTTCATTCAAACAGCAGCACATCCCTCTAAGGAAGGGATTGGAAAAAACGGCCACAGACAGACTAGGAAGAAAAATGATGACAAGAAGAGAGGTAATAAAATTGCTTTCCCTTTGTTGCCTGACTGGGCAGCAGTGGCAAAACCATACATAAAAGTAGCTCATGCATCAGCCTCTGGCAACAAAGCTTCCAAAGAAAGTGTATCTTTACTTCTCATGAGACACACTCATTGAAAGATTAGTCAAACCACAACTGAAAGAAAACATCAAAAAAAAATCCCCAGGAAAAACCCGACTCAGTTCCCAAAATCCCATCACTTGGCTCCCCTAAGCTAGTCAATTTTGAATCCTGTCATCTTGCCATAGGAAATATGTACTGTAGAGTTTAGACTGATGGGACACCAAAAGGGTAAGAGCAGTGAACTAACTAATCAGCCAACAGTAAAATTTTTCCCCTTCAAGCTCTACATAAGGTCTACAGGCACACCTTGTCCTCAGGTTACCAATCTGAACATTTGCTGCAGGTCATTCTCAGCCACAGGATACTGCACCAGACACACCTTTGTTATGCCTGGTGTAAGTTAGGCTTCCTTGGGTTTTTAGTATTTGGGAAACCTGAACATAAAAATCGCATTATGCAATTTACAGATAGCCCAAATTAGAGACACTTCAGTTGCTGAAAGTGAAAAACTGGTCAGTAAGCAGCAGTCTTTTAACATAAAAGGAAGTGAACAGCTTGGACTTGACGCTAAATTCCCGACCAGCTTGAAGCCTAAGGTGAAAACATCCATATTTTGAAGCCCTAGGCCAAAAATCATATTCAGTGTTAGTGAATTACATCTGCCCTTACATGGTTCCACTGCACTAGAGATCTCTGATCTCCCACGTCTATGAATTACAGTAGCTGAAGTTACACACTGCTACTCCAGAGCTGCCCTTGCTGTACTACAACACTTCCTGCATCAAGACACCATCCTATCTCGCACAGGTACATGAATTCCTTTTGTTCTATCCCTGTTTTGTAATCTAAAACACGCTATATGGGTTAGGATGTATACCTTACCTTTACATTCTGAAGAGAAGCCAGCTCAACAGCTTTTTGGGCCAAAGTTAGCAAATTGGCTTCCTGAGAAACACGTCGTCTCCGCCGCGTACTCTGGATTACACCACCTCTCACACCCGGAAAATCATTACTTTTCTGAGTGTTTTCTTCACCTGCTGCTGCCTGTTTCTCCCCATCACTGCCATTCTGAGCTGTGGCTTGCCTGTCCATCTCCATCTGGCACAGCTCGCTGTTGACCACAACATCCTTCTGCCCCAGATCCAGCCTCTTGGGCTGCAAGAAGCTACTTTTGTTGTGGGCCACAGATTCAGGTGGCTGCTGTAATGGGACCTCTTGCTGATGTGCTTGCCAGTGATGCAAAAATAAATTGCTAGGTTGTTCTTCTGCCTGCTTGGAAGTCAACACTTCTCCTGTGGATGTCAGCAGGACACCTTCTTTGGAGAGTCTCCGTGACCTCCTTGGAAAGGGAATCTGGGTCTGAGGTAGCACAGTCTGTTGGTTCTGCTCTGTCAGAGCCTTGAATAGTTCCTGGTTCCTCTCCGTTTGCTGAAACTGGTGGGCCATCATGTGACGCTGAGGTGCTGCAGCCGCCACATGAGGCTGTGCTATGGAAGTAGTTTGCTGCAGGCTGAAGGCTTGTGTGGCAGCCTGTTGCTGCTGCGGAGGGTAGAAGTTTTCAAACAGTTGTAGCTGGGGAAGAGCTTGCTGTTTTTGTTGAGCAGTAAATGCTGGACTGGAAGAAGCTGGGGTCTCTTGGAAGACATGCAACAATTCAGGAAGACCCTGCTTTTGGCCTTGGTGACCAAATGCAAGTTGGAAAGGCTGTAACGGCAGACTTTGATTCTGCTGCTGCTGTTTCTGCATCTGATGAAAAGAATTCATTTGAGCTTGCTGTCTAACCAGGGCTTGCTGTTCCAGCTGAGCCTTCTGGGACATCATCTGCTGGACAGCATCTCCATACAAGTCCAGCTGTGACACAAACACTCCTTTCTCTTGATTTCTTTTAAGAGCTTCTGGATGGCCATAGAAACCTGGGGCACCAGCATTGGCATGGGGTCCTTTTGGGGTACCCCCAAAAACCATACCATGGTTCCACATTGAAGGTGGAGACTGCCAGTGGCTGTCACCCCTCTCTGGCAACCGGTTTCCCATCAGCGAATTCTGCCATTTGACAGCTGTTACCGGCTGGGGCATCATCATCGATTCTCCCCTATCTTGACTGTAAACAGAGTTCATCAAAGCAACATTGTTGGGGGCACTTGTCAGTCCTCCTGCATGAGAAATCTCCATAGTCTGGGAGACCGGTATATTCCCTCCATGACCATAGTACTGTCCTTCCTTAAGCTGCTGCTGTGGTTCTTTTGATGAGACAGCTATTTCCTGCTCATTAAAATAGGCAAGTCGTTTCCCAGTCCTTTTGCTTGAAGATTTTTGCTGAGCCTGAAGATTCATGGTTCAGTCTGTTCTCCCAGCTGCACACACCGTATTTACAATCCACCCATCCCTGAGGCTGGGGGAGGAAAGGCACGGAAGTCCCTCTTTTCCATTCAGTTTTACTAATAAAGGGCAGGAAAGAAGTCCAGATGACAGAGCATTCACTTTCTTTTTCCTCACGTGCTTCTCCCGCTTTTCACTCTTATCCTTTGTGGTTCAGAGGTCAGTAGGGTCCACTTAGTTACAGGTCCTGCAATAGAGAAGCAGTTGCAACGAACCATCAACAGACATATAGCAAGCATATAAACTCTCATGCAATAATCAAGTGTGTATGTCTGTCCCGTTTCCCGTGGAACTGAAGATCAGGATGTGTGTGAGAAATAATACATCTGACCAGCCAGAAGAATGCAAAACAACTTACAAAACAGATATCACACTGTATTTGCATGACGCAACTCCCAAGTGCAAACAGACATCTGACTAATCACTCAAGCTCATCCTGAAAGTTTTTTCTCTTAAACTCCCTCTCATCTGGCCAATCACTTCTGTCGTAGCCAAAGCAAGCTGTTTTTAATCTGAACTCAAAAACACAAAATTAAAAAAAAAACCCTCATGACTTGCCAAAACAAAAATAACATTTCCCAAAGACATTCAAAACACATGCACGTACATGAACCAAAAGCTCAGCAAGATGCTCAGTTTGGTGTTTTGAAGGAAAGGATCAGGCGGCAGCCCGTCATTCACCACCCCCCCTTCCCTAATCCTTACAGCTGCTTTCCGATTAAGAACTGCCCACCAAGCACCCAAGCGCTGAAGACAGGGTCTGCTCAACCTGTTGCCCTCTTGGATGCCTTCTTCAACAGCTGAAAGCAGCTACTCCTGCTCAGGTCACAGTCGTGGAAAAGCAGTTCAGGCAGATTGTTACAGCTGCTCCCAGGCTTCAGCAAGTATCTGTTAGTGTAAAGCTACAAACACAGTAGGAGAAAGCCTCTCTGTGTAACATGCAGTCTAGGAAAATTCTACCTTCCTCTTTCACAGAAAAAACTATCCAAAACTTAGGCTTTAAAAGCCTTGTTTGCAGGGTTAGGGATTAACTCGTACACTTGTATTTCTATAAGGACACCTAAAACCTTACAAGATGGTTAGTTTTAAATGTAATTAAATTCTTAAACTACTACCAACACCCAAGTTACGTCTCTATTAATAATTCTTTTCAATATGCACTTTGAATCACACTGCCAACATATTTCAGAAAGATTTTCATAAATTGTTAAAAATCTATTCTTATTGCATCCCTTTTGCTACAAAATCAAGTCCGAGTGGGGCAGGTAAGACTAAGAGACACATCCCCTCCAGCAACACCTGCAATCCATTTTATACCCCTCTGGAAAACAAAAAACCAATAAAACAAAAGCATCCAGCACACTGATGTCCTGTAACCTGAGCTTCCTCTAAACGGATATGGCTGCAGTGCAGATTTTAATATTGAGGTGGTGTTGGGAGCACGAGGAGGAGGAAAAGACAAAGTTTTAACTTACGCAACTTCCACCTCGGAGGCCAAGCTTGGCTTCAGCGCTGCTGGAACCATGGGCCTGTGTTTCGGAGCGAAGTGACTCACTTCCTCAAGCTGTTACAGAGTTGCTCCCCCCCTCGCCCTGGCTACAAAGCTCTGGATCTCTGCCACCCTATATCACCGAGCCAGGGCGTTCCTCCCTCCTCCTCCGAGCACAACATCTAGGCTCATTTTCCCAGTCCTCTTGCAACAGAACAAAAATAACTCTCAGGAGAAATTACGGACACCTGAGATGGAAAATTCTCTCTAAACTGCAACTAGTACACAAGGGTTTCAGAAAGTAAGTTTTTGCTATTTCAAACTTCATTAGGAGAGGAAAAGATGTCCGTCCTACAGCAGGAAACTGGATCCCTGGCAGCAAAAATGTAGAGGTGGAAAGGTTTCAATATAACTTTTGGGCATTATTATTCTCTCCTTGCTTTTTGCAGCAATGCTACGAAGGTAGCAGAGCTAACATCTAAAGCACGATACTTGAAGTAATAGTACTAACTCCAGCTTCTGACTCTATTTTACTTTCTAAAATCATCACAAGCTATTTTTCTCTCCAAACTAGACAACCTTGTAACAGTTTTCCTTCCACCAATGCTTCTGTGTGCTTTTGTATTGATTCATCAGGACTCTGATAAAAAGAACCCAAATTTTTCTGTATATCAGAAGACATTACCACTAGACTGAATTCAAACCTGTCAGACACCTCTAGAAGCTCTGGTGTAGATTTGCAACAGTAAGGAAGAGCGCAACAATAACTGACCAAAAGCTGGCATCCAACTTCAAGGGTCCTTGTTTTAACCTCCTCCAAAAAAAACCCAGGAAAAATAAAATAAAAAAAACCCCACAACAAAACAATCCAAAAGCTAACGCTGTTGTTCTTCGTGGTGGCTGGGATTTGTAACTAACACACACACACACAAGTATCCATAAGACTTTTAGAAAGAGGGTTCTCAGGTCAATGAGAAGCACTGCGTTACCACAGCTCTACAAACCTCCACTTGCATGGACTTTTTCCATTACTAGATGAGAAGCACCAGCATTGCAAAGCCTAACTCGGACCAGTTTAGAGCTGCACCTATCTCAGTAAGAGATGTAATAAAAGTATTAAGGTGCAAAGTTTACTTAAGAAGTTCATAGATAACCTTAAGGAGGGAAAGGAATATGTATTTGCGTTCCATAAAAGGATGTAACTTAGGAAAGCTACCTTGTCACTTGAGAAGACTGTAGTGAAGAACAACTGAAGTTACAGCAGCACAAACACAAAGATAGTGAAAACGACATTACCAGAGAGGAAAGGTATTTAAGGTACTTCAAGCAAAACACAATTACAGAACATCCCAGTCCTCCCAACTGCATGCAAAAATAAATAAATCCTACCTAAGAGATCGTCAGGAAAAAAAGATTTGGTGCATCCAGTATTAGGTAGAAAAAAACATCACAAAATAAGCTTTTGAGAATTTCTTTCTAAATAGAAAAACTGCAGAAGAATATCTTGTAAGTCACCCTAATAATAATAATAATATTAGTCTGTAGTTTAAGCTGAAGTGTTAGGTGTTCAAGCTGCAGCATGACTATGGTCCAGGAAAGCTCGCACTTGGCAGCTTCCCCGGCTGAGCACTGCTGGCTCTATGACTAAGCAGGCTTCCCTCCCTGAGGTTGAGGGATGAGCTCACATTATCATCATCCGAGCCAATTACCAGCTTTGGGGTTTTTTTGTGTGTTATGTTTTACTTTAATTTCAGCACAAGAGTCAGCCTACAGTAAAACGGCACCGCACTTCCAGGCTTAAGTGTGCTTTGCAGCAGTACGTCCTTATTTCCTACCTTCGGATAAAGCTCAGAGCCAGTTCTGATATGGAATTCCCAGAAGCCTCGCCTCCAAACACAGTGATGTGTTACGATCCCTTGCCTTTACCCTGCACAGAGAAAAAGCAGAACCTACCATCAGAATATTTTGGTTTAGTAGCTGTTAAGATCTGGCATGCAAGGTCATCAGTTATTTTCGCTTCCAGGAACTCCTGGCATGCAAGAACACCTCTTGCACTTTCTTCAGATGAACACAAATTGTACATCACTACCTTTAATAGTGTAAAATATTGTCAGATTTCTAAGGAATTTTTCAGGTTACAAAGCCTTCTCTTCTAGGCCTAAAAAGAATGTCAAGTTAGATATACAAACACCTATGGGGCACTTACATAGTATTTTCTGGAATGAAAAAACCGTAAGCAAACTAACCTATGGCACCTCACTGAGAGAAGTTATGGTCACCATTTTTAGCTAAAACTTCTCCAGCATATTTGCACTAGAGTGTTGAAGAAAATCAGACACACATAAACCACCACACATGCTAGATTTAGGCAAGATGTCCTGAAGTACTTAATTAAGTACATAACAGGACTAAGGAGGAGTCTCTGCCTGCATCCAGGATGCTGTTCTTAAATTAATAAAGTCCTTACAAAGCAGAGATCTGTGAGGAGGGCAGGGCACAATCCCTCAGAGCCACTCACTAGGGTCACATCAGCCCCGAGAACCCATGAGCAGAGTTTACTCAAACCAAAGCAGGTTCCGCAGAATTGTTTAGACATCCTTATCTGTTGCAGCCACTCTGTCCCCGTCATATATTTTTTATTTAGAGGATTTTTTTATTTATTAAAAACACTCAACTGAAACCATTTAATACAAAATATCTTTATCGCCCTTTAGAATTTTTGCCTGTATAATTAATAACCACCCACCATTATTCCACTTCTTTAAATATTCTCTTCACTAAGTATGTACACACCCATACCATTCCATGTACCAAATTCATGACCTCACACGCTGTAGTAATCCTAAATTCTACTCTTCAGCCCACCTGCTCAGGGCTGCGCTGTCCTGCACTTCGCTTAGTTCATTTGCTATGTCCCCTCTAACTGGCACGACAAGCAAGTTTAAATCTCGCACACATTCCCAATCTCCTTTAGATCATTTGCACCCAACCCTGATAGAATGCTGCAGAAATGACTTGGGAAAGACTTCTGACTTCTCCTCAAACCCCGGCCAAGTTAAGGATGCAGAAAATAATAACAAGTGGTCACAGACCATCTTCTATTTCACCACTTCAATCTTAGCTTTTAAATACTTGTACTTTGGGTTTTTTTTCATGTGAAAAATAAGAATTGTTCCTAGGTTCTAGCTAATGTACATTTTCAGCCTTAACGGCAGCAATGCTGCCACAGTTCCTTCCAGGAAATCTGTCAAATTAGAGTGATGAGAATCATTTCTCACTAAATCCTCCCGCTGCCAGCAGCTCAAATTAGTGATCTCCCCTGCAAGAAGCTCAATCACTTTTAATGATGATGAACAGATTCCAAGAAAGATTTTGACATAAGTCAAACACAGTACGCTGCTTGGTGTCCTTCCGAGACAGAGCAATCCAGCCTTCCTTCTTCAATTTGCTCATTATTATGGTCAAATCCCACATTTATGAAACAGGTAAAGAATCATGACACACATTTTACTAATGAGGAACAAAACCAGAGGAACTAATTCACACAACAAATCAGGTCAAAAATAGAGTATAGGATACTAGCTATCAGTTCCCCTCCAACCCTGCAGGAAGACACAGGTTTAAATCTATACGCAAACGATAAAAATTGGGTGCCCTATTTACATACATGCAGAAAGAGCAAAGAAAACAGAATTCCTCCAGTGCAACAGCAGGACAGAGGTAGTTCACCAGGGTAGGTTTTGCTTCTGGTTTTGGTGTAGTTTATTTTTAATTTATTTTTTAAAAAATTACTGGAGACTTACAGGGCATCACAAACAAGAAACTTGTTCCAGTTCACAGAAATCTGCCCCTATGAAATCACTACCACCATCTCTTGCAACAGCCTTGAGGAAGAACAAAGAAAGCAGTGGCAACATGGGACCCTTTCTGCGTTTGGTAGAAGATTTGCAAAGCTTATTGCACAGCTTACTCATATGCTATGCTTACTCTGCTGCATATGAAAACAGCTTCAGTCTCTCCCTGAAAAACCCCTCCCGCACACTTGCTTTGTCACATTTTCTTACAGTCACATACATCAAAATTCCTGCAGCTTGTTTGCAACCTCCGGCTCACCACCTTCAGACACTGTGAACAGGAAGGGTAACAGCACAGCTTTCCTATACATCGCCCCCGGAGGACACAAAAAGAAACCCAAAAAGCTAAAGATTAGACCGCATTTGTAAAGTCTATACAGCAAAGCACAGCAATTTATCTTTTGAAGAAAGGCAGGGGAAAGCTCGAAGCAACTGAGAAACACAGCATTGTCCAAGAAAGCCAAAAACATAAACGGAAGATGACGGTTTTATATCCCTGTCACCTTGACCCAAATGGCACAGCATTTTCCACAGATACCTAGAAAGCCTGTCTCTAAAGCAGAAGGTGTATTTTCCCAAAGTCCAGCTCCACAGAAGAACAGCAACTGAAGCCCAAAGTGAACAAACAAAACCAACCAACTGAACAGTCTCCAGTTTAAAAGAAGCCCACTACAGAAGACTACCAGCAGGTAACAGTCATACCCCAAATGCCTCCAAGATTAATCTAGGAAACCCTATCAAATCAAAGTCCCAGAATCAATAAAGCCCGCAAAACAGGAAAGGGCTTACTCGTTTGTGTATCATCGCATAGAAAAATAGGGGGGTTTTACAGCGTGCCCATAACAGGGGCAAAGAGATCAAAAAGGAAACTGCTTCACAGACAGAGAGACAAAAAAGACGGAGAACACAGCATGCAGGAAGCCCAACACCTTCCACTGCTGCCTGAAGGTCCCTGCCTGGGGTGAGCAAAGGCACACCTAAAGAACTAGAACACATCCAAAAAGTTTACGGCCTCCCCAGGTTTTCACATGATTGACTCATTTCTCTTTTGGAGAAAGACTGAAGTCATGACTGACTTCAAGGGCACCCCTGCCTTTAAGAACAGCACAGTTAAAATTACTCCACTACCACTTTCACTTTCCCACCTGCAGAGGCTGGGAACTGATAAAGCTGTGTCAAACCACAGCACCAGCCAGAGATTCTGGAGTCTCTCTGGAGAGACAACGGTCATGCTGGAGGAGCACGTGCAAAATCCGGTAACTTGCACTGCACCACCAGATGGGACAAACTACTGCTCCAATCAAGACCAGTCTGGAGCTTCAGCATCACACGTTGCTTAGCTAACGCAAGCAAAATACACAAACTGTAGAATTATCATTGCAAAAGATACATGTACCCATTTAACTACACCTCATGAACTAATGAAGCCAAGAAGAAACGCGTCCTACTTAAGTAAAATACTGTCTATTACAGTAAAGGATGTAGTAAAGGAGAGGCAGTGAAAGATGTTATTTAATTGTGAAGCCCTCTTTTCTGTTCAAATGATCCCTAAGCATGCATTCTGATTGTATTTTAACCCACTATTTACATCTGTGGATGCCCTACCACCACAATTTTCCATGTTCCAGCTAAACACACAGATGCATTCTAAAATGCACAATGTTATCGAGAAGGATTTTTGGTTGTTTAATTACAGGGACTGAGGCAACACAGATGTGCCTCAAAAGGAAGTTTTCAGATAAGAGCTCTATGAGAGAGGAGTTGTGTACTTTCAAGGAACACTCAAAAAATAACCTGTATTTTTTATTGCCTTCCTCGATGCAAGCTGTACACTCGGTACAAGTATCAGAGGTTAGCTTTTCAAAACGCATCTGTGATTTCCCATGTAATTTTGTTTTAAAGGGATAAGACACAAGAAGTTGTTACAAAGAAAATGCCCATTAAGTGCTGACCTCGTAACAAAAGAGTCAGGCAAAACCTGGCTTACACAAACAGCTCCTCCAGAACAAAATCAGCAAGGTTGAGAAAGAAAAAGTACTAAAAAAGACATTTTTAAAACATAGCAGATTATTAAACGAACAACAAAAGGGGAAAAAAAAGCCACCCTGATTTATTTTTAAAATAATCGACCACGTTGTTTCTACCAGCTACTGAAAAGGTACTACAGCAAATACAAGTAAGATCATAGAATTACAGAACGGTTTGGGTTGAAAGGGATCTTAAAGATCATCTGATTCCAACCTCCCTGCCATGGGCAGGGCCACCTTCCCCTAGCCCAGGTTGCTCAAAGCCTCCTCCATCTTGGCCTTGAACACTTTCAGAGATGAGGCATCCACAGCTTCTCTGGGCAACCTGTTCCAGCATCTCATCATCCTCACAGAAAATAATTTCTTCCTAGTATCTAACCTAAATCTACTCTCTTTCTGTTTAAAGCCATTATTCCTCATCCTATCACCACAGTCCCTCCTCAGCTTTCCTGTAGCCCCCTTCAGGTAGTGTAAGGTCTCCCTGGAGCCTTCTCCAGGCTGAACAACCCCGAGAACTCTCTCAGCCTGTCCTCATGGGGAGGTGCTCCAGCCCACAATCATCTTCATGACCCTCCTTCTGGACCTGCTCCAAGAAGTCCATGTCTTTCTTGCACCAGGGGCTCCAGGGCTGGACACAGCACTGCAGCTGGGGTCTCACCAGAGCAGAGGAGAAGAATCACCTCCCTCAACCTGCTCCTCACACTTCTCCTGATGCAGCCAAGGATACAGTTGCCTCCTCATTTTACCCTCAAACAAAAATTTCCATGGAATTTCCAAAATAATTGATATTTTGCCCAAATTTCATCTCATGAAAATCAAAGACCCATGATTCGCACTGGACTCATCCCGCCTCTTGCACAGCAATGCCACACAATTCTTAGAACTATGATAAGGAGACAGCTACATAAACTGGCTTTTTCTAAGCAAATATGCAAGAAGGACCATCTTTACAGAAGGCTCTGCAACACAGTGTAGGCTTACCCTTTAACAAAAGAGGTGTGTATGGTACATTTCTTAACTTAGTTAAGGTTTATAAACTGTACTGAAGTTCAGAATTTTAGTCATCATAATCCGTCATCGTGATAAATACTGTGATCTGAAGAGGCTTGAGCAGCATTAGAGAACAAAAAGGGCACAGCAATTAAGGAGAACGAAACGCCGCTTTCAGGTTTCATAGTTATACGAACATACTACTCTTTCCTACTGGAAATGGGTTAACGGTTCTAATTGTAAGCAGTTAGCTATTTCAAGCTTTTTTGTTTGGAGCTGTCAGGGAAGGCAGTTGCTAGCAACAGAGAGACCAACACTCCAACATGCAGGAATCGCAGCAGGATCTAAAGTCAGAATGGCAAAGAGCAGGCCAAAAGCTTCTCCCTGCCCTCGCATTCCCATAGCTGACATATCCACAACGTGTCCTCCACTCCGAATGCCTCCCCCACCACAAACACATCAGCTGCAGAACCACCCGGCTACACCACAGAGACAGACCAGATCTCTGCACTTCAGCCCTGAGAAGAAAACGCATCCAAATGCAGTGAGCCGCAGCAGGAAAGATCACTGCAGGTTCAGGTGTTTCCACCTTGGCCTCTGCAGCTCTCCATCACTAAACCAGACATATGCAGGTGCCCAGTGTACGGAATATCACAGTCCAAGCACCTCACAGATTCCTTCAAGGGTTTTCAAGAGGGAAGGGCCTACAAATAAGGGAAGAGAAAGGGGAAAGCTCATAGAGATGATGATACTCCCCAGAGGTTTCTTCACAAGAGGCATAAATGCACTTAATACCTAGACCATGGCTCTCGGCAGAGACGCTCTTGACACTACCAGGCAGGCACCATGACTTGCCCCAGTCTGGCTGGAGAATAGCTGGGGCCAAAAGCACAGGCAGAACCTCAGAGGACCTGGAATCAATTTCCAGCTCTGCTACAGACATGCACCTTAAGCGAGGTCACTTCAGAGCAACCCGTAAAGTGAGAATAATACCTGAAACCTAACACACTGATATTCACCAAGTATTTTGAAGTCATAAAAGTTGTATTCTCTTTAACAGTACCTACTAGCAGGCTAGATGGGAATTCTTCCACAAAGAGCTTAGAAGTATAATTTGAGACATGATGCTACGGGGTAGTGATAACTACAGAAGAGGGTCCAAGAAATGAAGGAGAAAGGTCACACAAATAATAGCATAGTTGTTCTTTTGTCATATGCCTCTTTCTGCTTCACTCATGCCAGAAATATCTTTTTGGTTTTCAGCAGTTATCTAAGCTGAAGCAGTGCTGATCTTGGTTTGCCCACATCCACACACTTGCAGCCAGACAGATGCCAGTATTGACTGAGCTAAGTAAGCTACTATAAAACTACTCAAGCGGCTAGTCTCTAAAAGCACTGACAGGACTTCAGTTCAAATTTCTAAAATTATGTCTTTTAAGAAGTCTTGTGATCACTGCTGAACATAAAAGGGTCTGTTACAAGGTACAGTAAGCTCTCGGCCACGGCTGGGGCTGTCAGCCATTGCAACAAGAGAGCTAAGCAAATGCACACCAGTTAATACTGGAGGTAGGAAAACTGAAAGACATGGGCAAGCACGATCATCACGTGGTGATAACTAGCACGGTTTAAACAACTGGGGGCTCAGAAAGAACTTTGATTTTTTAATCTTTAATTAAAGAATCAGAGCACTCTCCAGACCTGGATTCAGAGTTCTCTGTCAGTTACCTACCTGCCAGACACCTGCCCAATCTCCTCCTTTTAGCCACAGGGATTTCAGAGGAAAAAGAAAGAGCAGATGGTTGGCACCAACGCTCGATCGAATACAAAGCAAGCCTCTTCCATTTCTGTAGTGGCTTATTTGTACCCTTACGAATATTCTAAAGCACTTCCACAACTGTGCATAAGTGTCCAATCTCACACTTACTCAGAGCAAAGTCAGAAGCTTCCTGAACATTCAGATCAATGAGCCCACCTGAAACCAAACAAAGCATCGATCCTGCACTTTATAACTAGAAAGGAAAAAAGTCATTCCATAACAGCATGAGGAAAAATGTCCTCTATTATGTACCTTTATGAAGCTATTTTAAATTGAGCAGAAGACACAGTTCTTAGTAAAATACAAAATTCAGGTCACAATTATCAAGACCAATATTACAAGAAAACCTGAAACTTATTAATCCACGTGCACACGGAATTCTGTGAGTGTTAAACAGATCAGAAGTATAACATGCTTTTACATTTCCTGCTGCACTTACACAGTTTGCTCTGTGAGTCCTGGAGCAATAAAAATACATTCTAATTGAAGTCGTAATGTTTTGGGTGAATAATCCCACATTATAGCCGT
Source organism: Trogon surrucura (assembly GCA_020746105.1). Lineage (NCBI taxonomy): Eukaryota > Metazoa > Chordata > Aves > Trogoniformes > Trogonidae > Trogon > Trogon surrucura. Next base: position 12,642,401 of record CM036623.1, on the reverse strand, counting down.
ATTTGCAAAAGATACAAACTACGTAATTGCTATTAAAAGGAACAGTAAGCCCTTCCCCATTGTGAAAAAACAGGCCATAAATAATTGGAAAGTCACACAGCAACTTATTAGAAAAGTTGATAAGAGGATCAGTGCTAAACACTTGGTCATCTCCAAAAGAAAATCACTAAGCATTAAAAAAATAGAATCCTTACATAATGCAGTTTTGACTCCAAAAGAAAAGGCTAAAGAATCAGTCATCCCTTCAGGTGTGTGGATTCCATTAACCTGATCCTCTCACACAGAAGAAAAAGAATTCTGAGATTGATGCTCCTTTACAATCTGTAACACATCTAGAGAATGCAAAAGGATTTTTCCACACCAGCTAGATAGTACTCTCTTATTTCAAATAGTTTATTAGTTCAACTTATGTCCCACACCTTCTGACAGATTCACTATTTTCAAAAAATGTCCAAGCAATAAGAAAAAAAAATGTTTGGTCTCTTGTCTGCAGGCTGACATTCGTTACACATTTCTCTCACTTGGGAGAGAGCTAAAAATCAACTGAGGTAAAAAAACCACTCTCCTAGTTGTTACACCGAAAACAAATTTTGTTTGGGAAAAGTACTTGAAGCAACTTGTCCACAAACAAACTTGGTGCTATTAGAATATTTAACATTTACATAACACTTTGCAACAGTTAAAGCAATATATTAATATCAATTCATTCAACCTCACAATATATGTCATGTGCAACATTCTGTATTTTTAACAGGTAAGAGAAAGTCACTGCTTTTGCATTGCAGAGCGAATGGGAAACCAATGAGATATTTCTTCTGGAGTTCTTTGATCTCAGTTTTATCCACTCCTCCATACACATAGACACAGACCACATTTGCAAGATGTCAGGTAAAGCATCTTCCTTTTGAACAGATGCACTAAAATTCAGAAATGCGTATGTAACACTACTTCTTAAAATACCCCATAGATCTCCCCCTGCCCTGATCTAAATGTTATGGCTATTTTGATATAAAAACCAAAATATTTTCCAAAGTACATAAAAGTTCACCCACCCATACCTATAGAAGAGCTGTAACATTAGTATGTATTCAGCAGTACCATACTAGATATTTCAAGCCAATACCCCACAGATGCAGTTTTCTATGATGCCTTTGTACGATCCATGAGCTCTGCCTGCAACTGTGGGGTAAGGGCAACGGCTCTTCTACTTGCGTGGACTGTACTGGTTGGGGCTTTTGGTTTGGGGTTGGCTTTTTTTGTTGTTTGGTTTGGTTTTCTAAAGAAAATGACAACACTAGCTAGGTGAACTCCTCTTATTGTCCATGTCTCCATTTCTTGCACTGTAGTACAGAAACTGAATTACAGCAATTTCTATTTTACACAGTTGCATGGCCTCTTAATCATAGTATAACAGCACAATATACTCTTTAAGGCACTCTCGCAATGCTTCTTTAAGGAAGAAGTGTCACTGAAGAGGTCTAAATCAGAGACTATGAAGTAACTTGCCTGAAGAGGTCTACGACAGAGCACAGAACCCAACTCACTGTCAAGCTACTCAATCTGTAGTCTCTTACTCAATTTGAAATCCCAGCCTCAAGTACAAATGAAACCTCCCTGAAACATTTCTTCCTATTTCAGCCTGCCCAGGACACTGTATGTTGTGCCTAACAATAAATTCCAGCATAACACTGTCAATGCAGGTTTTCTGTAGATCTAAAAATATTTTTCTAGCCTTTATTAGACATGTCACCTATAAGGCATATAGGCATAGTGGTACGTTAGCCTTGGCTGCAGTCTCATCCCAAGGACACACAGAGCAATTCATAAACAGCAGGCAGAAGTATTCAGGTGCAAACATGATGTTGTTACTAATTTTGTCCAGGGATGAGGTAACAGTGCTGAATAACCTCATCAAATCTCTTCCCTGCATGTAATTACTAATTCAAATGAAGAAAGGAGGGAAGAAATATATTAATTTATAGCCATAAGTAGATTAGTTTTGATACATATATTCATCTACTTACATCACTCACGATCGCCACAAGTGTAAAAGCACACTTTGGAATCAGAGAACAAATAAAGGAAGGGGAGCTCTTAAATCCTGCAAGGCAGTGCTTTTAGCAATTACCGTGACACATCCTCCCACCGCTGCAACCTCCCTCCCTACAACCACTCCAAGGGAAGAGAATTTCTGTTCTTTTCCCACAACTACAATATCTGAGGCACCACAAATAAGAAACAGCTTTCGGGCCCCGCAGGAAACGGACCCATCGGGAGTTTCAAGTGTCCAGAGCCCACCCGTGCAGGGACAAGCTTCCACTCCTTGAATCCTCTGAATCTTCTGTTTAACGCAGCCAAGTCAAGAGCAAAACTTGCAGAACCATCACACATCTGGTTGTGAAATCTCATGAAGTGTCATGGAAAAAAGTAAAACAGGAGCCAGAGGGTTTTTTTAACATAAACCCTAGAGATGCAATTGCAAGTCTTGTTTTACCCCCTTCCATAAAAAGCTATGTATTTAAAGGAGCTGCTTACAAAAAAAAAAAAAAAAGCAGCCTTGAGAGTTATGCATGAGGAATGCTAGTCCACAGTATTAGTTAGAAAGAAAGAACAAGTACTAATTTGCACATAATTGTAATAAAATTCACCTATCACATGAGATTAAGTCAATTCTGTTCCTACATCTCCCACCACCTATATTACGGTTTCGCTCTCTCTCTTCCTTAGTAATCTTGAACAGTCAGCAGTCGGCACAAAACCGACAGACAAAATCTGGCAAATCAGCATTACAAAAATATTGTCAGAGGTGCAAAACTAAAAAAAAAGCAGAAGAAATTTCACGCTCATCACTACGTGCACACAAGACCATCAGGAAAAAAAAGTTCAGATAAAAGAATGGCTTCTACACGTACATAGTTCCTACACGCAGTTGGCTAGGTTGGTATTATTGTAGCTGCTTCTAAACTTAGCACTTTGCTTAAGCAAGGTTTCCATATTCTTCAGGTGTCTTCAGCTCATCTTCTGCAAGACGCGTGACCCTTGTGTTGGCACAAAGCTTTGCAGTAACATCTGCGCAGAGACAGGGATTCCCCTGAGCAGCAGTTTCAGAGGCCCAGAGCTGAAGAATTTACCACTTTCAGTTTTAGATTGAGGTCAAGTACAATGGTTGGTTTCCATTCGTGTTGCAACACGTAGGAGGAAGCCAACACCTGAGAAAAAGGTGAGACGACAAAAAACTAGAAGAAAGAAGAAAATATCTTTCTCCCAAAACTAGAAGCATATCGGTTCCTGCAGACGCCCTTCCTCTTGAAGGTATGTTCCCAGTACACTTTATCCATTTTTAGCCTTCCAGCTAAATATACTTAGTTCCACAAAGATACCATGGCAGGACAAGCTGTTTCACAAGACATGACCTACTCATATAATGAAGCAACTGTAATAACTTCCAAAGAAGTGTGCCCCCCCCACCTCGGTGTTGGGTTGGTTTTTTTAAAGGAGCTTCTCACAATTGATAATTTCTTTAATATTTTTTTTTACTTCTATCTTACCTGAAAGTAATTGGACATATTCAGACAGAAAAAAGCTACAACTGATAAAAAGGTGGTGTTTACCATTTCAGTTATGCTTCTCATCTCCCTTCCTTGAAGAAATAAGAGGTTTTTCCAAACATTTCACTTGATATATATAGCTTTTAATTTTAAGCACAAATATTAGCAAGGTGAAAAGGAATTAACACTTCTTTTTTTGGATATGGAAAGAATATTGTGTGCCAAATTATTATCATCGGAGGAGCTGCTCATAGTTTGAGGGATTGTAAGTTCTCAGAAAGCAGTTGAAAAATTTCATACACTTAGCTCCCCTTAATATTTAGTAGACATTGGATTTAAAAGTTCAGGTTTTTAACAACAACAATTGGAAAAAAACTTCCTGCCAGCTGCTCAGCTCCCAGTACTACTTCACTAGCTCTCTAGCCAAATTCTAAAATAAGCAGTTCTGCAACTCTAATTTTAAAAAAGAAAACTGCTTACCACACACTAACTTTTCAAGTTTTCTATACCTTAAGCAAGTAAAATGACACTCTGGTGATCTTCGAAGAAACAGTTTAAAATACTTTGCTTGCCTAGCTGCAACAGTAAAAATTTCCTCAGTTGAATATGGACACATCCTTCCTGTTCATCGTGGTGAACTAATTCTTTACTCACAACATCTACATGCTGACTGTTTCTTGCTAATCTGTGTATTTCCAACAGTTTCTCCTACTGCAGCAATTTACCTGTTTCACTAAACCAGCCTATGAATCATTTCCACAATCGTTCTGGGGAGGGATGAGGGGAGATGCAAAATGTTAACACTCTTCCCCTGTCTCTCTCCAAGCGAACTGCACACACAGGCAAAAAAAGCAAGGGAAATAATTAACCTTCCAACTCCAGAGTTTTGGCTTCAATTCCCAAAAGTGGCTTCACGCACAAAATGCACATGTGGAAAGAATAATCACTGGTGACCAACTTGCTGAGGGTTGTGGAAAACTGGCCTGTGGAGCACAGCGAGCTCTTGCCAGAGATCTGCTCCAGCCTCTTCTCTCATGTGGCACATGGAGTTCAGGGAAAGAACGTGCTCTGCAAAAGTAGCACCGTGTCCTTCCCAGGCATGCTGGAAAACCTCAGTGTTCAAAGCCAATCACTGACCACCTCCTCCCTCCCACACTAAAGCTTAACCACCTCTCCTTTTCTTTAAACAAAAAAAAAAAAAAGAAAAAAAAGAGAGACCTACAATTGCAAATGTATGCACTAACTTAAAGTCACTTTTAGTCCTTAAGGCACACAAACCCATCACACGGCCTTAGGCCTCTGGATACTGGCACCATTTCTGTCAGGAGATACAATCCGTTTATTTTAAGACACAGAGGGTGTTGTTTAAATCTACAAGCTTGCTTTCAGTTTGAAGCTGCCTTTTTAAAGTGAAATCTCACCAGTAACAACTCTCTCTTTATGAAAGCATCTTAGTAATTGAAGATGAAATGATAAACAATACTGCATTAAAGAACTCCCTCATTCATTAAAGAAAAAGAAAAATATCCTCGAATGATCTTATACCAGATCCACTATTTAAGCATCATAATTCCCTCCTGAAGAAGCAGCAGCTCTCCTAAATGCTTTCTCGATATAATTTTAGTTCTGTACTTTGCTCTACTTATTACCAAATATTTTAGGAAGTGAACCCGTAATTATTAAATATCTTCCAAATTTTCATTCTTTTTAAAAAAACCCATAAAAATCTTATTTTTCAATCCAAAATGAAACCTGTATTTTGGAGATGGAAAGATGCTGGAGATGGAAAGATGCTTCCCCCTGGCAGGGGAAGGCCATTCTCCTCCCCTGCTCTCTCTGAGCACACTGACGTCCAGTGTGTTAGTGCCTCTCTTACTCAGGTCCACTCACATTACTGGAAACGAACCGGGGATCAGTAAATTTAAAATTGCTGTTACAGCTCACAGCCCGTATATCTCCCTACCTTCTTCACTTTTTCAAACTCCCTAAAGTAGCGTTACCCGATCGCTGCCGCCAAGAAGCTAATTGTAAGCACAAATTCCCATTTATAGCTCTCTACCAGAAAGCTTTTTTTCTCTTGTTGGGGCAAATGCTGGCCTCAGTATGATTACAATCCATCTGCGCATATATTTGGTAGAAAAGTTATTTCCTCTTTCAGAGGGTTATATTTATTTAGCTGTAGTACAGCTGCTCCAAAGCCACTTGGAGTCAGCAAGCATGCTTTCGCGACGCTGCATTTCCCAGTGAAATGCATCAGCTGCTGAGCAAGATCCCAAGCGAGAGCCTGCAGAAACAGGATCTCTCAAAGGGTTTGTGTCCACCCTGCAGCTGAACTCACCCATGCTCAAGAGCCCCAAAGCCCAGCCCGCCCTCCAAACCAGGCACCTGGCAGCTCTCCCCCGCTCGCCGGCAGCGCAGCGTGCCCTGGCCCGTGCCTGCTGTGACATCCATCCCCCTGCCATTAATTTAGGGTGTCCCCCCCTCCGTCAGGCATTACACACCCCTGCGAAGACAGGCGAGGCAACAGACATTTGCATCGGAAGCATGGAGCCCTGCACTCTGCCCAGCAGCACACATAAAAGCATCCTGGAATACATTCCCTTTGTTTAGAGTCCAGATCAGGATTTTTCAGCTAGGGGCAGGGGTGGTGGTGGTGGGGTGTTGTGTTGGTGGTTTTTTTTTGTTTTGGGGTTGGTTCTTTTTTTTAATATACAGCCCCTTCTATTGTTTATACTACTTGGTCTGCATTTCCACAAGTAATGGATAGACACAGTTTCTTCGACTTCTGCACCAGAAGGAAAGCAAACTCCTTAAAATGATAAACTAGATTTAAAAGACCTTGACTACATCATAGTGTCCAGACTTCACTAACAGGGAAGGTTTGGTTTGTTTTGAACATTAAAGAACTATACACTGCTACCTACAACCATCAAGAAAAAACCCTACAAGTATCTCTCAACCACTTTAACTTCTAAGAGACGCAATGCTTGCAGTGAAATGAAGACCATAACATACCTGCAGCCTGGTCTAAGGCGGTGTTCTCCCTTTTACACAGTTTTTATTTGGACTCTTTGCTGGGCAAGAAAAGAAGAATGCTATTTGCAAAGCACATTTTGTTTAAAGTTATAACAACAAAAAGACCACCTGTGATCCTTAATCAGCTGTATTCTATCTTGGCTATGCATTATCCCTATACTGTATGTATATACATATGCATTTACACAACTACACACACTGCAGGTAAGCACCAATTTAAGTGGAAGAAATTCTTCACAGGTATTTTACTTAGAAAGGTTTTTTTCTTAAAATGATGCTTTATCCCCACAAGCAAACAAGCACAACACAAACAATCTGATTAAATTACGAAGGTTCCATCTTATTGGCTTTGCAGCCACCAAGGAATTGTAAAAATGCTCCCTTGTTTGAATTTTAAAATAAAAAGTTATGTGGTTTTCAAGAAGTTCTTGTAAGAGGTGCATCAAGGACTTCAGAGTTTTCTCACCTCCCAAAATTCATTTTTTTTTGAGAACCTCCTCAGTTATCAGCAAGCTATTAAGCACCATGAAAGTACAGCCATATATTTTTTCATTAAACCTGTATTTAGGGTGATCTACAAAGGGGAGAAAAATAAAAGATTTTTAGATGGAAATATTTTAAGTTTTAAAAGTTACTGTGATGGAGGAAGCTTTTGTTCTTAAAACTAAGAACACCTAACCTAAAATGCTAGACAAATAAGCTATAGATTTATTAAAATTGAGATGAAAATCAGCACTGAAGGTACTGAAAAGAAAAAAGTTGTATTGTTTGAAACTATTATCTAATATACACTTCAGGAAAAAAAAATCTTCTAAAATAAATTAACATCCCTGCCTTTAATTAAGATGCGAGACCCAAGAGAATTTTTTCCAGCAATTGTATTTAATAATAGTAAGGGACTGCTGCTGAACAGATAAGCTGACAGTTGACATTGTTCAGCAACATGAGTTTTCCAGACCCTCCTTAATAAATAAATAATTTTATTTTTTTTTAAAGGGATGGGGGAGAAGTCACCTTTAAACAAAAGTCTCCATGAGTCCAATAAGCATGCCAGAGATCAACTTTTGCTTTATTTCTTCATCTGTTGGAATTTTAAAAATTTTGTTTGTAAAAGAGAATGACCAAATCAGTGGTTCTTTCCTTTCAAAGTGATTGGCAACTCGTCTGTTCTCAAAATTCAGCATTTGTAAGAAATCCCGCTACGCTGCTGTGGGGCTCCAAGTGAATTGTGTGAATGAATTAAGGGATATGGAACAATTAAGAGCAATGAACACAGTTTTAACCTTCCAGTAAGACAACTGCACAAGCAAACACTAAGTAAAATGTTTCCAAGTAACTTCTTTCTAGCAATGATATATTTTTCAACTAAACTGATTATGTAGCTGAGAATTTCTGGTGGTGTGAGAGCACAGGATATTGAAAGGCAAAAGAAAACCAACTTCCTTCCAGAATAACCTCCACGTGCAACCTTGTATCAGCTCCCCAAACCAGGACTGTAGTAGTAGCTACTAGGAACACAGGGTAAGAAAGCTTCCTTGTTCTTATTTTCTTTTATACTACGCTGAGCAGTAATAGTTTTGTGCAAATCACTGACGGGCAGAAAACTGGTAACAGGAAGGGCAAAAGTTCCGTAAGATTTTGCAGTTGTTACTGTCAGGTTTGGATCTGTTTGCTGGGTCTCTCTAGCCATAGAGTGCAAAAGGAGTATTGGTGTCATGCCAAATACAGCTGCCCTGTTGTACATAAACGCTTCTCCTCTCAGCTCCTTACTTGTCTGCAATCCAGTACTACTCGAGCTGCACAAAACAGCTCGATGGTTTCTCCGTTGTAGCATTTTGTGTCCAGGACCAATCTTGAATCCAAGCTGTAGCTATTCCCAGTGAAGGGTATGACATTATAAAGGGTTACAAACAAGCAATCTACCACCAAATCTTTTTTTTTTTCCTTTTAACAACAAGAAAACCTCATACTCTTCCAATCTGTTGTATAAAGCATAAAGCACTTTTGTGTTGACAGGAGTATTAAATTTTCATTAAAATACAGCAACACTATGCCAAAACGTTCAGTAGGAAAGCAAAGGGTTAAAACTCCATTACAGTTGCTGCAAAGAAATAGCAGCAAATAATTTGACAAAATATTCACTAAGTTTTCTGCATTCAAACTCTCTACACTCCCCCCCTTCAGACAGGGTCACTATGTCCTGCCAGTTCACGAGCTTCCAAAAATAAAGCAGTTGAGTAACTAAAGATGTCAACAGATTTTCACATCCAAACTGTACGTCTGTAAGTCCCCGATGGTTGCTTGTAAACAGCCAGGCAGCCCACACTTCACCTAGAGCACGTTCCCAACCAAATTCTTTCACCCACAATAACTCAACTATAGCTGTCACTAAACACAGAATATCTTCCCACATCCAAACTGTACTTCTCTCTCGTAAATCAAGTCACACAGCAAAACTGAGTAGTTCTGCTCACCTTCACAATAAAAAACATAATAGAGCAGCTGGCAGACGCGGAACCACCTGAGAAAAATGCCCCAGAACTATGGTCCAAGGAGAAAGTTGATCCACCACTTTGGTTTCTCCCATCTTTGACCTTTTCAATGACACTGCCAAAGTTAGCCAATTGAGAAACGGAAAAGTACAGAGTAACTCTGCGTAAGAGCCAGACTGAGATCACCTAAGTGCACAAAAACACGGAGGTGATAATTTTGCTCACCAACAACCTGATTTTAAAGTCGAGTAAGTAACCTGGCTAAAGAAACTTTACTCAGGTTGCTCCACACAGAAATTGGTGCCTTGTGTCTGGAGTGCAATCCAGAAGCCTCGGTTTCACCTGTGAGATTTCTGGAACAAACAAGAAAGGATTAAGCATCTCGAAGAGAACCGAAACTCAGCCTTTTAATTAGAATGTCCAGGAAAAAGCCCGTCGAAAGGGCTTGTACAGGCCTTGCATACAGGCAAACACGGATCTGCATTTGAATGAAAAGAGTTGCTCTTCTACTTAAGGCTCAAGTGCCTCTATCTGCTGAGGTTCAATAAGTATTTCTGAACTACAAAGCCAGCTCCTGCTCAACAGCCTTAGGTGTGAGAGGGTGTAGCCTCCTGTACAAAGCCTGCAGACAAAACACTCACCCAGCCATGGAGATGCAAATTCAGACTCACATATTACATCTTTCCCTAACAGGGCCCCCCATCAATCAGCTCCCCTGGGAGGGGTAAAATCTCCATTCCCACTCTTGACATTGTGCCACTACTTGTCTGTCAGAGTAGGATTCTGTCACTCCTTCGTTCAAGGCAATTACCTCACTTCAAAATGAGGACTATAACAAGGCACAAACAACGTAAATTACTTGTCAGTAATGAGATCGCTAAAGAAGGCTGGAAACAGTTTTGTTGTATGTCCTATGGCACTAGAAAACACTCCCTCCCTATATAACATTTTGTTGCTTTCAAGTCTGTCTTTGGTCTTAGTTGTCCGTACAGTTGTCTAACAGTTTGTAAATCTAAGTGTAGACTCATATATTAGATGCGGAAAATTCCATGACTAGAAAACCTAATGGTTTTCTGGGTCAGGGCAAAGAGCAAGACCTCCTCACCAGCTCCTTGTAGCAACAAGGACCTTTTCAGTTCCAGCATAAGCAGGTTGTTGTGTCTATGTATGAATAAAAGGCTCAATGAAATCGTAAATACACTCCTACCTCCATCCCTTGAATATTAACATCACTTATCTTGGAGATAGAACACAAAAAGCACTTGATGTTAATAAGAGAGATTAAGAGCAAGGTTTCACTTCAGATTTTTAAAGGCTAGACAGTCATTGACTCCTTGGTAAAAAAAGGGATGTTACTTCTTACATATTTTAACCCAACTAAAATGTTAGAAAGCTGCCCCGTAACTTCAACTTCTAGGCTGTATCCCCGAAAGAGACCTGAGTAAGAACGGCTGTTGCAGATGCAGAGCACTGCACACTCCACTAGCAGGATCAGACCCTCAAATTTGCTTTTGACAAAGGGACACGTATAAATCACCCAAACCTGGAAAAGCCTAAGTGTAGCCTGTACCTTGTTACATATTATACAAATTAATGTGGTAAAAACAAGCAGTAAAAGTGTATTGGCTCCAAAAATGAAAAAAAAATATGAATAAATTGTAAAACTGTAGACTTATCTACATAGTGTAAGCTGAGAATTACAGAGCAGGTACAGGTTTTTTTAATTAACACTCATGATGTGAAGAGCAGATACAAACCACCTTATGGATATTTGAATCATTCTCATAAGTGCTCTTCAGTAGATTTCTGCTTAATTTTTTTTACAAGAGGCTATAGAAAAACAGATTGTTTTTGTTTCTTAAAAAATTACTTTTACATATTAGACACTAAAGAGTTGCTGCAAACATCAGTGACTTCTCTGCCCTCTAGTTGAGTAACATGTGAACCAGTTTAAATACTGAATTTTCTAGTTTGTTTTTTGTCATGTAGTCCTACTACTGCGGTAGCAGACAGACTGAAGTGGGCATTTACAATTTGACATCCAAATCCAAGTATAGTTTAAATATCTTCCATGAAGAAAGCAGAAAAAGCTTTTAAATCTAAGTATCACAGAATAACAGAATGTCAGGGGTTGGAAGAGACCTCTGGAGATGGAATCATGGAATGATTTGGGTTGGAAGGAACCTCAGAGATGATCCAGTCCAATCCCTCATCAGAGCAGGTTCATGTAAAGCAGGTTGCACAGGATAGCACCCAGGCTGGTATCTTCCTACATTGACATTTCTTTATCTTGTGTGTGGATGAGAATGTTGGGTTTGGGGTTGTCATTTAAAAACAAGAAGTTTTGCCATTTCATCTAAAACTCATTCTTCCACAAACATCAACAGTAACTTCATAGTACTGTACTAAGAGAATATGCCTGGTCAGAATTAGAACAGATTATTGATTTGCATTTATCACCACTGAGGGAAAAAAACCCACCACCAAAATACCTCTGTTTAAAAAAAAAAAAGTAAAAGCCCATTAAACGTCATCCACAAACGCAGCAACATCTTGTCAATGCGGCTGTTTTAACTTCAACTCCAAATGTCAAATACACTGCCCCTTTAACTAAACATCCAAGTACAGGTGGTCAAGCATGTTGATGCCAACAGGTATTTGGGCCACTGCCTTTGGTTTCATACCTGCCTAATGACACCTCTCCTCTGACAGAGGTGCCTTGTAGAGAAAGGCATAAACTCGCTAAAAAGCAGCAGTACAACCTGAAGAAGTCCAGTGAAAGGTCTCTAGCGTTGCACTGTTGCCTGTGTTGCAGGGGCACCTTGCTTCTTTAGAACCAGCCTGTCTCCTGTGCTTCAAAATTTAACGAGTACATGCTTAAGTCATTCTTAGACAAACTAGAATCTGCATCTTGGCACAGACAGGCTAGCTCATTTTAAAATACCAGGAGAGATCAGCGGAATGAGAAAACCAAATCTTCCAGTGTGCAACTTATAAATAATAATAATTACTATTGATAAGAGCTCTTCCAGGTGTAGAAAAAAAAAAATCACAACTCAAGGATTCAAATCTGCATTTTATTTCTCTTGCTGACAAAGTGCTGTGTTTTAACTTGCTCTGTAAAGGTAAGGTAACTATGAAAAATCTCAGATAGGCTTTGTTATAAATAAATAAATAGATCAATCGATCAGCATTCACTTTAAGGAAGATTCTTGCAAGGGAGCCGATTATTCACCATTAACAAGTGTAAAACATAAGCACAGTACTATGCATATCAAACTTCTCAGGTTTTTGATTCCTCAACACTTCAAATGTTTATTCTTCTTGCCTCAAATTCAAAATTCACATGAATCGTCTATAAGGAGTCCTGCATTCTGCTTTTCATATTCTTTGGCAATAAAAGAGCATTTTTTTTCTACAGAAAATTTTTTCATAATTTTTTTTCTACAGAAAAAGTTATAGTATGTTTTTCTATAGAAAGGAAGTGGTAATAGCAAAATAAGTCAGCTAGTACCATACCTGAAACATTTCACTTTTGCCACAGAAAGAATATTAAAACAAACAAAAAAAAAAAACCAAAACAACCAACCAAGGAGCTGTCAAGTGGTTCTCATACTTCAATAAGAAAGAGAAAATGTCTTAAATATATTTTGCATTCTTGCACGTATTTAGAAAAACATGGTAACAAAGACCACTTCATTACTGAAATTAAATCAGAAAAAAATTAAGCTCATAACCAAATGCAACATTTTGCACATTTACTTGCAATAACACCCTTTATGTGCAAAAGACTTTCAAAATATGCCAGGATGACAGCTCAAACTCTTAATAATAAGAATACTTAATAAAAATACTTTCATTTGTAGCTTTCATTTATAGTATATTCATCTACTTCTCCCCAGTCATCTCAACATCCCTTAAAACATCTTCACTTAAACACTGTTCTAAAAAGACTACATGATTTGCTTATGATATATACTTCAAAAAAGTACTTATATTTTGTAAAAATTTTAAAATATAATAGTTTCCCAAAATAAAAAAAATCCAAGTAGATATATAAACTTAGTTCAATATAATAAAGATTATTTATTATAAAGATTATAAATATTTCAAATATTTAGCATGTCTAATTTAGCTTGTCAAAATCTAAGAGAGTAATTAAACTTGGGATTTTCTAAGTCACTAAATCAAACTAAACCACAGGGGCAGTCAGATTTCCCTACCAGTTTCACATACATGAGTATTTGGCATCCTAAGCTGTCACCACTGGATTATCCTAAAGCAATCAGGATGCCTTAAAGCTGTGTGTCTCTCCTCTCACCAGGAATCTGGCAGTCCTGGGGCTTTGTTCTCAAACGGTATAAAACCAAATAGAAATAGGAAATAACTTTGCTAAATTCTTCTCCACCCAAGCGTAGTAATTTCCCACAAACACAGCAAACTCTCCTTTCAGGAAGTGCTTGAAAGAATGGACAACACATTATGCAGGATGAAACAAAACCTGAAAACAAGACGTTCAATGGCAAACAATTCAGTAAAATCCCAGGAGTATTTTTAACGTATGGCACTCCGGTCTACTTTACTTTTCAATGTGTCTAAAAGTGACTATTCAGGATCAAGAATCCAAATAGTTATGGATATTATGAAACTGCAAGAATAGTTAACTTGCGTTACTATAGAACTATACTATATTGCGTTACTATAGAACTATAGTTCTATAACTATAGAGTTATAGAACTAAGAGATGGATGTAGGAGTTCAAAAGCTGATGTTCAAGGAATCCTAAGTGTACACAGACATAGCAGAGATGGCTGTTTCTAAGCGTGTACGAGTAATTCGAGTTTGAAATCATGCAACAGCCTCAAGCAACTTGGGATCCAAACAGAAATGCAATTTTACCCTATGAACGATGAATATTCAGACTTTTGGAACTAGTTTCAACTTTAGACTTCATCACAATGCACACCACAGACAAGCTGACAAGCATTTCAGCAAGACTACAGCTCCACAACATGTAGCTTCAGAGAACAGATTGTAATTTACCTGTGCTGAAGGGATGCAGCCGAACTGGAAATCAACCATACAACATTGTACCACAACTAGACTGCAAAGCCAAATTAGTATTTCAAAAAGTCTTCTCAGTTAAAAGCCCTTGATAAAAAAAGACAAGAACAATTCTTACAGTCACAATAAATGCGTGTTTTGGTTGCTATAACTCTAAAAGTACCAAAAGCAACACCATTAAAAACAATAACTTGAGACAAAACATGATATTCAAGCTTGAAATAATAGTACAAACAGTCAAACAAAAAGAACTTCAAAACTTCACAAACAGTTCTCTAGTATCAAGAGAAAAAGACACATTTGTTCTTAGGGAAACTGAGTTATTAAATGGGAAACTTAAGGGTGTGTAACAGAACAGTGTGTACACATAAATATACACGTACAATTAATTTGTCTTCCCAAAACAAATGACAAGAGGATACACCAAAATATCTTATTGCAATATAACCTCTCCTATTAGTAAGCCATGACAAAGAAAATCAAGCAACTGAGAACTGGCTTTCATGTGAGAAGATAAAATACAGCAAGTAAGAAATAAAAGACGAATGCTGACTTGATTCCACTTCTCTCTCTTTACATCCCAACACTGAACAATCCATCACAAATTTAGTAAAAAAGATTTCAGAACTGTTTCTCAGCTTACTACTTCAGTCATTAACAGCATTTAACTTGTTTCAATCTTTACCAATTACCAAGTCAAACCACACAGAACTTCACAATTAATTTTCAAAAACTAAAGACTAAAAAAGAGTTATTCCTTGTGCTGTAGGTCTTTCAAGATGTCTTTTAAAAACAACAAAACCCCTCCAACAAATTAATACTTTGACACCCTCTCTAAATCTAGCTTTTCCCCATTTTTAACTTCTTGATCAACACCAGCTGTCAATGCAACAAGAGGTATTCATGTAATTAACTTGTACATAAAAAGAACATTCATTTTTGAAAGGTTTAATTTCAAACAATATCTGGCTATCTTCCATATCTCACAGTAATTAATTACATCAACTCAGGCCTGCTGATCAGGTGGCTGGCTGTTGCACCAAACGTGATAAAAAGCAGCAACACAGAAAAGCAAAGAATTAATTACCAAGATTTATCTCTGCACCCCCATTCGATAGTTTGCATGTTGGCCGCATTCAACAGATACGTTCACATTTTTCCTCTGTGTGAAGAGCACAGCTTTTTCCCGTAACACTCCCTGTATTTTTCAGTTGCTAGAGTCGCTCAGCAGAGTGCTCGAGAAGGGCTACAGTTGGAGACCATTCAGAAACAGAAGTTAGACAGAACGTTGTAAAGTGCTTACCGAGCAGCCTCACGCTGGAAACACATGCCATTTGTGCACTGGGATCTGCCAAGGAGCTTCCACACGGAATGCAAGTTGCTGGTACGAGCTACAAAAATTTAAGTTATTCCTTGAGCAACCACCTCCTTCAGGGGCCTACGTATCACACGACAAGGATTCCTTGAACTGAATGCTCAGATCACACCAAAGGAACACACGATTCAAAGAACGAACAGTTTCCCCCTGACAGACAGCTCTGTGCCACACTTCCAATTATTAGGGGAGGTCCTAACGATGATATTTCCTTGAATTAGCAGTACATCCCTCCTATTTACAAATTACTTGGTGACAAGCCTTGCATTTAGAGCTGATTCATGAGGCTCGGCCTGCCCGTGCCAGAATTTGCAAGCTTTTTAGACTTGCGTTGCAAAACCTCATCACCAGAGCTCCTGCTTCACTCACACCACCCCCTGCCTCCCTTTCGTATGATGAAGACTCAGAGAAAAGTGGTTTGCTTCTCCCTTTATGTCACTTAGAATACAACTAACTGCACTGGAGACAATATGCATATTTATTACACATTTCATTTCAGCATAAACTATAATTTACTGCAACCAATACTAAGATTTTATGCAATGCCTCAGAAAAAGAAGAAAAACTCGTTTGTTTTGGGGTTTTTTTCAAGAAAAGATGAAAGAACAAAACTCAGTCAGCTCTTATCCCTAACAAGTCCCTCCAACATCCTCATTCCAATATTCGATCAGCAGGATAAAAAAGTGCCTGCTAAACTTTTACTCAAGGGAAAACTAGGTAAGTTTTTTTGAGCAGAAACTCTCCAAGAATTGCTAAGCGTATAGAAAACATATCCACTTTTGGAAAGAGGACCACGAGCAAGACAGATTCCCATTCTGATTCATGGCAGTCGCTCTTGCCTCCTTATACGCTGGAACATGCCCATGCACGCACACGCACGCACACGCACACACGCATTCCCAAGACGACCATTCCCACAGAAAGGCTCAGGTCCTCACGAGGGGCAACTGAACTGCCTGGCAGCATGACAGAACGGCATCACAGGAGGGATGCCAGGCTTGAAAATAGCTCCTGCGCTTCTGCTGCTACCACTTAGGGGCAAGTGAAAAGAGAAAAGCAGAAGTTAATACCTGGAACGATTATGCAGGATCTCAAAAGGCCCGTGGCCCTCGGCACTTCATATCACCGCTACTCCTGCACACCTGGATGGGTTAAAGGCAAGCGGGGCTACACCTCCCTTTTGCTAACATGCACCCGAATGCGTACGTACGAAATGCGTATGTACGACTAATTCCACAGGAGTCTGAGGAGGAACTGTGGAGTACCACAGGAGGACTCAGGGACACGACAGTTAACTACCTCTTTGTATGCAAGCCCAAAGAATGCTGGCCTGAAACATTTTCTCCCACCATGTAAGGCTGTGAAAAGCAAAAGGCTTAGCATAAGGAATGATTATATTATATCACTACCACAAATGATTCAAGGAATCTTTAAGCACTGTTTTGGTTTTTTCCCCAGAAATAGTTTTGACTTTAAAACACTCTGCACAACATAGACTGACAAGTCAGTCAAGAGATGAAGAAAAGTCAAAGAAAAACATATAAACAGAACATCACTGCAACGCACAGATCAAAGTGTATGTGCTTATTTTGTACTAAAATAAAATGTTCCAATAAACTTACAGCAAGTTCACTATGAAAGTAAGTTTGTCAAGCGACAGGCCTAGTGCTCTGGCACATATCCAGCATCTTAAAAATGGCAAATTCCTGAGTACCAGATCCGATATTCCATCAATTACACATACTTCCCAAACTAAACACGTGAAAATTACAGGTAACCAACACCTTTGAAACACAAATCTTAGGTACCTTGTGTTGTATCCACAAAAAAACTTCAGTATAATTTTGATCGTCTCTCAAAAGTTCTAGTTAAAAAACCTGCTAATACAGTGTGAGTGGCACATTCCCAATGCCCCGTCCTATCCCTCAGTCACAGTCGCTGCAAGATCACTCTGCAAGATGCAACTCTTCAGCTAGAGTTGAAACAGCGTGTTCAAAATTACATCTACTCTGGCACTTACACTTCTAATTTTTTGTGGCCTGACACAGAAACTCTCTTGTCTCCACCTCCAAGCAAGCTAGTTGAACTGCAGTTACTTATTTTAACATTGGCGTTTTTCCCACACAAGCACACATGAAATTAGACCAGAGCAAGAATTACGCTAAACCTGCAGCACCGTTTAGCAGACCTGCCTGTCTTTCACCTGCTGCATAACCACTTGGGAAACATGAACTAGCAGATTCAACGAGCTTTCAGATTCTTCTGCGATTTGAGAGACTACTCGTGCTGTTTACTCGTGGCGTTTCTGCCGAGTATTTCAGGTCTGTGACTTCTACAATCAGCTCCACTTCTCCCTTTCTCCTCCCCTCTAATTTTTCGGTGAAATCAAGGAGGAATGTGGCAGTTCAGTGCAAAATACATTCTTTTTTTAGCATTTGCAATGCAAAACTAGGTTTTGTTCGGTACAGAAATCTTGCACAATAGTCTGTGTATGCGTATTCGTCCCAACAATGCTGTCCTATGCAATCACTCGGTAATTACACACAGTCATAAAGCTGCTGCTGTTGCTGCTTGGAACTGCAGTCTCGCCCTCTAAACAACCTAATATCAGTCTCCGCATTAGGACATTTCTCTCTTCCCCTCCCTTAACTGCTTACTCCGGTACATTCGGCCTTTACACTGCACTGGAAACACAGAGTCAGGATTAAATCAAATTATTGTTAAAAAGACGCCGGTTTAAAGTGGATGTCAAGTAAATATCTGTTGAGCTAAGAGAATATTTCTCTAACTCTGCAGGCTGCAGCCACATAAGACTTTAGAAGCCGAAAATAAATCCTACTTACGCCTGTTAAAAAAACCTGTAAGTATTATATAAGGCTCGCACATACGTGCGTGGGTGTATTGTCAGCTTTTACTGGTAAACTGCAAAGAATCAGTCCTTTGCAGTTGCTGCCAGGGAAAGAGCTGTACATTAGAGAGCAGCGGATTTTCAGATATTATCTAATAAATTCCTCCTTACCCAAATATCCCCCCTAACCCCCCACCCCCACTGCGTAAATCCCAGCAGAGAAATCCAACCCTCGCTGCGCACACGCGGAGCCACCCCGGCTCCAGCACGCAAAGAGAAAATCGCTCCGACCCCTCAAAAAAAAAAAAAAAAAAACAAAACCCCACACCACCACCACCCCCAATACCATCCGCAAGCAGCTCACCCGGCCACAGATACGCGCTACTGCAGCTCGGCAGCAGAGAAATAACTCCCCCCCCCCCACCCGGAGCCCTCGGAACCATCCGCGGGGAAGCAGGAGCAAACGGTTCGGCAGGCGGGGGGGAGGCGGCAGAGCCCGGTTCCAGCCCCGGCTCCAGTCTCGGCGGACTCCGCGGCCCAGTCGCGGCTCCAGCCGCCCCCGTGCCCTCCACAGGTACTTTTCTTCCTCCGCCTGCACCCGCAAACAAAGCACATCCACCCCCTGCCCCCCAAAAGAAACCCCACAGCCAAACCAGGAAAGATACCCCTTCTCCAAAATGGTAGGGAAACGGAAGGAAATCGTGCGGGGGGAAATTAATAAACGCGCGGCAAACTGGCGAGGGAAGCAAACGTGCTTGCTCACCTGCGAAGTGAGGCACGGCTGCCGCGGCGGGCGCCCGCGGGGGGACGCGGAGCTGGAATTAGCGAAGAAGGAGGGGGGGAGAAAGAGGAATTAAAAAAAAAAAAAAAAAAAAAAGCCACCCAAACTTTGTTTCTTTCTCTCCGGGACTCAGGGAAAGCGTCACTTCCTAGTGCGGTGGGCGGGGAGGCTCCCGGGCCCGGGCTCCTCAACAACTCCTCCTCCCGCCTTCCTCCTCCTCCCTCCTCTCCCGCAGCCGCGGCGGGCGGCCCCACCGACCCTCGGCGTCTCCTCCTGGCACCAACCCACACCTCCCCCCGTCCTTTTTTGTTTTTCCATAGATCTTGGCTTGACCTTCCTCGCTTGGCTTTGGCTGCCGTTTGCAGGGAAGGAGGGGAAATCCCCAACGAGTAAAGGGGGCGGGGAGAGAGTTTTCGGCACTGATTTGGAAGCCGAGCCCTGCCGAGCGCTGGCCGTGCTCGACACCCGGCAAAACTCGCCGGTTTGATTCCCACCCCCCGCTTCCCTATTCAGCGCCAGATCAGGTTTGGTGGCCCTTCCCTCTAAAGAAAAACAAACAAACTAGAAGCTTTTTGGTTTTAAGGAACCACTTGTAGTACCCAGAGGAAAACGCGGTTTTCCGTTTCCCCCTTTTGGTCCCTTTTTTTCACAGCTTTCCTGAAAAAAAAGTGGAAAAACAGGGAAGGGAGAAAGGTTTTGCATCTGATACAAATCCGCAGGTCATGCTTACACTGTTGGCTGCTTTATTAGACACCTGAAATTTACTTTCACGAGCAAACTGAAATTTGCTTTCACAACAACACATACTGCTGAGGTTTCTGAAAATGTTCGGTTAATCTACTGGAATATGGCTTCTCCTGTTGCCTTAGTCTGAGAATAAAAAGCAGTGTGCTGGCAAATGCAGGCACGCTGCTACTCTTTACGCAGGAGATAAAGCAGCTCCTTCGTCATTGCTCCCCCCCTGTAGATCAGGTACTCGAGTTTGTTCACAACTGATGAAACTTTCAGAACAAAATAACATTTAGACAGTGATCACAGATTAGACTCTCATTCAGTGAAACGTGCCAAGCAACAGGAAAATGCCAGACATTTTCCCCCCAACATGCACATTGCCACATTTTTACCTCCATCCACATTTAGATCATTTAGTGCACGCAGTAGCACAGCTTTTGCTTTTTTCTCTCAGACCAAGCAGGGTAGTTTCCTTTCTAGCACTTATTGCTTTAGAGAGTGAAATACCAAAGTAATTTTTGTACAGCTCAACTCTAGTTTGGATTTCTTGCACAATAGTTCCCAGCTTCGAAGAAGAACTTTTTACTGGGGAAGCTCAAGAAGCGTGAAAACCCAGAGCAACTTACCCATGACTACAGAACGCATCTGATGCATAACCAGGTTTCTCTGATGAGTCCCAGGTCAGTAGTCTAATTACCACACCCAATCTTTTCCTGTCACAGTGCAGAGAATAACAGTGAGACACACAGAGGTGAAGAGCAAAATAGAAGCCACAGGTACTACTGGTAAAGGTCTTTTTTTTTTTTCTTTCCCAACCAAAGGTAACATTTGATGCAACACTATCTCAATAGTACATTCAAGGAAAATTCTTCCACGCTATCATTAATACATTTGCTTTTCTAGAGTCTTGAATAGACAGGAGCAATACGTCAATAACTACTGAAATCAATATAGAAGGATTATTCACAGTTTTTCACAGATTAGCTAATATGTCAAGCAAACTTAAATAATGGAATATAAAATGACTAAAACTGAAGCCAAAGGCATACAACCCATTAATTTAGTTTGCCCTAATAAAGACTGAAAAGGCAGATTCCATAAACTGGAGTTATTTCCTGCTCTATTATAAGATATTAGGCAATCAGTGTCTCTCATGAAGCACATCAGACAATTGGCAAGATTAAAATTGCTTATCTCAGATTTCATTGGGGGGGGGGAAAACAACAACAAACCAAACACCACTCTTCCATGACTGTAAATCACATTGTAACAGCAACATGTAGCTCCTCCTTTTAGCCAGAACACACACACATTGTACTTCATCTGCTTGGAGTTTGGGAAGCAGAATGACAAGCAGTAACTCATGTTTCACAATACATAATCACGTAAAAGCAGCAGACAACAGCAGAAATGTCATCATCTGGCTACAGAAGCTGACATCATGCAGAGCAGTGAGCATGCTTTCTGTCCTTGCCTAGGAGACACCTAAACATCACAGGGTTTTGATAGTTGCCTCCTAAATAAAAAAAAGACAAGGTAGTAACCACAAGGACAAAGCCGAAACACACTGTAAGATGCAAAAAACTACAGAAAAGGATGGTACTTCTTCCTAATCGTGCTGAACGGGAGAGGAACAAAAGCAGGCAAGCCTGTAGGTTCACCCAGTTTACAGATCTGAGATAGATGAAGCACACTTCAAAGACACCATGACATGAGGGTGTTTATAGAGCTGTACACAACTGTTTTTTTTACTGAGCAATAAACAGTTTTATGAAGTGTTTTGTAAAGATTTTGCCATTATGCACTCTTCAGTCGTTCCTCTGTTCCTGTTATGCAGCCCTTACAAGTCCTCCAGAACCAGCCATCATAATTTTCCTCCTTGTAGTAGCAACTTTTGCTATGCTTTTTTTTTCCCTTCAAATTTTTTTCTCCTTTTCTCGGCGTGTGCTGAGACTGCATGCAGGCTGCACTTCCATCAGTTTTACGGTAACAAAATTTAATACACGTATATTCCCTGTTACATCATTATTTTATTACTACATTGAAAAAGGAGATTGGAAGATTCCCTAGCTATCACCATGCAAAATCTTAGGCTTCTTTGGCTTGTACAGACACATCTTGCGCTGTAACAACATCGACTCGTATCATTAACAAACTGGATTGCACTGAGTCAGAATTTGGATTAAAGACTATGCTTTGCATACTTATGTTGGCAAAACTGAGATGTGCTCAGCAGGTGGCACTCTGTTCACCAAGGCAGAGTAGAGCCCTGTCCCCCTTTTTTTTTTTTTTACGAGTTGAACTAGTGCTCCAGCATTACAGGAGACAATATGGAGCTATTAGTTCTTCCTGAAATTACGTATAAAATGAAGGCGTTCATCATTAGAGCTAGTAAGAAAATAATTACACTTTTTATAATGGAAATTTCAGATTCCAATAAGTCTAAAACTTCCATCTCCTAGTGCACTGAAATTTCCTCAAAAATTTCCATTGGGTGTGACTTTTTTTCTTTAAAAAAAATGAAGGGCAGCATAAACCAGTAATGAATAGCTGCAGTGTTTATCCCACAAATATATTCAGTGCTTGAGGGCAGGGCTGCCTCTAGATGAGCTAGAGAATGGACTGACTGGAACCACGTGAAAGTCCATACAGACTAACTCAAAGCCCTGCGATTTAGCTAGACTAACCTTCTGGCCTTGCACAGGCTGGGACCCACAGGCCACTCCACAGCATTGAATAAGATCTGGGGGTCCTGGCAGACAGCAAAGTAAACACCAGGCAGCAGTGAAGGCTTATAGCATCCCAGGCTGTATGAAGAAAAGCACAGCGAGGTCAAGGGGAACAACTACTCCTCCTTTACTCATCATATGTTAGTCTGCATCTGGAATACTGTGTCCAGTTTTGGGTATCCCAGTGCAAGAAAGACGCTGATAAACTTGAGCCAGTAGAAGGCCAAGATGGTCAGGGGTTGGGACAAACGTCCTCTGCAAGGAGAAGCTGAGGGAAACTGGGCTTGTCTGGTGTGGAAAGGAGATCAGGTAGGAGATGGTTTATTAACCTTCGATGGTTTATTAGCCTTCGAGCAGCTACAAGGCCAGATCTGTACTTACAAGAGAAGACAAAGCCAGGCTTTTTCAAAGTGTGCAGTGGGAGAAAGACAATGGTCATAAATTGAAAAGGGGACTATTCCAACCAGCTAGTAAGGGTAGCGAAGAACTGCAACAGGTTGCCACAAGATGTAGAATTTCCTTTCTTGGAAGTTTCCAGCACCAGACTAAGAAAGCCCTGAGCAAGGTGGTCTGAATTCAGTGTCGACCCTGTTTTGAGCAGGAGGTTGAAACGGCAACCTCCCCAAATCCTCTCCAACCTGAGTGATGCTTTAATTCAAGAAACAAACCCCCTTATCTCACATAAGAGGAGGCTTAATTAAATAGTAAAATAATACAAAAAAAATCTTACAGGAAATAGAAGCAATTGTATGTGTTTCAGGTTGGTTGGGCTTTGGTTTTGAGGTTGTGAATTTAGAGCATCAACATAAATAAAAAGATAACCATTCCCTCAAAGTTAGAATTTTTCAGCTGCATTATTGCAGGAGAAAATGCTTATAAAGATGCTTTTTTTCTATTTACAAGATTAGTTACTCCTTACTACAGATAAATTTGAATTTCCCCTATATCAACATCTGTCTCCCGTCTTTGTCAGAATTAAAATAACACACTCAAGATATCACATTTGAAATATTATTCTAGGGTACAACTTCTCTTTGGAATCTTTGAGCAGTCACATACACGTCTGGAAAGAAAGGGTTTGCTTTCTTTTTTAAGAGTTTGCAAAAAGGAAAAAAGATCTTTCGTATTTATTTTACTCTTCATAACTAAGTTTAAAATTAAAATACTGAGTTTGCTTTACTAACTTGAGCAAGATTCAGCTTCTTTGATCAACTTAGGGAAAAATGTATGTGTTTATTTATAGAGCATGTGTGGGTAAATACATATGTACATACATAAAAACAAAGCATCATGAACCAGCTCTCTGAGAACCAGGATGTGACCTTGTTACATGAGGGAAAGGGAGGGACACTGTGGTTGAGAGAAGAAACCACATGTAAAAAAAACCCCTTATTTGCATTGCTTAAAAACTACTGAAAGAAGCAGACACCACACTGAGCAAGACGGTGTAAGAATCTATGAGGTACTGAATTATATGGCATGCTTAAAACCAGGACCACTGAAACTTTCCTCCTAATTTTGCTAAGTTGTGTAACCTTAAACACACTTTTCAGCCCTTTCTGCATTTACTATCACTTTTCCCAGAATCCCACATTCTTTGTTTGTTTTACAAACAATAGTCTGTGGCAATATTATTCACTGTTTACTATTGAGAAAAAAAATCATTTGGAGAAGCTAAGTGGTGAGCTAAAGGCCACACAGAGGTTCAGTATCTGAGCTTTGGTTAGCTCCAAATGCTCAAGTCCACATGTAAATTCATCTGTCACATTATACTTTTCCTGTATTTCAGGAGCTCAACCTACAGATTGTACTAAACTACAGCATGCCCCCTCACCTAAGTGTCACTAATCTATACAACAAATGACTCACGCTGCTCAATTGACTGCACAGTGGCACAAGTCCTTCTGAAAATTAGGTTCACATTACCTTAAGTGAGATGATTAATAAAGAAACAAAACCAAAACACATCCTAGAACAAGACAATTTTCAAAGAGCTGGCTGTAAACTGCCATTGATTATTTCTTAGAGATATCTTCTTACCTACTGTGTGCAAAGAAGTATTAGAAAAGGAACTAATGGATATATGTCGTATTCTGTTTTAGAACTCTGCAGGTGTACAGCACTGTAAATTCATTAGTTCTATGAATTACTATTAGTAAGCTACATTCCCTGGAAAAAGCGCATAGACACTTTTGTGTACCGATCAACAAGATCAAGAGAAATACTCCTGGAAAACATGGTGGGCAAGAAGTGTCAGGAACTGGTGGGTCTATGCATATTTCTAATTCTAACACATACTTTTAATGCTATAATCACTAAATGGTTTGATGTCCACTATTATAGGAGATTCCAACAAACCTTTCTGGAATTTACCTCTCGTTATGCATTCTAAGAATTCAACACTTTAAAAGGAACACACTCTACTACTGTTGGTGTGTATGTATGTCATTTCCAAACCTGTGAAGTTCTGGGAGTTTGTAGACCTGCTTTCAGGAGCATTTACATCAGTTACTGTACCATGCTGGTTTCACAGTGAATGCTTTATAAAATGCGAGAGTAGTTCTAAAGTTTCTGTGAAATTCAAATGTAAAACTGCCCAGAAATAAAATTGATGGATTTTCTTTTTGGTAATAGGTGTTCTGGTGAAGACTGAAGTGAATGACTGTTGGGGAGCACCAAGGACTGGGGCTGGTCCCCAAGGGCCTGGGGTGAGGAGCCAATTTGATTCCCAAGGCTGAGAGGGCAAGTCTTTCACCAGTTGGGGCTGGTCCCACCACCCCAGGGAGGAAGCAGGGCAGGCCAGGGGGGGAGCCCCAAACCCAGGCATCAGGTACCTCCGTGGGGCTGAGGCGGGGCTGGGAAGACAAGTTCACAGGTCAGGATCGAGTGTTGGGCACAGGCACGGCTGCAGAGTAGCTCAGGCAGGGCCACATGCAAGGCTTCAGCTTGAAGCAGCTCCCAAGCAAGTAACAGCAGAAGCCCCCACTGAGGCTCGTTTCTGCAGGTGACTTCCACTAAGGTTTCTTCTGTCTCTTTTTTCCCCCCAAGCCAGCCAGCTGTGCTTCCTTTAAGCTGGCTGTGAGCCCAGGCAGAGAAACCCCCTAGAAGCACTCAGAGCCCCAACAACAACAAACCAACAAGGAAAAGGAAATATTGAGAGCATTCGCTGCACAGTAATATTCACAGCTTGACTGAATTTAGTGTAATAACAGAAATAAAGAGTGGAATTCAAAATAGTGAGCCAGAATATTATTTTGTCTTTATGTAATATTAATACTACATACTAGGAATTATTTTTATGGATTACAATCTAGGCAGTTCCTTTAACAGTCTGAGTAGACCAATTTCTTACTGAAGTATGGAGTAGTTAAGGTACTTGATCACTAATCTATTTAATACCCTAAAATGCATTGGTTCAACTTATATTTCATTTTCACATACATTACATTTATTCCTCACAGGTACACCAACACGAGGGCAATGCTCTTTTTTTTTCCCCTTTGTATGGAAAATATGGTCAACGTTCAGCTCTCAGATGTTTATCTGGACCAAGAGTTTCCCATTTACACAGGAAGTCGCAGGCTGTGTACCACCCAAATAGTTCCTACACTATCCAGCCCGCTAAGAGCAAATATCAGAAGAAGAATGATTTAATATTTCCTCATGTCCTACTATTTGTCCCAGCTACTGACTAGGTCTAATGACAACTGGAATAAAACAGCAATCCTGAAGTTTCCTGCTAACAATATCTTTGCACACATGCCTTCCCAACAGCACAGATTAAACAGAAATGCAGCTGAGTTACAGGAGTCCTCAGTATTTCTGTTCTTTCAAATGTGTCATCTAAAATACGCTTTTCAAATTACACAACTGCTAATGCATTTGGAAATTTAAATCTTCTAATGATTTGCGGTGGAAAAACAAAAGCTTCCAGTTTCTTACCACATTTTTTAAAAAAAACCAAAACACTTTTCTGATGTCAAGCATCATTAAAAATAGTATCTCTTGCTGAAATTTAATAAATCTGTTGCACAAAAAAAATCTCCAAATAATGAATTACATAAATACAACAGTTCATGCCCACAAAAATAATATTATTTGTCCTACTGACTTTGAGAAATTGCTCATAGCTAATGGTGCATGGTATATAAATATGCACAGGACTTGCAGCCATGTTCAATATTTCTATTATGTATATTTTTATGTACAATTTTTATCTATCCATGTATATACGTACATGTATAGAAAAGCATCCTTAAAGTCATCTCTTATGGAGAAAATCAACAGGAACTCCTTCTGAGCTTCAGCAGCTGATACATACACACACAGACATATTACAAGTAGCACACTCAAAGCCCACTTCAAATGACTTGACACCGACAATCACTCAAGGAGCTTTCAGCCCAAACAGGCTTTACTGGTAATGACTCAGTACCGTTGCAATTAAATGAAATATAAGCAGTATAAATCTGGGGGCAGAACAGGAATCAAAAAGCAAGCATTGCCTAACGTTTGGCTCCACTGGTAGCATATGGTACTCTGTGTCTCATGGGGACTCATTCCTATTCCATTCCATAAATAAATTAAAGAAGGGGAGGGGGATAGAAATCAGTCACAGTGGGAGACACCAACATGTATAAATAAGAAATATATGACAGATATGTACCAAATAGAAAGGATAATCTGCTACTACGTAATTATGCACCTTGATGAACTTCTCTGTCCTTCCTTATTGACACTCCAAGCTCACCGGTGCTGTCAGTTTGCACTGGTGCAAACCAGGCAGCAGAGCTTTTTCCAACATCCCCATCACACTACAGCGTAATTGGTGGATTGCTGTGCACTTTTTATTCTTCTTAGATTCACAAGCAAGTTACATCATATTGATTTAAATGCCTGGACTCTAGAAGTATTTTGGCAGTCCTCCAAGCTGCCTTCCAATGCCAATTTGTGTCCTATCCCAACCAAATAGTCTGTTTATCTCTGTGATCGCTGAACTTCCCTTAATTCTGTCACAAAGAATCTGGCAAGTTTGAGAATACAGAAAATTAATTCAGTTCCTCTCTGTATGTTTATTGTTACAAATCTCATTCTGGTATTTTCCCTTTTTCCCTCCCTCCCCTTTTTTTTAGTAGATTCCTGGGATATTTTTTTTTCTAGTCAATAGCAACCTTAAAAAGGCTTGTTCTACAAAGGCAACAGCTGAAAAGATATTCAAATACCAAGCAAGACAACTTCCTCTAGTGTTATGTATCTGCTGGATTTACCATAGCCTTTGTTTATAGGTACTCAGAAGTCAGTTTCTTGACTCTTTCTTCACATATATAAGAGAGGAATCCTCAAATATCACTACTGCCTCAAGCGATACAAAAGCAATCACTATCTTGGCCTCCGCAAGATCTCCTCTTCCCAAGAAATATGGGAAGCTCTCAATATGCTTATGTTGTCTTCATGGTGCCAGTCTAACAAGCAAAAGTAGAAATCCACCACGCTCAGGGCAGGAAGTAGCAAATCTGCTGTCCACTGGTAAGCACTGTTGAATCATGACACTGTACTTTATAGATCAAAAAAACATCAAAGAAAAGATTGAGAAAATTTACCACTTCTAGAGTCTCTAAAGAATGGGAAATGGTTCAGGAAATTGGCACCTGAAAGCAGCAGTGGGAAAACTAGCCTGATTAAAAAAAACAAAACAAAACAAAACAAACCACAGATAATCCTCAAGCCTCCTGTTACTGTGAAACTATGAAATAGGGACAAAAAGTTACCAAGTTACAGGACCATCTTTTTTAACATCTGCACTGCTAGAAAACAAATGTTACTCCTGTTCAGGATGAGGCAACTACGAGTTATTTGGCTTTTTTTCCTTTCTGTGAAAGATCAGTGGAAGCTCTTGAAAGACAGAAGATATTATTAGATTCAAAGCAACACAGAGGACAGGAGAGAGGACTTCCAAACAACAAAACACTGTCACAATTCACTATGAAAGATGACTTTGCAATTGCAGCATGGATTTTTGCTGTGCAGAAGGAACAAAGAGAAATCAACAGGGAGACACAAAATTCGATAATGGAGTTAAACAGGAGCGTATTTTTGGAGAGCGTCGTCTGTAAAAATTGCAACTGTGTCCTACTGACATGCACTTCAGTCTTAGAGTCATCAGCTGTGGTTCAAATATCACCAGCAGATCTTTAGCCACAATTCTCCCAGCTTATTCCAGAAAACAGCATCCTGTGTTCATTGCTCTGACACCCAAACAAAATTCTGTCGTGCCATTTCTGCTTCCAAAAAGGAATAGTGGTGGAAACTGCGAGAAACGACTAATTGTAGAAATTATGTAACAAGTTCACTTGGATAGCTCCTTGATTTATAGACCCAATTGCTGAAATGTACTGCTAATAAAATTTAGTATTAAAATACAAGTTTATCATATAGCCCATCTATTCCTGTTGTTTAGCATTCACCATTCTATTTAAAATTAATGCAATTTGCAGTGTTTGCAAAGCCAATACCCACTAAGCAACCTAGAGAACTATCCTGTCAGCGTTATGTTGCACAGTACGCCACAGAAAAGCGCCCAAAGAACTACAAAAGCAAGGCATCCAAACAGCCTCTCATCTCCTCTGTAGACATACAAATGATCTCCCCAAAATGCCCTTAGAGACTGTCATTCAGATAATCTCGTGCACTGCTTGGAAATGGCAGAAAGCCTCTTCACTCCCTACCAGCTGTGCTGGGTAGAACACAGTGTGCAGTGAGAAGCTGAAGCAGGTTTTGCTCAGTTGCCTCAGACCTCCCAGTTCCCAATCGCTGATCAGCCGCTGAAACACAACGCTTGCTGTTATCCCACAGCTGCTTAACAGAGAGTCAAAACAGTTGTCATCTAAGTTTCATATGTCCAATAAAATACTTCATCACCCGTAGCAATAAGGGCAAGCACACCCTCCTAGAACACAGCCACTGACACCATTAATTCCTTTTAGGCCAGTTTTGCTTACCCATCCCTCTTCTTTTTCTTAGAGGAAACAGGTGAAAGTCTTTGCAAATTCTCACCTCCAGGCCAGTGAAATGTAACAAACCACTTGATGGTATCAAAGTTGTTACTAATTGACCAATAACAACCAAGTGCTGTAAATCTCCAGAAGGGAACATCCACATGCTCAATGGATGAGAAGCATTCTACTAAATATCCAGCAGCTCTGAAACAAGCCCTCCATAAACATGCCTTTGGTTATCTTGAGACTTTGCAAGTCTACGCATACTTTGATATTTGAGGCAGAACTGTCCTGTCTTTTGAACATTCCATTTTATGCGGCTTGTCTCATCATTATTAACTCCTACTTTTTGACTCACATTTTGCTTTTAATAAAAGTTACTATAAAATAGATAGGAAAAAACCCTCATTTAGCACTGATAATTTCTATGTGCTAAACCTCTCCATAGTTGTTTCTTCTGCGGGAAAATCATATGGAACATTTTTTTTGTCACTTTGAAATTCTAGGTCTTCCTGATCTGAAATTAAAAATTGTAAAGCTGTTACTCCTGTTTAGTTCACTTTCACAAGTTTAGTCCACTTCACAAACCAGTACTTGCTTTTCAGAAAGAGCATTGCATCAGCATGAGGCTAGTGCAAGAAAACTGCCTTCTGAAGTAGCGTCCTCCTCATTCATTTTCCTCCATGTTCACACCAGCCTTTACTCACCTTTTATCAGCTTCCATCTCTCATCTACATTCCAAATATTTTTTTTTCCATAAAAACATAGCTTGAAACCCACAAGAATGGACTTTTCAATTCTATTTGATAAGGATTAGCAGACCAAGGAGTCTTACAAGGAAGCTATGCCAGGTATAACTTCACACAGCCCCAAATGCATCCCTCATATGAACGATTGTTTTCTGATTCAAGAAGACCTGTTTCTCCCCATGCTTCTGTTAGCCATTAGCATTAAGCTCTTGCAGCATTAGGATACACAAATAAAAAAAAGAGGGGAGTTTTACAATGGTACTGAATTTCAAGTATGACACAGAAGAGAAATATGATGCAATATTCTATTAATGCTAGGATTTCCCCATGCAGCACAGCCTATCACCCACTCCTGCCTTCTGCTCTGGTGTGGGAGTTCGCAGCATTTTCAACAAATCGTGGTGATATGTTTTCTGTCCTCAGTTCAGACAGAAAAACTTGCTCTGACCATTTGCAGTCAGCAATTTTAAACCAGAGAAACAGAAATTAGCATTACTTTAAGTGTGATTGTACAAAGATCATTTTGTGTTCTAAGTCAACCGACCCTCTGTGACCACATGTCCTTCCATTTTCCAGGTTGATCTAGATGCTCACATAATGCAGCTTAATTGACAATATCCTCAGTTCTTTCTATATTACAAATTTAATTTCTTTTTCACTAAATATTCCCAATTTCCACTCACAAAAGCTATGAAACAAGAAAAAATAAGGGATTGCTTGCATTTAATAACTTTGTTTCCAATCTTGCAGTATTTTTTGGACAGAGTGAAGAAAACAGCAGTAAGAAATGCTGTCAAGCATATTTGTATTCATTTAAAAACTCTTTAAAATTTTCTGGTTTGAATTATAATGATGCATTACAAAACATGTATAACAACTACAGGCCACAACAACAAAATTAAATTTAAACTCTTCAATGGAGTCTACAATAGATGAGTACTGATGCTTTATATTAAATCGGGAAAATTCAAGATATTTTTGTTCTAATACGAACATGCATGACTGACTCTTAAGAGTATGAAACATAAACCATATCTGTATCAGTACTTCACTGGTTGCAGATTTCTGAAGGAGTATTAGTAGAACCATTTTTTTTTATAGCTGGGAGATATCATATACGTGGAACAGGCACACAGAATAACAGAAAATTTCCTATACAGCAAAGGAAATTTCCTACACAGATGTGTATGCTTAGCTCACAGTATGGTTCTAAAACAGAAGCGTCCAATTTTCTCAACTGTTCTGCAATAAAAAGTGAAAATATGATCCTGATATGATGCTGCATAGTGATAGTATAGTTTTCATCTACAGTATACCCAGGTCATTTATAAAGATTAAATAAGTAGCTATAGCAAAGTGTAACTTCACTTTATATTATTAAATATAAATGTTCCTAAAACATCACCTGACCCTTTTTGATTTGATTTAAGAAACCATTACTAGCAAACCAAAGACAACAGGAAAATCAGTCTCTGCAGTAAGTACTTCAGTATTCTCTTTCTTCTCTTAAGGATGCATAAAAGGCACAGACAGAAAAGGAAGCAAAATTACGAGTAAAACTTTGAGACGATCAAACAGATAACATACTGTGATCACTTTTAATGGATTTACAATCCATGTTTTAGAAAATACCAAATGGTTAGAGATCAGGCCCAAAAACATTTATGCAACAGGTTTTATCCCTGTGTTGTTCTTACAGAAGTCAGATACCAAGATGTGTTATTGACATGTTATATTTTATATTTTACTTTACTAACAAAATAAGTTATTTACCTTAAAATTAATGCAATTTTGTAAGATTTGCCCTACAGAGAGTATTCTGTGTGAACATACATCAAAAGCTGGTAGTTTTCACTAGCAAACTCTGTTCATAGAGTAAGATTTCCTTACCATCACAAAAATTATAAGCAACACAGCAAATCCAGATCCTACCCATGCCCTTCAGCCAGTGAGAATCCAGATGTAAGCTTCTGAAACAAAGACAAAAAAAAGACATTAAACATCAGAACAAGTTACCCTAAAAGACAGCAATGGCTTCTTTTCTGTATATTTATCTCTACAGATGAAGCCCACTTTGTGATTAGCTACCAATTGGTATCAGAAGGCATTAATCTCAGATGGCAGCTAAATGGCCACCTGCAAAACTTTCCCACAAATATCTCTGCTTCAACCTAATGCTCAGTCCATTAGGGATACCTTGTGGGGTTTGTCTCTTTTCACAAAAAAAGGGCCTGCGTGAATAAAAATGGTACAAACAGATAACTCAGAAGTGGATGGCAGAGCTTGAGTTGGATGGTCACTTGCTTTCCCCAGCTGTCTACCCTTTCCAACATTTCCAGCCACCAGGGAGGCGAGCTGCTCACAAATCACCTTGAAATTGCTCTCTGCAGGACGGCATGTCACTGACATAAAGCCAGCCAAACAGCTCAGTTCAACCTCAACAGCCGTCTCAAGCTGAATTTTTTCAGTTCATATATTGGATTACTTACACTATTTCAAACAGTCACTGCAAACGGCTGTAATGACCTGATGTGTCACTGTCCTCTGCTGAAGTTAGTGCATCCATGGCTTAGCTGGCAGAATGAATCATCTGCCAGCTCTTAAAACATTTTATGTGAAGATACGTGGACTAGCTCAAATGATACTCAGCGACACTTCAGGCCAGTAGCTGACATAGCTTCAAGTGAACAGGGGAACTTTCTCATTGTCTACCCTCCTGGCTCAGCAATGAGGGCAAGAAATGTAACTCACCACTAGTGAACAGTTTAGATAAGCAGAAATATCAAGTCTACCACAGACAACTTTGCAATAATTTTTCTCACTGCAGCCTGGAGCGCCGTTTTAGAATTCATAAGACAAGTGAACTGGTTTTGTTACTCAAGAAGACAGCAAGGTATCACTCACTGAGCTCTTCCATAAGGCTGTTTTTTCAATGGAGAACGCACACATTTTATCAAGATACCTTCAGCAACATTTCAGCAATTCTCTGAAGAATAGTTTCCAAAGTGCTCCTCTTTTTCCTTAGAAAAATGCTTCTCAAGAGCAGAATATGACATCTTATTTTCCTATTGCTTAAGAGACTTACTGTATATCAGAAAGAAAGATCTACATTGTGTTGGATTTGAGGGATCTAACTGATCATTTCTTTCCATCCACAGAATCCATGAACGAGAGACTTCTTGACAGACTTCAGAGATCACTTTTTTCCCTATACACACAGGCAAAAGAATCTGCTGTCATTTAGAGCTCATGCATATTCCAGAGGATTTTGATGGCCAAAACACAGCTGCACTTCAATTGCGTAAGCAACAGCTGTATTATTCATCTATAGAGATTTTAAAAGACTACTTATTACAGTGACCTTAATTAAAAATAGCAAAGAAAGGGCACACATCTGCCAAGAGTGTTAGTTACCTGTGAACATGGAAATGTGTAAAATGTAAGCTATTTTTACATGCTCTCATCAATATGATCCACGATCAAATCTTGGAAAATGAACAAGATTATGTTGTACTTGAAAAATACTTTAAGCCTCACAGCATGGACAGAATATGTCAGGTTTATTGTTTCCATGTTAAGGGCAGGTAGACAGGAACAAAATGATGATTTGGAGTCAGGTAGAGAGTCAATCAATCTTACAGGGAAAGATAAAAAAGCCTCCAGATCTTGACTTTTTAGTTCTCTTTTAAGTATTGTGACTGGCTTCACTAAAATTGATAGCAGTATGATTTTAACCACTCTGAACAAGATAGCTGTTTCACTTTTATGCTCTACGCAAGTTCACACACAATTCCAGGACCTAATGACTTTGTATCCACAAGCCTCTTTTCTTCCTCCCTCTTTTTGTTCTGAAATAATCAAATGGGAAGAAGTCTTTTTAATCTCATCATGTGGCTGAAAAGTAGTTTTGCATTCTCAAATTTGCCTGAAGTCATTCAAATCAAACCTTGAATTGGGCAGAGTAGCTGTTCATTGACAATCTGTTCAACTGGATGACATTCCCTCTTTGGGTAGGCAGCAATGGTTTATTGACAGTGACCACAACCATCTTCCAGCATAAACACATTCCCCATTTCATCTCAGCCCCATCTCTGATTTGACTTTAAAATGTTGACACCCAGGTTGATTTCGACTTGTTTGTGTGTAGTAGCAACCCCTAATCTCTGTTATGTAACAACTATTCCACAATGGCCTGCTTGCGTTTACAGCTTTATTTCACATGAAGGGTGACTTTGTCTGTGGTGGATTAAGCTAAACCACAAAAAGGCATTCTTCGAGTAGAACAGTATCCACAAGGCAAGTCAGTGCAGAATAGCTACTGCATTTTAAATTCACACCTCAGCTTATTTCACAATAGCTTCACTTAACAAGTACTTAACAAAAGAGACAACAGCCGTGTGTGCAACTATAAGGGTTAAAACAGTAAACTGCAGGTGACTGCTGTAACCACCTTTCAGGATAACACTGTGGAGGGAACAAAGCCACCCTGTGCTAGTCAAGAGAGAGTGGGGTCGTACAGAGATTTTTGAAAGCTCATTTAAGGTGTTGGGGTTTGGGGGGGGGTTTTGGATACTTTTATAAAATATCTGCAGTTGTATTGTCGTTATAAAAAAATATTTACAGCACACCTTTTCCTCACCTTTCTTTCCATTGTTACTAGTCATTGACCTACACTACTTCTATAGTAACAGGGAGCTCTCTATTAATGTACTTCATAATCTTTTCCTGTTTGCTCATGTGGCAATAGTTTCCGAGATAATTATTTCTGTAATAATTGTGCTGCTCTTTTCTTGCACAAGTATGAGGCAAGACAGTATTCATCCGTTTCAATGCTAGCCTTCTACATATATGCCTATTTGAAACTATGGGGATGACTTCTTTCAGTGCATTACACTAGTTAGAAGTTGATCTGTCACTACATCAACTGTTAAAAGGTAGGAAAAAAAATTGCTTAATCAAGATACCTCTTTTTTTTCCCTAGACCATTCCAGTTCCAATTATGTTATTTCAACCAATGTGAAATGTGAAGTTTTGTATATTATGGTTGCACAAATATAAATCATTCACTTAGACCTGTATTAAAGTGCTACGGGTAATGGTTTTAAACAAGAGCAGCACAGATTTAGATTAGACATGAAAAAGTTCTTTACTATGGAGGGTGGTGAGGCACTGGCATGGGTTGCCCAGGGAAGCTGTGGATGCCTCATCCCTGGAGGTGTCTAGGCCAGGCTGGATGAGGCTCTGAGCAACCTGGTCTAGTAGGAGGTGGTGTCCCTGTCCATGGCAGGGGGCTGGAACTAGATAGGATCTCCAAGGTCCCTTTGAACTCAAGCCATTCTACGATTCTATGAAAGTGATAACAGAAAAGCTTTGCCTGCCTTTATGTGAGAGGTAGAGTACCAACTCGTTAGCCTGGAAGAGTTTTTCCAGTCTTAAGCGGTCACTTTAAGGTCCCCAGTCATTTCCATCAACCCGGTGGTCACCTCACAGACCTGTCTGCCTTCCCAGCACGTGAGTCACAAGAGCGCAGAGGAAGCCCATGGAGGGATCAAGCCCAGCAGCACCGGGATCTGAGCCCCATCCCAGGACTCACCCTCCTGTGGCCTGGTGAGTAAAGACGCCTCTTCATCTGTCTCTGAGCACAGCAAAAGCACATAGCTGTGTACCGTACACAGGAGGAACCAGATGATCTTTAAGGTTCCTTCAAACCCCAGCCTTTCCATGATGGCTTTACTAGAATTTTAGGAGTGGCCATAAACCAGCCCGGTATCGCGCCGATGAAGAGGATCTCACCGCCGACGCCCCAAGGAGCGAGCCCCTCTCCGTGTCACGCTCCCTCTCCCAGAGCCCCCCTCACGGGCTGTGCGCGCCTTCTCCCCCGCGCCTGAGAGCGCGACCCGCCATCGCCTCGTCCGCGCAGGCAGCCGGGCCCGACCGCAGGAGACCCCGGCCCACAGCCCCACCGGCCGCTCCCTGCGGGCTGGCGGCGGGCCTAGAAAGTCTCACACCCGCTGCGGACAGGCTAGAATACTGGGTTCGGCGCATCGCCGCTTTAAGCGTTAGGGCCGCGGCCTTTCCTTGTTTAAGGCCTGCGCGCGTGCGCGTGGTGGGGTTTGTGTTTGTTTTCCCTTGTCCAAGTAGCGAACGTGCTCGAGGCGTGGGTCAAGGTGAGCGGGAGCAGCTCATGGCTGGCGCGGGGTGACGTCGGTGGGGGGCGGCATGTGCGGGGGGGCTCGGCCTCCCATGCGGGGGCGGAGCGGAGCGTTGGATCCCGTCATCCCGTGGAGGGGAGCGGAGGTAAGAGCGAAAGGGCCGGACGCCTCCCTCCGCACTGGCAGCGCCCTCCGAGCCCTCCCTGCCCGGGAGTCGTTTTTTTCAGGGAGTAGCGCCTCGTCGTTTCAGGGTGGGTGGGTGAGGGCACAGGTCTGGCGAGTTGGGAGTGCCTGATGCCGAGAACTGGAAGTTCTGGAGAGGGATCTGGAGTTCTGGAGGGCGAATTCTAGGCTTTACTGAGCCCCTGCATCACACTGCGGCCCAGGGAGAATGGAAGAATCTTTTCCTCCGGGATTCTTCTTTAGCAGCCACGTCAGGGCTCTTATTTAGCCGCTAAGCATGAGCATCTGTTGTTGCTTCTGACCTCTCTTGGATTCTCTCTCCTGAATCATTCAGTCTCCCTTCTCTGCAGCCTGTATTGCACCATCTGCCTCAAATCCTTTGTCCAGTTTTGGGCCCTTTACTACAAGAAAGACATTGAGGTGCTGAAGTGTGTCCAGAGAAGGGCAACAGAGCTGGTGAAGAGTCTGGAGAACTTCCATGAGAGGAGCGGCTAAGGGAACTGGGGTTGTTTAAGTCTGGAGGAGACTGTATTGCTCTCTACAACTACCTGAAAAGGGGTTGGAGTGAGGTGGGGGTTGGTCTCTTCTCTGATCGGACAGGAGGAAATGGCCTCAAGTTGTGCTAGAGGGCATTTAGTTTGGATATTAGGAAAAACTTATTTACTGAGAGTGATGAAGCATTGGAAGTGGTGGAGTCACCATCCCTGGAGATGCTCAAAAAGCGTGTAGGTGAGGCACTTCGGGGCATTGTTTAGTGGTCATGTTAGTGTTGGGTTGACAGTTGGACTTGATAGTCTTCGAGGTCTTTTCCAACCTTGATGATTCTGTGACCTGCAAGACAGTCTCTGGTGGTTCTTCCCTTTGAGAGCAGTGATTTCTAACTTGGTATTGGGTCACACCTTGGAAGGTGGATAGTCTGGTACACTCCCTGGGATTGCTCTCATGTGTGCCTGCATACTGTGTCACAGACTTCTCAAAAAAACATCGGGTGATGCTCCTGCCTTTCTGGGAGCCATCTGCATTCTTGCATTTGTTCTTGACTTGAAGTTCTGCTAAGAAAAATTAGGCCTCATGTGTTGGTACTTTAAAACAATTTTCAGCAACTCTGATACCAGGCAACTATTTATTAAAGAAAAAAAATGCCCAGGAAATGGTACCTGAGAGCTTTCAGAGGTATACTCAGATCTGAAAGAGTAACATTTAGGCAATCTTCTTGTGTGGATATGAATGTGTATACTTACTGGAACTTTTGCTCTGTATGCCTGTCAAATTTGATAAAAAGCTCATAGATGTTAGGCTTCCTGGATTATAAAAAAAAGAACAAAAAGATGGCTGGATCAAGATCCTATTCCTATTGTCATTCTTTTTTTCACTTGTCCATCTCTTGAGGGAAAGACTGCAGCCTGCCCTCCACCCTTACAGTGTGTCAGGGAATCCATGAGAGGAACTTTGCACCAGAGAATTCAGTGATGACACGTAAAATATGAAGAAATCTGAATTTTTTATTTCAGTTCATGAAAGTACTCACCTTTTTATGGTATATGTTTTCCTCTATTCCTGACCATCAGTATTGATTTTGGCTTCTACTTGAAAAGTTGAGTTTGTAATGAATTAAGATTCTTCAAGTGTAGAGTTACTGAGGCATGTGGCAGAGGCTTTGGTGCCAAATACCTTGCGTTTGGTTTTCCACTTCCATTCTCCTCCCCTTACCAGTTAGGGTTACCAATTTTTGGTATTTGCCTGGCCATTCCCATCTTAGTTTGCTTGGTTCTGTCTCATTGTTCCTAGTTTCTCCAGTTCTCTGTCCCCACGCTGTTTCTCTGTTCCCTGCTTTACTGGCCTCTCAGTTGCTATTCCTGCCACGTTCCTCTGTTCTCACTGATTCCTAGTGCCAGTCCTCCCTATCTTTCCTTCCTGCATGTTCCTCATTCAGAATCATTCTTCCTAGAAATTTCTTTCATTGAGTTTCCTCTGAGGATCCTTGTTCCAGCCATTTTGACACCACAGTTTCAGAAGACTTCCAGTCTTACTTGTCATTGGTTAGATTGACTGCCTCCTTTTTCCACGCCACCTAGGCCTGATACTGGCGGGATAAACTACCTGCTCTTCTTTTTTTTTTCACTAGGCTGCACCTGGCACAGACTCTAACAAGTTGGAAGCAGGTGAATTGTTTTGACAGAAATGTGTGACTGAAAACAGTGTCTTATGGGCAGTCTCAGAAAGAAGTTCTAGGAACCAAGCCCAGGACAAACTGCAGCATTTTAGTGCTGAGGAGTTTATTTAACATCTTGTAAAAGGAGTTGTGTGTCTCTCTGCAAAAATGGGAAAAGAAAGGCAAAGGGAGAAAGGAATAAAACTGGACCTAGCATACTTGAGACTCCCCTGAAGGTACAGCTGTTGGGCTGCTTCTTGCTCCTGTTGTACTCAAAGATTGGGTCAGGTGATCTTGGCGTAGAATGATGATCTTAAAACTTGAAATTAATGTTTGCTCAATTTGATTTAAAGAATAAAACCAACTCAGATTATTCTTGTTTGGAAAAGCTAAAAAGTAGTAATAAGTGTTGTTTCCTGTTGGTCTTAAAAAAAAAAAAAAGATCCTTCACATTGGCGTTATGCATATGTTGAAAAGGATTATGTATACGATACAAATACCTTTTATTTCACTTTTTAAAAAATCTATTCTCTTCTCCAAAAGCTTTCTTCAGTTTGTGCTGCTGAGGGATGATATCTCTGCTTATTTTCTTTAGTCACTTGCATATTGTTTATAAAGTGAGGAAGGTGATTGTTTCTTACCACCGTATGATATTAGTGTGAACATTGTGTAATGGTGTTACTGACTTCCACTGTAGAGTAAGTGCAATCATACTTAGACATAAATGTCCATCTCCAGTGTTGTATTTTACTGTGACAGCTGTCATAGAATGAGTGACAATTCGTTTACAAGCCTTGGTTTCTGTCCACCCACTTACAGTATCTGGAAGATCTCCAAACTGAAATTAGCACACAGGCTTCTCAACCAAAAACCGTGAAAATGACCTGGGAAATCAACAGCATTTTTGTCCCCTTAGAATGTCAGGTATTCAAAGAAGTAATCTAAGCTTACACTGTATACTTTTTCCACTGTCACCTTTCTATGCTGCTCTGTATTACTTTTTCTTTCTTTTAGTATGTTATTTTTTTGACTTTTCTTTGAAGAACTCTTATTTTTAAAATCCGTACTACTGTAGAAAACTAATATTTCAAGTATGCATTAAGCACAATAAAAATGCTTTTCATTATCTCTCTTCTTATTCAAATTGGGGTGTTGTGTTTACATAATACAGGTATTTAGTTTCAGGATAACAAAATTGAGTCAGCAGCTGTGACAGTGGGCTGTTCTGTAAGGCATGAGCTGTACAGCAATTTTGCCTACTCTGTGTGGTTTATAAACAGGGGATCAAACCCTTAACGCCATGGATGGATTTGAACTGAATATGAATAGTATATGGAGGAATGATTTGCCCACATTTCATGTGAGCTGTCAGGTCGCTGTTGGTTTATATTCACTGCTTTCTTAACTCATTATTTCTGCCCAGGGCAGTCTCATTAGTGGTTATAAACTGGGCACTTCTGATGATTCATAAAATGTGCCTTGAATTAGCACAAATTCTCAAATGGTAAAACAATTGTCGTGGGAATAACAGCTGTACCACTTGAGTGTG
Source organism: Trogon surrucura (assembly GCA_020746105.1). Classification (NCBI taxonomy): domain Eukaryota; kingdom Metazoa; phylum Chordata; class Aves; order Trogoniformes; family Trogonidae; genus Trogon; species Trogon surrucura. Next base: position 12,602,016 of record CM036623.1, on the reverse strand, counting down.
ATTTTTGTTAGGCAAATGTTATCAGGAGGAATTTAGAATTTTGTTCTGAGAAATATTTTATAAAAGAAGTACAAAGTGACATGCCCACAATCACACGAGGAGTCTATAGCTGATGCTGAACTCAAGGTCTGCCAAAGTTTATCTTAGGCCACCCTAAGATGAAATGAAGTTTTACATGTGAATATTTATTCCAGAGATTATATTAGCTGTATTGGTATAAAAATGGATTTTTATTTCTCTCTTTAACTGTTGACTCCTGTATTTTCAATGCTAGTTTTTTGTTTTTAAAGAGTAGCTAGTAACTTCATCGAAGTGTGATGTTTGGGTTTTTTTTTGTTGTTGTAGGCTGATGTTCTACATTGTTGTGTCCAAAGAAGTGTGCAGGTCACTTATTTTTCACTTATGTGATCCTGTCAAAACACATCTGAGATCCATCTCTTCTAGTTTTTCTTGTAGCACCCTTAGGTGTTGAAATACTGAAGAGAAACTAACACTTGAATAATTTTCATCTACTAAGTAGCTTTTCAAGTGCAAACAAACAAATGGTAAACCTTTACCTGATCTATGAACAAGATACTTTTGGTTTGGATAAGTTGTGGGGTTTAGGGGAGAGGAAAAGGCCAGGGATGTGCCTGTTTTCTCCTAGTAACTTTTTTTTCTGTTTTTCAGCACTCCAGGCTGCAGTTCTCGATGGTCTGTGAGTGCTATGATGTGCACACTGTAACAGTACAGACAGAAGCTTTGGTATTTTGTGATGTTCAAGGAATAAAGATGTTGGATAATGGGTGATGATGTACTTTTTCTAGGTTATAATGTACTCTTTCTAGGCTCATCTGTTTAGCCTAGCTCCAATTTGCGGTTCTTGTCACCAAAGTAAACATTAGGACTGGGACATCAGCTATCATGTTTCATTCCCTAATGTCCTTGGTTCTAGAAGAGGTTGGTTATTGATGGCACTCAGCTGAGAACAGTAGTAAGAACATTTTTATTTTGTATTAGCTCTGAAAGTGTCTAAGAGCCTGATTTTTCTTTTGTTAAATCAGGATCATTCCCTGTTAATCACTGTGTCATCTGTGATGTCTGGGCCAGACCATTTCTTAGGAGAAAGTGCACTGGTGATAGAAAGACTCGCTGTTCTGTGTGAAACATCTTGCACAACAATCTCTCTCTATCGTACACCTGCCTGCTGCTAGTACTGGCAGTCTCCAGGTGGAGGATAGTAATGATCTTACACACACGGTACATTAGAACTTTCAGGGTTTCCGGAAGGTGCTATTGTGACATTGTATAAAATCTCAGCTTTAACAAGATAAACGGGGAACATTCACAAATTTGTTTATATTACATTTGAGGTTGATTTATATGATTCTTGGGTGTGGATGCTGAAGTTGGTGAGGCCCTTATTTCATCCCCAGTTTCCAAATTACTGACTACTTCCTCCATACCCTTTTTCAAGAAAATTTGTGTTTCGGTCCTTCAAATAATGTTTTCTGTTGTAGAAATCCAGTGTGAAATTGCTGCAGAACCAGGGATGATTATACAGAGAGTGGTGTTGAGTTCACGCCCTGGTACGTATTTCTCTCTAATAAAGCAGCAATGTGTTTGTTACGGTTGCCTAATGCTTCAAAGTGTTCATGGTAGAAATGGACACTAACTTAAGATAATGACATTTATATGTCTTAATATTGCATGCAGCAATAGATTAAGTTTATTGTGAAGTGTAATTATTTAGTCCGTATATACAGATTTCTAAAATGCTGAGTGAGGAAAAAAGGGTTAATGCGTAATATGTGAAAACACCTCACATAGGTGAGGGTATAGGGACTCAAAATGAAGAAAGATTAGCAAACATGGCTTTTTAGCCGGTTCTTTTTGCATTTTAATAAATTATTAAAATACCTTGTTATTGTTCATTTTTGTTTCTGTTTAGTAAATATTTAATCTTCTCTTCCTCCCATGTTTCAGAGGGTGGTTTGTTTGGGTTTTTTTAAATTTACACTCCTGAGGATTTATTGCCGTGTTAGGGATGTCAGTACAGTATTTTGAATAGTGAGACCCATATGTATTCATTGGGGCTTTTGTGGAGTATATATATAAATCTGAAAGTCAGCTGGTGACTTTATACCCTAGTAAAGATATAGCCTAATGTATGCTAAAAAGGACTGCCTTACAAAAGGCCTTCTCGTATTGATTAAAGGAAACCCTATATCAATTAATATTGCTTGTTTGATTTTAAAATAATTCTAGGCAAGAATGGAGTGCCAGTGGCTGAAAACTTCCGACTAGAACAAAGTACAATGGCAGATACGATCCAAGCGGGACAAGTGCGTGTTAGAACCCTTTATCTCTCTGTAGACCCTTACATGGTAGGTGATGGATTTAAAGCTAAGCCAGAATTATTTTTAAAAATTTCTTCAGCTCGGTACCTGTCGTGATGTTTACCACCGAAGTGACCAATTATAGGACAGATGTGTCTCTCGTAAAACAGTAATTGTATTCGTTCTGATGGAGTTATATTAGGAAGGAATTTGGCATTAATGTGACAGTGATATATATATAGGAATATGACTTTATAGGACCAGAAAGAGAGGGTGAGCCCTAGTGTACAGTTATGGACTTGTTTGTATTGGCTTTTTCTGAACTTTACTTTTTTTTTATATACATTTTGTAACCTTTTTTTTTTCCTCATGGAAGGAAGTATTTTTCAGTTGATGAGAGTGTGGGTAGAGGAGGAAGAGTATTTCATGATGAAGCAAGAGAAAGACATGATCAGACAAAAAAGTCTAGAAAGAACACTTAAATGATTGAAGTTAAATGTTAGTTAGCAATTACCGGGTTTATTTACAAATGAAAGTAACGTTTTCTTCTTAAGTGGTTGATAGCAGAACAAAAATGTGTCAATACTCATCTTCAGTTGCAGAGCTGACTTTGAGGCAGCGTCTACAGAACATGCTGGCTTTACTGCCGCTGCTGGAGGAGATCAGCATGGTCTGTCCTCTTTTTGTGCTGAGCAAACAAGAGGGGAAAGAGTGATCTAAGAAAAAAAATGATGAATATTTGGGGCTTATTGAGAGATTTTTGAATAGCCCTTTGTGTTTGAAGTTTTAAACATACCTCAACTTCATCTGAACTCATAAACAAACCATGTGTTCCATTAAAACCTTGTCTTTCAGCGCTGCAGAATGAATGAGGATACTGGCTCAGATTACCTCCTGCCCTGGCAGCTGTCTCAAGTTGTTGATGGTGGGGGCATTGGCGTTGTGGAGGAGAGCAAGCATGGTGACCTTGCTAAAGGAGACTTTGTAACTTCCTTTAATTGGCCCTGGCAGACAGTGGCAATTCTAGATGGAAGCTCGCTGCAAAAGGTAATGTAAATGCAAAGCCCAGATTTTCTTTTCCTAGACCTATTTGGTTTTGTTTTTTTTTTTTTTTAAATAGGAATTAATGATATTATTTCTTTGGCAAAAACAAGCCAATGTTACCGGAGCAACCAGTTCTCAAAAGGCAGATCAACTCACAGGTGGCAAAATCTGTATCAATTTCAAACAAAGAAAAATGTAAATGCTTTTGTTGGTTACCAGACATTCCAGTATTATTTCAGTTGTTGGGTTTTTAGTAAATTTCCCTGAGGCTGGTTCTGTTAATTCTGTTAATTATTCCAATTCTAGTAGAACTACTGATCCATGAGAGTGTAGTCATAGGACATAAAAGGCTTTAGATATATTTAATTCAGTTTCTTTCACTAACATATGTTAGTGAAAGCTTTTACTTGAGATTTTGCATCCACAGAAGAAAGGAGAGGTAACAGTGCCTTAAGGATATTGTGTTGATCATCGTCATGTAACACAACTTTTTCTGAAACTAGGGAAATACAATTCTGGTTTCATTTGGTACCACTGTTGGGGTAGAGCGAGTTTATAGAGAGCTTGTCCTTACCAGTTTTACCTTGCCTGGTAAATATCCTGAGTTAATCTTCTATCTTCAGACATTCAAATAGCAAAGCCTCACTTTAAAAAGAAATAAACACCACCGAGTGTTTCTGTTTTGTAGCTTGTTCCACAGCTTGTAAACGGATGCCTCTCCTACTTTCTCGGTGCAGCTGGCATCACAGGACTGACAGCTCTGTTAGGTATAAGGGAGAAAGGACACGTGGCTGTGGGTGCAAATCAGACCATGGTGGTGAGCGGAGCAGCCGGTGCCTGCGGCTCTTTGGCTGGCCAGGTAGGTAGGCTTAAGACATACAGGCATACTCTGTTGCCAAGTTTATCTTCTGAAATGTGCTTGTTAATGAATGTGTGGATAAAATCGTTATAAACATGGGCAGGTATAGCTCCTTTGTTGCCAAGTTTATCTTCTGAAATGTGCTTGTTAATGAATGTGTGGATAAAATTGTTATAAACGTGGGCAGGTATAGCTCCATGGGAAGGGTCAGCTTCATGGATTTGGCTCACACTGTCACTGAGAAAGATTTTTAGGACTGAAACTTAGGTTTCATGAATCTGGGATAGCAGAAAACAGCCCAAGGAGATTACTTGTCACTAGCATAAACAAAGTTAATGGTATAAATACATGTATTTACTATATATTTATATAGTAGTCTGCCATTTGAATATAGTCTTGAAGTTAACTGGTGACTTTTTTTTTTTCCCCTGTATTAGAAAATAATCAGTAAAACAACATCGTAAACTCTTCTTCATGTTGTGTTCCGTGACATCCTTTGTGTTCTGAGATTTACAGCTCTTTTATCCTCCTCAGCTTTGCAGAACCAGTTGTGTGTGTATGTGCATATCTACAAATGTATATACACACCATATAGTCACAGACACATAAGATACTAAGCCAGCTTAAGACTTACTGATAAGAGGAGCTGTGAAGAAACAATGCGTTAAGCAAATCTATGAAGAATGTGTTTAAATCAATTACCGTACAGTCTTTTGGGCTTTTTATAAGCGATGTTACTGCACTTGGCAGATGGTGATTTTATACAATATTTGGTTCTCCAGTACTGCCAGTCACTGGTGACTCCAGAGACTAAACCTCCTGCAGGCAGTGAGTTTGGAAATTTGCCATCTCTCCATTGTACCTGCCTCTTCACTGGCTGTGAGGAGGAAGTGACAAGAGGTGATTGTGTCCCATGAGAAGGGAGCCTGCACTGAACTTTGCCTGGGGTTTCGTGGAATAACTGTAACACGTGACCTAACCTTTTTTTATTGTCTAAGTTTTTTTGTTTTAACTGCGTGCCTGCAGATTGGCCGTCTGGAGGGCTGCTCTAGAGTGGTGGGGATTGCTGGCACAGATGAAAAGTGCTCCATTTTGGTCCAAGAAATGGGGTTTGATGCTGCTATCAATTACAAGAAGGAGGATGTGGCAAAGCAGCTCCATGAACTCTGCCCTGGCGGTGTGGATGTTTACTTTGACAATGTTGGCGGAGACATCAGTGATACAGTTATAAGTCAGGTGATTATACCAGCTGTTGGATTTATTCTAGTCATTCTCCATTGTCTGTGTGCTCAGCTTTGAATTAATTCATACCGAAGACCAGGCTGTGATACAGCACAGCAGGCTTTCTACTTCATTGATCTAATCCAGGTGCTGATCCTGGTCTTGAGGAGGAATCAAATACTTGAAATCAGTGTTTTGTCATTTGGACTAGTGTGGCAGTATAGTAAATAGAAACATAATTCCTGCTTCTTGTCTTTCACTTCTTTGTCTGGGAGACTTGGTAATATGCAAAAAACCTTGTCTGTCAGTGTCCTAATCTTGTGTTTTGTCAGCTTTGGTTTTCTGGCTTCACGGAAAACCAGCTCTGCTGGGCCTCCGTAAAGACTTTTGACCAGCCCTCTTCATTGTTAACATGAAGCTGCTCTTTCCTGGCAGAGGGGCTTTGGTGGCATCTTTGGGAGCTCTGAGTCATGGCTGTATCCAACAGCTCTATCAAACTTATTTATATTATTGCCCATCTCCTCCTGACGAAAAGGGCACATAGTGAGATAATTTCTTATATGCTTTGTATTTAATGCCTGTTTAAATTACACAAGGCTATAGGGTGTTTATTTTCCTGCTATTGGCCTGCATTTATCTCATTGAATGTCATAGGTTGGATGAGACTGCCTCCAGTTCTCCTACTCTTTTCTAGGTAATGTGGCTCTAAGGATACCCCGGTGAAAATTTTGCAATATAATCAATTGCATCTCTGGGAGGAGATGCTCTCTTCGTGAAAGCAAGGAATGTAATTTTTCTCACTTTGTACTGTCCCAAACAGATGAATCAGAACAGCCATATCATCCTGTGTGGACAGATTTCTCAGTATAACAAAGATGTGCCTTATCCTCCTCCGCTGCCTCCTGACATAGAAAAAATCCGGAAAGAAAGGAATATCACAAGGTACATTTCTTCTCCAGAACTTGCGACCTACTTCCAGGTAGATTGTGCATATAATGTTTTTACTCCAATGTTAGGAAGGTAGTCTTCAGATCCGCGGTAGGCACCTGTAATCAGAACAGAATGTTGCCGTACCAAAAGAGGAAACTATAATAACAACTTCAGCAAATGCTTTCTCTTGCATTTTTAGGTATCAGCATAAAAAACGGCAAAGAGTGTTCTTACATGTTAACATAGTTGTCTGTTGTTACGCTTTGTTTGTGGTTGCTTTGTTTAGTCCTGGAGTCTCTTCAGTGTGAGGAAAGGTGTTGCTGTGATTCCATTCTCAGACATTTTGCCAGGCGCCTTCTCTCTGAGCGTAGTAGTTCAGGCAGAGAGAAAATCAAATATTTTTAAAGCAAGGATGCAGCTGATGCAGTCATTGCATTGAAATTACCTCTTAGTATTGGGGGTTTTGTAGATAATGGGAGTGTAGGTGTGAGAGAGATATACAGGCAAAACATTGATTTTTGTTATGACTCTGGGAATTGCTGAATCTCCTGTTAGGATTCAAGTGGAGCTAAGGCAGAGATTAGGAGCAAAGTCTTATGAGAGTGTTCATTCATTGCATTGCAGAAAGTTGCAGAGACTCTCGATTTTTGTGCAAATGGATTGGCCTAATTAAAATTCTTTTCTTCTCCCTGTTACTGTTGTCTGCACTTTTAAAAAATGGATGAAAATATTAAAATACACCATGCATAGTAAAAGGCAGCGGAGAATTCAGTCAGGACATTGCTATAAGTAATGCGATTTTTGATACTTATTCCAGTTTCTCTTGATTGCTATAGACAGCTGTGACAGCAGGATATGCAAAATTTTGGAGAGCCTGAAAGTTAATTAATACTCATCATCTCATTGTGGGTCCATTAATTATTCTCCTTACCACAAAAAAAAGTAAAAAAGCAGAAGTTCTCTTAAATTTTATGGACATTAGCTTATTCTGGTGATAGTGCTTGATTTTTACTACTCTCCTCTCTGATACTTGAACAGAATTACTTATCTAAAACCAATATTCCTGTCAAGCTCCCACTGCAGGGAACACCCTTGTTGGTGCAGTGCCATGCTCCCCTTGACATGTCTCTTTCATCCCAGTTGTCCTCAGAGCTGGTAGCTGTGCAGTTCTGAGAACCTTAACCTTAATTGTATTGGCAAGTTTTCTGTAGAGGCTGAGGACCCTGACACCATGGGTGGGCCCAGACTAGAAAGCTCTTCAGGAGCCAATGTTGATGCATTGCCATGCTCTCCTTTGGATGCCTTTTACATCCCAACTGAGGTACACACTGCTTCGTGATACCTCCCGTCATTACATTTGTATGTATTAACTTCAATATTCATAGTAAAATCACTTGTTTCTGCCTCCCAAAGGGTGAAAAGCACAGCCTTGAAAGCTTACTGAATTTACTTCAGGAATTGCCTAACTCATATGTGTGCCTAAGTGACTCGGCTTCTGCTGGGCTTAGCTTCATATCAAGCAGTCTTCAGAGCTCAGAAACAGGCATACCTAACACACTTGTGCAAAGCAAGTTGAATTTAACCAGCCCCCACGTGGCACAGGTCAACTGTTCCCTCATCTTAGGTTTGTTAATCACCATCTACTATATTTAACACTTCTGAATAACTGAAAGAATAATACATCACACTGAGTGTCTTGAAAACAGAACACTACTTGGGTCGCTTCATTTTCAAATTCAGACGAGAATATCAAAACGGCTAGAGTGATAAAGATAGTCCTTTAGGCAATCCTACAGGTAACATCTTTTCTTACTGGTCACTTCATCACATAAGAATATATATGGGAGTGGGTGAGGATGGAGGAGAGGGACAGATGTATGGCCATCCCCTCTAAGTTGCAGATGTCCACAAATGTCTGCAGGTAAGCAAATTTTCTGCAGATCAATGTATGTAGTCAATTCCTTAGTATCTGGTAATTTCTGAAGACTCGAGACACAGTTCTGAAATTGGGGGAAAAGTGAGAAGAAGAGGAAAAAGAAGAAAGAACGACTACCTATTCCTAGAAATGTGTCCTGAGTCCAAGATTCGAATAATCCTTGTTAAATGAAAATAATAGCTATCTTAAGGGCACTTCTGACATTCTTTATAGATATAAGGTGCAACAGGGCATCTTCAGCAAATGAGAAGAATTCAGTTCTTGTCATTTTTCAGGTTACTTCGTGCTTAACCAATCTGATAGCCTTTCATGATGCCATACTTGGCTGGTTAGATGATAGGAGAGCAGTGGATGCCATCTACCTTGATGTGAGCAATGCTTTCAACACTGTCTCCCATCACATCCTCATTAGGAAACTCCGCGAGCATGGGTTAGATGAGTGGACAGTGAGGTGGCTTGAGAGCTGGTGGAGTGACAGAGCCCAGAGAGTTGTGACCACTGGAGCAGGATCGAGTTGAAGGCCTGTAATCAGCAGTGTTCCCCAGGAGTCACTACTGGGTCCAATCTTATTTAACATAGACCTAGATAAGGAGACAGAGTGTATCCTCAGCAAGTTTGCTCATGATACAAAACTGGGAGGTGTGAGTGATGCATCAGAGGGCTGTGCTGCCATCCAGTGTGACCTGGACAGGCTGGAGAGTTGGGTGGAGAGGAACCTAATGAGGTTCGACAAAGGCAAATGTAGGGTTCTGCACCTGGGGAGGAACAACCCCATGCACCAGTATAGGTTAGGAGTAGATGTTCTAGAAAGCAGCCCTGAGGAGAAGGATCGTGGGAGTCCTAGTAGACCGTAAGTTAACTATGAGTCAGCAATGTGCCCTTGTTGTCAAGAACCCAATGATATCCTGAGCTGCATTAAGAAGAGTGTGACAAGTAGGGCAAGAGAGGTCATCCTCCCCCTCTATTCTGCCCTGGTGAGGCCACACCTAGAACACTGTATCCAATTCTGGGCTCCCCAGTTCAAGAAAGGGAACTACTGGAGAGGGTCCATCGGAGGGCAACAAAGATCACTGGGGACTGGAGCATCTCTCTTAGGAAGAAAGATTGAGAAAGCTGGGACTATTTAGCCTGGAGAAGAGAAGGCTGAGAGGAGACCTTATCAATGCCTATATCTAAAGAGTGGGTGCAGGGAGGATGGAACCAGACTCATCAGTAGTGCCCGATGACAGGACAAGGGGCAATGGGCACAATCTGGAACACAGGAGGTTTCATTTTAATATGAGAAAGAATTCTGTACTGTGAGGGTAACAGAGCACTGGGACAGGCTGTCCAGGGAGGTTGTGGAGTCTCCCTCTTTGGAGTCTTTCAAAACACACCTGGATGCTGTGATGTGCTCTGGGCAATACTGCTGTAGCAGAGGGGTTGGACTAGATGATCTCTAGAGGTCCCTTCCAACGTCAACAATTTTGTGATTCTGTGACCTGTCTGAACAAGCTGGAAAAGCTCTGAGCTATGCCTCACTTTAAATAGAACCTAGAACCCTTCAGTTTCAATAATGCTGCTTCCTGAAAAGATTTGTAAAGGTTTCAAAATATGCTTACCAACATGCTTGGTTTCTTAAATCAAGGCCCGTCCTTTTCTTTCTCAGGGAAAGATTTTTGGTGTTGAACTATATGGACAAACAAGAAGCCAGTGTTTTACAGCTCTGTCAGTGGATCCAAGAGGGTAAATTGAAGGTAAGAACTTCTAAATCTAATCTACGGCCTTCGATACTGTCTCCTCAGATCATGGCCAGACTCTAAGATAACCAATCTGTTTGTCCCTGTCTCTCCTACCATGTCTCAGAATTGAATGGATTTTCCTAAGAACATCTAAGTACAATTGAAAGCTTCTCAGGTAGCACTGTTTGAGTAGGTACCTGCTGTGGATGGTGTGACTCTAAGTGTTAGAGTTTTCTGATTACCTGCTGCTGATGTCTGTATTCTTTCTTTCAGCATAGGGTGCAAGTGTTTTTTTACTTAAGAGATCAGATCTTCAAAAATACGTACTTTCAAATGCCCAGTGAGTTAGTGTCCAGAATGCTTTCGAGGATTTTGTCTGAAATTTTTTTTCAAGCTTTGTAATTGCCGTTTATTATTTTGTGATGGGTAGAGATGCTTTATCTGTTGCTTCCCTGTGAGGTCTGTTGAAATTAGGTTTTGATTCTTCAGGTGATCAGTAAATTTTCCTGGGAAAATTTTGTCAAATTTTGGCAAGGGCAGGGATGTTCTTGTTATGATTGAAAAATTGCATCGCCTACATGTTTATCAGGAAGTAGTCCTCTCTTGATGAAAGAGAGCAGAGCACTGTCCATTGTAGCAAGAGAATTCTTTAGATTTTGGTGGCTTCTGTGACAGTTTCATGGCACGTTTCTTAGAAATATTGATCTTGTTTGAGGAAAGCTAAAAGGACTTATTTGCATTGACAGGTCAGAGAGACCACGGTAGAAGGCTTAGCAAACATTGGTGGTAAGATTTTTACATCATTTTCTAAGAATAGTAATCTGATTAAATACAATGACGGTAGAGGTTAACTGCCTTCTTTGTTTCATATGCCAGTTCATTTTATTTTTGTACTTTACCTAAAACATGATTTTTGTTATAATACTTTATTTTTTTTCCGCACGGTATTAGAATGTCCTGTGAGAAGACTATTCAATGATTTTTTTAAGATTAAATGTAAATTATTTTTTTTTTACTATTTCAGGGCAATTATTTGTTCATAAAATCGGTAACAAAGAAAATATAAAAATGAAGGGGGTCTTGTGACTCCAGTGAGGCAAAGCTAAAGAGCCAGGTGATCCAAGTTTTGCTGTAAGAATGTTTCCCTTTCAAGTAACAATGATTTAGTTCGTTTAGTCTTTTTAGTCCTGCAAGATTGGAAACCAGTAGAATTAAGTAATAGCCAAGTCTTAGAGATTTAAACTTATTCTAGTCTTTGCTACTTACAGGTATACATATGTATTTTGACAGAAATTGATCAAATCTAGCAGACATATTTCATATTTTGTTTATTCAAAGATTTATTCCTTTGCACCAGCTTCTCACATTTCTTGTACCACATAAAGGATTTATAAACCTTTCCTTTCACAAAGGTTTGTGAAACCCACAGCTTGGTATTTGTATGGCAAAAGCAGAAAATGTAATTGTTAACTTGTATAAGGTCAAACAGTTGTTTACAAACCATTTTTTTTAATTGTTACACAAAACTGCCCTTAGCAGTTTATTACAGACTAGTTTTGGTTTTTTTCCCCTCCTCTCCTTAATTCACTTCATTAAGGATAAGTATATTTAGGTCCAAAATGTGATGTCTCATTTTGGGGAGCTGTTGAATATATTCGCTTCCACAATTTTTTTATTTTTTTCTTTTATAGAAGCTACTTGGCACTAACTTATTTCATTATTTCTTTTGAAGCCGCTTTCCAGTCCATGATGAATGGAGGCAATATTGGAAAACAGATCGTCTCCGTTTCTAAGTAAAAGTCATTGCTTTGGGAAAAATAATTGGATTCTATCTCTAACAGTGAGCAAATTTTTACTTATACTAATTTCCATTTTCTTAAATAAACCATCAAGTTCTTCTGTATGTACTGCAAGCAGAGATTTTGAGATATTAATAAACTAAATAGAACTGGAAACAGGAATGCAGTCATTTATACTAGAAACAAGTTGTTCTTTGATGGGATTTTGACAGTTGCCAGCTGACATACTTGCAAATATTTCGTGGGTACTGTTCAAAAGTTAGAACGTCCCAGGAACCTTCTCTAATAAGCAGTTTGTGTGAAACTGCCTTGTTTAGGTCATTAGAAGAATTTACTAGCATAGATGTGCTCCATTCTCATGTTGTTTTGCCTCAGTGCCCAGATATTTCTTTAGGAATTTTTAATTTACTAATCTAAGTTTGCCCTGACAGTCCAGTCAATCTGTCTGACCATTTTAGAATTTGAGTGTTCTCATTGTCACAGATAATTGCAATGAAAAATTCCATTTCTGGAATTGAAGGTCTCTAGTAACAAAAGTATTTCCATTTTGCCATCTGGAACAAATTTCCACTGATTTGTCTTGCCTGTTTCTCTGTATTGTATCATTATAACCCAAATATTTAGAGCACTTGAGACCCAGTTAATTTACAATTCCATCTGCAACCTGAGACTTTCATCAGAGACAGGCTCGGGTGTAGGGCGAGCCTTATTTACTCTTCTCAGTCTTTGCATTCCAGACTTAACTAAAGTTTTCTTTCTAGAATTCCTTTTTTTAGAAGAATCTACTGTATCTTATCTTTTATGATAATCTTCTTTTATGATAATCTTCCTGATTTATACTAGTTTTTTTGGTTTTACATCTCTCCAGGGTGACAGACAAAGAATCTCAGAAATGACAGAAGGTAGCTTTGTGGACTGTTGACATTCTGTTCCCTCAGTAGCTTAACCTTGGCTCAGAAGTTTTGGTCTGACAATGCCCTTTTACCATCTTAATGGGAAAATTTGAAAAAATGAGTCACCATTTCCAAGTCTGACTAGCATAACCCCAAACCAAATGGGACCGATGAGATTATGTGTCTGGCAGCAAGGAGCAGAAAAGGGAACAGATCGTTACCTTAAAGACATTAGAATTACACTGCTATGTATATTTAGAGACAGTAATGTGAATTTATTTAGAGAATAGGATTGTTTATGACACATTCTGATTTACAAGCAGTTGGTTTTGGTTTGTATTTATTTGCTTTTAAGAGAAGTGCTTCCAAACAGCAGGGTCAGCTGACTGTCCAGAGAATGGATTGTCTAGATCTGTGTGAGCCACTACCTAGGCCACACTAAATCCAAGGACTAGGAAAGAACTGCTGTGCAAGAAATTTGGCATTATAAATAATTTTGCATGCTATGAAAAAGACAAAGAGGGTCAAAATTGCCTAATATGGTTGTGAGCAATATGAAAAACAGTTCTTTCATTTCCTAGTGCTGAAGCTGGCCCTGAAAAAAGGAAGCTTGCAGTGACAGATGCCATAAACTTTGAGAGAGACACCTGCAGTATAGCATTAGGTCACCTAAAATCTTCCAGTGTGCATTTTTCAATTGCAGAACTAGCGACTGGCTCACTTTCAGCTAGGCTGTGACTCCAACATCAGCATAACTAGCTCAAGCAGCGTTAATAAGTGTCGCTGTGATGGAAACCAAAGTTTTTATTCAGTAAAATCAGTATGATCATAGTTGGCAAATGAAGACAGAAAGCAACAGGTGAGTGAAATTCCATGAATTCCTGCATAGTGACTGAGGGAGTAACTCAGTTGTGCAAGTTTAAGCAGTGCAGGCTTGTAAAGCTTGATAATGTGTATTGAAAAGAGAGGCATGAGGAAATGCACTGTCTCTAGACTTGGATTCCTCTCATGCCAGCTGGATCGACTGGGGAGGGAGCTGAAGGGAACACAACCTTTGTGCTGGTGTATCTCTTGTCCCCTTTCCTTTCTTTCTTCCCTCCCATGTGCTCCCAGGTGTATGTGCCCGATAGGAATGTTCAGATTGAAACAGCATCACTGCCACCGTCTGCACCCTGTATTCTGCGTTTGACATCTGCTAAGCAGCAGATTAGATTTAATGCACTTTAACACAATCTTTCTGAGTGAACGTCCTCATCCTTACAGGTAATTCTAAAGCCAGTATCTAAACACAAAAGAAAACAGCCCACTCCACACCCCCGCAGCAAAGCTGGGCTTAACCTTTAGGGTCCCTTGCTGCTGTTCCTGGAAGTTGTTATTGATGCAAGAGTATTCTTACAACTGAGAGTATCAGTGTCGCAGTTCCTGCTGAGTTGAAATAGTATCCGCTTTAATTAGGAACAGCAAGCCCTTCACTGAATTTTGAGGGGGTTTTTTGTGTGTCTGTATGTAAATATATATGACTTTTTTTGATGCATTGGGGTTGCCATGGTTTTTTTCCTTATTTTGTCCCACCCCTGAAAGCTGACCTCTTCCCGTATACAAGTTTCAATGTCCTGTAACATGCATTTCCCCATATTTGCCTTCCTCCAGTCTACAATTTTATTTCAGTTTTCAACAGCCTCTTTTGAGAAAAACATGAAATATTCTTCAAATGGAGGACCATCGTTCTGTTTTATGACAGCCTACTTGGATATCACAGGGCAGTATTTGAAGCAAACTAATTAAATACCTCTATATTTCAAAACAGACTTCAACTATGAACGATGGTGAGTTTGTGATATATGAATGTGAGAAAGCAGCAATAATCACTACTGAAAAGGTGTTAAAATGATGTTTTCCTTGCCTATCTTTTGGGTGAAGGCCTCAGTGTGATACATTTTTGTTGGTCTAAAGTACAGGTTTTGTACTCTGGAACAATATTTGCTGAAGAGCTACTCCAGAGTGAGATCATCTTTGGCACTGAGAGGTGACACACCTTCCAGCAATGACATGTCCTCTAGGAAGTTATTTTTCATAACTGAAACAAAAGATGATAACATTATAAAATTCCCAGCACTATTACTTTTACAGCAATTGCTTAGTAGTCCACACAGGTCATAAGCCTGTTAAGAGCTGATGATGCAAGGGTTGATCCAGAGTGAGATCATGCTGAGGTACTGATTCTTATAATATAAAGGCAGCTTGATTGCAGCAGCATTCCTGCAGTTAGATAAGCAGGAGGGCAGTATAGGTTCTGTCAGCATTAGTCAAATGGCTTTAGGGAAAAAAAAATAAATGTGGACAGTCAAAGTGAATTCAAAGTAGTTGTGTGACCATAGTAAGGCTCTAGAAGTTCATTTATATAATCTGCATAAGTAAGAATTTTTTATTGCACAGGAGACCTTTGTGCTTTTTCTTTGAGCCAATCTTCTGCTGCTTTGTATTTGGTAAAGTTTTATGCACTCCCATTTGCATCACTTCTCTCTTTGCACCTTGTACTTCCTTTTAGTTCATCGCGTTTCTTGCCTCCCTTCTTGTTGGCTGCTTCCTCAATAATCAGAAGAGCACGTTCTTTTTTGTAGTAGCACCTGTTAGTGGTTTAGTGCTAAGCTTTGTAGTTTAGTGTCAGGATTTCATGGGAACTGTCAGCAGTACCAGAAAAAAGTTTGACTGCCCAGACATAAATGTTTCTTACTGCAGCTTATAGCAGCTGTCGTTACAAAAGTGAAGAGAGCAAAGGCAGGTGCCTTTCAGAAAGCTTCATCTCTTTATTCTGTTCTAATACATTGATTGTGGAAGAAACGTATGCAGGATCACTTAGTCCTGTCGCTTGTAACGTTGCTTTCTATCACTACGCAGCCTTTCTCTTTACTGGGCTGTCTTCACAGTGGGAAATGTTTATACCATCTCTAAATAGACTGGCAGGGGATAAAAGATCACAGGCAGATGGCATTACCCTACAATAAGAAAGAGTAACAGCAGCTGGAATAAGCTCCAAAGTGAGAAAATATTTTGTGAGATACAACTGAGAACTCTACAGGGAAAGCACCGAAAAAAGCAGAAATGAGCCACAGAATTTTGCAGCCAGAAAGTTACCTTGGGTAGCAAAATGCTGTTTTGCTATAGCACTGTCCTCTGGGTGGTGTAGTGGTAAGTGGGTGGCTGAACAGGTGAGGAGTATTGAAAGAAACCTGAAAGCACGAAGTAGCACAGTGGTGTTTAGGCAAAAATAGGCAGGTGCAATTTATTTTTATATGAGATGTCTGAGGGCAAACGGTGAGAGAAGGCAGTAAAGTTTTATGGGGCTATGAGTGTACCCTCCTCTGGACTGGCTTGTCCCTGAATCAGACTTTCTCACAGTTCCTGCTCCTCAACCTGTCAGCCCATTCTTCCTCTTGTTTGCCTCCCGGGTGGGGGAATGGATGAAGGGAAGGGAAAGGGCTGATGGCCAGGCTCTTATGAGGTGTAGTTTGGACAGGAGCTGGCAGAGTTGGACTTTCTCCTGGTTCTGGAGGCAACCAGGAAGGACAGGACGCCACTGCCTACTGGTGCTTTTCCTGCAGGGATGGAGCTGGCTGTACTTCTGACTCCCCCAGATAAGTGACTGCGCCTGCTTCTGGCAATAACAACCCCTTCGGAAAGCTGCACGGGCAGCCGAGGGCGTTGCAAACTGGAACAGCCTGCTCTGTGGCCTGGGGGCAGGCAGCCTGAGTGAGCCTTGGGTGCCCTGCAGGCAGCAGTCTTTGCCCTCTGCCTAGGCCACCTCCAGAAAGAAGGTCTTTCTTTTTCAACTGGTTTTGGTTGGTTAGTTAGTTTTTTGTATGTTATAGTGGGAAAAGCACATGGAAGAAGTCCTCTCCCCTCCTATCCCTGCATTTTCCACTTCACTGAACGCTAAGATCACTTTACTGGAATCACTGGATCAGACAGGCCTTTACAGATGACAGTTATAGGAAATTATGCATGGCAATGGCATTCCCCTGGGAACTTCCCTCTGCAAGTTGTGCTCAGCCCTCAGAGCACTGAGCATAATGCACATAAAAGAATCCTCTTTTTCCTAGCTCATGTTACACATTTCACAGCATCTTGGATGTAATTCACCAATTCTTTCCTAAGCAAACAGCAGCATAAAAAAATTATACTTGCTTTTTCTAAGAGACTTTTTTTAAAAAAGAGAACAAAATGTAAAAGACATTGTCAGAAGTCTCTCTTTCCAAATAATCATTCCAAGTGTCCTTTTAGAGTAGTTTCAAATGGGAATTAAGTATTTTAAAGTAGCTCGTCCATGCAGATTGAAAGAAAAAAAAACAATCAAACCAACAAGCCTGGCAGAGTATTGTCCTAGAGGTGTTTATACTGTGAACGATTGATTTGTCACAGCTCATCCCAATGGCTGCCAGCAGAACGTGGAGTACTTCAGTAGTTTGGTTCCACAATCTGCCACTTGTTTTGCTCACTTTGTATAGCTTTGGCTTGTCCTCATGAACAGCTTGGAAAGGTTACTCCTGACTTCAGAAGACCTCTGTATCCTCATGCTTACCCCAAAACAGCCATGCAGTGTTATTTTAAAAGAAAAAGAACTCTGTGCCAGAAGTAATGAATGCCAAAGCTGTTTGCTGCTGTTCAAGTAAAGAATAAATCAAATCTTCTATAATTCATCCATAAACTGGAAAAACACATCATAAGCCATGTAACACTGTAAGAGATCTCACACTGATGCCAAGTGACGTAAACACAAAGATATATTACAGCACAATATTGTGTTACCTTCTCAGCAGAAATGCAGCCTTTCAGTGAGTGCAAGAGCTGAATTTAGGAAGAGGACCAAGCCCAGGCAATTCATCAGGATGGTGCAGGGCCTCTTAGCCCTGGGATGCCTCCCTTCAGCCTGCTCTGTTGATTCATACCTCCCAGGCACCCCAGGCCAACAAAGGGGCAAACACAGTTTTCCTTTCAGAGTGACTTGCAGATTTATCGTAATACCTACATAGTTGTCAGAGGTTTGTCCAGTTATCGCCGGTTCATTTAAGCGACAAGCAATATGTTCTGGGAGATGCGCTGCACTTTATGAAGCCTATTTATTTTGTTTGAATTTTAAGGGAAAACATATTGTCATTTTTGTTACTCACAGTTACCTTGGGCAACCACTTACCTGTATGACAAGGACAGCTAAAGTAGAGGCTAGCTGCTAGTCTGTGCTTCTCAGAACTTTGAGCCTGCTGAGACACGAAGAATTAAAAAACTTTTTAAAATATTCGTAAATAGTCTTCCTACACTGAAGTGTACAGCTCAAGTAGGAAAGTTATTATTTTCCTGCTTAAGTCTTAGAATATTGGAAAACTGGTTACAAAGGAGAAAACCTGAATTAACATGAGATAAGGTAAGTTTGACTTGTTCGTTAGGCAACAAAAAGCTGCAATAGCTTGTCTTTGGAGCGTTAGCTAAGAGATGCTTTCTGTGCAGGGCAGAGCTCAAGGTTTCTGCAGCGTACTCTTCACTTCGATAGCAGAGCAGTAGGACAGTCCTTTTCCCTCAAAATTTATCACATTGTTCCCACATACATATATAATTCACACATCAACCAGGGTTCAGAGCATGATTCTTATTGGGGTCCCTGGAGCCAGGGTTAACACATCTACAAATAAAACACCTTTGATCACCACACAAAGAAGAGCACTGAAATGTTCTTAACAGAATTCATCCATCTACCAAACACATCCCGTGGGGCCAAAAAGTAAGGTTTTTAAAGTCTACAGACATTTGGTTCCATTGAGATTTGATTCCACTGCAATCAGCCGCTACCATCACAACAAAAAAAAGTCACTCAGAAGAGGGTCTTGTCACAGGCTATAGATACAAAGTATTTTACTGACACTTCTTATGCTCCCTGATCACATAACAGTAATTTAATTGTGAAATACCAGTTTTATTATTAATTTTTTAGTAGTGTTTCTCACAAGTAAATTTTGTGGCCTGCCTCCAGTTTTCTAACAGGTTCGCAAAACAAACGTAGCAACAAAAGACATTCCGTATTCTCATAACAGTGAATTTAATTTAAGCAAATGAGAGCTGTTACTCTGCTTTGCCTATTTTATTGTCAATCACTGAGGAACAGGAATTAAGGAATAGGAAGGCTGTCACCCTTTAGAAATAACAAAAAGTCTTAGCTGTAGTTAATATTTTGTTTCAATTCAACTTGTTTTCCTGTATGTTCTACTACAGTCACGGCTGTTTTTTTCTAAGGTGCCATAAATAAGTTACTGTAAAGTTACCTGAAGTATTTTAAATGTTCCACTCGCAACAGTCTGGTGAAGCAGACCAGGGCTCTCCTTACTTTATAGATAAAGGCACCTCTGCTCTCTTGGCTTTGATCGCTGCATTCTTCATACATGTAACCGTTGGATCATTTCTAGACTTAAAAAAACTGAAAACAAATGAGTTTTCCAGAGTCACTGTTTGGCACATTTGCCTGAGACTCAGAATTACAGCCCTGACCCCCTTACTTCCAGACATTATCAGCATCAGACCACAGATTCCTCTAGGCTCACCCATCCTGAGGATGTTGTCTCCACTCTTTGCTTTAAAGCTGAGCTCTGCCTCCAGCTGGGAATCCCAGCAGCGCTGATCTGTCAAGTGCAGGAAGACCAGCAACCTCGGCAGTGGAAAACAGAACTACTTCCTCCCAGAGAGTGCCCGTTACTTAGCCAGCAGTCCCAGGACGAGAGCTCAGGTAAGCATGAACAGACACACATGCACACACCTACCAACAGCTGTGAGCCAAAACACACGTATGTGTAAGACTCCCGCTGCGAAGGCCACTGCAGCACCTTTGCAATAACCATGACTTCATAAATACATCTGGTCTAGTCTTGTAAAAATATGTGTAAGTCTTGAAATAAAAAGCAAAGTTAAGCACAAATCCTGAAGCTCATTATCAAGATCTGTGCTAGCTTTTTTCCCCAGTGTTAACAAAAAACCCAAGAATTTAATGAATCAAAAGTATTTTCCCATTCACAGTAGTAATGAGCAAAACATTTCCACTTGTGATCCATACAGATGTATCTAGCTTATGTATCACAAAAAAACTATTATTGATATTATTATAGTTTACTGTATGTTGTATTAATGTATAACTGTATTATATAGCATATTGTATGTGTATAATACAATAAAACTATATATTACATATTGTTTTACACTTATTATTTAATACAACTCTGTAGCAATGCAGGTGCAACTTCAGATCTTGCCACCTAGTGGTTGGGCTGTCTGAAATTCCAGCATCACAAAACTGTAGCTTGTGCTCGACAGCTTTTGAGTCCAAGAATGTTGAAGGTTCATGTTGTACTTCAGGAGCTCTGACAGTTTTTCATTTCTAATATGTAAGTTCTGAGCACAGATGATTTCAGTGTCCAGGTTTTATAAATCAGAGCTAAGGTCAGCACCACCAGCCACGTTCTCATGGGGGAGAGGACAAAAGCCAAGGTCCCATAGGTCCGCTGGAGGAAATAGCAGGAATAAACCTGCCAGGCCAGAAGCAGCGCCATTGCCAGGTGAACGAGCAGAGCCACGAGTCGTGGGACACGTTGGAAGTGAGAACGGAAGCCGTGACCCTGGCATCGCAGCAACAGGCACCAGCAGAGATAGGCTGTTAATGGCAGGTTGAAAAATAACATCTGAAAAGAATAGAGAAAAATGAGACAACGAGCAAGCTGAGAGCCCTGGGAAACACACGTGGGCATAGGAAGATAAGAGACATAAAAATGTCCCATTCTAAGGGCTGAGTCCCACACCTAGAGCTGGAATCTCGGGGCGCGTTTCCAAGACTCTGCAGCTGGTAGAGCTGCGGCTGCCTGAGCCTCAGTCCCAGGCCAAGGGTTCCTGCCCGCTCCCTGCAGGGGAAGGCCCTGGCGGGAGTCTGACCTCTCTCGGAATTGATTCAGGAAGCCCGACTTGCCAAAATAGCACAGTCAAAAAGGAAGGTTCTTATGTTGGATTAGCTCTCCGTCCCCGCCCGCTGTGGTGCCTGACAAGCATTTGCACTGGCATGAGGGAGGGACCGTGGAGCAGGCAGCCCTAGCTTGTCTGGCTTAAATGTTGAAGAGCTGCACCCTCTGTTTCAGACTAAGGGAAGGTGGGAAAACGGGAGAGAAGGCAGGTTGGTTAGACCGTACTTGGAGAGTGACACCTGCTGAAGGGGCTTTCAGTGTGCAAGGGCTGCCCTGGCCCTGTGGTGCCTTTTGTGTCATCGCTGTAGCCTGTGTGTGCACGAGCCCAGGACAAAAAAAAAAAAAAGAAAGAGTGGTAAATTTGTAGAGATGGGCTCTAATCCAGACATCCAAGGAGTCCAAAGCAACATCAAATACAGGAGAAGAGACGTTTAAGAAAACAATGCACAACCTCCTTCCTTTCTGCCCTGTAAATTTGCAGAAAGAATCACAGAATCACAGAATGTGAGAGGTTGGAAGGGACCTCAAAGATCATCTAGTCCAAGCCCCCTGCCAGAGCAGGATCACCTACAGTAGAGTGCACAGGAACATGTCCAGGTGGGTTTTGAATGTCTCCAGAGAAGGAGATTCCACAACCTCCCTGGGCAGCCTGTTCCAGTGCTCGGTCACCCTCACAGTAAAAAAGTTTTTCCTCATATTTTTATGGAACCTCCTGTGTTCCAGCTTCCACCCATTGCCCCTTGTCTTGTCAGTGGACATCACTGAAAAGAGCCTGGCTCCATCCTCCTGACATTCCCCCTTGACATATTTATAAACATTAATGAGGTCACCCCTCAGCCTCCTCTTCTCCAAGCTAAAGAGACCCAGCTCCTTCAGCCTTTCCTCATAAGGGAGACCCTTGACATATTTATAAACATTAATGAGGTCACCCCTCAGCCTCCTCTTCTCCAAGCTAAAGAGACCCAGCTCCTTCAGCCTTTCCTCATAAGGGAGATGTTCCACTCCCTTCATCATCTTTGTGGCTCTGCGCTGGACTCTCTCAAGCAGCTCCCTGTCCTTCTTGAACTGAGGGGCCCAGAACTGTACACAATATTCCAGATGCGGCCTCACCAGGGCAGAGTAGAGGGGCAGGAGGACCTCTCTTGACCTACTTGCTACTCCCCTTCTAATACACCCCAGGATGCCATTGGCCTTCTTGGCCACGAGGGCACACTGGTAAAAAAGTTGCTGTAGTCAGCCATGGCCACTAATCCTCTCTATCATTTCAAGACTCCTTTCTTTATAAAAAACACTAAAAAAAAATTTTAGAAGAAAGAAATTTGTCAGCCTTAAATTTTATAAATACCTACCTGCAAAATCCCAACCACGAATGTCAGGCCACCCTGTAAGAAGGAGCCACCAACAAACACCCCAAAGGAAAAACAAGCCCCCACGTGGCCATCCACCAGGTGACCTACAAACCATGGTCCTGAAAGAGAGGAAGCCAAACACACAGCATCATCAGAAAACACAGGAGAGACACAGCCCTTTTCCCCACGGCCCTTTGTAGTCCTCTGCACAAAGTCATTAACTGGGGAAAACGACTTGGCTTTTGCTTGTCTGTACTAAGGAGCCAAATGTTCTCATCTTCAAACAACAACCTGATGCATGTTCCTGACATGACAACATCACGGCACACCAATGAGTTGTGGCATGCAACAAGGACACTTTTAAGTTGGTTTCACCTCTGTGACAACTTTCAACAGCACCTATAACATTTTCCTTATGCGAGAAGTGAAAAGATTCTTTCAAATGCTGGCCTTTTCCCAGGATTACAGTAAAACATGTGAAAGACACGGTGATAAACAATTCCAGCTTGCCTCAGCTTAGAAGTCGAAGTGGGCAGGCTGCGCTGTGCTCTGCATCTCATGCTGGCTGCCAAGAAAGTCGCTATTTTCATAACGTAGTATCAGAGAAGTAAGCTAACGCTGTTAGCATCAGAGCCCAGATGTCTTAGTGACATCATGTGAAATGTACATTTCCACATACTCGCTTTACACCAAGGCACAACCAGATCTTCAAAGAGTAAGTGAAAACCAAATTAAATTAAAACACACTCACTTTTCTTTCAAAGTAATAATTTGTTTAATTTATCCTAGGGCTTCTGAGTTATGCTCTTACAAACAAACCTTTAGTCTTGTTGGACATTAACTTCTCAAGTTCCACATAGATTTTGTAACTTAAGTAGATTTTCCTCCTTCTCCAAGATGCCAGAAGTCTAATTTTTCATCAGGATCTGATATGTAACCTCAAAACACTGATTTATGTCCTCCTGTACTCTAGGTTACTTACCCAGAATGGTGTATAAATTCAGAACCAAAACTGAGTAATAAAAGGCGTTTGTTTTACTGAAGACATGAAGGGAATACACGGTCAGAGTAAGTAATCCCGGCTTTTCTAAAAAGAGACAACATTCAAGAAAAATATGCTTGATTCAGGTAGCAAAACATACATACATATATAAAAATATTGGTGTTTCTGAAACAAATCTGCACATTATGCATCCATTAAATAAGAAATACAAAAATAATATCGGTATGCCTACAGAACAAATGCAAGGGAATGCATTTCTACTATTACTGTGATAATTAAGGTACTGATCGATAGAACATCTATGTTAAAAATGGTAGAAGAAGCTGCCATTCTAAATGAGTATAGATTAACAAAATATAATTTTGTAGAAGTAAATCTCTTTCTCCACTCAGTAGACAGAGAATTCTGTGCCAGCTGCAGTAAAACAAGCACACAGACAGAACTAAGAGAAAATAAAACAATCCTTTCCCTATGCATTGAATTCCTCAGTGAGAAAATTAAAGTGAAAACTTTAGACTTCAATTAATTGAATTTTTGTTTGCACAAAGATACTTTACCAAGTTTTTAATTTTAAATTTACTTTATTTGATATATTGGAGGTTTTCTACATCCCCTTAAAAGCAAAACGGCAGCTCCTGAGAACCCAATCAAACTCGATGCAAAATGCATATGGTGATTAACAGCGCAATTACTTGTATATTCTTGGCATACAGATAAATAGTAAAAATAGTTTAGGGAAGATTTGCTCCTCTAAAAACCACAGACAAACATGGGTTCGTACCTTTGAGGGCTGGCTTTTGGAGGTATCGGAAAATAACGAGCAAGGCGATCTGACTCAGCACCATCAGTCCAAAGAGCACGCGAGCCTGAAAAAACACTTGTAGCTCTGAGCCAGCGCTGGAGCAGCGGCTGCTTTTGCGCTTGCCCTACAGACGTTGATAGAACAATATGATTTCTAACTGAAATACATATTCCCAGTTTGATGGTGTCCTTGAACTGAAGAGTAAAAAAAAAAAACTTAAAAAGTTTCTAAGTTACTGGACTTGCATCTTACTGACTTGGATTCAGCTGGATAGGCTGAAATTGGTGGGCGTGAATCTTTCAAAACCAGGGCTTGTAACACACATCCACTGAAAAAGTGTCAATACCCTTCTGACGTAAAACATTTTCTGAGCGCCCTGCTGAATAGAACTGCAGCTCAAGACAATGTGGAGAATATCTGTTACTGATTAACAAAACTAATATAAAAATTTTGAGCCAATTATGATACCGTCTACAGTCACGTGGGCTTTCCCATGTTGCTCTGTAAGTGCACCTAAACTATTACAACACGTCTCCTCTGCACGGGCTGAGCTGTAACACCTCTGGATGTGACCTGGAGCTTCCTGAAGTCCACGGGAATTTCGCCCTTCTCTTTGCCAGAGCTAGCTAAAATGTCAGCAGCTGATGTGAGACTTTTTTCCAGCATTCTTGCCAGTACACATACTGCAACAGATCACAGGGAAGTTTTCTTTGATTTAATGTTTCATTTTCCTACTATCTCCAGTCGTTTCTTTCCCATTTGTTGCTTTCACAAAATGTGTGTTTACCTACACCCAAGAACGGACAACTGTGACTAAATCCAGGAAGTCAATTATTTGCACAAACTATCGCTGCATATTCACGTTTGAAGCCTGCAACTTAAGAAAGGAAATATTTGTGGTCATTCCAATGGAGTTATATCTGAAAAGAAATAAAGTGCATTCAAATCCACCAGGAATTAGGAAAATGCCTCCTGCAATCCTTGGGGAAACCACCACGGAATGATGGCTGTTTTGCTGAAAGTACTTACTAGAACATAGTGGTCAGCGAGAAGAATAACAGATGGCCAAAAGCTAAATCTAAGAGACAGGTTTTCTTCCATAGCAAATATATGCCCCCGCGTGCTAGTTCTTCCTGAAGCATCCTAGGCGGATATAAAGTAAGAGAGCCATTAGGTATCAGTAGTGTACAGAATACCTAGTTCAAGTTGCTAATTACCCTTGCAGCTTTTCTGGAAGGATCCAACTGACGCATGCGTGGCTGGCATAGTGCTGTATTAAATGCTTCTACCTACAAAGGATTACATACTGTCAAGTTTTGCAGTTTCAAGTAAATTGGTGACTATAAGATCATTATCTGAAAGTCCTGCGTATGAAGGAGATCCTGTCAGAGATTCAGCAGCTTGTGAAAGGCAGTGACTCTTCACTGGCCACCACCACTACTTGTTTCCTGAAAGCTCCATTTATATAATTGCCCATCTTAAAATAATTTGAAGATTTATTGTGCTTCTTTCCTGGCATATTTGCGAGAAACTGATAGTGATAAACAGTAACAGTGGAACATTTATTCAACAGTTTGGTATTTGTGCATGTGTAACACTGATACCTTATCTTCCAGTATATAATAAATGGTTTATTTATAGTAAAGGATTCAGTATGCTTAGTGTGATTTACAGCCGAGACAGTATTTGGAGAATCCCAGAAACAACGTACAGCGATTAAGTATTCAAATTTTCTCCAAGTACCTAAATCAAGTTAATGCTTCACCCTCACTTTCCCAAAACTATTCAGTTACTAGATGTAATAGTGATTTATGCCTGGAGGGGAAAGGAAATTATTTTTTTTAAATCCCATTCAGTGACCTGATAATAAACATGTATTTGCAAGCACAACAATTGCTATGCAGGCCTGTATAACCCTCTTCAAATGTTTCTCAGTTTTGTGCATATGTTTTCATCATCATTAAAAAATAACCCACCCAAAATAAACCACTTGTAAAATGCAGATTTCCCAAGTAAAGCATCACAGAAATCAGTAACAAGCTGGGAGGCAGAACACTGGCAGCACAGAAAGGCCATTACAAAAAACCAGCAGTATCACTCTGGTCCTGTGAGAAATGACGCCTTGCTGGGCTCCACCGGGAAGGGCAGAGCTGCCTTTCCCATTGCTCTGGTGCAACATGTGGATTGTTAAAACAGTCTGAGTTCTTCAAAGACCACTTGAAGAGACAAAAATAAAATAGAGTACCAAGGACTGAAGCAATCACTGAAAAACATCTTTTGCACCCAGTAATCTAGTATCAGTTAAGTCTGATGTTCTGGGAAAGAGAACCTGTATTCACTGTCAGCCTGCAAGAAATCATGAAAAGAACTTTCAACAGATAATCAAAGACACCACCCAGTCTTTCAGATCCACTTTCTTTGCCTTCTCAACTAATGCAACGCTTCTTCCTATTTTCCTTGATCAAGCCTGATTTTTTTCAAGACAACCTTAGAAGTTATTTGTTGCCTGTTACTCAAAATATTTTTGACTGATTACTTGCTCTTTTATTATGTCTTAGTAAATTTCTCATGAAAAATAAGAATTCTTTCTTTTGCCCAGATGTTTATGAATGTTTTAGTGCTCCATAATCAGTGTTTGTTAATTTAAGAAATCATTTGGTTTTTTGTAAATTAGGCAAATATTAAAGGAAGTCTGCTATCATGTATTTTTTCCCTAGTTATGGGATGCAGAAGAGTGATGGAGCAGACGTGACAATGTCGAAATTCAACACAAACCTTACCTGGACAGTCACATCTATGTGATGGAACCCTTCGCTGTAGTTCCGCGGGCTCCACTTCAGCACGTAGAGAGGGCCAGAGACCTGATGGGCACTGCCCAGGTGAGCCCTGTCTATATAGACTTCGACGGAGGTAATGACAGAAGGAGAGAATGCCAGAATTCTAAGGAGGGAATAAAGAGCAAAAGACACAGATTTGTTAAAATTCTTGCAGATTTGTGATTAGTTCCTGAAGAGAAGGCCCTTAGGATAATGTTATCTTGTACCTGAAAGTTCAAAAGAGTGAGAGCAGTGAAATACGTATAAGGCTAATGGTAACATGGGAGTTCTTTCTTATAGTTAAAAAGAGAAATTCGGTAAGTACTGTGCAAAAGAACAGAGTACAAAACCGGCTCTGGAACAGATGAAGAATTGGCAGAGATCCTCAGGTCCCAGCAGAAATAATCTTAGAACTCCTGCTGTCAAAACGTGCTAATGCAAGTGGACACATTCTCCTGCACACACCTAAACAAATACTTGTAGATGTCTTCACTAAAAATTGCCAGTCTCTCTCTCAAGTCCTTGGTTGTTGGGTGTGAGGTTTTGGTTCCTTTTTTCTTTTTTCCTTTATATTTTCTTCTTTTTTGCTAGTCAGAATATAACCTCTCAGTCTTTGTAACCTAATTTATGAGAAATGGAGTGGAACAAAGGACTGGTATCACAGATCTGAGATACCAAAAAATGCAGTATCACTTGGCAGGGCTCATATTTGGAGAAACAGTGATACTAATATAGATGTAATGTATTGCACATACGATTTCTTTCATTTCTGGTAATACAAAAGGCATTTCAGAGCATGTTTCAGTCAAATGAAGGAGTTTTATATAGTTATGATGAACAATTCTACTAGTTCATATATTGAATATAATCATAAAAATCTTCAGATAAGTGTCTAAATAGGAAACTGGAAAGTAGGACACTGCTTCCTAACTGACAAGTATGATGAACGCTTGTAATTTTGTGTATGGAATATAGCCAGA
Source organism: Trogon surrucura (assembly GCA_020746105.1). Lineage (NCBI taxonomy): Eukaryota > Metazoa > Chordata > Aves > Trogoniformes > Trogonidae > Trogon > Trogon surrucura. Next base: position 12,574,357 of record CM036623.1, on the reverse strand, counting down.
TATTTCATGCATATTGGTCTATCAGCAAATATAAGATGTTAGAAAGGGCATAGAAATGTGAAACACAAATGAAAAAAAATAAATGGAAAAGGTAGAAATGGAAAGATGGAAATCTTTAAAAGCAATATAAAAATTTGCAGGCGCTTAAGATGTTTTAATATATACGAGACATAAAACTGAGAACACAAGAGGCTAAGAAGCCCAAATCAGATAGAGAAAACACTTAGAAAAATATGGAGACAAAATCCCAAAACCAGGGGAGGAAATGTGAACACACGAGATTAATAACACAGATTACATGATAATCTAACTCTATCAGTTCTCGTTACATATAGAATTTCAATTTACTGTAGGGGAAGTAACTGCAGAAATAAACCAAACATGAATTACTACTATATAATCTCCTTTTATCACAGATATGATGCAAAATGAGCTCTCAGGAACTTCTTCCAGAGAAAAGTGAATTCTGAGAATAGCGGACACAACACTCTTAAAAGAGGTTTTTGTGTATATAAATGTAAGTATAAATGTATGGTATAGCCATGGAAGATCCCAACTATTAAAATATAGTTAAAAATTGTGAAATCAAGAGATTGCAGGGTACCTGATATGAGTGGAATAAAGAATTTTAACTAATGGTTCATGAGCAGAACTGCTGTAAAGGAAGGATTTGGGATTGGTGATGAGAACTACAGGCCATTCTTCAAAGTTCAGATCTGCAAAGCTGAAGAGATCGTGATCAAACGCAAGGATCCGGTACCTATAATGAAAGGAAAAACACTTTGTCCACACAAGCTATTCCATGCACAGCTGATTCCCACGCTTCCCAAGTTCCTAAATGGAACTTGTTTTCCATTTATTTGCTTCTGTAGTTGGTCCTATATTAATCAACTCTATTAACTGTACAGCCAGTCACCTCCGATCAGGTTCATTTTCTTATACATCACTGAAGCACCACTCAAAATTCCCAATATCAAGATCTGCTGAATTCTTCACATGAATCAGGTACATTTGAATTCTTTAACTTACTGTTCATCTAATAAACATTGGTACAGTGTCTGGGTAGGTACTCTAGTTACAGAGGCCCAGCGTGCTCTCTTCATGTATGTAGACAAGAACCTTTCTTAGGATTACTGCAGAATAAAAGCTGACAGACTGCTATACATTCCATGTAGCATCAGATGCTTTTTTATAGGCTGCTGAGGTCACATTTGTCAGGTAGATTATATCTGTGCCTAGAATTCTAACAGCTGGTGCAAAGCATGGGTATTCTGAAGTTGTGATGCTGAATTTTTATTACAGTTTATCTGTCTGACTACAAAGCACATATTAAAGGAATATTTAAAGGTCTTCTTTTTAACCTCTAAACATCAAGAACGAATAAAAAAAATACTTAATTTATTAGCACACTGTTGGTATAGTGAAAGAAATCCCAAACTTGCACACAGAGGCATTTTTCAAAAGCCTTATTAGTAATAACCATTCAGGCTGATCTAATGCTCCTTTCACATTCTCCAAACAGCATAAAAGGGAACCGCAGTATAACCAGGTCTGCTCCATACACTAATTTGCTAACATGGGATTTACTTACTTCCTGTTATCCTTCCAGTCTCCCAGTTCGAGTTCCAAAGTGCCACCACGGTGTTGACTGTGCAAGACTGGCATCAGCCCCCCCAGCGTGTGGAGATGTCCACATAAATAGGCTGTGGCAGAGCTAATCAAAGAACATGAGAATTGTGGTTATTTGGGTGCGTCAGTGGAATGTCATGGACAAGTATGTGAGCAGAGGCAAGAAATGTAGTTCAGACTGAAAACATGCAGGGAAAAGAAGGAAGATCTTACCTCATTAGAGGTCGTATTCCTGGGGCTGGGGAGATGATTGTTGAGGTGGGAAAATGGCCAAACCAGATGGTTTGATTGCTGTGCAGACTTTTGGTCGCCATCAAAGACAGCTCTTCCACTTGATTCTGAAACAGCCAGGTGTTTGAAAGACAACCAAACAAACCTGGTTAATACTCAGGCTATTTGGAAAGAATAGCAAAAGAAAAGCAGAAAAAAAACTAATGAAGAATGCAATTCATCCTCTTTTTTTTTTTTTTTTTCCACAGAGAATACTCTCAGTTGCTTTAGGGACCTGTGCCTGAACAACTGTACTACTAGATGTATCCCTAAAATCCAGTGTTGGAAAAAGAAAGCAAAACCTAAACACTTAACACCTTCCTTGCAACTGAATACATAAACACTGCAATGCAAAGAAAGATTTTTGGTAAGCAATATTTCTATCCTTTCTACTGCTTATTTATGTAGCCAAAGATGACTTCCACTACAGAAGTAAAACAGCCAGCAAAATGGAATTCCAAGATTTATAAAATACCGTGTTTAAAATCCCAAAGAAATTATAGGGTCTCTTCGGGCCTGGGCTGAGCGTGGCATCCATGCAGATAAATGAATAGTTCCCAAAAGAGGTGGTGTGGATGTAATGGAAAGAGCCATCTTTACGCCAGGCAGAGTATTTCCTGCCAAAATAAAATGGGAATGTTGCCGTTAGAAAAGCATGCAGCTATGACAAAAATGACCTGCAAAGAATAAGTGGAAGATTTTTTGCATTAGATCTTGTTCCATCTTGTCACTGCAGTATAGTCTCTTCATAAAACCATGGCATTGAAAAGTCTGTATTTCAAAGATGGTGTATTACATGGGCCAGGTGTAAAGACAAGCAGCACGTTAGCACACAAACACTTAAACTCGTTAGCATAAATATGTTTTCCTTGAGCAACACGGTACTTTTTATGGATAAATGATAGGCCACCAGCATAAATGATGCAAAACAAATATGCAAGATGCCAGGATAGCAGAATCTCACATGACTCTTAATTAAAGGAGATCTACAAAGGAAAAAAACCCAAACCATTGTCTTGTGTTTATTGTTGGTCTCTGGAAGAATTTTTCAAAATTATTTTTTTCTTTGCCTACCTACAAATATCAGGACATCAAGTCTTGTCTGGGCTATTTTGCTAGAAATCTCTGAAGTTACTCTGATGTACAAGGATCAGCTGTTGTCTAATGGAATATGATTTTGAACTAAAGAAATTTGAACCTTTTCAGCTATTTTCCAAAAGACCCAAAACACAGACACTACACCAAACCTTACAAATAGCAGCAGCAGCAGAATTTCCTATTGCTTATTACTCTTTTTTATTTCTTGACATAGCAAATCCTACCAGTTCTCCTGTCACCTAGGGAATGCCATCAGAATTACTCATTCAAAGAGTAAAAGGAGAGGGCAGATTTACAAAACGTAGCCAGCACTGTGCCCTTGTGGCCAGGAAGGCCAATGGCATCCTGGGGTGTATTAGAAGGGGGGTGGTTAGTAGGTCGAGAGAGGTTCTCCTTCCCCTCTACTCTGCCCTGGTGAGACCCCATCTGGAATACTGTGTCCAGTTCTGGGCCCCTCAGTTCAAGAAAGACAGGGAACTGCTGGAGAGAGTCCAGCACAGGGCAACTAGGATGATTAAGGGAGTGGAGCATCTCCCTTATGAGAAAAGACTGAGGGAGCTGGGCCTCTTTAGTTTGGAGAAGAGGAGACTGAGGGGTGACCTCATTAATGTTTACAAATATATCAAGGGTGAGTGTCACGAGGATGGAGCCAGGCTCTTCTCGGTGACAACCAGTGATAGGACAAGGGGTAATGGGCTGAAACTGGAACATAAGAGGTTCCGCTTAAACTCGAGAAGAAACTTCTTCTCAGTGAGGGTGACGGAACACTGGAACAGGCTGCCCAGGGAGGTTGTGTAGTCTCCTTCTCTGGAGACATTCAAGACCTGCCTGGACACGTTCCTATGTAGCATAATCTAGGCGTTCCTGCTCTGGCAGGGGGATTGGACTTGATGATCTTTCGAGGTCCCTTCCAATCCCTAACACTCTATGATTCTATGAAATTACAAACATGGAGGGAAAGAGGTAAGAAGTATGCACAAAGAATTGTCTATTTTCTCAATCTATTCTGCTCTACTAACTGGCAATGGAAAAGATAGAAGGTGAAGAGGGTCCCGTCGGAGAGCCGGTCAAGACAACGACAAATCCCACCGATATGGCTACAAGTAGTTCTCCCTTTATTGCTCCAGACAGCTCAATCTATACAGTTCAGCAGTGTCCCCGCGCCTGCCCCTTAACCGAGTTGGTCAGTTACAGGTTCACACGCGCCAGCGTTTTATTGGGTAGTGCCATTCCACTATGCAAGCGGCTCTCACCCCCCCTTTCTCCCCCTGGCAAGGCTCTTCACAAAACAGATAAAACCTCCTCCTCCCTGTGTTCCAAGGCAGCTTCAAGGACAGAGCCTCTGTTTAGGCCTAAGCTGGGTTGTCCACGCTTTTAAAGTTATACCGCACCTCTGCTCCACAAGAAATTCCTCTACATATCCCCCTTTTTCTTTTTGGACAACCCAGGCTTCATCCGCTAGCTTGCTTATCATTTTCTTGATTATATTTCTCAAACAACTAAACATAACTAAGCCTATAACAATTAAAACTGCAATAACCAAAAATGTCTTAACTAAACTCTTAATTCATCCTGTCAAAGTTCTCACACCCATCACCCTAAATCATCCAGACCTGCAGTCACTGGGGAGCCCCTGTTGCAGCGAGGTTTCTGGAGAGCCCTCCCGACAATTGGGAAGTCCTACGCAGTGCGTCCACCCGTAGGTGAGGTTTCCGAAGTCGCTGCAAGAGGGTCCAGCACTTACACTATTAAATAAACAACCTTACATACGTTGAATGCGGGAACATCTGGTGTTGTTTGCCCCGTTGAATTCTTCCCACAGCTTGGCCAGGGCTGAAGGAAGAATACAAGGGAGTCTCCCTACCTATTTTGGTCCTTAATCACACACTTCTAACAAAGCAAAAAGCAGCTGGTTTCCCCCACCTTGCTTTTAGCTAAAGAAAGCTCACTTTGCTGGTTATTACCATCAACCCTAACAACATATAAGGAATCAGAAACCACATTGAGAGGCTCTTTGCTCCAATTCTGGAAAGTCCAACGTACAGCTTTCAGTTCGAGTACTTGTAAGCTATCTGCAACGTCACCCTGGATTGTATGATGCTTCCACGCTCCCTGTTGTTGCCAGACACCTGCTGCGCTTCTCGTCTTCCGCCCTGCGTCTTTGAAGATCGTCCTTCCATCCACTGGTTGCTTTGAGCACAGGGGTTTTTCTAGCCATTTGTGTTGCTCAATTACTTGCCATAGTGGGCCCTTAGGACGCTTGTTGTGAACCAGACCAGAGTAGCCCAGCGATGCTTCCTGGATTTCGATGGAGTGCCACAGTTGCCATTCCAAGTCTTCATTTCTAACGGGAATACTAATGTCTGCCGGCTCCAACCCATCTATTTCCATTATTCGAGATCAGCCCTTTTGGATCAACGCGGCGATGGCTTCTGTTCTTTTCATTAGGCGAAATTTAGGTTGCACTGGTAAGAATACCCATTCTATTATTCTTGCTGACTCTCCAGTGGATTCCTCCCCCTTTTTCTTTTGCCATTGAAGCACAATGGCAAGAGGGTTGGAATCTGTATTGATGATAAGCAATGACAGGGGGCGATTCTCAAGACGGCATGCACTCCATCCTGTTTGTAATTTAGCAGTTACTTGTTCAAGCACTTTTGTTTGTTCTGCTATTCACAGCCTGTCTTTAGTCATCGGCCACTGCTCCACCCATACAGGTAATCTTTTGTATGGGCAGCTGTTCGGCAGTGGCCGTCATGATAAATGCTAATCAGTGGTTAATACCATTCCGAGTTGAGACAGCAAGTCTCTGCCTATCAGGCCTTGAAGAGTTGAAGGTAACTGCATTACATATGGCCGAAAGACTATTTGTTGTCCATCTTCAAAAACTATAGTCACAGGGTCTCTACTGGATTGAGGAGTTTTCATTCCTCCCACTCCCACAATTTGTGTCATGGGAGCCTGCAGGGGCCATGTGGGTGGCCAGTACGTTTGATTAATGATGGTGACATCCGCCCCGGTGTCGAGCATTGGTCTTAACTGAACTTGACTTTCCCCCCGTTGTAGGGTGACTCTTCTTTGTGGCCGGGAATTCATGTCTAGTGTCAAGAAGACGTCAAATCCTGATGACCCAAAGCCTTCATCTCCTCTTTGCTTTTGTCCCTCTTCTGGATGTGGCTGATGTGGATGGGCTGATTCAAGGGCAACGATCTGGGCAATCTTGCTTCCTTCTGGGATGGTGACAGGTGGTTGTAATGCATAAGCCATAATCTTTATTTGACCTGTATAGTCGGCATCAATAACTCCCGGTAATACTACAACTCCTTGTTTGCTGGTAGATGACCGTCCCAGCAGCAACCCTCCAACAAAAGAGTCAGTTGAAAATAATGGGCCAAATGCAGTTGTCGGGATCAATGCTACTTGTTTGTCTTGCAGTGTAACTTCTACTGCGGTTGCCACATCCACGCCGAGGCTTCCCCAGGTAGCGGGTTTGTTTCGTTGTAGGAAACCGTCTGTGGTTTCGGTTGAGTTTGGGCACTGATTTGTGTCTTGGCGCGTGGACCCTGTGCGCTGTGCTTGTAGTTTTCCGACTTTCTGCATGCCACGGTAGCATGGGCGTCACTGTTACATATGTGACACCATACAGTCTTTTGGCATGTTCTTCTCCAATGTCCGGATTCTCCGCAGCGAAAGCACGGTCCCGCTGCTGGCCCATTGGCTGCTTTTTTCTTCGGATTACCAAACCAGCTGTTTTTTCTTCCAGATAAAGCAGCTGCTATCACGTGTCCTTGCCTTTCAATGGCACCTTACATGGCCGAGGTAAAGGCTGCAGCTTGGCTGCTTTGTTCTGCTCGTGATGCTCGTAATAACATTTCATCCACTCCTGCGCCCTGTGGTAAGGTGGCCAAAATGGCTTTAGTACTTGAATTGGAATTTTCAAAAGCAAGTGTACGGAACAAGTGTTCTTGCAATGGCTCAGTTAACTCGGTAGCATCCTTTATGGCAGCAGACAATCGATCAACAAATTGATTAAATGGCTCAGTCATCCCTTGTCGTACCGTTGCATACGGGGGTGATTTTTTCTTTTCTGGGACTGATAACAGCGCTCGATGAGCCAGAGTCTGAGAAACCTGATGTATGATTGTCGGATACGTCAGTTGGGTTGCAGTGGTGGCATAATTTCCGCTACCAGTCAACATATCTGCTTGTAGCCCATATAAAGGATCGTTAATTTCACGGTGTTTGTTGGCCTCTTCCAGAGCCAATCTTTTCCATTCTCTCTCCCACAGTAAATATTGTGACGGGCTTAATAATAACGAAGCAATATTAGTGCAGTCATTTGGGCACAATACGTCTGCTGTAAAAATGAATTGTATAATACTTCGTGCAGCTTCTGATCGGATGCCATGTGTGGTGACAGTCTGTTTCGCTTGCTGTAAGATCTTCCAATCATGAGGTTCCCAGGTCCCTTGTCCGTTATTAATGGTAACGGGACACGCAATCGAAATGGCTGCTTCCCAATCTCCGTCTATTATGGCATCTCTGATGACACCGCTCCATCGCTGTTGCAAAGGATCCTTTATGGTTCGAGTCTGAAAGTCAGGCTTGAATGAGGGAGCTGATGGTAGTGGGGGAGCTGAGGGTTCAGCTGGTGGTACTATATGGGATAATGGTTGAATCTCTCGCGGGACCTTAGAAATGGTTTCTGGTTGCCTCCAAAGTGACGATGAGACTGGTTTAAGGGTTTCCTCTAATTCTTGCTGTCTAATTGATAATTCAGCGAGCTTGTTCAGGATCTCTTTCAGAGGTTCATTCAGATCTTCCTCTTTCTTGGTCCGAGGCCTCTCCATTCGCTGCATAACGTGATCATTACCTCTGACAGATTGGTCAGGAGTCAGTTCTGATTCAGAATCCTCGTCGGAAAAGGGTATCAAAGGGTTAATTTTCGGGCGACAGTCGGCTCCGCCCTGTGCCTCCTCTTTCTGCTGGGCCGCGCCTTTCGAGTCCCGCGGCAGCGCCGCTTCCGGGTTTGGCTCAGTTACAACCGGCTTCTGTAACAAGTCTTTCAGAGAGGAGCACACCGGGGCCGCTGTACCCTTCATGGGGCGTGTCTGTCCTAGCCGAAAAAATGTCGCCAGTCGGGACGAGCAGGGGCTTTCTTCCTTTGCCTTTTTCCTTTCCTGCTCTCCCCCCAACGCTTCGATCGCCGCCGCGGCAACTTTATTTTCTGTTTGCATGATTTCTAGAGTGCGTATTACGGTTTTCCAAGCAGTTCCTAGTCCTTTCGCTTCTTTTCCTTCTTTTCCTCCCTCTAAAGTACAGTCCCACAATAGATTTCCTACTTCACGCCATTCCGTTGAGCTAAAGATTAACGACGGGTCGTTCATTTTCTCCCGCTTCCGAGCCCATTGGATCAGGGCCAGTATATCTCGCTCCTTCACTTTTTCTCCTCTCTTAGAGAGTATATCAACAAGGAGGCGAGTTGCCGCGTCAGTTTCCATCGCGGTCTTACCTTGGCAGGGGCTTGATCGGCCACTCAAAGTCTGGTCTCCGGTGCCCTTTTGGTCACACCTGGAATTCTCCTGCCTCCGGCTCTCCAGCTCCCAAATCGGCTCACGTCCGATGCTTTGGAGTCTTTCCATATTCAAGCAATCCGCATTTAAGCAATTCCCCATTTTCAGCCTGTTCGGGCGCCAGATGAAGAGGGTCCCGTCGGAGAGCCGGTCAAGACAACGACAAATCCCACCGATATGGCTACAAGTAGTTCTCCCTTTATTGCTCCAGACAGCTCAATCTATACAGTTCAGCAGTGTCCCCGCGCCTGCCCCTTAACCGAGTTGGTCAGTTACAGGTTCACACGCGCCAGCGTTTTATTGGGTAGTGCCATTCCACTATGCAAGCGGCTCTCACCCCCCCTTTCTCCCCCTGGCAAGGCTCTTCACAAAACAGATAAAACCTCCTCCTCCCTGTGTTCCAAGGCAGCTTCAAGGACAGAGCCTCTGTTTAGGCCTAAGCTGGGTTGTCCACGCTTTTAAAGTTATACCGCACCTCTGCTCCACAAGAAATTCCTCTACAAGAAGGAATAGCAAATATGATTCTGGACTACAGAAAAGTCAATGAAAAAGCATATATGTGGTAACGAAAACAGAATATTGTTTAGTGAGTCTGACCTTGAATATAACAGCATATAAAGTACCTGTAATAATTCTGAACACTATCCAGGTATGGAATGTTGAATGAATCTACAAGCAAGAGAAAAGGGAAAAGAAGAAACTTTCAGATCAATTGGTCATTACTCTCAGTATTTTATTTCCTAACGTTGAGATAAAGCAGTCTCAGCAGGCACTGAAGAGCTATTTCATTTTAAACAGGTAACTGACAAGCAGGCTGTCTAACTGTGCAGAGAAGACATTATATACTTGATGCAGTTGACCTAAAAGTGGGAATAGTTTTCTCATTTGCTATTCAATCCAAAGATAAAGTTGTTGTGGGAACACAAATTATTTAGTGGCTAGTAGCTAACCACGCGTCTCACTTTGTTTAGAAAGCTTTTTGGATGCGGTGCATTCTCTGTAAGTATAAAGACCTAACTCATCAAAGGAGACTAAAGTAGCAACATCAACAACTTGGAGAGCTTTTTAGTGCAACCAGGAGCTCTCCATTAAGGCTGGTAACAAAAGCCTTAGGGAAATGGGAGTAAAATGTCATGTATGGGCTGTATATGACAAAAGCATGTACTTTTTTGTTTCCCCCAGTACTAGACTTTCTAGTTTTGCCCTTCCTGTCACAGCTGGATTATACAGCCTACAAGGCTGTTAGTGTGTGTTTGAATGCTTAGAATGTAGCGACAACTACGATGAATAATTCAATGAAAACACAATAAATTAAGACTCTTACTTCCCTGGTACCCCAGCAAGTGCCTGTAAATAAAGCATGCCCTCAGCAGAGCAGACACGTGGATGACAAGCCCTTCTATCAACTCATAACCACCACTAACACGCTAGTAAGTGCTAACACTTTACCTCTATACTCTAACTTGCCTAAATCTGTAATCACAGGAAAGAAAAAGATGTTTCACCTCCTTCTTACCATGATTCCCTTTGATGTCTATCCACTTGGTTTTTTCCATGACTCTTGATCTCTTCAGGATTGACTGGTAAGTTTGCCATTCTATTTCCACCTGCTCAGATCCCAGTTTATCTCTTGTCTTAGCATCTGTCAGGTCACCTGAAGCATACAAAGGTGAGATACAACTAGAGGCCTACACAGCTGATACAAATACTGTAACCAGGCAAGCGTGCAATCCGGGCCTCCCAGCCCAGCTGGCTGTAGGCCTCCTGTGTGCAACCCAGATGTTCCTGCCATTCGGTCTGAGAGGTTACTACAAGGGTAAATGCCTTGTAACACGTTTAATTGCACACATTCTGCATCCCCTCGAGATCCAATTAAAGTTTGAAGTATTCCCACTTCTGTTCATATGGGAAAGCCTCCCTGCATTGCTCGTAAAAAGACAAATGCTATTTCTGAACTCTTAACTTAAAAAGCAAGCAGCAGATAAGTAACTCCCTGTAGAAGCAAAAGTCCAGGTCTAGCATTAAGATTCTAAAGCCTGGCTCCAAGTATTTTTTATTTGCTTGATGTAACATAATCCATTTCAATACCAACAGCAAGCTATCAAATGAAATGGCAAGGTTTATTTCACCTGCCTTGGTACATGTTTAAATGGAAAACAGCAATGAAACCTTACAGGAGCTCACAGGGCAATTTCATATAAATGAGCAGGGATTGTTCTGAGACAGGAACTCGCTCTTAATGGCTAATCAGAAACACTCCTCACTTCTGTAACTTCAAATATGAAGAATAATGTAGAATCACTATCAGGAGGACAAGAGGGAAGGATGGTAGCAGGTAGCAAGGACTAAGGTGTAGCGACAAATACTGGGAAATCAATAGCTATAATGCACAATTGTGTCTTTGTTACATACAATACACGTTAAACTCACTGTTAGACTCAGGATATTGAACAAAAACTAATTCTCTTGAGTTGAGAAGGTATTCTCTTCTGCTTCTAGAAGTCTACCTTCAGCTGCAATTCCATTTCTATCACTTAAGACACCTTAAGGCTTTACAATTCTCTCTTGAGATCCCAGAATTTCGCTTATTTGCTTTTTTGACAGCACATTCGACAGGAAATTCACACGTTTGAATTGCTTACCTGTTGCTAGAACAAGTGCTGGCTGAATTATATCAATTGTTTCAGAACAGAATTTTTCGAAGTCCACAGTTCGTTTGGGATCCTGAAATCTACTGATATGAATATCTGACACCTGCAAAAGAGAAAAACAAAACGCTGTCCCAAGCAGAGGGTTGTTGCTGCCCAGGTTGTTCAGCAAAGCCAAGTACATAAGCATGCAACATAAGAGCAGTCACAGTGATTCCGGTCAGCATAAGGGATACAGGTAGAAACAGAAGTGGATGGCGAGGGGAGAACAAAAGCAGAGCAAGCATACGATACTGCATCTCTAATCCCTGCATCAAGAACATTTCCTTAAATCTAAGGGCACACAATAATATGGGGAGACACTTAGCTACCTGCAGCAGGTTTTGATGGCTCTAAGTGGCCTGTGGACTTTCAAATTCCATGAGGTTCTGGTGCGACACAGCGATCTTGCTGCAAGAGAGACTATTAAACAGTTTTGCGAGTAAGAACAGGTTAAAGGTACATAGGACTTGAAGCAGACTGATAACAGATTCTGTACCTGATGAGACATTTCCAGTAGCTAGGTGAAGGTATTTCTAACATTCTACTCATGCATTTTAATGGAGCTAATGAGTGTGTTCAGATCCCACTCTGTGTGCCTTCACAAAAGCAAAGATTGCCCAAGAAATGATGATGCCACTTGTACATAACTGTAAAAGATGCTGTTCATTTTGGAATGAAACAGTCAAAGCTGCTACATCACAAGAGCCATATGGGGCAGGATGGGGAGAATAAGAAAAGTAAGATTTTTTTTTTTCCACTGCGGCTTTTCAAGTCTGTCCAAAATAAATCTTGGATGAATGCTTTCAATTCTGCCTCCCTTTCCACTTCAATCAATCAATTAATAAATTATCCTCCAAAGTTTAGACAACTGGTATTTGATGCTCAAAAAACATGCAGCACATGCTCATGGCTGTCTAACAATATCACTAAGAAAGAAGAACATTAACATTTACCTTCGATTTAACAAACCTGGGTCTTGTAAAGCTTCTTCCTTTTTGCAAAATGCAGATAAAATACCTTGGAGACAAAATGCCTTAGCTTTTATTTATTCAGTGTATTTGAATATGAAGGAAACACTGACTGACTACAGTTTTTTTAATCTTCTTAGGAAAATTCCCCATTTGCTTATACAGAACTTTTGCCTAGATCAGAATGCTAAACCAGGTAAACACTTTTAGGCACAACCTGAACTACATTTGTATGGACGCATTCAAGCTAGTGTGAATCAAAGAGCACAGTAAAACTATCTCAATACATTAAACCTAATTTAATCACTGGTGAGGATACAACATCTTATTTTGCTTCTCCTCAGCCTGTTGATTTGCAATTCATCTATCTCAGCAATCAAACAGAGAAAATGAAAACTTCCACTGTTGCAGTCTCCAGATTCTTGAGCAAAAAGTCTTACAAGAAACCCTACTCCTGTTCTACTCGTAACTACGGACAATGTAAATTTCCAACTGTTTAGCAGACAGTGGTTGGGAAGCCTGGTTTTCTACAAAGATCTTCCTGCTTTTTTCCCCCTAATATGTTTAAGACTTAGAAAAGGCTTTTCTTGTAAGTTACAGTGTCCTGGGACTAAGTTTCTGTTATCACTAAAAGCCATGAAATAGGAAGATCTTGGGAGTGGAGCTTCTCCCCTCCCTTTCTTTTTTTCTCATTAATTTCAAAATATGTCCCAAAAAACAGGAAGTCAGTAGGCAAGGGGAAAAGCTTGCAATGCTTTTGTTTAATTTCCCAAAACGTAGGTAAAAGTCACTTGCTGCATTTCTTTTCTCTTTCATCTCCTTTCACTGACTGATATGGAAGCTTGGCCTCTCTCATTGCATCGCAGGCAGTAACTTTCATCAAAATGGGTTGGAGGAGACTCCCAAAATAGGTGAGGAGAAATCACCATCTACATTCCTTATCTAGAGAAGATGTGGTGCAGGAAAAGCAGGCATTAACAAGGGACAATATTACAAGGCCTACTGCAACAGTAAAATGCATCCAGCTGACAGAAACGGGAGAAAAATCAACTGTAAGCTTGCCAAATGCTGAACTAGAGTGCCTGTTAGGAACTGGGTAAGAAAGGAAGTTCTGCGATAAGAAAGGCAAAAGAACCATTAATACAAAATTATAGTACAAAGATCGCAATTTTGTTCAGTTTAAGAAGAGACAGTTCTGTGGACAGGAGGGAAAATAAGGCAGGAGCTGCTGGGAGCAGCACCGTTCATCTTGAGCTCTATGCAGTGACCTAGGCTCCACCTTCGGAGTCACCAGGGAGCCTGAAGCCTGTTTCCCACAACGTCAACAGGCACAACACTGGATGTAGTGCTTGATTAATTTCCAAGTTAGGTCAGTGATAAAGCAGCTGTTAAAGGCCACATCTGAAAGAGAACATAACCACTTGAAAGTAAAGCCAAATCTCAAATTAGCTGTCTCATGATCTACCCTTGGGAGAGCTCCACTTGAAGTAACACAACCAGAGGGAACATGCCAAAAGAGGTATGGAGCTGCACTTGCTGCTTGTCAAGTACAGCTCTGCAGCTTCTGTATGCTGCTGTAATTGACACTCTTCAAGACAGCAACTCAAGACAGGTCTTATCTACATTAATACAGGTATATCTGTCATATGGAAATCTGTTCTGCAGTCAAGATAAATCTTTAGTCACTTAAGGAAAAACTACTGAAAAAAACTAACTTTGAAAATACACAGCAATTGCCAGCAGGTCAAGAGAGGTGATTCTGCCCCTCTGCTCTTGTGACACCCAACCTGGAGTGCTGCGTCCAGCTTTGGAGTCCCCAACACAAGAAGGACATGGACCTGTTGGAATGGGTCCAGAGGAGGCCACAAAGATGATCAGAGGGCTGGAGAACCTCTCCTACAAGGAAAGGCTGAAAGAATTGGGGTTGTTCAGCCTGGAGAAGGCTCCACGGAAACCTTACAGTAGCCTTCCAGTACCTGAAGGGAGCTACAGGAAAGCTGGGGAGGCACTGTTTACAAGGGTGTGGTAAGGACAAGGGGCAATGGTTTTAAACTAGAGCAGGGTAGATTTAAATTAGGAAGAAGTACTTTACTAAGAGGGTGGTAAGACACCAGAACAGATTGCCTGGAGAAGTTGCGGATGCCTCATCCCTGGAAGTGTTCAAGGCCAGGCTGGACAGGACTGAGCAACTTGTTCTAGTGGGAGGTGTCCCTGCCCATGGCAGGGGGTTGGAACTAGATATCTTTAAGGTCCCTCCCGGTTCAAAACAGCCTGTGATTCTATGACTGGAGAGAACAAAAGGCTTAATAACACACCAGCTTATGCACTAAGAGCACTGCCTGCAGCTAATTATTTAGGCAAAGCGTCCTTGAGTTTGAGAATAAAAGCAAAATAGTAAAAGCAGCCTATTTGTCAGAGGGAGCTGCACAGCAACCCCTGTGACATCTCAGCTGTTGATTACCTGCAAATACGTAAGCAGCTTGCGGTTAATTACACACTAAGTGCTTCAGGAGTGCTCTAGGGGCAAGAGTCGGAGAAGAGGCCACAGAAGCACCCAGACGTGACAGTTCATGTCCAAGACTACGCCAGGTTAATTTGGACTTTATGTACAACCTGGAAACAAAGCTGTGTACATTTAAATTAGCAGACATCACTCTTCTACTGGCACCGTACCTCCTACTGCTAAACTATTTGTTTATTAGTTATTATATTAGTTATTATTAGCTGTTACACTATTAGTTACAACCTTTCTGAGTTTTGGAAGGGGAAAGGGGCAGGCATTTCGTATCAGACAATACCGTATCGGGTACTGACGCAATACAGAGGACAATATAACAATTAGGTGAGCTTTAATTACCCACTTCTACCACGTCCATTTCTCCTTTGCGGCAGTCTAGCACACTGGCCCCACACCTGTACCCTGCACAGCGACGAGGGGGATGTTTGCCGGCAGGAGGGGCCACTGCTCTCGCCTCCCGCCGTTCCACCCACAGCCACCGCTACCCCTCCGGAGCCCCGGCGTATTATTTTCCGTGTGTGGAGGGAGAGAGGGAGAGGAGGGCAGGAGGGAGAGAGGGAGCGGAGGGAGGGGGGGCCGTGCCTCGGCGCGGGGCGGCTGGCGGCCCCACTCACCTGCAGCGCCCACAGCAGGCTGGCGGCCTCCGCCCCGGGGGCGGGCTGCGGGGCCCGCCGGCGCTCGGCCGGCCCCAGCGGAGCCCCGGTCCCCGAAGGCGCGCACCAATCCACCAGCAAGGCCACGGCGGCGGCGGTCAGCAGCGCCACGACCAGCTTCAGCATGCTGCGCCGGGCTGTCACCGTGCGCCCACCCCGGCGCAGCGCCCTCCGTCGCTCCGTCCCGCCCGGCGCCGGGCAGCGCCACTGGCTTCAGTACTTCCGCGTAGCGGCCCAGCCCCGCGGCCTGTCGGGCCGCCCCTGCCGCTCGCCGGCGCTTGGCTTGGGGCAGCGGTGCCGGCGGCGGGAAGGGGCGGGCGCTCCTCTGGTTTTGGCGGTGCCGTGAGGCGAGGCTGCGGGGTCTGCCTGAGGTGGCTGCAGGCCTCCCCCTCCCCGCCCCGGGTTCGAGCGTGTTGCAGGCGAAAGTAAAAAGGGTGAAAAGGGTGACAGAGTTAACTGGACTGTACGTTAGTCCTCGAACCGGTTTAGTGATGCGGGGGGGGGAGTCGGAAGTTCCGTGAGGAGGCCTCAGCGCATTTCTAGGGCTAAAAGCGGTCGGGACAAAAAATAAACCAGGCAGAGATCAGTGTGTCATCCCACTTTCTACCAGCTACATCATATAAACATTAACTTACTGTTTGTTCCTGTCAGTATTTATAATTCTACCTGCTCATAAATCCAGATAATTGCCTTTTTTGCTCCTGAGATGCTTAAAAAAGGCTTTTTATGGTCTTTTGAACAGGTCGTGGGTTTTTTTTCATATACACCATTTTAAACCTATGACAACTGTACAGCTTTCCTGCCTAGAGGAAAGCTGGGGAGGGACTGTTCACAAGGGCGTGTAGTGACAGGGCGAGGGGCAAGGGTTTTAAACTAGAGCAGGGTAGATTCAAATTAGGCATTAGGAAGAAGTTCTTCCCTGTGTGGATGGTGAAGCACTGGCACAGGTTGCCCAGGGAAGCTGTGGATGCCTCATCCCTGGCAGTGCCCAAAGCCAGGCTGGACGGGGCTTTGAGCAACCTGGTCTGGCGGGAGGGGTCCCTGCCCAGGGCAGGGGGTTGGAACTAGATGACCTTTAAGATCTCTTCTAACCTAAACCATTCTGATTCTATGCGAATTGGTAAGATATTTTTTGCTGTCACCTCTCTGTTTTCCTAACTGCTGCCCACATTTACTGGGGAGGTTTTTTCTTACCATCCTCTGTGTAGGCTTAGCTGGAAAAGCTTCTGTCACTTTACATCACTGTTTTCTTTGATATTTAATGTATTCTCAAATAACTTTCCAGGTAGAAGTTTCTAATTCAATATTGCTTAATTTTCATTATCTTTTCTCATATAAGCCATCACAGGAAAAACTGCTTAGATCAGTCACACTTTATTAATATATTGCACCTTTTTTCAGATGTTCTTGGTAATTTAGCTCTTCTTTTGTGGGATTTAGGATATGCCCACTGTTTCTTCCAGCTGCCTTCCATCTTGCTTGTCTGCTTCCCAGTTCCCCCCAAAGAACACCCCAAAACAACTGTTTTTAAATCAGCAGTTAGCAATCAGTAATCTTGGGGAGGAATCTTGAAAACTAGAGTTTGCTCAGTTTCTTCCTGGAGCTCTGCCATTTTATTTTAGCTCTAGCAGGACTGCCAAGCTTCAGCATTTTGTCTCTCTTAAGATATATCTGAACTTCTGCTTCATTCTTATTCCTCCATTACTTTAGTATCTATGGGGATCTTGGGTGTTTTGTGCCATTTCTCCCTGGGTAGTGGTGCCAACTTGTTTTTTAAAAGGTTTGCTGCCACTTATTTTGCTTTTAAGGTAGAGCCACACAAGACACCTCTCTGCAGGCAGCCCTCTTGCTGCTTGTGCACTTTTTTGGCTGTCTTGGAATCGCAGCCTTGCTTCTCCTGCTCAACTACATTGGAAGCTGGGTTGTCCAATCGCTATTGTTGTGGCTAAAACATGAGGACTCCTCGAGTAATCGCAGTCTAAACGTGGCTGCTGTGCAAGCACCGCTGCTGGTTAGCAGTCAGCCATGCTATCAGAAAGGTTTGAGTACATATCTGCAACACCTACAGGCAAAACTAGATGAAGCTTTAAATTGTTCAGCAGCTTAATGGAAAAATTCACCTTTTTTAATGCCTCACACATCTGTCTCGGTGATGATAACTGCACGGTAGTTTTATGTAACAGGTTTCAATAATGTAATTAAGTCCTTGCTGACTTCTTAAAATGAAGTGGCAGCTGCTACAGAGGAGCTACAGTCAGATGTTCTGAAGAATAAGACCTTTGTGAGTACCTGCAACCAGGTACAGTGGGAAAAATACCAAATATACCTGAGGTCACCTGCAAACTTTATCCCATCTGTACTGATAACTGTGGAACATGGAAACGTGACTCGGAGGCTTGAAGCAGTGAGACTGCAATGGGAGGAGGCAGTCATCTTCAGAACAGAGGTATCAGACATTCAACAGGTGGTTAGCATGCGAGCCTGGAATGTCCAAAGTTGTTGCTATTTGTCGATGTCCCCAACTCTAGAAAGGCATAAACACAGCAAATTGTGCAACTGGACTGGTTTGCAAGAGTCTGGAGGACTTCCAGCAGCGCCTGGGCCAGGTCTGTCACAGAGCAGCCAAGTTCCCAAGCACCCTCATCTTCTGCCAGAGCAGCAGATGCGGAGTACCCAGAGCAGTTCTCGTGTCCTGCAGTGTGTAGGTACAGAGGAAAAATTGTGACCTTGGGAACAGAGACTAAAGCTACTGCTCCTTCCTATGCTTGTACCAAGTTGGTAAAATTTTGCCTTCACGTAGCCTAAGCAGGAGACATATGCTGTGTCTGCTGAGGTACTACAAACCGGCATGCGTGTACATGAAAATTACTCAAGCTATTATCTTGCTGTTAATGCACGACTCTAAGCAAACACTCAAATCGCGCAGATTCATCCACGTCACTCTCAGGACGAAGCGGAGCCTCCCTCGCCGACCGTGCTGGCAGGTCCCGGGCAAGCGCTTGGCCTCGGCCTCCCGCGGGAGGCGCTGCCGCACGGGCCCGGGCCTGTCCAGCCTCTCCCGGCGCTCCCAAGGGGAACCGGCTTGGCCGTACTCGCTTCAGTTCACTGCCCGGCCTTCAGCTGCCGGAGGTGACCTCCCGCCCTCGGCCATCGGCCTCCTGTCGCCCCCCGGCACAGGCCTCACGGCCGCCGCCATCGTTTCCCCCCTCTCCGCGGGGAACAGGCGCGCGGGGCGGGCGGCGCCTGCGCGCTGCAGCGCGGGCCGCCGAGTCGCGCGCGCGGGGGGGGGAGCGCGGGCCGTGGGCGCAGGTGACGGCGTCGGCTCCTTCCGGGCGGTGACGGCGTCGCCGGCCGCATCCCTCGCTCTCAAAATGGCGGACGGAGGCGACGGAGGTGCCGGAGCGGCCGGCGCAGCGGGCGGCCGGGTCTCCGCGCCGCCCCAGGAGCGAGCCACGGTGAGGCCACAGCCCGGCGCGGTTCCCCTTGCCCCCACTCGGGGGCAGCCCTGTGCCCTGCCCGCGCTGCCAACCGCGCCGCTCAGTAGAGGCTTTTTTTTCCCGGCCGCGGAGGGATCCGGCGTCCCCCTCCTTCCCCCAGGGGCAGGCGGGGGGGGGAAGCTCTGTCCTCCCTGGCGGCGCCGCGGAGGGGCTGGACGCGCCGCTGTGCGCCCGCTGGGGCCGGCGGGCGGCGGCACCTGCTGAGGCGCGGGAGCGGGGGAAGGAGGGCGGGCGCCCCTCTGTGCGGGCACAACCGCTGGAGAGCCGGCCCTGCCCTGGGCCCGGCGAGCCTCCGCCCGGAGGGAAGCGGTTGGGCACCAGCTCCCCTCAGCATCTCCCACCCCTCGCCCCGTGTCGGCGTTCGACCCGTGTGTAAATTAAACGAGATCAAAGTTTACGAAGCTTCGAAAGCGTCCTTAAACCGCGGTAGCCCGTGAGTGCGTCTCTGGTCCTTTTTTTGACTTTACCTTTCTTAGTTAAAGGTGACAGTACTGTGGAACCAAAAAAGACAACAACAAAACTCCAAGTGACAGGTTATTGTTCTGCAGAGTGTGAATGAAGCAACAAATATAGAAGAGATGTAGGTGGAGGCAGTTGTTTGTTTGCTGAACAGAATTATTCTCTTTTTTTTTTTTTTCCTTCTATTTTTTCTGTTAATTGCTTTAGTCACTTATGGATTTAATGCTCCCTTACGGAACCCAACTTGGCATTGAATCTGCCTGGGGCTGGTGGGTAAGGGCCTTCTGTGCTCTGCCTCACAACCCGCTGAAGTGATTACTGTGTTGCAACCAGTTTTCCTAGCAGAGTTTGTAACCCAAAGACTGTCTATTTTAGAAAGGGAGTCTTCAATGTGTTATCTACAAAGCTTACATTTTATGTTACATTTTCTTGTAACAACCTGTTGCAGTGACTTCTTGCAGTTTTAAATCTAACCTCTCTGAAACTGAATTAACCTGCTTAGACCTGATGATGTGCCCATGGAATTTTACATTGGTTCGTTAAGCTAAGTTAATTTAAAACTTCATCTTTAGGTTAACCAGCATATCCTTTTTTTGTTAATAAACCCTTAACTGCACAAAATCAACCCCGCTGTTTTTAGAACAGAGCAGTGTGTTAGCAGAACCGTGTATACGGCACGCTTGTGTTGGCATCCAAGAACTGGAGTCCACGAAGTTGCAACAGGTAGCTGGAGCATCACCAAGGTCCTGCTCACATCCGTTATGTTTAGTGCCCTAGTGAAGTGCTTTCATTTTGATACAGCGCGGAGCAACGCCACGGTTTTCCCTTCCTTGTTTGCTTCCATGTTGGTAATTTTTGTGGCTTTCATTAGTGCAGGAGTGAGCTGTGCTTGTGAAGGTATCAGTCACCTTTGCTCAAGCCCATGTGAAGTGCACACATTGTGGTTGCTGTGATACTGTTTTGGTGCTGTGAGAGGTACCCAGCTCCGAGTGGCTATTCCTGAGGGCGTGTGACTGTTTAAGTGGCCTCTAGATCCCAGAGCAGTAGAGAACATGGGGATAAACAGACCAGTTTTGATGTGTAAGCGAGAGCAGTTGGCATATACTGAGTGCTAAAGACAGATAGATACATCTGAATTTTAGTATACATCCAGTCACCGCAGAATTAGACTACATGTACAATGGAAATGATAACTGGAAAAATTGCGTGGTTGTAAGCCAAGTTTGAGTACACAGGTTATTAATATAAAAAACTAGTGGGTTTTTTTGTTGTTTTTTTTTTTTCCCCACAATATAACTATACCAAAGTAATGAATTACTTCTTTATAAATATCTGCTGCAGTTGTAATTTTTGAAGCATGGTCTGGTGCTAAGAAATTTGATAGATGTTCAAGGGTAGGAGACCACAGTATGGATGTTATGGATCAAACAAGGAAAGGACTGAAGTATTTGCTTTGTTTCTTTAGAAGTGAAATAGAAACATCTGTCAAATGAACAGTCACAACCTAAAAAGTTGTGTAACTTTTTTTCTATGTGATACTGAATTCCTGTTTCCCTTCATGTTCACGTGTTAATGATACGTTGCTATCTACCAAATGCAGGTCTGACCAAAAATTTTGGAACACAAACATTGTTTAGATTGCATGCCTCAAAAACTTGGGAGGTCTTTTTAGAATTTCTGGCTACTTTGTTTTGCCTGTTGAACCTATGTAGTAGTGTCCTGCTAGTACTGGAGGCTGTTTAGGCTGGTGTGTCCTGTTGACAGGCACAATGGTAGAGGCATTTAAGGCAGAGAGAGACCTCCTGCAGGCCGTGGTTTCACTTCAGGTGTCTCCTTGGGCACCTCTTCGCATCCGGGTGCTCACCCCCATGAACTAAAGCTGCACCCCTGTGATTTTGGAGATGACTGTGACTTAAAACTGACACTTGACCTATAGTTTCAAGGAGGATGAAGTTGGGTCTGTGAGTTGTTTATCCTGAAAATGACAGTAGTTTTAGCTGTCTAGCGGCTGAAACAGTAACTGGTGGCGCTGCTGGTTACTTGTGCTTCTCTGGATGTCACTGGTTTGCTGTAAGTTCAGCTAAACTGGTCGTTGCTGGAGACTACTAGAATCAAGGTAGATTCCACTGTAGACAAAGCTTTAGTAGTCTGAGGTGTTGCTATGAGTCTCATTCCCAGTGGGCAAACACCTGCATCATTAAAGCATATTTTGACATTAATTGGCTTTTGGCTTGGCAGCCAAAGTTTAAATGACTGTAGGGATCAAACAGTTCTTCTATGTATTCAGGTCAGAGTTGATGTTTTGTTAGGACAGTGTTAGACAGTCTTGAGTGTTACTCATGTTGTGCCAATAGAAAATAACTTTTGATACCAAACCTGCTGCTTTCGGTGCAATTACTGATATTTAGTGCAGAGCAAAGTTTGGTACGTGGCTGTTTCACAGCTATGTTAAATAAAGGAACCATGTGACTGATGTGTCAGAAAACAGGTATTTCATAAATGAGTTCTAAGTGGGCATTTTTTAAGCTTAGATTCTCTACTAAAACATTGGCAATGCTTTGTTACAGAATGCAAAACACATCATGGACGGCCATGTAGTGCTGCTGGTGTGACAAAAAAATAGAGTAAGCTTCCATTTTAAATCCCTGAACTGTCCCCTTCCAGAGATAGTGGAATTTATGCTCTTAAAAAAATGCGGTTTGGTTTAAGGCATGGAAGAGCAAATATTCTAATTAATTGCCAGTGCTTATTTTTGAAGCCTCTTCTTTGGGGAATGTATATCTCTTTCAGATTGAAATAGATCACCCTGTTGCCTTTTTATTTTTACTAAAAATAATGCCTAGGTGTTCTGTACTGCAGCTGAATCTTACTTTCAGTGCAGTAGGAAACTGATTTTTCAACTAAAATGTAAGGGAAAAATTAACTAGAAATTTAAAAGCAGAGCCTTATATGAAAATGTTAGTTCAAGAATCTTCTGAAGTTTGCTTTCTGAAGAAAAGTGAAGTATTCTGCATGCTTATCAAAGAACAACTCTGTGTTTATCCTTTTAAAATGTCTTTTGTGGTTGCTCAATTGGATACACAGCATCAGAATAAAACTTTTCTGGGATCTGTTGTCCTGCTAATCTCACTTTAACCAGTAACAACTGCTCTGTGCATTAAAGTAAAGCAGCCTTTTGCATTTGGTATTTATGTTGAATGGTATCTGCTTAAAATCGGTATGCCCCCAGCATTTTATATACTTTTAGTTTTGAAATCCTGCTTCTACCAGTTGTTTTTACAGGCAGCTGGTATTGCCTTCTCATGCTTGGCAGATTTATGTCATGCACAAACCAAGTTTTTTTTACTACTCCTTTAAACTGGAATATTGGACCAAGTACAGGTGTTAGTTTGTGGTACTGGCAGTGTCCCTTCATAATTTGTTGTTTAATGTCTATAAATATTAATATTCCTTCTTTTCACTAATTACATTAATGTAGGTATCTAAAAATATAGTCCTGAAATTTATGCGGTCACTTTTGCACAAAACCATCAGTGTGTCAGTCAGTGCAGTTTAAAGTAGAGCTGCTTTTTATGGTATTTCCTAATGCAAACTGTTAGTTTGAAAAGACTTTAGAATTCAAACGTAACTGTTCTTAGAATGTAAATAAATAACTGTCATGGAAGTAATGGCTACTGAGTTAATGTACGTAATAAACCTGTAGCAATGATAAAGAAATTCTGTCACAGTGGTGAGAAATCTCATCTGATATTTGATCTGTAGGTAAAAAGTCAATTGAGAGTTTGTTGTTGATTTTTTTTTTTTCCTTTTATACTCACTTATCTCTTATTCCTGTTCTTATTTGCAGTATTCACAGGTGAATGCGTTTGGGAATGACAAAATTGAATGTGGATACATCGGGTATATCGATGACAAATAATTTGCTCTTTTTAAAGCAGTATTTTTAGGCAATTATAGTTCTTCATCCTCTGAACTTTTTGAGGTGATGCTTATTTAAAGGGTTTGATAAAAGCCCACAAAAGGTAATTTTAAATGTTGGAGAAACTGGCATGTTGGTTGGAGTTGAGTTTGGGAAGATCTCTTTGCTTACATATGGGTAGAAATACTTGTGGTTTGATCCCACAGAGGAAGTCACGTTTCTGTGCAAGATAAGAGATTATCTACTAAAGGTGCTTTCTGAAGTGGTTTTGTGAGGTATCACTTCTGTAGTTGTATTCTTCTGAAGAGCCGTTGA
This sequence comes from Trogon surrucura, assembly GCA_020746105.1. Taxonomy (NCBI): domain Eukaryota; kingdom Metazoa; phylum Chordata; class Aves; order Trogoniformes; family Trogonidae; genus Trogon; species Trogon surrucura. Next base: position 12,550,768 of record CM036623.1, on the reverse strand, counting down.
GGATTATGGATTAATGCTTTTGTTATATAGAGCAAATCAAATGTCTTGGACAAAATGCTTGCTGTCTCTGCTCTTGCTTACGCTTGAGAAACGCAGCTTTGCAGCTCCTCGTGGTTCCCTTTGTCTCACTTTTTTGCGCAGTTTCAAAATTACTGTCATCTTAACAAAGGAGAATGTGACAGGAACCTGTGATTAAAGGAGGAAAAGAGGTGGGACTGGAGGTTAAAGATATAAAAATTAAAAAAAAAAAAAAAGAAAAAAAAAGAAAAAAAAAAGAGCTAGGAGGCGCCTCTTGCCTGTGACGCATGCTCTGCAGTTGTGTCAAGATCCCAGGTGTCCGCTTTGTTGGACTTTTTCAAGACCTGGGAAAGCTGCTGGTGAGGGTGTTCCTCCCTCCCCAGGGAAGGTGGTGGTGTACTGCTGCTGTGGTTACTCCCTTACCTCATTCTGATCTTTGTGGTGGTTTTATTTCTGGGCGTGCTTCAGTATGGTTCATATGGTGGAGTGGCTGTTTCTTCAGCTAACTTCTAATAAAAATGAGGAATTTGCAAGAAACCTATCAAAACAACTTTACTGGGATTGTTAATACAGATATTGAAAAGCTGAGAAATTTCAGAATTCAAATTTGAGGTGAAGCTATAATTTACTCCAAATGTACATGAAATTGATACGTGTATATTTTTTTTAATTCAGTAGTTTTCAGTTTGCCACCCCAAAATATTTTCCAGTGGAGTAGCACTATTTGAATGGAGTCTATTCAGACCTGCTTCCTCTGGGCTTCCCTCTGCTAATTATGGTCTGTGGGCTGCAGTGAGTAGGGTGAGAGCTCCGGGGGGCTGTCGAGAGCACAGCTATAGTAGTATTTTAGTTACCTGAGAATGTTTTTATCTTAATTGTATTGTCTCATGACCTTTGCCTCCTCAAGTGCACAGTTTCAGATTTATTCTTGAGCGGAATTAAATTTGGGAAATTACTTTTCTGTACGTCTTACTTCTAGCAGAAATTGGAAGATGAATGAGATTGGAAAAGAAATAAGATTCCTCCCACTGAAGACATTGGAATCACGGAATGGTTGAGGCTGGAAGGGACCTCTGGAGGTCATCCTGTCCAGACCCCCTGGAACTGATTGCCCCGGGACCATGTGCAGTTGGCTTTTGATTCTGTGCGAGGATGGCAAATCCACAGCCTCTCGGGGCAGCCCGTGCCACTCCTGGGCAGAGAGCTGCAGTGCAAGCCCTGTCTCTGCTTGTAGCACCCTTGCACAGGGCTTGTAGCACCCTTGCACAGGGCTTGTAGCACCCTTGCAACTCTCTTGCACAGGGCTTTCTGGAATCCTAGCTCATCCTGTGCATAGGGTGGTTAGAACTTAATTGATGATGGTACAATATTTCCTCTTCACCCATCAATATATGATCAATAAAGAAAAACTAGCAATTTATTGATTTATATGTTTTCTTTTATATCTGGAGCAACTGAGCACTTGACAGGTGTGTGCTCGGGTCAAGGAGTGAGTGAGCAGAGGGGAGGTGGGAGTACTCAAAGTGATAATCAAAGTATTCAAGCCTAAAATTCAATGTGTGCACAAGGGGACCAAGCTAGCATTGGACAGTCAATCTTAACTTAGGGGTGTGCTTTATTTGGCAGCTTCTGTGTTTCTAATAGCGTTGTGTGTAATTTTATACAGTTGAATATAGTATACTAAACAGATTTTGACGCAAGGAATAAATTACTTCTCCTAGGAGACACAGAGGTTGTGGGATAGGTCTGAAGTTTAGCCTGGAGGAACTTTTAGAAATAAGAAAAAGAATACTCTTGTTTCTCTTGTGAATATAATGAATATTTCCTGGGTTGAGGATGTAATTTAGTGTGTTTCCCAGAAGGCAGCCAGCCTGCTTGTGAGAGTTCTCTCTCTCCCCTTCTTCACTCTTGTTCTCTACTCCCTGTCCTCCCTTCTCTGGACAAGGTTTAGATAAAAATAAAGGCTTTGCACCGGAATGCCTGAAATGCTTGTGACTTAGACTGTGTGAGAACCCACTCTACACTTCTGGCAGATTTTCAGGAAAGCTTAGCCCTGCATTTCTTGAAGCTATGATGTGCTCTGTTTCAACAACGCAGAAGCTAAACTTAAACCATCTCTTGGGAGTGCAATTTAGTGAGATGGAAGAGCTACAGACTGGGATTCTCTTGTGCTTTGGAAAGAGAACATCCCACGCTGCCCCGCATTTGAACAATACAGTAACCAAATTGGGAGGGGAGCTTGCTAAAGCCATAGTGCAGTGTAGGTAACTTCAAAACTGAGAGCAAGTTACAGGAGAAAATGTGTTTGAGGAGAAATGTTGAATTATGGAGTTTAAGTATGATAGGAATAATTCACTTGCACTCATCTTAAGTCTAAATATAAATCTCAAATATAAAAAATGGACATATGTCATCAAGGAATTCAGTTCTCTTTCTGAGAACCTCTCAGTTAAGTGTGATATTTTTCTGAATGGTTTTGTTATGCAACTATCTGATATGTTTGGATTTAATTTTCAGTTGCCTTTTGCAATTTAGTGTCTTTATGCCCCAGATAAGATTAATTTTTATTAAAAATATTGTTGTTAGGTAGTTACAAGATTTGAACAACTTAATTAAAATAAAAAGACAGTCAGCTAACTTGTTTCCTTTTCCTTTTGACCCTTAGCACTATGATTATGTGAAAATAAATACGTAACGACGTATTTCAGTGCACATGTGTATATGTATACAGAATGCACATGTATTATGTGCATGTATATGCTAACGTTTTTTATGACTGGTATATAGAGCAATAGATCTGCTTCCTGCTCAAGTAATAAATCTGTTCTTGACCTGAAATTTTTGTTAGAATTGGAATTTAAGTAGGTGATTCCCTTCATGGTTGAATCTTCCGTTTTCACTTATTTAAGGCTGGGTCAAATGCTTTGTGATTGAAGAACTCTGATTACACTGGACAACTTGCACTTATAAAATAAGGATATTCTAGGATGATTTGAGGACAAACTTGGTCTCCTGCTTGACCACGCTGCCCATGGCCTCACTTTTCCATCAGTGTCTGCCATACGTTTTCTTGCATGACTTTGAGTTCGTGGATCACCACAACAGATGATCTAATGAATTACCCAAGAGCATTGCTAAGGAATATTGATGGCCAAAACATCAGTAGAAACCTCAGACTAAAACTAAACATCTTAAAAGTTTAGTGGGTCTTATTAAAGCCATAAAGCAAGTGTTTAGAGTAACTACAACGTAGAACAAATATCCCTTAACAGATTGGTTTGGGGTAATGGATAGTATCGTTAATCTAGGCTATTTCAGAGTGGTATCACATTTCTATTTCTTCTTCTTAGATTTTGTATGTAAACAGCTTTTCGTACTTGTCTATATTAAGTAGAAATACAGTTTTTCAGAAGACACATTGGCAATTTCTACAGCTCTGACTTCCAGAGTACAGGAATTACAGCATTTCAGAGTACATGTGTTCTAAATTACTTTCTTTTTTTGGAGAACTGATCTAATATGGGTAATAAACTAGGGAACTGTAGCCTTATAGATCTGTTATTTAATCCCTCATCTCTGTCAGTTTTGGGTGACAGTCTGTTGATTTGGTTGATGTAGGCTTCATTTTAAGTCAGAAACCAGGAAATTTTTTGCCTTTCACATAAGATGTTTTACATTTTCGTCCTTTAAACGGGTTGAACAGTCCACTTCTTTGAGCCTTCTGTCCATCTGAACTCATTGGTGGCTACTTTGCTCATTCTCTTCTTACAGGTCTGGAGGAAATTTCCTTTAGAACTATTTGTGAAGTTACATCTATATTATTTTTTCTTGCAAAAAATATTTTTTTTTGGTGCATAAATCAAGGTTATGTATGTAAGGAGATTATCTTTAGAAGCTTTGATGGGTAGACAGGTTATCTGATTTGCAATGGGGTAAAACAAAAGGTATTTGTAAATAATAGGAATAACGTGAAAGAATATTCAGACTTGAAAGACAGAAATAGAATTGGAGATAACTGTTTCGGAGAACTAGAGTAGTTGCAAGTAAAATTAGGGACTTTAATTAAGAAAACTAAGAACCTCAAGTCAAAGCACAAGTAGTTTTGCATTAAGGCATTAAGCTTAGGCAATCATAGATTCTGTGACTCTATAACCTTAATACCCTAAAGAAATCAGACTAAAATGCAATTTCATGTTTATAAGAAAATTAATAAAAGTCAGTTGTTTTAACTTGAAGTTCTTAGTTTTCTTAATTGAATACTTTGAAATCAGTTGGGATTCTTTCTCCCTCAGTAGCTATTGAACCCTGATGAACAGTTTGAACAAGATTTTACTGAATGATGGCAAAGCCCATTGAGTTCCTGCATGTTCTGGGACTATTGGCAGGCTAAGGAGTGAATCCCAAACTTACTTCTCGGCTAAGACAGGGAAACCTACTACTTCTGCTCTTTCCATTTGTCGCAGCTGAACAGACATCAAGATTTGAGTGTTGGCTGGCTCACTGGCAAAGCAGGTAGTTGAAAATTAATTGGTATGTGGATTGCTCTAAAGTAGCGCAGCACTTGCCAGCTCTTGCCTCAGAGCGTTTTGGAAGGAGGCTTCAAGGGAGCAGAGGTTATTGTGGTGGGTACTGAAAGGAAAACAGCAGAGAACGTCTTGGGAAACCATAGTTGCCTGGGGTTTCTTGCTCACGGAGCTGGCTTCTGGTGTGGAAAAGAGTTCTGGATTCACAGTAGAAGTGCTTAATTGTATTTTCTTTATTTATTCATTTATGTTTGTCCATGGGTGTGCTTTTCTTGCAGTGGTGTGATGAAAGATTCAACTTCCAAGCTACGTTTTTGCAGTGCTTGGCAAAACACGTGCCAAATATTTACTCAGCTGAAATGGACCCCTTGCTGGAGAAACAAGAAGAAATGGTACAGGCAGCAATATTATACCCCCTGGAATGTTATTTGTTTGGGGAGGACCCAGATATATTCCTGGAGAAACTACAACAGAGTGGAACCTCCCAGCTCTGTGGAAAGGTGTTCAAAGGAGGCGAGACAACGTACTCTTGCAGGTAAGAGTGAAGGTATGTTATCCTGAATGTTCTCATGTGGGATAAGGTAGCAAAGTGGTTTAATAAAACTAGTCATGCTGCTAACTGGTCACTGCTTGTGTCATAGTAGGTCTTTGCTTAACTGAGAGTGGCATTTGCTTTGCATTTCAAACCACTTTAGAGTGACGAAAATTACATGTGAAGAGCAGGCTCCAGCAGAGAAGCTGGGAAGGAAATGGAAAGGATACTAGAGGTACTAGTATTGCTTAAAAAGATTGGAGGATAGGGTATGAGTGTTGGGTCTATACCTGAACTGGGGGAGAACAGCCATAAAAATCTGTGCACTGCACAGTGCTCACTCTTTCCAGGTCTGAAACAGAATCTGTCATTTCTGAGCAGCATCAGTCCTTTGCTTAAACAGTAGGTCTGTGACCAACGGTCATTTTTCCACCTTCTTTCTTTCTCGTCGTGGAGTATGTTAGAGATGTCAACCCATTGATTCGATGGAATTAATTTTATTAATTCCTATTAATACATATATTAATAGGAATAGTATGAATAATAATATATTAACAGAAAAAAGAAGCCTGTGTGGTAGATGTGAAGATTGCAAATGTGTGGGCAGTCCATTAGTATTAATATGATGCTATTATATAGTTTATTGCAGTTTTCAGTTTATTTCAGAGGCCTAGATAATTTAATCAGAAATACCAAAATAATATTATTAAGGATGAAGAATATTAATTGGCCTAAAAAATAAAATCCAGCCCTTAGAATTTAGTAAGTGTCAAAATGAAAGCTCTCTGTAAACTTTATGTGAATTACACTGTAAGGTTTTAATCAATCGCAGATTCTTCAGCTTTTTCTAGGAATAAGCTAGTGTTGTGTGTGACGGGAGAATGGTCTGTGAAGAAGTCCGTGGGGTTTGCTAGAACATGTGTAGCGAGTGCAACGTTGGAGTGTCTGAAGGAAAAGGCTGGTCAAGGCGCTGTAGCGCTGCTGTAGCGGGAATAGTTGTGTTCCTGCCTCTGCAGAGCTCTTGTATGAGAGCAGGCAAAAAGGCAAAGCTGTATTTCTCTTATTTTTTTGCATTCTTCCCGTGCAAAAATGTGGTATTTATACAAAACGCTGTACAAAACTACTGCAGCTGAAGCTAAATGTACATTTGCTTTAGGCTTATTGAATGTGAAAAATAATAGATACTCTGAAATATTAAAATCTGTGTCTGGAATTCGACATTCAAATCTAGCAGGTACTTCTGACTTTGTTTTTCTTTCTTTTCACTCAGCTTGCAGTAATTTTACAGTAAGAAATGAATCTTAATGAAGTATTAAGTTATTGTAATGATGATTATCATCTAAAGTTTTGAAAGGAAATTCATTCCATAATCAGAGTTACCATACTATTTTAGTTGTATTGAACTAGATATTGAACAATAGCATAAACAAAAAAAACTTGTGATGTTGTGTTTAAACACTGGTCATGCACATTTTGCGTAGAATGAGAGCATTTCAAAAGAGTGACCATGCTTTAGGGGAAAAAAGTGATATAAAAAAAGCATATGTATGCGGTGCATAGAAAGAAATGGAATTAGCTTGCCCAGGAGTGTAATTCTAGATTTTCAGATATTTGAGTTCATGACTGAAACTATTAAAATTAAATTGAAAGGATATAGTCTTTGACTTATTTCGTAAAGGAATTCTTTTTAGATTTTAACTTGTAACTGTTTTAAAAGTTAGAAACATTAACCCAGAAGTGTAGCAAAAGTTTCATTAGCAAGCTGGCTACAGTTGTTGGAAATAATAATGAAAGTTACTTCAGAGTTGTCATGGATTTTAATAGCTGCTTATTCTTAGCAAAAACAGCAATATGTTAGCAACGAGTTTTGAAAGTGGAAATCAAGTGTGCTTCGGATGGAATCTGATATAACAGGTTTGAGTAGATGGTTCAGTCCTACCAACGTTGGCTTTCATCTTCTTTCAGTGATGTGGAGTATCCAATGTTTTTATAATTTGAATCTGTTGTTAATCTTGATTATTTCTTTTTTTTTTTTTAAGAGCAGCGTTTTCTTTTGTGCATGAAAATTCCATGTGTTTGTTTTAGAAAGTTTTCCAGTTACGTTTTTGTGTTGCAGAGACTGTGCGGTTGATCCGACTTGCGTGCTCTGTATGGACTGCTTCCAGAACAGTATTCACAAGAACCACCGGTACAAGGTAGAAAAATCTCATATTAAGAAATTGTGCTTATCCATTTAGAAAAGTTTTTTTCTGAGGATATTGTAAACTGCATAAAAACATTAGCACTTTTTGTTAAAAAAAAAAATAAATCTGGCATTTACTAATTAGTTAATTACCTCTAATGTTATCTCATGTTTCCAACTACCTAAAGCCTCTTTTAAGAACAGTGACTTTCTAATTCAAGTACCAAAGGGTAAGGAAGCGTTTATGTTTGTGTGCATTTTTATTCTGTTGCGCAGTATCGCAGAAGTGTATGTCAGCCCAAAAAGCTGTGACTGAAAATGTCCTGAGTCCCAGCCAGTACTATTTGCAAATTAAGAATGAGTGTGTGTATACAAGAGCCATTAGTTCAGCACTTAAATCGCTGGTGCAGTCTCTGTTTCTGCTCTGTTCCTCCATAAACTATTTGTGCTTAGTGTGGACTCTGCTGAAGTTAAAACAAATTTTAAGCATAATTTTTTTTTTTTTTGTTGAGGAGATTGTTCCACAGCCAGATCCTCTCTTTCTGATAACCTTTTTATTCTCTTTGAGCCAAGTCTATGTTATGTTTGGGATATTCCCATGCTTTTGTTAAAGAAGGTTCTTTTAAGTAATTCTTAGCTAAATCACTGCCCAAACTGTCATCTACTGTTTACTTCCCAGACCCCCTTTTTTGCTTGCCCTCTTCAGTGAACTCCGCAATTTCAACAGCCTTGGAAGCAGAAATGGAAAATATTGCATTAAGTGTATTTTTAAAGCTTGTCTAAAGTTGCTGCAAGAGGCAAGAAAATGTACAGAAACATTACGTATTCCATATAACTATCTTTTACAAACTGAAAGTGGGCTAGATTTTTGTTTGTTTGGTTTTTAGCCGTTCCTTCTATTAATTGGCATGACATGCAGTGAAGAGATTTGTCTTACTTGTATCATCAATTGGTCATAAAATCCTCTTTAAGTGGGTATATTTCAGCGAGAGTTTGGAAGAAAGTCCCAGCAATTTCAAAGTTAGCTGAAACTAAAATACAGTATTCTGCGTTTAAAGATGTACAAAACTACTTGTATAATGCAAGTATAACTTCCATATACACACACACGCACACAGTTTACGGAGACGTGAGATGAAAACCTGGAAAAATAGACAATAAGGATTACAGAGCAATTTGGAATCACGACTGGACTGAGAAGCTGTTGTCCTTTCCCCATGGTTCAGCAACTTCTTTGCGCAAAACATCAGCCATGATAGCCAGATGGGAACAGCTTTGGTGCATTTCCATTTTAAAGATGTAATCTAAACGATACAGATTATCCTCTTTTATAGAGTCATAGAATTATTTAGTTTAGAAGGAACCTAAGGAGGTCACCTAGTCCAACCTCCTGCTCGAAGTGTGTCTAATTAGATCAGGTTATTTAAAAATGTTTCAAGTAAATAACAGATTTTTGAATTTCTCTTTATTGGGTCATTTAGGTTTTTTTTTAATAGTTATTTTAGGACTGGGTTAATTATTCAGCTAAGGATAATTATTTTTGCCTGAGTTTTGTCTTGCATTTTTTTGCCAAAACGAAGGGTCGGAATTTCTACTTTTATGTAAGTGTGGTGCGGAGTTAAAGTTGCAAGAATGTGTTTAGATGCTGATTGTATTTTATTTTCTTTGGTTAGAAGAGAGATGCTACTAAATGTCTGTTTGATGTACACATACTCTTGCTTAGATTATTTTCGAACTTTGCCAAGTAATTTTTAAAAGAAGGCATTAAGTACCTTTGCTATAGTTTTTTTAATAAACGTGGAAGCTAATATGTCGCCATTTATGAAACACTTATTCATCAGTCAGGCTTTTTCACCTACTGTCTAGTTAAATTTCTTTAAGACATATATTTCTTTTGCAGTAATGACTGTATTTCCTCTATTTTCTGCTCAAAAAGTTTACGTTCTTCCCCCCTGCTCCTCTGATAAGTCTCCTTTTATCTAAAAAAAAAAAAAAGAAAAAAAAAAGAAAATGTTGTGGTAAGTCCATTGTTTATGCAATGACTCTTGCATTTTTGTAATTAGGTATTTATACTTGTGTTTGACTTAATGCACATTTCTGTCTTTTGCTTGCTTTTTACGTGCATATTTCGTGACTGAAATACATATTTTTTTACAGATGCATAGCTCCACCGGAGGTGGATTTTGTGACTGTGGGGATACAGAGGCATGGAAGGCTGGACCTCTGTGTACCAAACATGAGCCTGGAGCATCAGGTTCTGCAAAAGAAGTAAGAATATTGCTTACAGTGAAAGAATAAGCATTGTAAATATTACCTTTCAAAAAAAAAAAAAGTGCTTATGCCTGTATATGAAAGTATGCATATTGCATAATTCATGTATCAGATCCACTTGAGTCGAAATGAAATTTGCTTGGTCAAGGTGTTTATTGGGGTCAAACCTATATACTGGACATACTTTGTCTCCAGAAAAAAAGGCAAACAAATAGACAAGTTCTCTTTATCTCGCTTGTATATCTCTATTCTGGTCTTGATTTGGAATTAAAATTGCAGTCTCTTGCTCTTTTCTTTGCTATGTGTATTACACAGTTCTTATTTACAAATAGTTGTTTTCCCAGTGGTTAGTAAATGTTTGGATATAATACTCGGTTTTAATAATATTTTCTCTTTTCCACATTACTACATTACTGAACAATCTTTTTTGTCAGTTACTTCTCGTGTGTGTGATCAGTTACTAAAACAGTGACTAAAATAAGACCTATGTTTAAAGCTATGCTAGGATGTCTCATGCTTATTGTGCCTCATAAAGCAGAGGTTAACGAGGAAGTTACCGTCTTATAGGTAGTTCTCAGAGAGAATGTTGGCAAAGCAGTTGCTTCAGATAAATTTTTTTTCAGGGTCCTACATTCTGAGGTAATTGGGACACAAAAAGCTTAGCAGTCATCATTGCAAATAGACCCTCGATTTCTTCTGGCCTTGTTGCAGCAGTACTGTTCTTGGATCTGGCAAAAATTCAAATGGAAGAGGAATAAAGGTTGCTTGGAGCCTGTCACTGTAATGTTCACCTGCTTCTCCTTCAGTGAAGTCTGTTCTGCTGTGCACTACTTAGCCCTGAGTACTGAGGTGTCTGATCTCTGCGTGGCTTATACCTACATATTACCTATGAAAACCTGTAACTGAAAGAGCCACATTGCTTCCTTGATATTAGAATACCCCAAAATAGCTATGGTATGATTAATTTTACTACTGTCACTGTTATCACGTATGTGCTTAATATTTTTCCAGCATGTTCTAGAGATGCTTCCAGAATAAGAAACTAACACAATTCCTCTTTGGGAAGTACTCATTTTCGTTGTTGCTTTCTGGAGGAAAATAGGACTTTTTTGCCATGTTAGATTCCTGGTACTGTTGATAAAGACATATGGGAAAGTGGAGAACTCGTTGCCACTTTAAAACCGCCTTTGGATGCTCTGGAAAATTTTTGTTATAAGATGCTTGGTATCAGTTTTCTAGCTAATTGTTGAGAGGTCTTGATCGAATCATAAAGAGGATTTAGTAATGACCTTAAGACAAGATGTTCAGGTCTCAGTTGAGAATTGGCTGTCGTTGAAAATTGTTTCCAGCCAGAGCATCTCCATTGCTCCTAGCGAAGTGGTATTACTGATGCCTCAGGTGACTGGTCTGTCCAGTTTGTCTTACGGACAGTAAGAATTTCACCTATGATGGCTCACAAAAAAAAAAAAGTCACACAGTTACCTGAATGAATGTGGAATCTATAAGGCACGTTAAGAACTTTAGCAAAGAGATTCTAAACAAAACAGATTGTATCTCCGAGCTTTTAAATGTAGATCTCTAAGTATGAGATCTTCTAACAGTTGTTTCGGCACTTTGCTTTTGAGAATAAAAGTATTTTTTTGGTTCCAACAGCTCTGATTAAGAGTTCCTAAAACGATATATGAAATGTTTACTTCCTGCTGGGGAACCTGTTTCTCTGCAAGGTACAGATTTTGATCTCACAGATCAGGTATTTGCACCTGTGGCAGCCTGTTCTGCTTTTTACCTCCTTTCCAGAGTCTGCAGCATTTTATTTCTGTTTGACTGAAGATGAGCTGCACAGAATATTCCTCAGGCCATTTGTATCCAACAGAGATAAGGTTAAAGGGTACACTATGTCAGTAATGACAGTAGCTAGCACAGTGTCTCTTGGTTTTAAACTTGATAGAGAACTATAATCACACTCTGGATGATAAGGAAGCAGGGAACCTTCCATGCTTCTTTGAGTAGTATTTCTCTCCCAGTCACCAGTAAGGTCTTTGGTTGGTTTGTGGTAAATTTGATTGTCTCTTCTGTCGTGGAGTTGTGCAAGTCCAGAGCTCTGTTAGGCCTGCTCTCAAATGAGCTGGAACATGCTCCTGCAGTGAGTGCCACCCAAGAGTCGCGAATGGTACAAGATGTATAATTAGACAATTATTTGACTTTAAAGAAGTAGAAAGTTACTTCTTATTATAGTTCTTTGTTGTCAGTCCATGTAGTTATTATGTAGTCATTTCACGTAGGCCCTCTAGGAAGAGGGCAGGACAACCACTGCAGTAATGAAATGCATCGGTCTATTAGTATATATGGTGTAACTGTTTGATAGATCGCCTTGCATGACCATCTTCCCCTTCTAATAAAATATTTGTCTGACAAGGATTTTTTATGACTGAGAGGCTTGTGGGTGTTTGGATTACCTCATTGTTTTGAGAATCAAGGACACTCTTACTGTAGGAATTTCTCAGCATGTAGTGCTTATTAAAAGAAATCAGTTGCAAAGCACATCTGAAACATATCTTATTTGGTTTTCAGTATGTTTTCTTATAGTACAGAGGTTTATCATATGCTTGTCAGACAAAATGCACTCTTTTTCAGGTCATCCTGGCCAGTATTCCTTTAATTACTCTAAATGCAGAGGATATATCACATAAGACTGTTTATAAACTTACTGTGATCAGGTAGGAGCCAATAAGAAGAGAAATACATTTGCAGTGTGTTTGTCTGCTCTGCAGAGTTTGGTGAAAATGTGCTTGGGAACTGGCTGCTAGTTTTAGAAGGTTGATTTAAGTTTAGATTTTGATCTACAGAATGACCTCCTTTTAAAAATGAGCCCTTGGCAGAGGACAGATTTCAGTCCACAACATTGAAGATAAGCACCAGAATTTGTAGCATTTCTGAGATACTCTGAGGTGGGCATTAGTAAAATACAGTATCCTTACAAAAATCCAAATTAAACTTTAGTTAAAAAAAAACAAAAAAAGACCAAGTTGTACAACTAGGAGATGTTTACAAAACATGTTGGTATGTATATAATATGGGGCTCAGAAGAGGAATCTGGTTTTTTTTTTTTAAAAATCCTCACTCCAGGCTTTTAGGAGTCATCTGTTTCCTATTGATTCCAAATTGATGTCTGTACTATGCCAGAAGTATAAAAACCTTTTTGCCTAAGTGTGTCCCTAAAAGCAGGTATCTTAAAGAATTTTATGTCTGAAATAAGTAAAAATACTTCCCAGGTACATTTGTTTAAAAGAACTGAAAAATTTTCTTCTTAGTTGTTTTTAAACTTTGATATCTGAACATATTTTCTTCGTTCTTCCACACTTTTTGTTTTTTGAAGTTTTACCTGCAGCTTTAATAATTACACATTTATGGGTATATTTCTGTGGAAAATTTATTACTATGCTTTCAATTTACATTAGAAGTATCTCGTTTTACTGTGGCTTCTATTACCGTGGATAGCATTGGAGGTGGCATTGCATCATTTCACTTTTCACTATCTGCATAAGAGCAGTCGTCACTTTTTATAGTTTATAAATGCTTGGATGTTGTTTCCTTTGATTTCTCCTACAGGCTGAAGGAGAGCAGCGTGTCTTACTACAAGGTTCTTGTTTGGGGTAACTCTCTGTGCAGCTCTGTTTTCCTCTAGTTCTGTCATTTTTGATTAACATATGCTAATATTTAAAACCCTGAAACCTTAAGAAATACTGGGGAAAAAAAAGCAATTTGTATATTTACAACTCAGTTCCATTAGATTATTCTTAGCACTATTGTGTTTTTTCAAACTTTAAGATGATGATAACTTTGTCAGTCTAGGAAAAGAAACAAACCAAGCTAGCCCAGGCATTCACGTTTTTAATTACCAAGATACACTGTAGAGGAATTTCTTGTGGAGCAGAGGCGCGGTGTAACTTTAAAAGTGTGGACAACCCAGCTTAGGCCTAAACAAAGGCTCTGTCCTTGAAGCTGCCTTGGAACACAGGGAGGAGGAGGTTTTATCTGTTGTGAAGAGCCTTGCCAGGAGGAGAAAGGGGGGGTGAGAGCCGCTTGCATAGTGGAATGGCACTACCCAATAAAACGCTGGCGCGTGTAAACCTGGAACTGACCAACTCTGTTACGGGGCAGGCGCGGGGACACTGCTGAACTGTATATATTGAGCTGTCCGGACCAATAAAGGGAGGACGATCTGTAGCCATATTGGTGTGATGATCGTTAACTTGGCCGGCTCTCCGAAGGGACCCTCTTCATCTGGCGCCTGAACAAGGGACCCTCTATGGACGCTTAAATGCGGATTGCTTAAATGCGGGAAGACTCCGAAGCATCGGACGTGAGCCGATTTGGGAGCCGGAGAGCTGGAGGCAGGAGAGTTCCGGGTGTGACCAAAAGGGCACCGGAGACCAGAGCTTGAGCAGCCGATCAAGCCCCTGCCAAGGTAAGACCGCGATGGAAATGGACGCGGCAACTCGCCTCCTTAGTATACTCTCTAAGAGAGGAGGAAAAGTAAAGGAGCGAGACGTATTAGCCCCATGGGCTCGGAAACAGGAGAAAATGAACGACCCGCCATTAATCTTTAGTTCCACGGAATGGCGTGAAGTAGACTTTTTGTGGGACTGTACTCTAGAGGGAGGAACAGAAGGAAAGGAAGTGAAAGAACTAGGAACGTTTTGGAAAACCATAATACGCACTCTAGAAATCATGCAAGCAGAAAAAAAAGTTGCTGCGGCAGCGATCGAAGCGTTGGGGGGAGGGCAGGAAAGGAAAAAGGCAAAGGAAGAAACTCCCTGCTCGTCCCGACTGGGTGGAAGAAAAAAAAAAAAAAAAAGAAAAAGGAGAAACTGCACTGCGTTGCAGAATTAAGACTTTCGTCCTTGAGCTGAGCTCTTTTCCAAACAAGTGCATAACTCTTGCTTGCTAATTATGAAAAGAGACCCTGACCAGCCAGGTACAGCTCATGTTGAGAGCTTGTCCGTGAGAATGAAGATAAGACGCTTCTTGTACACCAGATGTGCATGGGAGTGAACGGGAGAGTATGATCAAAACAGACCTGGGAAATTCTGCTCTCCCTGTGTGATAGCAGCGTGATTGAAGTAATACTTGAGCTAATAAGAAAAAAAAAAAACAAAAAAAAAAAAAAAAGGGGGGGGGAAGAAGGAAGATCAGGATGAACCCCTGAAAGAGATGCTGAACAAACTCGCTGAATTATCAACTAGACAGCAAGAAACAGAAGAAACCCTTAAACCAGTTCAGCTCCCCCATTACCATCAGCTCCCTCACTCAAGCCTGATTTTCAAGCTTGAACCATAAAGGATCCTTTGCAACAACGATGGAGCGGTGTCATCAGAGACGCTATAACAGAGGGAGATTGGGAAGCAGCCAGTTCGATTGCGTGTCCTGTTATTATTAATAACGGACAAGGGACCCGGGAACCGCATGATCCTGCATGATGTGGCTGTGCAGCATCCTGTCACTTCAACAGCGTAACAGCAACACGACCGTGCACTGGGCCTGCCCGTTGAATCCCTTTGTTTGCCCAGTGACGTGATGGGACCCTGAGGTACCGATTACCAACGATGATATGGACTGGACTGGCAGAAGATGCTTACAGCTGGTGGTAGAGCAATTGTGGGAAAATGTGACTGTTCTCAATGTTACCTGTTGTATTAATATGTATCCTCTTTGTGTGACTAACAATGAAGCTTATATTGGTTGTGTAATCAAAGCCACATAGTAGGTGTTAAGGTTTATGTACTAACCAGCAGAGTGATCTTTCTTTAGCTAAAAGCAAGGCAGGGAAACCAGCTGCCTTTTGCTTTGTTAGAAGTGTGTGATTAAGGATCAAAGTATGATTTAGGGTGATGGGTGTGAGAACTTCGACAGGATGAATTAAGAGTTTAGTTAAGGCATTTTTGGTTATTGCAGTTTTAATTGTTATAGGCTTAGTTATGTTTTGTTGTTTGATAAGTATAATCAAGAAAATTATAAGCAAGCTAGCGGACGAAGCCTGGGTTGTCCAAAAAGAAAAAGGGGGATATGTAGAGGAATTTCTTGTGGAGCAGAGGCGCGGTGTAACTTTAAAAGTGTGGACAACCCAGCTTAGGCCTAAACAAAGGCTCTGTCCTTGAAGCTGCCTTGGAACACAGGGAGGAGGAGGTTTTATCTGTTGTGAAGAGCCTTGCCAGGAGGAGAAAGGGGGGGTGAGAGCCGCTTGCATAGTGGAATGGCACTACCCAATAAAACGCTGGCGCGTGTAAACCTGGAACTGACCAACTCTGTTACGGGGCAGGCGCGGGGACACTGCTGAACTGTATATATTGAGCTGCCCGGAGCAATAAAGAGAGGACGATCTGTAGCCATATTGGTGTGATGATCGTTAACTTGGCCGGCTCTCCGAAGGGACCCCTCTTCAATACACCATGAGCTCGTCCAAGTTAAGTATGTACACGCAGTGATATTTATAGACAATGATTTAATTGACAGTCATTTTACATGGTATGTTTGACTCCAAATTATTCTTCTAATGCTTATTGGGTCAGAAAACTGTTGTTTGGAGCTTTGGAAGCAATTGGTCACGTTAATGCTTTTTTAGTTCTCTTCCACTACGTTTCCAGTTCTTTTCCACTACGTTTCTAGCTTTTCCATCACATGGACACAACATGATTTCACTTGTGTGGGTTTTTCGGTTTTTTTTCTTCTTCTTAAAGCAGTCTCTTTCAGAAACGGATAAATGTGACTGTAATTGGTTTAGAAATTTTCCAAAAAGATGCTACTAAACACATTGCTCTTTCTGTTCTTTATTTAACACATGTCAGAATCTGTGTATTGCAGAGGCGAGTGCCCTTAGTATTTTGAGGTTAAAAGTTACATATGAAAAACTTTATTCTTGGAAAGCAATTTTGTGTCTCATCTTTTCTTACTCTAGCAAACACATACATATTGAAATTTTGTAGGTGGTTTGAGTGATCCTAAAATTATAGGAAGCTTTGTGTAAATACTCTATAAAATATCAACCTCTGTTTTTGTGCCATATTTGTATATGAAATTACTGCATTTAGTTGCATTAATGTTAATCAAGGCATCATGTGCTTATGGAAAGGATTAATGTATGATGCAGACAATTCACTTAATGAGCTTTTCCTGGGTATATGGGAAATATGTCGGTTCATCAGGACATTTCTGAATGATTTTTTAGATCTGGAATGGGATTTCTGAAAAAAAAAAGAAGTTAGGTTTCCCTGAATGATTCTGTTCAAGGAGTGTCATAAATGTTTAGCAGAATAACCACCCAGAAGAGCAAGCAATAAAGGGGAAGAGTTTTGGTCTGGAGTGCAAACTTTTAATATCTTCAAGTGTACGTGAAGCTGTTAACAGCTTTTTTTAAACTTAAGTTTAGGGAAAAAGTACTAACTGAAGTTTCCTATTGAGGCCTTTTATAGTCTATTCCTAGGTAAAAACTGGATGTGTAAAAATAACTTGGTGAAGCTGTTGGAATACCAATTAAGTCTTTGGGTTGAAATAATGTTAAAGGGAAGAAATTAATGAGATTCATTTGCTTGAAAAATCATGAAGAGGCTAATTTCATTTAAAAAAATATAAGGTATTCTACCAGTCTTTTTAGATTTTTTTTAAATATTTCTTTTTCCATATTAATATTATCTCTTTTAACAGAATTCTGAATGTCAGTTGAATGAAGAAATTATGGAGCACTCTAGGAGGGTGTTTCCTTCTGTGATAAAATACATTGTAGATATGCTTATATGGGAAGAAGAGAAGGAACTGCCTCCGGAGCTGACACTTAGGTATGGAGTATTTCAAACTTTCTCTGCAAGGCATTAGAAACTTTGTGATAATTTTGCCTGTGGGATTCTTACACTCATGCAAACATATTAGTATCAAAATCCAGCTCTGGAGTCCTCGGCACAAGAAAGGCGTGGACCTGTTGGAGCGAGTCCAGAGACAGGCCCTGAAAGTTATCAGAGGGATGAAGCATTTCTGCTGCGAGTACAGGCTGAGAGTTGGGGCTGTTCAGCCGGGAGAAGAGAAGGCTCTGGGGAGACCTTAGAGCTGCCTACCAGTGCCTGAAGGGGCTGCAGGAAAGAAGGGGAGGGACTGTTTATCAGGGAGTGTAGTGGTAAGACAAGGGGTAATGGCTTTAAACAAAAAGAGGGTAGATAGAGACATTGGGAAGAAGCTCTTTACTACGAGGGTTGTGACACACTGGCACAGGTTGCCCAGAGAGCTGGTGGAGGCCCCATCTCTGGAAAAATTCAAGGCCAGACTGGACGGGGCTCTGAGCAACCTGGTCTAGTGGAAGATGTCCCTGCTCACTGCAGGGGGGGTTGGACTAGGTGGTCTTTAAAGGTCCCTTCCAACCCAAACTATTCCATGAGAACTGAGAACAGCAGAGAGAGGAGGTAATAGTGGAGTAATCAAATAACTTAAAATCTCTTTTGTACTTGGAATGTTTTCTCTGTAGTTTTTTCTGGCATAGATGGTGAGGGTTTCTTTTTACGTGAAGAACATGCTTAATTTTCTATTATTTTTCTGTATTTGACGTTTATGTCAAGCTATGAAATTAGCTGTTTCATGTATTGGATAAGACAATATTTACAATTTTATTTTCCTTTGTCTATGTTGGCTTTTTCCCAGTAGAGAGAAGTTAGACAGCTACTACTGCGTCCTTTTCAACGATGAACATCATTCTTATGACCACGTCATCTATAGCCTGCAAAGGGCACTTGGCTGCGAACTCGGGGAAGCGCAGTTGCATACTACTGCCATAGATAAAGAGGTTAGTGTGCTCTGCGTGTGGGCAAAGGTCACGTTTTAATCATTAAGAAGCGGTACTGTAGTCTCTTGATCACAGAATCTTTGTTTCTGGGATGCTGGAGCTTGAGGAAAGAGAAAGGCATGTTGCAGAGTAACTGTTCATCAGCACTTGCTTTAAGAAGGTTTTTGAACTCTATTAATTTTTTTTTTCTTCAGAACAAAACCCCAGTTTCTTGAGAGGGAAGAGTTTGTTTATCTGAAGTTGGTGCTTTCATATTTGGCATATTTTCTTTAACCTTTTTCTTCTCTTCTGAATTTTTTTTTTTTTAATTTTAATACCATTTGTCTGAAAAATTTACAAGTAAGCATGCGCATGTTCACCTTACACTAGTAATGTAAACTTTTTTGAGCTATCTTAATTCCAACCATAATTTCTTGCCTCACAAAGTGCAAAACTTACATGTTTGCATATGGAGAAACTTTATCTATAGCTGCATATGCATTTGTTGTGTATTTACATATAAAGCATGTTACTAATATAATCCGGATTTTAATCTGTAAAAAATGTGTTTTCTTTGTGTTTGTTCATGTAGTGAAAGTGTAGTTGTATTTAGGTAGTAGTGTCAGTCAAATCTTGTCTGGCATTTGCAGGTTTCGTACAGTACCTGTATACGTGTGTGCCTATCGAGGAACTATTTAAAGGTTTCCATTATGAAAGCTCCTTTTGACTGAAATCTAAATTTTAGATCCACAGTTGCTCAGACTTTTTGTTTTACAGAGCACGTGCTGCAGCGCAGGATTAGGTTGTATTGTTTCTGTTACACCAGTTCCACCACATACAGCTTCTTCCACTCTGGTCACGGGTGAAATCCTGCTGTGTGGGGAACTTGCTTTGGAAGCCCGTACCTCTGATTTCCTTGGAGTGGCATTTGAGGTGTAAGCTGGACCTCTTGATTTTATTGGAAGAACTGTCAGATCCATGGTTATAATATACCCTGCTATTTCACGTACAGAAGTAAGGAATAGTAGGAAAGACCTTAGAAAAGCCATTAGGATGAGTGTACTTTCTGCTAGGAATAAAGTCCATATGTTTTCTATTTAAAATGTTTCACAGAAATCCCTCTTGTCTATTTTAATGCGTATGTGATATTTTCCTTACCTAATAATATCAAGATGCCTAGGCTTTACTTTGTTGTTCCATTGTTAATTCAATTAAAGTAGCTTTTTTTCTAAAGATAATTATGTTCATTTTGATTTGATTTTTAGATGTCTAGATGCACCATGAGTGCTAGTGGTCTCTGTTTTTATTTTACGTATAAAGATATCAAAGATCAGGCTTCTGACGTTTCGGTTTTGTTTTGTATTGCGCTCATGCTCAACATTTTCTTTAATCAGGGTCGTAGAGCTGTTAAGGCAGGACATTACGCCTCTTGTCAGGAAGCAAAAGAAGAAATCAAGGTAACTTCCTAAAATATTTTTCTCCATTAGGAAAGAAAGAAATCAATGTCCTCATTATTAATACTGAAGACTTATTTGTCTGCTGTTCAGTCTTTAACTTAGTACTTCCATGCCTTTATGACCTGCCTGTGGACTTTTTTAATTTAATTTACCCCTCCACATTTGCTATAGATAGATATCATCAGAAATAAAATGGAAGACTGATTTCTTTTCCTGCTTGGGAGAAGTAATGGCTGATGTAGACAAATAGGAAAATTCATGTTACCTTTATTTTATATTTGCTAATATCTACCTGTCTCCTAGAGGCATTCTGAAAATGTTTCTCAACGACCACTTCATGTGGAGGTTCTGCATGCTGATGTTATGGCTCACCAGAAGTTTGCCTTGCGCCTCGGTTCTTGGCTGAACAAACTCATGAGCTATTCAAGTAAGCATAAATGATTTCTGTTACGATAATGCCATGTCAGTGTTTGACTGATTCTCTCAAAGAAATGTCTTTAGTATATATTCCCTTATTAAAATACTTCCATGTTCCTCCTAAGTAGTAAATAAATAATTCCGTAGTATGGGTGCTGATATCCATCAGTATGGTTATGAGTAGCAGTGCTTTTCTGCACCTCCTTGTTAAAATAAATGCCTTTCCCTGCTCAAAGCCCTGTCCCTCTACAAGTTTCATTATCCTCAGTTTCAGCATCACGTGCCCTATTTCAGTGACTTGGCTCAAAAGCTACTTTCCCCAGTGCTGCTGGAAAGCTGCAGAACTTGTCCATCAGGGAAAGCATACATCCTCTGCTTGAATCAATTCCTGCTTCACGTTTAATAACTGTGATTAATTAGGCAGTGTCAATAAAACAAACAAAAGCCTCGGTTGAAACAAAAAAAAAGTCCAGTAGTGGAACATTGGGTTTTAAGCTTTCAAACACTGTTCTGGTTTTGATGCTCAAGGTTTTGAAGAAAGTTTCTGAAACAACCTAATTCTGATTTCTGTTTACTGGGTTTTATCATACCTGGGTTTTATCAAACATTATAAAATTTCTTTCCACCGTACAAATATGCATAGATTAAGCTCTACTCAGTGCTTATCTTCCTGCTTGGCAGGGTAAACTTTTTGGTTTGCTTTAGTCTCTTTAGTAAGCTTAGATAATGAAGTGAATTTCTTTTTTATGTGAATGCTTACTTTTCAGTCTTACCCTTGAATAATACATATATCAGAATTACACCTTTTTGTAATTCTTTACAATATTATACAGATTTTAGCTTTCTGTTCTTTTCAACTTTGTGTTTATTTCATTAATGGGATTTTCTTGCTTGTATATGTTCCTCAGGCAGTTCTTTTAATCGGTACAAATTTTTGACTGTGTGGTTTATTTCAAGGTTTCTAGTGAAAGTCTGATCTTTTTTTTTATCCATATTTTTCTTCCTAGATATTTTTTCTTATTGTTTTCAATTTTGCTGTTTAAAACAGCAACTGACAGATAATTACTCACTGTTGGCTCTGTGTGAGTACAGACAAAGCAATGTCAGTGCCCCAGCAAATCCCTCAAATTTTAGGATTTTAAGCATTACCATTTCAGCTGATGAGAGAAGCTAAAACTGAAAAGGAGCCTCCTGTGTTGGGAGCATTTTGCGTTAGGCAATTTTTATACGTTAACTGATACTTTAATGTGTTTTATCAGTCTTCATGCACAAAGATGCAAGTTGATGTCCTTGTCCTTCTTCTGAATTATGTACAGAGGTGCTTTAAGCCTGGTATTCTGTACTTAGCTGGAACTTTTTGGTGGTTTCTGTTCTTTTCCTGGCTTTGCTTCAAGTGGTAGAACACGGGACAAGAAGCATTCAATACTATTTATTTCCAGGATGTTAGGAACTTGATTCATGATACACCACTTTTCTTTTGAAATGAATTGTTTAAGAGCTCATTTCTGAACCTGAGTAACCCATGGGTGACTGACTGATATGTTGATCTCCAAAACTGCTTCAGCGAGTACTGGATTTACTGATAGGTGCAAGAAAATATAAAACAATGGTCTGAAATTGTACAAAAGACTGCCTTCCAGGTCCCAGGGCAGGGACCAGCCTGTGTGTTTCTGTACTGACATAGCAAACTCTCCTTATGGATCCACTTTGCAAAGATGTTTAAGTCCTCTCTATTTTAAAATACTCTTTTGCCTCATTGGATTTATTAAATAAAGTCGGTAAGAATAATAGGAAAAAATTAGTAAGGGGAGGATGTGTGGGAGTCTGTTCACTGAGGGGAAAAAAAATTGCTAAAAATTAATTCATATTTAAGTGCTTATTTTTTCAAGAACAGAATTCTCATAATTCCCATTTGTTTTGCTCATGTTATTTAGTTATTGAAGCATTCTTGTACAAATGAATAGTTTTATCCCTATAGGTGACTTTCGCCAGATCTTTTGTCAAATATGTCTCAAAGAAGAAGCTGGATCTGGAAAGCCGTGCTTCATCAGCAAGTTGATGCTATGGGATGCAAAACTTCATAAAGGTTTGTATATCCCTGTTGCTCTAAACTGAAGAGCCAAATTAATTTTTCATCTATGTAACACGTTTGAAAGTAAATAAGTGCTATGCAGGTGGAGTTATGTTTTCTTATAAGTTTTTATATTATGGTTTTTATACAGCCTTTATTGTAATGGCTGAAATAATGAATATTTGCCTCCTAAATTTTTTTCTTCTTTATTTATTTGGAAGAGTCTTTTCATAAGATGTAGCCTGACTATGGGCAACTTGATGCTTACCCTGTGTTTTAAATAGATACCAATAAATAGGAAAATTAGAACCAAAGAAATCATTGTTCATATATGTCGTAACCCTTTCAAGACTTTTAATGATTTTTTAATTACTGTTTGATAATCTATTCCTCTTTTTTATAAAAAGCTGCATCTTAGTAAAGTGACATGCATTGTATTGGCTCTTCACAGGGGCAAGGAAGGTTCTTCATGAACTCATCTTCAGTAGTTTTTTCATGGAAATGGAATACAAAAAACTTTTTGCTGTGGAATTTGTGAAGGTAAATGGTTATTTGTTTTTTATGCTATGAATAGTCTCACATTACTCATTGTTCACATCTTCTGTAGACAACTGTTGAAAAACTATCCATGTGGTTCACTGCAGGAGGACCACTTGTTTTATCAAAAGTTACCAATTCTTTTTTTCAGATATTGAATTTCTCTTTTTGGGAAAGATTTGTTGTGGGAGAAAATACATTTTGGTTCTAGCCTGACAGAACAGTTAAATTTGTGCCTGTCTTCAGCACGAAGGCAGTGGGGCACGTATTTAAGCGCTTTGGTGAACTGAGGATGATGTGCCACTCTTACTGTTTGAACTGCTTCTCTTAGGAAAAAGGACATTGAGATGTCATTCTTGTAAATACAGAAGTAAACATCTTTAATTAACACTTGTTTTACTTATTTAATTTCCCCAATATTCTCTTCTCCTAGTATTACAAGGCATTGCAAAAAGAATACATCAGCGATGATCATGACAGAGTTCTCTCTGTGACAGCACTCTCAGTTCAGATGTTCACCGTACCTACTCTGGTATGTACAGTCTCTCTTGGCTAGAAACGTAAAATGAATTGGAGAATTGC
This sequence comes from Trogon surrucura, assembly GCA_020746105.1. Taxonomy (NCBI): domain Eukaryota; kingdom Metazoa; phylum Chordata; class Aves; order Trogoniformes; family Trogonidae; genus Trogon; species Trogon surrucura. The sequence continues at coordinate 12,527,375 of CM036623.1, read as the reverse complement.
TAGCAGCACCACCTTCGCAGCCTGCTCTACTTGGCAGAGAGTCTTTCTGCATTGCCGAGTTGAAAGTGAATGATTTTGAGATTTATTGAGGCCAGTATGAAAGCAGGAGCTTGAATTTATGGGAAAAGTCATTACAGACAATAAAGCGAATGCAAGTAAGTGGAAGTTTTAGGCATCATCGTTCTCTGCATTGACTTTCTGTGTTCATTTACTGTTCACATTCACCTTCATATGTAATTTTAAAAACTTGGGAGGAGTGAGCAAAAAAAAGAGGTTGAATACCCTTTTGGGTGAGTGAAATATATTAAATCTTGTGGCAGGGAAAAGTAGACCTGTAGGTTTTAAAGGTTATATGTTTTGTGCTCAAAATACTAATGTAGAAGTCCTTTTCTATGTGTTTTTCTAGAAAACATAATATGTCTGTTACATTGAAACTGTCAGAGAGAACAAGCATGCCAAGTTGATAGAAATTGTGTCCATATATAATAAATTCTGTGGGAGTTTTTGTAGCTTAGACTCTACAAGTGCTTATGGTAATTTCTAATCAGAAAGACTGGATTTAAAGGAAAAAAAAAATCTTTCAATGGTTCTCTTAAAAAAAAATAGGAAGAAATGTTATTAATTTTCTTCTCGCAGGCACGACATCTCATTGAGGAGCAAAATATAATCACCACCATTACAGAGACACTCCTAGAAGTGCTTCCAGAGTACCTAGACAAAAATGACAAGTTCAATTTCCAAGGTTACAGTCAGGATAAACTTAATCGGATATATGCAGTAATATTTGACCTCAAGTAAGTATAAGGCTGAGAATTTAGAGCAATTCTTAGAAAATTGGCAGTAGGATGAAGTGTTTCAATTCAGGAATCCCATGGTAAAGATGCTTTAACAAACCAGAAACCAACCTTGAAAAACACACATGAAACTTGCATGCTTTATTTTTCAGTGGAAACTTAAAATTTTCAAATACCAGAATGGTATTCTAGAAGACAAATTTTGATGATTTTCATTGATATCATTTGATTTAACAATTGCATTGATAAACAAAATATATTTACTCTTACATGTCCCAAATTACTCTAATAAACTGAATAATGTGTAAGCAAAGCACACAAAATACCTTGGAATTAAAAAAAAAAAATCTGTTAATTTCAAACAATGGACTTACACCAAGCAACTCTAGTGTTTGGTGAAAATTTTAAGAGGAGTTCGAGATGGCAAAGATGATGTAACATGATGATGCAGTTGATTATTTTAATACAGAGGACACTTTAAATACAAGCCTAAACAGAAGAGAAGTCTGAGCAAAAGATGATCATGTTTTCTTTGGGGGCAGGTATGTCTTAGTCAGCAAACCTACCTTATGGACAGACCGGCTGAGAGAGCGGTTTTTAGAAGGATTTATTTCTTTCCTAAGGATTCTAACTTGCATGCAGGTACAACTCATTTTAATAATTTCTTGATAATATGCTGTTGTGAAGATATTACAGCACTTCTGTTTGCTCATCTTTTTGTCCATAGTGATACTGTGCATATAAACATGCAACTAAGGTAGTAAATTCTTCAGTTCCTATCTTGTGTGGGTGAAAAAGCAATGATTACTTATAGAAGTAATATCCATCAATTTTAACTACAAGTATCTGAATAACCTACACTTTATCTTTTCCTTATGGGACTTTGTGTTGTTTTAAGTCCGTGATCACCAATTTTGCTGAAGTTATTTTGTGACATGTCCATTTCAGGGAATGGAGGAGATAAAAAGACAGATTGGCCAGCACATTGAGGTGGACCCTGACTGGGAAGCGGCTATCGCTATACAGATGCAGCTCAAGAACATTCTCTTGATGTTCCAGGAGTGGTGTGCCTGCGACGTAAGTGTGGCCGTTGCCCGGGATTCTTACATGTGTACCTTTTGTGAATATTCCTGAGGGCTTTTTAGAAAAGCTCACTATTGTTCAATACGAATCTCTGCAAAAAAGGACTCTGAAAAAATTAATCTGTGGTGTGACAAAGAGAGAATGGTTCTCAGAAGAATGTAATCTTTGAGCTGACAAAGCTGCAAAGGGTGTCAGGCAAATCAAAAAGAGAAAATACTTCTTGTGATTCGAGATTTTGAGAATTGGGTTCATGGTATCGTTGTCAGGTTTTAAGGTGTTGAAGCACACGGTGTACATTTTTAATTTCAAAAGCCAACTGCAGAAACTTGGCCATAATTGGGTAATTGCACTGTGAGTAGTCTTAGTCACTGCTGGAGCTCATCCCTGTGCTGGGCAAAGGGAGGAAATTGTACAACTTGTTAACTTCAAGATATTTTGAAGTGAGGTTTCTTTTTTTTGTTTTTTTTTGATTCAGTAGGGAGAAAAAGGAAGAACTATAGCAGATCAGGAGCTTCTTGATCCATTTAGAAGTGCAAACTATGTAAAATTTTTAAAATATTGCAGCTTAAATAAGTGCATAGATTTTAGAGCATTTGACAGAGCAGCTTTTTAGAATGGAAGCACACTTGTAGAAGTAATCATGCCCCTGTGCTTGGCACTACTGAGGCCACAGCTTGACTACTATGTTCAGTTTTGGGCGCCGCAGTATAAGAAAGACTTCGAGGTGCCAGAGCGGGTCCAGAGAAGGGCAACAAAGCAGGTGAGGGGTCTGGAGAACAAGTCTTACGAAGAGCGGATGAGGGAGCTGGGATTGTTTAGCCTGAATAAGAAGAGGCTGAGGGAACACCTTATTGCTCTCTACAACTATCGAAAAGGAGGTTGTAGTGAGGTGGGTCTTGGTCTCTTCTCCTGAGTAACAAATGATAAGAGAAGAGGAAATGGCCTCAAGTTGCACCAGGGGAGGTTTAGATGGGGTATTAGGAAAAAAATTCTTCACTGAAAGGTTTTTCAAGCATTAGAACAGGCTGTTCAGGGAAGCAGTGGACTCAAAAGCTCTGAAGGCATTAAAAAAAAGTGTAGACGTGACAGTTCAGGACATGGTTTAGTGGTCATTGTAGTATTGAGTTGACAGTTGGACTTGATCTTAGAGATCTTTTCCAACCCTAATGATTTAGCAGCCTTACTTAATGATGCAACCTTAATGATGTAGCGTAGGGAAGAGGGACCTGGGGGTTCTGGTGGACAGCAGGATGCCCATGAGCCAGCAATGTGCCCTCGTGGCCAAGAAGGCCAATGGCATCCTGGGGTGTATGAGAAGGGGAGTGGCTAGTAGGGCGAGAAAGGCTGCCCAGGGAGGTTGTGGTTCCTGTGTGACCTACTCTGGGTGATCCTGCTCTGACAGGGGGGTTGGACTAGATGATCTTTCAAGGTCCCTTTCGAGCCCCAACATTCTGTAATTCTGCGATTCTATTCTATGATTCTCAGTTAGCCTTAGTGGATGCTCCGCTGCTCCAGTCCAGTACTAAGAAATTATCAGAATTAAGGAACAGAGTATTAATTATATTGCGGGTCTTTAGTAACTGTTCCTGTCATCAAAAAATAACAAATGATGAATTTTAGTGCATATATATGATCTTTGTATATAACACTATGCATTTAATTTAAATTCTAGGAGGAACTGTTGCTCAGGGCCTACAGCGAGTGTCATAAAGCTGTGATGAGGTGCAGCACGAGTGGCCGCTCCCGGGAAAAGACAGTGTTTCACTTGTGTGGCCACACCCTGGAGAGCAGACCTTACCGAGTGTCTGCAGATCCTGTCAGCATACATCTGCCGCTTTCTAGGACTCTTGCGGGTAGGTGGCGTGTTTGGATTTGATTGCTGTTGGAATTGCAGCTGCCATCCATGTCTATTTCTTTACACTAGAAAGTACTTAGAGTAAGTGCTTCATAGGTGAGTCACTCTCTGAGTTTCTGATGTTCCCATGACCAGGTGACCCTGTCCCCCAGATAAGGGAAAGTTTTTCTCCAGAGAACACTTGCCATGGAGGTTGGAGGAAATTTTTTAAAGAGCAGAGAGATAGGAAAGTCAGACGAGAAGGAATAGTTTGTGTTTTATGAGATCATCAGTTTTCTCTGAACTATTTGAATTTTTATGGTTCTGTTTCTACCTGTTTTGCCTATGTGGATGTTGATTATTACTGTATCTTGAATTTATTTTCCAGCCACATATATCTTAGGACTGTTAAAATGTTCCTCTTAAAAGACATATGTTTGCAGCATGCCAGGACAGATTTCCAGTCAGAATACAAAGGAACACAGCAGTGGGTGACAGCCGCTTTCTCTAGAATAAAAATTAAATCATATGCTATTATTAAACTATAGAATCTTTATCACATCATTTGATACTAAGATACCATCTGTTAAGCCTTGTAGTCATGAAAATCAGTTATTATGATTTAAACGTGGAAATAAAATTTTCCTAATACTATTTAGCATCTCAATTGAAAAGAGTTCAATGAATTAATTAAATTACTAGATTTATTCCTAAAATAATGGATTATTAGAGACTGGTAAGAACTGTTGTGATTTCTCTTACAAAAAGAGAGTAACAGGTCTTTCTTAAATAGATTTTAGCTTTTTTTTCTGTAATTCTGAGTTTTAGGTGATTTAGCTAACATTTATAGTGAGTACTGATTTTGATTCAGTTTCTGTTTTTTTTTCCTGTTGGTTTTGTAGGTCTTCATGTGCGATTAAGCAAGACTGGCGCCATCTCAAGATTGCATGAGTTTGTTTCTCCTGTAAGATTTTTTTTTTTTTTCCTTCTTGTGATTTTTTTTTTTTTTATTTTTTACACTCTGGGAAGGAAAAAACCTGAAATTATACCTATAGCTTTCAGGCACACACACAAGTTATTTTGCAGCTGACAGCGTGTCTTTGTTCATTAGAATTTACAGTTTTAAAATCACTGACAGACTTATTCTTGCTTGAGATTTACTTTTTCTCTTCTTTTTTTAAATTCTAGGGAGAATTCCAAGTGGAGCTGCTGGTAGAATATCCTTTGCGATGTCTTGTCCTGGTTGCTCAGGTTGCTGCAGAGATGTGGAGGAGGAATGGGCTCTCCCTGATAAGCCAGGTACTGCCTCCGGTGTTTCTGGGTGGCAATTACTTACTCTGTGAAATGATATTTACGTTAGTGATGTCTACTGTTAAACTACTTTCAGATCTGATACAGAAATTGCTGAGTAAGTACTGTTGGTACTGTTACTTCTAACTTAGGATGTTAGAAGACTCTCTTAGTGTATGGTGATCATTATATGCAAAATTAAACTATTTTAATCTCGTGCCAAACTGTTGAGTGCCATATAACTGGACATAACAAGCATTTTATAATACCCGTGGGCTTTTTTGTTACAAGACTAAAGGTAAAAGGAAGGATCTGCCTTAAATACTTGTACTTTGCCTGCTTCAGTTTCACTTTTTCTTTTTTTCCTTCTTTGACAGCAGAAATTTTCTGTATTTACCTTTCACAGGACCCTTTGCTGAAATCCAAGTAACGAGTGGTAGGCCCCTGTAGAATTGTCTCTCTGAGAACCAGAGTAGGAGAAGGAGGATATTTTGACTTTAATCAGTAGCAGCCATTAGAAACTTGTTGTCTTGGGAGGGAGTTTGTAGAGGTACAGCATGGACTGTCTCTGGAGAAGTGAAAAAACTTTTGGGTTTTTTTGCCATCAAAGTACAAGTTTGTTTTGAAAGAGACACGGGACTTTCCCTTACTCCAGAAAGGTGCTGTACGGTTTAAAAAAGCCTCAGACATTACCTGGTGCACTTTTGTTAGTGCCGTATTTTACTTCTCTACTTAAATTTTGTTTTCCTAATTCTCAGGTGTTCTATTACCAAGATGTTAAATGCAGAGAAGAGATGTATGATAAAGACATCATCATGCTCCAGGTAAATGTTCTGAATCACTGCTTACTTGACTCTTAAAATTGTCATGGAATTTCTTTAATTTTAATTAAATTGGTACGATTTAAATATATTTTTTTGCTAAAAGAGTATTTTTCATAATTAATGGTAACTGATGTTCATATTAGTTTGGGTTTTTTGATAGCTAGGTGCATCTCTTATGGATCCAAACCAGTTCCTCCTGCTGATTCTGCAGAGATACGAGCTTGCTGATGCTTTCAAAAAACTCAAGCCCACCAAAGATCAGGTGAGTTTCAAGTATTTCTGCTGAGTTGTTTGCTTGCTTTGAGTTTATGGAACATGAACAGAAAAACTAACTACTTTTGATAACTGTCTTTTAGTACGGTCATAAAAACACAATCAGTACAGGACCTACAAATGTTTTTGTGTTTGGAAGTTGTGGAGGCTTACTCAAAATTTGCAAACAGATTTTGCCCTCTTTGACCTTTATTCCACAGGGCATCTACCAAAATCCATGTGAACGTCTTCTCTGTAAAATGTCAGTGTCCATTAAGCCATTTTATGTGTTCTTAATTTGACTGGAAATTTCCTGGATTCTTGAAGTTTGGACTTCCATATAACCCTCCATTTGGGATGCATTTTTAGCTGTGGTATCTTTTTCAGCATGTGAATTTTACACTTCAGGTGCAGAATAATACCTCCTCTCCGAGTGCAGGCATTGTTAGAAAGGAAAATTCTTACAGCACGGTGCTTCAGAAGGCTGAGCTCAGGGCCTTTTTAAAAAGCTGCTTTCTCTAATTCTTTAGGATTTGATCAAACAGTACAACGTGTTAATAGAAGAGATGCTGCAGATTCTCATCTATGTTGTGGGTAAGTTTCATTTCTCTCTGTTGCTGTAGTAATGGGTTATTGCAGTTTGACAAAACAGGCTTGAAGACTTTCTTTAACAGAGGCTGTCTGGAGGGTACTGGAGAAAGCTTGGTTTAAATAGATGGTTCAGTAAGTATTTGTCAAATGGAAGCAGTGGGGGTTGTGTAGTGAAAAAAATTGTTAGATAACTTGATATAATTGACTATTCAAGTAGAATATGAAGAGAATATTCATCTCAACCCATTTTGTTAAGAAGATAGACAAAAATTTTTCTTCTCAGACCCTTGGGATAGCTTTCTGGTGAATGCAAACTTTAACTATGAAATATCCCAGCAATAGCATTACCTCTGCGCAGAATTCAGAATTGCTTTATAGCTGTCATGTTTGGCATTCTTCTCCTTTTGATTCATTCTGGTAGGGGAAAGATACGTGCCTGGAGTGAGTAATGTGACAAAAGAAGACGTTATCATGCGAGAAATCATCCATCTGTTATGTATTGAACCCATGGCTCACAGTGCAATTACCAAGTCCTTGCCTGAAAATGTGAGTCCTGGTTTATTTACTTTTTTTCCTTGAATTCACTTTTTTTCTTGTTTTATGTCTTTTTCTTCTTTAGCTTCAGTATCTTTATATGGAATTTTATTTCTGATATTAGGCTCAAATATTGGTTTCAGAATCACAATATAGCACGACAAAGGGACTCACACACCTTACTGATGTAAAGGTAGATATCAGTCTAATCTGAAAAGGCTTGTGTGGGGATTGTGCTTTTTGATGAAGAGATGGAGTTGTTTAGAATATGCAGCTGTAGTTCTCCTAGATTCAAAAAGAAAAGCTTTAAAACTATTACGTCTTTTGGCCCTATAGGACCATGCAGCTGGATTCAGCGCTGTGTGCCATCAGTATATTTGATCCTGTAATTCTGGTCTCTTATGCCTTTGCAGATCCATTGGAAGTCAAGTATTGTACAGGTCTATTTGAAAACACAGGTTTTCCTGCCATTCTGTTCTAGCTGTTTGAAAATTCTAGCAAAGGAAAGGGATGTGGATTAGATTTTATAGTCTGTGTAAGTTTTCAGGGCTGACAAGCAATGCAAAAAGTTTCATTTTTATTGTAAATTATATAGCCTGCAATATTATCAGAAACCAATCACACGTGATCCACATTCACTGTTTTAAGAGACTAAAACTCCTGGGGTTCTTTTTGTTTTGTTTTGTTTTCTCCTTCCATTGGGTTTGTGTAGGGGACTGCTCTGTTTTTTGGAGATCAATTCTGTCATAAATAAAATTTTACATGATTATAGAAAAGTGTTCTCTCTCTTTGGTACTTCCTTGTAACTTGCCAGTTACAAGTATTTGTTTTCTGAATAACAGTGGGAGAAAAACATTGATGAATTTGGGAACTGGTCTAAATGTGTATGTCTATTTTTGTTACATCTAGCATAATTCTGAAGAGATTTGAATCGCTAGATGTTTACCCCAAATTAATTTTTTTTTTACCAGGAGAACAATGAAACAGGCTTGGAGGATGTCATTGATAAAGTGGCTACATTTAAGTAAGTTCTTCATACTGTTTTATAAGTTGCTTGAATGTGAAATAAGATCTCTTAGATTGTGTGGGTTCAAAAAGCTGCACTGAACAATGTCTGTTCAGCTGATATTTTGCTGTCTTGAAATATATTCGCTCTCAAGTATGCATAGGAGAGGTCTGCAGAATATCTGAAACTGCTGCTTCTTTCCTTTTGCCACCTTCTTTCCTCAAGTTCATTTTCCTCAAATTCAGTTCAAAAGTTCTTTTTATTTTAAAGATCGTTGGGAACCTGAACAATTCATTGTACCTTTGACAGTCACGACCTAGTCATAGGTTTAGATGTTGTTAAGTTACTGATGCTGTAGCTTTCAGATGGGAGTTAATGTTTTTGGGGTTGGTTTTTTTTTTAAAACAAATATATATGTATGTATATATATGCAAATATAATACAATTAGTTATAGCAATTGAGAAAAACTTTTTCAAATTTTTGTCACAAAAATATCTTGGAATTTTAATTGGTTTAGTATACTGTATTTTAAATTTCACATGGCTTTTTTGGTTTTGTTTAATTAAGAGTGACTGTAGTTGTACCCAGGAAGCTGGGTCTCTTTAGCTTAGAGAAGAGGAGGCTGAGGGGTGACCTCATTAATGTTTATAAATATGTCAAGGGGGAGTGTCAGGAGGATGGAGCCAGGCTCTTTTCAGCGGCGTCCACTGACAGGACAAGGGGCAATGGGTGGAAGCTGGAACACAGGAGGTTCCGTAAAAATATGAGGAAAAACTTTTTTACTGTGAGGGTGACAGAGCCCTGGCACAGGCTGCCCAGGGAGGTTGTGGAATCTTCTCTGGAGACATTCAAAACCCGCCTGGACATATTTCTGTGTGCTCTGCTGTAGGTGGTCCTGCTCTGGCGGGAGGTTGGACTAGATGATCTTTGAGATCCCTTCCAACCTCTAACATTCTGTGATTCTGTGATTACATGGAAGGTTAAAAAAAAATTGTGGTTTATAGAGTAACTGTTTATTATTCGTTTTTACCTTGGTTAAAGACAGTAATGACTTTTATACAGTATCTAATGTCTGAAATTCTAAGCCATGAAGTTAAAAAGATGGTATAGACTAGAATTATTTTGTAGCTGGATGGGATTTACGGTAGTAAACAGTCTTGAAAATTAAAGACTGATAGCTTTATGCTCTTTATAAGTTAATGAAGCAACCATCACTATTCCCCTTATTAGCATTTCCTTAGAAAGTGAGTTGTGTTAGTGCTTTATTTACATTGAAAGATGTGCTGAATATACATTACGAATCTGTGTGTCATGAAACATTTCTCTGTAAGGAAACCAGGTGTGTCTGGCCACGGAGTTTATGAACTGAAAGATGAATGCTTGAAGGAGTTCAATATGTTCTTTTATCACTATACTAAGACCCAGCACAGCAAGGTAAGCCGTGTAAAATTTGCTCTCAAAGCTTGAAAAATACTTCCCAAGGCCTAAAGAATTTTGCTGAATCAAAGGTGTTACTGGAATCTAAAGCAACCAGTTCAACGACGAGCATATGCACGTAACATCAAAACTAAACTTTTTATGAAGTTAAGATTGTTAGTATAAATTGATGTGCTATGCTTTGTATGGGTATTTGCCCTCTGATAACTTCTTTATTAACTCTGTTAACTGTTTATGGTAAGAAAAAAAATTGCAAGAATTATCTTTGAATTGTAAAACCCAAACTTTGCTTCTTAAGGAGGCAAATATATCCAATTATTTATCTCTACTACAAATTGAAATGCAATACTGTTAAACAGATTTCAGACAGGATTCTAGTTACACGACCAAGTATCTTGTCACATGTCTAGTTTAGGGTTTCTTATTGTTTCCTTGCGTACCTCTGTGGAAATGCCGATATAACAACACTGTTTTTCCGTAGGCTGAACACACACAAAAGAAAAGAAGAAAACAAGAAAACAGAGATGAAGGTAAAAAGTTGAAACTGATGATGTAATTCAGTAGTGTATGTAGTTGTGCATATAAAATGAGCTTTGGCAGATGTATTGTGACATAATTGACGGTAGCTGAGTTCATATTAAATCTGTTGTGATTTGTAGCAATTATAATTAATTATCACCTGGTATTTCTTTTCTTTTTTTTTTTTTTAAACACAAGGAGGCTTGTAATTTTTAGTTTAATTGCCAGGTAAACAAATAAACGTGGCATAGTACCCATTGACAAAATTAACAACTTTGATAGTGGAGTATTTTTTTTTTTGTGAGTAGTTTCTCTAGCACATTGAGACATAATAATGCCATGTAGAGAAGGTTGCTGCAGGAAGTAGTACTTTTCTCCATTCTGTAAGTAGCTAGTGAGTCTAAGTTTTATGAATCTTCTTTTTGGGAGGTTTCAAACACCTGTAACAATATAACTCTCATGTTTCTGTTGTAATACACATGTTATATCCCGTTTGAGTTTACTTTCCCTTATTCAAGTCACCAGCATTAATTGAACTGAGGACGACCTTGTGAGCTGAATGAATAAGTACGATGAACAATTTAATGAAATCAACTGTCACCTGCTTTTGTGAGCAACAGATGTAATTATTTTTCTCTACCCAAACTGCCCTTCCAGTTGAATACCTTAATCTTTATTTCCTACTCTGAAGTGTGTTTTGGTTTTTGGATACAATCAGTGGCACTACAGCATTTCATACCTAAGATGGTTAAAATTCATTCTGAGTAAATTTTATTTGCTTTGGGTTCTTCTTAGTTGAAAAAACACGGAACTGTAAAAGAATAAATTGATGTCATTTAGGAGGGACGCAGTTAAATTGGAAATAACATTCTCTTTGAAAAAAATTTAATTTCTTTCAGTTGCAAATAGCTCAAAAGATTATGACAGCTGGAAAAGCATGAGGAAAATGTACCTTTGGATTACTTTCAGTTTCTTCCTCCAGTTTATTTTATACAGTTGATGAATTTTTCCATAGCACATTCTTAATTTCTTTTTCTTCCCCTGTTCACTTTAGCAACTTCAGTTAACAGGGATGTTTATTTTGTAGAACTTTTAAAAAATGTGAATATTTAGATGTAATTGTGAGAAACTAATGTTCATAGCATCAGACAATACAGTTCCAAAATATCAAGATAGTTGTTCACGTTGATGTGTATTGCCCTGAGGCCTTTTTGTTGCAAACACTGTGTGTGTGTTTTTATGTGGTTATATTGTCTTTGTCAGTAGCTTTTTATAATTAATTCAGTCTAAATTGTCAAAAGAGTGATGGTGAGACACTGCATCGCACACTTCCAGTGGTAGCTCAGAAAATGGACAGAGCAAGAAGTGATCAGAGTGTCTCAGGTGCAGGAAGTATATAGTGCTCCAGCCATACTGGGTGTGGGACAGTGTCTTGCTCTGGGACACCCACTGTTCCCTCTTGTTGGACTAATTAAAAACCTTGTATCTGAGGCAAAGCACAAGCACTATATATTTATTAGTGATACACAAATGATAAGGTGGTGCAAAGGGTTGCATTTACAGATACAACAAAGTACTTGTGGTTCGTTGTTCAGCTTAGTTTGCATGTCTTTTCTGTAAGAACTTACTTCAAAGTACATGATTTTGCTTAAGATAAAAGGTGACTTAGGCTAACCATCATGTTTGAGCCTGGCTTTATTAATTTAAAGGTCCCATTCTTTCACTGGAATTAGTATGCTTGTGCTCTCTCCTTCTTGCCTGTGATCTTTACTGAGATGCCAGTTGGTTAAGACGTTTGTGCATCTCCCTTTCCTAGCATTGCCACCACCTCCTCCTCCAGACTTCAGTCCTGCATTCAGCAACGTGGTGAGGATTCTGAACTGCGACGTTATGATGCACGTCCTGCGGACCATCCTTCAGAGGGCAGTGGAGCTGGAAACCCACTTGTGGACTGAAGCTATGATCCAGATGGTACGGTTAGCTTGGGTCTTTGCCTGAGGTCGTTCCTGTGTTGACCATGTTACCTGTTTACGATAAGACCAAAATGTGTAAAGATTAACTTTGAATGAAAAGAATTTGCTTTGTGTCCCCAAGCCTGTTTTTTTTAAATCTTCCCAACGAAGAAAACATACCTAATTATTTCTCTCTACTATAAAATGGAAATATGGAACGCAGTAATGTTAAATTGGGAGTGTTCTGCAAGTTTCTGTTTTACTTTCCCCCCTGTGTTGCCTCATCACTGAAGCTGTTTCAGCAGGTGATTCTCCTTACCTTATCTTTTTCAAGTAAGTAACCCTTTGATCATCTTAAAGAAATTGGCATTTTTCATCTTGTAAGCTGCAAAATCCCCAAATATATAAATGTGTTTGGGCCTTCAGTCATGAAATAATATTTTTGCAAGTATTGAAACATTTCATTTTACCACGATGACTTTATACTTAAAAAATTTTTTAAAAATTACTGACATTGAAGGTTTAGTTTGGTTTTTTTGGGTTTTTTAAAAACTTTTTAATTCATTGTACAGAATGATTGAATTAATCAGTCTTGCTAATTAGAGTGCACAGATGATTTAATTGCCTTGCATTACATTACCTGCTAATCTTTGGATTATGGAATTAACCACATATTCGTAAATTTGTACCAGCAAAATGACGAGATTCATATGTTACTAATGTAAAGTGTGTCACAAGTTTAATTTGAGTGCAAGTAATATACAGGAAAATTATATTGCACGTTGTTATTTAACTTTCTGTATATGATCTCTGCACTTTTTCTTATTTCTGTGTCTTATCATGGAGATAATTTATACATAGTACAGAACTACATTAAACATCCTTATTTTATATGCCAGTTTTCCAGACCTCTAACAGTGGATGAGATGTACTATTTTTCTCTTTATTTTTAGGTGCTTCATCTCCTTTCTTTAGGCTTACTAGAAGAGAAGCAGCAGTTACAGAAGTCTCCAGAAGAAGAAGTAACCTTTGATTTTTATCACAAAGCGACACGTATGTTTCATTTGCTTTAAAAGGACGGAGTAAATTAGACTAACTTGATTTTTAAGGAGAAAAGTAAACTAGAGGAAAGTATTCAGTGATTTCAGTCAGAAAGGATTTACTTTTTGCTATAGAATTAAAACCTGCTAAAACATTTTATTTTAAATGATCAAGAAACCAGGTTTGGACAAGTTTTCTTTCTTCCCAGGTGCCAGATATGCTGAAGAGATGTTTCTCTTCCTGGGAAAGAAATGGAAAAGTAATACTAGTGTTAGATAACTGAAAATGGTTCTTTCTTCACAAAAACGTAATTGAAATGGGAACTAAGAGCTCCTTACGAAATGACAGAGGTTTAAGTCAACTGTCTTCATCTTCTGAACTCCTGAGCTATACAGTTATTGATTTACCTGCAAGTTAAAGCCTTTACCATGGAAGTGATAACAGAAGCAAAACTTAATGGCTATGAACTGTGGTTTTTTCCCTTTTCTTTACTTTTCAAAATCCCTACAGAGCACTTCCTAATCTCACATTCAAGACTAGTGAGTGCGAGTTGGAATCAACATTTTCTAAATACTCTTCCATCTTATCTAGAGTTTCTGCTTCACTGTGTAAGAATACATAAATAAGTGACATTATGAAGCTATACATAATTGTCACTTGAGAGTTGAAACAAGGGTAAGAATTGTGAAGTAAAATCATAGAATTGTTTAGGTTGGAAAAGACCTTTAAGATCATCGAGTCCAACCCTTAAGGTCGCGGTGCCAGGTCCAACACTCGAGTGTCGCTAAGCACCTCATCTACACATCTTCTAAATACCTACACACATGAAGCCGCTGAACTGCCTTTATTTTGTTTTTCAAAAATGTGTAAAAGCTGTTGTTGAGTTTGAAAAGCACTGCTATTTCACATATTTTAATCTCAATATTTTTTTTACTGTTGAGAAAGGAGAAGTATTATCACACTGAATGTATTTCCAGTTAAGCAGCATCACATCAACTGTAGGGATACACTAAAACTAATTAAAATTGCGACTTTAGAGAATTGTCAGCTTTGCTTTTGCGTAACCAGAAAACCTAAAGCCTTATTTATACATAAGGGATGCAAAAATAATAATACCGCGAAGTGATTTTTTTTTTTAAATAAATTTTTGTAATGCATTTGTCTCGCTTCTAGAAATGCACAGATTAACTATCAAATAGAAAGTGCTGAGAATGGCCTACAACGTTACGAACTGTTACCAAGGTGGGAGGAAGCAAATAGTTGCAGAAATTGTGATAATTTTTTTTGTGATAGAAATAAACCTGCATGCACTGAGCTGTTAGCAAATTTAGTTAAGCTGTAAGAGCTTTACTACGTCTCCTTGAAGTGAGGGCAGCTCTGTTTTTTGTGTGTGCTTCTGCTCTTGGAAATAGCAAAAATTACTGACCTACAAGGGACGAAGATTATTCTACCTTTTACTGGAATGAACAGGTGAAATTAAAACAGAAATGTAACCACACAAATTGTGTTCATGTACGTGTGTTACATAATTAGTAATATTTTAAGGCATGTCTGTGGTTGCAAATATATTAAAATGTTAAGATTCTTTTCTCTAAAGACCCATGCTTTTCTTTTTTTTTCTTTCTCACCTTTGTAAAGGAATGGGAAGCTCAGCATTGAACGCTGTGAGCGTGTTAACGCTTCTGGAAAAATTAAAGAGAGTTCCTCAATTGGAGGCACAGAAGGACACAGTCAGTTGGATACTGCAGGTACCTGAGGAGGAGATAAGTGCAATCTGATTAGAGTAATTTAGAAAACTTTTATGAAAGATGTTGTAATTCCTGCATATAACCCAGTGTTTACAACTGCAATGATTTTTTGAGAAGCTTAACCTGTTGGATATTTTTTTCCCCCACTTGAGATAGTTTCTTGAATTTTGTGTTAACACTTAGAAGTCACTGTACTTGCAGTTGCTACTTTCAAGTAGTGAGTCGATTTTTGCTTAGATAACTCACTCCAGCCATGATACTTTTACACGTAAACTTTATTCCTCATATTTCTGTTGCTTATCACTTACTGGTGTTTTGCAGAAGTTTATTAATTGGGAAGGCATTTTAGAGGCTGCTTATGTTACGACTTGAATCCTACAGATCTGACTAATGGCCACATTGTACATCTGACCGGTGGAATTTTTCCATCCACCTCCCTGCCATTAGCCAGTAAGAGCTGTGACACCTCCTCTAGCAGAGGAGGCTGCTGCTTCTGCTGAGCAGGAGCACTGCTCTCCTGTTCCAATTTGGGCTTCTTGTTTTAGGTGGCATGCATAGAAGACAGTACTCTTGGAAAAGTGGGTAAGACTCCATAGTGGGGTTCCAAAACTGTCCTTGCCTACTAAAATTGGACTGTTCTTGTACGTTAGGGAGGCAGGTTTGAAAGACTTTTTTTTTCTTTTTTGAAAACTTACACTTCTAAAATTCTAAGGGCAGAAGAAAAAAAATCTACTTGTAAAAGTATATTTAACTTTTTTATGATATGTATTGTAAATGTGAAGTGTTTGATTTTATCAAGACTTCAAGATGCTTATTAAGGATAGCTGAAGAAAATAGTAAATGAAAATCGAAGGCTCAGTTTTAACTAATCTGGCACATGCTGGAAAGCTTTCTGTTCCAGACATACAAGTTTTTACATGATTTTACTGACTATTTCTGTGGGATGTTCCACATCTCGCCTACTCAAAATAAGCTAGCAGTCTCTGTCTGTTCTTCTGCTGTACAGGTGCTTTAGCTGCTTAGCAGTATTAGTGCTACACGACTGGAAAACTCAGAAGAATTTTACTTCCCTTCATATTGAGCAGTGCCTTTCGGGTTTAGGATGCAGACAAATCAGTGTTACAGGAGTGTGCATAGATCTCGGATGCTTTTGTTGTTTAGGAGTATGGCACTTGGTTTCATCCACTTGAAAATCTGAAGCTAAATATTTAAGAGCTTTAGCCCTGTCTATATTGTAATGAGAACCAAGTTGTATTTTGTTTTTAGCATTTAACTCTCTATTCCTAGATGTTTGACACAGTGAAAAGATTGAGAGAAAAATCTAGTCTGACAACAGTAACAGCTACATCAGGCTCAGAAGCTACAAAAGGTGATGAGGTAATTATAAAATGGAAGCCTATTTAATATTTTGAAGGATCATTTTCAAAAAAGTGACTCAATTTCTTATTACCTAAAATGAGAATTTTTTAAAATATTAATTTCTAATATATTGCCTACAAATAGTGTTTGGGTTCCACGGTTAGTATTTTTAATAAATGAAATTTATGCTAAGCATGTTTCAGGGAATTACTGGTAACTAATGTGGTTTTGGTTGTACTTCCAAGTTAAGTGAAACAACTGAGAGAGGCGAAGAGTTAATGTGTTCGTTTCTCCATTCCTTATCCTTGATTTGACCACCTTTTCTATCGTGTTATCCTGCAGTAATTAGAAATACAAATCTACTTAAAGTGATGTCTTGTAATTTACGTGACCTACCAAGAATTTAATCTGCTTTGCCTTGACTGTATAAAGACATTGGGCTTAGGTGATTATTCTGTCTATGTATCAGTCTCTACCTCCTTCCCTCAAAATAGCTTTGGAATCCAGGGGTCAAATGACACAGTGAAATGGAGATTTCAAAGATTATTGCAGTCCCCTGAGGTTTCTTGCCTTTTGTTTTTAAACTGGCAGTTGAATAGAAAAGAAGAATGCAAATATCCCCCGACAGTGTGCAAAGACAGGCCGCTTTGCTCTTACTCATTCTGTTTGGCAACAGCTTGCTGCCAAACAAGCCTTTGGCTGGTCACTGCATGTGTAGCTCTCAACTTATCGCAGCATATGCTCTGTTTCTTTTTTGAGAAAGGTGTCATATGATATCTGTTAAGGTAAGGGACAAAATATAGAAGTCAGTAAGAGATGTGACTTGTGGAGAAATTTGTTGTTGTTTGATTTCCTCAAAACATAATCGTACTGTGAATGGAAACGATGTGCCTTAAGTAGCTGAATAAGAGGAATTAGTTCTATACGTTTTAATTAAGTCTACCTTTGTTTTTTTGAATTCTACATTTCCAAAGCATGTAAATATGTCATTTATGGTTTTTGAAAATATAATAGATGAGGAAATAGTGGAAGAAGAATAGTTTTTCTAGTCTACAAATAGAGAAGAATCAGAGGAAGTACAATTCTCAGATGCATAAAATGCTGCCACAAAAACGTAGGAACAATCTGGATGCTGTGTCAGCCATAGATAGCTGAAGATAAAATTTTATTAAATTCCTGGGATATGCTGAATACTCTGTAGAGGTTTTGCATGTGGGAGGAATAACAAAACGTTGGAGGAGGCTTGTGATGTTCACCTCAAAGTTTAAAGAACAGGCAAACACCTAATTAAAATGGATTGGTATTACTGATCCTATCTTTGGGCAAAGGATTGTACTAGTGACCTTTTGTGGATACCTCAAAATTTGTTTCTTTTACAGCGTTTAAGAACTGAGCTTTGCGGTTTTTAGATAACAGTTAACCTTTTTGGTTTTTTGTTAATTGTTAAAGTGTTGTCAGTTAAGGAATTTGATGTCAGTGAGTAGAATGCATATAGTTGGGGAGAGATGCTTCTCTTTTTTTGATGTTCTCTGTTGCCTGTGGTTGCATTGTTCCCTTTTGTTGTAAGACACAGAGCACTCAGGATAAAGAGAAAGCAGAGCGGAAGAGGAAGGCCGAAGCAGCTAGGTTGCACCGTCAGAAGATCATGGCCCAGATGTCTGCACTGCAGAAGAATTTCATTGAAACCCATAAGCTCCTGTACGAAAACACGCTGGAGGCACAGGGGAAAGAAGATGCTGTTATGGAGGAAGAAAGGTAAGAAAAAACAGAGATCCAGACTTCTGGTGGGAAGAGTTCATTACCTGCTACTTAAGTTCATAAAAGTTTAGAAAATACTTTCAAGGGACAGATTGTGTCATCCCAGCCAGCAAACTTGGGTCTCTATTTACTTCCAAGTCATGTTCTGTTACAGACTTATAGGCAGACTAGCATGTGTATCTAGTGTAAGAACGGGGACTCACTTTTGTAAAGCAGCATGTGATAAATGATAAGAAAATTAATTTGGTGATAGATACTTACATTGCTTTATATTTGAAAAACTGTCATTACAAAGCTGCTGAGTTGACAACACTGAGGTGACTGTCTACCTTATATGAAAATGTAAGTGATTTGGAAAGAATCTGAAAGCCAGTATGTCTTAAGGTTAAGCTGCAACAAAGAAAATAGGCTTCCTGTAGCTAAAGTCATCGATATTTCTGGTCTATAGTTTTCAGAATCTAACTTCATACTGCGGATGTTTGGTTGATGTTGGTTATCATTTTGTTGGTATGGATTGCTCCTGTTCTGGAGGTGTTTCAACACTACAGTAAACCTAATACAGCTCACAATTTTGTTCTAATTGAGGCTGCACAAAACTGATCAGGAAAATAGAGATGTCTGCTGGAGAAAAAGCACAGGTCACTTCTGTGTGCTTTGAACTTGAATAAATTGTGTTCTGTAAAATATTGTTGAACTCTGAAATAAGAAATATTTTAAAATATGGAAGCTTATTTTGTCATAAAGCATTGAATTAAAGTAGTGGCATTCATATTCAATGTGTTCTTCAGCAATGACAAAAAAATTTAGTATGTCTGTAAGATTAAAATATATGTAATCCATTCTACATTGAACACAGCTTTCTGAATTCCCTGCTGTCTGAATCCATTTCATTGCGTTACTCTGTTACCTGCATTCCACTTTGTATTTTAGAAGAATGCTGCATTTTAGTGAGGACTGAGGTGTGTGTTTTTTCTTTGGTCATCTGTTGGTTTTGTAAAGCACTTTGGTATAAAACCAGAAACGTTAGCAGTGTGGAACATTTTTACATTCCTGAAAGAGTAAGTTTACATAGAGAAAGCGATCTGATTATTTTATATCTGTGTCACTTACGGTCTTACAGCATGTCTTCAGCAATTGATTACTCCAAAATTGCTCTGGGTCCCAAACGAGGTCCGTCTGTCGCTGAGAAAGAAGTTCTGACCTGTATTCTTTGTCAGGAGGAGCAAGAAGTAAAGTTGGAAAGTGCTGCCATGGTATTGTCTGCCTGTGTCCAGAAATCAACTGCCTTAACTCAGAACAGGAGCAGGATTCTTGACCTCTCCAGGGGTAAGCAATTTTTCTTCTTTTAATCTACCAGTAGTTCTGTATCTAGAGCTCATACCCTTTGAACTGAATTTGATGCCGTTGTTTGGTTAGACTGCTAAATGACTTGCTCTACCTAATAAAAGGTAGATTTTTAATTGTTCTGAAATCCGTTCTTCAAAACTTAAAAGTAAGAAGCGCACAAAGATTTCGACTTGTCCCTGGAAAATCGGAAAATGCCTTAATTCTCAGAAGATCTTGTAAAATTTAGAGACTTGATAGGGACAGCCACTTGAAAAAGTCAAAGAGTGCTGTCGGTTCCTGTTTATTTAAGTACAGCAGCAAACTTTTCCAAGAAATAAATGAACATCAGAAGCCAATATGGCAACCTCAGGAGAGTTTGGATTTTATTTATTCATCTATCTATCTATCTATCTATCTATCTATCTATCTATCTATCTATCTATCTATCTATCTATTTTTCCACATCAAGGAGGTAATAAAAACAGTAATGTAAAAAAATAGGAAAGTATTAGCAAGGATCATATTATAAAAAAAGAAAAATACGAGAGAGTAATACAAACAAAACAGTTAGAGCATAATAGCATTATTGGTAGCCTGAAACACAAAGACCAACTGGTTTTTTTTTGTACCTAACAGTTGATTAAACATAAAGATTTTGGTCTGTTACTTAAGGGAAAGAAGTAAAATAAATAGAAGGAAAAGGGAAGACTTTAGTACTTGCTGAGTCTTTTGCTCTCTTTCTGAAAAAGAAAATTTATAATAATTCAAGATCATGTGCTTGGTGGCTGTTAAATTCAACAAGAGAGAAATACAGTCCAGAATAGGATAAGAAAAGTTGAAACAATGTCTAGATGACTTCAATGAATTCATCTTGGTGATTATTAAATATTGATCAGAACCATTGTCTTGAGTATAATCTTCAGTTATTTTTTAAAACGAGTAGAAGGTAGTCAAGGTCTCAGAAGGCTAAGAAGGGTAAATATGTATTTGTCTAAAAAAAATCTGCCAAAAACAACCAGAAGGGAAATGAGAAAGTACAAAAAATTTGAATGTTCCATCCAGCCTGGCTGCTCAGAAGTACATTGGATGATGGTAGTTACTATGTCTTTAGAACAGTGGGAAAAATAAAGGCACACAGCAAAACAGTATGAAATGTAAAAAATGGATTTGTCAAGAAGGGGACTTGGCCATCTTAATTCTTTGACCAGGATAACTGGTTTTGTGGGTAGGGAGAAGGTAAGCTAATTTATTCTTATGTTTCTTAGAATTTCTGGCTCTGTCCTACTTGATACACAGCCGAGGCAGATGCTCTTTAGGTGAAATCACCCCAGGGTGAATATACATCTCATCATAAAACCATTCAAGGACACTATAATGTTAAATCATAATTAAAAGTTAAAAATGATATTTTTTCCCAGTTAATTGAGCTATATTTAACACAGATACAGAGCTAAGTCAATAATTTTTTCAAATCCTGCTTATCTGAACGAGCTAATATGTAAGGAATAAGGATTCATTGGAGGTCTTTAAATGCCCTCGAGATGTTTTCTAGTTTCTTGCCTTTGCATGTCAAGGGTGTTGCAACTTGTAGTTTGAATTCCTACTTATATTCAAATATGTTTCTTTCTATTTTGTAACAGGGTACTGCTGATTCGTGGTCAACTCATAAAGCAAAAAAAACCCCCATTGTCCTATTTTTTTTTAATAATGCTACTGCATAGCAAAATAACCTTAAATTCCTTGTTTGTGCAGTTCATTATTCCTGCTTTTGTTTAGAAATACGCTCTTGAATGTCATCAGATAGAATTATAAAGCAAAGCGAAGTTCAGCATTGTTTCTTTATTTCTCCAGGGTATTTACCCTATTCTCCTTCATGCTTGCAAAACTCTGTCAAGTTGTTTCACTTAATAAGATGGTTTTTTATGTTTCCTCCTCTGGGTCATTAACAAATACCAAATAGTCCTAGACCCAGGACAGACTCGTACAGAATCCTGTTTGATCCATTTTTCTTTCTGACAGTGAACTACCGATAATGGCAATTTTGAGCCAGCTGTATAGAATTTTTATCTAGGCCATGTACTAATTGCATCCTCTCACCCTTTTGTGTTACTCTGGAGTACAAATTACATCCTATGCTCTTGTAGTCAGATCGTAAGCTTTCTGCAGTGACACGTTGGGGTGCTGAAATAATTGAAAAAAAGAAGGAAATGAACTTTCTTTTTCTAAAGCCACTTCAGGATATTATTTATAGCATGCACACTGTCCTGCATGCTCCTCTGCAGCTCATCAGCTAGAAGTAGGCTTGTTAGAGCTTGGGGTTTTTTTCTTTATGTTTTTTTCTTTGAAGATCTAAAGTGGAAAAATGCTTATTTCCACAGCAGAAGTGCACATAGTGGCAAATTAGCGTTACACCAAGGTTCACTTTCTTATTTCAGTCTCCAGTTGAGCAGCTGCTGTCAAGTAGAATTTATTTTCAATGCCTTTTGGGTGCTAGTTTTTTTTGTGGGCTTTTTCTTTTTGTCAAATTCAAGTGTATCTGTTTAAAATCATAACTGTTCCACCAGATGAGGTTTGGAGGACTGCTGTTGTTCACTTCAGCTTTACTTAGATCTCTTTAAGGGGAAAATGGAATCTCTGTTGGAGTGTGTCTCCAGCACAGAGACACTGTTACATTCTCATACCAGTTTTGCTGTTAAGAATTATGCAAGATTAGTAAAATTTTGTTATTCAGCAGTGCTGTTTGTTAGTAGTTTGAAAATACATGAGAATAGTTGGAGGGAATGCCTCATCTTTCATGCCCTTAGTAGTTTAATTTTCTTTCATTTAAAACTACAATAGCAAATACATTAAAAACTTCAGCGGTAACGAATCCAATCACAGAGCTATTCCAGTTCTTAAGAACCTTTTTTCTTTTTGAACCAATCTACTATTGCTTTTGGATTTTGTCATCTTTTTCTTCGTAATTAGTGGGAAACCTTCAGTACTTTAAGTGAGCTGTATCTTCTGGTTTCTTTGCTGAAGTATTGGTCTGGAAAAGGCAGCTAAATGGGATTTTAATGTGACCATGTGAACTGTGGGGAAATTAAACTCTGAAGGCTGGTACTCTCTGAGTACTGTTCTTCATTTCTCTTCATACTGTTGGGAATATAATGTTGTTATTCTTCCATTAATTTCTTTCCGTTGTGTCTTTTTAGATACATTAGATCCTCTCTTCATGCACCCTGACTTACCTTGTGGGACCCACGCAGGAAGCTGTGGCCATGTGATGCATGCAGCCTGCTGGCAGAAGTAAGGATGTGTCTTTACAGCCTTTTAATGTGTTGGGTTTGGGGTTTTTTGTTTAATTAATCTGTTTCCTGAAACATCTAAGTGCACACTGAAAACACCGTACAGTTAAGTGGATATTTAAATAAGGAATCCAAACTATTTGTACTCATCTAAAAATGAAATACAGCTTTGACCTGATGAAGAAAATCATCAAATGTTTTTGGTGCTTTCTATGACTCAAAGAAGAATCCCTAAGGAACTATTAATTCATGCAAGTAAAATCAATAGGATGAAGTTGGTCAAGAGTAAGAAACCATGTCTGGTAGATCTTTAGCAATCCCATGAGAACCAGTAGGAATCTTCCAGGTGAACATTGAGTAGCAGCAGTACTTTGACTCAAAGTCTGTCACCAGGTCTGTACTTAAAGGATGAAGCTGACTTTCTACACTGAGTCTGTAGATGAAAATCTGGCATTTAGAATAGAATATGAATGGTTAAATCTTCTAATATTTCTTCCCCACCCCCCACCTATCAGTGAACAAACTCTTAGTAAAAAGTAAGAGGAAAGAATTGACAACAGTGCTTAAAAACTTTACTAGGTTTTTACTGTTTGGGGGAACCTGAAATATGAAAAGACCAAGTGACTTAGCTTGCCAGGTATCATCATCTTGGTTGCAGCTACGTTTGTAGGTTTTCAGAGAGCAGAGCTAATGTTGTGCAGTTGACTCCACATAGGTCTGGAAAGTCTAAACAAGATGAATAGTATATAATAGTGATAGAAATAATCCCACTAAAGTATTGTCAACAGATAAAAGAGAGTTGGGTCATGCGATCACAAACTGCTTTATATTCTTGTATGATATAAGCAATCTCACAACGTTAGGAGGCTTCTTGTTTGTGCTTGTGCCATTTTACTTTAAAAAAATCTATCTAAACTTCTAGTGCTTATCATTACTTTTCTCTGTGTGTATATATATATTATTTTTATTTTTTACAATAAGACATCAGTACAGGGTAAATAGGAGCACACACTTAAAATGATACAGAAGTATGTTCCTCGGGTATAATAGACCTGCTCTTGGCAGATCCATCTACGTCTGCATAGATCTAAGTAGTGCAACATTGGAGCCCAGTTCCCATGCTCTTTTTAAGAAAAGATGACTTGCGATATGAGTAAATGGGATTAAAATGGACAACAGGCTCTTCTCATACGGGATGGTACAGAAGGTTTGAGTATAGTCTTTTATTTATTACGTAACAGACATTCTAACTTACTAATATTCTTCCAAACGATGCCTGCCACACCTTTCTAGAGTATCTGCAGCCTAAAAATACTGCAAAATACTCTAAACCAGTACAAGTATAAATGACTGGAATATCTTTGTAATTGCCATGTGTGAGGAAGAGGAGTTGCTTGCCAAAGCATAATTGTTTGAATGTGGAAAAACAAATGTATGGTTTTGTTGGTTGTAACAGAAGGTGTTTTTTCAGATGTGGGAGTAGAAAATTTAAGAACTTCTTGTCTATAAAAATGTCAATGAAATTTAAAAGGATTTTAAAAGCAAGCAAAACCCACCATTTTTGCATGAGTGCTATTCCATGTGTTTTTACCTGAGTACATCTATGTGCTCAAAGGCTTTATTTTATTTTCACATCCAAGCACATGAAAGAGTTACGAATCAAAGGATGAGACTTCTTTGTTGGCTTGGATAGGTATTTGCTAGATAATAGCACTTTTGATTACTTGAGCATTTGTTTTCATGTCACATTTGAGCCTCTTTCGGGTAATTTCATTTTTGATGTTGTAGGTACTTTGAAGCCATGCAGCTGAACTTTCGACAACGTCTGCACGTTGAACAGATATTTGACTTGGAGAACGGAGAGTATCTTTGTCCACTTTGCAAATCTCTGTGCAATACTGTGATTCCAATCGTTCCGTTGCAGGCTCAGAAAATAAACAGGTGAATCACCAGACTGCATAGTCATTAATTTTAAAAAAAACAACCAACAAACAAAAATCCTCCAAACCACAAAGTTGGTGTTTTTTTTTTTTAAAGCATTTTTGAATTGCTGTCTTTTGGAGCTGATATTAAATGAGAAAGTACGTAGATCTAGTATTTAACCTTATGTTTCATTCTGTACTATTTGGTCAAAAAGTACAAAGCCAGCAAAACTGCAGATACTGAGTTAATATGTTTTGATCTAAATGTGTCCTCTGTTTTTAAAGAAAAGATGATTCTTTGAGTGCTAAAGTAAAACCTGCTTTCTGTTTCTGTTTTCAGTGAGGATGCAGAGGCAGTAGCTCAAATTCTGTCCCTGGCTAGGTGGCTGGAGATTATCATAGTCAGGATATCGGGCTACAGTGTGAAAAATGCTAAAGGTTTGTTATCTTTGTGTTCAAGCTATTTCATGAGTTATATAATATGCCAGTACATGTTCTAGCTAATACCAACAGAAAACTTCAGATAAAGAATAGATTTGGCTATCAGTCAAGGTGATATCAAAGCTAGGGATCGTCATGGCCATTTCTGAGCTGATATCTTGATTTCAGAGTGCCCTCAGAAATTTTCTGTAATCCTTGTATTTCTGAAAATAGAAGGAAATACGACTTAAGAAGAGGGTTTGTCTGGCTCGGGAGGTCTATTTACAATTATTTTCAAACCAAACAGTTTAAAATAAAAAGAAGCTTCACTTCTGATAGACTGCCGTGAAAACTGTAACAACTTCTTTGTTTTTAATATGTATGTTTGGGGTTTTTTCCTGGAAGGAGAGAAACAAAGTCTTCCAGCTTTCACCAACAAGGGAACGGGGAATTCTGCTTTGGAATTTCATTCCATACTGAGTTTTGGAGTTCAGTCCTCGTAAGTGTTACTGGAAATGCTCTCTGTTAATTATGTTAATTCTTTCTAAAATAGCCTAGGTATTTTTCAGGATTTATATTGAAGGAAAGGCATATGATTTGTTTGGTCTGAACATGGGCTTACTTGTATTTTTCTGTAAGCATTCACCGAATATCAGATCTGTACACAGCTAGCTGGACCTCTTGGCCAATCCAATCTGGTAGTTCTTATGTTGCGGGTACAAAGCTAGGAGTCTGGAATCTTCGAATCCACAATTCTAGTCATTTGGGTCAGTTCCTGTCCCTCTAGGCAAGTTATTTAATGTGACTCTGCCTTGATTTTCCTGCTGTGTGTGTCTGTTTCAGGGATAGAATTCATTTGGGTTTGGATGCAATCATGTAATATGGATGACTCAGGAGTAAGGCCAAGTTGTCTGTTTCTATTGCAGTGGGCAAAAGTGCTCACCCAGTAAACCAGAATGAATGGGCAGAGACTTTTCAAGTGTACTCAGCTGTCTGTCCTCTTTTTAGATCACGCTATAAGTACTCCTCCTCCTTCTGGCTGACATAAGAGTTTTGCAAAGTATTTATATGTTATCTGCTGTTTGTAAAAAAGTTGCAAGAAAGTCGAACCAAATTCGTAGAATCATAGAGTGATTTGGGTTGGAAAGGACCTCAAAGATCAGCTAGTTCCACCCCCCCCCCGCCATGACAGGGACATCTCCCACTAGATCAGGTCGCTCAAGGCTCCATCCAACCTGGCCTTGAACACTTCCGGGGATGGAGCATCCACAGTCTCCCTGGGCAACCTGTGCCCGTGCCTCATCACCCTCAGGGTAAAGAACTTCCTTATATCTAGGCTAAACCTACAGTCTTCCAGCTTCCACCCATTACCCCTCGTCCTGTCACTACAGACCCTTGTAAAAAGTCCCTCCCCAGCCTTCTTACAGGCCCCTTCAGGTGCTGGAAGGCTGTTACAAGGTCTCTCCGGAACCTTCTCTTTCCCAGGCTGAACAAGCCTAATTCTCTTAGCCTGTCCTCATAGGAGAGGTGTTCCAGCCCTCTGACCGTCTCCGTAGCCCTCTGCTGGACTCACTCCCACAGCTCCACGTCTTTCTTGTGTTGGGGGCTCCAGAGCTGGACACAGTGTTCCAGGTGGGGGTCTCACAAGGACAGAGTAGAGGGGCAGAATCACCTCCCTTGTGAGGTGATATCTATCTGAAGAGATCTCCATGGGAAAGGTTCTGTAGTTTGCGGTTAAACGATGTGGTGTTGAGGTATGACCCTGGCTAAATTCCAAACTCTGTGGTACCTTTGTTTTAGCTCCAGAGATTTGAAGAATTAACATGAATCTCCTATATTTCTGTTACACAGAACTTTGTATGGCTTTGTATTTTTCAGTCTATTTTACTTTGATTTAAGTGTTTGCATTTTTTTGAATGCAAATTATAGTGTAGTATACAGAAATAGACTTCTTCCAGCCTGGCAGCTCTTAGCCTCTGTTTGGAGAGTCTGTTACATCAAGGTAGTTGTTTCCTACTGGAAACCAGTATTTTTTTCTCCTCTGTACAGGCTTTATGTTCAAGAACTATTTCATATATAACTTGGACTTCATTAGCAATTGATTGACCAGTAAGTAATAAGCACTAGTAAGAACTGAGACTGAAATTATCTTGCTTTTGCAGAGCCAAATATTCAAGCAGTATCAAGGAGATGCTTATTCTCTTTGCCACCACCATTTATAGAGTTGGACTAAAAGTTGCTCCGAATGAAGCTGATTGCCGGATTCCCATGATGACCTGGAGCACCTGCGCTTTTACCATCCAGTGTATAGGTAAAGCATAATTTGAATTTAATCCTTCTCATGACTTCAAAAACTTGCAGTTGTTTGGCTGTACCGTTTTATACAACCTGACTGTGTAAGTAGTAGCAGTTCTACATAAATAAGAGCAATATCTAATAGTATAATAATGTGTACTATATGTACTTATGGGTATAATAACAGAATCATAGAATTGTCTGGGTTGGAAGGGACCTTAAAGATCATCTAGTTCCAACCCCCCTGCCATGGGCAGGGACATCTCCTGCTGGATCAGATTATTTGTAATCCAATATAAACAATGGGATGTTTTTATTAGATAGTCGCTTATAAAATAAGGTGTGGAATCATAGAACAATTCAGGTTGGAAAAGACCCCTGGGATCAGAATGCCAGCACTAATGAGTTTAAGCTGAGAGAGCAGGCAATAATCATGTTCCACGTTACTAATTGTAACATAAATCATGTTCAAGGAATATTTTCCAGCTGCCAAGGATCTGCAGGGTGCTCCTACACAACTAAGTATCTAATGCCTCTGAAATAGTACCCCCTCTCTCGTTGTTTCTTTTTGTCTCTATCCTCAAAGAATTCTCATGGGATTTGTACAAGGAATATGTTCTGTATTCTGAAATTGTTAAGCAGATACCTGGTAGAAAAAAGACAAAAACACAACACCAAAACCAACCCAAACATTCTCTTGAATATCTTTTTGAAGGCAAAATACTTACCTGTCAACCAAAAAATCCTTGATGGAAACAAAAAAACATTTCCACAGTCTTGAAGTGTACTGATTCTTCTCTGAAAAGTGACCCAAACACAAAAACATTTTGAATTTATACCTTTTTACTCAATTGAGTTAATTCGATTTCTTATTTTTATTGGCTTATTTTCATTTTATTGTCCCTTCAAAACCAGCATGCTAGGGGAGGAAAACTGAGTTGTGTTCCACCTTAGGAATTTTGTTTCGAAAATATTTTTCTTAAACTACAGTCAAATGCAGTAGTGCAGATCTGAGGGTAAGGTGGCTGTATAGCATCCCTGTAAACATGCCTTAATGTTTTTCAGCATTGGATAAGGGTAACTGAAAATACAATTAAATATGTAGAATGTCTTATCTCTCATGTGAAACAGTGTTCTTTTAAATCCCTAGTTAGGAAAATCTGAAAATCAAATGTTTTTAAAAGGCTTGGTACAGCTGTTTACTGGGGAAACATTTAGTACCATTTAGGTAGATTTTTTTTTTTTTCAAGAAAATTCTCTTTCCAGAATAAAGTTGAGCTTTAAAAAGAAGTACATATGGTCAGAATAAATTAAACTTGAACTAAGTGTATTCTAACAGAAATGTTATGTTAGTTCCCGTAGAACAAAGTAACTTTTTTTTTCTGTGTTTAATTTTAAGAAAACCTCTTGGAAACAGAGGGCAAACCTTTATTTGGATCTCTACAAAATAGACAGGTATGGGCAAGTAAGATATGTAAAACATTTTAAACAGAAAAGTTTACAAATACATATACACACATAATACACACACATACATAAAAATCACTGTTGAAACTGCTAAAATGAAGATCCTTCTCTGCTGAGGGGTAGTTCTCAAAATGTTTAGACTGATAACGTAAAGAACATTTTGGAAGAATAATGTCTCTAGTTACACATGGAAGTTCATATTAAATTCGTTTACCAATGTGTTTTCTGTTTGTAGAAGTAAATATGTTTTTACAGCTTTATTTCACTATTATATCTTCCTTTTCTTGTCCATTTTCTCTTGTGCTCTAGCACAGTGGCCTTAAAGCATTAGTGCAGTTTGCAGCTGCTCAGAGAACAACGTCACCACAGGTCCTGATTCAGAAACATCTGATTCGTCTTCTAGGAGGTGCCGTGTTCCTTTTCTTTACCACCTTTTGTGTTGCAGAGGTTTCTGTTTCCAAATAGCACACACATAAATAGGTCAGGCAAGCAAAATGACAGCAGTGTTAACTTCAATTTCTGCCATGTTTCCTGAGATCATGAAGTAATTCTTGAATACTCTCTTAACCCAGCCCTCTATCACTGAAGTCCCAAAAAAATCTTCTACCCCGGATTACCTAGGGCTGGAGATACTCAGATCTGGAATATCTGCAGATGGTTAACCATCTCTTTCTGGCAGTGTTCAAAATTACTCTAATTCCTTGCTAAACAGGTAGATAAAGCCACAAAACAAGTACTCCTCTCTCCTAATTGTGAGACTTCATCTTTTTAGTACTTCTGAGAGGCTGCTTGCAGCCTATTTTAAGGTATTTTGCTCTTGGGGAGAGCTGGTTTGACAGACCTAGCTCCTCCTGACTGGTTAGGTTAGCACAGTGGCCTTTTTGAATCCCACTTTGAGTTGTCTTCTGTTCAGTAGTTTTCTTAGGTGTGGTACAAGCTGCTGGGCTGGGCTGGTTTGTGAGGCATCTAGTATCACAGGGCCTCATTATATTTGTGAACTTCACCTTTAATGCTGTGTGCTTTATCAGAGTTGAAGAGATAAATCACAGATTTTTTGTCTCGAGTTTTGAAGATAGTTCATGGGAATTGTGAACTGACTGGGCATGCGGAGATAACTAAACAGATGCATAATAAATAAGTGGTAAGCACTTAATTAAATAGATACTTCCTTAGTTCAGAGACTCGGATGTTTTTTTGATGAAAACACAGAAATTATAGAGGCTCTAGAATCAAATATTGCAGTTCAATCAAAAAGAAGAAAATACACATCAAGCGCATAAATGATATCTTTATTTTGTAGTTCTTCTACCAAACTTTAAAGTGGAGGACACTCCGTCACTCTTAGAAGTAGATATGTTCCACATTTTGGTAAGCAGGTTCATTTTATTCTTCATATTAATACTTTTTGTTGAGCATGAATTTTTGTCTGCTTTAGTCCTGCATTATCCTTCCACTTCCATGACTCAAATGAGCACTGCACACCAGCGGATGATTACATGTGGCTGTTCCACACCCCTATTTACTTCTAGTACCACTGTTCTTCTAGCTTTCAAGTCTTTGCTGTCTCACTCTTACTAAATTTTACGCTTCCAGTTTCAGCTTCCATTGCTGTCAAACTTCAGAAACACCCCAAGAAGTGTAACCATTCTGCTTGTTTCCCTCACTTTCCCTTTGTCTCAGCAGGCCTCTCATACCCTCTGATTCCTTCACTCTCATTACCTTTTTTTATTCTTCTTTAGCCTCTTCTTTCTGTTGTAATGGAACTGTATCTGAGTTGATGTGCTAGAAGGGCACAAATGGTAAATATTTTCCAATGAGTTTTTGCTACACTTTGAATGCATACTAGGAAAATAAATGAACGTATTTAAATTGACTAATGAAATTTCTATACCCCATGTAGTTGTTACCAACTTGCTTTTGCTTTAATATTTCCTCCTTCCCTCTCACTGTAGGTGGGAGTTGTGTTATCCTTCCCATCTTTATACTGGGAGGACACCGTAGACTTGCAACCTTCATCGATTAGTTCAGCCTATAACCACCTCTACCTCTTCCATCTGACAACACTGGCACACATAACGCAAATCGTCGTCTCTTCAGCAACAGGTAGAGGTGTTTTGGGGTTGGATTATTCTGGCACTTTTACCCAATTTCTTAAAAGTAACCAATGGACACCATTAGTGTCTTCCAGATATAAACTTCCTCATAATAAATGACAGTGATAGGTAGCAATAACTGTTTTCTGGTAAAAATTAAATAGCACTACGTCCTTTTCAGAGTATTTTATTGTATTACTTCTGTGTGCTTGGCCTAATAAAACAGTTATTGATATATTGGTGCTTTCTCAAGTCAGTCATTCCAGAGTGGTAACTTTTCCATCTTCACTCCATGCAGGAGAAGCAAAGCTCTGTCCAACAGGAGCACTCTGAGCTGTACACTGGCAGTATGGATTCGGGAGAAAAACTTTTCTGTACCGTTTAACCTAGTAAATAGCCAGAGCAGAAATGTGAAATCCTGTAAACTCATAGGAGAAAATTTCACTTTTTCTTGTGTTTCATGGTATTGTTAAAAACTGTCAGTAACCTGCAGGCTTCCTAGCTACTACTTTCATTTTTCTTCAGCGTGACGGGAATAATAATAATAATAGTAATAATAATAATAATAATAATAAAGAATTCCTGTAGCTTAATCTATGTAGGACAATAACTAGAAAAATTCAAGAGAAGGAAGTAGTTTTTACATGAGGACAAGAAATGAGGCAGTAATCCTGATTCTTTGTAGCATGTGGTTTTAGGAGAATATTTGTTAGGCTAAAATCCCAGATAGAAAAGAATTAAGCAAAATAAAGTGGAAATAATTCTGTAATGCAATTAAAAACAGAAAAAAAAAGAGCTCAGTATATGAAAGAAAATAAAGGTGTCGCAAATGTCACATTTACAATGGGATTCATCTTTTTGTGTGCAGAATCCCCGACTGCTCGATCATCTGACAACAGTGAGGAGGCACGCTCCGCACAGGCGTTCTGCAGAGAGGTTTGCCAGTACACCAGTGGGTAAGTAGCAGCTGAGTTTCAGCATCGTGTTTTCCTGGCAAGATGGAAGTCCACGGGGATTGACCTGAGCAACACAGACGGAAAAAAATCCTCTGTTTTGTATGGGGAGTTAGCACAGTGCTTTGTGCTTTCTTCCCGTTACTCCTGAACAACGAGGGGAAACAAGAGGAAACTGGTGAAAGGAACATTTCTAGTTAGAATAGCTACTTCTTGTGAACAACAGAGCAAATTCTTAGTATAAGGATAAAAAAGTACCTATATCTATTCTGGAGAGAAACACAACCACTAACTATAGTAGTTATTTTTCCTTTGCCTTGATTGTTTTTTTCAGATGTCTCAATTATAAGTGGAAGCCAGAAAGAAGAAAATGGTTCTACTATAAAAGAAATGTAAAGCTAAACCCAGTTGCCTATTTGTTTGAGCATAAGTGCCCATCTTTTCAGATTTTTTGGATAGGTATAGCTACAGACTCTTTAAGTACTTCGATATCTGTGTGTGAAACAAACTGGAAAATATGGATGCACCTTCAAGAAATTCTGCTCTATCTTTACCAAGACTGGTTGCAAAGACACATTCCTCAAGGATTGGTGATGTCTACAAGTTTTAAGTCTAAATGTCTAAATATTTAAAAATTGATATTTAAATAATAGGAACATTTTTTCCGAGACATGAGCTTAGAATCATAGGTACTGTGTGTTTTAAAAAATCAAGTCATTGTACTGAGATGCCTAGGTACAGCATTAAATGTCAAAATTAGACAACCCAGCTCTGAAAATAGTGTTTTAATTGCTGTATATGCATTGTCGCCTGCTAACTCTGACCTGTCAGTGCCTGAACAGCACAGTCTGTGTAATGATTTTGCAGTGGTTACAATACAGTTCCTTAGCAGGTCCTGGACAACCTTTTATGTGAATGACCTGTTCACATAAATATGAATTTATCTGGGTTGAAAATGTTTAGAAAACAGGGACACTGTAAGTTAAATTTACTATGAAATTTAGACTAAATGCTCATATTGCATGAAGCATAATTACTGAGATGAGTATCATTCCAGTATATTTGTCAAAAATGGGATTAGCATAGCTTTATTGTAAACAATTTGATTGTTACTGTCATGACTTCCATGATGAAGTGTGAGATACTATTTTTTTTAGCTCTGTTGGTTTTGTTGTTCCTGAAGAGTATTTATGTTTGGTTTGTTTTTGTCTCATTTTGAATTGGATTCAAAACACCGACTAAATGAAAAACTTTGACCATTTCAGAAAGTCACTGGCTTTCAGTAATCAAAAAAACTGATGCAAGAATCAACTGTTCTGTGCGTGCTGCTGTATTGCAGAGTTTAAATCAGATTCTCCTGTGTTGCCTAGAGATGGACAACTATGTATTGACTTTTTATTTTTTAGATCTGTAAAAAATACAGTTGAGATAATTTGGAGGCGTAATATAAGTGTTCCACATGAGCTCAGTACTGATTCCTTAGGCAAAGGGGAGGCCAGAAGTTACGTGCTGGTGGCTGCGTTTCACAGAATTTGGGGTACTTCAGTATTTCTCCTACACAGTTGCTGTCCTACCGATGCTAGCCAAATGTAAAAGTTCTGGAAGGAAGTGCACTGTGAACTACTGCAGCTATTTCTCATTTGTGTATTACAGTTGCTTTAGCCAGGATATTCCAGGCTGGCTTGTGTGGGATTGTGTTAAAAAAGGCATCATGCCTTACCTTCGGTCTGCTGCTTTATTTTTTCATTATTTGCTGGGAGTTTCTCCGCCTGAGGAACTACTACAAGGTAAATAAGAGAAAGCAAATGTATCTCTATATTGACTTTGTTTACTGTTTTCTTGGAAGAGTGGAATTTTTAAATGTTCACAATAACTTAACAATGGTTAGTACATTGAAGAGAGAAGAAAAGGAAATGCTGATTTGTGTGGGAAGGGGCAGACATGAGAAGCTGAGTTGTCTGCCTTTGCGTGAAGAAGTTACTCTGGAGTATGTGCAAATATGTGAATGGTGAGTGAGGTATTGAAAATAAGTATTTGTGGATACAGAGATTCCGTGGCTTAAGGATAATTCTAAGTTCTTAGATTGCATCACTTGAGAAGTAGCCTAGATCATATTAAAAAAAAAACCCCAACCTTTTTGTGCAAATACTAATGTCAGTAAATGCTAAAGACATAGGGATTTAGCAAAACGGAGCCAAGCAGAGATAAAGCACATTGTAAAACTTAAACCTCTTCCTTAAAAGATCCTAGTGCAGTACAGATACTAAATCCAACACTAAATATTTTATCTTGTTTCAAAATGCAGGGAGACACAGAATCATCAACTATTTGGAAAGGAAAACCAAAATTGCTGTGAACAACTGAGACAAAATATAGCATCTTAAATGCATTTAAGTAAACAGTGAAATAAGCTTGAATTGGATTAGGATATACGATCAAAATCTCTGCTCTTTAGGATAAGCTGTTGTCCTTACTGTTAGTCTGGAACTTTGTTTATAGAGAGAGGAGTCTCCCTGCTGAATCAGCAAAGCCGGTTTGTGTAGCAGAGCCAATGAATGACCACCTAGCAAAGTATTACATTAGGCCAGCTTGGTGTAACGTGCTGGCACTGACTTGCGTAACAAAACTAAATAAATAAAAAGATAGTGAAAAGCTAAAATGTGGTAAGTACATAAATCTGCTACATTAGTGTTACGTGTAATGCAGTGAAATGGAATTTAAGCAAGGAATTCTGTTACTACAGTGACTTATGTGTAACTTAAAACTACTTAATAATGTATGTCAAATTTCTTATACCTAAAACAGATCTTTAGCTGTTGCTAATTATTATAGCTTTGATTAAATCAGTGGAATTACACCCAATTGTACTAGCTAGGAGCTCTGATGAAGCTATAAGATATGTATTATTCAATGGAAAAGGCATCAGATTTCTAGTTTGAATTATACAGCAGCGCTGACACACGCTCTAACAGTTGCTCATGTTTTCTTTTTGCAGTTTCTGAAGACGGGCAATTCAAGGCACTTTGTAGTTACCTCTCTCTACCTACTAATTTGTTCCTGCTCTTCCAGGAATATTGGGACACAGTAAATCCACTGCTTCAAAGGTACTAGTTGGGACTGGGCAGGCGATGTTGCGATGGCCTTTAGAGATTTTGGATCAAATTTGTTAATAAATGATTGAGCTCAAAATCACACTGGAGTTCTAAACGTTTGTTTAATGTGTACAAGTATGCAGAATCTCTTAAATCACTTAAAACCCCTAAAACATTCTATATTTATGGTAATTCGAACATTAAACAATTAGAGTTGAAGGGGTTAGAGCTTGTGGACCTACACAAAGTCACTCATGCAGAAAGAAGTTATAAATGTTTGCTTGCGTGATATGTCACTTACGGTTCATTGGCCTATTTTAAATGTATCTACAGCTGGAGTGCTGATTACACAAGGTATAAAATTAGAATATGGATAATTAGGTAGCTGGCAGGGTGAGGCTTTGTACTACTTCTTCTCTGGATTTCCAAAATAGACTGATGAATGTCAGAGTTAGCTTAATGGTTAAAAGGTACAATTTGAGTATTGTGTGCATTGCAATCTAGCAGTAAAGACATAATTGCTGAAATTCTACGTTCCAAAACACACGTTAAAATAAACAGACAACTCAGGGAATAATCCTGCTATATTGTGTTGGAGAGTGGCTTCATGTATTTGATGTGACCGTTTGAGCACTTGGTTGCATTAATTATTATTATTCCTGATTCTCAGCAGAAATCTCTGGCTCATGATAACTTGTTTGCTTGTTTGTTGTTTGGTTTTTTTTTAAACCTCTGTTCTGTTTTGTTGTCTGAGTTGCTTCAATTTAGGGACATTTTGAGCTGTTAACTCCAACTTCCAGTCCGTATACTGACCTAAACAATTCCCTATGTGGAATTTTACTGTAATTAATTGCATCTGTAGTATAGAGAATTACCTATAAATTAGCAGAATTTTCGCAAGTAAATGAAGTAGGTTTGTCTTATACGTTTCTACATGTTTGTTCAAAGACATAACAGTGCTTATAAGATAACACAAGAGGATGGTGCTTGTGAACGTTAGAAAATGATCACTAGAGATGGAACTAACAAATCTGTCGTAGAGCTCCCAGTGAATAACAGAGATTTCAAGTAGGAGGCTACGCATTTAATGTAATAGTAACAGTTGTCAAATCATCATGCAAGTTCCCATATTTTTTTTCAAAGAATCTTATTTCAGACGACCAAATTTGATGATTGTTGAGAAATGTGTTAAATGAAGCTTGCTAGATTGACCATCTGCTACAGTTTTCCTTCCCTTCTCCTTTTTGTGAAAATAATTTAAAAGATGTCTCAGACATACCAATTCCTCTTTTTAGTAACTTGCCAATATCTACTGTAATTTTGGTAGACACATTTGGTCATTCTAAGCAAGCGTGCATGAAAGCACTGTAAAATAACCACTGGATGATGGGTATTAAATGAAAGCAATAACTATTTTCCTAGTAGAGCGTGGCTGTGGCTTTCAGCAGGTGGATTCCAAAAGGAGCAATGTATTGTAGCCCACTTCGAAAACTTGAATATGTCTGAAGACTGCTTGCGTTTGTTAACTCCTGTGTCTTCATGTGCATGTTGATAATTTTAAGCATTATTGTCTCTCACATAGGCTTTTCTCTTCTATACAAACTTATTTTTTTTTCTTAAAGTAAAACTCTACAGAATAGCGGTTTCTTCTTGTGAATTTTTAGCTAGAACTCTTACTGCTTTATCTGTGTTCTGTGTTTGCTTAGTGCATACTAGTTTAATTTAGTGATCGTAAATGAATATTATCAAACGTTGTCATCTGCAAATGTGTATTTGAAATAGGTGGTGTGCTGACCCAGTGGTGTTAAGTTGTTTGAAGGGGAAAAGCATTGCAATAAAGTAAGTTCGATTTTTTTTTTTTTTTTAATTATTTTTTTTTTTTTTTGGTTACTGTTGGGGATTTTTTTCTATTTTTGACTGGAAAGTGTTGAAAGAATGAAGTGCTTGTTGTGGGCAAGTTAGAGTGCTTGTATCTTCTTCCTCCTGCTCTACTACCAAAAATGCATTTCTCTTTAAGTGGTTGTGTATTATTCTTCATGCAGCAACTCTTCACTGAGTATGTACAACATTGTTAGACAAGTTATCTAGCTTACTCCAGGAAAAAAAAGCTAACTAAATCTGAAATGTCTTCATACACATGGGTTACATATGACATTTAATTGCATCCCTTTTGCTGGAATGTAGAAATGCTGAAGCTCCCACGTGGAGCTCCTCACTTGAGCTTCTGGGACTGAAAAACTGCTCTAGAGCTGCAGAAGCTTGTAGAAAGGACTTTAGCAGGACCAAGCTTAACAGGAATTTATAGCTACCCATTGTCTCCTTTGCTGTGATCTCTATTATTCTCATAATAGTCCTTTTTCACTCACCTAGGTATCCTAGGAAAAGAAATAGTTTAATAGAGCTTCCTGAAGACTACAGCTGCCTTCTGAACAAAGCCTCTCAGTTTAGGTAAGGTGTGACCCCTACTTAGTGGTCTTCCTTGGTGTTTTGTCACTGTTAATCACTTCTATATTCTTGCAGTTGCTGTAACTGGTGCTAAAAGTATCTAGAGAAGTTCTTTTGCAGAAGTGAAGGCACCGATACAGTTATACTGGCCAATGGTAGCAAATCTCAAACACGAGAGATTACTACTTGAAATCAATTGTGTTCGATAGGATAGTTTATAAAATTAATATAGCTTAATCTGCTGGTTATTTCTCACCAGTGCAATGTGTGTTGAGTTTGGCCATAAGTCTGAAAATTATTTTTGCACTGGACGCACCAAGCCCAGAAGGTTGGCACTGTTTTATGCCAAGAAGAATGAATCATAGGATAACTGAGGTTAGAAGGGACTAGTTCAACCTCCTGCTCAAAGCAGATGTCTTGCAGGTAAAATATTTCAAGCAATGTAAAGTCATAGCCAAGGAAGGCAGATAGATAATGACATGGTTTGTCTTAGGCTTTTGTTTATTTGTGGGTTGGGTTTTTTTGTGCTTTGTTTTTTGTTGCTGTTGTTTTTTTAAGGAACGTTATCCATAGTTAACATTTCTTTTAAAGTTTTAATTCTTGCATTAATGTTCAGATTATTCTTCTTCTAGATGCCCACGGTCTTCAGATGATGAGCAAAAACATCCAGTGTTGTGCTTATTCTGTGGGGCTGTGTTGTGTTCCCAGAATACTTGCTGTCAGGAACTGGTGAATGGGGAGGAGCTGGGAGCCTGTACTTCTCATGCTCTTCAGTGTGGAGCTGGAGTCTGTATGTTTCTCAAGTAAGTAGCTAGCCAGAATTTCAAGTGTTAAAGAGTAAAGGGAAATATTTGAAGATCAAAACGCACAACATTGTCAAAGCACTTGATTCTTTTTGTCTGAGATGAAAAAACATTGCTTTGACCTAAATTACAGCTCATCAGGTTAAGAAGCTGCTGGGAATTGTCTAGGATTTTAAATGTAGCTATTTTTTCTTTAAGAATCAGGGAATGCAAAGTTGTCCTTATTGAAGGTAAAACCAGGGGCTGTTTATATCCTGCTCCTTACTTGGATGAATATGGAGAAACGGATCCAGGTTTGAAGTAAGTAAATGTTTGACTTTCTGTCTACGTTTCCATTTTGGTATCTCATTCTTTCTTATACCCATTAGCAACATGTTCTTCCCGCTAGTAAAAATCCTTTTTTTTTTTTTTTTTCGGTACCGTTGAAGTTTCTCACTTTTCTGAAGAATGCTTTGTATGTTTTTCATCAGAAAGGTGTGACAACTGCTGTTGCTGAAATGTCGTCTGGGAAATGGCAATCGATGCTTGTCACATGTGAAATTCTATTGATTTCCAGTAGACTCATTGGAATTAGTGTTCATACAATTATTTAATATTTTTCTGGTGATAGTTAAGAGTGTTAATGCTGGACTATTAATGAAACATCTTGTCAGCTGCTATTTGGATATGCTGATTGAGTATTCTTTTTTTTCTTCTATGAAGAAGAGGCAATCCCCTGCACTTATGTCGGGAGCGTTACCGGAAGCTCCATCTGCTGTGGCAGCAACACTGCATCATAGAGGAGATTGCCAGGAGCCAAGAAACGAATCAGATCTTCTTTGGATTCAACTGGCAACTGCTCTGAGTCTCTTGATTTTTAGTGAAAACTCTTAACTTTGGCAGTGCTTTGGAAAAGGAAAGGAGGGCGGCAGTAAATAATCTACTTTCGAGTGGATTCTGTAGTTCAGGCACAATTGATGGATTCTCTAGGTTGGATGTATTACTGATACATTGGAACAGTCTCACATCATATGTTTTGCTCTTTTTTTTTCTTTTTTCTTCCCAAAAAAAGGAAAATCGCATTATATAATGATTACTGAACGTTCAGGTCCAGAAATGTTTCCACTTTTCTTGCAAGTTGTAATTATTTCACATGTTTTGACAAGGACGACTTCCCAGATGCTGTGCTTCCTGGCACATACCATATCTCTGTCTCTTCCAGGCCTTGAGAATTTACCTAAATGTTGTTGCTATGGAAGAACCTCCTTTTCTTCCCGGGTTCTTTTCCCAAACTTAGTGAAGCTTTTCAGTAGGTCAAGATCTGTGGCATAATATTGGAATGGAAGTGGTTCCAGACCTTTAGTAATCTGTAGCAACAGATACAGCAAACATTGAGCTGTACAGAAAAAACCTGCATTCAGCTATATCCTGGCATTTAATGAACGTTTTTCATTAACAAACTCTTGGAAAGGGGAAGTGTGGGATAGAAAGTGCATGGGGGAATTGCCATCTTGCTTGCTGCATCAAAAAATAAAGTCCGTGCTTTTTGCATTGCCAGAACTGCACTTTATCTAATGAATTTGTCCTCTGTTAATGTTGTGTGTCCTGAGAGGTCTAGGGCTACACCATTGGGCTAGGTTGTGGTTAGATTTACTTCTTTTACAGTTTGTCTTCGGAGATTTCGCCCGAGGACCAAATGTGAAAATACCATTAGGTAGTTGTAGTGTAGCTCTGCAAGTTATCCAAGAGCCAGAGACTCCAGCAAAGTAGACGACTTTCAAAGCTATCACTGGACTGAAATCAAGGCCCAAAAGCGGCAAGTTTCAGAATCAGAAACAAGTTTGTTTCCCCGTGTTTGAGGAATTTTCCACTCTTCATCTGCTGTCACTATTGTTTGGAGCCCTGCCTGCGTAAATGAAATGGTGTGGTTTGGGGTGCATGTTCAGTGCCAGTTAGAGCAGAAAAGGGAAGAAAAAAAAGGTGGCTGAATCTGTCATTTTGCCCTGCAGTAGGTAATAGCACGTTGTGATTGAACTCTCTCTCAATGATACGTGATTGTGCTTCAGTTCTAAATGTCCGTCATTCTGTTCTCTGAATTTCAACCCTAATATACATGTGACAATTTGTAATGTCATGGGTAAAAATGCTTTCCCAGGAAATCCCATCTCTGTGTGAAAGTTTGAGGTTGTCAGTACTCTAAATTTGCCCGCCCCTTGCTGTTGGGATTCTTTTGTGTCATTTTAGTAAGATTTGCAAAGGGAGGTTTTCAAAGTGATGTCTGACAGCGGGTTTTTGTATGGTTACTTTTTGGATATTTTTTGGTTTTTTGGTTGTGTATTGTTTGTTCTTTTGGTTTTTTGCTACCGATTGTATGAGAGACAGTAGAATCACAAAGAATTATTTAGATTTAAATATCATAGTTCTCCTAGTTTTTTAAAGTTTTTTTTTTGAGTACATATGAGTGCACTGAACAGCACTGTAAGTCATCTGAAAATGGAATACCACTGAAGTCAAATATTGTTCCGATTTCAAATACTTTTTCATAATTTTTGCTATAAACATTCTCTGGTGATATAAATAGTTGGCTTTGGTATATTTTTCAGGTATTCTGTTTCTTGCAGTTAAGTCCATTCTTCTTATTTTGATCCTTTCAGATTTTAAACCTGAATATGAAACTCTTCAAAGACAAACATTAATTCTGTTAGTCTTCTCTGAAATGTATTTGAAATGCTTACTGAATTTAGAAGAACAGTTGTCATGAAAACTTGCATGCACTGGCAATTTCTAAGGTCATCAAAACACTTCTTACCAACAAGAACATTGGTTGAGGACTAGCAAAGATATGCCTTGTTGATACCAAAACTGCGTTCATTTACTGTTTCTCTCTGATATTTACCTATTCATTTATCAAAACCTTTCAGTTATTTTGCACTTCACCGACACAAAAATTCCGTTATCAAATATGCAGTGAGATCACTTTATTTTGTTTTCTCTCTGAACTTAGTGTACAAGGACAGGAGCTGGTCTGAGCAGGTGAGCTCATGTTTAAAGCTCTCAATCTCTTTGCAGCTCAAGAAATGAGAGAGGAAAGTTGCATCTTCCTGTACGTTTGCACATACTAATTTAGCAAATGAGCTCCGATGTCATTCACTGATGAGCGTGGTCTTCTTTCATTTCATAAATTACTATGCAGTTTTGTTCACTGTGAGTATAATCTGTATTTAGTGATTGCAAGATGCTTATGCCACTGATTTCTGTTCCATCCAAGCTGACAGAAGAAGTTATTTGATAATGCACATATTGATATCTTTAATTGCAAAAATGTAAATTGGAAACTTGTATAATGTTCTTGTGCTTTTGAAATAAAATATCTTGTATATGTATATTTAAAAAAAAGGAAATAAAGTAACTTGTCATAGATTATTCCATTTTTGTTTGGAGGCGCTTTGACACCTCACAGTTCATTTTACAAGAGCATTATAGCGGCATCTGTTGGTATGGAAAAGGGGAAGAATTAGTAAATAAAACAATACCAGTTATCCGCGTAGTCCATATCATCATTGTACCA
Organism: Trogon surrucura; assembly: GCA_020746105.1. Taxonomy (NCBI): domain Eukaryota; kingdom Metazoa; phylum Chordata; class Aves; order Trogoniformes; family Trogonidae; genus Trogon; species Trogon surrucura. Next base: position 12,485,702 of record CM036623.1, on the reverse strand, counting down.
GTTAGTAACGGTGACACACTTTGCATTTTACCGATGTCAGTTCCTACAGTGTCTACCTCAATTTGTGAAAAATCTTGAGCACAAAATGTAATACTGTGGTTCCCTTAAACTGATGAGTTGATTTTTGGTTTTGTAGCTTCTCAGAGAAGTGGCTGTACTGCCTGTTGGGTACTGAACCGCTAGAAAGGGAAAGTTTGTGGTGTTGGTCTCATGAGCTGTGTGATGCATATTTCTTATTTTAAAAGTGTTCTATTACAGAGCTAAGCAAATGGCCAAGAAATCTTTGACATGGAAATGACCGATGCTTCCTGCCCCCTTTTTATTTGACGAGCTGGTGCCTGTCGTTGCTTTCTTGCTGCTTTGCTGTTATTTCAGGCACCGTTAAATTAATAGTGGTGATCTCTACGGTTATTCTTAGTAAAGCAAATGTTTTTTAAGAACTAACTCCTGAAAAGGCAAAGGTAGATAAAGTCTACAAGCAAAAACATTCTGAAGAACATTAGAACAAGAAGCCCACTCTTTGGGTGGTGGAAGGAAAAAAACCACTGTGCCATTTCTTGTGTAGTAGGTTTTTCAAGGCACAGTGTACTGAACAATATAGAGGAGGATATTGGCCATCATACTTTGCTTTGTGGTTGAAATACACTTTTTTTTCCTAGATAATATCCCTGAATAATCTCCATTGTAAACTAGTTGTATTAGTGATACAACATCTGAGTTTGTTACTTGGATTCTTTTAACCTATTACTTGACAAGGTCTTCAGAGATACTTTCTTCCAAAATGAAAATAATTTCATTTCTGTGGCGCAATTTTATTTGTTTTTATCTGTGTTTTGCGGGTAGGCTAAATTTGGGGTTTGATACAGAAAACAAAAAAATGAAAATCCACTGCTACACAAATCTCTCAAGCCCAGTTATTTTTAATCCTAGCTACGTTTTTCTAAACTTATATTCAGTATGGCCAAAAGTGTACACAAAGGAGAAGCTGTGTAGAGGAAATGTGCCTTGAAGGAATATGAGCTGAAATTCGAAGGGATTATATGCATTATGTCATGTAATGGTGAGTGAGAAAAGACCAGGTATAAATTGTGTGACTATTGTTCATGAGATCAGTGTCCAAAAAAGGGCTATAGTTGTGCTGTTTAATTACAGGTTGTCAAACAACTCAAAGTCCACCAGACTTAATTTAGGAGGTTTCTAGGTTTTGTGCTTGAGTGGAAGAGCCTCAGTGAAATGTGGTGAAGCCAGGTAGTGGGGACTCTGGATTTCATGATCATTTCAAGTCCTTGCTGTATGTTTTGAGATCTGTGGTTAGTGTTTTTCAGCAGACTGCAGAACATTAGGTCTGCTTTCTTTTAATAGTACCTGACATATAATGGGTGCAAATACCGAGTCTAGTGCGTGATGGTTATCCTGAACATACCATGGCAGCCTGAAGAATAATCCACTGTGGATGATAAAAAGCCTCTCATCTTCCTTCATCCTATATTTCTGTCTGTGAATCACACTGACCTTTACTAAAGCGGCAAAACCAGCGTATCTCAATCTCATGATATTGCAGATGATCTGCGAAGGTTTTCCTACTTCAGACTTACACAGAACTTCATTGAGCAATTTGATTTACACACTGGGCAGTCTGGCTCAGTTAACTGACATATAGGAGCAGGACAAGATCATCCATTCATGTGAGGATCTCGTCATAAATATAAGGGCTCCGCCTGTGCTCCATGAGCTTCACATGTCTCTGGTTCTTTGCGAAGCTACAGATAGAGTACTGTGCACAGAGCTTCAGGTGCTCCCATAGTGGAAACTGATACAAAGCACATGTGTACCAAATGATTTGCAATTTTTTAAATATCCTGAATCTTGCATTGTAGAGAACTGTACCACTACATGCAGTTTAAAAAAATCAGTTTGCAGAAGGGAGTTTTCTAGCAAGGAAATATGCTGTGTTAATTTTTTTAATGTAAACAAAACTCAAAATGTGCTGTATTTGTATATTTCTCATTAATTATTTTGTCTTTATGATCAGTGTAGAACATGCATTTTCAGTGACAGTCAGAAGGCTTTAAAGGAAGAGAATCGTAATTGCAGTTTCTACCTGAACTGTCATAGCACCTTCACCAGAAACTGAATATTAAAACATTTCATTTTTCTTTTAAATGAACTTCATCAAGAAGACATTTTTATGCATACATGAGGTCCTTACTCTGGAAGTTGCTGCTGCACAAATATATTGTTATTGATTCTGAGTGGATTAAGCGTTAATAACAAATAGGATAAGAAGTGTCCCCTAAATCGTATTTATTTCTGTATCTGAGCAGATGCTTCGGCTTAAAGGCTTGGCTTGCTAATGCCATCTTTGTCTTTATAAATTACAGAGAATTAAAGGTGGAGCCTGTGCTGCTACCTGCGTTTGTTTTCTTGATCCAGTGGCTGTAATGTTAAGTACTCCAGGAAACCCGAGGTGGTGTGACAGGTGCTGTAAAAGAAACTCGGTATGTGGGGTGCACTTCCTTCCACTGCCTGAGGAAACTAATACGTACGATGCAAAGATGGAAGCATTTATTTAAGAAAAGTAAATCTTCCCCTGATTACCCTAGAATGAGCTGCCATCTTTTTGTAGTATATTCATATCCTTTTTGTAGTATATTCATATCCTTTCTGTAATACGTTCATATTGATGGGGACTCTGAATGCCTGTACAGGATAGAAATGAACAATCTAATGACTGATTACTGGCAATAGTCAAAACGACGACTATTCCCTGTGCAGTGTGTGCCGATACCCAGTTAATTTTACAAGTGATCACATCGCTAGCCAAGGCAGAGCAGATTTTGGCAGTTGGCCAACAGACAGAAGATAACTTGCCAAATATGAACTAGACTTTTATGGTAAAACGTGTTCCCTTCCTATGAAAAGGAAAGAGCCCTGTAGGGGCCAGGGAAAATGTGTAGCTGGACGGTTACAGCTCTGCTCTTCAAGCTAATGTGTTACAGCAGCTACTGCGTGAAATTTCTGTGTCTTTACAGAGATGCTCAGGATGGATGATCGTTGTAGTTCACTCTTCCTTCTAAATCTATTTTTCAGAGCAGACTTTTGAAAAATCCTTCATACAGGAACCTTGGCTGGAGAGTTATCAAATGAGTAAGCTCACAGCTCTTTCAATTCTGCAAGTAAATATTTACCTAGAGAGATTTATAAATGGTGCAAAATGTGAGGTTTTGTCTGCTTCTACTGTTCAATGCATTTTGCCTTTAGGAAATAATTCCTTAAATATGGAGTAAGATTTCCTGCTTTTTGAAAAAAAATAAATATGTGCTTACTTCCTGGTTTACAAAAATTTTCTTCATGCTGAACTACTCACCTTTTTATTTTTAAAGCATTTTATTTTTTAAAATCTGCACATTATTAAGCCTCTTGATTTGATTTTTCCCTAATGAAACAAATCCACAGAAATAGTTTCTGTGTTTCTCCAAGTCATTTCTGATTATATTACACCTTTTGGTTATTGAACAACCTAAAACTGTTTTTCCAAATGCACATGGACTAAAATTGTATTGAGGAAGTGATTACTATGGACTGATGCATGTGGCACACTTTGCATACACATCTGGAAAACAAAATTGCATTTTTTGAAGATCATATTCTGTTGTGAAGTCTGATTATTTTGCAGTGTTTGACTTTCTCCTTGATCTCTCAAGGTACTCCAACTTCCTGTGTTCATTCTTTTTTTGGTAGGTAGCAGCTAATTTTAGTGCTGCTGGTGTGGCTCAGGGCTCTGTTGTGCTCAGTGTCCTGCAACACCACCGCCACAACAGACTGCCATGCGACAGTAATATTTGTTTGGCTCTCAGAAATGGTTGAAGGGAATTAACCCACCAGTTAAGTTTAATTTCCACACTGGACAAAGTGATGAAAATGAAGAAGTAGACACACAGGTAAATGCAGTGCAAAGGGAAGAATTAATGTTGTTTTTGTAAAGTCTCAGCTTATTAATCTAGTTATTTGAAGGAGTTAAGGAATATGATGAGGATGTTGAGCCAGTCAGTAATAAAGTAGATCTCAAAAAATTTTGAATAGTGTTCTCCAACTAACTTTTAGAATTAGAAGAAGCTGCCATGAGATAAAAAAGATTTGGTTCAGCAACAATGTAGAAGAATAAGTGGGATATTTTCACAGTAGACAAAGCTTAACAACTGCCATTCACAGAAATCTGCCTTTCTTTTCAGCATTTTCAGGGGAATTATCAAGCGGCATAATAAAAAAGATATTCTGTAAAAAGCTTATTCTAAATACTTTCAGGAGGTTGTTATGAAACTTAGTGTCTGGATAATAACAGGAGATTCAGTTTTGGTACAAGAAAGATAACATAGCTATGCAAAAACTTAACATTTTGTGGTTTGCTTTCCTGGCTGCCAGGGCACACAGCTGGCTCATATTGAGCCAGCTCTTGACCAGAAACCCAGGATATATTCATATCAAAGATTTTCTTAACATTTTCACAAGAACTATCCATAAAAAAAAAACTATCTCAATGCTCAGAAACAGTCAAGAGGGCAAGCAATGATAGGCAGTCTTAGGAAAAGGATAGAAAACTATTTAGTTCATGATGTCTTCAGCTCCACACAGTGTTGTTACTTTAAAAATAATAAATGGAGAAGAGTGATGAAAATTATCAAAGATGTGAAACAACCTTCATAGAAGAAAAGGTTACATAGCAACTTCTTAAACCTGGGAAGATAGGACCAAGGGAGATTATAAAAGGATTGTAAAATTGGGAATAACATAGGGAGGATAAATAAGGAATGACCATCAGCTGCATCTTACAGCAAGTAGTAGAGAATACCCAGTTAAGTTGTCAGGGAGTCAGCAACCAAAGAGAAGCAGTTTTTCCAACAATGCAGAACTGAGTTGTGAGAAATGAAAACCTGAAGCTCATTGTTGTAACTGTTCTGGACATCAAAAGCATGAATGGGTTTCAAAAACACAATGAAAATTCATTGGAAAAAAAGTCCACTGCGATACAAATACCCTCTTTGTCATACTGAGTCCCAGACTGCTCTTTCCTGGAAGTTGAGAGGCTTTGTCAGGAAAAGAACTATTTTCTAATGAACTTGCCTCTTAGCTGCCTTTTCCAAAACATCTGCTACAGGCTGCTGTTGCAGACGGACCCCATCTGTCCGGTTTTATTTTTAAAGTATGTAAGTATAGGCCTAAAATTTTAAGCAGGAAGCACTTGCATTTGATTGCATTTGATTGTGCATATATCCTGCTTGAATTACAGTGTAGTTTTTTACTTACATTTATTTACAACTGTATTGGGTCAGACTGAGGTGGAGTTAATCTTCCCACGGCAGCTCTCTCCGTGCTGTGTTTCTTGGAGCGGTAGCTAGAAGGGTGTTGATAGCACCCCAGTGTTTTGGCTACTGCTAAGCGGTGCCCACACAGCACCAAGGCTGTGGTTTGATGTTCTCCCAGTAGTAGGTTGGGTGTGATCAACATCTTGGGAGGAGATACAGCCGGGCCAGCTGACCCAAATTGACCAAAGGGGTATTCCATACCATATGATGTCAGCTCAGACATAAAGGGAGAAGGCAGAGGGAAGTGGGGGGGGGCATTCGCTGTTTGTGTTTGTCCTCCGGAGAAACCGTTACGCGTGTTGGAGCCCTGCTTCTTGGGAAAGCGGCCAGACATCGCCCGCCGATGGGAAGTAGAGAATAATCTTTGTTCCATTCTGCTTTGCTTCCGCGCGCGGCAATTGCTATATTAAACTGCTTTTTATCTTTACCCACGGGCTTCTTGTTATGTCTCACCTCTCCCCTGTCCATCTAAAAAGGGGAGTGATAGAGCGGCTTTGGTGAGCTCCCGGCCTCCAGCCAGGGCCAAACCACCACAAACATATTCTTACAGTATAATTCTCACTTATTCTAGTGCTATAGAAAACAACATTGTTTAGACAGGTAGAAGAATTTTACTGTTACTTTTCTACAATTTCAAAAGGGGGGATAGTCCTACTTTGAATATCCCAGTGATACAACTTCTTTTCCCTGATTATACACGAAGAATGCACAAGCTGTCCAAAGTTGTGTTCAAGCAATGTATTATTCACAACAGTAACAAGTGAAATATTTTACTTAACCAACATGGAATTAGGGCATAAAAGAGTATTTTTTCCCTGCTTACTATTAATGATTAATTACAAGAGTAGTAACTACAAGTAACCAGAAGTGCCTTGGCTGTAGAAGGCATTGACAAAGTTCCCGAGTGCTGTACTGGGAATGTGATGAGAGCTCTCGTCAGTCTGTTGTTGCCTTCATTGGTTCTAAATAATCCCCTATCTTCCAGCCCCTGGATCTATGTAAGTACTTTTGAAATTAAGAGCTTCTAAACATCTAGGATCGTTAGTGTTTGTCTTATGGGAAATATGTGCTTGTTTTTAAACTTGTGCTATCACATGCTACACGCAAATTTAAATGTCCCAGCATGAGCTGTCGATTAGTTTTCCTGAGCAGACAAGTGCTTTCAGCAGGAGCCATTGACTTTCAGGGGGGTGTGACAGCTGCCTTTCTCTGAACTGTGGAGGGGAAAAATTAAAGAGATACTTTGGGGAAAAGAAAAAAAGTGAACTACGTTATGCTGCCTTACATTGCCTTCAGCTCAGTTTCAACTAGATAGCAGGTTCTTTTCAAAGAGTTGCAATGTATGTATGATTGGACTAATTTCCTCTGTCCTTGGGCAGTAGGGGAACTTGGACTAACAGAGTTTTCATTTCACAGTTTTTGTCTTTTTTAAATGAATCATTTTGTCTGGTGTAATTTCTTTTGGGATTTCCCTGCTGCTGGCATTTCTACAGATGTGATGACAGTAATGACAAACTTTGGTACAGACCAGTCTGTATGTTAGTAGATCCTATCTGGAACGTTTGCTTGCACGTATTGATTATTCTGATGTGTTCAGACCATGACAGAAGTATGTAAGCAAGGGACAGTGGGGAAAATTCCAAAAGTTTGTTTTGTGCACTGTTGAAAATCAAGGATTTCACAGGTATGAGAGAAAATACATCCAGCCAAAGAAGTATCAGCATTTTTCAAGCTGTCACAGGTCAGTGGTTTGTTCAATTGTCTTACTAGTTTTCCTACCTTTTTTTTTCTTCCCCCCCCACCAGTGAAAAATCTGGTAATTGTAAGACTGTAATAAGTCAAAGCTACACTTGTGATGTTATTTCTTTGAAGACTTGCCTAGCTAGCTGCTGGGATGGATTTTGTTGTAACGTTGTTTTTGCCACAGTTTGTGTTTGCGTGAACATCAATGTTGGGGTCGTTCATGCCTGAGACAGTGGAGATCTGGTTGGCTTTGCCGAGGTTCTTAATGATGTTGATGTTGTATTTGGCAGTTTCCACAAAGCTGTTTTCTAGCAACCAACCATCTGATTCACCCTCCAAATCTCCCAGCAGAAGGACATTCTTCATTGCTGTTTGTAGGTACCGGACACCAATAAGTACAGAGAGCTGTAAGAAACAGTTAAAGGTTAAGCAAAGAGTTTTAATTACAGCCTCAATCCTACCTAACACTTAAGTCAGCTTTCAGACTTGTGTATTTACAGGCCTAATAATTAATATTGAGTAAAGCAGACACATTCTTTATCCCAGCAATATATCTAATCACTCTCCCAATTAATTACATTTTTTTAGAAAGAAAAATACCAGGGAAAGATGGATTCATTCTCTCTCCATTCTTCTGGTGACATTCCCACTTGCATGTTATTAGTACATATATACCTGGACTTACTCGGGAACACTGCGGCCTCAGAGACTACAGCTAATGTAGAATGGATGATCAATTAACAGAACCATCAGTCACTGGGGGAAAACCCCATAAATTTAGACTGTTAATTTCTGTGGATTTTTCTTCCTCTGACCTTGATTAAATTGCTATTTCCTCTGAGGAGTTTCTTCATTCATATGGAAGCCATATGTGTCCTACATGGGAATGGATTAAGAAGAATGGCCTATAGTGGAGGATAAGTACAGGACAAAGCCCCAGTTCCATAGTTCTGCTGGAATTGAGATCGACGTGCCCAGCTTGTCAATATTTAAGGGAGCACAGAGAGCCAGCTCGCAGCTTTCTTCATGTGCTGCCAAAGGCCTCTTGTTTCTGGCAGCATCACCACCCCACCTAGCACTGCTTGAGGACTGCTGTGAACTATTTTAATTACAGTGCTAATATTTATGCAGGAGAGCAATAATCAGAAAACTAGAACTTAAGAAAAAGGGAAGAAACCCATATTTTAGCCTCTGCCATTGCTGGGAGGTCCTTTACCTGCAGGTGATACCATCCAGGCAACTTTCTTTACAGATGCCAGCAGTGAGCCTGCATCTCTGCAGGTGGGCATGTTTGCCTGTGATGTGCTGATTTGGATTGCCTCACAAGCAGTCTAATCTACATCTAACCTACATCTAAAAAGGTGTGTTTGCAAGCGCTGTCTATATGGTGAAGCTATGTCACATAAAAAAGGAGGCTTTGAGATATTAATACTCATGCTCAATTTTTACTGTAAATAATGTATTCAGCCAAAGGTCTGCTCACGTTTGTATATTCTTTTTAAAGCTGACTGAAAATAATCTTCAGACCTCACCCAATTTCTTTGCAGTGGTGTTGCTGCATGTATCATCCTGTATCTGATCCCATAACTGCTTCAGGTAAGAGAATATGCCGTAGTCTACTGAAAAAGCTCTGTAAATATAGAGGATTATATACATAATTTCTAATAGTTCTCATCTTCCATGAGATTTGCTTCTGCTCTGGGGACTTTGAGGAAATTGTCTACACTAAAGGAAGTCCTGCAATGTTCTTGGAGTTAATAATAGATACTGAAGCACTTTTTTGCCTGTTGTTTCCCATCCTAGAGAGCAGGAAGATTCCGATGAATCTGACAGGGACCATTTTTATGAAACTTACCTCAAACAACCAAATAAGCAATGCTGCAATACCGATGGATCTCATAATAGCTGTGTAGTGATCCAGCAGGGCCTCTCTGCACCCCTTCATCCAGATATTGAGCTCCTCCGTCAGAAAATCGTAGTTGTAGTGAGCACTGTTGTTTGTCAGCTGGTACTGGATGCAGGGCCGCGGGGAGCTGGGGTTGCAGCAGCTGAAGGGTACTCCATCCACCAAGAACTTGCCGTCGACGTTGCTCTTCAGACGGCTGCAACAGGACAGAAAGCTTGGGTGTTACAAACCCAGTATCAGCAGCAGATAGCGTCTGTGATTTTTAGAAAAGGATGTAACGCAGGTCTGCTGTGATGCAGGCCTCTCCAGCGTAACAAAAGGAAAATGGGAATGTGTTTCCAGCTGGAAAAGCTTCTTGCTGCAGGACGACTAATTTTTTCATGTGTTGTATTTCTTAAGTGCGATATCGGCATGGTATCTGACGTGGTTCTCGGTACTGGGTGTGCAAGATGTGGATTCAATGTTCAGAAAGATGTTGCCTTTTTTTACCTATCTTTACGCTGAGAATACTAAAGCCAATTTCTGAACTTGTCTATCTATGAGGAACTCTAATGGAAATTATGACCCTAGCAATGACGTGTTTCGCTACTTCTGGACTGATTTTCAACACAAGCATTCCGTAAGCGAGAACCTAGAACAAGAACATCTGTGCATGCCTTAGAAACCATTGGAAATTGTCTGCTGGTGTTTCATCACTGGACCCACGTGCAGTGGCTGGCTTGGCACATGTTTTGAGTCTAACTTGCAAGGGAGTTTCTACCTCTCGTAACTATACTTCTTATAACTTTTGAAACTGTTTGTAATTGTTGCTAAAAATTATTCCTCTCCCTCGCCTATAAGATCAGAGAAAAACAAGCAGGTAAAGAAGAAAGATAAAGAAACAGGAAGGAGGAAAACCAGTCATAGGATGGGAAGAGAACACAGTCTCAGATTAATCAAGAGTTTCTGGAGCAGTTAAATGAATCCTTGACAATAATTTTCCTCTTATTATCTGCTCTTTAGTGAGTATGTCCTTTTGAGGACTTCTGTTCCCAAGCAGGCTCTTCAGAGAAATAGATTTTCCAGAAATTGGAGAGTATATGAGATGTTGAGAGATGATTTCACGCTTTGGGGAAGTAGCTTCTAAGCATTTATCTATTTTCATGCTCATTCCAAAAGGCTTATTTCCTGAGACAGCCCCACAGGTGAGAACCATGGCCTGTTTTAATGAAGCTCATACTTTTTAGCTTTTGTTAGGGAGCCAGAATACAGAAAACACAACTTTCTCATAGATATCCAGCTTTAACAATTTACTAATACTAGAAATTTTAATATTTTCCAAAACTTATCCTCATTTAATGATGTTTGCAAATAATATTTTCTTGTTCTACTACAGATGATCAAAATTAAAGGGAAGGAAATCATCACAAGAAGATCATCCAGGTGAACAGAAGATGCAGAAACTCTGCAATAGAGTATTGTTATGGCATTCTGGGACTACGTGTATTGTTCAAAAAAAACGTAAGCTGCTAGCAAGCTCAGTATTAGTGGCTGTGCTGGGATAGCAGAATAATTAACTTCATTTTATTGCTGTGGGCCTGCTACATACAACCTCCTTCCTTTTTGCCTTTATTATGGGAGGAGGTGTGTTTCGGGTTTTTTAACATTCTGTCAAAAATACCTGCCAAAAGATCTTTCCAACTAAGTCAGGAAGTTCATCTGCCATTTTCCACCTAGGAGTGGGCTAGGCATGAGCTCCTCTCTATTTTGAAGTCTAGCTCTTCACTTTTGTGGCCATCATATTCCTGGTAACGGCAACAGAATGAAACAGTGCGAAAGAATCCAAGCAGTCTGCTGAGACCAGACTTAAGTGTGCAAGCAGTGTAACGGGCATAGGGCAATACACTCACTGGGAGAGAAACAAGGAAGTGAGCCAGAGAGGTATAAAATGGAGAAAAGAAACCTCACAGAGGGAGGAGAGCAAGGACGGCACATTGTGGAAGGGAAGCTTTGGCTTGGGTCAACCACATGCCCTGCACAGTGCAGTGACATGGCCCAAATATAGTACAGTATCTAAAATGGCTCAAATGCTATCTCTTAAACTAGGTCTTACACTTTTCTTTTGATCTCAAGCATCAGTTTAATTATTTTTTAATTCCTGCCATATTTTATAAGGAGAAATCTTCTTTCTACTGCCAGCAAGAGCAGTTCCCAGACTTGTATTTTGTCCCCCAGCCATCGTGTTTCCTCTACTATTAGAGAATGATCTATCTTGGTAATGTTAGAAGGGACAACCTCAGTAACAAAGGGAGCAAGACATTCACTGCTATTTGTTGTTGCAGTTCAAGGTTGTTGGGTGTTGTAAAGCAAAACTTCCTTTTGAGACTATAAAAAGATGATTTTTACCCAACCAAAGCAATGGTAGGATTGTACCGCTGTATCCTGCCTCATCCTGCTTCCATTACCGTTGATTGTCCCCATGCCTTGTCACCCTGTCTTGTTGGCAATGGAGATGTAGAAGAAAGCGGAGGGAAGAGGATTACGAAGGAAGGTGAAAAGTTCAGTTTTGCAAGGGTTACTTGCAAGTTGACAGTATGTCAGTTCTCACCTGCTTTACCTCTTAATCTACCAAGCACAAGATAAAATCAAGGGAAATACTTGGTTCCTTCTCCATCTTTTCTGAACGTTGCCAGCTGGACTTGGCTTCCAATGATTTTATATAGTTTTTTTTTGCTACCGGATTTTTAGAACTTGTAGTATGATTTGGTTATACAGCACCAACTTGGGTTCCAGCAATCAAGATGGAATTATCCAATTTGTATACAGTAGAAGAAATTCTGCAATATACTTTCCTCACACATATTTCACTGGCATCTTCTGCCTATGTGGGGCAAAAATTAAAAATTGAAAATAATGGTGGAGCACAGGTGACACTGCAGAAGAAAATGGAGGTTAGGTAAGACCCTGGGTAAAACATTACTGCTTCTGCATGTTTCTCCAAAATAAAAGGAGGTATGTCTTACTTTTGTCCTCCCAATAAGATGCTACTTTTAAGTTCCTATGGACCGTCTTTTTTGTCATGTCACTTTTCAGTGCAGGACCAGAATTTAAAACACTTCTTGGGTCAATCTGTTTTATGTCACTGTTGCTTTCCAACTTCTCTCTTGAAAACACTCATTTTAATGCCTGCTTTGTTTCCACAGCTGACTGCCTTACACATGCTGATGCCCTCTTGTCCATATTCTCTGAGGTCTTGCCCTCTGGTATGTTTGCAGCTCTGTGTGTATATTTTGCTATGATGACAGTTTCAGGTTGCAAATTCTGTGAAAATAAGATCTTTGGCCTTCCTTCCTCTGGCTTCATTGTCAATGATTTTTGAGTTCAACAAAACAGAACACTCAACAAATGCCAGTCAATATTTTTGTATTTGTCTTTCCCAGGGATATATAGCTACTATACTATTATCAGTGAAGATTTTATTTTCAGCTTTAGAAGAATGATTACGTATTGGATTGTCTACTTTTAATTTTTTTATCGTTACCTTTTCTGTTGTCTGCAAGAATTACCAGGCTCTCCTTTTTTAGCCTATTATTTCACAATTGTTACATCATGTGAAGCCCCAACACCCAAAACTCACCAAATTTCAAGGTTTTTCTTCTCTTTTTGTAGGCAGTATATGTAGTGTTGGCAGTTTCTCACATGTGAACATACAGATTTGAACAAGGGTTTGCAAAATCTTGAGGGAGAAAGATCTTGTTTCAGGGATTGACTCTGCAAGGTATTGATGGTACAATCATTTCTTTCTTTCCATTATCAGCTCACTATAATTGAAATTTTGAGGTAGCTAGATCACTACATTAAAAAAGAGAAGATACATTTTTGCTTTGTTTTGCATCCCTAGAAAGTTAGCAAAAGACAACTTTTGTGCAAGTAATTATCATATTTTGTAACATAGTCATTTACAGTTTTTTGATTAAGAGACAACGATCCAGTAAAACTCAGTATCTACTTTGCCTTCTCAAGAGAGTTTTTCTCCTACAATTTTTTGTTATGACTAGTAAATACTTACTCCAGAACTTCTTTGGAAGCCATATTCAGATAGCGAGCAGATACCCACTGAATTTCAAACCAGTCTCTAAAGCCGTTGTTACCACAGCATCGGAATCCAATTTGTAACATATCCACTGTTTTCTTTAAGAAACATCGTCCAGGTATGTCAGTGTCCTTATAGAACTTTATAGCATCCCTCAGTCCCAGATAGAGAGACTCTTCCAGCTCGTTCCTCATGGTATAGCACATGAGAGCACCCACCAGGATGCAGAAGGTAAAGCAGAAGGTACATACAATGTATGGGAGCATAACTAGTTTCCATCGCGAGAACTTGTTGGCATCTGAGCAGTCGTAGCAGATTTTACCACCCAGAAAGTTGATGATGCATGCTATGACCCCTACGGAGATCAGCATGTTGGGGACAGAGTTAATGTCCCCTTTAGCCATCACTTCATTGCGCTTCTTGATCTCTATTTTCAGAAAGAGGCCAAGACTGAAGAGAATGATCCCGCTCACTACAGAAAACCAGTTGAGGATCCATAAGATCTGAGCCAATTTGTCCCTCTTAGTTTTGGTGAATTTTACTTTGAGGACAGCCATAGTCATATCAGTGTTAGGAAGGGAAGCGTAGGTCAAGAGAAGCTCATAAGCTGATTAGGAGCATGTATCCAAGTAGAAATCTGAAGAAGAAAGAAAGAGAGAGATTACTGTCTGTTTGACTAGGTATTTATAGAGAATACAGAAAACTTCCTGTACAGCCTCACGTACTCCGAGTCCTGCGAAGGGAGTGCCCCAGGGAAATGTATTGCTTAAATTTCATACAATGTGAACCACTTGGGGAAAAAAAAAAAGATAATGACCAACTAGAGCAATTAAAAACTAGCGAACAGTAGAGCTCTGGACTCCTATGGATTTTTGTCTAGAGCAATTTTCTGTGCTGCTCTGCTGTCTTTCCCTCTGGAAAACTCCCGCTGCCTTTCCCTGTATTTTCTTGATGATTCTAGGAATTTATAATTCTTAAATTACTGTATCATCATTAGATTTATGTTCAAAGGTTGAACAAGCAGGGCAAACAAGCAGATATATACAGCATAATCACATAAGCCCTTTCTCCACATGGAAAATAGTGTGAAAATAGCACCAGAAACACAGTATCCTATGGGTATTGTTAGTAAATTAATCAACTGTGTGCAATAAAACATGATTTTGTTAGCAAAAAGCAGTTTTATTCTTATACTACTAAGAGATGATCACTGGCAAAAAATGCAGGTGGAAATGACTGTGATTATCCACAGACATAAAACGTTCAACAGATAGGTAAACTCTCAATGACTGTGTTGGTTTTCTTGAAAGTATTATCGAAATTTTTTACGTGGTATGACCTGAATAAATTACTGGTGAACAAACCATCCTCTGCCACATTTTTCCACTTGATCTGGCATAAAAAGCACTCCCATTTTTATGTGAAGTAACATACCACTCTACAAACAAAAGCAGAACATCTTCACACCTTAAGAAAAAAGGCAGCAGTTTAAGATGCTCTATTTCTTTCTCTGATTGCCTACCCTTTCTTTTTGAAAGTGGTTACTAAAAACCAGGTTTTGGAATAGCATGATGTATTAAATGAGGTCTATTTATTCCCGAGGGAGTCACCATTACTGTCTTAACCTTGGCTCCTACAGCTGCAGCTGCTTTGTCCTGAGAATGGTGACAATCACACCTTACTCTAACCATTTGAAAAATGACAGGGAGCTACTCAAGCATTTAGTAATTTATATCTTGCATATTTTATTAGCTTGGTTTTTATATGCCTTTAATAACTTTCCCATATGACCTCTTTTATTTTTCTCGCCAAAGATCACAACGAAGGGCATAAAATATATTCAGAGAGACTCCCCACCTGCAGTTTCAAATCAGGTTAGTTTCACAGCTGAAGGAGAACTTTGGTGCTTCAAGGTCTGTTGTCTTTTTCCGGGCTATTAGTGCATCTAAGAAAAGATCCCATCTTTCCCAGCTCTTTTAACCTTGCTTCTCTGCAATGCTACTAATAATTTCTCCTTTGCACCTCTCCAGTTGTATCACAACCACTGACAGAAAACAGCTAATAACGTCCAAGATGAAACCTGATGGAGCTGGAAACAATGTGGTTTCGGTGTATGTGATGTGGATGTAGAACTGCCACAGTACCTCACCATCAAACTGGGAACTTTTATCCTTCTTCGGTGCTTTGTGGTTGCCTTTCCTCAACACATGCAAGATATATGGAGCTGTTCTTTCTTCCCTCCCCAGAAAACCTGCTCTCAGCATGGTCTTGTACTATTTCAGTAACTTTCATTAGAGTGTTTCTATACTATACAGCTCCATATTTCTTTGATTATACAGTCATCTAATTCTAGTAATACAATGGCATTTATAAAGAGTAAAGCATAATCCTGCAAACTTGGGGAAATAAGAGAATTATAAGCAGCATTATTCTCATATAATATTTCTTTAAACTAGGGAACTGTACAAATTCATCTGAATAAAACTGGTATCAACTAAACTGGCATGAAAGCCACCTGCAGACAAGCTGTACAGAAGTAGGGCTACAGCTACCCACTAGAGGATCTACAGCTGAATGAAGCTTAACATTGGGTAAGCAGATTGTAGAGTACGATTTAAAAAGGTAACGGCATCCCAGTGTCGTCATGGTTGGGTGGAATCAATTCCGTTTGTACAGGCGAGGAACAGATTGTTCCATTCACATTGGAATGTGGTTAGATATCTTCATGTATTTGAATATGAAAACATTTTAATGCCTGTGAGATCTAATTCATTTCCGTTGCATTTATTTTCTCCTGCGTTTAGAGAGGAAAACAATTCCCCTCAAAACTACTCATCTCTATATCTTTTGGACAGCACACAGAATAGTGTGCAAAATGCACAGTGTTTTTCCTTACCAGTCTTATTTCCAAAGGTGTTGAGGCCAGCAGCTCTCTGACTTTAAAAATAGAGTCCTGACCTTAATGATTGTTAAGGCTGATTATCACCTATGGTTGAATATTGATTCAAATCATATTGTGATAATGATATTGATTACCATGATGAAATACTGATTATACTGAAATACTGACAGACACGTCTGTACAGACAAGTCCAGAGAACAGTCATTTATAAAATGTCAACATTTCCTTCACACCATTCTTTTAGGGTATCCTTCAGACCTCATTTAAAAGGATCATGCTTTGCTGGCATGGAATTAAGCCTCTGTATGAATTCAGCTGACAGCGTGCCTGCTAAGCCGGAGACAGTACCTTTGGCTGCCTCACCAGTTAAGCAGTTCATGACTTGAACTTAAATACCTGTAGATGGCTGCTGCAAATAGGTTTATTTGCCCCTGATACTCAGGTCCTTGAGAATCTGTTGTGAAATTTCCTAGCTGCTGATACGCAGTTCACGTTCACTGGCCAACGTATATGAATGCATCACTTCCTGTTCATTTCTGTGAAATACATGTATGTGTTTGCAAAATGCCTCTAAATTGTCAGGCACACATCTAGCTACAGTGGCACTGAGAACTCCCTCCTTGCCAAACATCTTTTGCTTTCACATTTGAACAAAAGCTGTAAACAGTTCTACCTTTACTTAAACTTCGTTACTCAAGCGGCATTGTTGATTTAGGATGGCGTGAAGTTGAGACTTTCTGTCATGTTCTAGCCATAAGGAAATTTGAAGCTGAATTCCAGGAGCACAGATACAATCTCATGTATCTGTTCTGATACAGTTCCCTCCCCCGTTTTCAGATGCCTAAGTTAAAACAAATAATTTATGCGCACGAGCAACTCTTGCAAAGTCCTTGCCTCCAGTAATTCTCATACGGTACTTCCAGCTTTCTTTGTGCAATTTTAGTATTGTTATAAGACCAGATTTCATGGAATATTCATATTCATCTAACGGGTACCCACGCCACAGTCCTCCAGCAGTGTAAGATCTGCGATTTCCTATGAGCCACATTGCCAGAGGAAAAGGAGGGGAATGACTGGTGGTTGTACTGCAGTGACCACTTGTTGACTGACCCTGGCTGTCACCGGTATACCTGGGATTGCACAAAGAATCTTTGGCACAACTGAGCATCATGAACAAGGAACCAAAGTGCAGTCATGAGCTAAAAGTGCGATTGTCTTGCTCTGCAATATGTATCTGGTCTTCTCCGAGTGACATCTGGCAGCGGGCTACTCTAGAACCTCAAACACTCCCAGTAGTTCAGTGGAACTAACGGCTCTATCAAAGTTGTTAGAAACACGCCTCGCCATTGCACATGAGCCATGCCAGAGCTGTGAAGCATGTACACGGATACTTTTTCACCCAGCCATGGGAAAGCAGGCTGGATTTTATTCTATAAAGGGAGAAGTATTTCTTTCAACAGAAGCAGCCCAATCAATGTGGAAATCCCCCCCATGTTATCGGTACAGTTCTCAAGCGTTCCTTGTCTAACTTAAAACACAGCTTCTGTGAGCATAGAGCAGCTTTTTACTTCCAGGATGCCACCTACCTGTTCCTTTGCTATCAAATTCCCCCTAAGTACATAGAACAAAATGTAGCACAGCTGTTTAATTCTTCATAACATTTACTTACTAGTTACAAACGTTCCAAAGAAATTTGGCTTGCAATTTTGTCATAAACAAACCACATCTTATCTATTTCACTAAAATCTTGTCATTTAACTAAGCACACACTTGTGACTTATTGTAAAAGAAACCACCAACCTGCTTCAGAGGACTGAACAGGACCTTGAAACTGGTAACTTGCTGGGTACAGGGGAGAAAATACCTGGATCAGGCATCCTGAGGAATACTGAAGTACTGATTTCTTGATATCTGTGTAATTCTTCTGCCTTTACGCTGGCTTGCCAACAGAGATGGAGAAAAAGGAGTTCAGCTCTCCTGCTGTGCTAATCTCTCTTTCATCTCTAATCGTTGTTAAGAGATTTATTTCAAGGTTCTTATGCCATCAGGTTAAATCCTGCAAAACAGGCCACGTAACTGAGTGTGAACTGAGAGTCTTGATGACAAAATGGATGTTATAGTAACTTCTTTTACCTTTTTCCCCATCAGAGTTTTGGAGTATTAAGCAACAAACTGTTCTTTGGTACTTGCTGATGTCTTTGTTAGTTCTTAATTTGTTCTTAACAACAAATATGGGTCCAAGAGAGAGAAGAAAGAGAATAATGTGCGTCTGTGAGAAGGGAAAGCTTAATCTTAGGCAATTGCCATCTACATTCACTCTTATATGCCTTACCTATTATTCCATGTTTTGTTGCTTTGGATGGAATTGTCTGTCCTCTGTGTATTAACTGTGCCCCAGAAAGGAATCCAAGTAACCAAGAGCAGTTCGTTCATCCCATATGACTGACAGTACATTCTAGTTTGGGAAGCTTTCCAGGTTCAAGAACAATCTCATAGAAACCTCTGTCCTAGGCTCTGAAAAGTTTTATCCCGAGCCAGAAGCAAAAGCATCTTGTCCTCTGGCATTTCTGAGCTCAGCACGTAGCAGTCTGTGGGATGGACATGGCTGGGTTAACCTGGTGACCGTAGTGGCAACAAGCTGAGTCCGCAGCAATGCTTGATCAAGTTAGTGATGATGTCAGTACCAGAACTGAGTCACTAAGTAGGACTGGGTTTGGATTCATAATACACGGGCACAGCAGAGAGAGTTCGGTAAGCACACAGGGACCCTGCACCAGGGATTGTGACGCCTGTGAATATTCTCAGAGGTGTAAACTGTCCTCTCCCAGCTAATGGATGAGCAATAAACTGGTATGATGGTATTACTGTGCTTCTAGCTCTCAATTCTGGAAATATGCCTGCTCACCTCATTTATGGTCTCACGCTTTCATAAAGATAAGACAGCCCTCTGTATGCATCAGTATTATCACACTTACTATCAGGAAGAGGAGAAAGATTGGTTATCAGAGCAACTTAGTCTATTAAAGGCTTGAGTAAAGCAGAGACTGGAATACCTAACTACAATATTCTAAGAAGATAAAAATGAAGAAAGCTTGTTCTCTTGCCAAAAGTCATATCATACAATGCTGCACGGAAGAGGGAGCCTCGTAATTGCCAGTGTCACTCTGTGCCTCCACGGGGTGAAAAACCCCAAGGACCTGTCCCAACAGGGTAAAGTCATACAGTGAAATTCTCTTCAGTTTTTCTGATACAACCAAACTCATAACTGATGCTTATACTGGAAGCTTCATCCAACAATTCACGGTCTAGTACCATATGCCAAATTTTCACAGAGCCGCTGCCGTGATGTGGAGGGGGTCCCTGCAGTCATCCAGGCAACTTCAGTTCAAAATATAATTTACCTTACCTTCACCTTTTTTAAAGAATATAATCTGAAGCAGGGCTTCCAGCTTTCTATCTTGCTTATGTGCTGATGTGCAGCAAAGGTGGGGAAATTCGAATCAGGACCATATGTGATACATCTGGGGTCTGTTGGGCCAACTGCGTATGGACCACACAGATGCTTGCATACGATCAAATGTACCCCAACTGCACTGAGTTAGTCCTGCACACATGGACCACCCCTGCTGCTGTACTCGTGCAGATCACAAGGAATATGTCAGAGCTGTTCAAACATGTACATACTCTACGGAACATACTAGCTATAATATATTCCTTGTGGTTGGCACAAGTACACAGATGTACACATTTGCCCGGGATTTTTGAGCTATTGCTCTGGCTGGGATGTGATATGTTAACAATCCTGGACAAATGTCTGAAGTCCTTTTCTATGCTCAGAAAAAGTTCATATGTGAAAACCCTCCATGTATGTGGAACTTCAGACGTGTTATCCCTGAGTATTAGAAAATGTTCTTGCCTTAGATACCCACTAGTAGAAAAAAGCACCTTCCCCCTTGCTGCTTTGCAGTACAAACCTAGGACTCGCATGCATGAAAGCAAGCAGGCAGAAGATGGCAGTGCTGCTGTAGGTAGGGTTTCTTCCTACAACGCGACATAAGAAGCTTTCTTTTATTTGTGCTACAGAGATTAGAGGTCACTTGCACAGCTAGGGGAAGCTCAGGAATGCATCATCGTAAGAAACAACTTAAATCTGATCTTAATGCAATTAGAGATCAATGCTACCCCTATTTTTTGTTCCATCACATACTGGGAAATGGTTTCAGCTGCAAAGTTAATATTAAAAGTTGAATTATTCAGAAATCGGTTTTGCTTTATGGCAATTGAGAACTAATCATGCTGTTTTGCTTTATGGCAACTGAGAACTAACCATGCTGTACTTTTTTACAAACCTGCTGGGAAGCCTGGACACCAGCGATCATAATGATGGAGCAGAATTTTGTAACTCTGCAGGAGTGGTTGTGCAAGTGGGTCTGCCATCTACCACGCAGTGGTGCAGAAAGAAAACACACACTTACTGCTCACAGTGAGGATTGCTGTGCTGGGGCTTTTGATCTGAAGGAGGTAAATTTAATAAATCTTTGGTCAATTACTTATCTGTTTGGTATCATTCATATATAAGTCCCCAAGCAAGAATGGATGTGTCACAAATTAGCCTAATTAAATAGCTAGTTTGGATGACACGTGCTGCAAAATTTAGTTTTACATCTAGTTTCCAAAAACTCATGTTTTGGTTTTATATTTGGATGGTTTTCCATTTTCCATCTTGTATTTAAAGTAAATGATAACTAACGATAAGAGATGTTGGAGTAATGGACTAGAACTGGAAGCACTCAATATCGTCTGACACCAGCAGGTATGATATGATCTTTCTTTAACACATCAGTGCCTCAGAGGGAGGGTCCACGTTCAGGAAGAGATTCTCACTGCTGTGTTGTTAATGGGGAGAGGGTATGAAAAAAGGGAATTCAGACTATCTGCTTTTGAGGCTTTTTTAAAGTTGTGAACCACATGGTATACACCGAGAGGTGTAAGTTATTAGGCAAATAGAAGCAACCGGGTCTTTACAGGGTATTCACTTCTCAATTACATTTTTGAACTTTTAGAAAGGAAGTATAGTGGTATCTAGATGATTACGGTCATTTTAGTTAGATGAAGATACCTAAGTTAAATCACAACATTTGAAATTCTTATGGAACTACAAAATTGGCAGAGGCCATGTAAAAACTCAAATGCAAGAGGCAATGGGGATAGACAGTAATTTAAAAGAACACAGTCTGCATGTTAGAATGCAACAAGATTTTTGTGAACTAAGTCGATGATATGTTTTTACAACTACAGCTACACATGCTACTAAAGTTTTATCAGAATACCCACTTCCACGCAAAACACAAATACTGTATACAAATAGTCTTCCATGCAAAATACAAATACTGTAGCTCATTTAATTGCCTGAAGAACATCACAGATTAAACAAATTGGAAAAAGAAGTATTATAATTTTCATCTTTCATATATTTAAAGGTTATGACAATATGGGTGCTGAAGCCAGTCTCAGGCAAAAAGGAAATTACAGCAGACTTGCATGAGCTGCACTGCAGGTCTACTGCTAGTCTTCAGGGCTCCTGTATATTCTGGGCAACACCATACAGGTACCTGTCAAATTGACTCTGATTTCAATCCACAGGAGCTGTACTGTTGATAACCTCTGAGTCACCTACTTCTGACTCATGGTGAGTCACTACAAATGGAAAACTAAGTCATAGAAATAGTGTATTCACCTTAAAATCAGACCAGCAGCCTACGGTAAAGCTGGAAAGCAAACCTGGATTTTAAATTGGTTGGTAACCTAAAACTTACACCTTGGCTGTAACTTTTTTTTAGAAGACAAGAAGCCATTTTTACAACCTTATTCATAATTAAACCATGTAGCAATCTTGCTTTTTACCTTTGTACCTTATTTACTATGGGTCGTATCATCACAAGCCAATCATTGCAAAGCTTTTTGCAGAATGGAATTATGCGCATATTATGAGGGCACCCAACAAAATTCCCCTTACATAATGAGGTGAAATTTCCTTTTTTCTATTCCGTAGCTCATAGTATCCATACTTAGGTGCACTACACTGCCAATTGGCCCTTCTTTCCCTGACAAAGTAGTCAGACATACACTCTCACATTTCTCCTTGAAGAGACTTCCGGTAGACCCCCTACACTCGCTAAGAAGTCTCCTTGTTCTCCCCTTACGATAAACCTGATGTTGATGCTGTTTTTCACTCTCTAGACACCATTTGAACTGAGCAGTATTACTCAGGACATCTTGTAGGGAATCTGAGATAATTTCAGAAAGAAAAGAGATGAGAAAAAAGAAACAACTCACAAAGTCTCTGAAGCCATCAGGTAGACAAAACCCAGCACCTAGACACAGTGCTCTGAGCTTTTCTGAACAAAATCCAAGATCCCTCTGCCCCTTCAGGGGTGACTTCATGCTTACTGACACTCTGTGTCTAGAAATTCTGATCTATGAAAAAAGAGTGAAGGAGCTCAGTTTTCTTGGTGTAGAGAAGACTGATGGGGACAGATGAAAACAGCATTCACATAATTTTAAGGTAGCTGCACAGAGGAAGGAAATAAATTCCTTTGGTGATAGGAGAAGAAATAATGGGTGAAACCTTTTAGTGTGAATAGTGAAACAGCCCACAAAAAAAAAGTGTGACTTCCATCAAGAGAGTACTTGTAGAGAAAAGGCTGACAAATACTGGCTAGGAATGTTGTAGGGACAGTTGGTCCTTCCTTGGAAAAAAGGCTGAACTAGATGTCTCAAAGCCTGTGACTTTTCACTTGCTATGAACTGGATAGTCATTTAAAAATCCACAAAACTTTCTCAGTGCTATCCCATCTTTGGTCGATGCTTCTTTTGCTATAAATGTGAGCTTATAAAATGTATTTACCTTTCTACTCTCCACTCATATATTCATTTTAGTTACAATTTTCAGCAAATTCTAGGATTTGGTGAATGTTCATTTACTGTCTAACCAAACCTACGCATTTTCCACCTCTTGGTAATGGATACCTACACAGTCTGTGCATCTTGCTCTCTCTTGCCCTCTTTTTTTTTTTTCTTTCTTTTTCTCTCTCGTCTTTTCTGCCAACCATTTGATTTCTGACTCTCCAAAAAAAAAGCTTTCTGGAGCTTTGTCTCTTATTCCTGAGGTCAAGTAAGCAGAAACATTATTCAGAGCTTCTGACTCATACAGAAATAAATAAAGAACCCCATCACACTAAGAAGTTCCAGTGAAAGTATTTGAAACCAAGGAGTCTGTGCTTTGTGGGATGAATCATCTACTCCCATACACATTTATATGAAGAAAATAACAGACATTCTTACAGATCCAGACATTCTTACACATTGTTAATCCTGTCACCCTCTGCCACCAGCAGATACGTGCATGTGTTTGTGCACAGGTATGGTTTTAAAAGATTCCTTGAAGAAACACTAGATCATTCCTTTCAGACAGAAAACACTGATGAAAATTCTAACATCTTCCTTAACCCACAAGGAAGAAGATTTCCAGGAAATCAAACTTTTCCCCCCTCCAATGATTATCCATTATGAAGCCTAAGAAGGCAAAGTTGAAGCACTAGAAAGTTGTGTTCCATCTACAGACAATCTTGGAAGTTCTGATCTAGTTCTTCAAACAAGAAAGAAAGAGATTGGGAGTTCAGAGGTGGGTATATTCTCATTCTCTGATTCTTTTAAATAAAAAAAAACATAAAAGCTATAGCTGTAGTCAGTTGTGTCCAGAAATAGTTTGCTGTCACTTTGGTCTTTACAGGCTTGTTTCTGTATTTTTAAAATTCTATTAATTGCCTCTTTAGGTGATTTAATACTTATTATTAAATATTAAAGCTAAATTAGACATGTAAGAATGTATTTACAGGACTGGGAATTATTTTTCATACAGTCAAACTTATCAGCAAATTGTATGGCCATGCACATTCCATGTGCATACCAGCACAACTGAATTTTTTTTCTCTCTCTCTCTCTTTTTTTTTGTTGTTTTTTTGTTGTTTTTTTTTTGTTGACAGCTTTCCATAGCAGCTACTAGGTTATAATAAAGTTTGGTCAGGTAAGCCTTTGGAATTTGGAGGAATTTCTGACAGTAAACCTCCTGCTCTCCAATTTCAGAGTTCTGGTCTGCAGTATTTTTGTCTCTTTGCAGTCTGCAGCCAAGTTAGACGCTTAGGATTGAACTAAGACAAGAGACAGCCTTCTGGTTTACGTTACGCTACCTCAGGTATTTAAAAGTCTCCAGAAAAAACCACAGAGGCGCCCACTTGCAGTGGTTTACAGCTGTTGACTAATTTTGCTAAGTAACTTCATTTTCCCTCTATGTTGAAAGTAACAGAAGTGTCTGCTGATACAACCATTTTGACTTCAGAAAGTCAAACCGACAGACAATTGTTTCCAGTACTTGTTCTTGTCCACCCCAAAGTGAAATTCACATCTTGGCTAGATTTGAACCTTTGTTGATGCAAATAATGACTTTCCGCTTCCTCTGATTTAAAAAATTTAGTTTTACAGGATTAGTGAAAGTGATGTAATAGTTTTCAGAAGAAATATTTAGGTAAAGTGTTTATATGCACAGACAAGTAAAATGGACATATGAGAATTCAACTTCCAAACAATACTCACCGTAGGAACAGACTGAGAGATCTCTGACAGATTGCAGTTAGAAGCTGCTCTTCTCTCCTCTTTTCTTTCTACACAAGCACTAGTGGACTGAAATGACCACATTAATCCACAGCCACATCAGAGCAAAATGTTTATCTGTGCTGAGCTACAGCACTTCAACACATTCACGAGGCTTTCTGGTGTTACAGGAGGACTCAGAACCCTCGTTATCATTCCGTGAAGATTCAGAAGAGGCTCTTCACTCTCGCATGGGTGATGTATTGATTCAAAGGCTGCATGATAAACTCCGATATGAGAAGCAGAACATATGAAATACTCTGCATGGTCAGACCAGTTACCCGCGTGGCCCTCTAGTCCGTCTCTTAACAGCAGCACGAGCAGATACTGTTTAGAGGCACTCTTTACTGTTAATCCCCCTTTTACTCTCCCTGCACCCAAAACTGCTGTTAATGGGGTGTTATGGAATACCAGATAACTGCCACACAAAGCCAGATATAGCAACAAAATAAAGCTGGTTAGAATACAAGCACAAGGTTGTAGTTATGCTGCAAATATACACATATATACATTGAGATAGCCGATCAGAACTAACAATGTAAAACCTGAATAAAGGGCATAGGACAGTGTTTGGCTCAGGGTAACTTTTTCCAGGCTCAATGAGCACCCTGCATCTAAGCTTAACTACCTGCACTACTGCCATAAAGTCAGAGTAGCTCAATTCCACATTTACATAGAGATTTTTATGTGTTGAGGTGTGGGTTTTTCTTGTGGTGAAGATATTCTGCAAGTTCGCACTGACAGAGGAAATGCTGTTCTCTGTTATATTTACCATCAGCTTTGGATCAAAAATAGTAGAACAGAAAGCCTTGAAGAACCTCTCAGTATATTTCTGGACTAGTGAATTAAAAAAAGATTGGATCCTGTGCTTAAGTGGAAACAGATTTGCCTTTTCAGAAGACTCAGTTTCAGTTTATGTTTTTGCCTGCTTGACTTTTATTTGAACCATTCAGGTTTTGTCTACCTATGAAGAGTGGTAATCCAAGAACTAACAAATCTCTGTAACTTTAAAACTGCCTGATGATGAAAGGAAAAGCTATTTGTTCTTTTAAAGCTTGTGGTGTGTGTGCTGGCTTACAGCATGCTAAGTAGACATTCACCCATTTTGTCATTTCCATGATACTGTACATAACAATGACGCTAAATTAGATAGTTAATTAACTTCTGAGGTTACAAAGTGATAAAACTATGCCCCTTGGATTAGCGATGATAAACAGGTAAACAGAAAAACCAGATAAACAAGTTTGGTAAGGCGTTTCCATTCTCTTTAATTGAATTGGGAAATTTTCCTGAAGAATTGTACACCTCAGGCAGTACATCAGTTATTCGGGGAACAATAAAGTACTCCTCACAGATGGATTCATGTTCATGAGCTCCCTGCTCCACCTAGCACACCGCAAGGTTTGTTGGCA
The DNA here is from genome assembly GCA_020746105.1 of Trogon surrucura. NCBI lineage: Eukaryota > Metazoa > Chordata > Aves > Trogoniformes > Trogonidae > Trogon > Trogon surrucura. The sequence goes on along the minus strand of CM036623.1, from coordinate 12,459,595 downwards.
TTACTTAAAAAGTGGTTAGGGCATTTGTCTAGCTTCAGTTATATTTTCGGAGGAAAAGTGCTGCCTACTCTAGAGGGAATGTGAAAAAACCGTTCAGTGCATAAGTAGGTACAAGGAGCAGCCTCGCCCCAGAATAACTGTCACCTTTGCATGCCTTTAAAGCGGGTTTGTAAGAACAGAGAGCTCCACCAGAATATTTTCGACCTGAGGGATTGTAAGTGTCTGTCCAAGCTAAGCAAAACTCGTAACTCCATTTTGCAGTTGGGGAAAGACGCGTTATACACTTACACACTCCCTGCACAGAGAAGAATATATCCCCGGTGCTCATCCACACCACAATGACCCGTGGCCCAGTGCTTGCGGTGGTTCTGCTCAGTGGATGAAGAATCATGGAATGCTGGGGCTTGGAAGGGGCCTCTGAAGATCACCCAGCCCAGCCCCCTGCCAGGGCAGGGTCACCCCGAGCAGGTCGCACAGGAGTGCGTCCAGGCGGGTTTGGAAAGTCTCCAGAGAAGGAGACTCCACGACCTTCAACAGGGAACACCTGGCTGGAGCTGACACGGAGCAGGTCACGACCGCTGGGGCTCACTGCTCGGTTCGCAGCTCCTGCCGCGGAGTAACTCGTTTGTGAACTACAAGCACGATCCCCCTCCTGCTGTAAACCAGCCCCAGCAGGCGCCGGTTGCTGAGCGGGCGCTTTGACTGCGATCTGCTCGTGACGAATGAAGAAAGGGCTTAAATTATTCACACTGTCATCATCTGAGCTGCCTGACGGGAGCTGAATAAAAGCTTTCTCTTTCTTTTTTATTTTTTTTCCATTTTTTTTTTAAAAAAAAGACACTTCACGTGAGGGGGGAACTACAGGGCCCAGCACGCACCGCGGCGCGGGGGCTGGCGGGGCTCGGCGCCTCTCAACCAACCCCGCCCGCAGCGCCCGTTGCCAGGTGCGCTCCCTTACGTTATCTTAATTGATCGCTCTGATAACCAATCGCTCGAGAGGAATCTCCCCCTCTGCCCAATCACCGCTCGGAAACAAGGGACGAGGGCGGCGCCCCGGAGGACTGCGGGTTCCGTGGTGGCGCCGCGGCTTGAGGAAGGGCGAGAGCGGCGGAGGCGGTGTGGGGGAGTGTCGGTCGGGCTCCGGCCGGGACTGCCGCAGGGATGGCGGCGGCGGCCGTGAGGGGGTTGGCCCCCTTGGGGAGGGCCGCGGGCCCTTCTGCATCGCCGTGAGCGCCCCCTCGCGCTGCGCGCAGCCGTTATCCCTCCCCGCGGGCGGGCGGGCGCCGTCCCGGCACTGCAGTCGCCATAGAGACCGCGCCGCACGCCATGGGGCGGAGGCTGGCCCAGAGGCTGGCCCGGGGGGCGCCGCTCTAGCCGCCCCCCTCCCCGCGCCGCCCCGCTCCGCGCCGCACAGGCCATCCTCCGCGGCCAGCGGGGCCGCTGGGCTCCGCAGGGACTCGCCGTGCCCCGAGGAGGAGCCTCCTCCGCCGCCTCGGCCCCGTTCCAGGTGAGGAGACGCGGGTGCTGCGCGGTCGCCGTCGCCCTCCGCGGCCCAGTAATCGGGCAGAGGTGTCCCTAGGGGTAAGGAGGGGGCTCCCGGGACGCCTCAGCGGGGCGCGGCCCTCGGGCTCCGGCCGCCGGGGTCGGTGCGTGGGGAGAGGCGCGGCGGCTCCTCTGCCCTGGGGAGCGGGAGTTTGCCGGGAGCGGGAGCCGCGGGGGGGTCGCAGCCCGCCCCAGGAGGGGCTGTGCGGCGGGACGGGGCGATCCTCGCTGAGGAGTTGAGCGCGGCGGGTCTGGCGGGCTGCAGCAGCGGCCGTCGCCCCCGCGGCCTCTACGGAGAATTCGGATTTGTAGCCACGAGATTTATTATTATATTTTCCTGTCGTCCCTCCCACTTGCTGCAAGGAGGCAAACGGGTATTTACGCGTCCCGACGACGAAGCGTCCCTGTTGTAAAATAGCTGCGTCTGTATTTCGCGGTCGGTAATTGCGGAGTGCGTGTAGCGGATGCCTGTGTGGGCCAGGCTGGATGGGGACCGGCGGTGCCCGCCCGGCGCCTGCCGCTCCGCGCAGCCGGAGCCATTAGCGGCGGCTGCATCAATACCTGAATACAGAAACGCCCAGCTAGGCCGCGGGTGCCCTCGCTACGGCCGTCATAGTAGCCCTACGAACTGCACATGGAAGGGGTTTAAAAAGCGTTATGGTACGTGTACTTCTAGCTTTCGGGAGAAAAGGAAGCGGGGAAGCACCTTGCTCCTGAGCCTACGGATGATCTCGGGAGCTGCGGCTGCATCCTCGTACTGGTGTTGTCGCTCGGGAGCAAGAGCAACGAGAGGACAAAGATCAGTACGAGGTTTCTGACCTCGGGCGTGAGCCAGAGCAGCTGGGAACAACTGCTGGTGTGAAAGGGGGATGGATTTGCAAATTATTAATAATATTAATGTGTTATCCTGGGGGGCAGGGAGGGGATGGACACAAAGGAAGGACCGCTGGCTGTAGCACAGCCTCTTGAGAACCTTCTGCCGTGTTTTATGATGGAGCTGGAAAGGACTATAGAAAATGAGTTATAAGAGGTTGTAATGGCTTTCTTGGTTAGACTGTACATGCAGAACCAGCTGAGTTTCAACTTTAATGGTCAGAATTAGTAAACTATATTGACAGGAAGATCGAGAACCCTAGAGTAAAACATGCTTGCTTTATTTTAAAATTGGGTGGGCCGTAAAGTGAGTGATTAGTTTCCATGTTGTGGTTCTGGAAAAAAAGAGTTGAATTTTTGTATATTCTGCATAGTTGATGTCATGCCTCTGCTGAACACATGTTATGCTTGTAAGTAAGTTAGTTCATTTTAGCTGTTGTGTCTGAGAAAACAAAAGATCAGTACCTACTTTGCTGCTCTTGTTTGATTTTGAAATTTTTTTTGGGAGAATTTAATGATGTGACCTCATGGTATTGAAGGTACTCAGCATTTTTATTCTGTGTTAAATTGTACAGAATACTTTATTGATGATAATTCCTTTGTTTTACAGTACAAATCACATTTGACAAAGTATTAAAACTTTCTTAAGTTGTTAAACCATTAGTATGCACATTGGTTTGCAAAAAAAAAATTATATATGGGAAAGTCTGACTACAGTGGTATGTATATTCGTTGGTCAAAAGTTGTTCTGAAAATTGTGCATCAAGATGCAGATCAAAAAATGTTAAGATGGAATCAATTATCCCTGACACAGACGCTTTGTTCTTCTCTGATATGTTTCTGATGTACCATTATGCATTTGAAATTCAGCATCTTTTTAAACTTCCCGTATTGGAAATGATGGGGTTCGAATAAGAAGAGCAGACTGAGCGACTGGAGTATCGTGGCATTGATTGGGTTTGCTGTAGTGGCCGTACCACTGCAGGCTCAGCTACCTCTAACATCACAAATTCCAGAGGGGTTTTTCCCATGTGACTGACAGAATCAAGAAAGATTTTTTGAGTATGACGGAAGAGAGGTATGAGTGGAGTTTTCCCTGTTGGAAATGTATTTCTAAATCACCTACCAGTTCTAGATATACGTGTACAGAAGGTTGAACGTTTGCATAGTGTGAAGTCGCACTGTGTGGTGTATTAATATACTGCCGTGTTTTCTGTGTTAGCTAAGACTTGTTTATCCGGTAGGAATGAATTGATCTCCACTACAAGAGGAGACTGACAGCTTCTGTGTATCCCTGTTTGTTGCTGCTGTTGTCTCTTGCCCTGGGGAAGCACCACACAAAGCCTTTGTGCTTGGCTGGAGGGGAGGAGGAACAGCTGCCTTTTCAGTGCGAGACACTGCGATCGTAGTGGTCTCTCTGGGATGTGCTGTTGTACGTGGACCTGCCACTGTCCTTCCTCCCTCATCCCGTTAAAGCAGTCTCTCCTCCTGGCACAGAAACCTGAGTTTCATTAGACTGATGTCATGGAGCAGAGTGTTTCGCCATGGATCAATCTGTTGTTAAAGTATAGGTGGGCAAGAATTAAAATGTGCAAAAATGGCTAAATGCAAGATGTGCCGTAAGGAATCCAAGAGCTACGTTGTATTTAAAACTTGTTCAAATGGTTCATCTTTTATTTGTTTCTTCTCTTGTTCAACAGTTTAGTATCAAGGCTGCTTAAATGGGAATTTAAGAGGAGGAAGTAATTTTTATTTCAATTGGATGAGTATAACTAAATGGAGCAATTTCATTTTTTCTGCTTTCAGTGTACTTTAATGGTTGGGCTGTATTCTGTGTCACACAGTGGGAGAATGGAAGTTAACTTCCTTTTCTTTGTTGGAAACATTGAATACCTTGTAATGTGGCTTTTATTAACTCTCTTGTATGTTCTTTCAAAATTACTTCTTTGAAAATACCATCCAATCTTATCCTTTACAGTTTTATTATATTTTAGAGTTGGATTTTTTTCCCCCTTCAGTGCTGGAATTTAAGTAGTGTGCTTTTGAGGGAATCTGGTAACTCAGATTCTTTTGAAGCTCCTAATGAGATTGAGGTCCCATTCTTGGCAGTTTAAATTTATAGGGTTGTTTTTTTTTTTTTATTAGCTTATAGGTCACTAATCTTGAAGCCTAAGTAGTGGAAAATTCAAACAAGAAAATCTGACCTTTTGACGCTTCACCTCTTCATCCGGTTGAGTGTCTTTTCTCATTTGTGAGATACTGTGCAAGTCATGACTTTCAATAATTTATTCTTGAAACTCGCTTTTTCAGTTAATGGAGACAAATCCTTGAAAAACTTGAGAGATTTCTGAGGGAGAAGGGGAAGATAGAATTTTTGAGGAAGGAGGAAAAGCAAGGCAAGCTGGGGAAGCGAAGAGAAATTTAGCATTTTTAACAAAAGTGTACCTTGTTAAGAATTCAAAAATGTGAACATTGTTATGTTCAGGCATGGTTTTTTGTGGTTCTTGTACAGCACGGCTGAGAACAATTCTGTGATGAGAAACATCACTCAAATGCTGTTTCATGCTGTTGCTTTGTCTCTGAAGACATGAATCAATTATTGAGAATTAGGTTATTTGTGCTGATGAGGAACTCCATCCTGTAATTCTTCTTTTTGGAGAAATGTATGTGTGTTGCTCAGCCTTGCATTTGAGTGCAAGAGAGGCTTTTGAGTATTTGGAAGAGTTGAAGGCTGTCTGGGTTTTCATGGATGAGGTTAACCAGCTCACTGATGGTATTGATGAGGAAAAAACAGAAGGATTCATGTTGGTGTCCTCCTAGCCCATTTAGATGGAAATAATTTTGTTATGCTTTTGCACTTCTCTTGCAACTAAAGTCACACAAAAATGGAATCCTGTGCTAATGGGCTTGTTCTTCCACTGCATCCACAACTGGGAGAGATCTTGCCTTGTAGAGTTTGTGTCTTTTTGGTTCTTGGGAATTGCTTCTAGTCAGCAACTGCTTATTGATTTTGAGGAAAGGGGTTTGTTCTGCTCTCTGTCACTTCCCAGATAATTCTCTTGATGATGTTTGTTGCCTCTGTCATACAGCCTCCCAGGTTATTAATGCTTTGTGAGGGTTTTAGCAACTCTTACTTCATACAGTGTTCTTCAGCAATGTAGGAAGAATGAGATTACTTTGTTGTGCAGTGTATCAGCAGGATGCATCTTGTTGCAACTGTTAATTTTACTGCTATAGTAGTGCTTCCAGTGCCACTCTTGGCAAGCAGTACAGCTTCTGAACAAGTTAAATGTGTCTGTTTAGCTTCACAGTGTTGAAAAAAAATAAAGAAGGGGAGGGGTGATCTATAAATAGAGCATACTTCTTTTCAGCATCAAACTGGTGACTTTTTTAGAACATATTTGTAGTGTTATTTTGTTTTAAATAATGTTAGATTGAGTTATTTACTGTAATCAAACAATTAATTATTTGCCTGTCTTTCCATTTGTCACCATTCTGAGTTAAATAGATCCAGAATGGATATTATCAACTGATTGAAATTGTATTCGATGAGGAATGACGGTGCTACTCCTCGGGTTTCACTGAATGCCCTGCCTTCATGTGTGATGCTTTGATTTTCTGTTTCCAGTTGTCTATAAAATCAAAGTATAATTCCCTAAGCCTAGAACAAATTGACATGTCGTACTTGTGAGAGCTGAAGGAGGTGAATTGATATTGGATCACAATTCTTTTTCTGCATAAAGTTTATCTGCTGTTTTGTCAAGCTCCAGAGATTATAGTCGTAATTGTGGACAGAGGAACGTGCCCGCTAACCCAGTCCATTCTGTTTTTCACTAGACAAGATCTGAAAAATTGATGCTGAAGCTGAGGAGCAATCCCTGAGGCTCCCACAACAAAGCAGATGCTTGCAGGAAAGAAGCTCTGTTATTGACTGTCTGATGCTGGGTGTCATTTATTTATAGATATGCATGCATATAATCATATTTTTCACATGTTAGCTCCTGCGGATGAAATTGCACATTATTGTTGAACCAGTCAAGCAGCTGGCTGCTGTTTCTGAGTGGAAGCCGATGTCCTCAGCCTGTACCTTTTCAAGTGCCCATAGGTGCCTGAGCTGCGCTAATTCAACTTGCTAACTTGTCAGAGAGGGATTGTAAGGAGTTGTTTATATATATATTTTTTTTTCTGAGATGAGTTGTTATGTGCAGCTTCACCCTGGATGTCTAGTTGAGACAGTGGTCAGAAGCAGATCCTTTCTCCTGCTGGAGCCTGGCTGCCCTGCTGATGGGTCTTTCTGCCGATTGTCAGCTCACGGAAGAAGCAAGAGAAAGAAGAACATTTTTTATCTTAAAGGCTGCCCTGATGGGATGCTGCACTCCCTTCTCTGTTAATTAAAAGGAGATTTGGGCTAGATGCTGAATTCCAGCTGGATGTTTCTCTCTGTTGTCCATGTTGTTCATATGTGTTTCACTAGTTTTGAGCCCTGAGATACTTCAGTCGCCTGGCTGTGCTTCCGTGCGTGTCCTCAAAGGCCAGACTAACCTTGCCTTGACAAGTCAATTTTTCCTTGACCTCCCTCTGCAATTGGGGAGTAACCATACCTCGGCTGGCTTGTTAGAGTGGGTGGCTAATACATCAGTTTTATTGTGAGGACTTGCATCGGCATGTAACGGCTCTGTGCTGCTTTTTGTTTTGTTTGTTGTTTTTTTTCCTTGGAGTAAAGGTTTGGTCAGAATTGATTTATGGTCTGAACCAGGAACAGGGTTTGCCATATGGGTAGCGTTGCAGTAGATATTGCTTGTATTGGGTCTTGACATATTATCGACATGTTCTTATATTTCTTGCTCTGAAAGAGGAAGAAGCTGGAATCTTTTTGTTAAGAATAGTAATAAATATATTCTTACTTATTACCTGTAATACTATTATTCTAATTCCTAATATTGATAAAAAAGGTGTACACAGATTTCACTCATGTCATCATGTGTCTCCTGTTTCTCAGAAGAAATCTCATAAACCTGATTGCCATCTGATAGAATATCCACAATGTTCTCTTACAGAGTAGAAATGATTTTTTTGTTTAAATAATAATTTCAAAATGAACCTTGCCACACTTTAGAATTGAATATACTTAAAGCAACACAACCAGGATTATTTTTAAAGCCCAGATGTTGATTCTGAGAGATTTGGTATTGAATGTTTTTATTCACAACTGGTCAGTATTTCTTAAAATGTGTGATACCAATATGTAATCATTTTTTCTATTTAAGTAAGGATGGAATGAAAGGCTGCAATGTTTTTGGGAAAATTTAATTTTTCAAAGCTGAAAATCCCATCACTTATCTCAGCCTGACTGCTTTAAGACCAAGGGAACAGTTGTTCCATTTACTGGGGCTAACTCGGTGTGCAACACCAGCTTCCTGAGGGCTTCTCTGAATTCTGTGTGCTAACACTGGCTGAATAAGAGCATACAGTTTAGAAAATCGTTCTGTTGTCTTTTAGGAATTGTCAGTGATGAAGAGTCCGTTGAAATAATTTATGAAATATTCTAATAGCAGAATAACTTTATTGTCTGAAATTAAAGACCTTGGAGATCTTTTGATATTTGAAAATAATCTAAAGGTTCAACCTTATTGCTCATGTTTGTGTATGTCACAATGAATTTCTTAGGCTAAAGGAATTTTTGTCACACAGACTGGTTTGGATTGGAAGGGACCTTAAAGATCACCTAGTTCCAACCCCCCACCATGGACAGGGACACCTCTCTCCCACTCGACCAGATTGCTCAAAGCCTCATCCAGCCTGGCCTGGAACACTTCCAGGGATGAGATTAGATAATTTGAAGCAATTGAGCTACATAATTTTGTCATGCAACGCATTCTCCAGTATTTTAATAATTTGGTTATATACATCTTTTTTTTTTTTTAAAAAAAAAAAATCTTTTATTGAAATGTGAATGCCAGAACTGGATATCGTATTTCCGCAGCAATCCTGCGGCGAGCAGATAGAAGTATTCCGATCTCCCTTCTTATTGATTTGCCTACTCATCCGTAGTTGTCATAGCCTGAACGCTGCAGCAGTTGCATTTATCAGAAGTGACTGATTATCTGCATCGTGTTAGGAGATATTTCCATTTATTCTTTGCTCCTTGATGTAGAATGTCTTCTTCAGAGTTGGAACCTGTGTAGTTCGATTGCAGTCCCTTAAACAGCTGGTACAGTTTGTTCTGTGATCTTCCTTAGATCTTCCCCTTGCCAGTATCAACTACAAACTATATCCTTTTTTGACTAGTAAAAAGTGTTTCAGTATAAAGGCAGGAATGGATTCTTATGGGACTAATTAGAGGAATGTTAGTTCAGTTAACTTACAGTTATATTTTGGGACTTATTACTTAATCTGTGATCTACTAATTTTCTGCCTTTTTATTTTCTTAAAACAGTGTGCTGTGTGGTACAAACTTAGATGTCTTACAGAAGTATAAGTGCCATGACACCTATTTTCTTTATAGACCAAACTTGTAACGTCATCACAAAAAGCTAGCTTGACAAGAGGGGGATTTTAGCTGAATGGCAATAATTACATTGTTTTCATTTAATTTAGTACATAAGTACTCTATTTTGACTGGGATTTTGATACACACTGGTGGCCCATAGTTACCAAAGTAATTTTATTTATCCTTTCCAAACATTAACTGTCTTCTGGAGTTTTCTGTGTTTTGGGAATCTGTTGGAATCTGCTGTGATAAGTCAGAAATCTCCTTGAAAATTCCTACTAAAATAAAAGTTACTCCAATGAGTTATTCTCAACCTACTTTAGTAGCATCTGACTACTGTTTATCGTGGGAGCAGGAGATGCATCATTCCTGTGATCTGTCGCCCTGACCTTTCCGAGTCCCTGGTCCTGCAGTGCCATTTTTGGCACACCCGCCTGGCTCTGCCATGCCAGGGAGCACGGATGCGGCGCTGGCCCGGCCCACCTGTGCCATCCTCAAGCAAGAAATACAAACCTTTCAAGTGCACTTCCATGAAGTTTCACTAGAAAATGAAACTTAAGCAATCCCCGTGCGTTGCACTGAACTTTCAGACAGTGTATAAAGAGCAAACCCATTGATCTCCTGTAGCTGAACCACTTTCACAAAACACTGTTTTCTCATCCCAGCTCTGTCCTCGAGAGCCTTACAAAACAACCCCCAAAGACGAACCTGGAAGGTAACACATCTATAAACAATTTCCAGCTTATTACAGATATTAGTTTCATTTTATCCTCCATGTCCCACTAATTCTTATGTTCTGTTTCCTTCCCCAGACTACTGTATTTTTTTTCTTAAGTACTGTAAAGATGATTAGTGATAGCACCATTTCAAATTATAATTAAACATAACCCACCTTAGTTTAGTACCTTACCCCATTTAGTAAGCATTAGAGCATATTAATTTGTATCTGTATGTAGCTGCATTGCCAAATATGCTGCCATTTTAAGTAAATAGTTGTGGCTAAAGACATGAATCCTCATTGACACAATTATGAAGTTAAGTATTCCCAAAAAGTATGTAATAGTGTGTAAGTAATGTACATGACGTGTAAATAATGTAAACATATGTATATATAATATGAAATCGCATGTGTGATGTGTTGTCGTGGGTTGACCCTGGCCGGCTGCCAGGTACCCACACAGCCGCTCACTCACTCCCCCCTTCACTGCTGAACAGGGGGAGAAAATATCTCCAAGGCCTCAGGGTTTGAGATAAGGACAGGGAGATCACCCTCATTTACCGTCCCGGGCAAAACAGACTCAGTTTTGGGGAAATTAGGTACATTTATTAAGAGAACTAATCAGAGAGGAGTAGTGAGAAGTTAGAAAGAGCAAACAAATCTTAAACAGAACACCTTCCCCCCATCCCTCCCTTCTTCCCGGGCTTAACATCAATCCCGGTTTCTCCACCTCCTCCCCCCCGAGCGGCACAGGGGGACAGGGAATGGGGGCTGAGGTCAGTTCATCCGACGTTGGTTCCACCGCTTCTTCACTCCGGGGGAGGACTCTTCACTCTTCCCCAGGGCCACCGTGGGGTCCCTCTCACGGGAGACAAGCTTCATGCTCTCTTCTCCGCGTGAGTCGTCCCACGAAGGGCAATTCATCACAAACTGCCCAACGGGAGACACCTCACGAGGGGCAGCCCACCCCTCGTGAGTCTGAGGTGCAGTCCTTCGGGGAAAACTGCTCCAGCGTGAGCCACCCGCAGCGTCCCAAAAGTCCCACCGGCCAACCTGCTCCAGCGTGGGCATTCCTCTCTTCCACGGGCTACAGGCTCCGGCAGCGACTTGCTCTGACATGGGCTTCCCACGGGCTACAGTCCCCTTTCAGGCATCCACCCACACAGCATGGAGTCCTCGGTGGCCATCTACGCGGTGATCCTCACGGTGGACCTCTGCACCTCGCCCATGGGCTGCAGGGGGACAACCCGCTTCACCATGGTCTTCACCACAGACCCAGGGGATTCCTTCTGCTCCGGCGCCTGGAGCTCATCCTCCCCCCCCCCCCCCCCTTCTTCACTGACCTTGGTGTCTGCACAGACTCTCACTCCTCCATCTCTGTGCCAGCTGTTGATGGCGCAGTTCTTTTTCCCGTTCTTAAATATGTTTTCAGAGAGGCGTTCCTCTGCTATCACCTTACTGATAGGCTCAGCCTTGGCCAGCGGCGGGTCCCTCTTTGTAGCCGGCTGGCATTGGCTCTATCAATCTTGGGGAGCTTCTAGCAGCTTCTTACAGAAGCCACCCTGCAGCTCCCCCCCCGCCGCCGAAATCTGGCCAGGCCAAACCAAAACATGTGTATATATGTATATTAAAAAGTATGTTATATAGTATTTTTTATTACTTTATATATTAGTATAGCAGTATTATAAAGAATACTGCATTTCAGAGTCTTAATGTGGGACAGAGAGCAATTATGAGGAAGTGATAATGAGAACTGGGAGAGAAGCAAGACAAAGGAGGGCCCCTGTGCTAGAAGGTGTTTTGAACATCTGGCATCTTTTTCCTTCTCTCCTTTTCCCATCTAAATCCTTTTCCTCAGGCCTTTCCTAGTGAAAGGTTTGGATGCATTTCTGCTGCAAGGACTCTGTGGCTATCAGGCAAGAGCCTGAATTTTTGTTTTTTAGATGAGTGTTGTTCTATGCTGTGTGAAACAACTACTGCACAGGCTAGAGCAAAGAATCAGAGTTAGTAAGTAAGGGAACTGGAGGGAGGCAGCTGTAGATATGTATCAAAAAAGGCAAAAAAGATATTATTTTTTTTATTTATTTAGACTTTGTGTGTGTGAATTTGATTGCACTGTCTGTAGACATGATGATGAAAAACAATTTCAATTAATTTTTGTTTTAAATCCATGGCATGTTTTGGTAAGTTTACGCCATGGTTTTTGTGTCACCATATGCATGGCAATTTTATTTTGTGCACGGCAATTTTATTTTGTGCACACATGAAAAAGTAATCTCTAGTTAATTGATGGAACTACTTCCCTTTTTTTGAGAATATGACTCTTGCTCTATTTGGGGGTGCTTTTCCCTTTATTAGCCTCTCATACCCTTTTTTCAATTTCTCAGCTTTAAAATTGTTACTGAACAGTTGTTAATAGTTACTGAGCTCTTAATTCTGGCTACTGGACTGAAGCAAAGCTACTAGACTGAAGCAAATTAAAAACACTTTTAACCTTTCAATACTGCAGCCCTCAATACTTAAGTAAAACTTCTGAAAGTACACCTGAGACTCAAATACCTTCTTTTGTTGTTCCCATCACCAGCTACCTCAGCTCAATGAGCTTTCCAGGGACAGGCTCTCCTCTTTTTTTTTTTTTTTTTTTTTATTTGTTTGCAGACGAGACAACCGATGCCGACAAGCAAAGGGTTTAAAAAACCATGTTTCTAACCTATTATTTTCCCTATGCTGTAGGGCCTTGTAGGGTTTTAAATATTTAGTAATGTGGTCAGAACCTGGTCATCTTGGGGGAGGAAGTTCCGTGTCAGCAAAAGTGTGTGACCACTTCTCTAGCAAACAATGTAGAAATCTTTGTATTGTTTGTTCTTGGATGCAGGTAGTGCAAGACGAAAAATAGGTATGTATGTACTGAATGTGATTAGGAAAACAAAAAGTTTGGATCTGGTGAAGAATTGAACAAATAGCCTGCCTGGGGTTGCATGTAATCAGGATTTGCCTCTTCAATGTGTTTCCCTGTGGGAAAGGTAGCAAAGATGAGAATAATGCTTAAATTCAGAGATTCCATATGGAATTATGTTGAGGAATATCCAACCAATACCATTTAGAGAAAATAACAGGAATGTTAGGAGGTGTGAATATCTTCTCAAGTGACAACAGAATTACAGGAATACTTGTTTCCTTTTCATCAGGTTTGTGTTGTAACTTATATGTGGAAGGACAGTCGTACGTCTTCCCAGTTGTTTTACAGCAATTCTTTGTGGCTATTCATGACACATATTTTTGAAATTATTTTGGCGGGAGCTAATTTAAGCACAATATTGAAAGTTTCCTGACTAACCTGAAGTAGATATAAAAATCACAATTGCTGTTTAATATCTTGCTTCTCTTGATACTTAAACCTCTAGCAGCCTAAAATTTTTGTTCTGTCACCTATTTAAAGTCACTGTCATATATTTTACTGCTGTCAGAGGTACCAGCCAATTTTTCAATTAAGATTTTCTTTGTATTCCAACTGTAGCATCGCTGTACCTGAGTGTCAGTGAGTTCCAATGCGCTCTGTGAATTTTCTTTGTTAAAAATCTGACCCTGGGTGCCTGCGTCAGCTGTATTAAGCGCAAGATAGCCTTGAGGTCAGGAGATGTTCATTAATGTGCTGGTTCTCTGTATCCAGCTATTGAATTATTTGAGTGCAATGATTAGAAGCATTTTCAAGTCTTCTCTGAAGCCAGATACAGGGAGGAAAACTCATCCCTTGTCTAATCAATATCTTTGATCAGTCAGCTCTAATATATGTGTGTGTATATATATATATTTTAAATCATTGAGTGCACTACAAATGGTAACATAACAGCAAATATAATGGAATTTTCTTTTAGTGTTGCACTTGGCATGAATTCTTTGGCATGTGTAGTATATAGTAATGGAAAAACTGTAAGTCATGATAAGATGGATTGGCTCTTTCCACCTGACCAGTGTGCAGAAGTCGTCCAGGATCCTTACAGCTCTGGAGGTTCATCCACCCATCATTGCCGCTGTTGAATTACACCATGGTTTAAAGTTCTACTAGCTCTGTTTCTCTGTGTGCATAAGGCTCCCTATTGACCGGGGAGGTTTTCAGATGTGTTTGAGAAAAAATCATTGGGAGAAGTAGGTGAGGCATTTAAAAAAAAGACTTGATTGCGATGTGATTATGGATTTAAACAGAGGACTAAGCCTGGGTTTTTTCTTCTTAGTGTATTTTTGAATTAAAATTCTTTTGCAGATTCCACAATTTTTTCTTGTTGTCAAGATGGTTCTAAATAATTGAATTAACAGTGTTTTGGCATAAGTTCTGTCTCTTGGACAAAAAAAATTAGAATGCAAGGCTTTTAGCTAGGATGCAGAGGAGAAAAATAAATTATTGACAGTAGTAATGTCCATCTAAGCTAACACGAGCTGTGCTTTACATATACATGCTGCCTTGAAAGCAGTTTACCCCACTCACTGTCTGTTCTGGCAGGGAGGATTTATTGATCCTGATATATTGCCATTTAGTGGTTTAGATCAAGGAACTGAGCTAGCTTAAAACTAAACTTTTCTGAAAGGGTTAGTATTGTGTGTACCTTAGTCCAGTTTATTTTGTTGTCTGGAGTGTTAAGGCATGTCTTTGGTGTGCTGGGCGAATTTACTTGTGGAGGGGCGCTGCTGGGCCAGTGACTTGGGAATAAAGAAGACCTGGTCCCACGTGGGGAGCTGAGGGCAGCCGTGGCTGCGGAGATTGTGAGACGGTGGGTTAAGACCAAAGGAGATGAGGAAAGATAACGGTTGCACTTCATGATCTTAAAGGTCTTTTCCAAACAGTTCTATGAAAGTGAGAAGCAGAGATAAGGACATCAGACTTAAGAAGAGCAGTCTTTGGCTCGTTCAGAGAATGAATGGGTGAGCTCCTGAGGCAGGCTGCTCAGAAGTTCACAAGAGTTGAGGGACATTTTTCTACAGTTCTGTTGTAGACTAGAATTAGAAAAAAATTTAGGTGGTCCTGGGGACTCTTACGAATATCAGTCTGGTTTGTGAAATGAATTTCAGTTTAGAAAAATTTTGAAAAGCTACATGTCTGCAGCCAAAATTTCAATCCGAATCCATCGTGTGGCATAAATTGTGAGTGTGATATAAATAGGAAAAAAATTTTAGAAGTACTATCTAAACTGAGTGGGGTTTTTTAATAAATTGAAAGAGCTGTAGTTCAAGTAGCAATACATAATTTGAGAGTGATTATATGATTGTTAAGTGGGATTTGATAACACTGTACATTTTAATGTTTGAAAGTCTTCTACTGCAATAGCATATTCTATGATTAGCTTAACTTCTTTTCTATAGAAGTAGGTACAATTAAAAACTTTACATTATTACCACATAGGATTTTGCTAAAGCAGTATTGTATAAAACTAGTTGATATTTATAGAGGAATATAAATATGGGTCATAACTATTAGGACAGTGAGCATGAATTGTCACCAAAACTGAGACATATTTAATAAAAGCCTGTGAATGATTTGGTCTCTGCCATAGTTAAAATTGCTTGAAGTCCCACCCTACACTGTCACTGCTCCAAGCCATGTTTCCTCTCATCTTGTTAGGTAAGTTAACACATGGAAGCTCATTCTTCAAAGGGGTATTATTCTGTGTTTTTTAAGATACATCTTGTAATAGATTTTGATGCTTCAGTTGAGGAGTATCTTACAATTTTATTGCTTGACAGGATCACAAACTTGCTCTGTGTGCTGATAGCAAATTTTAAAAGGAGTATTTCATTTCAATCAGAAGTGAAAGAAGATGAAGGAATATAGAAGATCATTGACAGTAGGAGGCCTACACTATAGTTATTATAGTTATAGGCCTGCAAGTTATTACATCAACACAATTTTGTTAGTTTGCAGAGTGGCTTCATGCACCTTTGTTATAGGCGGAATTCAAGCTTATAATATTAGAGTTAAGTATTAGTTTTTGATATGTGCATGAAAATCTGCATTTGAACAAGAAGCCTGGTGCTGGAGGAAATGGGAAATGTGCCAGTTGATGGGAAGAGTATTACATAAGACACCATGAGACTAGAGACTACACCCAGCATAAAATGGAAGGGACAGCACATGGAAAATAAAATTTGAAATAATGGAACAAATTGTACGTGGGGATCCTGAGTGTGTCTTGCGTATGAAGGTGTGTATGTATGTGTGTGTATATATATGTATTTATATAAAATAAATTTTTTTTTCCCCAAAATAACAACCTCATCGAAGTCTACCTGAGTGCAAGTTGTTTGATTTCTGTCATCATTCCTGCAACAGTTACTTAGTCAAGTGTTTTATGGTTGGAGCTTCTTTTAAATAATGAACAAAAGATTATGCACAAAAATTTAATTCAAATCACAGCTCATCAATTCAGATATTTTGAATTTGTGATTTTACAGAGAGCAGAATTTCTCTGTCCTCTCCTTATCTTCCTGAACATAATGTATGAATGGAAAATTTTAGAGCAGACTAAAGGTCTTTATTCAACAGTGGTCATAAGTGGATGCCTAGGGAAAAGTACAAGAGTGGAGAAAATCTACATGGTACTTTCCTCTGGTATTTTTTCCATTTTCTATTAAGAGACTTCCTGAGCTGAATATACTTAATATGTATTTTCAGTAACCTGTAATATTTTTTTCAATTTAGTTGTCCAATGTCCTCTTGAACCTCATTGTAAACCTTTGTCATTCCTTGGCAAGAAGTTGTACGGATTAGATACTAATTCATGAAGAACTCCTTTCTCATGCTTGTTCTGAGCCTGGCTCTTGCTGACGTCTTTTGATAGTTTTTAGTTCCTTTACTGAATGAGATCATGAATAGTTGATTCTTAGCCAACCTCTCCAGGCCCCTAATTATTCTGTAGTACCCCTCTCTACTTCCGATCATATCTTGAAAGAATTGTGATTCATTACTTCATGTGAAAATTACTCTGTGTTTCTGATTATCTTCTTCCATTTTCTGAACCTTTTCCATTTTTTGCTTGAGATAGGAAGGACTAGAATTGTGTACAATATTCATAGTATCACTGACCCATGGACATTATACATGATCTTCATGCCGTCATCTGTTTTGTTTGAATTTCTGACTTTGGATTTTTTTTTTTGACTGCTGTCTGGTGTTGAGCTGCTGTCTTTTCTAACTGTATATCATAACTCCAAGATCTTACTTTTGATTGCTAATAGTTTCTCCTTTTCTTTATGAGAAGTTAGGATTATTTTTCTGACATACGTAATTTTACATTTACTTACACAGAACCTCACCTACTATTTTATTGCCTGGTTGTTCAGTACCGTACAGTGACCCAGCAGTTCCTGGCAGCTGTCCCTCGTCTTTTCTATATTTCTGTGTTTTAAAAACCAGGTCACATATTATTGTCAGCCAACTTTTGTTACCCTAGTTCTCACCCCGTTTTCCTTGAACTGCATGGATCATACGCTGCTCCTTGCAGAACTCTACTTGTAGTCTCCTTCCATGGTGTGAAATGCCTGTTTGGTTCTGTTTCCTACCTTTTAGCCAGTTTTATCTTTTTGTGTGAAGAACTTGTCCTCTTATGCCATGTCTGTTTAGTTTCTTTAAAAATATTTTTTCAAATACCTTTTAGGAATCCAAGTAGACTGTATGTGGATCATTCCTACGCACATGACTGTCCATCTCTTCTGAGAACTCTGAGATTTGGAACATGGCACTTTGTTTTGTCAGAGCTGTGTTATCTTCTCAACTATATGACTCTTACTGTAATTCTGTTCAACATAATTCTGTTTCTCCTGATTTGCTGGGTACAAATACTGGATTTCCAGGCATGAAGCTTATTGAATGTCCTGTGTAATGCTTTTAAAAATTGGCATTATATTTGCAACACTCCAATCATTATGTGCCAGTGTAGGTATAAATGAGAAGTTAAGTACCATCATAAATAGATTAGCTATTTAATTCTTAAGTTTCTTTTAAACCTAGCTAATATCATCTGACACTGGTGACATTACTTTTAATTTTGTTTTACCTTTTTTTCCCATATTTCTCTGTTCAATCACTTCAATTTAAGACAAATTTTCTCATGCGTTTCAACTGTTTCTTTCTGGATAATTTCTCTCTCCCCCCCCCCCCCCCAGTGTCAACACAGATGCAAAAAAATCATTGCGCTTCTCTTGTGGTCTTACCTTCTTTGAATGCAACTTTTATACCCTGACTACTTATTGGTCCTAAATATTCTCTGGCAAACTTTCTGTTCCTGTTGTGTGAAGAAAGAGTTATTAGTTTGAATGTATTTTATTTTTCTTTGTCAGTCTATTTTGCTTTGTCCCTGTTGTGCCTTTGCATTTGCTGTAATTTCCCATTTTTTATTTCTTTTTTTCCTACTTATAAATTCCCTTAAACTGCTGTTCATTCATTTTGTCTTTCTTTTGACCGTTTTCAAGTCTTTCTTAAGTGATATTTTATGCTTTGTTTCCTACTTAGTGTATGTCAGAGAGACTGCTTGGTTTGCAAGACCAAAATAAAGCAGAAGTGGGAGATATGATCAGTATTCCTAAAAAATGTGGCTGTGAATTATGTCACATCTTTTGAAGAAGGGTTGTTTAGATATCCAAGGAAGCCATTCCAAATTTGCAAGCAGAGCCATTAACGATCCAGATGGAAGATAATGAGTCAGCTGTTTTTTTTAATATGTGACTAATTTGTGCAAAAATATTTTTTAATGGAACCTGAATTAAAAATATCAATATTGAGCTTGGTAAATGATAGCTCATCTGCCTAAAAATTATAGCTGTGTGCTACAGTGTGTATTCAGAGATCATATAGAAAAGATGCAGATACTAAAGTGATAGAAAGGTATTAAAATTAGTAAAGATGAAGACAGACAGGGTGGAGCTAGACAAAGACCTTGCAATTCTGATAAATGAAAATTGTCATAGAGCAATTCATGTAGGGAAAAATAATTTTTAAATTTACACAGTGATGAGCTTACTTCTCTGGAGTGATAAGAGAAAATAGCAGGTTGGTGTCTAATAACAATGCTGGTCTCCTTGTCTCAGAGCGGATATAGCAGAACTGGAAAAAGCGCACGGATGATGATCGAGATTAGTGGAAGACTAAATAGGTGAAGAGAGAAATGAGGGGATGCATGGTAGCAGTGTATTCCCGTTGTAGGACTAAGGTGAACAGAACAACTGTAAACTCTACCCTCCAGCACAAGCGTAAATGTAACTACAGAAGGTTTTTTCTGTCCCAGCTCACTATATCCTCAGAAAATACTGTGGGAAAATGTGATTATGTGCATTCTGTATTCTTCCTTAGATGTCTGCTGCTGGCAGTAGTCAGAAACAGGAGGTTGGGCTGGGTGGATCTTTGATCTGGTGCAGCCTGTCTGTTCCTGTGATTAGCTGTCCACACTATCTACTTTTCTGCTGTCTAACCTAATTTTTTCCTACTGCAAATTAAGTTGGTATTTTTGGATGTGTCCCAACTTTAAATGCCTTTGCCAAAGCTCCATTTCAGTTTTTTAATACCCCTCTCCCATTTCAAACCCCGAAGGACCTCTGTTTAGGAGCTCGAGTTTCTCAAAGCTGCCTCAACAGTGGCTACAGAGGGGGTGTGCTCTAACCAAGTCGTGTTGTTGACTCTAACCTCTGCACTGTGGAAGTTCCCAGCACAAACACGTTTTAGGAGCAGACTGGTCAGACAGTTCAAGGTGAACTAGCTATCTCCTTTCTTTTTGTGGGTTGTGCTTCTCGGTTTGATATTGCCTGAGCCCATGTGATCATTGTGGAATATTCTGTGAATAAGAGAGGCTCCATGGTGCTGTAGAGAGCCCCTCTGAAGCCAGCTCAAAAATAATAGCTTGTGCTGTTCTGCTGGCAACAGCTTGTTGTGGGTTTATTTTAGCTGCCTTCTTTCAGCATAGCCAAGCACTGAGCTGTTTCCCACCTCTCATGTCGTTTGACAGGTCGTAAGCGCCCACTTAACATGGCTGTCTCCTGCCCACTGGCGCTAGGGGTGTCGATATCAGTGCTGAGTTGGTCTTGCCATTGAGGGTCAGCGGAGGGTTCGCTGTGTTTTTTTGTCTTTGCACCTGACTTCTCTAGCACTGTTGAGCCACAGCTGGAAAGTACAATCCTCCTCAAATGTACTGGAGGTTTCTCCTGTGTGAGCTGTGGTGTGATGGTGCGTCTTTCCTCCTTAACTCCTTCAGGGAGTGCTGCATTGTGGGGCAGGAGGGTTGTGTGTTCATGTCATCAAGGAGGCCAAAGGCTGCCAGAGTTTGGTAGAGCTTCAGCACTGCGTGGACTCACTCAGATCCCATCTTCCTGTCAGCTGGACTCTTTTGGAGGCCTCTTGCTTGGTGTAGCAGTTACTGACCTCATTTCACACTGGCAAAAAAGAGAGCTACTCTCTGGGTATTTAAGGAGCTGGAGTACCTGTGTGTGCGTGGCGAGTGCCCTTTTTTAATCACAGTACTGCTGCAGCTTTAGAGTTATGTGCCCTTAAGGCAAGGATGCAAAGAGACTAGATACTACATATTTAAAAAAGGATTATTCTTTTGGTTTTTCTTCTCCTGGTCTGCTTAGCAGACTACCAGGCCTTATTCACCATGGGTTTGTGATGTGCTTTATCAACTGACGTTATGAAAGGAACTTTGTTAGCGAGGTCCAGATCACTTCATTCGTGGTGCTGCAGCCTGGGCATGATACAGTGAGTATAGTCTTGTCGGCTGCCAGCTGAGCTGCTTCTGATTTTGTTGATTATTTGAACACTACGAGTGCAGGCAGCATCTTGTTATTTGCGTGTCATCCATCTAATCGTCTCAGCAAAGTTCCTCTGCTGATTATTTTTTCTGTGTATTTTCAAAAAAGTGATGTTATATTCCTGTTTGTTTAGAGTTTACCCTGAACTTTACTTGACTGAACGAAGCATTCGGAAGGTAGTGGCAAGTACCTGTATATATGCCCTTCCATCATTCTTGCACCGTTTTTAGCGGCAGCTCTTCTCCTCTATAAATCACTGTGTATCTACTGCCGAGAGTTGCATAGGCTTTGGGAGAAATTCTTCAGAGCAGTATACTGTTTGCCACTTTGCCTTCTGTAGTTGCATGTTGTATGCCTGGGTCGAGTGTTTGGTTTTCTTCTTCCTGAGAAAATTGATGTATGAAGTAATAGATAGTGCTAGTGGAAGGGGCAATAGTTCAGAGTGCCTTAAAGGATCAGTTTATGTTATTCCTTGTTATGTAAAGATAGTGACATCAATGGTAATCTCTGAATATTCTAAGTGTATCCTAAGAGGATAACCAACTGTTGCAGCATTTCAAAAAAAAAAAGGAAAGAAATATTTTTATTTTGCTGACTAATCTAGACTATAAATGTATTGATATTTTATTACTATGTTACAGTTTAAAATATTTTAATTGTCTGACTTCAGCTGTCTTTGTGTTTAAAATCACATTTCACTATCACTTGATTGTTCTCCAATGAAAATGTTAAAAGGGTCTTGAAAAAAACCCTATTGTAACGCTGTACGGTTTAGGCAGTTGCAGAATTAACTTCCCATTTGCATGTTTAAAAATATTTTTCACGTCATGAAAGTGATCACAGAACTAGTTTCTTTGAAGAAGAGTTTTGTGACAGGTAAAACAAATTCTTGTAACAGCAAAAAAACCCGCTTCTGGTTCCATTTAGGTTTGTTATAAATATCACAACAGTTACAATGAATCTGAGACACAGCGATACAGCTCGTGTTTTAAAAAACAAAACACTTTTAGGTTTTAAGATTAATTGTGGAGTCATTAATAAGATTTCTCATTCTGCATTCTGGAAAAAAAAAATTGAGAGTAATACAGTGCCATTTGGAATGATGTTAACCTCTCCAAAGGATTAGGTTTCCACATCAGTATTGAAGGTTCTGCACCTACAGTTGTAGTTCAATGACTGGTTTGAGCTGAAAGCACCACAGTAGTCCAGCCTTTGCCTGTCCCTGCCAGCTGACTTCCATTTTTTGTCTCCTGCCATAAGTCTGTGCGTGACAGATCGTATCCGGAAACTAATTCACTTGGCTGAAAAATACCATGGCCAAAATATCATGAATTAAATAGAAGTTTTATTTTATGACTCAGTCTGATTCTCCCTGACCAAAAATTTCTGATTTTTCTGTAGGTAGCAAATTACATGCTGTGTTTCTCATAGGAGCCACAACACTGTAGTCTCTCCCTGTCATGCATGTACCCAGGTACTTCCCTTTCTTTATGGCAAGCGACTGAATACATTTTTATCTCGGTTTTGCCATCTGTATCAGTTGCTTTAGCAAAAGATAATATACTGTTCCCACAAACTTGCCCTTACTTGTGGGGTTTTTTTTTGGTTTATTTTTTTTTTTACAACATTCTTGGTGCTGAATTCTCTTGCAAACTGGAAATAATGTAGTGGCCCGAAATACGTATTTTAAAAATAAGGCTGTTATCTTAAAACTAAATGTTATATTTTTAACTTGGTCTTCAAGCTGAGAAAAGATTGCCACTTTTGTAATAACAACATATCTGGAAGTGCAGAAGCTGCCAGAAGGAAATCTCGACTCTTTGGCAATAGCACCCAAGACAGTTGGGAGCTTTTCACACCTGGAATCTGCAAGTGGTGATGACTATTTTGGCACCCAAGAGCTTGATGTAGGAAAACCTAAAATGGCATTGGATGTGTGTTGAAGTTTTAAAAGGATTCTCTTTACAGTCAGTACATTTGGAAATTTAGGTCAAGGTGTTAAGTTTTCTCGTTGTTATGCTGAACCATGATTTTCAGGACCCCAGCGTCTGATGAATGCATTTAGGAAATATTCAGGTTGTAAGTGTAGGATAGCTCTCTACTTTGGGTGTTCAAATAGACACACTTATAATATTCCTGGTCGTAAAATTTGCAAATGGAACATACTTCTTAGCCTGCCTGAGAAAGTGGACTTTACCATAAAAGTAAAACTACAGGCTTGTTAGTTTGATTTTGGTTCCAGAGAAGCTGATGGATATCATCCTGAGTTCTGTTATGCAACACACGCAGGATAACCGGGTGATCAGACGCGGTCAGCATTGGTTTGTGAAGGGCAGGTCCTGTTTAACAAACCTGATCTTCTATGACAGAGTGACCCGCTTGCTGAATGAAGGAAAGGCTGTGGATATTGTCTACCTTGACTTTAGTAAGGCATTTGACATTGTTGCCCACAACATTCTCCTAGAGAATTGACTGCTCTTGGCTTGGATGAGCATATGCTTTGCTGGGTGAAAAACTGGTTGGATGGCCAAGTCCAAAGAGTCAAGGTCAACGGAGTTAAGTCCAGTTGGTGTCCGGTCACAAGTGGTGTCCTCCAGGATTCGGTACCGGGGCCACTCCTGTTTAACATTTTCATCAATGATTTGGACGAGAGGATAGAGCGCACCCTTAGTAAGTTTGCAGGTGACACTGAGCTGGGTGGAAGTGTCGATCTAATTGAGCAGCAGGATCTAGATAGACTGGATTGCTGGGCCAAGGCCAATCACATGAGTTTCAATAAAGCCAAGTGTTGGGTCCTGCACTTCAACCACAACAACCCCTAGCAGTGCTACAGGGGAGGAGTGACTGGAGAGCTGTGCGGCAGAGAGGGACCTGAGGGTGTTGATGGACACCGGCTGAACGTGAGCCAGCAGCATGCCCAGGTGGTGACCAAGAAGGCCAACGGCATCCTGGCCTGTATCAGGAGTGGTGTTGTCAGCAGGAGCAGGGAGGTGATCATGCCCCTGTACTCAGCTTTGGTGAGGCCGCACCTCGAGTACTGTGTCCAGTTTTGGGCCTCTCACTACATCGAGATGCTGGAGAGGGTACAGAGGTGGCTGCCAAGCTGGTGAAGGGCTTAGAACATAAATCTTGTGAGAAAAGGCTGAGGGATCTGGGGCTGTTAACCTAGAGAAGAGATTGAGGGGAGACCTCATTGCTCTCTACAACTACCTTAAAAGAGGTTGTAGAGAGACGAGGGTTGGTCTGTTCCCCCTAGTGGAGAGTGGTAGGATGAGGGAAAATGACCTGAAGTTGCGCTGGGGAGGTTCAAGTTGGATATTAGGAAGAATTTCTTTACTGAAAGGGTTGTCAGCCGTTGGAACAGGCTGCCCTGGGAGGTGTTTGAGTTGCCATCCCTGGAGGTGTTCAAGAGAAGGGCAGATGTTGCGTTGAAGGACATGATTTAGTGGTGTTCATAGAGCTAGGAAAAGATTGGACTCGATGATCTTGAAGATCTCTTCCAGCCGAAACTGCTCTATGATTCTGTGATAAATATGGGAGAATTAGGAGCTTTGAATATACTTCCTGCCCTGATGTTTCTCTTTATGCTGTCTTGTTAAACTTCTCTTTGTTCCTTTAAGTTGTTGTGCTTAAAAGTGGAAAGTGTAGAAGTGGAAAGCAACTTTGCGTAGATTCCAGTTAATTTACTAGTTTCTTAAGTGACCTGAAGGCAGGTGGATAGAGCTCCTAATAAACAGAGTTTCTAAGAGCAGAAGACTGATATTATTCCATAGGGGAGGCAACAGGACATATATCTTTTTCTTTCTGTGGAACAGAAGTAATCTTCTCTCCTTACTTGCTTTGTCCTGAAACTTACAGCACCTCCATTCAGCCAAAATTGTCTGTGCTACTTTCTCAACCTTTGATCTGAATTTGAGCACGTACAATGGCTAATAAGCAGGGGTTTGCTTCAATTCAGGGCAGTCTCTCTACGGAAATTATATACGTGCATGCAAATTACATAAAATTATTGTCTTTGCTGAGCTAGAACCAGCTTGTACAAAACAGACTTTTTCTGGAGATTTTGCACTATTGTTTCCCAATAGCATACAGCCTTTTGCTGTACTTGGTTGGGGTACTTGGTTTAGTGTACTTTTACAGGAGTGATATATCTAAAAGCAGTTAGGTGGATAGAAGAGTTTTAAATAGTGGACACTGTTTGTACAATATTGAATTATGGATATAAGGACTAAGTTTCCCTGACCTGTTTTTGTATTAGACCGTGATCAGTTCCCAGGCAAAGGCTTATGTTATGGAACAAAGTCTGTACTTGTCATGTTGTCCTGGTTATTCTATGACGTGTTGCTTGGAAATAAATTTGACAGAAAGCCAGTTGCCTTTAATTGTGATAATTCTATTATCTTACACATTTCCACTTGTCTGATAAGGAAACGGGTAAGTTGATGAATATAAAACTTCATGAGATATACAGCATTTAAAATGACAGTTACTTCTTTATAATTTACCTAAAAAAGTATTTATTCTGCAGAAAATAACTGTACTGCCACCTGTAAAACTGCTAAAGGATTCATCTGTTGAATAAGGGAAAGATCGTATCTTAACTGCATGTCATCAACTATTCGCAACTTCAGTGGGATACAGAACATGCTGGAGCTTTCTTAAATTCCTTAATAGTGTTGTAGGCTGTTAAACAGCTAAGCTGAAAGCAACATACATCTGTATTTCCAGACTACAAATGGGACTGTATATACGTCTACGAGTCTCTTCAACTGTGGAATTTAGAAGGGGCCAAACAATTTAAATTCAAGACCTTCGAAATTTAGAGCAGTTTCACTTTCAGTTTTGTCCTGAGAACTATCTCCAAGGATGGCTCATGGTGCCCTGGGGAGCTCTTCTGCACCACATCAGGGAAAGGGGGAGAAGGCAGCGTGTGTGGAGCTGGTACTCTGGAATCCCGCGGAAGTGACTCTGTAACATCCCCAAGACGCGAGGCGCTGTGCTCTGGGGGCAGCTGCGCTGGGAGAGCACCGGTCCGGCCCCAGGAGAGGCAAAGCAGGGCAGCGAGAGCAGCAGCGGAGGGAGCAGGGCAGCGAGAGCAGCAGCGGAGGGAGCAGGGCAGCGAGAGCAGCAGCGGAGGGAGCAGGGCAGCGAGAGCAGCAGCGGAGGGCAGCCCCGCGGTGCTGCGCTAAGAACGGCGACAGGAATCCGTGGGCTTAGGCCCAGGACAAGGGGGAGAAGGCGGCGTGGGTGGGGCTAGCAACGCCACCGGGGACTGCTAGCAACAGGGAGACTTCTTCTGCAGTTTTTGGGCCTTTATTGTGTTGTACGGCCTGCTCAGCAGGCTTAGAGGGCCGGGAGCCCTGGAGAGGCAGCCGTGCCCCAGTTTGCTGTGGCAGCCCCGGTTTCGGCTGCGCCTTGGGCGTTCTTGTAGCGCTGCTGCTGGCGGGCTGGCATCTTCTTGGCTGGAGGAGAAGCCTCGGGGCTGCTGGCTCTGCCTCCTCTTTGCAGGGAGCGTTGCCTGCCCCGGCCGGGAGGGAGGGCCTGGGCCTGGGCCCAGCGTCGTCTGGGCCCTCCTGTGGCTCTTGTTGCTCGCCGTGGCTGGGAACGGGGTCAGAGGAGGGGCCACAGGGACCCCCAGGAAGGGCAGGCAGCCGATGAGGTCTTGGGATGCTCTTCTACCTCAGGTCTGTTGGGGCTGCTGGAAGGGGCAGAAGACCCCCTTGGAGGAGGCAGCGTGTGCGGGGACGGCCATGGGGCTGCTTTCAGTGGCCACGGCAGCGTGGCTGTGTGTCCTGCAAGCCCAGTGGACACCGGGCGGGCCTCCACGGCACCCTGTTGGGGGGCGACCTGCATGTGCTGGTGCGCGAAGGTTGCTGTGCGATTGCAGAGGGCGGCCCCCAGCACGCGGAGCAGCAGCGGTCTTAGATGAGGTCAAAGAATCCCAGGACGGTCGGGATGAAGATGATGAACGGGAAGAGGTCCTGCACGAAGTCTAAGCAGTCAAGCACACTGGAAACGATGGGTCCCAGCTTCTGGCGCCCCCAGGTCATCAGGCGCTGGAGGAGAGGTCTGTGGCGGGAACCGAGGGATGGGGGGCCGAAGTGCTCGAGGCTGCTCCAAGGAGACCTGGGCCGCCTCCTGGCATCCCCTGGCGGTGGTCCTCTGGGGCGGAAGAGCCCTGCAGGGCAGAAGAGCCCTGGAGGAAGGTCAGGAACTTGCCATGCTAGAAGTCCGACGGCCGAATGTGGCACGGGCGGTGGGAGGACGTGTTCACAGAAGTCGTTGTCGCCCCGCACCGAGTGCAGGATGGACGTGACCCTGCTCCTGCAAAGGGGGCACTGGGGTTTGCTCTCAATCCAGCGCAGGATGCAGGCGTAGCAGAAGCGGTGGTGGCATGGCAGCACATAGCTGGCCTCCTGGCAGCTCTGCAGGCAGATTGGACGACTGCTGCCCAGCTCGGTGGCCATGCTGTCCTGTCGCTGCGGTGGGCTGGGGGGAGCTGGGGGCGTGGAGCCGCTCCCTCTCTCGGGCGCTGCAGCAGCAGCAGCTGTCGGGCTAGAGAACGGCAGAGAGGCGTGGGTCGGCGGGCGGCCTGGGAGAAATGGCCAGGTCCCTCCGGAGGAAAGGCCTCCGGGCTGCGCCGGGTGAGGCTTCCCCTCGCAGCTCACTCACCTGTGCTGCTGCGGGCGCGTCTGCTGGGCACCCCGACTGCCTGCCCGTGGCAGGGCCGGGGAAACTCCTCTCGCGGCTCTGGGGTCGGGCGCAGAGAGCTGCCAGGAGCAGCTCCCCGGTCAGTCCGTCCACCAGCACCAAAGCCTGGCTCAGCACTGCTCGGCCGGAGTCTGGGCACAGACTGGCTGGCTGGGACTCGACGTCCCAATACAAGCAGTGAGGGGCGCCGGTTCACAATGCGTCGCTCGTGACATCACAGTGATGCTCGCCCCAGCCCATGCTGCCCGCTCCGTTGGCCATCTCTTGCCTCGTGCTCGGCATGGGTGTTTCGCACCCATCGCCGAGGCCTCGGCCTGTGACTTCCCAGGGCCCCTCAGGCCACAGTGGCCTTGGCAGACGGTGGTCCAGGCACACGTGGCAAAGAGGGTTCACTGGCGAGCACCCATCAGGCCTCATCCATCCAGATATTGATAACCCATCAAAAGTTGTTTAAACTGTGGTCCTCTCCAATAAACGGCCTCTTTTTTTATCCACGTAAATTTGGAGATCGCAGTCATAAACCTGAAGTGAGTACGGGTTTTCTGTTCTTAGTGAGGAATCTAAGGATAGTTATCCACTGCAGTGCGTTAAGAACCAACAGGTTTTGAGTTACCCGGTGTTAAGGTTGTTAGAGAGCACCTCAGAGCAACGAAACCCAGCCTAGATCGGGTGGTGAATACAGGCTTTAAAGAAACCGCATTCTAGCAGCAAACAAATGTCTGTCTTAAAAGCCAGGTCGGTTAAGCAGCAGGTTGTTTTTTAAGAACCATAATACAGCTCCAGTAGTAAACTTAGCATATATCCGCAGGGGAGGGCATGCTTTTAATTTAAATCAGAATTGTTGCAATCTCTCATACCATTCGTGTCTTGCTTCAGGGAGACTAGAATTTTTCTCTTTCCTTTTATGCCATTTTGGAAGTGATAGAAATAAACCCAAAGCAAATACTTTCTTGTCATTGGATAAGTTGTACAAAAAGTTACGCTTGTATGAATTCTAGCATTGTAACAAATAAGCACGATTCTGGAAAAGCTTCAAGAAATTGAAAGAAGCATTTAATTGGTTGTAGTAGTTGCTGATGATAGCCATTATGGATGGATTAATCTCCAAAAGACAAATTTTTATATTGCTATATAAAATTCAATTTAGGTATGATTGCCTAAAGTCTGGAAATTAGAAAATTAAAGCTGGCAGAATTACTCAATACAATATTTTTTCCTTCTAGCTATTTGTACCCTGACATACACCAACAAAATTGTACTTCAGACGTATTTAATCATAAGTAATCCTAACTATATTGATAGATAAATAGATAGATTGAGGAGAGAGCGGGTTTCCCGGAGACGTAGAGGCCCGGCAGAGTGGAGAAACCCGACCTAGGCGGAGAGTCCTCGCGAGGAGGGCCAGGGGCAGTAGCCCGAGAGCTGCGGCAAATTTAAAGGCGGCCATAGTGGCAGCCGCCCTCAGAGCACGTGGGCAGCGCGGGCAGCGATGGCGGACAGGGACGCAGAGACCGGCAGGAGCTCAGCTGCAAGGAGCGAGTGGGAGAGGAAGAGCAGCAGCGTGCAGGGGCGCGTGAGCAGTGCTCGAGTGTAAATAAGAAATATGTGACAAACCCAGGGCTGCTAGGGATAAGATCAGGGTAATGTTCCAGCCTTGGAGGTGATTTCCTGTACCGCGCTCAAGTGCATACTTGCCAGTGCCCAGAGCATGGGAAATAAACAGAGGAATTAGAAGCTGTTGTACACCAGGGAAACCATGACATAAATTGCCATCACAGAAACAGGTGGGGATGTATTTGCATAGTAGTTGGAGTGCCACAATGATTGGCTACAGGTTCTTTAGAAGAGATAGGCAAGGCAAGAGAGGTGGTGGGGTAGCATTAATATTTAAGGAGTGCTTATTGACTGCCTAGAATCAATGGTTAGGCACACCAAGGTGGAGAGTTTATGGGTATGGATAAAGGGGAAGGCCAGTGAGGCTGATATCCTAGTGAGAGTCTGCTACAGACCACCTGACCAGGATAAAGACACTGATGAGGCATTCTTTCAACAACTTAGAGATGTCCTCTCGCGTTCACAAGCCCTGGTTCTCGTGGGGGACCTTCAGTTTACCTAGATATCTGCTGGAAGTAAAACACAGCAGAGTAGAGGGCAGTCCGGGAGGTTTCTAGAACTATGAATGACAACTTCCTGTTGCAGCATAGTCAGTGAGCCTACGGGGGATAGTGCCCTGCTGTTTACGAACAGGGAAAGGGCTGGTGGAAGATGTGGTTGATCGGAGGTCGCCTTGGCCCACAGTGAACATGATATGAAGAAATTTTCTATATGTGTTGAAGTTAGGAGGGTCGTCAGCAAAACCTCTACCTTGGACTTCCGGAGGACCTGACTTTGGACTATTCAGGACACTGATTCGAAGAATCTCTTGGAACTGGAAGGTAAAGGGGGCCCAAGAGAGTTGGTCAATATTCAAGGACCACTTCTTCCAGGCTCAGGTATCAGTGCATCTCATCAGGTAGGAAATCAAGAAAGAGATCCAGGAGACCTGCATGGTTAACCAGGGATCTGCTGGGCAGACTCAGGTGGAAGGGGAGGGTATATAAATTGTGGAAGGAAGGCTGGCCACTTGGGGGAGTATAGGACTGCTGCCAGGGAATGTAGGGGGGCAATTAGAAACACTAAGGCCTCCTTGGAATTAAAACTTGCAAGGGAGGTCAAGGACAACAGAAAGAACTTCAAATACATTGCCGACAAAACTAACACTAGAGGCAATGTTAGGCCCTCTGTTGAATGAGATGGGGTGCCCTGGAGACAGAGGACAGAAAGAAGGCAGAGTTGCTGAATGCCTTCTTTGGCCTCTGTCTACACTGTTGGAGACCATCCTCAGGAGCCTCAGTCCCCTGAGGCCCCAGAGGAAGTCAGGATAAAGGAGGGTGTTGCCCTGGTTGAGGAGGACTGGGTGAGGATCAATTAGGACATTTGAACATCCATAAATCCATGGGCCCTGATGGGATGCACCTGCGGGTGCTGAGGAGCTGGCGGGAGTCATTGCTAGGCCTCTCTCCATCATCTTTGTAAGTCGTGGGGAACAGGTGAGGTGCCTGAAGACCGGAGGAGAGTGAATGTCACTCCAGTGTATAGATAGTGCAGGGAAGGATGAGCCGGGTAACTACAGACCGGTCAGCCTCTCCTCCATCCCTGGAAAGGTGATGAACATCTTATCCTTGGTGCTGTCTCTGGGCATATCATGGATAAGAAGGTCTTTAGGAGCAGTCAGCATGGCTTTGCCAAGGGGAAAGTCATGTTTGACCAACCTGGTAGCCTTTATGAAGACATAACAAGGTGGATGGATGGAGGCCATGCAGTGGATGTGGTCTATATGGACATCAGCAAGGCATTTGACAACATCTCCCACAGCATCCTTTAGGTAAACTGAGGAAGTGTGGTCTGGATGACCAAGTAGTGAGGTGGGTCGCTATTGGGTTGAAGGGAAGAAGTCAGAGGGTTGTGGTCCATGGGGCAGAGTCTAGTTGGATGCCTGTGTCTAGTGGCGTCCCTCAGGGGTCAGTGCTGGACCGGTGCTTTTCAATATATTCATCAGTGACCTGGATGTGGGATTAGAGAGCGTTGTCAGCAAGTTTGCTGATTACATGAAACTGGGAGGAGTGGCTGACACACCAGAAGGCTGTGCAGCCATTCAGAGAGACCTGGACAGGCTGGAGGCTGGGCAGGGGAGAAATCTTACGCAGTTTCAACAAGGGTAAGTGTAGAGTCTTGCACTTGGGAAAAGAACAACCCCATGTGCCAGTATAGGTTGGGACTGCCCTGCTGGAGAGCAGCGCAGGGGAAAGGAATCTGGGGTCTGGTGGACAGGAGGATGACCATGAGCCAGCAATTTGCCCTCGTGGCCAAGAAGACCAATGGCATCCTGGGGTGTATTAGAAGGGGAGTAGCAAGTCCTCCTGCCCTCTACTCTGCCCTGGTGAGGCCGCATCTGGAATATTGTGTCCAGGTTCTGGGCCCCTCAGCTCAAGAAGGACAGGCAGCTGCTTTGAGAGAGTCCAGCGCAGAGCCACAAAGATGATGAAGGAAGTGGAACATCTCCCTTATGTGGAAAGGCTGAAGGAGCTGGGTCTCTTTAGCTTGGAGAAGAGGGAGGCTGAGGGGTGACCTTCATTAATGTTTTATAAATATGTCAAGGGGGAGTGTCAGGAGGACGGAAACCAGGCTCTATCAGCGACATCCATTGACAGGACATGGGGCAATGGGTGCAAGGCTGGAGCATAGGAGGTTCCGCAAAAATATTAGAAAAAACTTTTCACGGTGAGAGTGACAGAGCACTGGCACAGGCTGCCCAGGGAAGTTGTGGAATCTCCTTCTCTGGAGACATTTCAAAACCTGCCTGACGCGTTCCTATGCGGTCTGCTGTAGGTGGTCCTGCTCTGGCAGGGGGCTTGGACTAGATGATCTTTGAGGTCCCTTCCAACCTCTCACATTCTGTGATTCTGTAATCAGCCTTAAAAACAAAGGGGCCCAGGAAGGCTGGGCTTACTTTAAGAATGAAATTATGAAGGCACAGGAGCTAGTCGACCTTATGCACTGTAAAAATGAGCCGTTGGGGAAGAAGATCGATGTGGTTGAACAGGGAGCTTTTGCAAGAACTCAGGGGGGAAAAAAAGAGTGTTAACAACTCTGGAAAGAGGGGCAGGTGAATCAGGAAGCGTTTAAGGATACTGTAAGGTCATGCAGAAAGAGAATTAGAGAAGCGAAAGCTCAGTTAGAAGTTAATTTGACCATCTCTGGAAAGGATAAACAAAAGGTGTTTATTATAAATACATTAATAATAAAAGGATAGTCAGGAAAAAACTTCGGTCCTTATTGGATGAGGAGGGGAAACATAGTAACAGAAGGTGATGAAAAAGCTGAGGTACTTAATACCTTCTTTACCTCAGTCTTTAACAAGAAGACTGTCTGTCCTCAGGACAGGTGGGCTCCTGAGTTGGTAGACAGGGATGGGGAAACAGAACGCTCCTCCTGTAATCCAGGAGGAAGTAGTTAGTGACCTGCTGTGCCAACAAGTCCATGGGTCCGATGCGATTCCTCCTAGGCTGCTGAGAGAGCTGGTGGAAGAACCGGCTAAGCCGCTCTCTGTCATTTTTCATCAATCCTGGCTAACTGGGGAGGTCCGAGGTGACTGGAAGTTGGCCGACATGACGTCCATCCTTAAGTAGGGTCAGAAGGAGGATCCAGGGAACTATAGGCCTGTCAGCCTGACCTCGTGCTTGGCAAGGTTATGGAGCAGATCACCCTGAGGTGCCATCAAACAGCATGTAGAAGACGAGACCAGGGGGGTCAGGCCCAGCCAACATGGGTTTAGGAAAGGAAGGTCCTGTCTGACCAATCTCATCTCCTTCTATGACTGGGTGACCTGTCCTAGTGGACGAGGGGAAGGCTGTAGATGTGGTCTACGTTGACTTCCGCAAAGCCTTTGACACCGTCTCCCACAACATCCTTCTGGAGAAGCTGGCAGCCCACGGCTTGATACGAATGCAACCCTTTGCTGAGTTTAAACCTGCTGCATCCAGTTGGCGTCCGGTGACCAGTGGTGTCCACCAGGGATCAGTACTGGGCCCAGTCCTGTTCAACATCTTTATTGACAACTTGGATGAGGGGATTGAGTCTACCCTTAGTAAGTTTGCAGGTGACACCCAGCTGGGGTGGGCAGTGTCGATCTCTGCTGGAGGGTAGGAAGGCACTGCAGGATGGACCTGGACAGGCTGGGTAGTTGGGGCTGAGGCCAATGGTGTGAAGTTCAGCAAGACCAAGTGCAGGGTCCTACACTTTGGCCACAATAACCCCCGCAGCGCTACTCAACTGGGGGTACAGTGGCTGGGGAGCAGCCTGGCAGAGAGGGACCTGGGAGTACTGGTTGACAACCGTTGAACATGAGCCACAGCGTGCCCAGGTGACCCGGAAGGCCAATGGCATCCAGGCTTGTATCAGGAACAGTGTGGCCAGCAGGAGCAAGGATATGAATTTCTGCCCCTGTACTCAGCACTGTGAGGCCTCACTTGAGCCCTGTGTGCAGGTCTGGGCCCACTCACTGCAAGAAAGACATTGAGGGGCTGGAGCGGGTCCGGAGGAGAGCAACGAGCTGGAAAGGGCTGGAGGGAAAGTCCCGTGGAGGAGAGGCTGAGGGAGCTGGGGGAGACTCAGAGGGGACCTTATCACTCCCTACAACTCCCTGAAGGGAGTCTGTAGTCAGGCGAGGGCCAGCTCTTCTCCCGGGCAACCAGTGAGCAGGACGAGAGGGACCCGGCCTGAAACTGCAATCAGGGAAGGTTTAGGTTGGATCTCAGGAAGCCCTTCCTCACAGAGAGGGTGCTCAGGCATCTGGGATGCACTGCCCAGGGATGTGGTGGAGGTCCGCCATCCCTGGAGGTGTTTAAGGAGAGGCTGGATTGTGGCACTTGGTGCCGTGGTCTGACTGTTTGTGATGGTGTTGAGTCAGAGACTGGACTTGATGATCTCAGAGGTCTTTTCCAGCCTCAACAATTCTGTGATTCTGTGATTAATTAGATTTTTTAAACTTATTCAAATCATATATAAATGTAGTTATTATCCAGAGCAATATGTAACTGCCCTGCAGAATATAACTCCAAAAATATTTTTATTAATTAGTATTATTTTGAGATTGGGCTTGGAGATTTGGGAGAGAGCAAGTTGTTGTAAAAATAAGGAGGAATATACTTGAATTCCCGTCTGTACTTGAAGCTGTTTGGCTAGAATTCCAACCTAAGTCAGTATGGAATACGAAAGCTAGCTAAAGTGCTAGATGAGAAATGCAACTTCGTCTGTATTTCATGTTATTCTGTTAATCACTGAGACCCCCCCCGTTCTCTGTTCTGCAGTCGCTGGTTAAATGGAAGCCGGGCTCCTGGGATCTGGATGGTTTCTTCTGACGTCAACTTTGTGTAGCAGCTCCATCGCGTCAGGAGGTTGCAATGAGTGAGGAGGGAGCAGCCTGACATCCTCAGTGTGGGAATCCTGGTCAAAGAAAGATGGAAGGTTGGTGATATGCTTGCCCACTAACTTTTTTGTTCTTTAAAACGTGTTTTTAGAAAGAAGTAGTTTGCGTTTGAAATCTATTTCGAAATCCTGGTGAATTTATTTTGCTTAATACTTAAGTTAAATGGGGAAAGGACTTTAAAGCCACTTGTTTCTCTTACGTTACTTCAAAAAATGGTTAAGATGTTTAAGGTTGTTTTGTTTTTTTTCTGACAAGGACCTAGGAAGGCTTTTAAGTGCCTATTCAGAGCACAACTGGAAGAGTCCTGTTAGTATGTTGAACCCAGTCAGTTCAGTGATCATGTCAGCCCATTTTGGAAGGCAGTCAGGCACCCTTTTGAAATGAGTCAGATTGTAGATTTCTCTCTGGAGACATTCCAAACCCCTCTGGACATGTTCCTGTGTGACCTACTGTAGGGATCCTGCTCTGGCAGGTGATTGGACTAGATGATCTTTTGAGGTCCCTTCCAACCCCGAACATTCTGTGATTCTGTGGTTTGTTGCTTCTTATGGGAAGATTTTTCAGGACCTTGCTGTCCTTCCAGTTAAAAATTATTTGTTATATTTTGTAGCATAGCTTTATTCCTGCTATATATATTCATCTGATGGTGTGCCGGTATTGACTTTACCATAAATAGCTCTGTTCCTTTTTTGGTATTTGTATCCTTGATCTAGGGGGAAATGGTATCCATTTGAAACTATTCTTGCTGTGAAAAAAAGGCTGAGTTCTTGTAGTTCCTTTTCCATTCCCTGATCACTTTGGATTTTTTTTTTTTGCTTCTAGAATTTTTTTTTTTAGATTTAAAAAGGAACGGGATAAAAAAAAGTGCCACTTCATAACAGAACTTTTTTAGTATCTCTGTATGTTTAGTATCTGTGAATGGGTATGAATTGCTATTTTTTTGCAACATCTTTGCTTTTTATTACTCCAGTATTTCAATATTTATTACAAGCTGTGTGACTGAAAAGATACAGATTCCTCATTTATTTCAAATTCATGTAGAGAAAATTATTTCAACCATCTTGTGCCCAATCCATTTAAAAATGCAGGAAGTTGATGCTAGCTTTGTGTAGGAAAACCTTTATATTTCCTCTCAAGTAATATAGAACCTAATGGCTATTTTTGGAATGTAATTATTGTAAAATAGCTTCTCGTTTGCATCTCAATATTGCAGTGAAGTAAAAACTGAAAGCAGTAGTCTTCAATCAGATCACATAGAATAAAATAGCATTATAAGTAGATCAGCAGTATACTAATATATCGCTATCCACAAAGCTACTCAGTTGAGATGTGCAGCAGTAGGCCTGTTTTTCTTTCAGGTTTGTTTCTTTCTATGACGTGATGACTGGTGGTTGGTATCATTTGGGAAAATTAGTAGGCTCTTGTTCATCTTATGCAGTTACACATTTTAAACTTTGTATACTTTCCAAATCAAGTATTACAGGTAGATGAGTGCTAAATATTGTCTGTGGTGTAACGCTTCAATTTCTTAATTTCCCTGGCAAACATTAAGAATTTCTTGATGGCGTCTAAGGCGATACACTTCTTTCTGAATCCAGGATTCATAGACAGTCTGCCAGTGGAAGAAAATACCATGCAAAGTTTGGAAATTCCTTAGTGATTGACACATAAGCACTGATGTAATTATCCCTATTCTGTTTAGGTTATGAAGTATTGACGTTTTTTGCTAGTGTTCTTGAAGCGATAGAGTACCTGAAAATTCCTTGTGTAGAAAGATGAGGTGAGATAAACCAGTGGGCTTTTCAAATTTTGGTGACGATTATTGTCCCTTAATTATCAGTAGTGCTTCTGATTGTTCCTTGTGGAACTCTCCCAATATCCTGCTCTGTTTCCCCTGTTGAAGAATGGCAGCTCTGTAGTATGATTGTATGTGATTATTTTTGTAACCAGTTTAAGAAAAAAAGAGTACATTTTCTGGAAGTTATGTAAACATTTGCAACTGAAATGCAGTTTTCAGATTTTTGCTGTTCAAGACCTTTGTCTTCATAATTCTGAAAACATACCTAGAATTTGTGACCATACTTTAAAACCTTGCACAATTAATTTTAATTTTACCTGGTCATTCTTTAAGGTGTTTATATTTTGAAAAGGAAGCATAGAAGAGACATCACAAAAGACTCTTTCCTCGATTACACCCTCCTTTCTACTGGGTCTCTGTATCTGTTAACATTTGCTTTTATTCTCTGTCGATACCTTTTTGGCCATCCTCCTTTTTTGCCTTGAAACATTTATTACAGTCCTGACTTGAAGAGGCTGGATTATAATGATAGTTGTTCTTAGGTCAGTTTAAGAACAATCATTCATTATGCAGTGTGAGCAAAAGCACCAAGATAATACATGTTGGAAAGTTGTAATGGTTTAGACTTAGAAGCATGCACAGAGGCAGGAGTTGCCATGAGAATGGAGAGAAAGAGGTTCGGGGATGTGAGATGCTGATGCAAAGAAGCTTGAAACTGATGTACAAACTGTGAGAATGTGGTGCAGGTGTAAACGGGGCAACGTGGTCCTTGTCAAGGTGCAAGATGTGAGCAGATGTGGCAGGTGGCCAGCGTGGTTCAACAGTCAACTCCTTTTTGAATTCTAAAAGCGAAACGCAAGTGAACAGGTGAAACAGGGATGAGCTACTCAAGAATACTATGGAGACGTTGCCTCTGTGTATTGGGGTGAATATATAGGAAAGCTAGAGCTCCACTGGCAGCTGAAACCAGTGAGGATGTGAAAAGCAACAAGAAGAGCTTCTACAGGGACGTTGGCAGCAAAAAGAAGACCAAGAACAGTGTGGCTTGGTTGCTGAATGTGGTGTGTGACCCAGTGACAAAGGACATGGAAAAAATACCTTTTTCTACCAAATCAAAGAGAGGTTCATTTTGTGCCTGGAATTGACGGACGTCATTGTTGGATGTATGTTAATGCTGCTGGTGTACCTCATTTGAGGATAAAAATTGATCTGTTTATTTTTATAGCAGTGGTGTGTTTGCGTGGGGTTTTTTTTTTGTTTGTTTGTTTTATTTTTTTAAGCATACAAGGAGGAAAAAACCTCTTTCGGTGGTTATCTGTCTCAGTCTGGCCATTTCTCAAAGCTGGCAAGTGAAGTTATATGGCAAACTGCTACGAGTTTGCATAGGGGGTGAGGATGCCTGTATGACCTCTTTTCCTTCTCCCCTCTCATATTTTCTACCATGCATTCTGTCTCCCTTGTGCTTGTACCACACTGAAAATTTATGTACTTACACTGAAGACTGGTCAAATCAATGTCTATGTTTAACTGTTGGCATCCTCTTATAGCCTGGAGCTCAGGCAAGGTAATGGGGCATACCAGACCTAGAGGTGAAATGGAAAAGTGCAGACTTAAAACCCCAAATTAGTCACAAAACTACATCTTTGAGACGTGTACTCAACTTTTTTTTAAAAGCAAAAGCAAACACCAAATACCAAACATATATATAATCCTTTTAAAACTGCTCTTTTTCTCAATATTTAGATGACATCTCGTTCTGTAAGGACTAGCACTCTGCATATATTGAATGTATCTAAATGGAACCGTGTTTTATGGAGTATGTCATCAGACTTGAAAGGTTTCTGTTTCTCACATTTTGACATTATTTCAGAGTTAACCCTGGATTCTTGCCTGAGTAGTACCTTAGAGAGGTCATGCCCAAAGACACAAACTTATTCAGGATTTATGATGCTTTGCAGCTGTGCTTGAAATGTGTAGGTCAAAGAGTAGCAGGCTTAAGGTGGTGTTGGCAGGATGTGTGTTGTGCTGCTTCAGAGAAGGTGTGTGGCCTGTGGAGGAGATGCCATCTGCTGTCACCCGGTGTGCTTCTTAGAAAGAAATGAACATGGGAATTTGCAGTGAGCAGTTGTTGCACTAGAAAGCAGGTATTTAGGTGTGTTAGTTCAGTAGATCTGAAAACGTGGTGTGCTGGCTGTCCTACGCACTGTCTTGAAATCGGCGAGGAATTGGCCAGGAGTGAGTAATGCAGATAGTGCTGTGTGTCTTGGGCTGTATTTTGTTCATCGTAAGAATGGTGAAATGGCAGTCACTTGTCGTGGTGAAAGGTCTTCAGGACAAAAAGTGCATGATGAAACAACAAGATATGTTGTAATCGTACAGAATAAAAATACCACATGGTGTGGATCGGAGCATGCAAGTAAACACTATGAGTGTTTTAATCTGTTACCTTCTTCCTCATTCTTAGGGGCCTAGGCTATTTTAAAAAATGTTTTTACTTCTCAGTCAGATGACTGATTGTCTGGATTAGGAGACATTCGGTATATCTTCAGAATCTGAAGATAGATCAGCATATTGCAGATCTCTAGATCCCCAGAATGTTTTAATGACATTTTAATACGATGTAGTCATATAACCTTAGCAACTGTATGTTTTCAAATGACCTTTGGAAACTCATGTCAGTTCTTTCAAGGTAAAACATAGTAAAAATACAATATTATGTGTTTGCTAGAGTAGATTGGTTTTGTATCCTTTTAATCAGCTTTAGAATGGTAGCTATGAGGGAAATCAGATATGAAAGCATTACATGAAATAACATTGACATTTTTGATACTGAAACCCACTCACGTCTCTGTTTCCTGTGAACGTTTAAAGCAAAATGAAAACACAGCTATTAATATTTGCTTTGAATGTAGTGCAAACTAATACCCCAGGAGCATTCTTTCTACCTCTTCTATCAAGAGGAAACTTTCAGTGCTGCAAGTTTCTTTAGTGTGTTCTGTTAATAAGGATGCTTTGGTGAACTGAAAGTAAATGTGAATAAACATTTAAAATTATGTATTCAAATATAATCTTGGCAATTCTTATTAATCATGATTTGCTGTTATGTGTAAGTCACTGCATATAATCGAAAATGTTGTGTAGTATGTCCAATGCTCCGTCAGTAGGTCCAAGAATTTTTATACCTTAGTATTCAGAATAGTATGCATATTTCTGAAAAAAGAAAAGGATGGTATGTCTCAAAAATGACCCTGTGCATTTGTATTTGAAGGTCTCTGGATAGTATGCGACTATTTTGAGGAACAACTTCATTCAGCACGCTGACTTGGGTCAGATTCGTGCTGGGAATGCTAGAGCACTCTTTCGTTGTATTGAATACATGAACTTTAGTGCAAGCTGGAGATCAGGTATATTAACTTGTTTTCCTAAGATTCTCTTTCAAACTACGGGTAGCCATACCTTTGTGGATTATTCAGTAGGTCTTTTATGTATTGAAGGTTATAATTACATTACATTAAAATCTTTTAGTAGTACAACAGTGTTTGCAGTGTGGCAGGAGGCAGTACAGAGCAGTATTGATGTTTTGTTTCCTTTTTTTTATTCTCCCCTCTTTTTTAAATCTGATTTTGTTCTTCGTTTTCCTGAATATAGTTGAGGAAAATAGGAGGCGGAGGATTTGGAGAAATATTCGATGCACTGGACTTGCTTACTCGGGAAAATGTTGCACTGAAGGTCGAATCAGCTCAGCAGCCAAAGCAAGTGCTGAAAATGAAGTGGCAGTGTTGAAGAATTACAAGGTGGCTGTACCTGGATATGCTAATAGTAGAATGTCAGTGTATCCTCTCAAAAAATCATTATAATCTCTGCTTAATCATAGTTTGAATAAATATTTCCCATGTTCTGCAGGTTATTGCTAAATGCTTATATTAAATGTAGAATAGAAGCTCTTTCAGCTTCTGAAAGTTTTGGTACAATGAACCTGTTCAAAGAAACTGGACGATATGGAAATAAAAAGAGCAACAAAAAAAAATATTGCTGCAAAACCTATGCTCAGCTGTAGTATTATCCTGGATCTGTGTGTTCTCCCTTACATTTTTTGCTCTAGACTTTGTTGTTGGTAGCTTTTTATTTCTCCTTCTAAGATTATCTCTTTTTCTCTGTACTATCTAGCACTGAATATTTGTGGGTCCTTTGCCTAGCATCCGGGATGTGAATATTTTTATTTCTTTGCCTTTGCAAGTATGTAATTCTAATGTTGAAATAGGAAACATATTTCAACAAAACCCACACAAACAAACCACAATTGACTTTAAAAGGATTATTTGTATTATTGGAAAATATTATTTGCATGCAAAGTCCTTAAAATACTTTCAGGGTTCAGGTCCTTGCCATTCAGCATCACAGCTTTGAATAGTGACTTTTGAGGTATCTTTAAATACTTTGATGTCTGATAGCTGTTGATTTGGAGAAATATGCAATGGCTTCTCTTCATTGCTTTTCACAACACAAGATTATGAAATGGAAGTTTAAAGGGTGACTTTTTCCTTATAAAAAATGATTTTGAATCTGAAAGATTTTGACTAATACATCTGCGTCTGTCAGGAGCCTGATTTTTCCAAACTATTCTTAGTTTTGAATAAAACAAAATTGCATGACATATGGTGCTGCCTAATCTGCTGTAAAGGTCACGTTGCAGCAGCAATTGACAGCCTCTGTAGATTTGAGAGGGCAAGCATGTCACATATTATAGTGTTAACAAACTATTCCCCTCTTTTGTTTTTTTTTTTTTTTTTAAAAGAATTTCACAAAAACATCTAGTATTATATAGTTGAGCAAGGAGGTTCAGGGACTGCATGTTAGCTTTCCTTGAATTTTAGAGTTTCTGGTCCAGAGATGAATAGTAAATTTCAGCATTACCACTCATAAATTTAGAAACCATTTTGTCAGGGTTCTTGAAAGAAATTATCGTAAAGATAGTTTTGAAAAAAAACAAATACTCTAACTCCTGTTTTTTTTAAAAGCTCAGAATTAATTTTTCAGTTTTGTTTTTTTTTCCTGCACATGAGCTCGATTCTGTGTAACAAAAGCAAGAGTCTTTAAAATGGTAAAGGTGAAGCAGCTAAAGTGGCAAGGAAAATTGTAATAACTGAAATAAAATAGTGGAATTTGGTAGCACTACAGTGCCAATGTATCTGTAAAACCGTAGTTTGTATATGGCTGCGTGAATGGTGTGCCTTATAACTTCCTACTGGGAATTTAAGTGGAGTGGAATTTGAGTTAAGATGTTACAAACATGCTTTTTACTTAGTAAACACTTTTTTACATTTTAAAATACTTTTGAAAACCAAAAATGTTTGCTGGAATAATAATAATAAAAAAAGATTTGTGAATAACTGCCATAGGCCTTACAGGGATTATAATTTTTTTATAAGTCTTCCTTTGTCCTTTGGGAGTACAAGTCCTTTAACAAAGCAAGTCTTCCTGCAGAAGAGTCTCTGGTTCTACTGAATCGTGAGAAATGCTGTCTAGATCAAAAGAACAGAATAGTATTATTATAATAATCTGCACAACAGATCCACTGAGGCAAATAATCCAAATGAAGACCTTTCAGTTATTTATTTTCTCAATACTGTTTCCCTGAGAAAACAATAATGGAAATCTTTATGTAACTGAAACTCTGATTTTGTATGAGATCTTTAGAAGCAGCTCTTTTGACACCTTTCCTGATGGGGAAACAATCTAAATATTATTCCTTGATTTTTAGCTCTTATTTTTCTCTTGCACAGTTTAAAAAAAAAAAAAAGGAAATTATTTGTGATTCCATGCTAGTAATACTAGAGGTGACCTCTAGTCATTGCTGCGCAACATCCACGTTACAGCGTAACTGCTCTGGTTTTTAGACAGGGAATGTTGCAGGTGATCAGGAAAGTGAATATAGTAAGAGAACAGTCAAGGATGAACATTTTATTTGTGTTGAGATTTATAGTTTACACAGATACGTAACTTAATTTTTCCATGCATATATTCTTGTCCATACTTAATAGATTTTTATTAAATAAGATTATGGTAGAGAATAATTTATTTTTTCCATTAATTCCATTTCCATTATTTTTTCTACCTTCCCAAGTTTTCAGTATGCAAGAGCTAAAACTTAGAAGCCAAGAGAAAAATCCAGAAAAATAGGCAAAAGTGAGGAGTAGAAAACAACTTTATCATTTCACAGAATCACAGAATCATAAAGAGTGTTTTTTATTACATTCTCCATGTAGAAATTTTTCATATTTTTGACAAGCTTTTATTCATGCAGATTTGGAGGGGGTGAGATTATAAACTGTTCTTTTATGATATTTTTGTAACAACCTTATAATAGCATACATCCTCTGAGACCAACTTTTATCTTGTTCGTCTATCCCTTTTTGTCACGCGTGTGTGTATATATATGTATGTATATAATTACCATCTTCTCTAAGGGCTTGTGTTCTCTTTCAAGGTGTTCTAGTCAACTTGGACATAAATCAGAGGAAGGAATGCAATTGTCATGAAAATCCTTTTTCTCCTGAATATTTGGAAAGTTTGATCTATGAATAGTATGTAATGAGAGACGATGAGCTGATGGTGTCATTCAGAATTCTCTTGATGTGTGATTTGATGATCTGATTTTTTTTTTAAAATATTATCATGTACAATATCTGGGAAAATTATGAAGAAACGGGCCTTTAGGAAAGAATTAAATAAACAGGTGTAATATGTCTCAAAACAGCAAAGCAGCTCTTCCAGTCTTTACTATAGAGCTAGGCACATTCTCAAGGTTGTAAACATGCTTTTTAGTGTTTCCGAATTAGAATCTTATTTCACAGGAACTGTGAAACTGAAACGAGAATAGCTGTTGGCAGAAGTGCAAGGATGTACCATTCTTCATTATTTTTTCTTTCAGAAATTTTGGAAATTGAAACAGGTCATTCATTGCAGGGGTGAAAGGAGTCATAACTTTGTAGGTATGCAGTGCAGTGGAAAATGAAAAACCTTCAAGAAGCTCATTTAAGGCCCTGTTCTAGCAAAACGTGCTTAAATACGTGAGCAGTTGTATGACTTCTCTCTAAATTACGAAGGAGGAGTATGTTCTCTGATACGGCCATTTATTACAGCTTACTCATCAATTGCATCTTTGATTTTTTTTTTTTTCTCCTGCCAACGATGCTGTCTCCTAATTATTGTTGTCAGCATACTATTTAACTCTTTAAACTCTGTGGTTTTTTTATTTTTCTTTAAAAAAATCTGCCGCAACAGATGGTTGTTTTGTTTAATCATGTTGTTAGGCCATCTGTTCCCAGAGTCAGATGGGAGAGGACAGATTTATCACATCTCACTCAGTGAGACTCACTCAGCTGGTTTCCGTCTCACACAACCTCACAGGCTTCTTCCTCACTCACTTACAGCTCTCTGGCGTAACTTAGGTCTGGGATATGTGTGGTGTGGGCTCAACAACGAGTTGTAGTGATACCCTGCAGCCTGGGGAACGGCGTGTAGGCTTCGTACCAGCCTTGGGAAGATTTTCAAGTTGTTCGCTGCAGCCTGTGACCATGTTCCCCAGCCACGTGGCTTGCAGGTGTGAGAAAGTACTATTTTCTCGATGAGGGAAAAGGAACCGAACATAGGCGCAAAGGCGTGGGCGCGGCAGAGGGTTGGTGCGATGTGACTGAGGCGAGCAGGCCCTCGGGCCTGGTTTGAGAGCACTCCCACAAACCTCCTCTGGGCCTGCCTGGCGCAGGGGCAGCTGTGCCTGTGGGCAGGAGAGGAAGGCTCAGGTGACCCCCATGGACCCATCGCAGTGTTCCTGCTCCTGTGCTCGGTATGAAAGGGCCCCTGAGAAGGGCCCTGGGGTCTTTAGTGCTGCTGGGCTGGCAGGATTGCCATGGGCTGGGCCTTCTCTCCGCCCGTGGTGCTGGTGTGGCAGTTATCCTGCCTCCACACAGGGGCACTGCTGGATGGAGCAGGTTGCCTGCCCCCCGCCCTGGGTGCCAGAGGCACAGCTCCTTTTTCTGTGTCTTTTGTCATCAGGACTCTGGGCTTGGTCTCTACCATCTGCTGCTGAGTCCAGTCAGGGACTTTCCTTTCCTGCTTGTTGTTATCTGGAAGGCAAGGGTCCCCTATTAACATGTTCTCATGTATCTTTGAGCTTATTTATGTTCTTTTATGTGTATAGTTTGAAATCCTCGCTGTTACAGTTAGTGTTATTCCTTTTTTCATTAAATTGCTTTAAGTTTCTTTTTCAACCTTAAAGTCTCTCTCCCTGTTTCTCCCATTTTCCTCCCCTGGGAGGGTGCTGCTGGGATCATAGAGAGCATCTGTCAAAGTTTAGTGACTGACCCAGCCTTAAGCTTTGACACCCTCTTTCTGTCCTTTTCTGTTTCAACAGATTATTATAAAATTTGATTTCCAGAGAATTCACCACACAACTGGATTTCCAGAAAAAAATGGGGTTTCTCTGGCCAAAGAGAGTTTTGGATGTATACTGGATTTGTCAAATGAAATCGTAACTAATACATGTTTCTCTGAAGATGTTCCTTCAGCACACCCATAGTGGCTGTAAAATGAATCATATATGTTAGAGATGGGATTTCATTAACTGGAAACTGCAGCAATGAATATGGAAAAATCTCATCTTGACAAATTTGCGGCAAATCCTTTTTCTTCATAAAATTATACTGTCTTGTAATATTGCCTGTCTTATTTAAACAAATGTGTGGAAGGAAAATGTGGAGAAAAAGCAGCGATACTTACAGCTTAGCACTTAGTATTTGCAGAAGTTGTAGAGATTTATTCTAAGATAGTTCTTTTAAAATACATTATTTTGATGAATCCTACACCATTTTCTTTGTTTAAATGGACCTACCTGTTTTAATTTGATGTGGCACAGAAATTCCCCAGGAAGCGTTAAACGAGTAACT
Source organism: Trogon surrucura (assembly GCA_020746105.1). Lineage (NCBI taxonomy): Eukaryota > Metazoa > Chordata > Aves > Trogoniformes > Trogonidae > Trogon > Trogon surrucura. The sequence continues at coordinate 12,414,706 of CM036623.1, read as the reverse complement.
ACTCTTCTGTCAAGCAAAGTGAGAATATTCAGAAACCGTGGGGCTGTTTTAGGGGTTTGGTGGAGCTGTGAGTGCAGCAGTAGCAAAAGGACCCCTCCCCATCTGTAGTTAGCAGTAATGGTGTCTTGAAAGCAGTAACTTTCTGAATTTTTAAATTGCTCTTCTCCTTTTGCCTTTTTTTTTCTTTATTCCTCCTGCCCATTTATGACATTCGAAGTTCATGAAGGAAACCTTAGGTGACATAAATCTTACACAGCCTTAGCGGCCACTTGCAACCATCAGCCCTCTCTTGGCTGTGGCTTCCAGGGTGTCAGAAGGGAAGGTAAATGGCCTGAGGGACTCAAACCCTGAAGTTCCCTGTTTTGTGGTGGAGTTGGGTCATGAGGGGTCCTGGCTTGTCATCAAATCAATGAAAACAGATACCGAAATGACGGTGAGGTTTCATTTCCCTTCTGTTTCCCCACTGCAGTCTTTGAGTTGCTGTTTTCTCTGTTTACCTGTTAAATCTTAAAAACTACTGAAATTCTTTTTTTCTCTGCTTTGGTGCACTGAATTTGTCTTTTGTAGCTAAACTGCAAAGATCATTTTCTAGGAAAAGATATTCGTAAATAGGATTAGTCAAATTACATTTTCTACCATTTTTTAATACAAAACATGACCTGCAGGTACTTACTACTGTTTTCTGTCATTGTGGCAGCTGCAGTTTATAGAAGAAATGGTGCCTAGGAATATTGTCTGTAACAAGTTTTGCAAGAAAATAACCTTTTCCCAATCCAAAATGCCTTAAATTTGTGGACATTTAGGCATGTGGCCATGCATATTTTCTCATGGAAGAGTGGTAAGTGTGGTAGGGCCCCCATATTTTAGGGGAGAAAACTTTTATTTAATTGGGGATAGAACTGAAATTGGTTTTACAGCTGTCAAACAGTGGTGATGGGGGGCTTAGTTTATTAAAGATCTCTGAAGAAATGTAACTATCTTTCCCAGTAATTTGGTAGATATTTGAAAGAATAAACCATGGATTTCCATTTTATTGACTAATTTGCTTCTTTTTCTCTCAGGAAAAGATCATGTCTGTAGATTCATTGGATGTGGACGGAATGACAGATTTAACTACGTGGTCATGCAGTTGCAGGTCAGTGGATCAAACAGAGCTCGAAGTCTGCTTGTGTGCTTTGGTTTATTGGCCAACCATGTGTGAAAATACTGGTAAAATTTTAGAGGATGACAAAAGAAAATTAATATTATGAATGCATAGTAGTGAGCACAACTAATCGAGCATATCCTTATATCTTTTTCCTTTTATAGCCTTTCCATAATTCTCTCAGAAAGATGGTTTGCATCCTCAGAAAGACCTCGTTATTGAAAGAGTGAACTATGTCATCTAACTCACATTCCCTTGAAGTCTTCACATGAAGATAGTCTAAAATATAGTGCATTCATCTGTACATTTTGTTGACTTTATTGGTGGAAGTGAAAAAATACCCTTTGCAAATAAAAGAAAGCACTTAATTCACTTTACTGAAATACTTGTTCCTGTGAGAGGGGATAAAATGGATGGTGAGCACTTAAAGTTATGGGATTATTGTCCTTTACTGCCTTGGGGAGTCTGAAAAAGTGTGCTTTCATTCATGCTGTTTGTCATCTGTTATTTTGACAAACCAGAAGTTCTGTGATATCATGAGGGTGCATTTCCTGCATGCTATATTTTTCGTCTGTTTGGTTAAGTCACCTGAGATATACTATATAATTAATTAAATAAGTTACATTTCCTTAAAGAGCTGAGTGTAAAGAATTCTTAGCCAGCATTTTTTCAGTGTCATTTTTTCAGGTGTGACACAGATACAGCATTAACTGTATCCTTCTACTAGAGATTAGTTTGGCCCATGTTAGGTAGAAGCAGAAAGATACTAAGATTCATGTTATCAAAAATAGATTCTGAATTTAGTAATGGAGAGAGTTGGGGACATACACTCATTGCATTAAGTGAGATGTGTTATCCTCAAACATGAAAATAAGTTAACAAGAGTATTCTGTGGTTGTCCATATGCAGCTGAAGAGTAAGTAGGAAGACTTCATGCTCTCTTGGTAGTAGGGTGTTTTTGTGAAAATGTACTACTGATTTGATCAGGGTCGGAACTTGGCAGACCTGCGTCGGAGCCAATCTCGGGGAACATTCACCATTAGTACCACTCTGCGGCTTGGGAAGCAGATTTTGGAATCTATTGAAAGTATTCATTCGGTGGGGTTCCTGCACAGGGACATAAAACCGGTGAGTCTGTCCATTAAATCAAAACAGGCAAGTAATATGTGGTCTTTAGGTGGCTTCATATATAAAAATAGGGTCTGTACTACATGTTAAAATGAAAAACTGAGAAGGGACAGAAAACTGAGTGTTTATTCATCAGGTAGGTCAAATTTTTTTCTATTATTATGTTTGATTGCAAAAACAATAGCTTTGGTCTCTGTCATCCTTGTCTCCAGTTATGTAGGCCTCTTTGCAGTTTTCTGTAGGTAAAACTTCCAACTCTGAATCTGTAGCATCGTGCAATCAAGAGCATTTGCCATGAGATACGATATAGTGAGTCTGGCTAATGGCAATTAATATCTTCATGTACTAAGTTTGAAAGAGAATAGATACTAAGTGTAGGGCGTATATATAAGCTCTTCAGTAGCAATTTTTTTTTAATATATTTACAGCAAACAAGGAAAGGAAAGACAGACTGTAAGAGAAAACTTACTCAATTGTTGTGCAAATCAAATAAATGTACTGTTGTCAAAATGTAATGAGGGCAGTGTCTTGCTGATAGCATCATGCTTTTGTTTCTACTGGTTTTATGTTTTTCTTTGAATTTATTCCTAAAATTGCATTGGCTATTTTTAATACTGCTCTGTATTAAAAATACTGTCAGAACTCTGAACTTTCAAATTTTGTAAATGAGAAAAAAATAAGCAGATCTTGTGTTTTCTAATAGATGCAAATATCTCTGGTTACATCTGGCATATAGAGCTAAATTTCCTGTCAGCTGAATGATATTTACATAAAGCCTCTGATAAGTTTCTGTGCATTAGGGAATTTTTCTTTTCATCACTTCTTTCTTTCAACTTCTTATAAAACTTGTATTCTCCCTGACCCTTCCCCAAGACTTTACTTAATAGGGAAAAGACACAGAGGCAGTAAATGTCAAGTGAAATAGGTGAGGAGGAGTTAGCTGGAGTGCAAGATTTTAATGATGAGAACAACTCAAGTTGTGAATAGGAAATGTGTTCCTTTATGGCTGGCAGGATCAACTGGGGACATCTCGTTATCTAGCTCTGTCGTGGAGTCTGTAGCCTCAAATAGGATGGAAATGGAGAATGCTCTTAGGGGATGGAAAAAACCCCAGAAAATTCAATGTTGAGCCAGGATAAACAGTACTGTAAAAGAAGGCATGATTGCTTCCGAGTGTGCAGTTTTCTTGACTTGAAAACACAACTCAGTTTTTAGTGCGTATCCTCTACATAGATTATACTAAATGCAAGCTTTGTGCTGAGCTGAAATCTTGAAATCCTTGGTTGATTATTTGCCTCATGTGATGAATTAGGCGATGCTGAAATTCGGATCCATTTAAAAATAATGTTGATCACGTTCATTTCAGTTCACTTTTTCAATTGGTTTTTACCCTCAACCTTTGACATTGGAGCAGCTGTGAATATCAGACTTATTTAGAACAGTACCGCTTCACTTCATGAAAAAAGAAAAGTAGTTTTTCTAAAGTTAATTGCGTTAAGCTTCCAGCTTGCTCAGATACATAGTTTCAGTTCCATTTCATGGAACTTTTTAGCTTTCTCTTTTTTTTTTATATCACATAATCCATTTTAAGGGGGACTAGACAGGGAGAGGCTCTAACCAGTTCAGCCAACATGTTCAAACATCATAAACTAGCAGTGTTGAAGAATTCTTATTTTTTAAAGGGCTAACATGGAATGTAAATCCATAGAGGCAAGTAAGAAAATTTACTGAAGCTTTCTGAAATGAATTGCCTCCGTAAGTCCTCACTGATTTTTCAGGTCTTACTATTTGGTTGATTGGGACTTTTTGTGTTGTTGTTTTTTGGTTTTATTTTTTAGGGTTTTTAAACCTGGTTCTTCTTTCCATGAAAAGGAAAGGGCAGTTTGCACCCTGTGTTCTGCATAGATAATATTAGTGCATTTGTTTAGATGACTTTGTTAGGCCCTAGGTTGATAGTTTTTTGAAATGTCCAAATGTGAGTGGGTAACATGATTTGAAAATTGTTGCTAAAAAATTAATATATTCTAAATGATGACGATTTCTTTGAACTGTGTAGGCTGCTGATCAGAAATCCTAAGTTGGATGTCTGATTTTCCTAACTTTTTGTTCAGATTCAATGGGAGTTTGGTAGAATTGACAATATTGAAGGAAGGCTAAAAAGTAGAGCATGATGTTTGCTATGAATGTGTTACTGCATTAATATGTGCACATACTGAAACATGTGTGGGTGTGCATCTGCCTGTATTTGTTTTTCTTCCTAGTCGAACTTCGCAATGGGACGTTTTCCAAGCACCTGTAGGAAGTGTTATATGCTGGATTTTGGCTTGGCACGACAATTTACCAACTCATGTGGGGATGTCAGACCAGTAAGATTTTTTTTTTTTTCCACAATTGTCAATTTGATTAATTGAAAATGGTAATATGCTGTCTTTTCTTCTGGAGTTGCAATGAACTGAGAACTGATCTGAGCAGGACAAACGTCATCCCAGATTGGCAGTGCCACGTGATTTATTGATTATATTAAGAGATTGGCAGTTTGGAATGAATCAGGTTTCTAATTTTTTGGCTTGAGGCGGAGTGCATAAGCTTACCTTTTGGTTTGGAAAATCAAGCGACAAATAGGTTTTCAGTAGATATTCAAGTAATATGCTAGAACTGAATTTCAATTGATATTATGTATTGCATTAAAACCCCCAAATACCTATGTAGGAGAGAAAAGTCAAACACTAAATTGAATCTATACTCTTCCAAAAGAGAAAATCTGAATAATTAAGACATTAACAGGACACTTATTATAATATATAACAGGACATAGTTAAGTGTCGTTCCTGTATTCCCGTGAGATAAGTATATTGATGAGGACATTATGATTTTAAGTACAGTAGAACCTCCCTAATTCAGTGGCAGGGAGTCCTTTTGTGATTTTCAAAGTTTGAAAAGGAGCAAGTCAGTGTCATGGTGCAATGATTTTCAAGTTTATTTTGCCTGAGAATTTCGGAAAGTGACAAATTTGTGTGTGCAGATTATGAGGTATGTGAATCAGTAAGGTAAATTAGTAGAGTTCTGCTGTATATTTCTTCAGCCATAATGCTGGACACTGCAATGAAAGCAAAGAGCAGGGAGACCAACAGAGTGGCTGCTGCTGTTGGAAAGGTGAGCTAAACATTTTTAAGTAGTTGTATAAATCTATTTATTTATTTATCAGTGTTCTTGTCATGTTCTGTATGTTTGGCTTCTTATGATGTTTTTGAACTGACCTATAATTTCAAAAAGAAAACAATTCCCAAGATTCTGGAATTTCTATTTATATATAAATATATATATATATGTGTATACATACCAACAGTAGTATTTGCAGAAAAAAATAGGTGATAACATAAAATTTAACATTTCTGCTATTCTTTCTTTTGTAGCAACTTAGCTCTTGCCTTTAGTTTTTCATTGCAGTGCCCTACAGTGTAACTGAAGTAATTCTTCAACTTAATCTGTTTGGAGTATTCTGACAGTGTAATACTTATTAGCAGAGTAGTGGTGAGGTGGAAAAAGAAAGACAGTAGTTTTGTTTGTACTTAATAATAAGAAATGGCTCTGGTATAGATAGCAACCTAACTCTTGGCCTTGCTTACTAATAAAATCTATTAATATTTTCATTAAATGTGCTATGTGCTTCTCCTTAAGGCTATCCTTCTTCTAAACTTCATTAGATTTCTTCAGCAGATAACCTGCAAATAACCTGGAACAATGTAAAAGCATCTTCTCCAAAAACCATAGTACTCTATTGGTAAGAACCTGAGCCTTAGTTAAGATTGATTATCATTTTTTTATGCTAAGCCTAATTTTCTATATGCCCATGTTTTCTAGATTCCAGTCCCGTTGAGGCTTTACGTATCAACCCCGAGTGTTTGAATTTTCACAATGTGTTCTAAAAGAATCAGAAGTTTTGGAAATTATTAGTATCAGATTTTAGTCCTTTGTCAGCTTTGTATTTCCCCCAACGTTAAGGAATTCCTGGTGGCTGTAAATCTCTCTGTTCAACTCAGAAAGATGAGGAGGCTTATATGGCTACTGTTGAAAGCAGAAAATTTTGACAGGACTATATTTCCTTCTAAGTATACCACTGGGTAGCACAGGCATTCCAACAAGTGGAGATAAAAAATTGAGTTTGCTTCAAGACGAGTAGAGAAATTGTGCATTTTTTTGACAAAAGGCACCTTAGACTGGCAAGGGAGTTGAGACTAAAAGGCAGTTGTAAGACTAAATTATCAGGTTTTGAAACTAAAAGGCAATTAGAAGAATAAATGATCATAATTTTTGTAGTATTAATCTTGTTGTTCATATAGGCAGTATTCACTTAACCAAAATTCAAACAGGAAGGTGAAAATGGGTCCTTTTGGTGAGGAAGACAGTTCTATTTCATGAAATCAGATCAAGAAGCAAAGAGGAAATGACAAATTGTCCAACCATTAAACTACCCATCATTAGGACCCTAGTTAATTCCAGTACCTAGTACCAAAGCAGGGGAATACAGCAGTTTCATACAACTTCAGTGTGACAAGGTACTCTTGTCTCAAATCTGTTATAAAAAGAGGAATTACAAGACTTGGAAATCCATGGTTTTATTCCAGTATTTGACTGAACTGTGCTGGTGGCTACTGATAGGGTCAATCACCCCATTCAGCCCTGTCTGCATTTCTGCTAAGCCTGTGCTTATTCTGATTTTCTTCTTTCGTCTCCTCTCTGGTTTCCTTTCTACATCCAGCTCCTTGTATTGCATCATTCCCAGTTACACCAGTTTCTCGTCTTGTGGCGGTTTTGGTGATCACTGGAATGGTACAATGCAACTAAGTGAAATTTTCTTTGCTCTCAATTTCTTTTCTTTGCACCACAATGAAACCTGAAGGCATTCTGAAGAAGTGAGAGTAAAGAAATTCAGGCTGTTGCGGTTCTGGATTGAATTATGCCCCATGACAGATAGAATATTTGGAGAAATTAGATGCCCCGATTCAAACAAGGTTATACTGAGTTTGTGTGAATTTTTGTTTTTCAGAAGCTCACGCATAATCGGTTTTGGATAGCTGGTAGAATATTCCTTGACATCATCATGGTACATTCTCAAATCCCTCCTTGTCTGTCTTCATCCCCAGGCATGCTGGGGATAGAGGCTTCCTACAAATTATTGAGGGGATTAATAACCAAAACAGACGTTTATTTCAGCTGAATTCAAGAGTAGTTTGAAATAATTTGCTGAATTAGAAGCAAACAGCTACAAAAACAGTAATCTAACCTGAAGAATTTCAGCTCTCAACTGGTAATATTCAGAAAGTTTCAAGAGGCTGAATGCAGGATCTTGTATGGAAAGTAGTGGCCCATGTGTAAGTGTAGATTTTGCTACAGGTACCATATATGTTGTGTTGACAGTGAAGTTCACAGGCAGCACTGCTAATGAGTCTGGATAAATTTTAATGAAGTTCCAGCATTATTCCAAGAGAAAATATTGATGGTTTAATGTACAAATGAAATTCATTCAGGTTAGGGAACTTAAATATTTTCAGTACTATCTGTAGTGATGATTTTTTTGTTTCACATTATTACAGTAGTTACCAAATATACCTGTTTTCATTGCAGAGAATGTGTCGATGATGCAGACACTTCCTACCACAGATGTGGCTCTCCCTCATCTTTTCTGTGGTGTACAGACCCATTCTGAACATTAATTTCTTCATGTGCACTTACCTGCCTATAATACTCCGCACTGTAGCCTGTGGAACTAAGTCTCCCGTGCATCATATTAGTTTAATTGCAGGGTTTTAATGAGTTATCACAGACTCTTCTGGACAAATTTTACAGTAGCATTGGATCTATTTGTGTTCACTGCAGTCTGTTTTCTCATGTTGCTGCCATTTGTTTCTGCCTTCCCAGAATGGCTGCAGAATTAAGTTAAAAGCAGCTCGATCTTCCATGATAAATTAAATTATTCTCTAGAGTGAATAGATGTTATTACAGCAAAAATTACTCCCAGGATTTTTGTGCACTAAAGGCAAACAAAGCCCGTCTTTAAGTACTGCTTATGAGTGTAATTTCTTTTTCTCCTTTGTGAGAGCACTGATTTCTTGCGTTCTCATTTAATTGTTGGTTATTGCCAGGGAGAAGTTTTAAAAGGAGGCATCTGACACATTAACTGGAATAAGGATGTGTTTTAATTTGTGATTAACAGTGAAATAAGGTTCATCTAATGGTTTTGTTTCTTCTGTTGTTTACCATAAGTAGTGTCTATTTCAAAACTTCAAAACAAATAAAGCTGCTCTGGTTTAGTCTGCTTTGAAATTAATGATGACTCCTGTATTAGTAAGTTGAAATTACTTGTTAAAAATATGCATTATTTAAAATTATCTAGAGTTCATAATATAATCAAGCTTGCAAAGAGAATTGTGTAGGTAGATGAGTCTATAATTGAAGGAAATTGTTTAGATTATCATAGAATTACAGATTGGTTTGGGTTGGAAGGGACTTTAGAGGTCATCTAGTTCCAACCCCCTGCTGTGGGCAGGGACACCTCCCACTAGACCAGGCTGCTCAAAGCGCCATCCAACCTTGCCTTGAACACCTGGCCTTGTCTTTAGTAAGAGCTGTTAGTATCTAGAATTCTAAAATTTCTGTAATTGTGTCATCAGAACTAATTTATAGTTTCTCCCACACCCTTGTAATAACAAGATACTGTCTACTGACACCTTTTCCCGTGCTGGTTTTTCTTCTCAGTGTTACTAGCTTTTGTCTTCTGCGATTCCTGTCACCTTCCTCTTTTCTCAGTGTTCTCCATTTGCCATTAATACAGGTCTTAAACCTGCATCCACATAGTTTCTGCCTCTTTTTCTTCGGTGGCAGTCTTCCTTTATCCGACATTCCTCTGGCTCCAGCAACGTTCACAGTTTTGTTTCAGGTTGTCTTTCTTGAGCATATCTGCTTTTTGCTTTATGTCCCCTCCTTTTCTCCTTGATCCTCAGATAGCCTCATTCATAAGCACGTTTTATTATCTCTAGGCTCATGATTCACTTCCATGATGTTCCTGTTCCACCACTGTTTCCCTCTATTCAAGCTCGAACTGTGTCATCTGTCTCTAGTATCTTTGTGAATATCTTGTGATGAGTTCAGACTCCACATGCTCTTAGTTGCTCCTTTCTCTTGTGGCAACCGCTCAATGCTGCTTCTGTCCCTAATCACTGCATGTGATACCATTTTCCTCTCACTGAGGCTTACTGGCAGTTTTGACTTGGTATGTCTTTACTTCCACTCCCTCTACATACCCTGAACGTTTTCTGTATAATGTGCACGTACATTCATATGTGTATGTATTTTTTTTTTTTACTTTAGGAACCTGAAGGTCAGACTTACCAGTATCCTGTTCTAGTATCCTCTGTCTGGTATGATAAACACAAGGTTTTTGCCTTGACAAACACCAAAATTGAGGGTGCTACTACAGACACAACTTGTGATTCGTTTTGTGTTACACTTCCAGAGTGCATCAAACAAGCTGCTTATTTTCACTTTTAAGACTCTTAAGGATCTTTGCCTGCACAGCCTTTTCATTCACAGTAAAGATAAGCAACAGTAATGCTGGTGACCTGCCTCCATTACCTTCTTCGTAATTTTTAAAGAGAAGGACTTCATTCTTTATTTCTACCTGTTCGTTATGTTGGAAAGGAGATTTCTGTAACCACCCAAAACTTCAGTTTTCTTTTAAATCTCTGCAAATAAATGAGAAAAGTATCGTTATTTTCTGCAGGACTTGAAAATAATCTTTGTTTGACCCTTAAAGCTTCAAATACAGTCTGTTTTGACCATAATTAATATTTAAAGTTTAAACAGAAAGCATTAAAAGCAAAAACCAGAATTTAGTGCCATTCTGTATGGAACTACACAAAGTTGGAGATAACACTGCGTATGGAAAAGGTTATCTTCTAATACAAGGAACCATACATGAGTGATAGGAAGTCTTAATTTGTTCATGTGCTATGTACATATTGCTTGCTTCTCATTTTGAAGTATTGAAAAAACTGATTTCAGCCTTGCATTTTAACTTTGGCTGTTGTTAGTTGTTTCTTACAGGTGGGTTTGGAAGGAGGATTTTTTTGTTGTCACTTTTCTTTCTGAGAAGTTGTGGTGCCTCCTTAGACTTCTTACCTGAAAGAAGGATCAAGGCAGAGAGCTTAGAATGAGAAAGCCTTTCCTGAAGATAATCCCAACTAATTCCATGAAGGGTTCAAGCTGCATGCCTTTATTAAAGGATCCCCCACAGTTTTGCTGTCATGCTTGTCCAATCCTAAGATGTCTCGGTTGTCATTTTCAGCGATGTTGTTAGTCTTCATACTACCCATTTTAGTGTCACACTCTGTGGTGATTTTGTGCGGTTAAAACCATGCTACTGGGCAATCCATTTGGCTGTAGGTGCTCCTGTCCAAATACTGTTTTGAAAAATGCAGGTTTAATATAAAGAGCTTCTCAGAGAGTAATATTTAAAGAACAGGAACTCCCAAGTGAGCAATTTCGTGGTTCAGCACTTGCAGTGCTCACAGTAGTTTTCATTGCATTTTGGAGTGTCACATGTGGCCTGTGAGGAGCAAGCAGTTTTTAGCCTACTTCACTGTTTTTTTTTTTCCCCAGTGGGATTTGCAATAGCATGATTTTTCACCCTTGAATTAGACTATCTGAATGACCTTCATTTGGTTTTCAGCAGCTGGGTGACAGTATGATTTTGAAAGTTTTAAGAAGAAAAAAAAAAGACTTGAGGAGATATATTGCAGTTTATCCACCTAGAATATGATGGAATCTGAGCAATTCCTCTGTAGGTATTAATGTCGTCTTTATTCTCACATTTTTGTATCCATCAAGACCCCTTTTTCAAGAACAGTACTCAACAGTCACAAAGCTTAAGCTTTTGATGTCAGGAAGCAGCTACTGATACAGGATGCTCTGATTTTTACATATATGAAGGACACAAATGATTCACATGAAGTATCTGTTTCTCTTCTTAATTATCAGTCAGGTTTTCCTAATTTATTAAGTAACTCAAGGATGTAACCAATGATGTGTTGTTGAGTAATCCGTTTCATCTGACCCAATCTTTGGATGCCAAGGGGCGGCATGGAGTTAGAGCAGAATTCCACCTCTTTTTAAAATTGAGAATAAATACTAGAAACACAGAAGCATATGGTTTTGTTTGTGAAAACTAGTATCAATTTTCTTCTTTGTTTTTCCTGGTTTCCCTTGTGCTTCTGTCACTGCACTTTTTTGCTTTTTTACATAAGCTTCTTTTCCCACATTGCAGCAGAAATAGCCTTTTATAGCTTCTCCACTGAACTACATAATTTCTTCCTCCAATGATATCAGAACTCTTTTTCAGAAAACAGTGAAATAATACAACTTCAGTGTATTTCCCAGATATTTTAGTTGTAGCTGTCTTTATTCCCTTCCCTACAATGTGAGAGTTTCTAAGTCTTATTTTTACGTATTGACTGCTTATGTAGTAAACTGTTATAAAGTTGGTAAAAAGGGATAAAATTGGTAATAAGTGTAATACAGCAACTGTTAGAGAAGGACCACTCTTTTCTGGTGTTTCGTAATCATTAACTGGACTGTAACTTTAAATTCAGCATCTTCTTTATGGGAAAATATCACCCCTCTTTATAAAGAAGAGTAAAGGTTCATTTCAGAAATTCAGAGAATTATTTTGAGATGCGATTTTATGTAATAAAAATGTTTGTGTTCAAGATTTATGAGTCTTCTCCAGTGTCCGAGTTCAGTGGCGAAAGGAAATACCATTATTGTTCATTCTAAGGACCCAGGGCTTTTAGTTTCTCTTGAGTTATTCAGGCAGCCGAGGCAGTTTCCCACTTGTTCCAGGTGTTAGCCTTAAAATGAAATAGTTGTTGCAGTTTTCTCATTCTAGTATCATTTTACTGCAGTGGACTGCTTCAGTTGGTAAATCTTCAAAACTGAAAGAAAAACAAATTAGCATAAAAATATAAAGCAGAAAAAAAAAGTATCACAACCTTTTTTCATGCTAAAGATAGTTCTCTGCTGGAAGAATTACTCTAAAATAAAGTGTTTTTTTAACTGCTGATTTTGAAATCACTTTATTTTAAGAAACTTGTCCTGTCTTGCAACTGTCTGAATGACTGTGTTTGTAAGGAGCTAACTTCAAGGAGAGAGGGATATGTCCTTTGTACCCCAGTAATGAGATGTATGTAAGATGTGTGAGCATACTGAAGAGAGTCGAGAAGGGTTGCAGTCCAATAAGTTGTATGATCTGACACTATTACCTGGTTAGCACTTTGAAGTCAGAAACGAACATTTATTGCAGCTTGCAGGAATATGAAGGATGTAAGAAAGGAAGTAGTGACAAATGTGTATCGTAGTGCTGCTTGGAACGTTGTAGAATAATTCACACTTGTTCAGAAATAAAAGATTATGTATGTAATGTTATTTTATATTTTCTGTTCAATTTACTAAACCTTGGTTTATTAGCTAAAGAACTTGAAGTGTAGCTTAAATGTATAAGGAAAAGACTTCTCAGGCAAGATATTGAAGGAAAATGCAAATGTCACATTCTAGATGTAGGTGGTACTAGCATTAAATGTCTTGGAATATAGGTGAAACGTACCTATTCTGCCACTTACTCTATTGTGAATTCACTTTAAGAGTAATAGGAAAAGGTACAACTCTTACAGTTAAGGTCTTCGGAGATATGTTGAACTATGTAACATAGAGCCCACTGTTTGCAGTGAATAGTTTTCATCTGGATTTTTTTTTGTGTACATGGAATCAGATTGAATGAATTGGTCCTAAAGAGCCAAATGCAATATCTGAAAAGTAAAATATCAGGCTCTAGTATAGTCTAGCAAAGTGAAAAACATATATAAACAAATGGCACATGAATGTATTTTTGTGCAACTATGCTGCTGTTCTCAGTGGTTTGAACCCTGGCTCTTTGTACATTTTATTTTTGTTTGCTTGGAACTTATTTTGACCACACATGCCCTTGGGATACCTTGAACAATGATACATGTGCAGCTGGGAATACAATGAAGCACATGGGAGTAGTGTATGTGTGTATAGGCTTTTGAAATTAAGTTTTATACGTTGAGGACAGTACTAGGATGTAGATGGCGTAGATGTAGAATTAAATTCTTAAATGGAAGTTGAGAAGGAAACATGGATTGGTGGGGGAGGAGCCTTGTCTGATGACAGAAAAGATTAGAAGAGAGAAAAATGTGTGTGGGAGGGAGGATGAAAACTGCTGCTGCTCATATAGGCTGTTAAAAGAAGGAAAGAGGAAACAGGGGCAAGGGAATACATTGTTGGAAAGAGGAAGCCAATAATTGAATTAATGATGTAGATAAGAATTGATTACTTCAAAGCAGGATAATTAGAATTTAATCGTGGGGAGGCTCTGTAATCATCAGGTAAATACACTTATCAGGGTGCAATTTTAGTATATTTATGAGATTCATAGTTTATTGTTTTTGAGAGTGTTGTCAAAGGGTTGTTTTACCTACTGTGTTGTTCCCCATTGCCCTAGTGATAGCTCAAGTATAACTAGTATCTGTTTTTTTCTTGAGACAAAGAATAAATGATTCTTTCTGAGTGTAAACCTAACTTCATACAGCCCTTCAGCTTACATGTCTCTATTTACATCATGATAATGGAAAATGAAGGTGTCAGCTGTGGGACAGAAATAGAAAACCTCAAGGGACAAAAAATGAAGGACACTTGCATTCTTACCACCATCAGTACTGCAGCTAGCTCTTGGGCAGTTGTCATCACTTCTGTTTGAAAGGAAGTGTTAATCACCATTGGGTTTTGAGGTACTATTAAACGTAACATTAAAAAAAAGGAAAAATAAAAAAGCCACTAGTTTTTGCTGTTAGACAAGCCTTTAAAAATTATTTTGAGGTCATAATTCTTCAAAAATTCATAAATTCAATCATCATTTATTATCAGAGTCCTGAGTTTTATGTAGACTTCAAGTTACAAATAACTGAACTGTATTTGTTTTACAAAGGAAATAGAATAATGTGCACAAGCCGAGCTGAAAAATCTAGGGAGAAACACAATGGCAAAACTATCCATAAAAACATGGTGTTTAGAGAAAAACCTTTTTAATCTGAAACATCTGTGTTTTTCTACTTGGTATACAACTCTCACTGACTGGCAGCCTAACAAATTGTTCAGATTAACAGCCAGTCCCCAGAGTCTGGTGATTTGGACTCAGCAGAGATGAACGAAGGAGAAAAACTCCTTTTTGCTTAGTTTGGAACGCAGGCTCCTCCTCTGACAGTATCCTAACTAGTTAAAAGGTGTTGTGAGGGGACTCTGTTTTGTGTGTGGAACTGTTGTATTTTTTGATAAATAAGGCTTCTTAAGTCAAAGAGAGAGTTACCCTATGACTCCCCCCTCTCTTGCCACCTTTCTCCTGCCCTTCCCAGTGACTAGATTTCTCATCCCCATAGGTTTGTTTAGCATGACCTTAATTTCAGGTGCCTAAACTTTCTTGTATTTATTTGAAATAAGTAAAAAAAATAAATATAAAAATTACATTTTTTAACATACATTAAGGAGGTTTACGGTATTTTAGATCTAACTCGCAAGATTTTTATCTTTTTTTTTCATCTGGAGATTTGAAATGCTAAACATTACAAAGCTGGGAAGTCCTGATTTTAGAACTAGGAAGTACAACACTGTTTTTTCTGATATGCTTTGCATTAAAGGAGTCACCAAACTCTTAGTCTAAATATTAAGAGTTCAAATCCAAAGGAGTATCCGCCAAAATTTTCTAAGGAGTTACTAATGCTCTTTACCGATGACCTGTCAGTAACAGAATTGCCTCTGGCTCCTAAAGCAGAAGATACACCAGCTGCTGGACAGTCTGACCCTTAGAAAAATGCATTGAAAGCAATTGTGAATGCAAATGTTTAGATTTTTATTGTCTAGGGAAGCAGTTACAAACCTTTTCACATCAAATGCTGAACATGTTATTCTGTTCAGATGTTTATGTACAAAATGAGGTAAGTGCTGCTTGCCTTTCTTCAGTGCCCTCAGGGTCTGAGGATTTTTCAGGAAATGAGCTTTTATCTTCGAGTTTCACTTCAGTATGGCTGATGGTGTCCTGGAAATTTACTTGAAGAAGCTGAATTCTTTAAAAAACAACAACAACCCACAATACAAACCTTCAAAAAACAAATCAAAACAAAAAAAATCCCTTCAGATAGTGCTGCACAGAAATTTTATCTATCAGAACAGAGTATGAAATATATTTCGAAAGCTCTCGATGTGTGTTGTACTTCAGTTAAATAGAGGGATAAAAGGGCATGCATTTCTTGTGTATTCATTCTTTTTTGTTTTTACTTCATGAAATGATTGTGCATTTGAATTATATATTGTTTCTTTTAATATTCTACATTGTCTTCATTGCTGAGAAGGACTAGAGAATACTTCCATCTTATCCATTAGAGTCATCTTGGCAAAAGAATTGTGGATTGTTAATTTCTGTGTTTGGAAGAGAATGTAGTTTTTTTGGTACTGAAGGAGTGGAAGCTGTATCTGTTAAATACTTTTTTATGATGAGTGAAAAAGTAAAAACTGAAGGAGCAATAGTGAAGTTACACTGTTGTAAGAAAAAAAGATCACAGCAAATCCTTTATCTTCTTGAGAGGCAATTTGTACCCACGGACTGCTTCAAGATGGATTGCTCGTATATGCTTCTCAACCTCCTTCTCCAGTCAATGCTGTTACAGCCTGATCTGCAAACATTGATATTATTTTAACAAAAAAAGTCTGAAAAGTGGTCCATGGATAGTACTGACTAAACCTGGTGCAGTTTTCTTTATTCGCCCCAGTGCCACTGATAATCTAGAATTTGAGTCAGTAACTACTCCTGAATAATAACGTGACTGCATGTATTTATTATAAATCAGAGGCGATATACTGGAAGCTGCTCAAGAATAGTTACTAAACATTGCATTCAGATTAAAATTTGGATTGAATTGAGACTGCCTATTAAATTTAAAGAATTGGTGGCACTTTGTTCAACTCCAGAAAGTTAGGAGACTTATCAGAATTTGGTTTTACTTAAAGAGCAGGAAGATAAATCTTTATCTTCAGTGATTTCTTGGTACATTCTCCACTTTGAGTGACACAGATTAAAGCAAAATCCAAGGATAACTAGGACAGGGTTTATGAGGACTTTATTAAATGACAGTGGATTATATGAAAAATAACCAAATAGTGCAAAAAGTTCCAGGGAGCTGTTTAAATTCATAGTGCTCCGTATTAGGCATATAATACGTAATTGGCTAAAATATGTTAACTGGTCTAAAAGGAGCTCTTTTCCTAACCTAAAACTGTTGAAAGCCAGGTGCTGCAGGGTAATGGTCCATGTCATGTTGTTAAATGTGCAGTTCAGTGGTTGTTTCATCCTGTTGAGAAGCATTTTTTTGCTGACATTTACCTTCTGCTATCTTTTCTCAGTAATGTTCTCTCACCATCCCCAACAGTACATTACACAGGGATGTGATTAGTCGAGGGTTGCATGTTTGCACCTCAACAAGTAAAATCACATTTAGTTTTCCTCTTGAAATCTTCTCATCTTCCTCTACTGCCTGTCTCATATTTTATGTGTATGGTCACTTAAACTTGCAATACAATTTTTGAGCTCCTCTTCTTCATTTCATTTTTATCTTCAAGTTGTCACTAAATCATATTATTTTCTCACTGAAACGTAGGCAAACTTCTCTAAAATTTATCCGCATGCCTTCTCTCTTGTGGTGAAGTTTTCATCAATCCTTAGGTTATTTCCTTACCAGTTATTGCAACAACTACTATACCAGAAGAAGAAGAACTCTTTTCGCTGCCACTCTTGTGTGAGTGGGTGAGACATTACTTGGGTCGTGTCTCTCTAATAATTGCAAAGGATTCTCTTCATTACTGCCCAGTAACACCATTACCCTTTCTGTCTCGCTGTTGTAGAAAGATTCAAATTATAGGAAGGATGATGGAGAAAGCAAAACGTGTTAGTAAATTCCTATCTGTTCAACAGTCCTTTGAGGCTTTTACACCTTGATATACTTTAGAATCAACCTTTCATAAGTTGTCTCTTTGCATTATCTTGCAACATGATTTTTTGGAGCAGGGAACTGACAAAAAGTTACTTTTCCTCCTCAGCATTTACATGAAAGCTGTGCACCGTGTACTGGACACCTCTATGCTAACGCTTACAGAGCAAAGACCTGGGCATGGTAAAATTTGGCATGAGAAGTTCCCAGGATGAAATGTCTGTAACAGCAATGCTAAATCACGATTTTTTTTTTATTTCTGAATTGCTTGTCTAATAAAGCCAAAAATTGTGAGAAAGACTGAACACAGTGAAGTCATGTCAGGCCGTCTAACTTGGTGGTGGTTCCTGCCCGTCCAATTCTTTAAACCAGCCTGCCGGGTCACTGTGGGTTCCTCCTAACTCTTCAGATTTTCCCTTCTTCCTTTCCAGGTCTGTGATTAGATTCCATGACACAAAGGAGAGGAGTGGAGCAAATGAGGTATCAGAAAATAATGTCTGTCCCTGTAGAGAGTTACACTGGGTCAGCTACTTCTTGAAATAGTTGCAAGAAGTATTTCTTCAAATCTATATGAAGGGAGGAAGAAGACGTGGCAGGGGTGTAATGCAACAAAGCTAAATTATGTCCAGTTTTTCATTGTTACCAGCTTACTGAGGGGTTTGACGTGATGGAATAGGTTGTAGTTTTAGCTTTTGAACCATAGGACAGGTATCCAAACCAAGTATTTGGAGATCAGCCTCCTAACACCCACCTTTCTTCACTTCAGCACTTCTTGGGAAGAATCAAGAGCTGGGACTGTAAAGCGTTAAAAATAAATAATAGTTTTGTACTGAACTCTCTATGAAATCAGCAGCAAGGCATGGAATGAACAAGAAATTAGAAGAATATTTTGAATCTTTAGTGTGTGAATCTTTATTTATTTGAATATTATTGAACATGGTGTGTGCTACAGCAGTTGGCAAAATCAGTTCAGCTATTATGGCACAAATGAAATTAAAAGAAGGAGCAATAGAGATATATAGAGATATATGTGATGTAATCAACTACTGAATACAATGCAGTAGGCTCCTTGAAATAGAGTTGGAAGCTGTTTGTTGTATGTTCTTTGCATCTAAAATAAATAATGAGTCAGAGGTAGTGTTGGAAGAGAGTTCTGGGGTAATTTTTTGAAAACGTAACTATCCTATTCCATGTCTATAAAATTAAGGTTTGTACATTTTGCTACTGTAGAACAAAGAAAACATCGAAAGAACAAATATTTTAAAATTATGTTTTCAGCTTTTCCTCACTAAATCTGCATCAGTCAGGCTACATATATTTTTGGAAATAGATGAGGTTTGCAAAATGTCCTTCTAAATTTTGAGCTAAGCATTTGATAGTTGTCAGCTTTTTAAAAAATAAGTTACTTGAAAAGTGCTTTGTTTCAGTAAATGGAGTTCTGTTGAAGAATCTGGGATGAATTGTTGCAGATTTATATTTTCTTTATAACTTTCAGTTCTCTAACAAAAGGATTGTTATATCAGAGCCATTCAATGCAAGACATAAACATACAGCAGCCTCATTCCTCAATAACCTATACATACTCCTTAAATCTTTTGTCATCTAAGTCAATGAAGACTGGAGCGTAATTAATCTTTTTTCTATTTTTTTTTTTCTTCTTAAATCCCAAGAGGAACTGAAGAAGGTTTAGTTTTTTATGTCAAGATGACCTACATGGAAAGGGTTCTTTTCTGGAGAGACTAAGACAAGAGCCCTTTGTTTTATTGGTTTTATAAGCAGTAATCTGCTTGGAAAATTATGACATTTCTGAATTGGGGATAACAAGAGGAAGACAGAGGAGTTAGTTTGTAGAGGTTTGTGCACACATTTTTTATGAAGAGATTAAAACAATTTTTTAGATTATTAGGTTTCCGAAGTTTTTGAAGTCATACATAGCTGTGTTATGCCTGCGCAGGTATAATAGTAGAGCTGTGCTACACCTACCGGTGTAACACTATTTATTATGTTTGTCTGCCATAACCTCCTTCAAGGGCAAAGAAGAAGATTATTGAAGGCACAATCTTTGAATGTGTACATGTAGCATTTTCAGCATCCGCTGAACGTGGTCCTTACAAGTTTGATTTCTTCTTTGACATAGAAGAAATGAAGGAAATCAGTGTTCTAGACAGACGACTGTTGTCTCCTGTGAGACAGAGCAAGGGGAGAAAGGCAAGTAGTGAGTTCATGTAAAAGCTGACAAAAGAACATTACGAATTGACTCGGAAGGTGACACGAGTAGGAAGGTTATGTGTATTCCACCTGTTGCAATATTATTTTGTAACATCTCTTTGGAATATTGCAATAATTAAGTGAAATGAAAAACAAGAAAATAATGTGTGGTTATTTCTTTGAGAGGAAGATTCTTTGTGACTTGGTATTTTGATTTTTGTGTGAAAAATAAAAAGAAAGCACAATCTGTTTGTATCCTGTTGATATATAGCGAAGTACGAAAAAGATTTAATTCTCATAATGCAATGCTTGGTAATTGCTGCGATTTTTTGTTTGGTTTTTTTCCTCCTTTCCTGCGGCGTGCAGAATATATCCAAATATGATCTATACAAACAATTATTGACCAGTTTAATTTAGAAGTTGTCGTGTCCTGTTTAGCAGTTTTATATTCTGATACAGCAATTCTTTTGTTTATTTATTTTGTGTTGAACTGGTAGATGCTCAGGGGGATGGGCTGTAGCAGTCTTTTAAAAAACATTTTTTCCACCAATATTGAATATTATCTTTGAAAAAAGCAAGTAATTCTTTGGATGGTGCAACTTAATGCTTTCCTGTGGTTTTGTGTGCTGCTTCCCTTATGACCTCCAAATTTCTTGGTATTTCCAGCCTCGTACTACACTTTACCTTTCTAACAATACTTAGTCGCAGTTTGGGGACTAGGCATGTGCTTACTTGCCATTGAAAGTGCTGAGTGACCAACCAATTGATGTCTCTTAAGATGGATGTGAGCCATTTTAATTTCATTTTAACTGCCTGCCTGCCTCTTTGTCAAGGCACTAATTTGGGTTCTGTCTTTAATCACCAATTTTCATTAAACTTGCAGGAACTGAAGGTCTTTGAGACCTGTCCTATTTGTTTGAAATTAAAAGATGTCATAGTGGAAAGACAGATGGTTTGGTCTAGTAAAATTTATTTCCTAGTGAAAATAGAAGCAAGCCAAAATCCAACCAGAAACTTTAGTTTCTAATTATTGCTGAGCTATGAACTAAATTCTCTGCTGAGTTATGAAAAAATATTTTAATAGTTTGAAAGAAGAAAAGTATGTTGTTTTATGTGCCTTAGCTCACTTGAGAACTTTTGCTTCTCATCCTTAGTTGAAAACAAGTCTACTACTGTACTGATGCAGCTCTTTGTGGTATTATCATTACAAATGCTAAATATGATCATTACAAAACAATAGAAATGAAGGTCTCAGTTCTGCAGTCTAAGAGCACAGGACTTCCCCTGAGGCAGAACAACTGTAAAATTTTTACTTATGGGGAGAAATAAGACAATATTCTGCTGTCTGGGGAAATTCTCTGCCAGAACATTAGCTGGTTTACGTAGTCTTCTTCCTCTTACAGCAGTCTCTGCTTCAGCTCCTCATAGAAGAAGAAGAAAAAAGATTGCACAAGGCAAAGCAGGCATAAGTGTGGCAGATTTATCCGGAGTGATTTTTCACTGCAGTAGGTTCAGGTTTGTGACAGACACTTAGGTTGTTACCACCTCCAGCCCACCAGACCTTTTGTCTGCTCATGAATCAGCTTTGGAACGATTGCCATTTTCGGCTAGCGCATCACATTGGCTAAGTAAACACTCCAGACTGAAAACTGAGTAGCTCAGGAGCTGGTTGGTGTATCAAATATTGCTGCCTTAAGAGGTGGTGATGCTCTTTATAGCACAGGCGGTTGGAGTTAAATTTTCATTTGTCACCACATGCCTGCTAGAACCCACGAGAGCAAAATTTAATTGCACTGCTTATTACCTAGCTTCTGCTGGAACTAGGTAGCATAGGATCAGACAACTGCAGTCAATTTTTGGAAATTACAACTTCTGTTTGGGTAGATCTGAGTCCAATACTCATATAATATTAATACTGAGTCCAAGTATCATGCCGACAACTGGTAGGAGATGGGTCAACGAAGAATTCTAATTGCAAGTACTCACCAGCGTCTGATGTGGTTTTTACAGAGAGCTAAAAGTGTGAGATTGAAGAGCTGTATATACTTTTGAGGGATCCCTACAACTTGAGAGAGCACCTGGATGTGGTGGTTGCTCCCAACCTGATAAGAAAAAAATAACCAAAAAACTGACACTAAATTTCAAGGGAAAAAAACAGGAGAATGTTGATTATGGCATTTGTCCTGGAAAGGAACATAGATGTGATCCGTTTTAATCGAGACTGTCAGTGGAATCCACAGATGTATTCAAGTGTAGGATTCAGCATCTCTTCAGCACAAATGCTCTTTACAGCTGTATGCTACAAAAATGCCATAGAGGCTGTTGGTTGTCTTAATAAGTCACCTGTAATGACTGAAAAAAAATGGACCTGTTAAGCTTTTTCTCAACAGGTAAATATTCTTTGCTTTAAGGAAGCTCAGCTGCTGCGATAGTATCTTTCTTAGATAAGGCATCTGGAAGGCAATACAATAAACAAATGTTTCTGCAAGACTCTTTTTTTGTTTATTTTCAGTTGGTGGCAGGTGAGCTCAGGTAGGAAAAATTTGGAGATGTCTAAAGAGAAAATTAGCATCATCAGTAATAGCAGAGAGGGAAGACAGGAAAAATTTGGAGGCGTCTAAAAAGAAATTAGCATGATCAGTAATAGCAGAGGGGAATTTTATTTGAAAAAATGTGGTGAATCATTCAGAAAGTTGCTATAGTTGTCTGTAATATTTCTGTTTTGTTCCATGAGCTGTTGTGAGATGCATGAAAAGCTCTGAAAGAGTTTCAGAAGTTTTGCACATGCTCAGAAATCTAAAAATTCTGTTCTGAATTGGGTAACCTGATTTAAGCTACTAGAGCCATTGTTCATGTTGTGATAGAATTAAGTTACTGTTGTCATGTGGCATTGCAATATCTATTAAGTATTGACACAATTAAATAGTGACCAGCTTCGTTACTAGAAGGTATTTCCTTGTGTCCTCAAAAATAACAGAGTTACATGTGCTCTGAAGTCAGATTTGTAGAAACCACACTTCAGGCAAGAGATTGTACAAGAGTTTATATATCCTTGCTGCGGGGAAGAATTCAGAATTCATTTAATGATGAGCTAATATATAGAAACAATATTCGTGCTTTTTTTTTTTGTTTTGTTCAAGTGATTCTCAGATAGTTGAAATCATCTTAGGACAAATACTTTCATAGGAGTCTCTAGGGTTGGCAGCGACTTTACCATTCAAAGGCAGGAGAGTTGGTACACAATGAAATTCGTCACATGGACTTTCCTCCCAGAGGACAGAGCTGGAATAGGTCAGATTGTTAGTTTTTGTGAACTGGATGGGATAATTTAGATTCAAAGTGCCATTTCTTACTGTTGTATGTCCTTATCAAGCAACTGGAATGTTTTCATTTCAGTTATCGAAGTAGAAATTGAAGTTGTCGTTAATGTATAATTGTCTAATTAGTTGTCTAATGTCATTATTCTCACAAGAGTGGAAATATTTAACTGAGTAAAACTGAATATATTCCTTCCTTTTAAACATTCAGACCAGAGGCTAAATACAGGAAGCGTTTGGTTTAATCTCCTGAAGCTTTATGCTCTTGGGATTTACTGAACTTGTATTCCTGGGTGTTTTAAAGTTAGGTTTTTAGTGCCCTTCTGAAAAAAGCGTGTTTCATCAAACTGCATCTTTTTGGAATTTTACCTGTGTTTTGATTGTCTAGGCAGCAAAGCTATATTATTCTTGCTTGAATGGTTTGTCATCTTCAGAACTAAGAAGGAAACTTAAGGCCTTTTTCTGAAAAATTTAGTTTCTCCTAAAATTTAACACTTCCAAAGCATTTTGAGCTTTTCTTTTTATGATTGCGTGGTACCGTAAAATTTCTGCAGCTACAGTGTTATGGTTCATTTCAGGGTAATGTTCAGTATGGAGTATGAGATAGTCACAAAATGTAAGAGAACTCAATTGTCTGTCCTGCCTGGACACAAAATGTGTTCCAAGCACCATTTAAACTTTATTATAACGTGCAAAAACTAAGATTTATGGAATGTCATCTGAGAATCTGTTCACGTTAAGGCTATCCTGGAAAATATTCTCCACCTTAACTAACGCTGGGCCGGCTCCCATCGTACCTCTCCAGCAGACGTTGCTAGTGTGGGCTCTTCAATCCTATTTAAAGATGTCGCTGCATAGTCCTGTCCCAGCAATGGCAGCTCCTGACATATCTCAGTGATAACTCTCAGTGTAGCCTCTCTTGGTGGGTAAGAAGAAACATATGTAGGTGAGGAGAGACTGAAGTGTTTTGTCTGAACGGGGTACTATGTATTGTGGTTATCTTTGTGTGTCTAGCTAACCAGGCTTTTCAATATATTGTACAAAGTTTTTTAAAATTTTAGGAATTGTCTGGGGCAGGCAGACAGATCACCAGTACCCCTGTAAGTACAAGGCAGAGGTGAGGCAGGTAATTCAAGTTTCTTGCATTTACTGTTAGAGGAAGCAAAGAGAATTATTAATTGAGAAGCTGAGACTGCGTAGAAGAAAGTCCGTTTAGCAGTTCTGGCAGTTCTGTCTATATTGAGTGATTAATTAAGGGGATAACATAGGTTGGATATCTTTTTTTAAGCAAAGCAATAACACCACGGTTTGATTTTTTTTTTTTAAATTCTATGTGTGTAGTAATTATGACTAGTATAAATCACATAATTATTTTTGTAACATTTTATCTGAAGAAAAGAAGGATGGGAAAATACATTCAGTGGTTAAAAACCACCAATTGACTTATGATCATACAATATCTAGAGTGTCAGGGAGGAAATGCTGGTATTCAGAAAACAGAAAAGAAAGGAGTGTTTTTAATTGGTGCCTGTAGTGCAACCCTTGCTATTTATTGCTCAGCCACAGTTTTGAGACTAACCTGTGGCTTTCTCTGCTTTTGAAATTTTTTAAAAAATTGATTGTTTTGCTAGCACATTTCAAAAAATGTGGTCTGTTCATACCACATAAAAATGGTGTGTTTTAGCAAAGTGGAGGAAATCATGATGGTTAAGATCCTGTTAGGATTTAAAAACTCAAACTTCGAAGAGTTAAAACACAGAAATAACTTCATTATTGGAGAAAAAAAGAGAGATAGGTCTGCCATGTAGGTTTCTTGAGGGATGAGGTAACCGCGACTTGATGCTTCTGGAGAACAAACCCAGACATAAATAGATAGTTGCAAAAACTGTGAATCTATGTCGTTTTGTGGTGCCTACTTGGATTTCCGCTGAGAACTCGTAGAAAAATTGAAACTCGTAGTAAATTGAAGTGAAATAAAAAGTCTCAAATGACATTTGTTGTGGCTCCCTACTCACTTTGTAAGTGCTTGCTTAAGTAGTCACAGGGTTTATTTCGGACAATAAGAATCTTTTTGGTTTTCTGTTCTTTGACAGCCACGAGCTGTTGCTGGTTTTCGAGGAACAGTACGGTACGCGTCAATCAATGCTCATAGAAACAGAGTGAGTATCTCGATCTACATCGTATCCATCTCATGGACCTGAAAGTAATCAGTAATGAAATTGCTCTTGATCTCCTTTTTTTGTATTCGGAAATGTGTAATTGTTATGTAGAAATTAATACCTACAGATCTTGCGAAAGGATGATAGATTTTACACTAGCTGCAGGTAAAAAAAAGTTCTTGTAGAAATAGTAATGATTTTAATAGATAGCTTAGGTGTTCAGTTGTATGTTAATATATTAAAAAGGTGAAGTTACTGAGGTCTGTAAAATACATAACGTCATCTTAACTTGGTGTATGTATATCATCTTAACTTGATAAATGAGGGAAATCTGAATCAACAGCTCTTCCAGTATAGAGATTTGCAATGTTATTTTAACACACTTCAACTTCTGGTTTGTTGTTCTGTGTCTTCTATGGAAATTTGCTTACATGTTTCTACTTCGAATACTTGCTGGATTTAATGATAGAAACTTCTTTTGCAGTATTGGTTAGATTTATTTTTATATGTAACAATTTAAGTCTCCAAAGCAGTAAAGAATCTATCTTCCCTTTTGTCTTCTAGGTATTTCTAAGATGCATTAGAATAATATTTCTTTTTCACAGGAAATGGGGCGGCACGATGACCTCTGGTCCCTGTTCTACATGTTGGTGGAGTTTGTGGTTGGCCAGCTGCCTTGGAGGAAAATAAAAGACAAGGTAAACCTAGAAGTGAACCAAAATAGCAAGAGAGAGATTTACTTCTGGACTGCAAAGGGATGCTGTGATTTAGATTCCACTAAGAATCACTGGTTCATAAATTTTGCCATTATGTTTTCCAGTGTTTTCTAGTGTTACTCTAGTTCTCGTTGCTAGTGTCATAGTATAAAAAGCAATCAAGTTTTGTGAACTCTTCCAGGCAGGAAGTGGATTGTGCTTCCAGTTTGCAGATCTTTTAAAAGGCAGAAGTGTTTATATGCAACTTATGTAATTTTCCTGTTTTCACTTGAGTACTTTTTGATTTCACCTATCACCCATTTAGAATTTCTTATCTATTTTGATTACTTGTGAAATAGGCATTTCTCACTTGTTAGTGAACAAAAGTGAATGTATCGATGTGCAGTAGTGCCTTTAATCATATATCGCATGTGAGGTGTGTGAAGAGACAGCATCTCTGTCTAATTAGCCAGTCGTTTCTTCTTTCAACTTCAAAAGAAGTTAGTTTGAAATAAGGTTACTCTGATGTAGTTTATTACTTCTGATTTACTCACACTAAACAGGATTTATTCATCTTACGCAGCATTCTGTGATGACCAAATACACACCAAAAAGTGACTGAACTTCAAGTTATGCAATAGGGTGTTTAAACCTTTTAACTTTTTTCGAAGGGTGCAGGTGTGTAATGACAGCACTTGATAGCAGGCAGCATTCAAACAGAGGAGAAAATTTGAAGATTGAACGTTATTTTGCATGTGTTCTGAGAGCAATGACGGGATCCCTTCTCTTGCTATCTGATGAAGAATGTCTCTCCGCAGTATTATTCAGTGTAACGTACTTACTTATCTTTCTGGCCAGTAGTGTGTTGAAGGGCTGTAAGATACAAGATCAATGTGTGGTAGCAGAGAATGAAGGTATGTTAATGTTTGTTGTGTTTTTTACTCCTAGGAGCAAGTAGGCTCCATTAAAGAAAGGTACGAGCACAGACTTATGTTGAAACATCTTCCTCAAGAATCAACATCTTTCTGGATCACATTTCTAATTTAGATTATTTTACAAAGCCTGATTATCAGGTAAACATTTTTACTATTTTCCCTTTCTGATTTTTAAATAGGAGAATTTTATGCTATTTCATGTTCAGTTTCCTTTGATTTCATTGTGTAGTCTTGATAAGGATTATAGATTGTGCCACCATGAAGTTATTGTAATGACTGTTGTAGTTCCTACTGTAATAGAAGCTTCACGGTTTGAAGAGATTTTTTTGTTTTGTTTTTTTTTTCATTTGGGAAGAGTAAGGTAATTAAGTTTCTAAAAGCAATTGACATTTGCTTTGCAGTCAGTATTCTATTAGGACTGGGTGCTATCCTACTGTTAAGGGTTAGGGCTGGGCTGGCCGCTAGATAAGTGATGACAGATACTCCCTGTTAGCCCCTCTCCCTTCCCAAAGGGCAAGGGAAAAGGGAATAAGGGAGAGAGACTTATGGATTGAAAAAGAAAACTAAAACAGCTTTAATGAAACCATAACAATAAAAAGAGAAGATAATACTGGTAAGAAAGTAATGAAAATAATGAAATATATACAAAACCAATATCAAAACTCTGCCAATGGCAATCACCACTGGTGCTGGAGAACAGGCAGCGCCAGGGAAGTCCCAGGCTGGACTCAACCTCCGAGGTGAACTGGATTCAGGAGCTGGATTTGGGAACTGGATTCAGGAACTCATGGTTCAGGACTGAAGAGTGGATGGATTCCTCCTCAGACAGTGGGCACTGAAGAAGAGGCCTTACCTCTTGCAACCCCTCAGCGTTATACCAAATATGACGTACGGAATGGAATACTTTGATCAGGTTTGGGTCGCCTGTCCTTTTTGCTCCTCTCCAGAGGCACTACATTTTTGGACAGGGACCCCAAGTGCCTGGGTTCTTTGCCATCCAAGTCGATGGTATCAGCCTCGTTATCCCAGCACCAGCAACCAGGTGGTGAGTGGCTCACCTTCATGATGGCTGCAGTCCTTCCTCACATTTTACAACTCCTTCCTAAAAACTGGACAACTACCTCTGGTTCTGACTCCTCTCCCTCCAATGGTTTTGCTTTAGAAGGACCCTCCATTGCATCTTCATCATCCGTCACTGGGCAATCTGACTTTTTCAGGTTTTTTTTCTGGTCACAAGGGCATCGCCCTTCACCTCTCGTTCCAATTTCTCCTCCTCTGATGGTTCTGCTTGAGAAGGGACCCCTCCCAGATCATCCTTCATTATCCTTGGCTGCAGTGCAGCTACAGTGCTCATGCTCAGAGTCTGAGTAACAGCACTGCTTGTGGTTGGAGTTTCGGTAGCTGTGGTGCTTGTGGTTGGAGTTTAAGTAGTGGCAGTGCTCACGGAAGGGGTTCATGGGGTCCAGGTAGCTGCAGTGTGTTGTGGTAAAGGCTCATGGGGTCTGAGTAGCAGCAGTACCTGTTGCTGAAGCAGCATAAAACCCGTGCCTGCACCAGTATTTAATCTGACACCACGCATCCAGGAGAATCAATAAATTCAACAATACACCCATGACATTTAGATAGTAATAACCGTATCCCGAATCCTCAAAATCTAGTGGAACCACTTTGTCATAAAAGGCAGAAGCATTAAATTCCCAAGGTAAAACTGAAAGTGTAATTAGTAACAAAATTCAGTGTGCGGCGCCCGAGGCACACAGGGAAATTCGTTGCCCAGTTCATCACAGAGTACGAGTATTGAACACCACAGCGTTGATAAACCGCAGATAAACACTAACACCAAGTAACCAGTAACACAGCGCATAGGGCAGGTGAGGCAGCATTACAGCCCTGAACTCTGGCACAAACTCAAAAAAGACACAATATTTCATTGCACTCATTAACAACATGATCACAGAATCACAGAATGTCAGGGATTGGAAGGGACCTCGAAAGATCATCAAGTCCAATCCCCCTGCCAGAGCAGGGACGCCTAGATTATGCTACATAGGAACGTGTCCAGGCAGGTCTTGAATGTCTCCAGAGAAGGAGACTCCACAACCTCCCTGGGCAGCCTGTTCCAGTGTTCCGTCACCCTCGCTGAGAAGTTTCTTCTCGAGTTTAAGCGGAACCTCTTATGTTCCAGTTTCAGCCCATTACCCCTTGTCCCATCATTGGTTGTCACCGAGAAGAGCCTGGCTCCATCCTCGTGACACTCACCCTTGATATATTTGTAAACATTAATGAGGTCACCCCTCAGCCTCCTCTTCTCCAAACTAAAGAGCCCCAGCTCCCTCAGTCTTTTCTCATAAGGGAGATGCTCCACTCCCTTAATCATCCTAGTTGCCCTGTGCTGGACTCTCTCCAGCAGTTCCCTGTCTTTCTTGAACTGAGGGGCCCAGAACTGGACACAGTATTCCAGATGGGGTCTCACCAGGGCAGAGTAGAGGGGAAGGAGAACCTCTCTCGACCTACTAACCACCCCCCTTCTAATACACCCCAGGATGCCACTGGCCTTCCTGGCCACAAGGGCACACTGCTGGCTCATGGTCATCCTGCTGTCCACCAAGACTCGCAGGTTCCTTTCCCCTACGCTGCTCTCTAATAAGTCATTCCCCAACTTATACTGGAACCTGAGGTTGATGTCAGCAGTTAATTTTATTTTCCAACCCTTTGAGACTCTCAAAGTTCAAGATCTGATATTCTCTCAACTGAGTGAACCAGAATTCAAACTATTTAGGCAATCTGTCAGAGCTGGGGACCAGTTTATCTGTGAAGGGTTAGGGCTGTGGGCTGGCCACTAGATGAGTGATGACAGATGTTCTCTATTAACCCTTCTCTGTTCCCAAAGGGGAAGGGAAGAGGGGAGAAAGATTTATGGATGGAAAAAGAAAACTGAAACAGCTTTTATGAAACAATAGCAATAAAAAGAGAAGGTAATACTGGTGAGAAAATAATGAAATACGTACAAATATATACAAAACCAATATTAAAACTCCCCCGACGGCAATCGTCCCTGGTGCTGCAGAACAGGCAGCGCCAGGGAAGTCCCAGGCTGGGCGCTGCAGCTGAGGGGAACTGCATTCAGGAGCTGGATTTGGGAACTGGATTCAGAAACTCACAGATTGAAGAATGGATGGAGCTTTAACCCTTGTGATCCTTCAGCTTTATACAGAATACGACATATATAGAACGGAATGGAATACTTTGTTGGTCAGGTTTGGGTCACTTGCCCTGTCTCCTCCTCCCCAGAGGTGCGACTGCCCTGCAAAAACCTGCCATTAACTTCACAAAGTGCAGTCTGTTAGAAGAGACTGAGCTGAAAAGTAAAATAACTGAACAGGGAATTGGTTCTGTTTTAGCTCAGACCAGGACACTGACTATCATAGCCTCCAGTGGGTGCTCCTTAAGTTAAATTGACCAGATTTTTTTCTCAGTAATAGAATCTCAGCACCTACTATATATACAGCTGGAGCTGTATATACATGAAGCCATGGTGAATGGGTTTTTTAAACTGAACTATTGCCTGAGCAGATCACCAGAAAACTAGTAATTTTTTCTTTGTTTAAAGAGAGTATTGCCTGCTGAAATGGACAGCCTCAACTCGATGATCCAGTGACAGGTGCTGAGAGGACATGCTGTAGAATATGTGTCTTATTCACTCACATTGACCTGTGATTTAACAATAAATAAAACTCAAAAGGCAGAACTTTGTTCTATACCAGTATGGGAAAAGCAGCAGATAAATGCTCAGGAAAAGCAATGAGATAGAGGCCGAACATTTTTTCAATCTCGAACTGTGGGAGAAGTTGAACGGATCATACATCACACCATGAGAAGTTGTTCCTGTGGCTCCCACAAACACAGATTTCTGTTGGCTTCCCCCTTTTCTTGAGCTCTCTACCTCTGCAAAACCAGAAGGAATAGTTGTCGGCTGGTGTGCAAGCTGAATTGGTTCAACGGAATAAATAAACCATTGTGACTAATACTGAAATTGTAACTTTGATAACAGTGATTCCTGTGCTTCACTCGGGAATATTAAACAGGGAATTTGATATATTTAAGATTTAAAATAAGAACTGAAAATCTCAAGGGTTAACTAATTTCCTCTAAGTGTCTTTCTGTAAATATACTGGTATGTTCTGCACATTTACAAAAATAAATTAATTTTTGTGCAAAAATTTGAACGTAAAAAATGTTGTTATGAATACACAGAATGCTCGGTGTTCCTGAAGGGTAGCTTAGCTTTTTTCCTTTTCTATTACAAATTTCCATGCAGTTCACAATTAAGTCAGGAAAATGATTAAGCAAGTTTTGAGTGCCTTGATAGATGGCACATGATAGATGAATCAGATTTATTTTCTTCTACAGTGAAAACTACTGATTGCAGAAATTTTCACGTTGCATAGAAAAAGCTTGATTGCAGACTGGTAAATATGTCTTATTTTCACTATGCATCCTGAATGAGAAAACATACACCAGCATATTTTCGCAAAGCCTTTCTCTGTGGTCTACTTCTATCTAACACAGCACATGCACTCAGGGATTTATGTGATACCAGGATGGAGTTTCTCCACGATAGAAAGAGCCCAATAATTTCCAGCCCTCTGATTGTTCATGGAACTTGTGCAGTTGTGTAGCTGCAGCCTGAGCCTCCTGACACACTCCTGCTCACGTGCTTTAGACCAGAGCAAGGTGATTTTATTTAGAGAGGTGAGAAAATGCTTGACTTTCCTTGGTCATTTAAGCCCCGGTCTCTCTTAAGTAGTATTTGTCATAGCAATGCTAGTCATGGGAACATACCATTCTTTGTTCATATTTGTGGTTCAGCACTGAATGAGAGTGTACATGATCAGGGTCCCTGCTTTGAAGAGTTTACAGTCTAAAAAGTTTGTGACGTAGGCCCAGAATCCACCTTTGATTTGGCAATGCCAGATATCTTTATTTTATTCTGGTGTTTATGCACACGTTGCCTCAGCCTCCTGACATTATAAAGCATTTTAGTTTGTATTTTGCATTATAGTAGAAATTGTAGAAAAGTTTAAAGAATGACCTTAAAAATTGCTTCAGAGGGATGATTTACAGGAAGAGGAGAATAAAGGAGAATATATATGGGACAGAGTGACCTTAGATTGGAAGAAAAAAAGTGGAAACTAGAGTTTTAGCTTTTAGGGAAAAAATGGAATTTTGGAGAAGTTAGAGTAAGTGATAATGTGACTAGTATGAGACAAAGGATTTTTTTTCACACAGAGAGGAAAGTAAGTGCAATTTCTTGCTCTGTCATGGGCACAAATTGTTCTAGGTGCTTTTTCGTAGCATAAAATTAGGGTGCAAGGCTTCCAATGTGACACTTCTATGGAATGAAAGTCAGCATTAGATAAAGTAAATGATACACGGTTCAAAATTATAGATACGTATTAATTAGCAGATCAGTATCCTTCCCTATGTACTCCTCGTTTGTGTCCTTTGTTTCTAATGATGTTATGGAATGTATTCCAGTTTCTTCCTCAGCTGGAGAGCTGTTGGATGCTGTTGTGCTGAAATGTAGTCAAGCCTCTGTGTGTGTGTTTCTGATTTTTTATGGAAGCCTCTGGTGTGCCTTTACCTCTCTTTACTGAGAAAAACACAAATGTGTTGGTTTGGTGTTCTTTTAAGAAATAAAACAGAATTTTGCATATCTTGACTTTGAAACCATGGAAGGTGAGAAATGGTTGATACAAAGAACTGTTTTCTCTTTCTGGAAAATTGTCGTCGGTCAAAACCTTAAAGAGACATATTGAAGTATTATAGGAGGATGTTTCTCAATTGCTTGGCCTCCTAGGAAAGAATGAAGCTTATTTTTTCTTTTTTTCTTCCTTTTTAGCTTCTCATGTCTGTGTTTGACAACAGCATGAAAACGTTTGGGGTTATTGAAAGTGACCCTTTTGACTGGGAGAAGAGTGGAACTGACGGCCCTCTGACAACAACAACAACTTCAACCACACCTCAGTTGCACACTCGTCTGACTCCAGCTGCAATTGGGTATGTAAACACACTGTGGTCAATTAGAAAGCAGCTGCAGAGTACCAAAGGGAAAGAATTAGGTAACTTAGGGTTTTTTTTTCTGCAGGATGTCAAATAAATAGAGGAGTGGAGATTTGGGAACATTTGAAGCATTTCCGTTTTTAGGGTTCCTGTTTTTACGAGCTGCAATTCCCATAACTTTGAAAAGTGAATGGATCTTTGTAGGACATTTGGAAATAGATTTGGCTCATGTTTAAAATAATATTTAAAGTGGTCCTTGAGACCTTCTGTAATTAAATAAGTTGGACAAGATGTGATATTTAATAATACCCATAATAATCATCTTAGGAGATTGGAGAATGGAAGAGGTGTTTATGGGTGAGAGGGAAGCCTTTGTACCCATTCTAGGCCTTGAGTACATCGATTTTTTTATCTGAGAGTCGCAAAGGTTGCGATATGAGAGTTTTGACAGAGTAGTGAGGCTGAAAACCACCAGAATTTCATGTTGGCTTGCCTGCAGTTAACAAGTTTGGTGCCTGTAAACAAATGGCTTTTAGTCAATATTCTAACCATTTATGTTTTAGGAATAGCATTGCTTCCGTTTCAGATACTGAGGTAAGCCTTACCCCTCTTTAGTCCTAAATTAATGGGACTACAGAACTTGAATTCAAATGTAATGCCTTGTTGGCATTATGCTTATGTTTTTATTACCAGTAATAAATGGACCAAAATAGCACTTCGATAAGAACAGTGATTAAAACTACATTTAGTTTGCTGAGTGATCTCTTTTCCTCACATAGTATGTTTTTTTGTTCTATTGAATTTTGGGGAAAAGTAAACTATATTATGAAAGTTGCCATTAGTTTTGTGTTTTTAATAGAAAAATGTGTAGAAGACTCAGGAGCAGGACATGATCGCTAACAAATTTTCTCAAAAGTTGCTTTGAAAACATTCAAAAAACCAGCTTTTAAGTGATAGTTTTTTGATTTACAACTTATGTGCCTAAATTAAAGAAACACAAATTGTGAAAGCCAAGAAGCAGGGTTTTTTTATATTAAATCATTTGCATAAATTTAGTTTTCTATAGAAGCATGACTTTGCTTGTAATTATTTGCTTGCTCTTTCTTTTAATAGAATAGAAAATAATTTAGAGTAGAAAATAATTTTGAGAAACATTGTTAGAGTCTCAAAATTTTTACCTTTCCATTTTTTTAAACTACTTTTGTAGAATTGCCAATGCCACTCCTATCCCAGGAGATCTGCTACGAGAAAACACAGATGAAGTGTTCCCTGGTGAACAGCTCAGTGATGGAGAGAATGGAATTCCAGTTGGTGTCTCACCAGAGAAACTGCCTGGATCCCCTGGACATCAGCGTCCTCAGGAAAAAGACGTTTGGGAGGAAATGGATGCAAACAGAAACAAAATAAAGCGAGGGATCTGTAAGGTACTTGCAAATTTGCATTGTGAAGACCATATTTGAACAGTTTCCTGTCATCATAGTGCACATAAGATATAATTAATAATGCAGTCTGGCTGATATTGATTAGACAGAAGGATGAAAGACAGCAAGATTTATGGTAGGGCTAACACATTTTCTTAGAGCAGTTTGCGTACTGGAACAAGCAGATAAGAATTTGGGCCTTGTGCCACGTTATCACGTCTTTATGATGAACAGTAGATTACTGATAATTTGAAATTCTTTGCAGTGTATTCATATTCATGTTCTTCAGTTGGAATTTTGATCTTGCTCCCTGAATGAAATCAAGGCAAAATTCCTGCATCTTGCTTGGGCAGAGGTTAGATACTGAATATACATAAAGCGGTTTAATGTTGTTCTTCAGCTGACAGATTGGCAGCATGATTGGCAGTATCCATTTAATTCGCTTGCTGTTTTTGTCTCTTTATGACATTTGTTTGTTCTGATCCAAAGAAGTTCACGGGCTAGTCTTTAGAAGAGAATGCTGCTTAGTTTTGAAAAGTGATCTCTGAAAAGTGGTTCCTGTCTCCCTTGCTCACAATCACATTCATACTCGGACAAATGTAGCCCTGTTTCTTGATATAATAATGTTTTGTACACGATGAGGGATCCAACATTGAAATGTTCTTAGGAGAGCTGTCTAGTTTTGAGGCTGTTACTTCTTGTTTAGAGAAGAAAAAAATGTATTGTGGGAAAGAATAAGGCATGATACCTATTTTCAAATGTGCTTATTTGTTTATTGGTTTTGTGGGTTTTTTTTTACGAAAGAGGGAGAAAAGAGATTGCTCTGGTTTAAACAAAGGCAGATGCTATTAGTTATACCTGTTGAAACTAAGGATGATCATAATTTCCCAGTTCTAAATCGTGTCTAGTTAGTACACAAATTGAAATGCAGTTAGACTAAAACAGAGTTCTAAGTCACAGAAATATCTAGTAGGTTTAATGTTTAACAGTTATATGCTAAAGAAAATCATAAAGACAGCTTGGAAGCTAACTTCTCTTTAATAAGACCACTTGATTGCAAAGCAAACTGAAGCTGCTACTGAGTACTGGTTTTTAGACTATTATTGAAGAAAATCTCAGAGATGGATGTCAAATATCAGAGTAAATTTAAGTGTATTGCTGGGGTTTGAGACTCCTGTTCTCAGACCTACCCAGAACTAGTATATTACTAGTGTTTTGTCTGCTGTAAGTGTGTGAAGACCACATCTAAACTACCTTAACTACGGCATCAACTTAAGGACCATTCCAACTACAAATTGGCTTATCACAGGCTCCAAACCCGGATGGTATTGACCACATAGTATCTTGTCTTCCTCTGTTTTGCTGCTCCTAGTGAGTTATGTTTTTTACTTTACTTTTTGCACAGGCTGCCACAGAGGAAGAAAACAGCCATGGGCCAGTGAATGGCATGCTTAATGCACCGAGTCTCGGTTCTCCGATTCGTGTTCGCTCTGAGACCACCCAACTGGACAGAGAAGCCCCACTGGTGCGAAAGTTACGTTCAATTCACAGCTTTGAACTGGAGAAGCGTCTGACATTGGAGTCAAAGCCAGACACTGATAAATTTCTTGAGACCTGGTAAAGAAATTACTTTATTCTGACACTTCGATCTTTTCAGGATGTGTGGTTAAGATAATATCTTTTGCCTCTGCCATGCGAAAACCTGGAATGGAGCTGCTGAGTTAGGCTTATGTGAGCTACAGCAAAATATTATGTTCGTAAAACTGCTTGATTAACGGAATTCACCACTTCGCATCTTCTTTAAATAAAGATTAGTGCAAGTATACAGTTAAAATTGGACTTCCACACTTGAGACTTCTTTAAGACCTAGCAGTGTCATCGTTCTGCGTATTACCTTTTTCTTCAGTGAGATACTCTTGACAGTCAGTACAGTTCATCCTAAGTAAGAGTGATGATATCAGGTGCTCAATAGAGGTAGCATGAGATTAGGTTATATGACATGAGGAGGACAGTTTACAAGTGAGTTTTGAAGTCAGAAATCTACCTACATGCAGCAGGTTTAGGTATGCCCAGAGGTGTTTCACAACTATAAAAAAATCTTGGTTCAAGACTGAGGACTTAAAATGGAATTTGAAGGTGAAGAATATACAGATGTATGAGGACAGATTCCATCAATTTGCTGAAGATAACTGAGATGCTAACGGCGCCAAAATCCTTCATTTAGAAGGGAGTTTAGGAATTTGAATTTACTCGATGAAGCAATTTATGCAATGCATAAATAAGGAATCAATCAAAACAATAACATTTTTCTTGAAAGCATCTGCAGACTACTGTTGGGGACATCCATTCTTCTGTTCTGCTTTGAGTCTCTGCTTTGTGGTGTAAATTAAGTACAGTGTACCTCTGGTGGTGGCCTCACCGCTGAGTTGGTATCCACTCACTATTCTCCTTTTCAATAATTACATTTACAATACAATATGATATGTTACAATTACACTTACAATATGTGCAAGCTTCTAAGACTGCCTGTTTTTACTTGACATCAGAGTTGTCTCAAACTGCAGGTCTTTCAACCATTGTAGATAATTCTAAAATACGGCAACAATTTTTAATATAAATCTAGTTTTTCTCTGCTGAAAAAAATCAAACATAGCTTACGTTATTTAATTAAATCTTAACTAATTCAGATATTGACTTCTTTTCTTAAGTTTGGAGAAGATACAGAAAGACTTGAATGCTGCGAAAGAGACTCCTGTTGCTGCTGTTCCTCCTCTTCCTCAGAAAACACCCGTTCCTGCTCCTGCGACTGCCCGCACAGACCATGTTTGGCACTATGATGAAGAGTATCTTCCAGATGCTTCAAAGCCTGCGTCAGCTGATTCTCCAGAACATGTGGATGGTGTTATTAGCAATGGATTTGTAGCTGTCAACTTAAGCTCCTGCAGGCAGGAGGTTGATTCTAAGGAGTGGGTGATAATAGATAAGGAACGGGACTTGCAGGACTTCAGGACAAATGAAGCTTTAGGGCACAAAGTGACTGGAAGTCCCTCAGATGAAGAGCCAGAGGTACTGCATGTGCTAGAGGAGTCACCTCAAGAAGAGCAGCCCAGACAGAGTGGTTGGGCAGCAAACGGCACCCATGTCCAGAACCAAGCTTCTGGGGTGGAGCTTGTTCTAGCCACGGAGTGTCATCCTCCTGCTTCCGAACAGTTTACAGATAAATTGGAACTTCTGTCCGGAGCTGCAGGACAGCTTCTTGCAGCCACCCCTACAAGTCCTATGGAAGCTCAAGCAGAAGGAGCTCTCACTCCGGTAAGAGAAACGGTCTCTGTTCCATTGAACCTCTCAGTGTTTGGAATTATATGATGAGATAGTAATGGAAAAGGCAGTGCCTAAAATGCAATGGTGTAGCAGAAAATCCTAGTTGCATTAGCCATGGGGCTCGATTCTTGAGCAGTAGTCTTCCATGTTCTGTTACACGAGTATTTACATTCTCCCATGGAAGAAGTGACTATTAGTTTTGCAGGTACAATCCACGAACTGACCTCGATTAAAAAAAAAGAAAATACAAAAAATTTGATATTTATATATGTATTATATATACATATGTAATATAGATATAAAGAAGCTCCTTATGCAGTAATTACTAATTAGTGAGACACGTGCAAATACATATTTGCAGTGCATCGACATTAAATGACAATGAATATGTAAAGTATCGTGCTACAATATGTCATGTGTTTAAGGAAAAGCCTAAATGGCTGACGTTTAGGAAATAGAGTTACTTGCTCTGCCTGTCATTGATGTAGGTTTTCTTTTGGAATTCCTTTTGTTTCTTCCTGTTCCTTCTGAAATTTCTAATGGTTCTTACACTTTCTACTCACTGTTAGAAATGGTTGCTACTTCTCACTTTCAAGATAATTCTGCAACTACTACTTTTTTCCCAGAATTCTCTCTTCACTAAGACACATTGCTTTGCTTCCATTGCATCCTCTTCTTTTTTGTGTTTCTCCATCTTTTCCAAAAGGTTTTTATTTGCACAC
The DNA here is from genome assembly GCA_020746105.1 of Trogon surrucura. Classification (NCBI taxonomy): domain Eukaryota; kingdom Metazoa; phylum Chordata; class Aves; order Trogoniformes; family Trogonidae; genus Trogon; species Trogon surrucura. The sequence goes on along the minus strand of CM036623.1, from coordinate 12,376,486 downwards.
TTTTTTCCTCTGCTGTCACTGATTCTAAGCAAAGACTTCTTTTGCTTTACTTAAGGAGGAAGTGAAATTAATGGCTAAATAATTGGGAACCAGCTCCTGGTTTTATTTCTCCCCTTTTCTCAGTAGATACTGTGTCATCAATGATATAAAGATCAATTCTGTCAAGACCCTTTGAGCCAAGAAACCTGACTCTACTTCTCTCTCACTTAAATCCACTTTTGTAAAAGTTACAGCCAGCTCATTAGAAACTTGCCACCAATCACACACTTATTATAAGGTGTTGAAATATCTTTTACGGTAAAAATGAACTATTCAGTATAATTAACTATAGCTATACAGAAAAAAATTCTAATACACCCATGTTCTCATGGAAAATGCAAGATTGTATCTTTCATACAAGGTTATATTTAGGTAACATACTTTGTGAATTATGTAGTTTATAGAAGATTCATTTTGCATGATTCAGAATACAGAACTGTGTTAAACAACAGAAGGTTTTTGAGATTTAAGGTGAAATGTTAGTTGCATGGAAGAGTTTTTGATGGATTAGAAACCTGTAAAGGTGAAAAAGTAGTTTAAATGGCTCAGTTGTTTTCAGTTGTTCCATTTTTGTATTTTAATGTTAGTTTTAGTAAACTAGACAAGAGCAACCCTTAGTCCTTTACAAAATAGCAATTATCAGTTGTTTTCATTTCGAAAGCCCTTGAAAGCACACTTGCAATTTTGTATGCTGATGCATTGTCCCACTTTGTACAAATTTGGCACTTTGGGGGAAATTGCCGTTTTACTTAAAACTGTAAGTAAGAATGATATGAATATCATGTAGTACAGTGCAAATAATGGACAACATCTTTGTCTGGAGAGAAAGAAACTTCTGAGCATGGGAGCAGAAATTATAAGAAGAAATACTGGTTGAAGCAGACGCTGGGGTGAGATTATATTTTAATCTGGTTTTCAAGCAGGTAAAGGATATTTGTCATGACCTCAAAAATGGGAGAAATGAATATGGTTTATATTATCCTGGAAGGGCAGGTAGTGCTGTAACAGCAAGAGGAATGGCAGGAAGGAACTTGCTGTTTTGAACGTGAATCACCTGGGATTGAAAATACAAATTGAGCTGGGTATAGAGAAAATAGAAAATGTTTGGCTGATTTAGAAGCTGGGAGCAACGTGTGTCTGTGCGGTGTGTCCATTCCGATTGCGATGGCAATTTGTGGTAGTCTTCTTCATCAGCCTTTAAAAGCCAAACAAAGCCCCGGAGGATATTTGGAGGTGAGTTCTTCTTTCTATTCTTTGTAGATGGCATTTTACTTCATAAAAGATACTGAAATATTTCTCGAGGTGGGTAGTAGAGCCTCTTTGTTTGTCTTGGTGAGTGTCGTAGTCACTTCCCAGGGAGAGAGTATATATATTCCTCTTCATGCAGTAGCTCTCTCTATTCCAGAACCCTGGTGACTTTAGAGCTATTTGGTAGAGTCCTTCTTCCTCAGAGCAGTTACCATCTGAAACTGGTTTTGAATGTGATCCTTGTTTGTGGATCAGATGTTCTTACTCTTCAGTAGTTTTATCTAGGTAGCGCCTTCGTGACGATAACAATAATGGGCAAAGGGTCGTATTTTACTTTTCTGCTGATTTAATTATGTATAGCAGCAGTTACTAAGAGCAGATTTGGATCCAAGCACATAAGCTTAGGACCATAAGTCAAATTACTTTAGTGTTACTAAAAGGGGTTGAAAATATGTGTTGAAATTATAGTACTATAATAACTTAACGTAATTTCTGAAACAGTTTACTTTTTTCAAACAGCATGAAACTCTAGGACATGTCAGCATTCATGTTCGTTGTGCTTATGAATATAAGTCCTGTAAAGATTTCTAGTGACTTGCTTCACTGTCACTTAGGGGAAAGTATGATGGATTGTATTCTTTGAGCTTATTCTGATAAGTTTCTTAAATATTCAATTACTTCACAGTGGTGAATGAGTAAGATAGTTTTCCTTTTTTTGTGTATTTTTTAATTTTACTTTGATTTTGCTTCTTTAATTCTTTCAGGGCTTTATTGCTCACTATTTAAGTAGTAAGTAATAACAAGGATATTTCTGTATGAATAACTGATGGTTCATAACTCACCTGTGATTTTATTTTCTCCTGAAGGAAAGGAATTGCTAGTCTGCAGTCCTTCCATTTGTAGATAAATGCTTTTCCTGAAACTGTGTGTACATGGACTTCCTGTAATTGATGATAATATAATTTCTAACTTGTTTCACACAGCATCAGTGTTCTAATAAGAATATAAAGTTGTTGCAGCTCAGGAAGAAAACCTGAACTCAAAATAATGAGAGAAAAATGTGTAAGTTATGAGCTTGGGGATGAGTGAGTTTCAGGCATAAAAAAGTGCAACAAATGATGCTCTGTTATGAAAAAAAAAAAAAGCTTTCAAGGAAGAGAGCTAATTTTCATCTTACTGGTGATGGTTTTCCAACTGCAATACAGATCCTGTGTGCTACCAGCAAATACCAGGCGTAGGCACGTGGCCCTGTTTCTGTTGAACTCTTGACAGCACGCTGGGGCCTGTGTGCTGACTTCATGCTTTTCTAACGGCTTGCTCTCGACTTTGGCTGCAGGAGGGGCCGACAAGACACTATTTGCTGTAATATCTGCTGGTGTGAAGTTAATCTGTCAAAAGAATTGGAGCTGATCTGGATTAATGGTGAATTATATACTGGAGCAGCACTTTGCAGCATCCAGCTCCAGTTTTGTTCTCCTTGCTGTGGTACTAAGAGCCTAAAGCTGGACTTGCTGTGGTGTTGCTCCATGGCCTCATTAATTTACTGGGCTTGTGTTGCATCGCAGCGCACTCTGTACAGTGATTGCAGAAAACTTTGCAACGTGTATTTGTCAAGCAGATATTTCAGCAAAGAAGTAATAATGGAGCTGAAGAAACTGAATTTGTAACAGCTAATTCCATTGTCATCTTCAGTTTGAATTAAACAAGAGTTTGCTCTGGTCACACTTAGTTGACAACCTAATAGAATATAAATATATATATTTATATACATGCTTGTAGAAGAGGTTTCACTGTGCAAATCTATTTCTTTTTATTATTTAGAAATATTGCTGAAATTAGCATTTTGTACATTGCGGTGCTAGTACTTTCTATCAAAAAAATACTAGCATTTTTATAAAAACCCAGCTCTTAAATTTCCATTTATATATATGTTCGGAGTCATTTAAATTTCATGTATCCTCCATGCTCAGGTGCTGTTTTTATGAGACACTGGAAATACTTTTTCTTCTTTTCTGGTTGAGAGAGCTATATGCATTATAGGAACTGAAGTTTTAGGATTGACGTTTTCATTGAAAACTGAAATGCGTGATAGGTGCTCTCTCTTTCCAAGGAATACAGGTTAGAATTGCAAAAACAGAAAATCACCCTCATAAAGCTTGCAAAAAGTTTCTGTATCCCTAGTTTTCATGGGTTTGTCTTACTATACTTTGAATAAAGAATTGCAAACTGTGTATGACAATCTCATTTACAGGTATTTAGAAATGTCACCATCATATATTTATTCAGCGCTGGAAAAGGTCTTGGAAAGAATCAGTTGATTTCAGAGTTGTCAAAGCTATGGTTTCATTAGAATCATCAGTAACCAATTTGAAAATGTACTTGCTCTAAAATTTTTAGTCTGAATCACTTTGACTTTACAATTTCTGTTTGGTTTTTAGTTGTTTTTTTGTTTTGGTTTTTTTTTCTAAATGCTTGAGTGATGTGCTTCGAGATGAAGCAGTTGTTCGTGGATTGTCCAGGCCAGTGTATCCTTCAAGTTCAATCCCATATTTGGGAAATTCCATCAAAATTGTTTAGTGTTAGTCTTACTGCTTGATCCTGTCAGCTGTGGTTCTTAATATACGCTCCTATAGCTGTAGCTGTGCAAGGGATGCGTGTGCTAAAAATGCGGTGATCTCGGAGAACGGTGTTGCAGGGATGTGCTAAGCAGTTGCAAGGGCTAGTCAGCAAGCAACGAGCTTGTGTATGCAATGTCCTTGGAACTGACGGTGCTCATTTATAGAATCTGCCCTAGATTGTTACCGACTGATCTGGTGTGAAGGTAGGAGCCAAATAGAGAAAGGATGCTGGCTTTTGAGTTCATTTAAAAATCAGTGGAAAATGCAAGGGCTTAAGATACCTCTTAAATTGTGAACTTTTAGCCTGTGAGGGAGTCGGGAACACAGTCTTCTAAGAAAATGCATTGAGGCAAGACGTATGCAAGAATTATCAAAACACTGATTTTTTTTTTTAAACCTTATTTTCTTCCCCACCATATTGTTCTCACAGCTCAACTCATCTCACATGCTGCATTTCTCCACTCCAAGAATTTCAAGTCCCATCCTCCGCACCATGAGCCCTATAGCCTATCTATCCATCCACCCGGACCCTCTGAAAGAGGCTGGTTTACCAAGGAGTCAGTCAGCTGAGAGCCACTCCTCTTCCTCCCGCTCAACTGGTCGTAGGCAGCTTCCTGTCATTCCCTGTGGCAACAAGCTCCCCCCTGTCATTCGCATCTCAAAAGCACAACTTCAGCAGGTGAATAAGCCTTGTCTTCATTGAAGTGACCGCCTTGTGGCGGTCCTCTGCGAAGTTTAACATTTTCAGTTGCTCTGCGCAGCCCGGTCGTAGGCATATGCTGGTCATACTGCTGTACACAACATCCTGAAAAACAGCTTGAAAGATCAAGTTAGGGAATAAGAAATGGATCGTGTTCAGGAATAGTCAGGAATACTCTGTGCAGAAGCTATACTGCTCCACTTAGAAGAGCTAAAATTGAGTGTTTGAAGAGCTGTTACTCAGATTATGATCTGGAGCACCAAGCATCTCTGGCTGTTCTGGAAGATAGATTCTCTTCCTCAGAGGAATTTTCTTTTGAAAAAAGTAGGATTATAAAATCTAGAAAACAGATTTGGGCTTCTTTCAAACCTAGGAACAGAATCTCTTTTTTAATGTATTCCTGTCATCAGTGCCAGGTGGATTTTGAATTGGGAGCACATATTAGGATTTGGACTACGTTAAATGATTTTAATGTGAGAAAAAGGGATCCAGAGATAGTCAAATTGCTACTGTGGGAGTGAACAAATAATGAGTTGTTCCACTGCTTGCGGTATACAAGGCAAAGATGGCAATTACCAGGGATCGTAGCTAATGGAAAATGTCACTAGAGAAAGGGGACTTTTTGTGGGTTTGTATTCCCAGTTTCATTTCAATATGAAAAAGATGAAGGCTTAGAATGAAAACTGAAGTTAACCATGGTTTGTGCATTAGTCACAAAAATTCTGAGATTGGCTAAGCAGCATGAGCTTGCATTGATGGGTAAAGCAGTATGACATAGCATTAATGCGTAAGACCGTAACATATCATTATCATTTTACCATTAATATTTCATTTGGGTTATATTTTGTGTTGCCTTTTATTTCCAATATATTTTTTCAGTATAAATATTTCTATGTGAAAGACTGACTTTTTTTTTTTTCAGTGGAGCATGCACAGGAGTATTGATATTAGAAGTAATCCGTCAACATTAGCTTCTTTCAAACTTCCATAGATCAGTGGTGAGTTATAACAAGGCAAACAAAGTTGCTAGTGAATTTCTGTCAGCATTTTGTCTGTAAACTCAAAAAGCAGTGTTTTTTCTTCCGTGACTCCTAGCTGCTTTTTACCTGAATATAAAAAAATAATTCTGCCCTCGATGCAAGGAAACAGACAAACAGTAGTTCCCAGATACTCATTACTGAGAACTTGATGGGAAACCAAAATACCACATTCTTCATGATGACTGACATGTTGAATAGGGAAAAGGAGTTAGGAGAAATTAACTCATTAAAAGTGAAGCCTTGGTATTTTTCAGGATTAGTTTGTAACCCAGGATGCATAATTGGTTTTGCCTGTGTATCTACGATTTAAATTTTCCAATCAGAATGTATTGCAGGTATAATTAGCAAACTGCTCGCCATACTCATAGGCAGTAGGTTGGCACAGAAGGGCTTCTCTGGCTTCCTTATTACCCAGCAAGTGAATACAGCTGCAATATTAATAGGGGCTGCAAAGTGATAGAGTTCCTTGTCATGTGAAAGGGTTGGAAATGTGCCAGGTGCTGCTACTGAGTGGAGTGAGGATTGTGTGTATCATTCTCAACCTCTTCTTGTTACCTGATAAGTCCACGACTGCTGTGTCCCTTGTCAAGCTGTGATTTTGCAAGTCCTTACTCTGAGAGCTTTTCATTTGCTGTGGAAGCTACAAGCACGTGATTCTTTAGTTCATTGCACCAATGAGGGCCTCATGTGCTTTATGTCTCACTGAAGAACTGAAACACATTTGCAAGTCCTTCTCTTTTCTGCAGCGCCACAGTAGTGTTAGGTATCTAGCAAGCTAGAAGTTCCAACAGCATGAAAGATTAATGTGCATGTTAATAACCTAAAGCTTTTTTCAAGTTAAATATTAAATAGAATATTAATGCCATTCTATATTACCCTGTATAGATATTCGATACTGAACGTATTTTCACTTATTTCCTGCTGTTTGCAATTTGGTTCAGCATTCATAACTAATGAATTGCACAGGTTGGGGCTCTGTGCTCTTGAATTTAGTTTCACGTATTAAAAAATGCTAGATATGTTCCTGAAATCAAGGAAATGGATTTTGTTTCCTGACTGGTGAGTGAGGGTTTAGGAACTGTAACCCACCTGAAGGGAGGTTGTAGAGAGGCGGGGATTGGTCTGTTCTCCCTAGTGGAGAGTGATAAGATGAGAGGAAATGGATTTAAATTGTGCCAGGGGTGGCTCAGGTTAGGTATTAGGAAGAATTTCTATACTGAAAGGGTTGTCAGCCATTGGAAGAGGCTGCCCAGGGAGGTGGTTGAGTCACCGTCCCTGGAGGCATTTAAGAGACAGGGGGATGTTGCGTTGAGGGGAATTGTTTAGCCAGTTGTTAGAGCTGGGACAAAGGCTGGACTCGATGATCTTCTAGGTCTCTTCCAGCTGAAACTATTCTATGATTCTATGATTCTTCCAGTCTGGCATCAGATAGAGGAGGTAATAAAATGTCTCTGTATTCTCTGCTCACTAGTGCAGAGAAGCTACAGGACGTAGGGCTACCTTTATTTGTTCTGTAGAGATCTCCCCTCTTGACACACATATATTATGGAAGAGAATTGGAGTATTTTGCTTCAAAGCTCTTTAGTAATGCAACTTGAAGCATAAAGAAAGAGTCTGGGAGCTGACAAAAACCAGAGTGAATTCTTTGACTGTACTTGAATCTGAAGAGTGAGGCTAGAGTGCTGTTAGCATCTTTTTCCTCTATAGCATGGTCGAATTGTAGAGCAAATCCTCTTGAAACATAACCTTTGTCTTTCTTCCTGTGAATTTTTCAGCCAGATAACTTCTCTGAACTTTACTCCTTAGAGGATTGTTGTGTGTGGTCAGTGGAAAATAAGGTGCAAGTGCAGCAAGTACTGCCCTGGGCTGGGTGTGAAGGGGTTGCTTAGGCAGACATTGTGCCAAATGTGTAACTGTGTGTCTTGAGTAACAACCAAAATCAGTGAACTCAGATTTTGATCCTCAGCTCTAATTTTTCAATAAGACAGTGAACACCTCTTCTAGCCCCAACAGCCATACTTCTAAAACAGCTGCTGTACAGGAAGGTGCAGCCCTTAACAAAAGGGGATTCCAGTTCCGTGTATCATTCTGGCATATTTTCATTTTTTGATGTGCTTGATAAGATGTATACAAGGGGGCTAATTTTAGTTGTAATGATTTTGTGGCTATTCATTGCATTGGAGAAGGATGATCTGTGTCTCTCAGGTTAAGCGATCAGACTCTCTTACGTTTAAATTTTCTCAAATTTTTACCTTACCAGAACATTAAAAATTATTTTGTAGTTGTATAGTTACACTGTTAGTTACAAAATGCTCTGAAATCTTCCTACACAAGATGCTATGGAAATTCAAACCATCATATTCATATCCAAAATGAGAAATAATATACTGATCTGAGTTGAAAAAATTTACCTTAATTTTTAAGCATCTCACTGGAATTCAGGGACCTATGGAAGAATAAGGTAAGACTTATTGACATATGTTCAAGGGGTATTTAGAGAAAGAATATGTATCCCTTATAATTGTCATTTTATTTTGGATGTTCTAGGTTTATGAACCAGGAGTGCATGTAAATGTCATTAATGTTGCCATTTTTTGTGAACCGATTTTGGCAGGTTTCACTGGTCTGCAATAGCAAGAGATGAACGTTCACAATGTTTTTTACATTTTAACAATCCCTTTTAGAGCCACAAGTAAACAAACAAAACCCAAAAGATGCTCCTCTCTTGTTACAGTGTTCTTCAAAATTGTTTTTAATTTGTCAGTGGCATTAAGCTGAAATTGTCATGTGCGTTAGGACTGCCTTAGAGCTCAGTGAGTTTAAAGTGTAGTTTAGCATTGTACCTATCCATTAAAAATGTCAGGAATAGATGTATTTTTCCTAAAACCTCTTCAGAATTTGACTTTCAAGATATGGTATGTTATCAAATAGATGTGTCCTGGAAGGAAAAGAGAGAAAGTTTTTCTCTTTTCAGTGAGCCTTTTTTTTTGCTGCTGCTGTGATCAAAGTTGATTGTAGCAAAAAGGGTTTCCAATGTCAGGGTTTGCAGAATTATTATGCACTCAGTTCTCTATCCTGATAGAAGCTATATTGAGTCGGCATGAGGTTTTTCCCAGGAGGCTGCTAATATTACAACGTTGAGTTGAATCAGGGTAGAAATTCCAAGGAGCTCCTAGCTACAGCAGCTGTTTCGTATGCAGTAGATTGATTTTGTTAAGCAGGGAAAATGTGCAGAGGTTATGCCATCTCATAAATGACAGGGTTAACTGTTCATAACTGTTAATTTTTTTCACTAAATTTTACCCTGAAAATTAAGCTGCTGTGATGTTACTGCCCTCACTCATCACCAGTAAAAGTAAGTGTATGGTAGTGCTTATGACCAGATTCAAAGGCAAGCTCGGATTCAGAATTTTTACTGGTTTGGGTTGTTACTGTTAGGTTCTTGAAAGGCAGTTGACATATCATCTCTGCTACAGTGTCCCTATTTCCTTCATTAGAAAGTTCCTCTATGTATGTAAATTTTCATACAAAATCACATAGGATGAGGAATATCAGAAGACATTATTTTAGAAGAAGAAAGAGGATGTCTGGAAGACATACATAAGCTGATGGATTTCTCCTATTCTTTTAAGCAACTGGATTTTACATTGATGATGATGTTGCTGGAACAGTTTTCATCAACAAACTCTCTATTTGTTGCTTTTATCGAAGTGGCTGAGGCAATTGCTTGATACGTAGAAATCTAAATTCTGCCTCCAAGGCTTAGTAAAGTCTTTTGTCTGAAGGAGGAAAATTCTTTGGGCATGCCTCTTTCACTTCAGCCTTTGGTATAAAGAAGAATTAAAAATAACATTATGCGGGCATAGCTGTTCTTTCAGTGGAAACTTTCCAGGTTGTAACTTAAGGAATTAACAGTTGAGGTCAGTATGAATGTCTTAATTTTTCTCGAATAGTGTGTTGCAGGTAGAGAACACATCCATTTTTAATGACGGAACTCTCTTGGCCATTCTCCTACTGAAGGTTTCACTATCACAAGCAGCAGGAAAGTCATAGTGAAGGTCAGATGGTAATTAGCCGTGAAGTGGAGGCCTCTAATATTTCTAAACTACCACTACGGAATTTTGAAACTGTTTCAGTTCAAGTTATTATTCAGATTTCTAGTATTTGGCAATTCTGTGCTATTGCTCTACATGAACCACAGGTAGATGTGTTCACTTATTACCTGACTACAAAACCTGGAGCTGCTCTGACGGCTTTCAGGCAGCTTCTAAACACAAAACATGTTAAATGTAGAAAGCTTACAAATTCTCTGGTGACATACCTCAAATTAATAATACCAGACTAGCAACCAAACAGAAACAGAATAAACCCATAGCGCCCTTATAAAGTGTTTTTAAGGAGCTTAAATACCTGACTGGCAGCATGCATTAGACTGTAGATCACTCGAGCGCTTGGATGGAATCAGCTGTGTCGTAACTACTTTCACGGAGCTGTGCTTTGATCATTGCTCCTGTTCACGGCGACAAACCTATGTAACGTAACAGGCTGCCAAAAGTTCCTAGGTATTTTGTTTTCAAAAGATAATCTGGGTTCTAATCACATCTTTATGTCTTTGTGGCTGTAAAACCTTGCTTGCAGAGGAGAGAATATATTAAAAAAATGTAAGAGAAAGCCCCTTAGCATGGATAAGACTCCTACCTCTAGGTCTGTCTTCTGTAAAGGATATCTGCTAAGCAGGCTTATAAGCGAGCTGAACGCAACTAGTTCTTTATGTGCATTACAACTACTGTTGGTGGTAGCACACTGTGGGCGTGAGAAAACCCGTAACGTTTTCAAGCAGATCCTGATAATTCTGGGGAGACATGTTAAGAAAATTTTAGTCTGGATTTCAAGTTGGAAAATGAAATTTTATGTCGTACAGTAATTTTGATCCTACTGAAATCAGACTTTTATTAAAACTGTGGTTTTGCATTGTTTCATCAGTTGTTCCAGTACGTTTGGGTTCATGTGTTATAAATTTAGTGGTTCACAGATTTTTTCCTTGTGAGCATAACACAGCTGTGGACAGTGAGGCTAATATAGTGCCAGCCTTAGAACTGGATAGACCTGGATTAAATTTATTGCAGCATACAAATGAGTGGGTTCGCTGTCTGACTTGGAGGATCAGAAGTCAGGAAGACTCTTTAATTTTGTTTTCTTGTTTGGGGTTTTTAATGCATTGTTGGAGCTTTTTTTCGAGTGCTGCTATTTGATATGAAAAATACTTTTACCTTTACAAAAAGTCAGAAAGTATAATGTAAATAGCAAAACTGAGGCATAAATAATGGCACAGCAGTAACCTGCAATTAGACAGTGGACTCGTAGGAATCAGATACAAATTAGAGAAAGGTCGACATATTGAAATCTGCATGGGTATTAAGGCAGATCTTATGTAAGAATTGTGTGATGCTTTGCGATGACCTTTTATTGAAATCAATGATTTGGAGAGGAATATTCAAATTAAATATAAAGAGTAGATGCCTAGTCCCTACTGCTGTTACGCATAAAAGCAATTTTTTATGTGATTGAGGGTCTCTAAATGTCTTTTTTTCATGACAAAGGAAGACTATTTACTTGAAGTGAGCTTGGTTTAGAATAGAGCATTTCAGACAAGTTTTTCAAAAAAGATACTACATTTTAAACCAAAAATAATGGTTCTCAAACAAGGTTATAATGTAACTTTGAAAATGAGAGTTCAGGGGTTTTTCTGAGGAAGTGTTAGCCTGTATTTTGTTTATTTCTGCAAATTACAGATATTCTCTCCGTAGAACAGATTTTAATATAGAGTTTTAACCTGAAAAAGATCATTCAAAAGTAGTAAATTTAATTTCTAAAGAAAAATATATACTAATGTATTTCTCAACAGCTGGCTGCTGAAGCAAAGTGAGGCTTGCTTAGAAGATATTTTGTCATTATTAGCTAAAATAATAACATCTGTGAAAATAATTTACCTCCATTTTACTACCTAAATTGGTTGCAAACCATTAATTCAAAAAATATGTCACTTTGTATTTCCTGTGTCCTCTGTTAAAGGAAGAAAGTTTTAATTAGTAGTACTTTATTCTGCTGCTTAACTGAGTACCTAAGTATACTTGAGCAGCAGAATACTTAATGTATTTTAACGTAACCCTCTCATGGAGAACTAATCACATCCTATTGAAGATGGTTAGGTGTTTTATAAAGTCTATGTTTAGAAATGCTGAATATATTGCGTTACTTAGTATAATATGAACACACTGGCTTTGTTACTAAAACCACAGTCCTCATGGGAATCAGTAGATGCCATCTTTCCAGAGAAAAATGCTCCAAGTTGCCAAGCTTCTGAAAACAGTTCTTTATCTCCTTGATGACTTCAGAAAATAACCCTGGTAAGGTAGGAATTCGGTTTCTGTAGAGAAGGGAATAATAGCATGAGATGAGGAAGGTGAAACAGGGCTTCAGCTGCAAGCTTTTCACTTCTCTGAACTGTGTATTAAGGCAAATCCATGTCTTCTATGTTAGAAAAAAGGCTGTCTCTGTGGAACTCAAGAGAAATTTTACAATACCAGCCCATTTTTAAAAGGACTGTATGACAGGAGTATTCTGTGAGTGTTATGAATTCTGTAAGAGCTGCTGCTTTCCAATACTCAACAATATAGTAAAATTCAGGAATACTCTGCAGTTGGTTTGTGCGTGTTACAGAAGTTTCAGGTTAGATGAGTACTTCTTTTAGTCACATTATCAAACTAATTGGCCTCTTATTGCAATGACAGTCATTCTCTAAGAGCAGTTAAAGATACTTCTTTTAGAGCAGTCAACATTTGCCCTATTGGATGTTTGAGGATATGGATTTACATTAGAACAGAAAAATACTCCTTCACCTGGTAAGTGGTATAGGAGTAACTGAAAAGGGAAAATATTTGAAGAATACTGAAATTAAACCATGATTAATAAGCCTTAAAGAAAGATTATACACGTACTTCTATATGTTCTTTATCCTCGAAAGATACCTGTCACATTAAAGAATATGAGAACAGTTGTCTTGTACATTCACAGCTCTGCATCTATATATCATCCTCTTCCCATTTCTTGCAGCCTCCATATAAATCAATGCAAAGATTAGCATTATAGAATAGCAGAAAGAGTATATCTGAAGAGCTGTGGAGAGCAACCTGCTACTTGTAAGTAAGCTTTCACAAGTTGCATCTCTTTAGTTTAGGATGAGAGCCTGTTGTGTGAATTTTTAACTGCAGAAAGTGGTATCCTGGGGACCACGAGTTCTACAAGAACCTGCAGTGCTTGCAGTGCCATACGTATGGGTCTGGTGAAAAGGATTCAGTATCTGTTCCACGGCATGAATGACAGCCATATATTTCTCCAGTTTATCCCCACGTTAGTCTTGTCTGTAGAAATAGCCAATGTTGTTTAGTACATCTGGAATTATATTTAACTTCTCCCCTGCTGTGAATTTAGTCCGGGAAGGGAATGTAAGGGATAAAAAGAATTAGATGCTAAAAAGTTAGTAGGAATGACAGTAGTAGGTAGGGAGGATTTGGAGAAGTAGGAAGGCTGTTGTGAGCAGTAAGCTAGGTGAGCTGTCTGTAGAGATGTAAGCACAGCAGTGGTTTATTCATGTGAGAATGACACTAGAAATAAATTAATGGATGGGACACTAACATAACCTTTACACTTCCATACAAACTGCAGTTCAGATTTCCTTGCAGAGGTACATAGTTGTGCAAGGAAATAGAGATCAAGTGCCATAAGTAAAGCAAAATTCATGAAGAAAGGGAGGTGGTGAACTGGAAAGGTTCAGGGAGGTTGTTTGGTATTGTACCTGTTGCAGGCTCATACTAACATTAGTCATACTTCTGGTAGGCAATAGAGCTAACAATGAAAGAGAAGCGGGGAAAAGAGAAAAGATACATGAGGTTTATTGTCATAGATACGCAAACTTTACTAAGGTAGGAGAGAAGTTCTGAAGAGTAAACTGAATAGGTAAAGTCTTCAGAACACTGAGTAATGTAATCATGAGAAGTTACAGAAAATGACAGGATTAGCTGAACAACAGATCTGTACACACCATGTTTCTCAGAAGCGTGAAGTCCTGACAGCACTTGACATGTTGGCAGGGGTAGCAGAGAGCATGCATGGAGGGAAGAAGCTATTTCTGAGAGGTCAGATGTTTACCTGCTCATATTGTGCAATAATCCATATTCACACATTTATATCTTTCAGATTTAGGAGCTTTGCAGACTAAAGCTCAGTATTTCACTTCTCTGCAATTTGCTGTATATATGTTCACAGAGGATTTCATCCAAGCATATCCCTTGCTATTGCAGCCTGTCAAAGGTTTAAAGGGAGGAAAGTTTGTCAGATGTGGTATAGGATGTCCAAGAGATATTTATGTTGTTGTTGTTGTGTTCTTTTCCCTTCTTAATATCCCACTCATCATCTCGTAAAGTTTCGTGAAGAAAATGCAGTCTAATGTTTCGTCTCAGTCAAGTGGTAATTTGAGACGTCGGAAAGGAATTAAGAAATTATTTAGGGAATGTCAAAGGATTCAAGATCATGGTGTTAATAATTTCATTCAGATGTTTTGGAGTGAAAAGAGAACCTCAAATTCATTGTTCCATATATTGTCTCAGCCATTTTCAGTAATCGGCTGTATGACATAACTTCTGTTGAAGTGTGGGAGTTGCAATAATTGGGTAGTAAGTGTCATAAACCGATAATCATAGTAAGCTGAAATCCTACTCCCCACATTTTTCTACTTCGATGAATTGCTTACATCACAGTGTAATCTTTGTTCCTCAGGTTCAGTGTTCTGTAAAATTGATATGATTAGCCATATAAATCTCTTAGGGCAAGATTTGAACTGGTGGCAGAAGAAAAGAAAGTATGAGGATTATTTGTGGTTGTGATGAGGTTTTTAAATTTTATGTATTAGGCCATGTATTATTTCCTTTGCAACTAGATAGGTATTAACCTTTAGACTTCTGTCTCTCTGAATTAGAATAAATGGTAATTTAAATTGGTGTATTTTGCATATCCTGGGATTAGCCCTCCTCTGACTCCTTGATTATGACTTCTGTCTTGCAAGGTCTCACAAACAGGAGAGCGAGAAGACTATTTATGGGGTAATTAAGGCTACAGGATTATATATTTTTTAAAAAAAATGTTTTAAGGGATTCCAAACTTCATCCAGTCTTTTTACTTAGAATCCTGTGTAGTATGAAAGAAGCTGATGCTTTACCCAAAGAAATCTTATGAGGAACCTTAGGAGGATTGTCTACAAGCTTCTTCCATTTCTCCAATAACTGACTGTTGCATCCAGGTTCTTCCAAATGAAAGCGCGTGTATCACTGACCACGTCAGGAAGGTTGCAACTAGATGATCTTTAAGTTCCCTTCCAACCCAAACGTTCCATAATTTATAATTGGTTCTTTGCATGTCCCCAGATTTTTTAAAAATTTGCCTTGCTTTTTTGTTTCTCTCTTAAAGCTGCACCTGAAGTTGTAGCAACCCTTGTGTGAAAGGCACTTGTGTGTGATTACTCATTTAAAGTTATTGCACATAAAGGTGAAACGTCAAGCCCAGCAGAAATATAATTTAATTATTGTGCTTTGAGAAGACTAATAAGAGGTTTATTGACCATCTGAGAAAACGGACTTTTGTTTGTTAGTGAACACAAATCAGGAAAGTGATATATATGTGTTCAAAAAGGCATTTCTGAAAATGTGAACTACTCAGGTCATTGATGATATGTAGTCATCCAGTATCTTTTTCTTTCCTTCACTTCTTCCATATTTTTCTTTCACAAGTAGGTCCTCCCTGTTCTGTTGTAGGTTCTTCAACAAGCTTACTTTTCCTTTTCTTGGGTTATATCTGACTTGGCCAACATAGGCACGAAAGACTACGAAATTCTGCAGATATCGCAAAGGATATGAAGTCTGTTGAAAAATTTAAATAAATTTCAGATCAGAGCTGGTCTCACCTGACAAAGAATTGACATATGAGAGAGAAGTCACAAGGT
Organism: Trogon surrucura; assembly: GCA_020746105.1. NCBI lineage: Eukaryota > Metazoa > Chordata > Aves > Trogoniformes > Trogonidae > Trogon > Trogon surrucura. The sequence goes on along the minus strand of CM036623.1, from coordinate 12,360,787 downwards.
AAAGCGAGTTTTGATGTAAATGTATATAAGCAAAGGAGGATTTAAATGCAATTGCAGCAAATAACTAAGGTTTTACCTCTGAAAACTGAGAGGACACCAGAACCATTTTATTCTAAGGGAAGCCATTCAGACATGTGGCAGACAGATCTGGTTTTTTGATTCTTGGGTTATTTGAATTGGCAACCAGACTGCTCCTCAAGTAAAGAGTTTGGAAAAGGACATATTTCACCGGATTTTCTTTACTTTGGAGACACCGTCTGCAGCCCTGGAGAACAAGGTATTGAAACAAGCTTGAGACAGAGCCGAATGGACAGCAGAAATGCCCAAGTGATCTCTCCAAAATCCGAACCTGCTATTCAAAGAACAGCGTTGCATTAAAAATTCCCAAACCTGCTTTTACCCAGCTTGTAGCTGAGAATTTCAAAGAGATCTGATGATTTTTGTGTGACAGGCCAGAATATGTTCTTCCGTCATAGAATAGTGAGTCCTTCAGTGTATGATACCTGGAGATGTGTTGCCTCAGAGCAACTTCCTAGATAGGTCTGGAGACCTATGGAATAGCTGCCCTGTTTCCCAGACATTTTTTTTTTTTTCTCTGCAGAGTTCTTGCTAATGTTTTTTGTTTACCTCTCGAGATTTAGGCATTAATTGACCTAATCGTGGAAGGGTTCTTCTTATGAAAAGGCTGCTTCCTCTGTTCTTTCTGTAGCTGATCTAATGTGCTTGAATTCTCTCACAAGAAAGCTTTTGAAGTAAGAAAGCCTTCTCTAAATCAAAGGGAGGTAGTGTTTCTTTCAGAGGAAAGAACATAGATTTGAGAGTAAGAGGAGATGAAGAGGACTGTTAGGCTGAAACTGAGTAATTTCAGTTTGTTTCTCAATGTACCATTTTAATTCAGAAAACAGAAGGGGATTATATTGGCCCAAACTTGATAGTAAATTATAAGGGAGACAAAAAGTAGCCTCTTGATGCAGATCTCAGTGGGTTTTTTTTTTTTCGTTTTGCATTTCAGTAAATCTTAACTGGAGGAAGATGCTACAGACAACTTAGGTTTACATGGGAAAACAAAAGTTCAATTATCTTACATTTCTGCTCTCCTCTCTGAAAAACACCACTTTGTGCAGCCAAGTAACCCTAATCCTACTGGTAAAACTAAATTTTTTTTTCCAGATTTTATTCCAAATTTCGCAAAAATATGATTCTGCATTTTTAGGCTAAGGTCCAAAAACTGCATTAGGTAAATTAGAGACGTTCAGAATACATTTTATAGTATAGAAAGAATTTCATTAACATAAATAATTGTCCTCTGTCTGATTCAGCTTTATGCCTGTGTTTCGTGTTCCATGTTTTGTTCTAGGGAACTGTCAATAATATCAGTCAAATATTTGTGTTTAATGGAGGTAAATGTGCACCCGTAATGATGGATATTTTGTTATGCAAGACTATGAAGAAAAGTCAAAAAATAGAAAGCAGCAAGAATTTCAGTGAAGCTGTTATACTCTCATGGGAAATCCAAGTATTTGTCCTTCACTGTCAGTTCCCATTTCTTATTTTAAAGAATATATCTGTATCTGTAAAGTTTGAGTAAACAGTATAAATTGTTGTGGGTCCTGACAGATGAGCTTGGTTTCTACCACCCCTTAGTACCAATGCACTAGCGCTTGCAAACACCTGCTGAGCTCGGCAGCATGTATAATTTCTCAACAAGGTCAAGTGAAATTTGCTTTGTAACATAGCAGAATCCTGGCGACATGGGAAATGGGCTACCACTAGTTGTGTCTTCTACCATCAAGTGGGTCAAGAAAGTCTGTATGTCCAAACCCAGACTCCAGTCTTCCACTTTCTGTTGAGTATTACAAACTCGAACTATGTCAGATTCATGAGGCTAAAAAATACAAGGAACAAAGGAGCTGAACTCTGTCCATGTAGTGAAAGATGTCAGGGTAGCCTCTTGATTTTTTTTTTCCTTTTCATACCAAATGACACAATCCAGTATGTATAAACCAGAACCTGGGACTCCTCGTGGGAGAATGTTCCTCGGCCGTAGAAGTAAAACTCCTCTTCCTTTTGCATGTGCTCTCTCACCCTCTTTCCTCATGACTCTTGCATATCTGTCTGTGCAGTGGCCTGACTTTAACTGGAAGAGCGAGAAGCAACTCCATTCTGGTTTTGCCCATACTTGATGGGAACTGGGGGAAGTGGGTTTATGTCCCTCAGGTGGGCAGAGACATGAATCGTACATTTCCAGTTCCTCAGACATGTGCTCTGACGATTAAGCTGTGTTCTCGAAGCAGCACTCATCATAACCAGTTTCTCTGACTCAATACTATATATAGGTTTTAGGAGTGCGTTAGGCATATCTGTTGGATTAGACCCATGAGGAGATGTAGATATGTGAGTATTTGGTTTGTGAATTTCTTAATAACCTTAGGTAAGGAGATGTCATAGCTGGGTTGCTTAGTTAAAACGAGGCATAAGCTTCTATAAGAAAGGTAATAGGTAAAATTTGGGTACTCAGGAAAGTTTTTCTGGACAAAAATGTAGGTATTATGGGTATGGATGTATTTAATTAGGGGTTTTTTAATTATTAGTTGTTTTGTTAACAAAGTATCTAAATTGTGCCTAAATTGACTTTTAAGTCCATTCCTGAATCTGGACGTCACTGTGTTCTTTGTCTTCCATACTTGTCTAAAAATATTGTTGTGTACTTGTTAAAGATTTTATGTTGATATACAACTTATTGTAACAGTGTTCAAACTAGTGTAATATAAATAAAAAGCCTAGGCTGAATCTCATTTCCAGGAAAGTTACTTGGTAACTGCAATATTTTCCTCTGAGATTATGTTTCTTTTTACCTACTATGTGTTTCTGTCTTGGGTTGATAGACTATTTTATTTTCTAATTATCTAGGTGTAAGTTACAAAGTTAGGTATTATTTGAACATTGTGATTCGTAGGAATCATGGTATAATGTATCTTGAAAACGTGGAATCAGAAATGCTGTTTAAATAATGTTATCTGTATAACATTCCTGAGTTTCTCACCTTTTCCTTCTCTTAATTTTTCCAATGCAGATGACAATACCCAGGCCTTCAGTGGCATCCACACAGTCAGCTTCGGAGAGCTTTCATTATGGCCACCAGCTAGAGAAAAGAGAGCAGGATGCTCAGTCTATGGAACACACCGTGGAACTTTCCTCTCCAAAGGAAAGTTTGCCAGGTTTGGTTGTGACAGAAGACACACGTCCAGCTAGTGCCAGCATACCAGATTTGGTACTAAATATCAGCCAAGAGGTGCTTGATAGGGAAGGACTTGTCAAAGAATGTGTCAACATCTTGGGCTGTGGCCGGAAGGACCTACCTGAACAACGTAGCGGAATACATGAAGAGAAAGAACTTGAAATTATTCCTGTAGAGGAGGCTGAGGAAGAGGAGCTTCCAGTGGCTTCTGAGGATGCCATTGAAATGCCAAGCAAAGAACAGAATTCTTCTTTGCCTGGAAACTCAAAATCTGCAGAGGAAGAACCTCTAACAAATGCAGAAGCTGCTGAGCAACCAAAGCCAAGGCCTGTCTGTTTGGTGCCAAATGAAGATGAGGTTCCGATGTCGATAGCACGTAAAACATCAGAATTTTCTCCCTCAGGAGTTACAAAGCCACATGTTAATAGACAGGCGAGCAAAATAGCACCAGTTCAGGAAAATGGTTTTCACTCTAATAAGGAAGAAGTCCATATCCAAGACTTGAAATGCCACCAAGTGGCCCTTACTACTTTTTTGCACCAGGAGGACAAAAAAGAGAAAAATGCTCCCAGAAATGGGGAGTTACTCCACTGCATTTCAGAAAAGGAGAATTCTCATCGATCTAGGAAGGACTTAGTTAAATCTCCTTTTGTATTCAGGCAGAGCCGAATCCCAGTTTTAGCACAAGACATAGACTCAACGTCAGACTCCTCTTCTGTTTCAGCAAAGGAAAAGCTTCTTCTAAAAAAAGGCCCATCAGACAGACTTGGTCAGACTACTTATGGAAAAGAGACAGCTCAAATCTTTTCTTGGTGACCTCTCAAGTGCCTCTGATAAGTCACTGGAGGAAAAAATGGCTGCTGCTCCAGTACCATTTTCTGAGGGTGATGTCTTATCCTCGTTTTCTAGATTGACACTGGACTCTCATTTCAGCAAGCAGACGGAAGATAGCTCTTTATCTCCAAGTAGCCCTCAGTCCAGAAAAAGCAAGATTCCAAGGCCAGTCTCCTGGGCAACCACTGATCAAGTCAACAGTTCAAGTTCAGCTCAGTTCTTTCCGCGGCCACCACCAGGAAAACCTCCTACTAGACCTGGGGTAGAAGCTAGGTAATGCAAATAAAATAGAAACAGGTTTTCAGGTTGCGAATGGATTTGAGCTAGGATGCAGTTAGTATGCAGTATGGAATCCTGTAGAAGTTCCATCCTTTAACTGTATTTTTTTTGAATGTTGGACTTCAGTTCTCTGAGAAATCTGCAGTTGCTGGAGAATGAATGAGGTTGTTGCACAAGAATGAGCCTGCTTCACCATTAAACCTTATACATCCACAGATGTGTATTCAATATTTTGAAACCTGTCAATTAATAACTAGATCTTTACACTTTTCTTTTTTTTTAAGTAGGGTCCCTTTCCCAGAACTATTGGTTATTCACAAATCCAAAGAAATCAATAGATCTCTCTTTGAAAAATTAAACTCTTCTAATTGTAAACATTTCAAGGATTTGAGTCTGGAAATTCCAAAGCATACCACTGGTATTGAGTGAGTTACCTATCCTCAGATCATGGCTAAGTAAAACCAAATAATTAAAGGAGGGCAGAATGAGTTCTTGAAGCCCCCTTTTGCCAGTTCTATATCCAGAAAAGCACAGTCTAGTTTCTTCAGTGCCTACATTATCAGGATACAGAGATTTTGATACGGTAGTGCAGGTCCTCTGAAGGAAGCTGTGGTGTGCCTTGTTGTCACTTAGAATTGTTTATAGGAGTGTATTGGTGATGTGCAGGAAGGGATGTACCCCTCCAAAACAGAGGCAATAAGCACTGCTCTTCAGTGCGCTTCTTCCAGCACCACCAGGAAATTTCAGTTATCCTGTAAACAGGCTGACTGTGTCAGTGAGTTTATGCAAATACAAATACTGTGTTGATTTAGCAGCACAGAAGCCAAAGCCTAGATCCAAGCACCTCTACATGATAGGAAGGTTCAGCTCCAGATGTTTGTTCTGCACTGTAAGCTCATCCTAGTGATACTGTGTCTCTGTATGACTTTCAGTGAATAGATGGGAATAGAAATAATCTTTCTTCCTTTCTTCTTAAGGTTACGCAGATACAGAGTCCTAGGGAGTAGCAACTCGGACTCAGATCTTATCTCTCGTCTGGCTCAAATCCTACAGAACGGATCTCAAAGACCAAGGAGTTCTACCCAGTGTAAGAGTCCAGGATCTCCACATAGTCCAAAAACACCACCCAAAAGCCCTGTCATCCCCCGACGCAGTCCCAGTGCCTCCCCTAGGAGCTCTTCTTTACCCCGTACTGCCAGTTCTTCTCCGTCCCGGGCTGGGAGAACCCATCACGATCAGAGGAGTTCATCCCCACATCTTGGGAGGAGTAAATCACCTCCTAGTCATTCAGGCTCCTCATCTTCTAGGAGATCCTGCCAACAAGAGCACTGCTGCAACAAACCAAGCAAGAATGGTCTGAAAGGATCTGGCAGTTCTTTCCACCATTCCCCAAACACTAAGACTCCCACAGGAAAGAGCAAATCAAGCACTAAGCTTAGCAGATAGGAACTGGGCCTTGACAACAGGTATAAAGCCTCCTCCTAAATTTGATGCATGTTTTGTCTGTGTACTGTGTATTTAAAAAAATAATCAAAAAAGTCTATTTAAAAAAAAACCAAAAAACAAAAAACCAAAATGGTGTTGAATCTGCGCTTTTTGAAGAAAGTAAGCATCATAAAACATTCATGAGAAACCGTACTGTGTAAATAAGTGGCCAGGCATTGCCTAAGAGCAGGCAGCAAGCAGATCTGCAAGGGGGGAAGTAGAGGCCAGGGTAAGAAAGACTAGGTAGTCAAAGAGGTGCAATGTATTTAAAGTAAAAAAATATCTCTAAAGTGAGTGTTTTAAAGAGGTATTTATTTGTATGGTTTTAGTTTACCTAGCTAGACAATTTGGCCTAATTATTTAAGGCCTTGTGTACTCAAGGAATATGTAAGAAAACCTGAACCGGTTATTCCCAAAATCTCATCACCACTTGGGACGTAAGTACTGCTCAACCATGTCTTTGCAGTTTTAAAAAAATCACACAGAAGACAACGGTGTTTCTAACTTGTAAGTCTCTTCCAGTTTGAGCTGCACACATCTCTGAGTCGCTCAGTGCCCATCTTGTCCCCTATCTATCATGGCAAAGATTTTTTTACCTAAGGAAGTATCACATACCTTGCCCCTTCTTTACACAAATGGCATTTTAAAAATTTTCATTAGTGTTTGCCAAGATGTCTTTATAAATGTATTCTTTAGAAATTTGTTTACCGCTAAATAGGATCCAATAAGCTTAACTCTCAGTTCTATATCGTGTGCTTCCTGGGGAGTCATAGTGGAGTTCTTCAAACCGCATTGGGTAGAACACAGAAAAGCATTGCTGTCTAGGAAGTGAAAGAAAGGAGATGTCTGCACTTCACTGAATGCTGCGGATTTACAATAAATTGCAATATAAGTTAGAAAACAAGTTAGAAAACAGAAGTACCTTTTCCCCACTAAACTGTAAAAAGAACCCTTGTTATTGCTGGCTTTTGTTTTCCAGTAGTTATGGATCACTTCAAGCACTGATCTTGCCATGCAGAGATCATTACCAAGCAAGATTTGCTTTTTTTGGCCATTTGTTTTACAAAAACATGAAAGATGAAATTGAGATGAGGAGACGATCTACTTTTTTTACTTGGTACTGTATAAGTGACAGAAACATACTTAACACCCTTACAAAACCTGAGTAGGGATATTAGTCATCAAAGCAAAATATACAGAAAGCAATCAGATATTTTTTATGTTGGATTCTTGTCATGCTTTTGCCCAAATGTGGTGTTTTGCTTTAGTTTTGGTTTGTGTTTTTTTTTACAGCCAAGCTTTGTGGTCTTGCCAGTAAAGCCTATGGGGTCTAATTCCTCCAACTTTGTTGGGTAGTTACTTAATAATCTCTTGTGCTCTACAGGATCTCTGTAGGGAATGTAGCGGTACAGCAGCACCTTTTGCTATATTCGGAAGAGAATAGTGGGTCAGAATAGCAACCCCCAGGAACGCCAGCCTGAGAAAGATGCAGCCAGCTCTCCCTAATTATTGCTGTTGTGGGGACACTGGATGCTTAGGAGACTTGTCAGTTACTGATCTGCTTGCTGTAGCCATACGCCTCTCCAGCCAGCGTCTGTGCTTTTTTATTTAACCTCTGCCAAATGAATACCTTTGGATTAAAAAGGGAATATTTTGTTTCTGAGCTAACACATTCTAATGCTGCATTAAAGCTGCCCTGGAGCTGCACTGATGAATTTCACTTGTGTTGTCAGACTATGTTGATTTGGTTTTTTGTTCTTTTCTTACTATGAGTATGTATATTGTTTCCCATATGTAATGTAGCACAGTGTGGAACCTTATTTTCATTCAGGTTTCAAGCACTATAGATGAATGCAATAGGTAGGGTATACCTGCTTTTTCTGAAGAAACTGTACCGTGGAAAGTCCTATTCCTTTGTATTATATTGTATAATAGGTGCTATACTAATAATTGCATGTCCTCACAGTAAATTATATAATATAAATATTTATATATACATATATGTATATGCTTATATAAATTCATTCTTTCTCATTTTTCATTTGTAATTTATGAACCATGAATAATACAGTTCCCTATCTGTTAGTTCCTGAACACTTTTGGCATTACATCTTCTATTTCCCCCAAAAAGAATTATGGAATGCACAAATTCTAATAGCCTTTATACCTTGGTACAAGATTGAAGGACTGCTGATTTTTCAACCAGCCAATGTTTTGTCTTACAGCTTTTTTTTTTTTTTTAATTTTGTGGGTATTTGCGTATGGAACAAAGATAGAGACTCAAAGGTATTTTTATTTTTGATTAAAAATAGGGCTTATGGTTACTCATTTTTATCTCATAATGTGAGTTCCTAATTGTTATTCATAACTGTCCTATAGGAGCAGTGGCAGTCAATGAATACCTTACAGATGAATGTGATAACAACAAATTCCATCTTTTCCTTCCTGTTTTCCTCATGTCTCCTTGTGGTATACCATAAAAAGAACTTGGTCCCATTCTGATATTTTTGCCCTGGGCACTGCTGGAATTATTTGTTAAGGTGATGTGGTAGCCTATGATTATTTCCCCACCTCCCCCCTCCCCTTCTCTCTTATATCTGAAAAGCATTTATTGTGGTCTTGTAAGCTTATTCCTGCATTAACATGGTCAGTTTTAATAGGTACCAACTTTATGCATCCTTGTCTGAAATGCCGAAGTTGAGGAGTTTATATTTTCTCTCCAGTGTAGCAGGATCCAGAAACAGGTAATCGCTTTACAAGTGAGAAAGTGTATAACACCTAAGGGTTTTTTAATGCTGTCGTCAACGTACAGACTTGTCCATTGTTGCACATTACTATGTAAAATAAATCAATGCTGTAGAAGGTCACTCGTACTTGAACTACTTGCCAATGTAAAAATAGTAAACTATGCCAAAACGGAGAATGAGATTCCATTGTGGATGGTGACCCGGTACCGAAAAAGGTAAAAGGACTCTATATCCCCAGTTGCGTTTTGCTGTGGATTCAAGAGGTTCTAGTGAGAAAATCATGAAGATATGAATGGTGGAGTGATTGTGAATTACTTACCTTGAACTACCCGCTCTTCTAGAGGTTTTTTTTTTAATTGCTTCATACCCTCCCCCTAAAAGTTTACAGAATTGCTTACTATAGTCTAATGTAGCAATCAGTGAATGTAGTTAGGTAATGGTCAGCTGATTAACTCATACATAAGTAATAGCTTAATATTTCGAGCAAGCCTGTATAATCATCAAGAACTCTGTAAGCTTCAATATTTAAATATGCAACTGGCTCTGCATAAAAGCATCAACGTACATATGTATGGCCCTTGTGCAGAGTGTGAATGAATGGTTTATCGAGAGTTACCTCCAACCGATTTTCAGGGACGGGGAAGATTTTTCTCCATTGTACGAAATGGTTACAGTTATTCTGCCTAGCACGCAGCAGCTTGCACAGGGATTTTAGCTGGGAAACAGTATAGTTCAAGGAGCTGTCACTTTGTCTTCTTCAAGTCTCTGTTTCTTTGGAGGGGAGTGCAGTGGAGCCATGACATGTTGCAGATGTAGGTCCTGGACACGTATTCCTTCTTTATGGTGTTTCCTGTGTTGTGGCCAGCACCGTGGAGCGTTTTTTTTAAGAAGAAATTGAGGCATGAAGCCTTTAAACTAAAATAGAACTTGAAAAGACTGAACATTTCACACGGACTTTTGTGCTGCAATATTGCATGGTATAGTCAATCTAAGTTGCAACCTCAGAAACCGATATTAATATTAATGAGCCTCATTATTAATTAAAAATGCCACTTACTACTTAAGTAAACCCTGTTAAAAGTAGTAGAGGGTGTGATACAGTCGAGCATCCCTGGCAAGTTGCATGATGCTAGGTACATACCTACTACTTGAGCATAGAAAATTTCACTGCTCAAAGGTAGGAGCAATATGAGGTCTTAACTGCTAGTTATATCCAATTCTTCAGGAGACAGACCCCTGGGGAGTGACACGGGGCACTCATAGCCACCAGCCATGTCCTGGCTTGGGAAAATCTGGAGAAATTCTTGCCTTGAAGTCTGCATGTTTGAGATCAAGCTTTCTTGCATACCTCACTAAACAGTCTTGATGTAAAGGGGAGGATTTGGTCCTATATATTGAAAAATAACTTGAAATATTTTTCACCTGACAAAGACTTGCAAGAGCTCTGTCACTTACTATTTGTAGTATTATGGTATTAACTGTAGCTGGAGAACACACAATTTTGATTCTGTATATATAAATACACATTTGTACATAGGTGTATCTATATATACACTTATATAGATACTGTATATTATATAGAAACATATATATACGTACATATGTGTGTATATACATATAGATAGGAACAGTCTCAGCTTGTGCATCCTGTTTACTGGAATTCATTTGCCAGAGTGAGCCAAGGCCTATTTTGTTTTGATTTGCTCTGATCTCTTCTTCATCTACCATGATTGTCCTGTGCCCTAATTCTGGTTCTGTGTCTTTTCCATATTACAAGGCCTGATCCTGTAGTCCTACTTGGGCAAAACTCCCTCAAGTCCTTCTTATTGCTGTAACATTTATGCAATAGTTGATTGTGATGCTTCTAAAAAAAAATATTTTCTTTTTCTCTTCGATGAGAATGCAGACAAAGCCAGACTTACAATACAGACTCTTTCCTGTAAACAGAATTTTTCCTTAATGAATTGGACATTTTTGTGGAACACTAAGAGGCATAAATTCTGGTAAAATGAAAGTGATTCTTCCAATTTCTTAAAGGGGTCTAGTGGCAAACTAGAGATACCTGCCTCCAATTTTTAGATGTAAAATGGAAGAGGAATCTTTTGAAAAGGAATAGGAGAAGAAAAGAGTTAAAGTCAAATTGGCTACTCATTGCAGGCCTGTAATATATTGATGGTCATTTTTTCATGCAGGACCGATCCTGTGAGGTAACAAGAGCCGTGCCAGTCTTGTCAGTTCAGGGAGCAGAGGGCTACTTAGGTCTCTTAGGTGAGCGCCGACATTCCCTCTGGCACATTCTCCGTGTGCTTTCCCACTATAAGGAGTGGTCGGAGGACTGTCAGCCTCGACAATTATCCATGTTCCCTTTCTTCAACTGCTAAAAGCTTTGGATGCTCGTTCCTATTTCTGAAACTTGTGGAACAATGCATAATATTTTAATTCTCCTTCTCTTAGCTAATCGAGTAGGCAGCGAACTGAAGAGCTTTGTTTTCTGTTTTGCTTTTGGCTCAGACATCACTGGTTGCAATTACTGTAGTTTTCAGTAACCAGTAACACTGATGAAAGGAAGTGAAGTTCAGTGTTTTGACTACATGCAATACATAGGCACAGGTCATACATTTCTTAGCTAATACATGCAAGTCGCATAAACACGCACCTTGCACAAGAATACCTCAGCTGTCTGCTTGAAGCCAGTCTTCCTTTTCCCTACATGTAACATTTGTAGAAGAGAAATGATAAAAAAGTCAGCCTGGATTGTGTAATAATTGTCTGGAATTATCTTAAGGTACTGTCAAGTGCCGAAAAGTTTTAGCACTCGTTTTCCCTTGGTTTAAATAACCAGGCTTTTAAATATTAACCTTTTTGATTGTTTCTTAAGGAAAAATGCATAGGAACGTATTGTTTTGAAGTCTAATGTATTAACCGGGCAATTACTCCAGCCATCCAGGTTTGAACACGTAGGCTGATTTTACTTTCCATTGTTCTCTCTGAACAGTAATAATGACAAACCCAACTGTCTGCATGTGTCATTTATGTATTTTGCTTCTGTTTCTCCTCTACATGAAGAGTTTGGATCCTTGGGAAATCTCGCTGTTCCTGTGCAGGTGAAACTTTCATTAGAATCAGTATCGGGTCTTGGTTTGTTGAGTTTTTTCCCCCTGTTTAGGGACTCAAGGAATAAACACACTCGATCATATTTGCAGTTGCTGTATTTTAAACTGGAAAATGAATATTTATTATTATGACATGACATGCCTTTTGATCTCCACTTTTCTGTAAGAATTACTGCTGAGAGCCAGCTTTGGCCAAGAGTACAAACTGGTTTCTTCGAGAACAAATCTGCAAGTGGGCTACTTGTGTGAGGTCCTGATCATCCACAAACGTCTGTGGGAATTCAGCTGGTATTAATTTGAAATACAGATGTTTGTTTCCTTTTGAGATCACTTGATATTTGACCTAACTTGTATATTAAGGACCTGTAACAACAGCAGACCAGCTTGCTTCTAAAAATACGGTGGTGTTAGTTGGGTCTGCCTGGCTTCAGATCCTTTTAAACCCATATCTGCTGTGTGGCAGGCAAGGTCATAAAGGTTTAATACGAGGTGAGGTGGGATTTTTTTTGCCTATTTCACATGTTTTTTCCTCTGACTGGAGATCTGGATTGGTTGCCTAGCAGCTTTCTCTGCATCCTCTTTCCTTTCCTTGGTTAGAAAGCAAGATTTGAAACTCTTCCCCAACTTCTTAAGTTTCCTTCTGTAGAGTCAGCCCAGAGATGAGTCGCAGTGCTTGTGCTGACAGACGTCAATTTTCGAATGCTTTCCTATGAATATCCAAACTAGGAAATCACCAGCAATGCTTTCAGACAAGTTCTGACTTTCTGAAGCTGCCAACTGATGGCTGCTAATCTAAAATCTCTGGGCAATACCACAAAGAATGAAATCTGTGTATTAACTAAAAATACAGTGTTGACACTCCTAAGAAATTAAGTACTTGCTAATAAATCTGCAGCATGATTAAATTAAGTGAAAAGTAGTTCCAAGATTGATTGTTACCCTTGAGGAAGACAAATGCTGAGTACTCAAATTCTCTTGCTCAGTAATTGCAGTTCTCATCCCCTCCCTGGAAATCTTGTAAGCCATTCTTTTAAGTTTGCTCAGGCACCCAAGAACATAAAGAGTTAATGCCCTTGTAATGGTCATTTGTACATAAAGTTGTAATTATTTATTTTCTCATTTGTACCATATCAAGGCTTTGTACAATGGTTTAAGTTTTGTTTTCAAATTATTTTGTATTTTATTTTTATAAACTGGTTCTAAATAAAATACTCATTCAGCATGCAAAACCTCAATTCTTGATTGTGTCTTGTATCATGGCTTAACTATTTATAAAACTTAGGCTGATCTTTTTTCAGTATTATTGAAATGCTTTGACAGTTAATTTTGTTTTACTGTTACAGGAAAACTAAAAGTGTTGTTGCTACTACTGCAACATGAGTCAGATGTTCGTATGATTGGATCAGTGGAAGTTTTACTGATTTAGTAGGTTCAAATGTGGTATATAAATAAGAATAGGAAAACTCAACCAACCTTCTCAGAAACCCTCCTTTCTGTTTGCTTTTGCTCTTAACCATACAGCCTTGTCGTTCCAAAAAGGCTGCTGCTTCTTTTTTTTTTGTTTTTCCTTTCCCCTTCATAATTGTAATTTCTTATTTAGCCAGAGACCAGCGCAGTCGATTTCTTTGGAGATGATCAGCTGTCTGGATGTAATCACTGAGCTTTTACAGCCTCCTGAGGAGACCTCTTATCCTCTGACCAAGACGCTGAAGTGGCAGGTAGCAGAAAAAGAAACGAAGGGAAGTTGTTACTGCATCTGCGCAGTTTGTGCTGTGGGAAAATGCCATGTTAAGGTACCGGTTCCTCTAGTTTCCTCCACAATCCTTTCGTTTTTCTTTCTAGTAAAACTAGGTAAAAGTAGACTATATTATCACAATCTGTATTTGTGGTTCACGGGCCTGCGTGTCTTAGTCCTTGCATTCTGTGGAAAACACTGCCTGCGCTTTGCAGAGCAGAAGTCCAGGAGAATTGGAGAGAATTCCCTGGATCTCTTGGCATCATGCCTTGTGTGGAAGGCAAATTAAAAGCCAGCTCTGCCCCTGTTCAAACTATGGGCAGTACTTTCATTAAGCCTCGCGACCAGGTCATTACCTCTTGTAATTTGTAAAAATAGCCCGAACTGCTTCACACAACAAGAAACAAATTGAGAATTCATTTACTTGGTAACACTCCAAGAAAATGATGTTTCATCTTCTGTTCAGAGCAGTCAGAAATGTGGCAGCAGGCTTCTGGACAGTGTATGGTTTTGGTGCTCCCAACAAAACCATCCTTTGATCACAGAAAGGGCACATAAAGAAATAGCAAGCCAGCTGTATTAATTTGAAGATGAAAATTAACAAATTTTCACACTCTGTATGGCGACCGGTGGCTCGGTATCTTCCCTTGTTTAAAATATTACGTAAATCTGGATCATACTAGAAATGGAAGAGTGGTTTTGATCTGGCTCTGCTGTGTTAGCAGCACAACTGACAGACTGTGGGGAAGAAGCGAGATTGGAACAAAGACGTGGTGGCAGATCGATGTCGAGGTCTGGTAGTTGTCCAGCCACTGATGTGTCTTTTAGCGTTGCCTGGCTTGTCGTCATCATCCATAGAGGGGATCGCGTCTGCCCGCTCTGCTCTTAGGATTTTGCTGCGCTTTTCTGCACTTGCGCTGTCACTGCCTCATTTAAATTGATGCTCAAATGAGTGCACGCAAGCCAGCTCTCCCTAGAAACACTGTGGTAAGTGAAATTCAAGAATTAACAGCTGGAGAAAGAATTGAAAGCAAGTTGGATGGATAAGAACTTGCTGTTGCAATCTGGACAAGCTCAAACTGCTGCCCAGAAGGAACTTCAGATCACATTTTGCAAACCAACCTGGAACTTCACAGCAGTGTTAACTGGCTTCTTTGCCCATGAGAACAAAACACAAGCGAAGGGTGCCTTCTTGAGGTGCAGAAAATACTGCTCGAGGGAGATCAGCTGTACTAAGGGAAGGGAAATAATGCTTCCAACAGGTTAATTTGGAAAGCTTTGAACAACCTAGACTCGAGATTTAGAAGGATTAGTTCCTAGCTGGTTTTGAACTCTGCAATTTATTAATAAGGTAGTCATACCTGTCACCCACACCATCTCCTTTTCTTAAAGCAAACCTGAAAACGAGAACCTCCTCCTCTTCACGGTATTAATCCTAATTAACAATGTGTCCCACATGTACGTTTTGATTTTGTGAGATATTTGCATATTTTGCTCTATCTATGACACTGAAGGGAAACACTTGCTAAAAACATGACTACCCTGTGTTCCCGTTTAATTAGGCAGCAACTGTCGGGTTTTGAGGCGTATGTGTGTGTGACTGGTATACCATAATGGCAAAAGGGCAGAAGTTAAAAAAAAAAAGTCCTGACTGTAAAAAATAGCTTACCATACTCTATGATTACATGGTATTGTGCTGCTAGGAGAGGGACAGCTGTGTTGCCATTCTCTACATTGCTTGTATTTGCTAAATTCTTGCAGCAGAAACACTTCTGTGAAATGGCTGGAAAACCAGAAGCAGCTTGTCATTGCCACGGGCCAAATTTAGCTGTAGGACTCAAATATTGGTGATAAATGCTTAAGAAGAGGATCTGTATGATTTTTCAGGTCATCGGATAGATCTGCAGGCAAGAGTGTTTTTCTTTTCCTTCCAGTATGGACACTGGACACAAGAACACAGCACCTCTGCTGATTTTGAACCGTGCAAAGTAAAGCGATGCTAATACATAAGCCTTAAACATACTAGCCTTCAGCACGTCTTAAGAATAATGCCAGTGACCATAGCTTCCTCTTATCTAAACGTGAAAAGTAGAATTTTCTTTTTTTCACATTAGGATAAAATGATTTCTTTGCGTTTGCTTTAGAGGAGACACTTAATAGGTTACTTTTTGCTCCACCTCTTTCTTATCTTTCTTTTCCCTTGGATATATCCTTCAGAGAATGGAAGACTTTAATCACCTCTCTAATAGATGAGGATGAAAGCTTCACATAAACATAACGAAAAACTTTTTCACTGTGAGGGTGATGGAGCACTGGAACAGGCTGCCTAGAGAGGTTGTGGGGTCTCCTTCTCATGAAACATTCAAACCCCGCCTGGACACGTTCCTGTGTGGCTGCCCTGGGTGATCCTGCTCTGGCAGGGGGGTTGGATTAGATGATCTTCAGAGGTCCCTTCCAACCCCGAACATTCTGTGATTAAACTATGCAGGAGCATTCGTTCCGTCTGGAGCAAAGTCAGCCCCTGCCTCCTGTAACTCGTTTAACAGCAAATCTAACTTCTGCTTCACATAAAACATAAACCTTTTTGCTGTTTCAGATATTGTGGTATCAATTCCTGAAGGCTTGCAAAATCTGGTGAAGAGGCAGCCAGCTTATAAAGCATACGGGGAAAAATTTTTCTACATCAAAACCAGGCATCACTCATCAATTACTATTTTTTGCCCTATTTCTCTATTTTAATCACATGACAAGAAAAAGCCTACTCTGCTAGTGCAGTAAAACACAGTGCCTCTGAGGAGGAGGTGCATTTCACAAGCTGGGAATGAACAATGTTTAAGTTGAACAACGCCATGTAAATTCTGAGTACATTTGTGAACCAACCGCTTGGTCCTAAACCATTCCTAGAGCAAGCAGGAATGTCAGACTCTTCCTGTGATGCCTTGCAAAGCTCAGACTTAAGGAAAAAAAAAAACCAAAACAACAAGCCAACACCCCAACAGTATTAGAAAAAGTACTTAAAAAACCCCCAACTATTCTAATCAAACAAACAAGTAACTTGTGGAAGAGGGCTCCTGCCTGTCAGTGAGGATAATGTTACTTTTTTACCCCGCTCTCATGCCTTTTATTTTTCAAAAGGTCACATTAAACAAAGGATGATACAGACAAGAGTCTTAGTCAAAATAAATCTGGTTTTTTGTTTGGTTTCTTAAGAGAGTAAGAAGATGAAGGAAACAGAAGAAAATTGTTAGCTGACTGAGTTAAACAGGAGACTGGTAATTAGTGTCTAATGCCACCTAGAGCAAAACGTTTCCCACTGGGAAAAACACGGGAGGCAAAGTCCACTTTGCTCCTTCAAAGTCACAGGCCGGAGCAAGAACATACAACAGCACCTCAGACCACAGTCACTTTACATACATTCAAGTTTTTACACATCTGCAAAGCAGAAGTAGTAGCAGCCATTTGGATGTTCTTTCTTAATGGTTCTGAGGGGGGGCCTCGGAAACTCGGAAGGGCCTGGCTCTTGCGATGTGGAGCTGGAGCTGCAGCTGCTGCTTCTGCTGCTGCTTCCAACCACCTGCGCTCTACCTCTGTCCTCAGTGGCGGAGACCTGGGGGGAACCTGGGCTCAGGTACCCCGCAGCTGTCTGAGTAGAGGCAGTGGCATACGTGGTGGGGCCGGCGTTGTTTTTCACGTAGACGTTTTTGATGGCAACAAGTGTATGCGCCATGATGCTGAGGCTGTTGCTCAGGTCTTGCATGCCCTGCTGCAGCAGCTGAAGGTTGTGGTTGACGCTGTCAAAGCCAGACTGGATCACCTGCATCTGGGCCTGCTGAAGCTGCACCAGGTCCTCTTCAGTTATTTCATTTTGGTCTGCCTGGGATCTGCCTTTTGTTTTGGCTTTTACTTTCCCAGAGGAGGAACCACTGCCCAACGTCCCCAGAAAAGGTAGTTGTTCTTGGCTAGGCGGAACCACCGCCATGTCCTCAGAGCTTTCTTCTGGCTCCACCACCTTCACTAGTATTTCTTCTTTGAGGTTCATGTTCTCAAGACTGGATTGATGAGATGGGCCAGGATCGTCATTAAACCCTGGAGGAGATGGAGGGGGGAAAGGAAAAGCAAAGAAGAATCGGTGAGAAACTTTGTGAGCTTGGTGGTCAGCAAAACGTGTTTTAATCCACTGAGCACTAGCATTATTCCTTGAACCAAGACTCTACAACTCACACTGCATTACCTTTGGTGCTTTTAGAATATGTACTACCTCAACAGGTGGGAGGAAAACCATAAAAGCGCATTCCCCAGTTAACCATATGTTTGCATCCTACAGATCCCTTACCAGCCCCACCACAGAAGATGAGTTTTAGGTTGCAATTAGGGACCTAGAAGTTAATTGTAAGCTTGTTCCGTGCACCAGTAACAGCACTGCTGACACACTGCGACTGCAAGAAACCCCTTGGCACTGGAGGTGATTGGTTCAGCACCCTAATGCAATGTCTCTCTCGTACCTACAGAGTTACAGAGCTGCATGGTTCGTTGTTTTTTTGCCTTTGCAACAACAGGTGAGGCTGCACTTGATGCCTCATGTGCAGGCACCTGCTACGAGACAGCGTTCGCTCCCGGGTGCCTTTTTTGACCTACGGCGCAAACTCTCCCAGTTCTCTCGCCTGCAAACGCACATCTCGCGTCTCGGAGCAGGGGAGGCAGTTATCCCACACGTTTTCCGTCGGGGCCGGTCCCCGCAGCCCCGAGGAACCGGCCTCCGGGGCCGGGCGGAGGCTTCGGGGCGGCCGATCCCGCACTCACCCATCTGCCCCACGACGGCGCCGGGCAGCTCCAGCGTGTCGATGCCTCCCACGATGGGGACAGCCTCGGCGGGCAGCAGGGAGCCGTAGGCGCGGTGCTGGTGGTGCCGGCGGGCGGGCGGGGCGGCGGGCGGCATCTCCTCCGGGGCCAGGAGGAGGCCGAGGGCGGCGGGGCCCGGCAGTCCGCAGCCCTGCGACAGGCGGCAGAGCTTGCTGCGGTCCCGGCGCTTCAGGTCCCGCCAGCGCTTCTTCAGGTCCTCCACGTCGCGGGGGCAAGCAGCCACCGGGTTCACCTTGTGCCGGATCAGTTCCCAAACCTTCCGCTTCTGGCCCGGGGAGGCGCGGCCCGGCCCCGCCGCGAACAGCAGCTGCTCGTGTTTCAGCACCTGCTCGATCAGCACCTCCGTCTCCGCCTCGTTAAAATTCGCCTTGCGCCGCTTGGGCGAGTCCTCGGCCATCCCTCCGCCGCCCGCAGGGCTCGGGGGGGGTCCCGCCCCGCAGCCGGCGGGCACGGAGTCGCGAAGGACGCCGCCGCCCCTTTCCCCCGCCCCGGCCCGCGGGCGCCGCCGCCGCCGCTAGGCCGGGCCCCGAACCCTGCTGGGGAAGCAAATACCGCGCATGAGAGGAAAAGACGCGCAAGGGCCGGCGCAGGCGCCCCGTGCCCCCGCGTGTTGACATGGGGAGGGGGCTCGGCCCCCGGCCCGCCTCTGCCCCCGCCCGCCTCTCCGGCGGGAATCCCCGCCGCCGCCCCGCCCCCCCCGCGGTGGGAGGACACGGGCCGGGCCCAGGCGCGGGCTGTGCGCCTGCTCGGCGGCGGCCGGGAATGGCGGCCGTTTTGGAGCTGCTGCTGCAGGACGAGGTGGTGGTCGGCGCCGTGGTGCGGTGGCTCCGAGGCGGCCCCGCTCAGCGCCCAGCCGAGGTAACGCGCCGCGGGTCGCCCACTCGCAGCGCCGGGGCTCCGGCGGGGCCGGGGCTGCCGCCGCGCCACCCCCACTCCCCATCCTCCTCCTCCTTCCACCCCGTTCTCTCTTAGCTCCCTCCGACGCACGGGGGGGAAAAGTTTGTCCGCGCCGGCAGCGGGGTTGGCGGCTGTGAAGGGCGAAGCCCGCGGGGGGCAAGGCCAGTGCCCCGGCGAGGGCCCGCGGAGCTGGGGCCGAGCTCCGTCCGACAGCCGGCGGCACCGCCCCCGCCGGAGCGGGCGGGCTCTGAGCGGAGCGGCGGGAAGGTGAGGCCGCCGGCGCGAGCGGTGCGAAAAGCGGTAAAAATCCCCAGGGCCGACCCCGCCGGGAGCGGGAGGGCCGGGAGCGGGCGGGAAGCGCGGCGGGCGGGTGGTGCCGGCGGAGGCCGGAGGGAGGGCACGGCAGCGCGGCCGGCGTCCCCTGAGGAAGCGCGGCGACACGAAGGGGCGACGCTTCTCGCGCCTTTGGCTGGCAGAAGGGGTGGCGAAGGCCGTCACCGAGTCCCCCCCTCCCGCCCCCCCGGCCTTGGGCCTGGCGCCCCGAGGCCCGGCCCGGACCCGGGGGCTCGGTGCCGGCGGTGCCCGGAGGAGGGTCCCAGTCGGGAGAGGAGCTGAGTTGCGCTTTGTAACGGGAGGCGGCTGGAGAATTCGGGTGCCTGTGGTAATAAAAGCATATGTAACTGTAGGCGGGCTGTGAGCGTTTCTGTTCCGCCGGTAACGGAGAGAAACAATTCTGTATTTAACGCGTTTTTTTGCCTGAACCCCTCAGAGCGCGTTGTGGAGCCTTAGTTAGGACCAAAACTCGCTGCCGTCACCCACGTGAGCGAGTCGAGTATCGCTGTCGCCCTGAACTCATGCGGGAAGAAGCAACCCGCGTTGGACATTGCCCAGTGCTTCCTGAGCTGAGCGAGACCTGGTGGGGGCGGCCGCCGTGGGGGCGATGAAGCAGCCCCCATTGCCCGGGCAAGGGGTGTGGAGACCACAAAGTTTTGTCTTCGCCTGGGAATTGCCAACTCCTTTTGCAGCTCGGTGGCTTCAGCAAGAGAAAGCAAGTGGGAGGCTCTTGGCCAGCAGCTGTTTACAGGTTCCTGTTATCTGTCTGTGGAGGAGCCAAACCCAGAGGTTAACAGAAAACCATCTGACTTTGTGCGTAGAACAGACTATAATTGCCCTTGTGGCTCTATGCTAAACCTGGGAGGGCACCTGAAGAAATGGTGGGCTACGTCTTGCTCTAGCTTTTGTGGCAGTTTCGGACTGGAGCTGATACAAAGTTGTGTCTTCTGACACCTCACAGGGTTCGTATTCTGACCTGTGGGGTTTTTTTCACTGACAAAATGCTAAAGCAGTGAGCCCTGGCGGCTTGTGTGGTTATCCAGGCTTTGTTGGAGTCTCGTGCTTCTCCAGGAAGCTGAACTGGTCTCACTTTCAAATTGGAATTTCTGCCTGGGTGTCGAGGACTGCAGGAGCCTGGTCATGGCCACGCTCTCACTCCCTCCCTTCATGCAAAGACGTCCCTCAGAAATAGCGTTTGCTCTCTTGACTTTTCATCTAGTGGAGGTGTGAATATAAATTAATGGAAATATGCATGCAGCGATTTTAGTGTTAATAAGGAATAAGTTGCTGCTTGTGAGAGCTGCTTCTGTTGTTGTTGCAAGTACTGCTGAGGAAAAAGAAACCTGGTGCAATGTTAGGACCAAAAGAAATTTTACCCAGTGTACAAAACTTTGAACTATGCAGACAGTACGGAGTCGTTATTGTCTGAATATGTTTAACCTTGTAAGATTACCACCATCTGCTACAATTTAAATGTGTTGAGGCTGTGGTGTTTGGGGTATTTGACTTTCGTAAGTACAATCTTCACATACATTAAAGTTGCACAGTCTCTGTGTAGAGACTTAAGACCTCTGCGAGGTCTTAAGAGAGCAAAACCATTTAATTGAAGAGTAGCTCTGCTCTTGTGTTTGGCCTTGCAGGGCTCAGTGTGTGAATAGCTGTAGCTCTAGCACCCCTCTGTGGAAGCAGGGGGCATTCTGAGATAAAAGAGGTGGAAAAGTTGCAGGTTTTAGAATTTTCATTTAGAATTAGGTGCTTCAGTATCGATGTCTTTGGAATGTTGGGTTTAGGAGTGCCAGTTGCTCAAAGTTCTCCCGGCCCATAGCCTCAATATTACTGATGTTTCCATGGAACAATTCCACTGTTTCCCAGTTGGAGACTGAAGTGTCTGGCTCCAGTCTGAAAACTTCTGCCAAAATAGCTTGTGTGGATGCCAATTTTCAAATCTATGACCAGCAATAAGGTCGCTTGTATTTCAGTGACCTGCTTTGACAAGTCATGTTGGTTTTTGTGTATTGCAATCTACAGTTACTACTTAAATGGGTCTGGGCATGTGGAAAGAAAGAATCAGGTAGCTTCTTTATATTAATGCTTTGCCTTCTTTCTTTACAGGAGAACCACATCCATGACAAGCTAGTACCTCTTAGTTTGCTTCAGAAAGACTTTGTGCCTTTTTTACTGAACTTTTTAAGGGAGCAGACCAGCCAAATCCTGACTAATGGACCCTCTACTCCTGCTAAAACTCCTAATTCCAAGGCCCACAGGAGCCAAAGGACAGGACCAGAAAGGAGGGCAGGCCACGCGACCAGCAGCCGTGTGCAGCTCTTCTCCCAAAGGACTTCAGTGACCACCTGCACCACAGATACCAGCTTTTCTTCTCCTGCTGTGGCATCCAGCAGCTCCTCTTCCTTTTCTGGGTCAAACCTCTCGAGCCCATGTGGTGACTCCCCCAGCGTGGTCTCCAGTAGCAGCCCGAGCTTTGGGTACAGCCCTGTGCTTAACCACGGTGAGAAGCGGTCGTCTCAGAAGGCCAACTTGGGGAGCTTCCTCACAGCCACGCCTGAAGCCCTGCCCGTGAGACGAGGCCGAAGGAAAGGCAGCAGCTCAGTCGGTGCCTCTGGCCGGCAGGTAGCTCGGGATCTGGGGCGTTCCTTGGCTGAAGAGGAAGACGGAAGGAATGACAACGCGTTGTGGAGTGGAGGGAGAAGGAAGCGGAGTGAAGGGCCTCTTGTTTCTGCCAGCTCCCCACCCAGCCAGCTAAACCTTAACAATTTGGAGGAGTTCCCGCCCATGGGTGCTGCCTCTGGCTGGACAAAGTAAGAGCAAGTATGCCTCGCTGTCTCTCTCGGATTTTGCTGCAGGTTACTGTTCCTTGACTAGCTGTTGTGCATGTCCGGATGTAGAAGATGCTGCAACAAACAGCACCTGGGGGCTAGCTCAGGGGTCTCTTGGTCATTACGGTTGCTGTGTAGGGCAATGTTGCTTCAACGGGGAGTCAGGTTTCCACTCTGCAAACTCACCCTTGCTCGTGGTGCTGCCGGCAGCTTGCCAGTGCGCAGACCAGCCAGCTTGGAGCTGAGTGTGTCTTTGTGCTTGCATGTTCTAAGAAGTCGGTGTTATCTTGGCTCTTCGTGTTTCTCATTTAACACAATAGCAGTTACTGATAAAGAGCAGTCCTGCAAGGCGCTTCAGCTTTACTGATACTAGCAGAAAAAGCTTTCGGATTGATGTTCTGTTGGTTCTAGTAACAGATGTCAGCTTGTGGCTTTGTGCTGTGTGATCGTGGACAAAATAACTAGCTGGTGTCTGTATTCTCTTTCATCTGCAGCAAGCCCTGGTTTCCCTCGTGACCTAGGCTTAGCTTCTGGGCAGCTGTTTGTGTTGTGGTTGCCTTGCTCCTTTTTGAGAATTTACTCTTTAAAGTCCTCATTACCAAACATAAGACATACACGTCAGCCCATTTGCTCTGTGTATCAGGCACTGGTCTCTGAAAACAGGACTTTCTAGTCGGACTTGGAAAATTCTGTCTGAAAATTGATAGGTCTACACAACAGATCCAGATGCTGGGTCTAGATGATTCTTTGGCCAAGGAAGATCAGGTGTGTTTCCTAGGCAGTAAGTCTCTCTTCCTCAATTGCACTATGTCCAACTAGGAAAAAGAGTGAGGAGAGAGGTCACGGAGTGTTTGGAAGCCAACGCTTTAGCAGTTTTGAGAATTCTCCAGCATTTCCTAAAGAAGTGTAACGTTTTACCTTCCTGTATCTCATTTCCAGCGTGTCTTTTATTGCATTACAGTAGAGCCTCTTCATAAGGGACAAATCTACGTAGTTTATGCAGGAAGGATGGGTTTTCCTGAACTTAGGCAGCCTGTGGTAACTTGGGAGCCTGGACTCTTACTGGCAGACAATGGCAGCTTGATTGGGTTTGTGTTGTGGTTTTTCTCATGGACATGTTAGAAACTATCGGTTTCTTATTAATATCCTGACACCGTATCCGTTTTATTTTAGCATTAGGCTCTTCTGGAAGAGTTATGTGCATATCTGTCTTGGCGACCTAATATTTTTTTTGTTGTTTAGCTTGATTTCAGTGGAATCCCTTCTCACTACTTTTTCAGCAAAAGCAAACCGTCGAGGCGAATCAACCCAACTCCTGTAAGTGCTGAGCGCCCGCTCTCAAAACCAAAGATGTGCTTCACTTCTACACCTGTCAGCCAGTCTCCAGCTGCTCGATTTTCGTCTGGGTCAAGCCTCGAGGCCTTTACTGCTGTCCAGGAAGGAAACCTTACATCTGTGATAAGCAACAGCCTTCAAGAGGAGAGGGAGATGCTGAAGAAAGAACGGTACAGTCTGAGCAGGGTGGTGATAGGCTTGTATTGATTCTTAATTCTCTTGTCTTAAGGTCGTGCTAGTACCAGAGTGGAAATGTCCAGAAGAACATCTGAAGGAGATGTTGGTGACTGTAAACTCTAATTTGCCTGAAAGCAAGTGTGACTGGTATCAGACTAAGGTATCAATGCAGCTAGCTCGTGTTTGTCACTGTAGAGGTCTGCTGTCTCTTAAACAGTCACTCTGAAACAGTGATGCTCACTTTATCTTCAGAAGTTTAGTCAGACCTCACTGCTTTCATAAGATTCATGGGCTTGTGTGTCTGTCTGCTGGTAGTGGTTTGACTCTGGCTGATGATCAGGTGCCCCCCTCAGCCACTCTCTCACTCCTGCTTCTCAATTAGAGAAGAGAGAGGAAATATAACGAAGGGCTCGTTGGTCGGGGTAAGGACACGGAGGTCACTCAGCAGTTACATCCCCAGGCAAAACAGGCTCCACTTGGGGAAATGTATTAAATTTATTATTGGTCAAATTAGAGAAGGACAAGAAGAACTAAAACCAAATCTTAAGAGTAACACCTTCTCCTGACCCCTCCCTTCTTACTGAGCTGATTCCTCCACCTCCTCCTCCTGAGTGGTGCAGGGGGCCAGGGGACAGGTTGTTCATCACACGTTGTCTCTGCTGCTTCTTCATCCTCAGGAGGAGGGATCCTTCTCCTGCTCCAGTGTGGGGCCACTCTCATGGGAGACTCTTCCTCACAAACTTTCCCAATGTGAGTCCTTTCCATGGGGCACAGTCCTTCAGGAGCAGACTGCTCCAGTTCACTTCAGCAGGACCAGAACTGCCTGAAACAGAGCCAATAGAGTCTCATGAGTTACTGTTTGTATTGGACCTGTAGCAGAGCTGCTCAGGATTCAAACCTGCTTCTCTGCACTTCAGTAAAGCACCTAGTTCAGTCTGAATTCTACCTGAAATGTCCCACTAATGTATGTAACCTATAGCTGTTGAAGTAGCTATGTATGGGCTGGATCTTGCCCATCAGGTGATCTGACCTGTCACGCTTGAGAGCTGGGAGCTGCCATTGTGTCCTCAGTACAAAACTACAGCAGCCCCCAGCCAACGGCATCACTTTGAGCAAGGGCAAAAGGTGAAATTCGTGCTGAGGTAGATGACAACACTGAGAAGTGAAGCAGAGTCTAACTATGTTATTTGAGCCTTTCCTTGGTGAGTTTACAAAGTGCTTAATAATTCTCTTCAGTTCTGTCAGTTGGGTGTTTACGTTCATTGCAAGGGAGATGTTACTGAGTAACATTTCTGCCTCCATTTGGGGGCTAATTTGTTCTTCATCACAGCAGTTCCACTAGAAATAGGCCGATAGGAAAAGCTCTTTGCTGCAGTTAAAAGCATTCCTGTCACCCCCACAGCCTTTAAAGTGACTTTTAAAGATTTTACTTTAGAGGTGATGTGGTAAGAGGTGGTGTGATGTGCCAAATGTGGATGTTCCATTGGGATCTTTTACCGATCATTTGATACTGCTGTTTCTGGCTTTTTTTCCTGCTTCTCATGTGTCTTATGTATGCCACTCTGCTGCTGTGTTTTAGATGACTTCTGTAGGTATATTTTTATACCGTATCTATGTATTTGACTGATCGCTGTTGATTTAGAATCCAACAATTAAAGTAGTTTCTTCTTTCTATCTAACGTGCTAGTATGGGGTTTCATCAGTTCTTGCATTGCCTTTCTGCTTAGTGGTATTGGATCTTCTTGGGGTGTTACTAACTTACAAATACATCTGAAGATATGGATGTGAATCTTATTTTTATAGATTTTGTGAGGTATCTAGCTGTCAAATTTTACATGCAAGATTTTTTTTTTTTTTTTAGAACCTGGTCTCTAGCAGATTCAATGTCCTTGACAAATACCAATTTAGATGAGAAGCAACGGCATAGGTTAGTTAGATAATTTGGTCAAAGCACCACGCTGTTTTAGCAGAGCTGGATTTTGAAGGTGATTCTTTTGAGTTTTTTGTTTGTTAACCCCAAGATCCTTTCTCGTTAAGTGAAAGATGAATGAAATCACTGTCATGCTAAAAGCAGTTTTAAGGAGTGTAAATTCTGTGGTTAGTTTTTGTGGGAATTCCTTCACCTTCCCGCTGCATGGCTGCTGTGTATCACATTCAGTCGCATGGTGTGTTGCTGTTCTTGAATTTCAGATGCAAATTGCTGCACCAGGCGTCTTCTCCCACAGGGATATCTCTTGATCCTGGTACTCCTACAAAGCCTAGCTACAGCCGCAGTGCTAGCCTTCCTGCTGAAAGCCACCTGGTGACCTGTGCAAATCCTGCTAAGGTTTCCTGCAAGAAACAGTTGGAGTGCCTGGCACAGCTCTATTCATCGTGTATAGCAGGTGAAGATCCAGAAGATGTGAGACTGACCTTTCTTTGAGCTTTGAACTTGTGTGTGCATGTTGCGAGGGTGGACAAGAGGCAGATTTTTGAGACGGTACAGTTTGCAAACAACATCTGGAAAAATAAGTCAAGCCAACATAGTTGTTAGAGTAAATGGGTAGCGGGGAAAAGCTTTGGGGAGGAGGTGAACCTGACGCAGTGCTCTGAGCTGCAGTAGGCTGAAGTTGCATGGCTCTATCTGAAACCAGCCCCCTCCCTAAGACGTCCTCCCTGTAATTCCCACACTGATTTGCGCTGTGGCTGTGTGTGGGCAGGGAGTCCGTTGCTGACTATGCCGTGGAACGGGTATCTATCTTCTTACCTTTGTTTATTAAAGCAAATCAATACTGAGTATCCACCTTTAGTATCTCATTTCCTCTCTTCCAGAAAACCTGGTGCCAAATATTTTTCTAGAGCTCTTTTTTGTTCTGCAACTGTTGACGTCTAAAGGCACTTCTGCTGCAGAAGATGATGATAGTGACCTTGATGTCAATGAAAGAAGTAAAGGTAAGCCAATAGTCTCGAGGGATGAGAACGTTACTTCCATGGAATAATGACGCGATATAGAGTAGTTGTCTTTAGCTTGGACAGTTAGTCTTAAATTCCATAAAAGCACCTTATTACCACTGTGGGAGTCACCTGAGATGCTGGCAAAAGTTGTGCGCCTACGGGAAGTGCTTCTGCAACGTTTTAAAGTGGGGTTGTGAGATACTGTTTCAATCTAGTTTACTACTATCCTGTGAGATTTGCTGTAACTACTTGCTAACACTGACTTTCAGAGAGGACAGGTACACTCAAGTTTCTCCTCTGCCAGTCCTTGCAGCTCTGATCTGCTATTTGTTTCTTAAATTTAAGCTTGGGTTATGAGTGCATAGGATCCATCCATAAAGACATGTAATTGTTGCTTTTGTGTTTTGGCAAATTCAGATTTAAGCTTGATGCAGTTAGTACTTTGAAATGGATGCAAACCCCAGGACAGTCTCCTGAAGATGAGACACACCTCCTCTAGATGCTCCAGTTTGATTGACCTTTGTTTTGCTGCTCACTGCTTCTTAGGGCTGAGGTTAGGAGCAGGAAGTCACCTGCTGCGGGAAAAGCGACTGATGACTGGTTGCAGTTTTGTTCTGAATCTGCTTACATCCAGCCAGAGTGTTGAGAAGGAATCTTTTCTTTCCTATACAGCAATAAACACTTACATTACCTTTAGTGTAGGAAGGGTAGGGATGGGAGAATTTGTCTGTTCAGGTGGCAGGAAGACGAGAGTTTTGGAAATTGGATACTGCTCTGGAAGGCTATTTTTGGATATGGCAGTTCCTGCTTTCCTTGAGAGCTAATGGTTGGTCTTGTAGTTTATAAATGATGATAGGTGCTATGGTCTCACATTTCTTTTTTTTCCTTAGATGCGTCGGGGAGGCAGCATTTTCGAAGTGTGCACAATTGTGTTTATTTTGCAGTTCGGGTCTTGGATTATCAGTATGAGTGAGTTGATTTATTTTTTTTTTAAATCTCTGCTTGTGTCTGCAGATGTGTGTGAGATTAAGCAAGTGTTCATGGACTTCAGAGCTTTACCACTTACAAGCATGGGGTTGTTAGGGTTGTTAATTTTCCCCTCAAAACCCACAACTTGACCTGTATTTGGATGTCTGTGAGTTTTCCTTGCACTGATCTATCTACTGAACTTTAGTGTAATTATGCAAGAATGGGAAAGTCATGAGATGGGAGCAATAAAGAACCAGCCCTACAGATGCCAATGGGATTTCATGCTGGGTGCCTGCATCTTAGAACTCTTCACTTGGTAACCTCATAAAAAATGAGCATAAACATTTCTTTTTGAGTGTGATCATGTGTTGTTTGTGTCTTTCTGTCTGTCTGGGTTTTATCTGTGTTTCGGCAGAATTATCTCCCATCTAGAAAAGGGGACGCTGAAGCTTTTGGCTGAAAATGAGCGGATCGCATCCTTTTCTCCCACATTGCATGAGAGGCTCAGGCAGGCTTATGAAAGCAGCACAGCCAAGGTAAAAATTGGCAGACCTCGACTGACCTTGCTTCAAACCTTTGCATTTGCTCTTCTATTTGTGATGGCTTTGATGTTAAATCTCATTCCTTCTACTTAGAGTATTTTGTCATGTTGTCTTTGGCAAGTATCTAAAAGTTCTTTTTTTTCTTTTTTTTTTTTTTTCCCCCCTCTTGTTGGTGGGTGAGTGAATTGCTAAATTGCTAGGTCCGGTGATTGTTAGCTGCGAATTGCTGCTGACCAGCCTTGTGCTGTGCTCCAGGCCTTGACCTCCACCAATGACTTTGACAGGCTCAAGTTTTACTTTTGAGATTCTCATCTAATAAATGTGGATCCCAGAAGGGTGGTTGGTCAGATGCGCTATCAGAGTGTTGTTGGGAAGAAGTGGATCTGTTTCATAGCTGCAGACCCCTTTTAGGCAAATGAAGCTTCAGAGGAGATAGTGCAGCTCATGAAGACTGGTTTTCTGGTTTCCTGGTTCAATCTGGCTTAGGGAACTCAAGCTGGATGGTAGGAATACCTTCCTTAGTGTATTTTGTGTCTTGTTTCTTCCATCATTTAAGAATGGAAATGACCGTTGGCAAAGAAATTGCAGTGTACTTTCTGAGATAAGGGCATTTCAATAGGTCTTTTTAGTTAAAGCTGTAAATAAAGTTATCTTGTTACTTGAAGACATAAGCTTTTTGAATAGGAGAAGGAAGAATAATGCTGGAATTGTCAGCCACTATCCTGCACTCTCTGGAGCCCTATATTGAAGGTACAAAGTTTCCAGATCATTCTTTCCACACTGTGTCCATACTAGTTGCAGTATTCTGCAGAGGTTTCTTAGATAAGGTGCTTCCGTAATGTTGAGTGATTCTGCCTCTGTCATGTAGGTTGTAAAACCTAATGGCTGGTGTCTGAACAGCTCCACTAGTGATACCTGCTTTCCTCATCGCTTCTTTTCCCTGCTTTTTCTAGGTCTTAGCTTGCTGGTTAAATTAGAGACCTATGTTAATCTAACGGCTACCTTCCTGTTTTTCACAGGCATCTCTCTTGCTGCCATGCTCTGTACAGTCCGTTTCTTTCCAGCCAGAGACGGACAATCGCTCTAACTTCCCCAGTGACAGAGCATTTCACATATTTAAGAAACAAAGGTAAGTTTCTTCTGCTATAACTGTATGGCGTGCAGGGTATAATTGTTCCGTGATTGTGAGCAAAGGATATTGTCTCACGTATGCTACATGCTGTAGAAGACTCTTGAGACTTTCATTCTAATTTTACAAAAAAAAAAAGAAAAAAAAGAAGTCTTTGTCCATATCAACTGCAGGAGCTAAGTGCTTAATGTCTTTAGAGAAGAACAGCCTAATTCTTCAGGAGTAGTTATTGAAACTTCTGGTAAAGGCCAATGCAGTCGCCCTGGATTGCTTCCGCGTAAAAATCTGATACGCTTTTATTCTTCCTGCCACCTCCCTCCATGCTCGCAGCAACAGGGTGAGGGCAGAATGGCAAGTTGTCTTGGTCCTTTTTTTTTCTCTTCTCATAGGTGTTATTTCATGTGGCTTATTCTTTCCTGCCTCTCAGTCTTCAGTGTGTCTGGTAATGGGTGGTTTGGTCATTCCGTCAGAGCTTGGGCATAACAAGCTTAAGCACTTGCTGTCAAAGACACGGAAGATGGAAACTTGCTGAAGTACCCTAACATTAATGAGTTTTGCAAAGGTATCTGAGTGCTTAGAGGCTTGAGCTGTTTAATCTGAGGTAGACTCTTGCTGGAGAATTTAGGAGCGATAGAATATTCAGGTGTTGGTACTTCAAATTTTGAAGAGTGGGAAATCATAGCCTTGAATATCTTGATTCACAGGGACATATTTTATGAACTACTGCGTGAGTGGGAGGATAACCATGAAAAAACTGGCTGGGACTTCGAAAGAGTTCTGGGCAACAAGATCAGGTAGGAGTCTCATGCAACTTTGAACAAGTTCTTTATTGTACCTGAATGTATCTGGGAGCTGAATGAGTCAATTTTCTTTCTAAACAACATCATTACTGCAGGAAAGCAAGAGAGACTTTTTATCTTTAGGGCTGTGTTTGCTCTACAGGTGCTCAGGGAGAATTTTTGTTTCCGTGGTCAACAGATGGGGCTCAGTCCTTGGGAAACCTGGTTATAAAGACATTGCTTTTTGCAGTGGCCTTTGGAGATTGCTTTCTTTAAAGCAGTTGTTTTATGCTTTTTGTTGTAGTTTGAGGTTAGAACACCTTTTCTGTACTACAGAGATCCAGCCAAGGTTTTGTAATGTTTTCCTTCACAGGGCAATGATGGCTCACCTGTCTGCAACCTGCAACCACAGCCATTTTGCCAGGCTCTTTCAGAAACAGCTTATCCAGGTAAATGACTTGGGTTTTTTTAATGGAAATATACATCTTGGCCTGAGAAAACAAACCGTGTCTTGCAAGTTTCTTTAAGATTTTCCTGTTGAGATTTTTTGGGGGAGAGACAAGTTTTCAGGGTGGGAATTTCCTTCCTTTTCCAGAAATATAAATTAGTGATAAATTGATGAACACTGAGCACATCATGAGCTGTAAGAATTCATTTTTCATTGTTGTTTACTTTGAGCTTCTGATTATTCTGATTTGTAGAAATTTTAAGGATATATTTTGACATATATCAAATGCAGAGGTTCCCAGTTATGTTCATTAGAGACATAAATGTACTATATGCAAAGAGTGTCTGGTTCTTCTGTGCAACACTGCAACAGCCTCTTTTTGATGTCAGTGCTGCTGTTGTAGTTTGCAGGAATTTTTGGCCAGTTTCAGGCATCATTTGACTTCACTATGACTGAAGGCACGAAGAAAGAAAAGATGCTTCTGACTGCAGTGTAGATATTCATTGCATTCCCTGTAAATGACTGGCTAACTGGTGGGTTCCTTTTGGATAGCAACAGACACAAAACCCCTCCTTGAATATTAGCCCACACACATTGTGATCAGTTGCAACGTTAAAAATTCCTCTAGTGTCCACTTTCAGTTTGTATCAGCGTCCTGTCTGATGTGTGTGTGTGTTCAGGGAGATTGTGGGAAAGAGGTGAGATGGACTTTGCACCAGCAGGATTTAATTAGGGCCAGGTACTGCATTTCTTCTACCTGTGCTGCCTTAATGAATGCTGCAGGGTCTCTAAAGGGTGACCAAAGATTAAACTGAAAACTGGGAATCATTGGTGAATCTGATGGGTCTGACTAGCAAGTGATTTGCAGAGTCTTGTTTGTAATTATTATACTCATGCAGAAATGAACCTAAACTGAGGATTTGTGTTGAAGACCTGATAGTTTAAAAGTTTGAAAGCAGAACAAGTTGTTCTTTTGGGAGAGGAAGATGCTCAGTTTGGAATAAATGGACCTAGTAATTTTTAGCTTGATACACATAGTTAAATGTTGCTTTTTAGTATGATTTCCCTCATTAAAACTATGCTGACTTAGGGGTGGGAGTATGCAGTTATGTTTTCCCTTTACTCAGCATTGGTTAGGTTACAGCTGGAGGACTGTGCCCAGCTTTGGGCTCATGAGTACAAGAAAGATACTTACTAGAGCGAGTCCAGTGCAGAGCCACAGAAATTATTAAGGAATGGCAGCATTTTTTGTATGAGATGAAGTTGAGAGAGCTGGGACTGTTTGGCATGGAGAAGGCTGCAGGTTATCTTTGAGGGAGGGAGGCATTAATTTTTCACCTTTATTTAACTCTGGAAGCTCCAGGAAAACCTAGTCTGAGAATTCGTCGTGCAGTATTGCGGTCCTTAGAGACTGGCTCATGAAGAGCATGAGAGTGATAGGTGTTCTCTCTACGCATCTGGATGTAGCCTGCTGAATGTGGCCGAGTTAGATGTCTAGGATCCAAATTCCATCTCTCAAGATCTCTAAGCCATTTGTGGTCGAGGTGGCACGTTTTGGCATGAGCACAATAAGACCTTTTGTACGTGGGCTGCCTGAAAAGGCTGTGCTTGTATTGCTTCTAAAACAAAATCTTGGGAGGGATGGAGGATGTGTGAGGTGAGAGATGAAGTGAAATGGTGTCTTGTTACCAATTTCCCACCTCGCTGCTCTTTCTGTCTCCTGAAGATGTGTAAAGGTCCTATTGGTGGTGGCGCAAGCTGGGGAGACGCCCCAGACCAGGATGTCCTTAATATGCTGGGTTCTGATAATCTGAGCCGTCTGAAGAGGCTGCAGGAAAGATTCGTTGTTCCTCAGAGCATCAGAGGACCTTGTCCACCTCCTTCATTCCCGGGGTGCCAGCAGTTCTTCAGGGACTTCATCCTCAGCGCAGGAAGGTTAGCTTGCCCGTGCTTGCTCTTTTCTTTGTGAAATGTGTGGGTGAGTGGGGAACACCAGCATGCCACTCTTGCAGCGGGGGGTTGTATGGAGCATATCAGGCAGAACATGTCAGGAATGATTTTAAGCTGCATAATGCCACACATGGTGTTCTCAGCCAGCATGCACAGCAAACATGTTAATAAGCAGGTTCGGTCTGGAGCATAGAATGTGTTTGTGTCTGTGTGTGCTACATTAGGCAGTAATTTATTTTTTTTTTCTATAAACCGTAATACCTTGTTACAGGCCATCAGCATTTCCCAGTGCCAAGGCGTGCAATGCTGCCTGGCAAGGCCACTGCACTGGCCAAATGTTTTTTGTGTGGTAGCACATGATGCTGAGTTGTTACAGGATGAAGCCAGGTTTGTGACTTTTTTTAATGATTTTTTCACCATCCGCAGCATGGAGGAGTCATGGTCTGTGGGAGATTTGACTCTTGAGTTCAGTCACCCTACAGCTGCCTGCTTCGACAGATCAGTATTATTATCCTTATGCTGGGCCTTGCTAAATAGCATCTGTTCGAAAATGTACAAAATAAGAGTAGAAAAGAAGAGGGTCAGCCAATACTAATCTTGTCCCTTGCTTTCTTGTCTGTCAATCTGTTACATTCGGTATCTACTGATGCTTGATACAACTCATGAGACAAGCTTAGAATTTTGCAGTGTGGTAGTTGAGGTTTCACTGCTGTTTTCAGCCCAGTCTGACTCATCATCATCTTTTGCTGAAGTTACCAGTTCAATCAGCACCTGATGGATAGTCTGTGCCTGAAGATACTCGAACTCAATGGCCTCACTCTGGTGGAGCATGAGCACGGTGATGGGGAAGCAGATATGGATGAACAGGTAAGCTTGTTTTTTGCAAACACATCAGGCAGGAATTTCCCTGAGCTGTTCCAGTACTCAGAGGATTACTGGCTTGATTGTGAGTTGTTTGGAGCTTCCACTGCTGTCTTTGCAGATCAAGAGCTTCTTTGTTTGGTTTTGTTATAACTCTGCAACTTGGTTATGGAGCCCCTTGCCGTTTACTTGTGTGTTTCAGGATGTTTCATAGGACTGTGTCGTAAGAGATGATGCACGGTAGTAGGAAAAGTGCGAACCTCCTTTTCAGGTTGTTAGTACCCTGTGTTAGATCAGTGAAACGACTGTCCCGTTGTTGCACTCAGCTGCAGCAGCTCCTTCTCCATGGAGAAAGATTTCTAGTTAGAAGGAGTTTGTAGTCATGCATGTTCGTACCCGTTCAGATCTTCCTTCAGTCATCTACACTTATCAGAGGTGTCACTGCTTACAGTCTGTTAGCAAAGCAGCAGCTGAAGGTTTATGAGGACTTGCAGAGCAGAAATGGTGTAAAGGAGGCAAGAGATCAGCTCTCTACCCTCTCGTTGATTCCAAAGTTGTTAATGGGACGATGTGATTGAGCAGCTGCTTGGTTTAGAAAGCTCTTATATTAATTTTGTCTCTCTGTGAAGCAGTGGAGGCATAAACAATATAAAATGCTTGAGAAATAGGTCTTTTGATAACTTAGTTTTATTAAAAGCAGTGGTGAAGCTATGCGCTCCTTTTACATAAAGGGGGTGGAAGTTTAATTGCCTTTTAGGGTAGCATTGCCCAGCTTGCTTTTCTTTGTTTCAGGATGAAAAGAAGCGCTTCACTGTGGTCCTGTTAAGCCTACGACTCCTTGCCAAGTTCCTGGGGTTTCTCGTTTTCTTGCCATATCGCACCATGGAGCAACCAACTAGAGACTTGCAAGACTCTGCTGTAGCATTAAGAAACCAAGTAAGAAAACAAGCTCTTCTAAGAAATCTAGCGTGGCCTTTTGCTTGACAGGCAGGTTTTCTAATCCAAGGAAGAGATTGTGAAGATTTTTATGCCCTTTCAAAGTGAGCCAGTGGTTTCTGGGATGATGTTATACACTTCTGTGCTCCTACTGCATGTTCTGGGGTTGAGAACAAATGAGAGAAGAGTTTGCATAATCTAGAAGAGAAGGAGCCAAGCACTGGTGGTCTGGGACTGTCATCCCAGAACTCTGACCTAGCTAAGGTGACTTGTATTTATAGTTTAAAATCCAGCAACCAGGAATGTTTCTGTGAATTTCGTGTCCATCTCCTGGCAGTGGGTCATACTCAATGCGGGGAGGCAGGGATTAGACCTTGACTCCACTTGTACATAGTCAGGCTTGTAGCCTTGCTTTTGAAAGCCCCATTAGGACTTCAGGTTGGTGTTGTAGCGTGGTTTTTACCTCTGCTCATGTGCAAATAAATGTTTTCTTAATCCAGAAAGTCACCTTTTATTTGTACAGAAGGTGAAATCCTAGAAAGAAAAGTCAAGATACAGGTAAAGTTATTCTTTTAAGTATCAAAAAATAACTTCAAGCTGCTGCTTTAACTTCTGTTGTCCATTTAGACCCTGCCTGTATTGGATGTTTTGAAGCTTCTGAGACAATCTATTCGGGACCAACGTTCCATCCTCACTATACCTTGGATTGTGGAGTACCTTTCCCTGGTGGATCATATTGCTCCTTTCCTTGATTACTACAGGAAAGTATTTTGTCTCTTGCTGCAGGTATACAGGTAAGAGCCTGGGAAAGGATATTTGTTAAGATCTTCTCTGTGAAGGTTTGCTTGCTTGGTTGAGGTGCCTGGTGTTTGAGAATGCCTGCTGGCCCTAGCTTGAGATTCTTAAAGTCCTTTTTTTTGGTGCAAATCATAAGCACTTCTCATTTTGCATAAAGCTGCAAAGGGAACACATCCTAAACTCAGAAGTTAATACTTGATTTAAATGTGTTGTTTTTCATTAAGTAAACAAAACTCTTTAAATCCCTACTGACTCCTCCTACATCCGCAGCTGTGAATTTTAAACCTTGAATTTGAACCTTACACCTACAAGGTCTCCCATGCCTAAAGAACGGTCTAGTTTTCTTTCCTATATACAGGAGAAGAATTTGAAGCGCATTCTAGAGAGTCACTTAACATTAGCTTGTCCAGTGTGAACTTAAACCATCACGTTATTCAGATGCATATGTACAAAAAAGTAGAGCTTGCTCTCTGCTCTTAGGGCAGACAAGTAAAGGACATGTATGTGGTGATGAATTAGAAAAGGAGTGGTTTGGGATTTATTTTTTTTTTTACCTTAATGAAAATTGAGCGACTGAAATCTAATATTCTGTCTTGCTGCTTCTGCTTCATGGCAGGTTAATGGTCCTTTCGGAAGATACGGAGATGAGTTTCCTGAACAAGCTACTGATCCTTGCAGTTCTGGGTTGGCTTTTTCAGGTAGAGTCTCCTGGGTGCACACAGATTTTCCCTGAAGAAAAAGCAGGGCACCGAACTCAAGAGAAAAAAGTAATGGAATGAGTTAAAACACTAGTTTGTTGTTTTGTTGTGGGTTTTTTTTTTCACACTTGTGTTAGTTTTAGAGTCCTCTGCATTCTAACAGAGCGTTATTTTTCCTCTAATGGAATTGTGGGAAGCAACATTTTCTTTTCCAGTAAGAGTTCTAATTGCTGCTGAAACACATTCTTGTGCTTACAAATCTGCATCCTTGTAAGCAGATAGACAATTCCTGTTAGAACTGGAAGCTCTTGTCACGAAGCTGTCAGCCTTGAAATACTGGGGACTTTTTTTGTCTGATGAAGGGATGGCGTGTGAAGAACTTTTGAAATCCATCTGTGCCTCCAATTGGAAGCAGGGTAACTGCGTAGCAGGAACCTGTTGGAAAGGTGAAAGGTGCTCTGTGGGGACGGTAAAGAAGGTGGCTTATTGCAATCAAACTAAGCCTTTAATTTTACAAAAAGATCCTCCGTAGGGCGGAGGAGATCCTTAGTCCTAGTTTATTTTGTGGATGGCAGGTTGGAGAGGCTGTCCTCTTTATCAGAAATGGTGTGAATTTACTGACTGCTGTTTGGGTTGTAACTACTGGGGTTTCTGTTTCAGGTTCCATCAGTTCCTGAAGAGTTGTTTTTTACTACTGATGTCAGGCAGGAGGGATCGATGATGGATACTGCGACATCTGGTCAGGCTTTGGTGAGTTAGCGCAGTAGCATATCTTCTGAATCTGTGCATGAGGGTGGACTTGCCACGGCCTCAAGAGTTCTAAGATTTTTACCAGCAACTTGGCTTCAGTGCAGCTGTCTTGAGCAGTTGCATGAAAAAGGGTAGCTGAACTGAAAATAGTATGAGCAAGCAGAAAAATATGGCAGGTGTGACATTTCAGATAACTCCCGGACATGCAAAAAAATACATGAAATTCCTTGAAAAATGAGCAGTATCTCTGCCAAGATATCACAGAATGATTCTGTGATATCTTGGCAGAGATATCACAAGAACGAGATATGTGCATCTTGTTCTCAATTAGAAGGTTGTGGTTTGCGCTGGCTCTTCAGTGGTGGAGATGAGATTCAGAGATCAACTGATTAATATTTTTTTTCCAAATGAGCACAGTACCCACTGCCCACGTGGATGGTAACTCCAATCGCTTTTCCTCCCATACCTCTGGCTGTGCTGTGTGGTGCTGGGGTGACATTACTCCATGGTGCAGTGCTCCACTGAGTCTGATGGCACCTGTGGAGGCATAATGCATAGCAGATGTGCTTCATTTATACTCCTCCACGGAGAGGTCTTTTTTTTTATGAGTAGCAGCTGTGGCAACTAGTCTTGGCTCCCTTCTGTAACCATCAGCTTTCAGCTGGGCTTTGGCAGCAATCGGAAGTAGAGGTTGAGCTTCTCTAACTAAACGTAGAACAGCTTGTGGTGTGTTACAGGGCTGGACTGAACACTTGGACTGCAGAGTTCATAATTTTTCTGTGGATTTGGAGTCTTGATGTTTTTATTGTTTTTGTGGAAAGGCAGTTCTGAAACCTGCCTGTGACCATGGGTTTGGGATTTCTGACTTGCCGAAGACTGTTTCTTCCCTGCTGTGTCCTTTCAGCATTTCCTTCCGTTTCTCACAGGACTCTGTCCCCTTGGTGGATCAGCAGTTGCTTTATACCTGCTGTCCCTATCTTGGTGAGTATTTTATTTATATTTGATATATAAAATATATTTGTATATATGTATTTATATTTTTAATTTCTGTTTGTCCTTTGGTGCTGCAAGTCCTCGGATCATCTTTCTCACCACTCCTCACAACTTCAGGTCTCAGTTGTGTGTGAGTCAACCTTGATAAAAAGCTGTATTGCAGAAGCTCACATGGGTGTGATGAGAGTCTGGTGAAGCTGGGGGAGGGAGGCTCCAGAGTCTGGATAGTTGATCTATAGAGCTCAAATACAGACGGATGGGGGACTTCATCCTTCACACCCTTCTGCTGCCAGGCAGAGGGGAAAGATCCTTTTGTACCCTGGTGCTTTATCAGGTTATTGTTTGAGATCTTTTTTTTCCTGGAATCTGACTGCCATTGGTGAAATCCCTCTCTGTAGACAATAGAGTCCCAGGCGGTGGGATGGTGCTTCACTTCTTGGTACTTACCTGCTAGGAGAACGATGTGCTAAAACTGCATTACAAAAGCTTCTAGAGATTGAACATGTCTTTAAGCTTTTCCCCTGGTATTTTCTCCTGACCCTGTAGGCATTTTGTGTAACTCAGCTTGCCTTGATGTCCTTGTAGGCTTTACAGTTCCTGCTTGCCAGGCTAGAAGGGGATGCATAGAAACGGCTGCTCCCTGAGCCTTCTGAGCAAGTCTGTGTGCCAGGGAACTTTTTTGGAAGTCTCCTCTTCTATCTTCAGAGCCTTGCCTGCCTTGCTATACTCTGCCAGTTAAATGGGTGGGATGTCCCTCTGCTTTTTTGAAACTCCAGCTTTCGTAGAAGCTTCAAGAATCTGCCATGGGAGCAGGACTGACAATGTGAAGGTCTCGAGTTTTGGTTTGTTGACTTGATCACGGGGGTGATGACTGCTTTTGCATGTTTTTCTGTACAGGTGAGCTGCGGAAACTGCTTGCCTCTTTTGTGGCTGGTAGTGGAGCGAAAAATGGTGGCTTTATAAGGAAAATCACTCCCACAGCTGCAGAGTCCTTGGCACCCAAGGCTTCTGTCACACACCGGAAACTGCAGGTAATGGAGAGCTGCAAGGGGAAGAAGGGTGGGAGAAATTGCTTGTGTGAGGGTAGAGTACGCAGTGGTGTCCTAATGCCAGGGAAAGAAAAGAACGGGCCTAGGCAGCAGCGAACATTGTGTTCAAGAGTTGGGTATCCTTAGTCCTCATTCTCTGTTACAGTCGTGTGGCTGGGATACCCTGTGGATGTTGAAATCCAGATAACTTCAGTAAAACATTCTTGCAGTTGCAACAACTAGGCTGTTTCTCTGCCAGCCTCTTCATTGGTATGTTTCTCATACTCTGTTTTGGCTGGATTGTAGCCCTGATTTCCACCAAAAGAACCAGCTGCGAAGGAGCTTACAGGACTGCTGGCCTGTAAGGAAAAGAGAGGATCCTTTCTTTCACAGTGCGGCGACTCACTCCTAGTAGGTGCTGTCAGAACACTCCCGGTCTTCCCTTTAGTGGGCATTTGTTTTTGTAACTTCACAAACCCTGATAGTGAGTTTTGGGTTAAACAGTTAGAAGGAAACAGAGAGCAAATATTTTAGGGGGGTGCCGAATGCTGCTGTAGCAGAAAGTTCTAACGTAGGCAAGTGGGGTGTCTTTTAGCACAATTCCGGATGGTTGTTCTGTCGTTCCTGTGTTGAGAAGGATCTGCGGGGAGTGTGCAAATCAATTGTAGCACTTTTCTCTTGAACAGGTAGAGTTGGAACAGGCCTTCTTCCACAACCAGCCTCCCTCCCTACGGAGAACAGTTGAATTTGTGGCAGAGAGGGTGGGATCCAACTGTGTTAAGCACATCAAGTAAGTGCTGGTGATCTGTGACTTAAGAAGTAACTTTACGCTACCGAGGCAGAGAGTTAATCCTTTAAAATTGTGTGTATCAGGAAAAGATTCCCTCAGAGTGTGCTGTATAGCAGGAAGCCAAGGCTATATAAGGCTGTGACAGTAGTGGGGTCTGGAAATGTCTGATTGCCATCAGAGAGGGGAATTTGGGAAGGGATGTGGAGAGGAGGGTTATGTGACTCTGGGACGCTTGGAATGTGAACGTAGGTGTGGTAATTCAAGACTTTCTATCCCTTTTGGAATACTCTTGCTAATGATAGGAAAACCTCAATCAGAAGGGACCTCTGGAGGTCACCAAATCCAAACTTCTGCTCAAAGCAGCACCAGCTTTCAAGTTCAGTTGGGTTGCTTGGCACCTTTTCTGGATGAGTTGTAGAAGTCTCTAAGGATGGCGATTCAGGAGCCTCTTAATACTGTGTTCCAGTGCTTAGTTTTCCCAGGCTTTGTGAAAAATGTTTCCTTACATCCTATCAGAATTTCCCCTTTTGCACCTTGTGCATGTTGTCTGTCAGCCTTTAGCTGCATGCTTCCTGGAAGAGTCTTGTTCTTTCTTACCTGTGACCCTTCTCCCTTCATCTTCTTTTCTCCTGGGCTAAGTGAAACCAGCTCCCCCAGTCTCCTTGTTGGTTGTGTGAGGAGAACAGCTGATTACAGTTAGTGTGCACTGTCTCTAGTGTTGATTGCAGTCTGATTGGTTTTGTTTGTTTGTTGTTTTTTTGCCTTTTTTTTACAGAGCAACACTGGTAGCAGAGTTAGTCCAAAGGGCTGAAGGCATGTTGCAGGATAAAGTGAAGGAGGGGGATGCTAATCAAGACAAGCTGGTCGAAGAGGTGTGCGCTCACCTGTATGAGGAAGGGACCCAGGCGCTCGTCAAAGGCAGAGAGTAAGGAGGAAAAGTTATTTAAACTTCTGCCTTCCCTTCTCTTCTTACAGTGGACTCCATAAGCCTAATTCAGCTTGGCCTGTTGTGCTCAGGTTCTGGTGATGATAAACCGTGACCTCTGCTCTTCTTGGGGTGACTGTCTGTGGTGCCTCCAGCCAGTTAGTGCTGTATCTGTAGGAAGGAGTAGAGGTGCTGTGTGTCCCTCTGCACCCAGCTCCAAACAGCCATCCACTGCAGCTCTTGTATTTCGCCTCTTT
The DNA here is from genome assembly GCA_020746105.1 of Trogon surrucura. Lineage (NCBI taxonomy): Eukaryota > Metazoa > Chordata > Aves > Trogoniformes > Trogonidae > Trogon > Trogon surrucura. The sequence goes on along the minus strand of CM036623.1, from coordinate 12,320,133 downwards.
GGAAAACCAAGTATTGCAGCTTGGTGGTGCCTTGGAATTGCTCTTTTCCTCCTATGGCTCATTTGCTCTGACTTATTTCACTGCAGTCTTCAGCTGGTTTTGACTGTAAGAGAGCGTGTGAAAGTTACTACGGTGACGAACCTCTGGATGTCGTCCAGGAACTTCTGACGTTTTTCTTTCTTTTCTTGCAGATTTTGCAAAAAGAAAGGTCCTGAGGCAGTAAGGGTGTTACTACCCGGAAGAGGACATCTGCAGCAGTATGTATTTTCATTTAATTCTGGACTGTTTTTCTATTGCTGCTTCACTATGCCCTACTAGCTTAGGTCAGTAGAATTGATTGGTGCCCTCCTGTGAGGACTGACAGCTAAGGAGGGCACCTCTGCCAGGCTGCCTTGGGTAGGTCTGGCTAAAGCACTAGTCTAGCCAGTAAACTTACTGTTGAGACTAGAGTGGTATATAAATTGCACTCAGGGGATATAAATGGTATATAAATTGCACTTGCAGGGGTAATGCTTTTTGGTTTAGCATCGACTTTCTCAAGAGCTGTGGGGGTTTATAGGGGGGTGAGATGTGGGAAATGAAAACAGGTCAGTCCTGTTGCTCAGAGCAGCAGTTCCCCCAGGGTCAGTGTGCTCCGTTTAAATGTTGCGTGCCAGCATTAAGCTTTTTTTTTTTTTCTCCTGTAGACTTTCTTGTGACTCCCACTGACTATAGTGCTGTGGCTAGTAGTAAATCTCCTGTCACTTGTTATCCTCCCTGTAAAGGTTTTAAGTAGTGCAGAAGACATTGCAGTGGAGCTGGCAACTGAGAAAGCCTGTGGCTGGCTTTCTGCCAACATTGCAGGTGAGTCTCCTTACCCTGAACTGGGGCTTCTAACCTGTGTACCATGCTCCTCTTCTGAGGTCAAGGGGTAGAATTTACTCCAATACTTGCTCCTACTCCTTTTTCTTTTGGTGGGAAGCATGCTGTTGGTCTGTCCCTCCTTGTTTAGGAATAAGAGGAATGATTTCTAGCTCCAAGAACCTTCTTCAGGGATTTTTCAGGCTTGGCCTGTGTAAGTTGTTACGGAGGCTCGCAGGATGGTGAGGATGAATGCTGTGGAAAGCTTCTTCTGAAAATGTCATCTAGGCTGAAGTTGTATTAGCACTTCAGATGTACAGTATAGACAGTTGTGCTCTCATGTACAGAGTGCTTCTGAGATCTTCTGTGAAAACAAACACTCCTTACACTGGGTGTGTTTTCAGCAGGCTGAAGGCAACTGCAGTCCTCTCTGTAATGGTGCTCTGGCAACTCTTCGGAATCTCTGAAACCCCATTGTTTCAGGAGGTTGTGCCAAGAATCTGGGGGAAGAATGTCCAGCAATATTTGTGGCAACAAGAGTTTAGTGTTTTGGATGCTCATCAAAACTTATTTTGGTAGAAAACATACATCCTTCATGGGCACAGTGGTTGGACTGGTATCATCATGCCAGTTCAGCTCTGTGCTTTACTGCTGCTTCCTGGCTTAGCTCCTGTGTTCATTAAACCTGCTGAAGTATTTTGATGGAAAATGAGAAGAGTTGCCAGTGATAATGGGTGGCTGCCTTTTGGAGCCATGAGTTAACACACTCCAACTGTGTCTCTGCCCATGAAATATAACGAGAGCTCGGAGCGAGACAACTTTGAAAGTGTCAACTCCCCTCATTCACCATGGCCCTCGGTACAAGAGGCTGGTAAGGATAGCGTTCAGAAACAGCTGTCCACCTCGCTGGAGAGAAAAGCTGAAGTAGACAGGATCTGTTCTTTGTTCTTTGTAGCACTCATCAAAAGAGAAGTGAAGGCAACCTTCAACAGGATGCTGAAAGTCCCAGGACTTGCCTTGCCTGGCGAGGATGCTCTGGAGTCGAGAAGGGACTGCCCTCCAGGCTGTCAGCACTGTGCTCCCTTTCCCTCCCAAATCATCAATGAAATTAAGGTATATATACCCGGCTTGCAGTTTGTGCATAGATCAGACACGTACAGAATTTCTGGCACTATGGCAGTGGCCCTTTTGATACGAGTACCATAGAAACCGTGGTGTGGTGAGCATTGTGTACAGCCGTGTGCTCAAGAGTCAACATTTCCAAACAGCTACTTTTTGTAGACTTAGTATTTTTGTGGAGAATCTCCTCCATTTAGTTGGAGTATTTCCTGTTGGTCTTTTCAGTTTTGTAGTACATGATACGCTGTCCTGTCTTAGACACTGGGAATTCGATGTTGAATTAAGCATCAGATGAATCTGTACGGATCAGCTCAAAGATTTTTTTGCCAGTCTACATCTGCACCTTCATTCAGCTATAATTAGGATCAGAATATCTTAAAAAGGAGGTGATGGGATGAACTTAATTTCAGCCTTAGACCCAAGCAATTTTCTATTCAAGCTGATTCAAATCTTCCCTCCCATGCTTTTGCAAGGTGACTGTTCTGGTAAAAATGCTGCAATTACATAACCTGTGTGAGTAACCCATGAGGAAAAGAAGTAGTCTAAAAACCCTCACTTTTTTACCATTATGTATTCTGCCTATTTTTTTTCCTGCTTCTTGTCTGAGCGATAATACTGGATCTCCCTCTCATCACATTCCAAGCAATTATATAAGAATGTGTATGCATCCTTTTAATGCTTTCTTGCTTGAGGTAGAATAAAAAGAGTAAGGTATTTGAGGAAACCAGGATCTCTTTCTGTAAACTGTTGCTTTTTGGAGACGTTTTTATATGGTATCTTGAGAGACAGCTTTTAAAATATTGTTTGGGGGGGTTTTATTTTTATTTCCAACCTGGGTTTCTGATACTGGGTGGTAAATTGCTGGTGATGGAAAGTGCTACCACATGTAAAACTGGCTAAACCAGCTTTCATACTGTAACCCTGTTAGTGCTCTTCATACTCAGCTTTGGGTTGATATTTAAACTACATTGACAATATAAGAGGGCTCTGGATTTCTGTAGCATTTCTGCCCTGAGCAGATTTATCTGGAGCTTTCAGAGCTAGTTACTTTTAAGGAGGAGCAGCAGGTTGCCCTCATTGACTCTGACTTCATAACATCAGTGAGAACTGTAGTGGAAAATCAGACCTAGGTAAGGCTGCAGAAAATTCAGCTGCACTCTGTTTTATGAAAAGAGAAGGATACCAGCTTAATATTTTATTATATTTTTCTATTATTCTTAAGAGGACCTGAATCTGTCTGTGAACTGCTCTGTCGTAGTTCCAAAGATCTGTTTCTGGAAGTGGGCGATACTAGCTGGTGAATTACTGCTGTCTTTTTTTTTTTTTTGCTTTTTTCATCGAGGATGTGCTCTGTATTGCTGTGGGCCCACGGGACGAGGGTGAAGTGATCAACTACGTCTGGCTGGAGGGCTTGCTGGGAAGGTTGAGTCAGACACTTCGATGTAGAAAGGTAGAAGTAGTAGAAAAAAGTAACAAAAAAAAAATCACCCTTGGACTACTTTGAGCTGTCTTCATACCTGTAAACTTGCCAGTTTACCTTGCCTTACAGTTGAACCCAGTCAAATGTTTTTTGTCTGAGCTCAAGTGTGACAAAGTTGCACTGCGTTTTTTTTATATTGGTACTGTGTAGATCTGCGTGTTACTTAAAATTAGCTTTTATGGGTCCCCTTTTCATATATGATCTTCCCTTGTCTTGGTCTCCTGATTACAGCTCTGTGCTTCTTGCCGTAAATTGCCTGCTCTTTGATATTTTTATCCCTTGTGGAGCCCTTGTTTTATCCCGTCTGCAGCGCGGGGACAAAGATACAACTTGGGTTTTGTGTTTTCCAGTTCATGTGTCCCACATCAGAACAGCAGCTGGCAAAGTGCACAGTTGAGTTGGCTTCTCTGCTGGGTAAGTCAGTCATGATCAGCTATTTCAGCCTTAAAATCTGCTATTAAATTCTCTTAAATCCTTGGGGTCAGAGACTTCAGTATTTAGAGCTCATGGATGTTTGATTCCCTGTGTTGTCATTGAGTCTGCAGTCTTTTTTTCTGTCAATTTGGGTGGTTGCTTTTAGTCCCCTCCACCTTCTGCAAAACAGCATTTTGCTGTGACTCGCTGTCCTTCAGATCTGGTGTCCTTATTTGCATCTCTGTGCTTTGTTAATTGATACCATTATTTAAATATGTGATATGTTTTCCGGTATTTCTGCCTCTGAAAAATTGCGACTGAGGTGGGTTATTTTCCCCTATTAAAAGAGCCTGTTCCCTTAAATTGTATTTAACTCTGTTTTCTGTGTGTTGTGAATTCTGTGAGTGTTTTCAGGTGTCAGGGTTTTTTTTATTTATTTTTCTCTTGCTCTGTGTTAAATGCAATGTTAAATTGTTAAATGTGTTTTCTCAGCAAGAGGTAGTGATCTGGATGCCAGTGTTTCCTCCCCAAGGAACTGTCTAATTTCTTGTGTTTAGAACACTCTTAAAAATGTTTATATATGGTTCATTCTTTCAGAAAGCAATTTGTATCCAAATGTTGTGAAATTTCATTTTGGGGAGCAGCAATGTAAATCAGCCCTGTTCTGTTAGACTGTACCAAGGAAGACCTGGTACACTCAGCTCTAGTTAAACACTGTTTGACTTCTCTTTCACTTGTATGAAGTTACGTAGCTGTGCCTGTAGTCAAAACTGCAAACTATTTAATCTGTTTATAGATTTAAATGTTGTTTTACTGTGATACTCCCTTCTTTTAGGAAGACTCGTAGGTCCTCTTTTATTAAATGTTAGGCTGACTTTTATTCAGTCAGTTGTCCTTCCAGACTTGGGGCTATCTGCAAACCAAATGGTATTCTGAGTAGTATAAATCTCTTCCTACGTAATACTTGTTCGTATAGTTTCAAAGCCTGTAGTTCTGCATGTTTCTAATGTCCTCTCCGGGTCACTAGTTTTCGCTCAGCTAAGTGTTTTTACTTCAGTGATTGTTTGGGTAATAGCTATGCAAAATGCGCTGTTGGACCAAGGTGATGGCTATAAAAGGAAAATAGTGCAGCTATGGAAGTTCCCCTTTCTTCCATTTCTTACAGTTTCAGATCGTGTTCCCCTGAATCTCAAGATCAAGTCCCCAGAGAAGAGCTCTGAGAGGCTTCGTGTAAAGAATAATCCCACCTATGGCCTTCTGAAGCTGCTGCTTTCTGTCTGGAAGGAGGACTTTGGGACACCTGTTCCTGTGCAGCTGATGTTCAGCAAGAAGAACATGGGTTATCTTGCCGAAGTTCAGCAGCAAGAGGTAAAGTGTGTTCCCATCCATGGAGCCGCCAGTTACCCACGCTGGTCTCATGTATTCACGTGAGAGTTCTGCCTGCCTATGGTGTAACTGGTTGCTCGTGTGGGTGAAACCAGCAGGATTTGGTCAGTGGGGCTCTCAGGAAGGCACAGTTTAATTTAGAACAAAAGGCAAGATTTGTCCTGGGAGATCGAGGACTGAATGGACTTTACTTTGGTTCCGCTCATGTGTCTTTTATCAGCTTTCTTTTTTGTGTGCGTATCGGTGTTAAAGATCCTCAGCTACAAAGCTGAAAATCGCCTGATTCAGTTGCAGGCAAAAACCAGCTTATTTCAGAAGGTAAAGAAAAGGGTTTTTCAAGCTGTTCTTGAACACAACAGGAACTAACCACTTGGTGTGTTTGGAAACTAAGAACGAGAAATGTTGAGACTGGATGGTAGGATACAATCTGTGAACTCAAGGAATTTTGTTCACTCATTTTGGTTGTTGCTCTTTGGTGTCCCTCATTGCCACACCCAGATAAACAATGTCCTTTCTCCTTTTGCTCCTTTTCTCCACATTCTCCAAGAAGAAAAATGTGAGTTGTGTAGGGGTAAAGAAATTAACACAAAATCCATGTCTTTGAGTTGTTGATGTTTTTTCCTCTTCTGCAGTGGGACTTGTTCCTTTTCATGCTTCATGGTCTTGTAGAGCATGAGCTAATGAGAACTAGTGAAATAGAGGATTGCTTGCACAGCCTCGGGGAGCTCCCTTGGCCCTCAGTAAGTAATTAGATGTGTGTGACCAGTAAGTGAAATAAACAAGTAAAGCTACATAAACAGTCCATCCTAGTTGAGTCTCATGTGGATGAAGCCCATAACCTTCCCAGTTATAGCTCCTGCTTAACGCAGCAGCAGGACTGGCTGCCAGCGAGCCCGTTGCTGGTGTTTGGCTTAACTCGGGCCTTGTGTGAGGGCCAGCATTGCTCAGGCAGTGGAAACATTTCCAAGAAAACTGTCAGTGGCTCAGTTACCAGCTCTCTCTGAACACGTTTGCCGTGCTCCAGCTGAGAAAGACATGCCAGGAAAGGTCTTAACTGACTGGGCTGGAGTTTTAAACCTCTTTGCCTTCTACCACCAGCATGTGAGAGGAGTCAGACTGTTCTAGCCATAGTCAAAATGCAGGAAACAGCTCAGCTACCCTGCTAAAAAAATGAGCAATATTTTAAGGCTGGTGAGAACTGGCATATTTGGAGGGGCTGAAGCCTTTAAGCTATGGCAGTGATCGTCTCTCAGAGGGGTGGGGGGATTAGTGGGGAGACTGAATGTGCAGACCCACGGGTGTTCATCTTAGCAGTCAGTGTTGTAGCTTGTCTGGGTGTCTGTGCTGGAAAACCAGCAACATGTTAACCTTGCAAATTTTTATACTAGAAGAGTTAAAGCCTCTATTGACGTGTTAGTAAGGCTTCTCCGGTTTGTATCTGTTTTGTTACAGGATTTCTTAAAAGAACTGGAAATGCTGTCTAGAATATTTATATCAGAACATCACAGAGAAGAGCGCAGGACTAACCCTTGTGAGCTGACCAGACAACCTCTAGGTACCGTGACAGCACAAAGTTAGCGGAGGTGGACTCTCTGTGGACAGAAACAATTACAAATGAAGATGCAAATGGGAGTTTTTGGTGTTTCCGAATGCATTGTGAGCGCTCCGCCGGGAGCTTTCTGCAGCTAAGAGGTCACTTTGGGCAAAACCTGCACTGGCCATTCTCTTGGCGGGCTTTTTGTTGTGGTGTTGATTATGCTGAAGGCTTTATGCCAGCAGATGGATCTCCAAACCAAAGGTCCTTTAAGCACCTTGGTCGTGGCTCAGAGCAGCTGGTTCATGGGGTTTTTTTTGGGTTTTTTTTTTTTTTTTTTTTTTTAAGACTCTGGGACACTTTTTGTATTTGTGCAGCAAGAGGCTGTGACCAAACCCAGGAATCAATTCCAGGGGACAAGTTATTTCGTGATCAGAGAGATTGTTTCCTGGTGGCTGTTTCTTCTCTTAATGTCATTTGATTTTTCATGCTGCCTTTTAACAAAGACTGTACTGTCAGGGGAGGGACAAGGTGAACCTGTTTAACATGGAGATAAGCCTATATTTATTTTTCATTGTAAGCTCGATTTTGAAGGTTTGAATTTAATTTTTTTAAGACTCATTTTAAAAGTTAAACCATATTAAATATGTACACCAGAACACTGATGGTATTATTCTTAAAGGATGTAGACACTTAAGTGATTTTTCCACCTCTTGTTGGAAACAGGACTTGTAATTTCCCAGGTTTTTAACAGAAATAAGGGAGAACATATCTGTTTATATTTTTACCGAAGACAGTATTTTTAAGACTTTTATAGTATGTGGACATAAATGGAATCTGGCTGAATTTCACTGTGTTTTTTTTATAATCCTTCTTGTCTCAAGTTTGGGTTTTTAGCAGACAGGGACTGCTGCAGCAAGAAAACTACAGCCTGGAAGAGCACACAGAGCATGGCGACATCCCTGGGAGAGCTAGTTTTGAAAGGAATCCTTTTTGTGGAGGACAGCGGGCATTCTCTGCCCCTGTGGCTATGGACAGATCATCACCAAGAGTGTGACCTCCCATCCACCTCCCCCCCTCCAAGTATTTCCTTAACTGAAGCCCAGGGCTTTTTAGTTTGTTAATTATCTTACCTTTTCCTTGTGTAAGGAGAGAGAAGGTAACATCTTGGAGTCAGTGATTTAAGAAAAAACACAAACAGGTCAAATCAGGTAGAACTGTGGCTTCTCTTAAAAAGTATCTGCTACAGCGAGAGAGAAAAACCATAGAGGCACATTGCGGTCTGAACTGTATGAGATTTTTTTCCTTGACTTGGTTACATTGCAAGATTTGGCATGTTCCATCTTGCACGCCCCTCATTTTAGGGGTTCTCTGGGATTGAAGTGAAATGTCCCTAGAAATTGGCATGCCGGGTAGGGCAGCAATATGAATTGTAATAATAGGAAACTCATGTCATACCATACCTGCTCCTCGGGGTTGAGTATTATGTGACATTTTGCTGCAGGTTTCATTTGAAGTTGTTGTTTGTCATAATAAACATGATTAAATGTCCTGGTTTGTGTTGGAGCTGTTGATCTATAACCTCTTCGGCCCAAGGTGAGGTACAAAAAGGTGCTGCGCCACAAAGTGTGGGGCAGAGGATGTATAGTGATCCTTCCTGTCTGGCCTGCTTCGACACTGAAATACAACTTTACTTTGTTGCATAAGTCTTGTAGGGCTGGTGGAAGGGGGAAGAATCTGGAATCCATAGTGGTTGAAAAGGTGCTCTTGGCTCTGGGACTGACATTATTTGGGTACTCTGAAACTGTTTGCATAGATACCATGGCTACAAGTGTCCTTTTCTCATGCAACATGCTTGAAAATTTCTATTTTAAAAGGTGACCAAGCCCCAGGAGCAGTTTACTACTTCCAGAGACCATAGTGAGTTGGAAGGCAAGTTAGTTCTTCAGTGGGCACCAGCAGGTAAGAAAACACCCGTTTCCATCTTCCGGCTTAATGCAGCATCCTGGGTCATGGAGGAGCTGCGTAACTGGCTCGGGAAAAAGCTTCAGCCAGTGCCTCATTTCAGAACACAAACAAAAAAAACCAAAAAAACACCCCAAACCTTTGTTTGGAAAAAGCACCATGTCACAGAACCCAAATTCAAGCAGCGAGTGACTCTTGTGCCACAAACTGGTATTCCGCACGCATTCCTCAGCAGGTGAACTACGAGACCTACATCTTCCCCCACCCAAGCTACCCTCGATGTGATTTCTCCATCCACCATCGTTCCACAGACGCATATCTTACCTGGAGCAAAATAAGGTGGGGCATGTTTTCCTGTGTAGAAAATACCATTTATTGTGGATATGAAAATAGCAATCTTGATTAAGAGCAGAGATGCTGCAGTAGGTGGTACAACACAATTGGCTTGAGCATCTGCTGCTCAGCAGTAACTTACAGGAAGTTGGTTTCTTTTTGCCTGTTGTCAGTGAACAAATTAGGTATCTGCTGGGTTTTTATTTCTTCCTTCCAAACAAACCAATGCCATACATTTAACAGGTACCATAAAATGTTGTATTTGCTAAAGAAAACATCCATATAAATAGGCTTTTTAGTATCAATTGAAGGTTATATTAAAAAAAAAGTTACATTAATTCAATACCGATAAAAATAAAACTTAGCTTTGATAGCGTATAAAACCGCTTCAAAACAAGCATATATATATAAATAACTTAATTTGTCAACATAGAAAAAAATCTTATGTGTATATAAAAATAAACATCTGATGCACTGTACAATAAGACATTACCTTTCATAGGCACTGGCATCGTTGCCCAATAGGACTCCCCCTAGATGTTTTTCCTGCAAAAAACCTGCTTTATCACTAGTGCCATGTCCAAAATAAAGGGAAAAAAAGCAAAGCACTGAGCAAATCTTTTGTGGGTTGCATAAAAACGTCCCCTCCCTCCCCTGGCAATCCGTGGAAGCAGCACTGGGGACAGCCAGCATGCGCTGCTGCTGGTTCTGCAAGGTTTTTGTTGGTGTTTTTTTTTCTTTTCCTGGGGCTTTTACGTACAGCCTCATGTGATCTTCCTTTCTTGGTTTCCACCAGAAAGGGCGTGGGGGATGCTGCGCGACAGGTTGCAAATTTGGGAATCTGTAATATAGTGGTGGTGCAATTGTAACTGTGACTGTCCAAAGATAAATTTCTAAGAAGGGACAGGTTTTATTATTCTACCTGGTATATTTTAAGGGGGGGAGCTTAAAAAAATCCTTGGACTGGTATGTCTCAAAACTGCTCTTTTTTTTTTTTTTTTTTGGCTCTTGAACTCAAAGGTGAGGAGTGCAGCTAACTTCACTGTGTGCTGGGAAAATGCATCTGTTGCTGAAAGGAACTGCATTAAAGTAGCAGGCGCTGACTCTGGCAGTGTGGATGCTTGAATATGTCTCTCTCACTTGACAAATCTGAAGTGCAACAGCTTCTTGAACACCATGGGCTGTTTTGGTTTTTTCTGAGCTAAAGAAAGCGTATCAGTCATAGCAGCTTTTATTGCTTGGATTAGATATCTAAAGTGATTCTTTACCCTTATGCTGAAGAACTAAATGAAGTTGTAGTTTTGTTTAAATATAGGAATGTGTGACTGAGCCAGGGAGTGCGTTGAACAAACATCTAAAGTGTGACAGCAGGAGTGCTGGACTAACTTCAACAGCAATACCACGAGGTAACTGGCTGGGAAGAGTCTGTGTTCCCAGCGGTGAGACAGCTGGTCGTGTTACAAACAGAGAAGTGAGATAAGACTAGGAGCAGGCTTGATTATTTGTTTTTCTTTTTCCCAACTCTTAATACATTTGGGTAAAAGTGTAGAAGGGCTGATGGACCAAGCCATTGTGGAAAAATGCTGGAGCTACTCTTACTTGCAGGATTTAAATTCTAGAAACAAGCTGATTATTCAGTACTAATCCCTATTAATGACAAACTGTCACTGTTTACAACTGTCAGTTTGGTTTCTTTATTTCAAAGCACCTAATTTCTGCAGTGCAGTAAAAACTGTGTCCTGAGGTGTGGTGGTTTCCACTGGTGCTGCATAGCCTAGTGGCAACCTGAAATACCTTCGGCTGGCTGCAAGCAGTCAGCCCGTTACAAGAGGAAAAAAATCTTATCCACTTGTCATCGTACACCCTCGATATTGTGCTGTTCTCCTTTCCCTGCTTGAGGGACAGGACAGCCAGCTAGCTAAGTTTAAATGATTTATCTACACTGGGAGGAATTCTGCATTGGCTACATCTCTCAGCATTAGAAAGTGGCTCAGCTCAAGTGCCACACGTGTGCTGTTGTAGCACCTGTCCGTGTTTCCGTTGCCTTTTTGCTTGCTGCCTAAAATTTCTTGAAGAAAAAAAAGGCTGAGCTTTGAAGTTCCTCGGAAACTGAAATTACGGAAGAGGCTTCTGCTGTAAGATGCTGGCTATTGTAAAGCAAAGTCTCTTCCTCTGCCTCAGCCCTTCCTGCTCTTCCGCAGAGGCTCTCCACAGCTGTCTGCAGGAGGACAGGTTCCCCATAAAACTTGCCGGTTTTCCTCTGAGCACCGTTGGCTAAAATAAATGATCCTTTTTTTTTTTCCCTAAGTATACTTCTGTCTTACCAGTCACCATTTTACATTGCCCCTACAGGTGTTTCCATCTCTTCGTGAACTTCCAGCTGCTGTTCCGTACCGACCCTAACTGGCCAGAAAGCGCGCCAGGCGGGCGATCACCAGGGGCTGCTGCTTAGCCATGGAACTCAGGAGCCGTGCAGGGACAGCTGGGGCACCGAGATCCACCTGCAGGAGTCAGAAGAAAGGCCCGACGTCAGGGCTTGTACCTGCTTTTGAACAAAGCATTTCTCCCACCTGGAACAGCTCTGATGTTGTGAGGAAATGTTAAGCCCCGAAGTAGTTTGCAGCCAGATGCATTCGTTTCTGTGTGCTTTGTGTCTTCTCCTTCCCCATACACCTGACTTTTGAAGCTTTGCTATTTGATGTTACTTTCAGCAGGCAGGATTTTGAGCTTGAGCTTAGACTAAATATTATTAGTTTGAGAGAGATACAGTGCTACTGGAAATGTTTATGCATTTACTAAAGTGCAATATAAAACACATGTATAAAACATTAAAATGCATATACATTACATGTGGATTGTAAAATACCTAAGATTGCTGTAATTTAATGATGACTTTTTTTAAAAATTGTATCTTAAACTTGTTTTTTATAGATAAGTTGAAAAACTAATGCCATTTAGCTCTCAGCTGATCACTTTACCATAATGTGTATCATTTATTTTATTCTTTTCTGGACATTTTTTAATACTTGGTACCACTGTCTCAAAGAGGAGCCTGTAAAAAAAGGATACCAGGATTTTCTTATTCTTAACCGAGATCCTAATCTCGATGTCTCTCTTGTATCTAATCAGTGTGAAGAATTAATGACGTCAGTTAGAAAAGATTAACAATTATTTTGATGCATTTTTGAAAATAGTGTAATCTGAGGTGGATTTTCAGTGTCTGCAACACTACGAAAATGCAAACAAGACTTTTCTCTACTGGCTCACCACAGGAGAAGGCAACATATACTAAAATTGCTAACAAACCTTTACACAAGAGTTTTGATTTCCAAGGGAATGGCTTTAGATGCTGTAAAAACTTGGGATCACGTGTTTATGCACAAGTTTCTCTCTGCATTACTGTACATCATGTGCGATAACAGCGTGAAGTGGAGGTGAATTTTATGGTCACTTCATAAACTTCATGGCGTGTAGCATAAAGATTATATTTTTTTTTATTACTTAACAGCTCCAGAGTGTTCTCATCTGTAACAGCTTTTTAAATTTGCATTGGACAGAGAGCACAATCTTACCTGTGCCATGTAAATAACCCTGGTGATATCCCTTCCATCCACGACATCAGGTTCCAGTATCCAAGCACTTGGCAAAATCTCCCCTCTCACGACTTCTTCACAAGGGTGAGGCATGGATGCGTCGTAGACCGACTGAACGGCCAGGACAGACACGTTCTCCTGCATGTGCCAAAGTGTAAAGACGACAACTGGAAAATTCTTTTTATGAATATAGCAACGTGTTCTTTGTTTGCCAGCTAGCATACTTCTCGTTACTCACTCAAGAGTTCATAGAATAAGAAATAATATTTATTTCACATGTTGTGAAATATTTTTTGTTAAATATTTTTTTGTCATAATCTTGCATGCTTGCAACCAGAAGCTACTGTGTAACAGTTGTGCTACTGCCTGATGGGGCTCGGTTGACAAGCGTCAATTCACAAGAGGTCTTTATACATATTTCACTCATGTCATACCAGCATCCTTTTCCTCCTATCACACTGCCCTTTCTGGGAATATGAGCAGGAATCTTCCTTCCTTCTCTGCTTTGTCCTCGAACCACAAGTTCACAACATTTACTCCCCCATGCTTCAGAGAGAAGGTTCACTTTACCTCTTTGGCTTCGACAGTAATGCAGCAAAAATCCCGGGGTTGCTTTAGGTAACACAGGGAGGTATCGGTCACCAAATACACTATGACAAAAAACACCCAAAACCAAAAAAAAAGGGAATTAGCTTTAACTTGTCACAATTTTTTCCCACCCATTAAAGGCACACACTTGTTTTATTTTGACTTGTTTCCTAAGAGCAGAGTTCTGATTAATATGCTATAATGTGTCATTAAGGTGCTTTTCCAAGCCACATAAGATTAATTTTTACTTTCAAACCACTGCCTCTAGCTGGACTTCTGCAGTGAGACATGTTTAACATTCTCCTTACGTTGGAAGTTCCCATATTAAATAATCGAATTGTTTATTCAAACGTGAAGAAATTAAATAAGATGCAAGTACTTTATGATTCTACTTAACGGTCGCCACCCCTGGAGGTGTAGATGTCAAGATGCAGCACTTTGGGACATGCTTTAGTGGTCAGGGTGGTGTTGAGTTGATGATCTTAGAGGACTTTTCCAACCTTTATGATCCTATTGACTATGCCACTGGTGAGCGGCGGTTTGTGTTGATACTCACCCAGCTGGATGTGGCTGGTGACCTTCTTGTGCACGCGAGCGGTGTTGATGGTTCTGTCGTACAGGTGCCTTTTGCCAGGATCCCTCACGAGCCCCCAGACGCAGGGAAGAGGTCTTTCTATCACTCCCGCTCCTAGAAAGCCATGCCTCGTGGCTGAAGGGAAGACTTTGTAGTAAACCAGCACCTCTTTTTCTGTGCATTGATACCTGGCAAAGACAAATGAAAGGTGTTTGCACACAAATACATTAAAAAAAATACCTCCCGTTATGAAGACCTTCCATGAACTTACTTCCACCCAGCTGCTGCTTGGCGTGTGTAGAGATTCCTCAGGTTATGAGAGCATGCAGCCATTACCTTAGGGAAGAAAATGACAAATGCTCAGGTAAGAGAAAAGTGTGTAAACTATAAGCTGGGTTCAGTTTTTACGTGCTGCTACACTAACTTGACCACAAATGCTAGTAATGCTTAGCAAGTATTAACGATTAAAAGCGTCCAGTGTGTGTAACTGCCAAATAGGTAGCGACTGGCAGTGTAGAACAACAAGGCTTGTCCCCACCCATTTTTTGTTACAACTTCCAGTAGGAGGTAGTGAAAACTCTGTATTTACTTACCTCAGTGGTAGCATTAGCCAAGATATGTTTGGATAAATCTTGGTATCCTTTTGTTGAAGCGGAGTTGATAGAAATAGTTAATCCGTGAGTGAACCTACAGCTAATGCTGCTAGAAGGAAGGGGTGGCTGAATTTTGCTGGCTTCTGCAGGAAACAGAAAAGACAGGGGAATAGTAAAAAGAAAAAACATATAGGACACCCACCATTATTCTGCAGTTCTAGGGACTGAAACCCTCCACTGGAGCACCCAATCCACCTGATCATGATGAAGGACTGATAACAGCCCTTGTCTATATGATCTGTGTATTAGCAATTACATTGCAGTCACATTTTGCATTTTCTTGAGTTTAAATGGTTATTACTACACCAGCTAAAACCTAAAGAAGAAGAGGCAACATCAGTCTTGAGGATAAAGTAAGAACTTCCACATACAATCCTATACATATTGCAGCTTTAGCCTCCCTCCCCCACTTCCTTGGTTCGTGCAAGGCGTTACCCTTGTCACATCTCAGGTCACTGTATTTTGATGTCACCACATTAAAATACAAACTTCAGAGGGACCAAATCACCATTTACTTTTTTTTCAAGAAATTCTAAGCAAGTGATAGCTACTGTGGTTCGCGGGGTTTTTTTCTTGAAATCATGTGATGGTAGGGACATCCTCAGAATACCTAGAATTGAATTAGATTTTGATTTGCATAAATGACAAATCGCATTAGGCTTTGGGCCACAAATCGGACAGAAGCAGACGTGTTTTACTTACCAAATGCTGAATCCTTCTGTAGCTGCTCTAACATGTAAAGCTGACTGTTTCTAATAGCTGAACGACCTCGTGTATCTCTTGAAAGCAAAGCACTTCCAGAGGAAACCTGACGTAAGAAAGAGCAGAAGTGGGAGCTTTCAGTGTGAACTGGGAAAAATAAGTTATATTACATAGCAAGGGGAATAGTTGTAGTGATTCTGCCTGTTGGAAGCTTCTCTTTATCATAAGCCTTTTTCCTGGTTGTGAAATGATACCGTGGCTCAGGACATTTACCAAACCAAGTGTGAGGAGCTAGCACAGGTGCATATTCCAAAAATTCAGGGAAGTTCATGGTGACACACACACAAAGTCTTAAGTCAATGGGTGCATCACTGAGGGAGGCACACTGACAGTATCAGGTTGTGGTTTAGCACAAGAAAAGGCTTGTTGTTTCTAAAACATTTGACAGCAGCATTATAGATATAAAACAGATGTTAGTATTGTCAGTGAGTTAAAAAAAAAAAAACAAACCCCAACCTCCGAAACATAAAAGTGTCACTGTCCTTTGTGATTACATGGTACCGTTGCCTCCAGCACCTCTCTGTACTGGTGACACAAACTTGTCCTGCTTGATAGCTGTGGCAGAACGTGAACCATCTCAAAAAAACTGCTCTCATTTTAACATTCTGTTCTGTTCTTTGTCATTGCTGAAGCATCAGGACACATCAGCCTCACCAGCCAGTTGTTTCTCACCTGTCCTTCCCGGCTGCTGAGGTTACTCGCGGTATACGTAGCGGTATTACTGCTGTTGTAACCAGACGATGGGCCGGAGGAGAGGCTGAGGCTGGAGTCCGTACATAAAGTGCTTGTACTTGCAAGAGTCTTCAGCCTTGCTTCTTCCTGCAACAGTTATCACAGTGTTACAAACAAAAAAAAAACCCCTAACCACACAAAACTTACCTTGCAGAACAGCTAGTCAAATCAATGCCAACAGCACTGAAAGATGAAAGAGGAATAAGGTAGAGAAGCGAAATTTCTTTCAAGGAGTGTTGGCAGCACAAAAGCTGCTGCCGTACAGAAACAGGCTCGTTAGAAAGACTAAGATTACATAAGCCATAGAGCAAATCACCCTGTAAAACCCGCCAGCCTGGGAAAATGCAGCTTCTGCTGTTGTTATTCTTCACATACAATAGTCCAGGCTATTAAACCAATGCTAGGATGTTTTCAGGAGGAAAAAGCTCAAAAAAAAAAAAAAGGTATCTCTTCAGTCCCATTTGTTGCTCTTTGCCTACTTCTCAAGTATACCCTGACTTAACTTGATGGTCAAATGTAGTTGTTAAAGACTAAAGATTTTACTTGAATCAATGCAACTACTCAATGCCAGCCCAAAAGATGAAATTAAAATTACATAATAAGAAAATACTGAGACTGTTAAAATGATTTATGCATTCAAGGGCAATATTAATTGTGGTTTTCCAACTCAGGCGAAATATGTCTGCATCTCACAAGAAAAATATGCGAGCGGCTGTGGCAAGATGCGTTCATCCAGTGGAGGTGCGTGAAAGGCTGCAGAGCAATAAAATGTGTCCACATTTTGCACCAGATACACACAGAAGAGGAGAGGAGGTCTGCAGCTACAACTCAAGCTGCACTGTCAAACAGTGCCAAAGGTTACTGCATAAAAATATAGTGAGAAATTGGGCAGAAAAGACACATCCTAATGAGGTGTTATCCTTCCATCTGGGAGAAAAATGCACACACTTGGACTACACAAGATGCAAAGTGCAGAAGAAAAAAACAAAAGTACAGGACAGATGCACACACAGAGGACAACCTAAAAAGACAGACAAAAAAAGGGAAAAGAATAAAGGTCTTTGTGTTTAAGTACATGCTGAAATAAACTCAGTTTACCTTAGCAAAACTCTTTCACAGACTGGGCAGACACTGCTTGATCCTCTGAGAAAACATTCAAGTTTCTCACACATAAAATGTGGCTTCAGGAAAATGCAGTTCAGAAGCATGAACAATATCCGTTCAGTACTACTGGGCATTTTAAGCACAAATTTGCATGTAATTCTTTTGGTTTTCTACGCTGATGTGTATCAAACAGGAGAATTCCTTAGCCATGATAAAGTTTCTTTTAAAAAGATGTGAATGATGCATAACATTGTCCTCTGTAATGCTCACCTTCTGTAGCTGAGAAAATATTTGCTGCCGTATACGTCTCTTCTCTTGCTCAGCTCTCTCCCTAAGTTTGTCCCTAGCTCGTGCAATTTCAGTTTTAGTTTCCTCTCGTGCCCTCTGGTAGTCTCGGAGCAACAGTTCAATGTCTGAAGGATGCTGAATGCTCCTTCTCTTTGATTCTTGAACTCTGTAAGGATAGGCAAGTGGGGAAAAACACGAAGCTACTTGTAATCAGGTCACCGGAAAAAATACCCTGAGAAAATCACCTTTCAACATGCAACAGGAAAATTTGCCAGAAAACCAATCAAACGCTACCACATTAGCCTCCAAAAAGTTCCTCTTTGCTCACTAAATGCTGTGTGGAAGCAAATGCCAGGGAAGCAAATTTAGGGGGTATGGTGAGGGATGAGAAATCCAAATGGTAAATGCTAAAGGTTTGCAGAACATTTTTGATGTTTAACATGAAACTTAACTATTTCATGTGGCTTTTATGTTAGTGAAGGAATAAGAAAACAGATTTGTCTATAATGAGTCAAGACTGACTACTCGGCTGTCCCCATATGTCAGACACGTAAGTTAGATGGTTGTTACGGACTGAAATAAACCAGACAGAAGATTTTTAATGAACCTTCTCTAAAATCAGGAACACGTTTTTCCTGAAAGCACTTTCTATGCCAACATTTGACACTTCTGCACTGAGAAGAACTCCTCTGCCACAGAAGTCTCACGTATTAGTGAAAACCATTAACATGTGCCCATCGTGACACAGTGTTAATGCACGTCAGGCCAAAAGAGAGGTTTCTAACGCCCTACCTGGTATTTTCTACCACATCTCTTCTCAGCTGTTGCAGGTATTCTCGGCGTCTGCTGGGGAGATCGGGATCCCTCTGACTTGCATCCAGTGTCTGCAACACGCTGAAGTGCTTTTGAGGACTCAGACTTCGGCTTCTTTGGTATCTTTGCAGCCTTTTTTCTCTTTCCTTCCTCAGAGTTTCGATAGCCCTCATGTGTCTGCCACGGAAACACGATTAGTGCGACAAAATGCACCCTCCAAAGTTGCATTTTCTGATTTTTTAAACCACTTAAATACTAGGTAGCTTTGTAACATAAAATTTACACGAATCTAACACCATACACTCCCCTTGCAAATACCCCTTTGTTCACATGCTGACAGATAATGGAGAAATTCTAAAACTCCCCTGCTTTTTTTATAACAGTAGAAAAGGTCTTAGTAACTGCTTGTAGTGACTGAGAGGTAAACTGAGGGCAGAGACTGATATAGCTATTCCTAATTTGTTTTAGTTACAAGATCTTCCTAAGCTGAGTTCTGTAACCCAATCACAAGAATTCAGGATTTTTTTCTTTTTTTTGTGTGTGTATATTTATGAGGTTTTTGAATTTGGTTTTGCATATCCATACAGCTGCACTTATTCACGGAAGCATGAATGAGATGTTTCCATAAACGGGATGTGTCAATTATTTCTACACTGCAATAAATCAATGAAATATATTCCCATGATCACCAGCTACACATGATCACTCTCCTAGCTGCTAGAAATTTCAAGAGTGGGATGACACTAGATTTGAATTACACCAAATCTTACACATTTTTTCTACTTTCTCAAAGTAACACCAAAATTTTGTCTTAAATGCATATAAAATAAGCTTAATACTCTATCTTTTCACATACAGCTTGACTAAGTGATTAAGTGCTCATTACTAAATGTTACTTACACTGCATGAAGTGTATGTGCGGTGCATTCAAAACACTTCCTACAACACTGAGTAATTTACCTTTCATAAAGTCGCTGCTTCACTGGGATCACCACCAGGTCATCTGTGGTTCCGCTCTGGAGGACCCTCAGCAGAGCATCCGTTTCCCCGATGCCGTGATTGAGCTTGGCTTCAGCCAGTTCCACGGTGAGGGGGTGCTGATGCAGATCCAGGTGAACGCCAGACATGATCTGAGCCCGCTCTCTCTGAAGTCTCTCGATCTCCCTGCTCCTGCTGTCACAAAGCTGGGAGTTCCCTTCCATTTCGGTCGCTCGCGTGCTCCTTGGGTTTTTTTCAGCCTGATCTGGTAAGTCGGTCACGCTGCCACTCAAGCTGAGTAAGGAAGGAGAAGCGTTGCCCTTAACACCGCGCCAGTTGCTGAATTTATTGTGTACAGGTAAGTCACGGAGACTGTAGCTCCGAGGCCTGTAAGGCTTCGCAAAAGTAGTATTTTTGTTGAGTGGAATTTCAGTGTCGCATTCACTTTCAGTGACAGAATCTGTATTGTCATCTTGGAAAGAAGTTTGCACATCACTCACATCAGAGAGTAGGGGAGGGCAGGTCTTGTCGTCTTTCCAGAAGAGATCTTGAAATTGTAGAAAAGATGCTTCTACCAGAGATTCTGAGGACCTGCCCTTATTTGTCTTACTTGAACAAGCAGCACTCTTTCGAGTAAAAAGTATGTCAGCGTTTGGAGGCAAGCAGTTATGAATCAAAGCAGTATCAGAATTACCAACATATTTCTCGTGTCTGATTCCAGCTGAAGAAGCCCTTCCTCCCCTCATAACATACGTACAACGAAGTGAAGGTGCCAGTGAACCGTGGTCTCCGAAATCACCTGTTAAACCTTCCCTGTGGCCTGACACCTCCAACACGCTACTGGAGTGATACAGTCGTTTCGCACAAACAGTAGCGTGGGTGTCACCCGTGAGTCTACGCTCTTGTTCTAAGTCTTTTGAACCATCCTGTCCTAAAGTTTCTTTCTTATCTGAGAAACTTCCAGACTTCTTTCTTATGCCCTTATAGTCTCTAGAACCTCTAGATTCACTGTCTGGTTCTGTCTGTGAAAAATTGTCCACATGAGGTTGCGTGCTGGACTGTGGACCTGACCTTTGCTTTCCCTGGTTGTGAGGGGGACTCGAAGAACCACTGGGAGATCCAAGAGGTTCCTTACCAGGGCAGGTAGGCTTGCTAGAAGCAGTCTGGCTGCTGGGACTAGCACTAAGAGTAAGAATAGGAGAAGAGGCCCTATCAACTAGCAGGGCGTTTTTGTAATAAAATTTTCTTTCCGAAGGAACCTCTAGTTCACTGACGCTTCTTTTATCCTGAGCGTAAGGTGCTGGAGACTGAGAGGTGCCATTAGTAGGGCTGCTGATTACAGTGCATGAAGAACCGTCTTCCCCTGAACTCAGCGAAGATGATGTGACAGATGAAACTCTGGTACCAGCAAAAGCGACATTTTGCTGTTGTGCAATTAATGTTTTCTGAAAATCTAAGATAGTGGTGGAGGTTCTGGGCAAGAGAGGCAGACGCATAAAGGAGTCTTCCAAAATGCTGTCAAGACTGTCATGGAAGTCAAGACTGCCCAGATTTCTCATCCCTGTTTGTTCCTGTGTTCTTTCTTCAAGAGGGAAAGTTTCCTCTTTCCTTTTGGGAATCTTACCTGCTGCATCGGCACCTGCTCCTTTCCAGTCAAAATTTACTGCCTGAGCTGCCCTCAATTCACGTCCCATTTTTGCCTCCGCTGTTTTTTCTTCACGTTTGCTTGGAGATTCTTCCAAAATCTCTGTCTGAGTGCCTACATCTGCTGTAGTCTGTGTGCAGCTATCTGTCCTAGTAGCCTTTACAGCCTCTTCAGTTCCTCTTTGGCTGATTTTGGCCTTCTGCTCATTATCTACGATACTATGTTGGGAAAGGTTTCCCAACAGCTCAGAAGTGTTCTGGAGAAGCTGTGATAGGTGCATGGACAGGTTCTGCATGCTTGTCCAAGAAGAAGGTTGATGAAATAAATCTCTGTTTGTTTCCTGCTTTCTTGTAGAAACATCCGTGTAGCTTCTCTGATGTCTTCTCTGCCTTTTATACCTTCCTGTAGTTGTTGTTTGTGTTCCCTGCTCACATGTGATCCCTGGTAGTTTTTTGGAAGACCTTTCTGACTCAGAAGGATATAATAGTACAATTTCATCAACCTGCACTGTGGAGTTACCAGGTTGTACAGAAGGATTCTCAAATTCAACAGTGTTATTTTCGGGATTAGTTCTCATTGTTTCACTGGATACATTGCTACATTGCTTGGTACTTGAGTATGCACTTGAGTATGCAGACTGAAAGTCTTGTCTGACACTGTCCCATCCTTGAAGACCTTCAATGCTGCTTAAGGTGCTTGATAAAACTTTTGCTGTGGCATAAGAACTGAGATGAGAAAGAAAAGGAGAATTCTGAGAGTTCAGTCCATTGTCTACACTGGAACATCTCATAACTTTACGATTTTCCAGATTTAAAGGAATTTGATTGCAAGAGACATCACTTGCACTTCCAAAAACATACTGTTTCCATCCAATCTTGCACGATACATCTCTCTGCCATGGGTGAATATATGGGTTGATATCACTTGAACTAAAATGCATTGTATCTTTACTGTCTTGCAAAAATAAATCTGTTTCTGGCTGGCATCCAGCTTCTTCAGCCTTCCCTTCACTGCACTGAGCTACAGAACTGCTCTTTGACTGGACGTTTGCTTCTGCACTCACAGAACTGTGAGCTGTGTGCAGTAAGGATGAGGGAGATTGAGTAGCACAGTCTTTTAAAGACTGGCTGCTTTGGGTTCTTGCTGCAAAGTTTTGTAAATTTTGGCGATCACAGTTTGCAAGCTTCTTAGTGGGTGCCAATCTCTGCTGCAATCTGGGTTCCGATTTAACCCATAGAAAGCTTTTTGACTCCTGCTTTGAACATCTTTCTATTCCATAAAGATCATCTTCAGTTGGCGATGGAGGTTCTACACTCATATTTAAATCTTGTAGTGATTTAGATGCAAAATATAACAAAGGATCTGCCTTAGATGAAGCTTCCAAAGTGCACTCTGTATCAGAGAAGACAGCAATAGCTGGGGCTGACAGTCTGTGACTTTGTAAATAAGGTCTGCGTTCACTTTGTTTACAGATCTTTGTATTCCGTGTAGTAGAGTATGGTCTTTTGCTCCTGAGTTGCAACAATTTGGATTCTTCAGGAGGCAAATCACGGCTTTCTGGTAAAAACTTTACGGAGGTACCTTCATTATGTATTACAGAAAACTTCAGTCTTTCTAATTTCAGGGTCTTATTCCTCATTATAACATCTCCCACTGTTGAACAACTGTCTGCATCAGCATCAACAGCAGGGCTATCAGTGCTTGAACCTCCACCATTTTTGCAAAGTAAAATCTCTTTTCTACCATCTTTATTTGCTCTATCTGGCACCTGTTCTATCTGTTCACCTGCAGGCACAAACTGACAATTACCTTGCAGATCTGCAGGGCCTTTTTCAAAACCTGAGACAGTGTGATACAGCAGTCTGGGATCCGTGCTTCTGCTGTCTGTGGGATACATTGGACTAAATGAATTGCAGGCCCGTTCAGGATCCACATCAACACCTCCAGGATACAGGTTTTCCAGCACCCTAACTTCTGAGCCTATTAATTCATTTACAGAATTCGAGGATACATTAGTTTGCTTTTCAACAGGTTCTCTACTTAATGTTTTTCTCTGCTCTGTCGTTACGGGAAAATGTTCAGTCTCAAAAGCTGAATGCCGTTCTTGCTCATTTCCGTTACATGTTTTTCTCTTTTGTCCCTCTTTAACAAGAATTGCCCTTCCAGTTTTCCAAAAAGGTAGTGAAGGCAATAAAAGACAATTATCATTCTCTGTGTGTTCAGTGCAAGCTTCTTGTGGTGGAACTTTACCCCAGTGGTGCCGATCAACTTTTACATCATTGTCAAATTCTTTACCATTACTTCCATATACAGGTTCCCTATCTAGAGCAGAATTTTTATGTGAAGTAGAGTCTGTGTCTGATACTGGACAATGCCTGTTCTCTTTTGCAAGCGAAAGTAAAATACTTCCTGAAGCACGTATGGGCTCATCGAATACCACAGCCTTATCAGACTGAGTGTCTTGTATTTGCAAAACAGCGACTGGAGAGTGTTTCAATATACCTGTATGTGAAATAGCGTATGTGCCAGTTTCACCATGGCCCGTATCTGCAGTTAAAGAAGGTGTTGAAAATGGTGTTAAGGATGGGTGACCGACACTTGCAAATGCTTGGGGAAAATTTCCTTCTTCGACAGAGTGTACATCCGCAGAATGGGAGGACATCTGCTCAGTCAAAAACGCGTCTTGAAGTGAGTCCTCAAGCTGACTAAATATTAGAGACTTTGAGTCATCGGGCAAACAAGACACCTCAAAAGCACTGAAGTTCTTGGAGCTTTGAAATGGTGTCTCAACTGGAGGAGCTTCTGCAAAGTAGGATGGAAGAGACTTTAATTGATTACTGCCAGTCTGTCCTTGGCTCTGAAAGGTAAGTGTGCCCAATTCTGGTACAGTCACACTAGAAGTGTTACTGTAGTGTTCTGAGAACTTGTGAATTTTATTTTCTTTCATGTCATTGCAATTCTGGAAAGAACCTTGAATTATTTTCTCCTTTTGATCTGTTCCCACAACCTTTTCGGGGCGTCTGTTATTCCGAGCATAGGTGACCTCTGCAACTGCAAAATGTTTTTTCCTTTCATTTCCTTTTTGAGAAACATTAGGAAAAGTTACAGATACACTTAAATCAGTTGATTCACTTTCAAAGTATTTCATTTCCTCAGAGAGAACAGCATCATTGTTAGCATTGTCTCTGTTGCTGGCAATCAAAACATCTGCAGATGATGCTGGACGATTCAGGAAACCAGAAGAACATTCAGAAGTGCCTGAGTTCCTATTATAATTTAGAAACTCTTTACTATAATGTGGATTTTCCCATGGAGACTTGTTCAGGCCTTCTGAAAGGGTTGAAGCATTCTCAGGAACAGTGCTGCCTGGCTGGTCTATGCAGCCCTCCTCAGAAGTCCCATGCCCCTGATTTTCTCTGGGCTCACACTGATATCCAGCTACACCTGGAAACTTTGCACTTTCATTTTTACTGTTCGCTGTTGCAGTATAGCTTGTGTTTAAAAATTTCTCCTTCTCGTCATGCTGTGATAAACTCCCTGAGTGAAGTACTTTCTGAGTTGTGTTAATACTGGGAAACATCTTTTGCAAAGAGATTTCTAGTAAAGAGCGTATTTCCTGCCTCCCTGTATCTTCCATCACTTCTTTCTCTGATGAAGACAGCAGGTTTGAATTACCCAAGAGTGGTGAATCAGACACAGTGGTACCTTTTTCCTCTTGAGCTCTATCTTCAATGGAAATACGGTAGTCTTCTGACAGTTTCTTAGCCATTAAATCCCTACTGTGTTCTTCAGAAGTGTTGTCAGCATCCTGAATTGTATCTTCAGAAGAATTTAATTTTTCCAAGGAAAATGATTCTCCTTTGGCCCTTTGCTGAAGCACAAGAGTTTCAGACTCAGAACCACCTGCATTGTAGGGAGGGGAAGAGTTGTTCTCATCAACAGGTTGCCCAGATATGGTGCAATCAGGCACGTTTTTAAATACAAAGGATTCTTCTTCCTGCCAGTCCTGTGTGACCCTGGTTTGCTCAAAAGCTACGTTCTTACTTTGTGTTTTATCAGAAAGGTATCCGTCTTTTCCCATTTTGTTGATTTTAACGGGCACACCAAGACAGACCTTGCTCTCCATTAATGTTTCATAGCAAGGCAGAACAGCTCCAGTCCTGACACCACTGTTAGATGGTTTTGTATGTTTATTCAATGCAGTGGGAACATCTTGAACAAGATGGGAATCATCACTTATTCCAAGGTATAAAAGTTGATTTACAGACTGGCATGGAGCATCTTTAAGTGAACCTTCTTGGGTTTTTTCAGCAGACTTCAGTGTTGCTGGTGGATTTTGTTGGTCTTTGATCTCTTCATTATTAGAAAAACTGGTAGACACCCATTGGCTTTCTCTTAAGATTTCATTTAATCTGCTGTCATCATGTGTCATTTGGCAGCTGTCTTTGTTTTCAGGAAATAGTTCACGCAGGTTTTGCAAAATGATCACTTCTACTTCCTCTGTGTTTTCTACAAACACCTGCTTTTCTTTGTCCGTTTTGGCCATTTGTATTAGACTCATCAAATGTGCTTTCTCCTCCTCAGCACTGGAGCATACTGGATCCAATTCACAAATATCAAGCCTTTTTCTAACAGTACTTACATTCAAGTTTTCTGAAGTGCTGCGCTCAGGATATTGCATAGAGCAACTCATGTACATATGGCTGTCCTCTTTAACGTGGAGACTTTTAATTTCTTGTTCAGTTCCACATTGGTCAATACCAGTACTATGATCAGCTGAATATTGACATGCATCGATATCACTTATGACTACATTTCTTGCATCTATTACAGAGGCCACCAAGCCATGATCTCCACTCATTTCAGTAGAATCATTGTATTGTGAATCTTCTAACAGTATATTCTGTTCTAGTCCTGAAGTTGTCAGGTATCTTTCAGGGATCTTATATTGATTTAAAATTTCCTCTTCATCATCTCTCTCACCATACACCTGATCTAGAGCTGGAGGCTCTTCAGTAAATGAAACATTTTCATCTGCACATATTACTTCTTGCCTTGTAATCATCGGCCCCTCAGTTTTGGTCATGATAATTCGCTCTTCACTCCCAGTCACTTCACTTTCACCAACCTTGTCTTCCCAAGGCAAACAGTTTGGTAAACAATGTTCAATTAAATTGTTGAAATTTACTTGTCCTTCATTTTCAGATTTTGCTAATGTATTTCCTTGCTCACTTGTGATTATCACTGTGGCAGCTATGTCCTCTGTACTAAACGCATTTTCTGTTGTTCTGTTCATCTGTAAAATCCCCTCACAAGTATCACTGAAGCTGGAAACATTCTGAGTAGCATTTGTTGTGTGAGAACACACAGCTGATGGAGAGTTTTGGGGAGCCACAGAGAACTCTGGTGAATAAATACCTATTTCTATTTTCTCACTTTTTTCTTTTTGGCAAACGCTGCTTGTTTCAAGTCGACTGCCAGAATGCATGAGTACTTCCAGTTCCTGAGTGTGTTCTAACCTGCTGCTGGCTACCTGCAGTTCATCCTTCTCTGCCTCTTCACACGTCAGGCACAGATTTGTGTAAAACTCACCCTGCGCTTCACAAGCTATGCTATCAAAATCCTCTCTACTCCTGTCTTCAGTTACACTTTGGACTTGGGCTACTGCGTAGTCAGGTAAGCTTTCAACCTGTCTGGATTTATTTTCCAATGCATTTTTTTCTAAGTTGATTGCACTATTTATCAATTCTGTTATTTGTCCATCAGTGTCTGCTTTTGTATTCTGATAAGGAGCCATAGTTTCTTCTGGATCAGTTTCTGGGTTTCTTAAAAACTTGGACTCTTTACTTACGTATGGACTCTCCTCTTGAGAAACAGAAGCTGACGTATTTGTACTGCATTTAAATACTCTTCCCGACTCTAAATTTACACCATCTTCAACAGGTAAGATAGCCTCTGGGCAATCACTTTCAAAAAACTCTTCTTCTTCCTCTCTTGATTCAAGTAAAGATTTGTTCTGTGCTTGTGTTTCCAACAGAATGGTTGCATCAAATTCCACAGAAATATCAGTTGTCTTATGTGTACTGTTCTTCTGCTCCCTTGATTTTGAAGAGCATCTTGTGCAGAGGCAGCCAGAATGAACATCAGAACAACTTTCTGTGGCATTGACTTCCACAGTAAGATTAGAGGTAGCGTCACAATCTCCTTTCGCTATTGTGACATGCTCCAATAGTTTATCATCATTTTCAGACTCAGACGCACTTTGAAAAAGGTTAGCCTTTGCTGAAGATTTGTAAAATATGCTTGAACTGGATGCTGGGAGAAGATCATATGTACTGTCACAAACAGCAGCAGTGTCTTTCCCATCTACATTCACTAGGAGATAACTTACTTCATTTACCACTAAGTTTTCATGTTTGGATGAAAATTCTTTCTGAACTACAGCCTGAGAATTCAAGACATTGTGTTCTTTGCTTTCACTGCTTTCCTCTCTTAGGTTATCAATGCATAATGTAGAATTTTCTGAAATTTGTGGGGATAAGCAACTTTCCTGACTGTCTGCTGGAACACACTCGTAGGAATACTGTTTTGAAAGAGGTTTGCTTTTGAATTCATAACAATTCAGTGAAGACAAGTCTTCATCTTTTGTTTCGGGTTCTTCATTATCTCTGAATGAAGGCACCTCTGGCACAATCTCTGCCAAGCTATCTGTGCTTATTTCCATACAGACAGCGGCCTCTTTTTGAGACATCTCTATTGGTGTTGCAGATTGGTTGTAACTCACACTGTGAGCAACAACTGAAGGGTTACATCGATACATTGTCTTCTGTGAAGAAAAATCCATCTCCGTTATTTCCTCTGCGGGTACTTGTTCGTAATCTGTTTCTCGCATTGTTTCCAAATTACTCTCCCCAGATCTGAGAAGACCTACAGTAACAACTGATTCTGCTCCTTGTCCAGCCAACGACTGAAGCTCGTAACTGGTTACTAAAGAGCAGTTCTTATCTGTTAGGTCACTGAGAAAGAAACCTTCCTCACAACATGCTGGTATTTCTCTCCTTGGAAAAAGCTGCACGTGGTTTCCAAATTGGACCTGTTTTAGTGCAGATGTCTCTGTGGAGGTCATATTATGAGCAAGTTCTGCAGAAGACTCGGCAGCAGGTGCGCTGACAGAGGGACTTCCTCTGCCTGAATCTGTCAGGCTTGATTCTGTCATCAAGTTATTGTAGTCATTGAGGTCATCTTTTTCAAACATTCTGAAGAAATCATCTTCTAAATCTGCATCTACTACACACCCATTTCTCTGCTCCAAAATTTGCATAGGCAACACAGAAATAAAAGGTGTTTTTTCCAGACTGTGATCCTTCGGCAGCTCTGGGTGACTCAGGGGGAGAGAATCCTCCTCTTTCCTAGATACCAGTGACAAGCGGTCTGTGGTGGAGGCGCTTTCCAAACAGTTGAATATTTGTGTGCATTCAGTGGTAGACCTACAAGTAGATAATTGATTCAGTCGCTCTTGTTCAGGATGATTTGATCTTGAACGTTCATAATAATCATGCTTTGCTGAAACGGGAACAAAAGAGGAGCTTGGTCCTACTGAGCTAACAAATGAGGACATTGCATCTTGAGATTCCAAAGAAGAATTTTCATTAGAGTTTGTCCATCCCTTAAGAATCTTATTTAATGATCCATTCTCAGAAACTTTGCTTGCAGTTGTTGTTGTTTCAAGTAAAGGTATTTCTGATGCGTCAGAGGAGAAAACTGTGTTTATTTTGCCTATATGATGTGATGAATGAGTAATGCTGTGTATCTGCTTAGAGCCAGAAACAAAAGAAACTTCAGCAGCTGACTGCTTTAGATCATCCTTCTTCAGCCAAAGCCCTGGTTTGCTTGAAGAGCACAGATGAGTTTCCTGAAACTTCAAATTTTCATGGGAAGAAGGTGCTGTTATTCTGGGACTGCTGATGTCAACCTTCGACTCACAGGAAGACCAAGCATCAGTAGCAAGCAAAGGATTTCCGCTTGAGTAATACAGTCTTCTATCAAGAGACCTTTCTTGTTCTACAAAGGAGACTTTGGTCCCCTTCAGCAACTGCCTGCAAGCATTACTGGAAGTGGGATGTGGTTTGGTGTCCAAATAAAAGGAACTGCTCAGCTTCAGACCACAATTTGTCCCTTCTGTATGTCTGTCACAGGTCCTGAACTCATGGTGTTCCTCAGCATGTATAGCTGGAGATCTAGGTGTTTGTAACTTCCAAAAAATCTCTGCTGGCACTTCATCAGATGAATCAGATTTGGATTCTTCTACCAGATCTTCTGCTGGCATCTCTTCTCCATCAGCTAAGCTGTCCAGAGAAAAGCTTCTTTCAGGCTTTCCCAGTCCCCTGCGAGACGCATATGATGTCATCAAAGACGAAGTACGGTGATCAGCTCTGCTTCGGTAAAGCTTAGTTGGCTCGTGGTGGGCCTTTGACTCATGAAATGGGCTTTTATTTTGCTTTTTGGCCTTATTTTCCTTTTCTGCCAGAGAGTCTTGTGACATTTGACTGTCATCGCTCTCAGAGTCCTCTGGGTTGGCAAGGCATTTATTTCTGTCAAAATCTTCTTGTTTCAGTTTCTCTGTGAAAGCTTTTGCATAAGTGCAAGAGAGAGAATCTACAGAATAGGAACTGTCGGTATCAGAAATCTCATTTTCATCATCCTCTTGCCAGTTCTCCAGGACATCTGTAGCTGTTTTGGACACGCCAGCACTTAGTACTTCAGCACTGTGCCACTTTTTTTCAACATAAGAGAGTGGTGACTGAGTGTTCGACATAGTAAGATTTCCTACTGATGTTGCCACCATCAGAAATTCTTGCTGCTCCACTGATGATTTCTGATGGCTTGGTAAGGCTGAGTTTGGCTCTCTCTTCCAGTTCTTGGCTGTTTGGTTTAGCTGCACTGATAGTGGGTTTCCATAGACTGTTTTCTTCATTTCTTTAGGAAACTTTTCTGGGGAAGACTTGTGGCCTTTTCCACTGATATCCATTCTAGTCTTTTTATTGGATACCTGAGCTCTACTTTGTTCTAGATTGCTACTTGCAGGTTGACTTAAATCTCCTAGCACTTTTGTCATTCTTGACCCTGTAATAAAGGTTTCAGGCTCATCTTTCTCCTTAAAAAGATCAGGAGAGCAGCCTTTCGAGGTCTGGTTTGGAGATCCAGTTTGCCCTGGGTTGTCATCCAACTTTTCAAATTTTTGACCATTTTTATTGATATAAGCCATGACAGCTGAATCATTAGAGTCTTTTTCCACTCCTTTTGTATTTCCAAATGAAGATGTTCTTTGTTTTTCAGTTAGCTGCCTCTGGATGGAAAAGGAGATGCCTTTTTCATCAGTAAGGTCATCAATCCCAGAAACATCTTTACCTCTTTTGTAAAAATACTCTACAGATGACAATCTCCCTGTTGTACTGTCTTCACAGCATTGATCAGTATTTGGTGAGGTAGGTAATTTTGAAACGGTCTCCCTCTTCAACAAACAGCTGTGGAAACAAAGAAGAAATAAAGCCCAATCATTGCTTGAATAACGTCCTAAACAACGCTTCCACATCACTAATGCCTTGTAGCTAAGAATAACAACAACACATGAAAAAACAATCTCAATGCCTTCCAAAAGCAAATTCTAGCAGAGAATTAAAAAAAAAAACCAAACAAAAAAAAAATCCCAAACCTGTCAGTAACCATACAGTTCCCCAGATCTCCTGAAATATGTTCTACAACACAAAGGAAGAGCTCTATGCTACACCGTATAGCTTGGTGTTTAGTCTCTGTAGGCTCAAGTAGCTGCAAACAGTTAAAAATTAAGGATGGTTCTAAGTCACAAAAATCCACTTAGAATTTAGCTATCGCCTGCCTCCAGGACCATGCTGTGATATACACCCTAGCACCCCAACCTTTTAGCATTGCATAGAGATCTTTATTTAGCTTGAGAAGGGCTGCTCAACTTAAAAGTCCAATCCAGAACCACCCCAATGATACAAATATTTGAAGGACAAGTTTGACCCTAATCAAAAAAAAGTGATGCAGAAATTAGTATTTATCAACAGTTTGAACAAGGTAAGAAGAGGAGTTAATTCAGTTCTGGAAAGCATTCACAAAAAGGTAAAAGTCCAGAAAGACTTGAGAGAGAAATGTGTAAAACAGTGAGAAAGAGCTAAGCATGGAAATGCACTGTACAGATCCATGGAAAAAGACTAAGCAGCTCCAGTGTGACCTACAATATAGTAAATTCACCAATATTGCAAGTTTTGAGATTGTTTCAATACACTGAAAGGCATTCTGGATTCTAGGTGGTCACTGAAAATACTTTGAATTTAAAATACTTTTGAAAGTGCAGAGGGATTGGCAGATGTTAACTTACCTAGGTACCTGGGACAGATGCGGGCTACACAACAAATGTTGCCTGTGCTGCAAGGAACTTGAATCCAACGACTTCCTTCTCTTTTGCAACTGGTGATCCGAAGAGGACCGTACAGCAGTATTTTCATTTAGGACTTGGGACTGTTTCACACACTCTTCACTGAGCCAGCAGCTAGCTTCCAGCTGCTCTAGGTTCTGCTTGGCTTCCAGTAACTTCTGCTTCTTGACTATCCTTTCTAGCTGGAATTTGACCTTCTTTCGCCTTATGTTTCTTTCTGCTTTTTTTAGGGAGTATCTTTGCAAGAGCTCCAGCTGCACCAGTCTCTTCTTGTTCTGCTGTAGCAGGGAAGGGCAGATTTCCAGCCCGATGGTACTCTGTACCTCAGCCTCTGCATACAACGTAGACTCTGTTTGCACTGCAAACTCCCTTTGCTGTTGCTGAAGGGCAGCCAGTCGTTTATTCTCATTTATAAGCCACTGCTGGTCTGCAAACAAGACAATGATTGAAAGAAAGTAAAAATCATAGGGAAAACATTGTTACTATCCAGTTAAATTTTGTCAGCCTTGAGAACTCATCTGAGAACAGAATTTCTACGGATGTAGGATAGAGTCTTGAAAAATCGTTTAGAGAAAACCTTACAATCGCTGCACTTTATTGATAACTGAAAGCTTCCCCATTAGAATAAGGACTCGGGTAACAACTGCAAGATACAAGCAGGGGGTTGGTTGACACAGCTAAGGAGAATGGTGGATAAGACCTTGTCTGTAAGCAAGAAGCAGAACATATTTCAATTTTTCGGACATTACACTCAAACAATACATCAGTTTTGTCATTAAAATACAGTGGAAGCATTAAAAGGCCTGAGTTCAATCCTGTGCACTTTTCAGACATAGGGTATACATTCACAGTAATGAAGCCTGATTTCATTATTTTTTTCTACTGTGAAACACGCTACTACTACTGCTTTAGTTTTTCTGAAGTCACATGCTAAACTTCCTATGTGTTACTTACAGCAATGAAGATATGTGCATTAAGAGCAGCATCAGCAAAGGAACTAGAAGAGGAAGTTGCACAGAGCTAAACAGAGCCTCTGTGTTAATGCAGCAGCTGGATTTGCATGCACACATTAATGAGCCTTTGGCTAATAAATTCCCACATTCCGAGTGAAAAAATAAGCACTAGCGTGATTTTAAAACATCAGTGACTTCTTATCACAGCATTTGAGTGTTTTACAACTACTCTAAAACAAACATTGGTGGCAAATTCAGTAAGCCTGAAGACTAAATCTCTCTACACTGGAGTGTAGAGACTAGATCTCTGGAGTGCAGAGGCTACATTCAAAACCCAGGTGAGTTATGAATGTTCTGGAGACACATTCCTGTGTGACATACTTTGGCAGAGGGGTTGGACTAGATGATCTTTGGAGGTCCCTTCCAACTCCTAACACTCTGTGATTCTGTGGTACCCCCCATTTGGGATATGTCTCATTTACAGGGGCAGCTGCCAGCTACCCCGGTGGATGGGCATGCAACCTTCAAAGTGGGTTGAGACAAGGCTACAAGGAAGCCACCACAGTTCTGCCCACCTTTCTAAACCCATCAGACAGAAACTTCCCAAGCAACACAAACCCTGTGTGGCATCTGGCTGAGGCAGAAGAAAAACCACAAATTCACTACCTGTTGCAACTATGAGCGCTTGTCAAAACAGCCCGACGGAAGCCCACATACCTTGCACACGAACACTTCAGCATGTACTTGAAATAAATCTAATACTTTCATGGCAAGGATGCAGGTGAAGCCAACACAACCTTTAGCTATGAGGACGAACATAATTCAGAGAAGACAAGCTCACACCACCATTTTTTTCATAAAATCATCACTCCGCAAAGAGAGTTATCTTCTCTGCTTTTGTTAATGTACCCCATATTTCATACATTCTACATATGCACATAAACCATCCATTTAATTTGGTAATAAAATGCTTACATGCTTAGTCTTCTCTAAATATTCAGGATCTGATCTCTGCAGTCAACGAAGAAGCAGAAGAGAACACAGAACACCAGGCTCATTTGTTTTTAACCCTGGATGGAAGACTATTTTATTCCACAAGGGAGATTTAACTAGCGGTTTTTCAGAGTGCACTGGCTTAAAGCTGAGCTATGATGAACTGTAATATTTTTTAAAATGGATTACCAAGATCACCACTACCAGATTGTGTCTGATGGTTTGGACATATTGTCTTAATGAAGCAGAGTTTGTTCACTTTTATGCTGCTATAAAAATCTACATATTCAGATGCACAAAGCAAACATAACCTATTTTAAGCTGAAAAATCACAGGCAAAGGTCCTTGACGAGTAGAGAATTTCTCAAAACGACCAAAGCTTTTCAAAGCACTTCTGTCTTACTAGTCCCAACACTTTTTTTTGGCTGGGTTTACCTTCGATTTGCAGTCCTTTATGGAATAAGCAACCTTCCATTGCTTATTCATGGGATTATGAATTAAGAGGTATTTAAGTCTCATGTGATGAACGAGGACTACCCACAGCTCTACGCAGCAGAGCTGCAAGAGAAGAATTTTGGGCCATGAAAGTTTCCCTAACGTAAGAAATCATCAGCGTGTAGGCACTGTCAGCATCACTTGCTTGGTGACTACTGCCACAATGAGTCTTCTGCCCTGTTTATGTTGGTAGCTCTGCACACAGCACAGAAGTTGAAATTCTAAATCTATGGTTACTCTGTGGATAAAAGGGATTATTTCAGTTAATATTTCTTAATAATATTTTTAACCTCCACAGACAAAGGCTTTTTTCTCATTTTTCTACTTCCAGATCTCTTCTCTCCTTTGCATGTTTCCAGCAAGAAGAATATTTGGCAGATAAGAGTTTCCCTGCAACAGAGCTTCAAGCTCTGAGATGCTAATTAATGTCTGCTCACAAACTTGCCTCTGTCAGGAGCTGAGACCCAGAGGGCGCAAAAAAGGTGGAGAACTCTGGTGTGTTGCCAAGTGAGGAATTGTATTTGGCTGGCAAAAATTACTTGCCTGGCTAAGCTTTGCATGAACACAGCAAAAACAGAACTAGATGGAAGCAGAGAACAAGTCTACAGGGCCACAAAATTAAGATATTCTGGGAGAAGTCCCCGGGTTATCTGTACTATCTGTGTATCTTAAGTCCATTTCTGCTATACCTCATCACAACAACTGCCTTTTAATCTCTTCATTGTGGCATAATTAAAAGATAGCAGACTGCATAAGTTTGGGTCTGAGAAGCTTGCAAAAATTCACATAAGTTTTCCTCTTCCAGGAACCAATAGTAGGTTTTGCTGACATGGAACGATGCCTTTGTAATAGCCATATTTTTCTTATCAAGAAACCTGGATAATAAAGACTAAAGAACACTATACCCAATTTCTGTGGTCAAAACCATCTCAAGGTTTAAAATGTTATCAAATCAGTCTATAAATTCTCTAAGGGACAGACCAACCCTACCACGACATTTTGCTGAATATGTCTGTCTTCTTGCAAAGCAGCACCTCACAGGGCCAGGAACCACCAACACTAAAAAATATCTTTCCAAACATGCTATGGCTCCACCTTCTGACATAGCTATATGCTGTTCAAGATCTGATCTAGCCTTCAGTACTCTTGAGTAATACTGTAGAACTTCCTAGAAATAACTCCTATCTGAAACAAAGTAAGCCTCTTTTTTTTTTTTTCCTTTTAATTCAGTTTTGGTTTAAAACAAATTCAGCAATGGAGAACGCAATACCACTAATTAATCACCTTTAGGGTAAATAAAACCCGCATTTTATTTTTAATCTTAATTTGACTCACTTCAGTTTCCACCACAGAATATCTTCATACATTTTTCTTCACACTATAAAAGGTGGAGAGCTGCAGAAATGTTGACTATAGAAAAGCCAGTGAAACTCTTTCTGTCAACTTAGGCTGGAATTTTAGCTCTGAACTTCCGTGTTCCACCTACTTCTCAGATGTGTCTTCTTTGTTTCAACTGATTAAAACTCACTGAAAATTCAGTTTGAGCTGTGGTCTTATACCATGGTTCTATTTTTCCTAATGAGTGAAATGTATTAAAAACACAGGAAAATAGAATCATAGAATCACAAAATGCATTGGGCTGGAAAGGACCTTTAAAGGTCATCTAGTCCAACCCCCCT
The DNA here is from genome assembly GCA_020746105.1 of Trogon surrucura. Taxonomy (NCBI): domain Eukaryota; kingdom Metazoa; phylum Chordata; class Aves; order Trogoniformes; family Trogonidae; genus Trogon; species Trogon surrucura. Next base: position 12,284,753 of record CM036623.1, on the reverse strand, counting down.
GCAGTGAGCAGGGGCATCTTTAACTACATCAGGTTGCTCAGAGCCCCATCAAGCCTGACCTTGAATGTCCCCAGGGATGGGGCCTCCACTACCTATCTGGGCAATCTGTGCCAGGGTCTCACCACCTTTATTGTAAATACTTTCTTCCTTTTATCCTATCTAAATCTACCCTCTTTTAGTTTAAAACCATTACCCCTTACTCTCTTAGCAACAGGTCTTGCTAAAAAGATTGTCCCCATCTTTCTTATAAGCTCCTCTTTAAGTACTGAAAGGCCACAATAAAGTCTCCCTGGAGCCTCCTCTTCTCCAGGCTGAACAGCCCCAACTCCCTCAGCCCATCCTCACAGGAGAGGTGCTTCAGCCCTCTGATCATCTTCGTGGCACATCCTTTTTGTGTTGAGGGCTCCAGAGCCGGAGACAGTACCCCCCAGGTAAGATCTCACCAAAGCAGAGTAGAGGGGTAGAATTGCCACCCACTGGCCACGCTTCCTTTGATGCAGCCCAGGATGTGATTGACCTTCTGGGCTGTGAGCACACACTGTCAACTTCTGTACAGATTTCTGTCCCCCAAGCCCTTTTCCTGAGGGCTGCTCTCTATCACATCATCCCCCAACCTGTGTTGATAACGAGGATTCCCCCAACCCAGGTGCAGGACCTTGCACTTGGCCTTTTTGAACCTCATGATTTTGCTACATCATCAATGAAACGAGTAAACAGAGTACCTCAACTGACACACATCACTGTCTTGGAAGTGCTGCTTGGTTCCTAACACATCTTGTCATTAGAACAGTTTCCACTGAAAGCTTATGGTAGGAACTAACAGAGTTATATCAATTTCAAGCTCCCAAAACAACTCATTGGATAAAGTGCAGGTAGATCACAAGAAAAACTTAAAACACAATAGCAGGCTCAGTCCACACTGCAACACGGCAGCGTTGCACTACAGACAAGAGCAGAGCAGAACTGCGGGGAGGCAGAACAGGGAGTAGCTTGGGAGACACAGGCTCAGTGCCACAGGGGAGTAACAGGCTGGTGCTGCCTCTCCAGCCATGAGCTGCAGAGCTAATTAAACACCAGAACTGCTGGTGCACTGCGAAGGAGGCCCTTTAGTCCTGTTAATCAAAGCTTAGTAACTGCTCTCAAGGGAAAGGCAATTATAACACAAAACTGGTCATAAGCCACAATAAAAGTTCTACCCACAATATAAAGCATAACGAGGACGAAACCGTCAAGAGAATTAAAGAATGCAGTAATGGAAGTGAGGTAGGGGAAGAGGCAGGTACCCACTTTCTTGGATCTGCTGGTTGATTAGCGCCTGGTCATTTTCTAGCTCCCGCTCTGCTTTGATCTGTCCTCTCAGGATCTGCTGCTTTAAATCCTCAACATAGAGCTGCTGCTGTTGAATTTGTTTTCTGTGGAAGGCCTCCTGGTCTCTCAGTTTCTGCTCGTACTCCTCATGCACAGCATCTATTTCTCTGCTGTTAGAAATGTTGACAGTGAGTTTAAACTGAAAACAAATGCTCATTATTTGTAACAAAATAAGTGATCTGACTAAAACCAGACAGACACCATTCAAGATCTTGTTGTGTTCAATAAGAGTGCATTATGACAAAAACTCGTGATGGCAAAGTAGCTGTGTACATGCATGTCACAGCAGCCTGTGATCCTGTAAGTAACCCAAATGCCAGCAAACATGAAAGCTCTCATGAACCAGAAAATTCCACTATCAGAAAGATAATAGCAAAAAGAATTTTAAAAATACCATCATTTTTCATCTTACTGTAGCTCCCTAAAAAGTGAAATTGAGGAGGGAGATTGTTTATATGCTATAAAATTTTATAACCACTATATAGGATATTTGTCATCTAAGTTCTTCAAAGTGCTTTATGGAAGTGATAAACATTCTTCTCCATTTTCAGATTAAAAATCCCCAACCTAGAAATGGTTACAGGCATTGCTGAGATTACAGTCTCTGGCAGTACCAGAGAAAGAACTTGATCACCCAGTTCTCTGCTGGATGCAACAACTCTATTAGGTTACTGCTTCTATATTTGGAGCAGAACTGCGATCAGAAAAGTGACTAATCTGTGAAAAACTGCCTTATAGTTCCCTCCGAGATTTTTGGTTCCTGACTGCGTGCTAAAGTTTCACACATGCACACACACAGAGTAACGATCAAAGCAGTATATATTCTTTGCAGAAATACAAAAAAAACCCCCCTCAAAATAATTAACTCTCTGAAATGAATATATATTCTACCTGTGCATACATCATAATCATCAATTCTTAATGTTAAAGTTGTATTATATATAAGGGTGACATATGATCTTCGCCTGTCGTTTTGTTTCTAACCACATCATTATATGTAACCTCAGAAAACTAAATCTTTAATTCTCGAAAAAAAATGTTTTAATGCATTTTACTAATGAAGTGCTGTATTTATTATAATGATGCATTTATTATACTTTTAAAGAAAGCAAAAGTATGAAAGCTCTAAAGAGGCCCTGAAGGTCAAAAGAAAACAAAAATATAATTTTGAAGTGAATGCTTCGGAAACGTCATGTTGTTTGTAAAATCATTATCAATACAAATTATAAGAACAGGCAGCTCCAAGATCAATTTGTCCTTAGCTTGTCTACGAAGGCACCAATAATCCACAATCTGTAGTTTTCTCCTCTCAGATAAACTTTAATTGATACCCAAGAAATAGGAGTGGGATGCCTCATTTCTCATTCAGCTCAAGTAGGTTTGAACTGATGCTTCACCGCAGCACTGAAGCGCTCGGAAGGCCATCACAAATCTCCAGCTGTTCAGGTACTTGTAATGCCACCAACTACTGAGGGACAAACTCAGAGGTCAAAACTAGAGTGGTTAACTAAAGAGTCGTCACTTTTTGAACACTATAAAATCTGAAAGAATCTCATTCAGGAAAAGCTCCAATGGTTTTAATGATAACCGTGAGGGAGGCTTTTCCTGAATGCACCTTCCGGGTTATCTTCCATATTTTTCAAGGGACATGTAACAGAGCAACCATACAATCTGGAGCTTAAAGCACTGAACTGAGATAAAACCTTGGAGCAGTTATATCACCTCTGTGCTTTCATGTACTTCAGCTGCAAGGTCTTCAGGGCAAGCCCTGTCTCTGGATGCCAAACCAAACAGAACTTTGCTGTCAGCTGAAGCCTCGTCTTATAAACCTTAATAGTGACTGTAAACGTTAAGTCTCTGCACATACTCTGTCGATGGGGTAGTCTTTAACCTGTTTTTCTAGCAGACATATAAAAGCTCTGATTCTTGTGGCTGCATGAAAATTGAAAAATGTCAGTCTAAATTTGCTACTGGACAATTGCATGACCTTGAACAAGTCACTTCAGTCTGAGACACATGTGCAAGAAGCAAAGTACTTTCATCCAAGCGGAGTGATGAGCATCCATCAACATTATCAAATATCATAGAATTGTTTAGGTTAGAAAAGATCAAGTATGATCATTAACCCAGCACTGCCAGGTTCACCCCTAAACCATGACTCTAAGCACCACATCTACAAGTCTTTTAAATAACTCCATGGACAGAGAACGCACCACTTTCCCGGGCAGCCTTTTCCAGTGCTTAACAACCCTTTTGGTGAAGAAATTTTTCCTTATCTAAACCCCATATTCTTCCTAACCGTAACTTTCAGCTCTCGGCCATCCTTTCCATAAAATGGACCTATCGGCATTCAAACTGTTGACAAAATGAAACCCAGAACTTTTAAATACATGAAACAACTTAGCGTTGCATTTCAAGCCAAAGAGCTCTCCATGCTCACAGAGATGGTTAGGCAGCATCACAAGCTCTTCCCCTACTTCCCAACAATTCTGAAACCACCCCGCACCCCACATATTATAAAGTATCAGAGAATAAGCAATGCAAACAATGCACACGGAAGTGTGTTTTTTGCTGTTCTCAGCAGCACTAGTGTATTCCCTCATGTGTGTGGTAATGGATTTTTGCTGAACTAACATGAAAATGTAAGATCCTTTCCAACAGGCATGTGTGTTTGCACACAGAGCAGAACACGGTGCAGGCCAAACCGATGTTAGTAATCACAGCTCCATAGTACGACTACACCCCAAAAAGGCAGAGTATTTCACTTTAAACCCTGGAAAACCAAACACGGCACACCAACTGCTACAGTATTATTACTGGTTTTGTTCTGGTGATGTAGCTAGTTGGTACAATTCTCTCTCTCTAAGGTTAAAGTTTCTTTAATAAAATACGGTTGCTGAAGGTATATATATAAATTTCAATTCTGCTATTATTTCGGTGCCTCTTTGCTTCCTCTCCTAATTTTTAATAGTACAAAACAAAAACCAGGCAGGGCAGTAAAGACAGGTCCAAATACACAGACCAAACATGAAACATCTTTTCACAAAGCTGCTTCTCAAAGATTATTTTCTCAAGCTGAACAGAAAGATAACAAAAATTAATACAAAGCCACTTATGTAATATAGATACGCCAGAAGATATTTTTCCTCTGGCCCTGAGACTACTGACTGTGAGAAGAAAATGACCAGCTGGTTTGGGTTTGGGATGCAGATTTGTCTCTCACAGAAACGGCTGAAACCAAGAACATGAAGCAAGGATGCTCCCTTTTTACCTTTGAACATGCTATGTCATGTCAACACACTGGTTTGTGGGAATAATGTGACAAACTCAACTGAAAAATGAGGTGACAACAGACCAGGAAGAAAAGAACAGATTCACACACACTTCATAGCTGAATCACCTAACAGACAATTTAAAGAATAATCAGTTTGTGTAATACATGTTTGAATGATTAAATTAAAACCAAATATCAACCCAGGTAACATAAAAATTTTGCCATAGTCTGCAAGAGGTAGATGATTTCACTCATTTCTTTCATCTAAAACATATCAAATCAGACATCCTGTTACATTTAGACTTGAAATACAGGAATACTATGACATACAGGCATCAAGCACAGATCAATTTCTATTACTGCCTGTATTCCTGCCTCCCTACATAAGCAATCTAGACTCAGTATAGTTCTAGCAGGAAATAATGTAACCTCAGGGCAAGCATAAGACAGATACATTTCTGTAGGTATTAAGACATACATAAAACCTTGGTTTCACGGAACTGGCGTACTCTGGCACACAGCATATTTAAAACAGCAACCCTGCACAGAATTTCATCAAAGCATGCAGTCTTCTAGGTGGACCAAATGCAGCAAGAAGTGTCAACTCTTACCCCTCCTCCAAGTAAATCTTTAAAACCAGCAAGTAAAATTACAACAACAAAAAAAACAACCTTAAACTAAAGACAGTCACAAATTACTGAGACAATTTTCATATTTTACCAATGCTGCTGGATTGTTTTTCCGTCTCATTTTTCTCTCCACAAAGTTTATGTGATGCATGCTAAATGAACCATCTGTAAATCCACATTTTTTCCAGCCTGTTTTGTCGTCAGCTCTCCGGGATCCTATTGTGCAGTTCTCCTCCCCTCTTCCCTAAACACTTCTACTGCTGATGCAGAGGCTGGCGGCTGCTACAGCATAATGCAGTTTTCAGTAACTATGGCAGCGATAGCTCTGTGGTGAAGCTGAATGCCTTCTGCAACACAATCTTAAGGCTCAAACAGCAACTCGAGTGAAAATAATCACTGTTGCTAAAAGCTGAAAGAAGACAGTCCAGAGAGCATCCCTATCCTTCTGTCTGCTTAGTGTTCAAGTCCGTTTTCCTTTTGCAAATTATTTTTTTCCAGAGGGAGAAGTGTTAATAACAAAGCAGAAAAAAAAGATGTTGGCGAGGCATTTTACACCCTTGCAAATCCTGGCACTGAGAGCAATCCCAAGTCAAATACATCAGCCTATGCACTGTTATACATCCACCCCCTCCTCCATCCTCCTCTTCCACCCGAGACCAATCCGGGGTCCTTCCCGTGGGGCCTCAGAGCACCACGCAGCTGCACGGCATCGTACATCTGCTTCTGCCTAGCCCAGAGGCTCAAACCTCTCCCTTCTCCTCCCTAAAGCAAAAGGAAGAGCGATGGAGGAGATACAAAGACCTTGCATTATTGCCTCCTCCAGCAACACCACTCGTAAAATTGAAAGCTGAAGTTGGTGGACGGTGGGCAGGAGGAGAACGGAACCCGAAATCCATCAAACCAGCCAGCAGAGTTGGAAACCTTTAGAAATACGGGACTTTTAGAAACAGACACACAGAGTAATCCCCTTCACAGAAGTTACTGTCAGGTGAAATATCTGGATTTCTGGTTAGCTGGTTTTCTTCCAGAAAACGCACATCTCTGCATTTTTCTTTTCAGGAGGGGGAAGTGGGGTTAGCCTTTCCATGCAAAACCTCATTTTTTTTCTTTGCCTAAGCCCCCAAGACAACAGTAAGGCAAACACTTTATTTAAGGCAGCCCTTTAAACACACTTTAAAACAGACCTTTTTCTGGCACAGAGACACAGGCACAAGACACAGACACAAACTCCAGTAAAGGTCACCGCTGCCTTGCTAAATTCCAGTTCAGCTGGAACTACAATCTATCACAGGTTTTCCCCTTACGATTTCAGTTATATTTAGAATCAGTCAGCTCCCCTGCGAACCCATGATACATGATTCTGCTCTAAGTTGTAGAGTTGCTGTAGCTGACATGGGGCATTTCTCTGTGAAATGAAACATTTGAGAGATCTTTTAAGAGATGCAAAAGATTTCTTTAACCTACATTTGTAGAGCGCTTTGAAATCCTCAACTGCGAGCTCTAAGTAAGAAATCAGAGTATTATTTTACAAATATGAGTTGGACCTGTTAACCATACTACATTATAATAGTAATTGTGCTGTGTTCTCTGGCATTAGATGCCGGATCTACAGGCACGGTTTCCTTACCAGGAAGTTCAATAGAATTTCACACATTCTTATAAGATGATTATTTTTTTTTTTGGTTTAGGAATGGTGGTATTTTCAAGGAAAGAGAACTTAAACATGATACAGGCAGCTAAAATTAATTCAATGTACTGCTATACCACTGGACTCTAACGAAACAACTCCTGTTATTTTTTGGTTGGTTGGAGCAGGTTGTTTTTTGTTTTTTGTTTGTTTTGTTTTTCAAACCAGCAAGAGAACAAAAATCAGGGTTTATATTTATATGCAGCATTTTATTAAGGCAATGACAGGAGCAAGCATCTGCTTATTTGTGGTGATGCTACCATAGGATGACTGAAGTCAGTCACAAGCCTCCTGCGCGCTTGCTGGCTGACAACAAACATCAGAACAAACATCCTGGGGCTCTTCTGAGCAGGGTGTACAAGCAAAGAATCACATCCCTTCTCGAGTTTTATGCCTAAAGTTTTAATATCTCGGTGCAATGGTAGAAATATGTTTTGTTTCTCACTTCACAAAATATTTTAAGATACAATTACAGATTTAATTGGTAGTTCAACCCATGAAAAACAGATGAGAAAAATGTCAACATACTGCTAGCATGGGAGGTAAGACTGTAAGTAATCATTACGATAATACATATGCGCATACATTCTGAAAAAAAAAACCAGAAGGAAGTGAAGTACCACTGGTTCCTGCTTAAAGAGTACTTAAAACCATGGAAGCTCAACACTTTCTGAATGATTTTTGTGTGCAGCCACTGTGCTTCTTCACACAAATGAACCATGTTCTATGCTAAGACTTCTTTTTTGGACTCTTCCATAAAGTCATTTTCTTCTCACCAGAAAAGAACCCAATTTGTCCAAGAAATTTCCAATATATTAATGAGTATTCACAGTACCTACTACTGACATGAAATATACCTTAGAGTTCTCATATATTGTAAATCGGTATCAGCTGCAGCATAAACCCCACTCCAGTCATAGCTTTAAAATATAGGTTACACATGCAACAAAGGTACAAATCGTTTGTGAAAGATCAAGTATGGAAAGAACTTGGTTACAGAGACTTGCCTATAACTCTGCTGCATGTACAGATTCTTGTTTCAGTATGATAAAATCAAATTAAAGCTTGAAGCCTAGTTTGCATCTCTTCTGGAGGAAATCAGTGTAGCAGAGGAGAAAGCTAGAGGTGGCAAAAAATTCAGCATGATTTATACACATTAATATTCTTACCTCAGTGCAGGAGAAGACTTGTTTTCTTTACAGTTTCTACAATTTTGACTGTAAGAATAAAAATAGGAAATCATAAAGATGTTCAAAAAGAAGGCAAAAAACCTTCACTGAAGCCTATTATATACAGAGATGTTATTAAAATGTCAGCAGAGGAAGACTCTAAGATGCAGATTGCTAGCAGCTGGGAGAGCACCAAGAACTATCAAGTGAGGGGAACCAGAGGGAGAGAGAGACATAGCTTGCCCTGTTCTTATATCTTCCTCTAAGCATCTTTTTCTGGCAGAGACAAGATGCTGCACCAGGTGCACTCTGTACTGAGGAGCAAATAAGCACTCCCTGTAGGCCTCTTCATTCTGTATGACTGTTTGCAAAGTACCTCAGACACACCTTTCAGTACTTGACGTTCACTTATTTCAAGAAAGCTGGACACTGGAGAGACCACATGTATCTCATTTTATTCTCATGATCAGATTCTCAGATCTTAGGCTAGAAGTCTCAATCACAACTCTCTCCACACGCAAAACTACTTTTCTGGACAGAAACACAGGTTTACTGGTTACTGTAAAGAAAGACTGAGTGGATTGATTCAGTTTATCTTTGCCAAAAAATATTCAAGAGGGGAAAAAAAAAGGCCACTGGATCATGTAAGGTGAAAATTAACTATTATTAGACACAGTTTATACCTTATTCCTGTAAAAGATGTATACTCATTAAAATAATGCTAATGAAATACCATAATGCTTTTCATTTTTACTGAAGTAACCATGTGAAACATTCTAGGTATGCATGAGGGTAATGTTAAGCAATATAATATGCACAGTCTTGTCCAAGTGATTAAAAAATAATAAAAAAAAATAATAAAAAAATACACACATCTGCTATCTGACCATGATCTGAAAAAAAATCAATTAGAAATGTTCTTCATTTTTGTCAGGTTAAAAAGGGGGAAACTAAGTGTGATTCTGTGCTAAACTATCCACAGTGCTTGGAAATCTCTGCAGGTTTTTCTAGGACCATCAACAAATTTTAGTTTTTCTAGGACCATCAACAAATTCCACCTCTAATGTTTATACCATGTAAAGAGCAACTTGGTATCTACTTTTGAAGGTCATTAGACAAATCCTTATTTTTAAATTCTTCCTATTATTTTGCAAGGAAAATAATAGTAGCGATGTGTAAAGTGCACTTCAGAAACGAATCAAAATGAAATACCATTTTGTATAGTAAGGTATCACTGCAGCAAACAAAAGCAAATGCAGAGATTAGATACATTAAAGAGAACATACAGAAACACACTATCCAAGGTGAAAAGAAAGCCACTTGACTAGAAGTATGAAGAGATGTTCAAGAGAGAGATAACATTTTATGCCCATGAAAACAAGATGAGCTACTTCCTCCAGAAAGAGATAAAAAGATGCCCAGTCAGTATGTTACCACACCAAAAACAATCTAGCAAGAAGCAGAACCATCAACAGATACGAATGAGAAGATGGCTGTTTCTTGCCTTTAACAGGTCAATTGAATGTGCCAGGCTGAGAGGAATTAAAAAAGAGGAAGAACACAATTACATTAATTCCTGTGATGCTCTGTTTTCAATGTTATGAACTGAAACACAGGAGATAATTAATATTCCTGATGCATATTAACCAATGGCATCATTACACCAATCCTTTCCCTTTCAGAAAGGCTCTGCCATGAAAAGCATACGCTGGACACTGCCAGTACGAACAGCTCTTCAACTTTTCACACAGTCTATGCCTTATTTACTGCTCAGTTTAAAAAAAAAGCAAAAAACCATAATGGCTTTCTGAGATGAAGGGCTCAACGAGGACTTGAACTAAAGGCAATTTATGAACAAACAAACCTAATTTCTACAACAAATTAGCAGGGAAACTGAATTGGTAATAATTACCTTGGCTAAATCTTATCTAGAAAAGCCCATTCCGTGCACTGAAGTAAGAACATTGTAAAAGTTATAGATTGCACATCTGCTATAATGCAGATGTGCAAGGGATCTGAATTGAGGCTGATAGTCTAATCTGAGGCATCTTGATTGTGCATCAATATTTATCGTGCATCAATAAATAATTTTTCAGGTTTGTTTCTTGGATATTGTAACACTGCATATTAGCCAGTTGGCCAGTGCAGTTTCTCAGACACTTTCATTTCACCACTTTAAAACACAATGAGACCTTTTGTGTATGTAACTTAGTTTTGTCTGAACCAAGTCCTGGTTTCAGACATCACCCCACATGAGAAAGTGTTTGTTTTAAACTTACTTTTCAAGAGAAGAAAGGATACAGCGTGGAGAATGGGTGCAACTTCCAGTCAAGCTGAGCCAGTCCAAAGCTCCACAACTCAGACTGGGTGGGACTTCATTTATCTACGAAAAACACAACATGAGAACAGGAAGAGAAAAAAAAAAAAAAATAAAATCAGAGCAACCCAGGAGCTTCCAAGTTGTTATTAATACCACTGTCGCTAATTTTTCTGTGTGTAATGCTGCATAATACCTCCCATGTGAGTTTATAATCTCACTAACGCTTCTGCTTAGGTTTTGATAATTTTCAAAATTGCTAAGTATTTGTTACTGAGCACACCTCTTCTTACAGCTCCATTTTAATGCACTGCATGCTTCATTAATCAAGAAATTAAGAATGTAAACAATCAGAAGTTAAGCCCCTTATGTCATCTACAGAAGTGAGTACAAAAAGACAGTTGAGCAGAAAGTATAAAACATTACTATATGAAAAATCAATTTTAAAAAGTAGATTCTTACCAATTGTGGTTATGTCCTAAATCAGAAAATTTACATTCTTTAAGTTAGGGTTTTTTGTTATATATGCCAGTCGTTTTAAGAATTTACTAATTTTTTGGAAACATTATTGAACCGCCTGACAAACTTCTAGTAGTTAGTTTCCAAGACTCACATACCAAGAAATATTTTACCTGCTTTCAAAATCAACAATAGGCAAGTACTTAATCCCATAACTTTTCCATTTCTTCTAGTACATCTCATTCAGGATGGTGAAAAGACAGAGAAAGAAGGTAACTCAGAGAATTATCAAACCTGGAAAGATTCTTAACTGGTCTTTTCACTGCAGCATTCTGCCTTTTTGTTTCAATCCTACTGTAGTCATGACCAGAAATAGGAAACACTAAATTATTCAAGGGATCTGCATCATCTTTTGCTAAGCACATCTGAAAGAAGCACTAGTGTCCTCCCACAAAAGGTCTGGTGTCATTACAGACATTAGAGGAAATGAAGCAAGTGAATATGATGATGAGAAGAAATATTTTCTCTGTCAGGCTTGTTTTTAAAAGGAAAAATAATTACTAAAATCAATTAAGAACTAGGAGAGAAAAATAGAACTTACTGATCTTCTTTGTCTTAAGATAGCAGCTTCTGCTGGGTGATTGAATCTAAACTTGTGAGACCTGCCAAGGACAACAAGAGCCCCTGTGAAAAAAAATAAAAACAGTTAGAAATCTACAGAGACATAATTCATCAAACAGTTGATCCCTAGAATGTTAGCAGTTTCTTAACTCCAGGACACATACTGGAGCATATAGAAACTACTACAGCATAATATGTTAACAAAGATAATATTCTGACCCACAGCTTTCTGACTGTAACACAGCAGAGAACTATTTTTAGAATTTGCCACTATGGAGCACTGGAGTTATCATTCTGTAGTTGCAGCATCCAAGCAAACTAATCTTGCAAGCCAACATAATGGTAAAATTCCCTGTTCATACTGAAGACCAGCACGACTTCATATCAAAAATATAACCAACCCACTGCTGGGAACTTGTTTTTACACTACCTTCTTAAGAATGCAGGTCACTGCAAGTTCCCAGAAACTGGATTGGTTTTTTTTTTATTATTATTTTAAATAACTTGAAAATATGAGTGCCTGGCCCATTTCATCTGAGCTCATTGACCATAGCCTATATCTCAGCAGCCAGTAGCCTCCACCTAAACACACTGCAAAAAAGTTGAAGGTCATTTCAACCATATCTGTAGAATTGATAGAAAATCCTGCCAGTGGTCAGCTGGCTTAGAACCAGCCTCCACTACTTTCCACAACAGTTCCTCTAATGACAGGTCTTCCCTAGCAAGAAGGCTACAGACTACCACTGCCAAAAGGGGTCTTAATATCGTCACCATTTTGTCTTCATTTTACTTTGGATGAGGTACGTAGTTGTCCCAGCCTGGAAGCTCTAGTCATGGATCAGACCTTGCGCTGTTAGGCAGCAGCAGGAGACAGAGAGATGTATTTTTTACAACTGCATGAATTCCATAAATGCTTTACTCTAAACTCCAGGGCTAACCTGATTATAATGAAGCATTCACAAGCCTTACCTTGTGACAGACGACACGATCCGATCACTTCAGAGCCATTCACAGTGCAGTGTGCGCCCTGAACAGGTCGCAATGTCACAATTCCACAGGTGTTGTCTATCATACAATGATCCTTTTCAATCCACCGTCCCTGCAAAACTGCAACGTAAAGATTTGCTTTATTGAAGGGGTTGGGTTTGCGTCCTTTTCCTCAGAATGAAGTACCATGCAGTGTTTGACACTGTGACTGCATACTTCATACCTCAGAGAGCTATGGCACACGCAGAAGGAGGAATGCATGGAAAGAAAAAATGGAAAACTATACACTACATTCTGATTTGTGCACCGATGTGCATATTTTTCTATTGTTATGAATTTTCTTATTGCTATTACGGCATTTATTGTTTATATTTTACTAACCTACTGGCAGAAAATAATCCAACTTCACCAAATTTAGCAGAACTAAAGCTGAGATTTCACAAAATTTCCAATTTCAGTGTAAACTTTCAACTCTATCATAATTCGTAGCTCTTGAGATTGACTGTTAAAATTGAAAGCAGAAACGAAATGAAGTAAAAAACGACTCTGAATCAGTCGTATTTTATATTTAAAATACCCTGCCCGAGTAGAGTTGAAAAGCATTTTCAACATCTCGTGATCACTTTTGCCTTTAGTTTAGGACAGAACACACCAAGATTTGGATGTTGAATGAGGATATTTTTAAACTCTAGTATAGCATTTCACAAGTGGGTAGAAAATTCTGAAGAAATCTCAATTAGGTCAAGACCATTGATTTATTTCAGATATTTGCTGAGATGCTGTTCCAAAGGAGTTTGCTTTAGTCGATGAGGAAGGGGTTAGGGACCAATTAAGCAATCTGGACATCCATAAATCCATGGGTCCAGACGGGATGCATCCACGGGTGCTGAGGGAGCTGGCTGATGTCATTGCTAGACCACTCTCCATCATCTTTGCCAAGTCTTGGGAGACGGGAGAGGTGCCTGAGGACTGGAGGGAAGCAAATGTCACTCCAGTCTTCAAAAAGGGCAAGAAGGAGGACCCGGGTAACTATAGACCGGTCAGCCTCACCTCCATCCTGGGAAAGACCATTGACTTTAAGACCTCCTAAACAGAAAATAACTGAAAGATTTTAGCCAACTTAAACAACTATTCTCTTTTACTTATATGTTCTATAAAGAAAGCACTTGGTTTGAGCTGGTATGACCAAATCATAAAATAATCTGTAATATCATTCTCTTACCAATGTCTTGATCTTGGTCTGAATCACTTCTTCCAATTTTGGTTGTTCCTTCCTAAAATAAGAAAATAACTAATTTAAGTCAGTTACTGAAAGCAGATCATATATAATAAGTATATAAGTGAAAGACAGAAGAAAGATCATGCAACTTCATCTTAACGTATCGAGGTAACATCTTCATATCTGCTTGAGTGCTTTTACGTTGTTACTCTCTTTTGGTAGTGTTTCCTGACTAAGGGTAGAATTCCCAAGTTGCACCATGGAACCAGGAAGAGTAAGATTGTTTTCCCTGTTCAGTTTTGGGAGTACTCCAAATTTGAAACAAGTTTGCAAAGTACGTATTTTTCTAAAACAGTATAAACAAATTCCATATTTTTAAGCTATGCAAAAAGTTCAGTTAAATAACAGGGAAGACATATATTTTTGTTAATGCCAGCCAGAAAAAAAAAAAAAAGAACAGAACCCAAGAAAGAAAGGTTCTTTAAGCACAGGCACAGCATTGATTAGTGCAATTAATACTATGGAACATCAAAAGACCAAAAGAGTAACACAATGTTTATTCTCCATGATCTGAACACTACTACCATGATCCTTCTCTAGAAGGGCCGTTGTATGTTGAAGCCCTAATACGTATGGAACCATTCATGTTTTACCTTCTTGCTGTTCAGATGAAGGTAATAGACACCAAAGTCTAAAAGATGCAAAGCACAAAGAAAAGAAAAGGCAGCATCTAGGAGCAAAGAAAGATGGGACAAAGATGTTAGTGTTACAGAGAGACATTAGTGACTTCAGAAGGTGACCCTGCAAACTAGGTTTCTCCATTAAAATTAGTATCTTTAAATTATTTTAGGTCAAAATTAGTATATGAAAACACTGCTGTTTCCAAAATGGCATTTAAGTAGTAGCAATTACATTTAATAAATACTTACTGTTAATGTAGGATTAAATAGTTCAAGTTGCACGTTGATTAGTACTAGACGTTATTGCTTGGTCCCTAATTATTACCTGGTACAATTTCTTTGTGTTGGCATGAGAATAATTAGTAAGGTTTCTCTTTCAACATGATAAAGAACAGCATTTCTGTTTCAAATATTTGTTGCAGCTTTTTAACAGGAAAAAAATCCTGTGTCCCTCAACCATAACAAGTAGCACAAAACCTAAATTTGGATTAAGATATATTATCAGTAGACTGATACATGATTTTCAACCATATTTAACAAACTTTTTGCTAATAAGTGCACCTCTGTAGGGGTGCCGATCCATTCTTCCTTTCACATAAAACAGCATCAATATTTCAGTAATGTCCATTCATTTAAAGAAAACTAAGAAGCTAAAAGTCCAGCTTAGCACCGACTTACTAAAAAAAAAATTAAAAAAGAGGAAACTCCTAAAACTGTTTGACCTAGCCATGCACATCATAAGTCACAAAGTGGAGTAACATGCATATAACATTACGAAAGTTTCTTGGTGAAAACTGTGCCTTAAATGAGCAGCTGCACAGCAAAACAATATCTCTAAAGCCAGGATTTCTACCTAATCCTGGAAAATAGCCACTCAAATGGGATCACAAGGAATTAGCATTCAAGCTACATGACCAGTATCTATTTGGCAGGCCTGGTAGGGTTAAAAGACCAATTGATAGAAGTAGTTGCCAAAGTGGGCTTGTGCTTGTTAAAGCTTGCTTTTATCTTTGTTCTACACACAGACAAGTAATTCAAGGCTCAAGTATACAAGTACGTAGTAAAATCCAGACCCGTATGTCTGGTATACTTTAGGCACCATCCTTTACATTTACACCCACAGGGAGAGTGTAATCAATATATTATCTCTTACACAGAGAGTGTAACCACTCCCTGTTTCCAAAGAAAACAAGTGTTTTCAAATCCAAGGGAAAAATAAGACAAGTGACAATATCTCACCCTGAGATGATACAGCACCACACCCGTGCTGAGGATATCATCATCCATGGCCATTAGATGAGGTAAATTAGAATCTATCATTACTCCAGCTTTTTCTTTGTTGATGTCCACGCTGTATTCTTCCATGATGGCTTTCCTGTCTGTCCACTTACTTGTCCAGTCTTTGGTCAACTGCTCAATCTTAAAGAATAGGAGAGGAAAGCTTCTCTTACTATGCAGGTTAATTTTTCTCATAACATAGATGTAGTTAAAAAACCCCAGCATTTTTTTCCAGTTACTAGATGCAAAATTCTTTCACCAGTTGCAATGCAGGTGTATTTCTAATTGCAATACATTTCTGTGGCAACAAAAAAAAAAGAGGGTAAGAACTGTACTACCACCTTCACTAAGCAGGTTTAATCTACTGAGGATTCACTCTCAAAATGTCAGAAAGATGTATGATCATGCTAACTAGTTATTATGCCTGTCTTCAAGAAAAACTTATTTTTAAGATCTCCAAAACCCTTCCTGTCACCAGTGACCAAATCTGCTTAGTAATTTGGTGACTGCACAATAATTTCCTTTGAATAAATTGGAGTTTAATCTTGAAGAAAGAGGTTCTGTAGAAAAATTACTGTCATCTAGTGAGACAGTTTTCAAGCAAGGAGTAGGGTGTGCAGACCTAGTGATATGGAATGGACAGTATCCCATTATGGACATGGGACTTTCATCACAAATTGTTAGAGAGCACCCAACATGCACTGAGGATGGCACTTTCCTGCATATTCACAGCAAACAGGAGTGGGTTGAGGACAAAAACATTTTCACTGTGGTTTCAGAACTGTGGCAATGCTGTCCTCCCTGACTCAGTGAAACCGGAGAGAGTTACAGCATCAGATAGATCATATGTACCTTCATTTCATTCTGAAGAACCAGCTCGGTCAGATTTCCATCCCTGTCATCACTCCAAGAAGGACTGGAATTCCTCTGTACAAACAACAGCCACCAAGATTTACATATTAGTTTCCATTCTTTCACTCTCCAAATTTCAAGGAGATAAATCCAGAAGAAGGAAAGACAAAATACACAGACATTTGATTCTGCCTTCTAGGATTTAGCTTACACTTTTCTAGCTACTGCATGCAAGTTTTACTAAAGAACTGGCAAAAGAGCCATTCATAGAGAGCTACTTCTGCACAAATAAATTCTGGACTGTAGTTCTAGTCTCTTCCAGCAAAATATGCTCTCCATAGCATGGTAAACCAAGATGCTATTTTTATTCCAAAGGAGAAAACAAAGAGTGGCAGCTGTATTATGAGGGTCCACAAGTGTTCACAACTTCTTTTGCTGGACAGAGTGTGAAGACTGGGTGAAACCTCCAAAATACTGTTGAGGTCTACTAGTTCACTTTTTGGGGAAAAGAGTACTGTAACAAGTCCAACAGGGAAATTACACCAATGATTAATATTTTGTACCGTCTTGGTGTTTCCATATGCCCAAAATATTCCCATTTGACGGTATTTCTGGACAACAAAACCATCTGATTCCACAAAAAACATGCAAGAAAATCTTTTCTGTTCATTACACAACTGCTTATAATTCAGGATTATCAATTTAATTCTAGAGAAAGAAGAAATTACAGAAATCCTGTTAGCCTTACAATCATTGCAAAATTACTCAGAGAAGAGTTTAATTTCTCTCCAGATAAAATAAATATGGAAAGATAAGACAAAAGTAAGCTACTGTAGCTACATAAGGCAACATTAGAGCTCCAGCTGGGAGATGTTCCTACATACCAGTTCAAAGCTCATCAGCATAGTTTTCAACCTATCAATTTCTTCTCGCAGTTCTCTGATCAGTTTTACATTTGCATCCTGAAACATTGAGACAGATGTTGGAAAAATCATTCTTTAGAAAATCCTAGATAAAGAAGTCAATGCAGAGCTGTTCTGAGAGTCAGGGAAAAAGGAGAACAGGCACACTTCACAGTATCTTGCTTCACTCTGCCAGAACCCTGCGATGTCCTGCCTAGGTGTAGGTAGTTCCCATCTTTGATAGGTTCTCTTTTCCCACAAACTTTGTTCCATCTCTTTTCCGAACACAGACCTACCATAGTATTTGTTCCCATCATGGCAATAACTGGTACATCACTGCTTTTACGGAATTACCTTCAAACCAGTTCCATAAGGTCAGAAAAATGCCGTTATTTCTGTCATGCAGAGGAGAAAAATAGGTCAGAGGAGACCAAGCCAGAATGTCTCTAACCATGGCATTAAATGCCCTCACAGCTGATACACAAAACAGTTCCTGCCTGCTTGTGTGGAGGCATTGACCTCGCTTTCAGAGTAACCACCTCTGCACAGGAAGTTTCTGGAAACCAGCTTTTTACAGATAGTTCAGGAAAGCTCTTGAGTCAAGAGTCAACTTTCTCCAGCTTGTTGGTGAGACTTTGGCTCAGGTCAATTTGCAGTGAGGAGAAGGCATCAGCGAGCTGAAGGGATGGAGTTAAGGGTCTAGCATAGGCTATGCAGGAGTCAGCTGCTCGAATCAAGACTTTTTTTGAAATCTCAGTTCAGTCCCCTTAAATGAATAAAATGATTCAGTCCTTAAGTTATGTGATCACTGCGGGACAGCAGCCTCATGCAGAAAGCCAGGTGAAGAATGTTCAGTTAAAGAGCAGCAACTGAAGAGTTTTACACTTCTAACATGTGTGCTCATAGATCTTGATTATTATGTGCTATTTTAATTTTACTGTGAAGACAGACAGAATTATGCACTTTCCCATGGACTTTTTAAAGCTAGTTCTCATTGCTGTACTGTCTAAAATCTGCACAATCAGTCTGTTTTAACAGCATGTCTTTGATTGGGAGAGTTTATGCGTTTCCCAGCTGACAAATGTGGACTAAAGATAAGAGTGGAAAATGAGGAACAAGCACACACTTTAAGCATCTGGACTAGCACTGAACAAGGGGGCAGCGACAGAATCTGTCCCTTTAATATCCTGCCACTTTCTAACTTGTGAGGGACCCCTGCACATCAAACATGAATCCGCCATTCAGTCAGATTTCGTAAGTGGAACAGGCCTATTTTGTGCAATGAATGAAGCTGGGGTTCTGTGGCCAAAATCGTGCTAATGTATTTAAAGGCTTCATAATTTTGTGTACTGAAAAGAAGACAAACTGAGACTACATAGATTACTTTAGCCTAACATACCAACTTCTGAATTCTTGAGCTTGCAACCTTAACAGAATTCATTTAACATGCCAAAAGGACGGGTTGCAAGTGTTACGCTCTTACAGTAGCAGGTTAAATAGTAACAAGTAACTAACAGATCTGTAACTTCGCCAATATTTAGGATAAAGACACAGGACAAACATACATGTCAAAACAATTCAAAGAGAAGGAGGATGGAAACTCAATGGACAGAGATGAAGAATCTAAAATAGGTGTGAAATTTGAAACAGTTTAAGCTGCAGAGGATCAAGGAAGTTATTTCTGTAATATCCAGGCTCCTATTTAGCTCTTCTGAACATGGGGAAAAAGAGCTATGGATTTTTCAGATATACTGAAAAAAATTAGAACAAGAATCAAAAGCAGAACTCAAGGCCTTACCTCATTCACTCTGGGCTTGTTAATAATATTTTTGGCATTTGAAGCGTATCTCAGGGTACTCATGGTCTCGTTGTAGCTGGAGCTCGCAGGAGAGATAGCTACAGACAGAAAACGAAGAAAATTAAAAAGTTATCAATTTAACCTGTTCAAAAAGGTGGAATTTTTTTAGTCTTGCTTCTTTAAAAATCAAGTCCAAAAATATTCCTAGGGGTTTTTCATCAAGTTCACAGAGAATGTCTTCCCAAGATTGTATATGTAACTGAATAAATCACTTTAAATCAAAGCTACAACCTTGGAAAGACTCTTAAGCATAACTTGATGCACAATCAGCATGGTTTTTCATTTCCTTGGGCATCCTACAAAGTATTTAAGAAAACCTTTACAAGTGATACAGCTGTCTTCTCACTGCAGCAGAGGTGTATTTTAAAGGGGTAACGTGGTGCAAAACGTTAACCATGAACAGAAACCAAACTCACTGGCAATCATAATGGTCTTGGAGTTGCCCCCCAGGCTGTCCTTCAGAAGCCAAGTAAGGATGGAGTCACGGTACGGGATGTAAGCCGGTCGCCTGGTCCCACTGACGCTGCCCGCGGAAGGACTGTCCACGTGACCGCTCTCCCCTTCGCTTGTGATGGTGTTTATGCTCTGGCAGCTGCTGAACATCTGTGAATTTTGTGCTGGAGGAGGAGGAAAGGGGTTATCTTTTCCTGGCATGGCTATTTCTTAGACATCATTACAGTTTACTGAAGATGCCACACGGCCATTCTGTTCAGCTTTTTGTTGTAAACACAGATAAACATTAAGACGCAGTATACGCTGAGCGAGTCCTATGTTTTCATCACTACCCTCCAATACAAAAAACTACTGCGCTTACCTAAAGTGGAGATGACAATTCCAAGCGTAACTAATGACTTGTTAATATTGGCACCTTCGGTAATTCGATCTTTACAGTAACTGGGGTCAGCTCTTTCGCTGTAACACACAAGCATGGAAAAGACAATGCAAACCAAACAAAAATGCTTAATTATTAACATACAATTAATATGAAAACATTACTCATTTTCCTGGCATACAAGAAAAAAGGAACTGCAAGCTTTGCAATTAAAAAAACATATGTTTTGAATAGATTTGTGCAAACTACTGTTAAATATCCACCCAAAACATAAATCTAAGCCTAAACTGGACAAATCCAATCACAGTGGTTCTGAATTAAAAAAAAACCCAAGAAGATACGTTCTACAAGTCTGCAAGGGTAGATTGGCAAAAGTCTGTATATGCCCTCAATTCTAATTTCTCTGCTCAAACGTGTCTGGTGATTTATGTCCTTGAGAAAAAAAAATGTCCTGTTCTCCAAGTGCTCTATAACTCTCCAGCACAACTTCCATCTTTCTGTTCTCTGTCACATCCAGCACAACCACATGTTCCTCACTGAAATGCACAGCTAAGAGGAGAGATGTAGGAACTTTTAGAACACAAGCAACATAAGCAATGAGATATGACTATTTTCTCCCACCCATACTAAGTAGTCATGAGGAATACATTCCTTTTCTCTTCGCTCTTTTCAAGCTCACATTTGGTAATGCCATCAATAGCTACTGGAAAAGTCACTTATAAAGAATACAGGGTTGAATGGAATTACCTTAAATGTATGCAACAGCACAGTATTGGATCTGAGGACTAGCAATTCCCTTCCCCAGTGAAATCCAACACCCAATACAGAAGAACAGATGACAGAGACAGTATTAACTCAATATTCCTTGTTAATGTATACAAAAGTCAAGCTTATTGCTAGTTTAATGAAGTTTTACAATATTACATTTCATCGTTTACGGCAGTACCAGCAGCATCTTCAGAGAAAATTACCTTTTGGCCCCTCAGTGTATTATTACCTGCCTGCAAGATCCACCAAGTTGATCTTGCTTGCAATTTCAGAGGGGAGATTGTTCTCCAATATCGCCTGAAGAGAAAAAAAATAAATAAGGAAGATTATTTCTCCTAATTAATTAATGAAAACAAAATTGATGTGCTCTTTTGTTTGAAACTGAGTTTTACATATTATCGTCTCACTGTCTTTCTTTGTGACCCTGACCCACTGTGTTCAAACCCTTAACTCAACAGCTTTCTCACCCAACAGAGAAACTACCCCCTTACATTTATTTCCTCTTGAAAAAAAACTTTACTGCCTGGGGACTGTGAAAGGCTTTCTTGTAGATCTTGCAAACTTGTTTTCCACTAATGTATTCCAAAGGTCTTTTGTGAAACTACTGAAAAATACCCCAAAATGTTCTGTGATTACAGGATGTTAGAAGTGTGAGATAGAAAAGGTCTATTGGATCACTGAACGACTTCCTTGCCAGGAAAGGATATAATTCCTCCAGAGAAAGGGTGTATTGTCTCTGGGAGAGTACCGATGCCAAATGCTAAAGAGATGAGCACATCTGAAAAACCGGACAGATACAAACTTTTGGCAAGTGTTAAACTAATGCTATACTTCAATTAAGGATCCTAAACAAGTGCGACAAAACATAACTTCAAACACATTCACACGTAATTTTCACAGCATCCTCGAAGGGGCATTGCATTTCAAAGGGTCAGTTAAAACTTTAAACATTTCTTTTTACAGTGAGCCTTTGGCATCACTTCTGACTGTAAGCCTGCATAAAAGAACAAGAATACTTCAATAAACACTCAACACATCAGGCAGTGTGGGAAGTGTAACACATCTGCAGCGTGATCCAGAGGAAATAAGTAACAGCTCCCACCAAGATTATAACAAACAGCACAAAACGGTGACAAGTAAACAATGCACAACACACTGAACAAAGCAAAGAGAAAAGGAAGTTGGATTATTTTTAGCTAACCTGAGTGTAATGGATGGTGAAGATTGCATGGGATCTGCTGCTGGCATTGTGAATGTGCGTAGCTGCTGTGATTCTAGAAAGAAGAACAAACCATTCAATTACAAAGGCTTATTTCCCTGTATTCGGGGAAAGCAAAGCTAACAAATGTACCAGATAAAGGAAGATGAAGAAACACGAAGCTTGGAGAATACGGTTGGCCTTATTCTTGGATCTGATCACATAGCACTTGGCAGAGGACTTGGAAGGGTAGAAACTTGAAGATGAGTTAGAGGTGCTTTTGTCCACAAGCTGTACTCTGAAGAAATGTCTTTAAGCAGCCTTACAGCAGTGTAAGATGTTGCATAAGGGTAGAACTCAGCAGAAAAGTACAGCCAGCAACAGCATTGTACAGTTCACCCTCAGCACCACTGAATGTACCGGCCCAGCATTTTTTCTCTGTATTGTCCCCATTTTTACTTCTTGGTACTTCAAAGGGTCCAAAAACTTGATATACCACTTCTGGGGCTCCCTTCTGTCACAGGGCTAATACAGTGGTTTTATGCTCTTAAGAGGAGTTCAGTGAGATTTGCCAGTCTACTCACATGAGTACCAAATGAATATTGTAATTAACTCTTGTAGCACTTGCTCGGCTTTACCACATGGACAGACTGGTCATCTTGCTCTAACCCTCCGACCCACCACACTCCAGCAAGCAGCACCAGGTACAGGAGGAGGAGGAGCAGTGGCACTCTCCTGCTGTATAATATAAACTTTTGGAAATTCTGCTGTCTTTGCCACAGAAGGCCAAGGCCAGGACTCTCTTCCCTATTGCCTTCTGCTTCCTACATCTCCACAGCCATGGGAGCGGGCACTGCCAAAAGTTGCAGGCAGCCTAGTGCATCACAGCCGTAAGTGAGCCTAAGCTGAGGAAGCAGGAGAATGTGTCTCCAGATGTTGGAGGAGGAAGACTACTCACCACCCACGTGAGCATTTTTATACAAGAACATATTCGTTTTTGGTATATTCTATTCCATCACAATGTGTGGTACACATTTTAAGAATTTTGACTATTCTAATGATATTATCTAGATTCAGTGTCTGTTTGGCTTTAAACAGCACCAGGGCTTAAACATTTGAGACTGAGTCTTGCAAAGTGTCAAGAGAAAAAACTAATAGCAATGAGAAAACTGTAGGGACTACACTAGTAGACAGACTGGGATTTTGTTGCTGTTCTGAAAAAGTCTATTCTGATAGAGTTGCATCTACAGATCACTATAAGCAGAAGTAGCAAAACTGTATATTCTGTGGTTTTGTGATAATGCAGCTTAGTTTTATTTCCCATCATCATTGATGTTGTAAAATCTTGATCTCTTATGATAAGACTTAATATAAATTTTGGGACTGTGACTTGTATTTGGAAGATTCTTTCAAATATAACTCTTTTCCACTACTGTAATGGTATTTGCATTGATACACAAGGCTCCCTGTTGAAACAGTTAAAAAAGTATCTTGACTAATGAGAGCCAAAATCATTGGCTTTGCCATTGTGCCCATTCTCACAGTTCTCTCATAGCAAACATGCATGATTTGGACCAAGCACTTAAAAAAATACTCATAAAAATTAAACCAAGTAATTATAAATTAAATGCTTTTGGAAATTAAATAGAAATACACTGTCTTTTCCGCAGTTTTAAATCTCTGTTACACTAACAGGTGAGTTGAAAATTATACAGTCTGAAGTGCTATGAACAAGTGGAGGAGAAAAACAGAAGTCTGTTTATAGGAAAACACTTTCCTGGCATGCATTTTTTATCCCAGACAGATGGTTGAATTTTGTGGGTAAGTCAGCATGGGATCAGTTTTGAAGAAACAAATGCATGTGAGTGCTTGTAGCTCTTACTGTGCATAATATAAAGATACATAATACGCGATGTGCAGGATCAGCAGATCATGGCAAAGCATTCACAACACTGTCAGTAAAACAGACATCAGTGAAATCAACGCATGGTGAAAGAGGTGTTAATTAAAGATGGAGCTCGTTTGTTTTATAAAATACCTTTTAGCTATTCCTTCTTCTAAAAGTTCTACCACTTGCTTGTAGTCAGTAACTAAGTGTTGAGTCAATCCTGTCAAAGGTTAAAAAGAGTTAAATGCATATTTTCTCAGGAAGTTTCAGTCAGTTTATGCAACAATTTA
Organism: Trogon surrucura; assembly: GCA_020746105.1. NCBI lineage: Eukaryota > Metazoa > Chordata > Aves > Trogoniformes > Trogonidae > Trogon > Trogon surrucura. Next base: position 12,260,477 of record CM036623.1, on the reverse strand, counting down.
CCCAACATCAGGAGCATAAGGTTGTTCTGCTGGGATGCCAGGCTGTTCTACATGTAGTCTCTCAACTAGAGTAACTATATTTTAAAAATCTGTTTTATATTTAAAAAATAAAATGAAAAATCACAGTCCATCCTTATACTGATGCAGTGACATCAGTATAAAAAACGCTTTGTACCTTCAACGTACAGGCCTTTCACCAACACGTCTGCAGAATAATGGTATTTAAAAAACTGTAGAACATAAACCTCATAAGAAACTTTCAGCTATGTCACTGCTACTAACTGGGTACAGATCCCGTAAAGAAGCTTTTCGATATTGTAGCTGGATAAGGGCTCTGCTCATGGAACTAACGGAATGAGGAACAACCCTCTGTGCATATTTACCACTTACTTAACTAGGCTTCAGCCTGCAACACTTAGTCTTTAAACCCTTTTCTCCCTAAAGGGGGAGAAATGTTTGACCTTTTCATATCATCTGCTTTCATGGGTTTTTTTTATTTTGGTTTGGGTTTATTTTTTAAATTTTAAGGGGGTAGAAAAGCGACTGGGAACAAATGAAAGAAATGCTGCATTGCAGAGCCTGCTGTGTCGGAGGGGTGCCTGTGACGGGCAGCGTGGCGTTGCGCTGTAGCGGCACTATCCCACCCTTGCAAAATGCAAATTCCAGCAGACACACCAAATTAACCTCAACAGGCCCATATTTCACATAAATCCAGTTTAATACGCCTAGTTTGCATTTTATGAAGATGACGAGTTATCATTTGTACTGCAGTGGCTCCTGAAAAAACACCTGATTGGGGAAGCAAGCCTTTGTCATACAGTACCTGGCAAAACACTCCTTTGTGGAATGTTTTATCTCACAGGTCGAATCCAGGGCTACTTTCCGCCACCCTGCACTGATTTAGGTTTGGTTTGCTTTATTGCAGGCCACAAAAGCGTGGGTGAAGGCAGAGCAATTATTTGGATCAAATAATTTATCTACTGCTGGAATACAAGTCAAGATGAATATAAAATTCAACAAGACTGAAATAAGTACTTCCGACACTGTTAGAGGGAGTCTATCCTTGTATGCTAACAGCTTGCATAACTTTAAATGAAAGCAAAATCTAAGGCAAAGACAGGAATTTATTTTAGTTCTTTAACAAGTGATACACATTAAGAGAAAAAGATCCTTGGATCACTCACACTTTTTAAACAAAAAAAGCCCTAACTGTAGCATGCATGCATGCACACACACACACAAAGTACAGGATGATTTTCAAGCAAAAACATTTATTCTGCTCTCTAATGTATTTATAATACATTAATTCCAGAAGTCATCACATTTTCCATTTGAGAAAAAGGCCCATTATTTATCCAACAGCACTGGGATCTTCAAAGTTCAGAATATGGAAACTATCACATATTGTTTTCCCAGACCCTTTTCTAGGGTCTTAGTTAAAAGAATAAAAATCCAGTTACCAAATGGAGGCATAGGAGAAATTCTTACCTACCTACATTTCCATAAGCACTGGAATAGTGAATCTAGCACAGAGTTCAAAACATTTAGTTTTTCAATTTGGTAAATGAAATATTGCAAATGTTGTTTGAAAAGAAATGACAAAGTGTTCTGTCGGCTGCCAGGAAAAAAAGGTCATTTCTGAGTCCTATAGAAAGATCAAAACCACTTGCTTGTCTAGAAATCTGCCTTGGAGTAAGAAAGGATCTCCCCCAGAAATCTGTCTCAGAGAAACAAAATAGATTGCATCATTTCCTGATTTAAGAGAGGCTGATTTCTTAACAGTGCAACCATCTGTGAGGGAGAAGCTTGAAACAATTCCAACCCAAAGCACTCAAACACTTTCAGCATTTAAAGGCTACAATCTCACAGCCTTTACGTGGAAAAATGATGGGTTGCAAACTATTCAAAACACTTTGTGTTCAGAGCTGGGACTTCCTGACTGGACTCACAAATGGATTGCCCCCAGAGTATCCAAGCAGCCTTAAACAGGTTAAGTTTTCTAATTTTTCCTCTCTGTCTGTTCTTCATGCAGTGCTACCTGTTACCCTGGATATAACTGACAACAACCAACTGACAAATTACTGGGACATTGGGAGCTCCTGACCAAAATCAGTCAGGGGTATAATGCAAAAACAGATGCCAGTCCTGAACATACCGGATGTACAGGAAATAACGGGAAATTTCTGAGCTTTGCTGATTTTCACCATTTTTTATTTCTCCCATAGAGCAAATTGTCTGGAGGGGGAATATAAAACAAGCTTCCCTTCTAGTAAGCCTGCTGATAATTCCAATCTCAGCTGTCAAACTATGGGAAACAATATTGTCAAAGACTATTTCAGCACGCAGAAGACCCTCATTACAGAGATGAGCAACGGTTGGTTGCAGCAATATATTACTGCAGTTGAGATGGGCGTTTTGTTCCAGTGTTGTGAAGCACTTAATTTTCTTGCAATTGGTATTATTTAAATCCAGCTGACGGCACTCCTCCCCTGCATTCAAAAGACCTCTGGACTTCCTCGCTGCTCCTTATTTTTGATGGGAGCTAATAAGTGCAGTTCCAAAAGGAGCTAGGTAATCACATCTTCTTTATTAGTCTCTCTCCCCAAAAGACACCAGGGTTGCCTCAGGTAAAACCAGCTGCTACAGTTCTTAATTGCATAAATAAGCATATTTATTTATTAACATAAATATACATATCTAAAAAAAAAAAAGATAACTATGTCATCTGACTGTTGCCCTAAGCCACTGACTCATTAGCCTGAAATCACTTCTGCTCACATGCTCTCATGACAGCATCTAAATACACCCCATGATGCCTTCAGCAGAGAAATTTTTCATGCATGTAATTGTTTTTTTCTAAAAATGCAAGTCACATTTCTCACTAAAACTTAAATTTTTCTTACAGACATTAACACAATGATTTTTGGAGACTGTCATAAGATACAGAGGGAGAGAACCTTCTAAAATAAAATATTCATACTGGATTTACAAACATGGTCAAACCTGGCAAACACTATTTAGGTTTATCTTTTTTTCACTATTCTTATTTCACAAAATCTAATCAACTGGGAATTTTTAGGGGCTATTTCAGAACTCTAGCACAAAACTGTTTGACTTAAATTTTTAGTTGTTTTCTAAGCATAAAATCCTTATTCAAAGGATGTAAAATCAATCTAAAAAAACTCAACAACACAGAACTTGAAGTGACAGATTTGGCTTGGAAGGTTCCAGATGAAGACAAAATAGTGACAAAAGGCAAGCCAGACCATTGGCAGAAGCTATAACTTCACTTTCTGTTGAAACAAGGAAACTCCACTACATGCAGCCAAGGAATCACTGGAGATATAAGGCCTGAGAAAAGGGATGGAAATTGCCAAGGAAGGAAGCAGTTTAAAGACCTTTTCTTATGTGGTGAATGAGCAGCTGCTAAAAGAAAATAATTAGTGTCCGTACTCCACCAACAACGAACTTCTCCGATAACAAGCAGGTAGAAAGAGAATCTTGGAAAGACCTCAATAAAGGGCAAATGTTTATGAATCTGCTTTTCAACGAATGCAAAGTTTGCCATACTAATGAGACCATCAATTCATCTATTTTGCAACTCTTCTTAAACAGGATGCTGATGTGCTGGGAAAGCACAGCTAAAATAACCAGAATGTCAGATAGTCTCTTGTGTATAGGACCATGCAAGTGCAACACTTCCCAAGAGCTTATCTGAAAATCTGAGCAGAGGAATGGGTAACAACCATCGCCTGTTAGACGTACTATGACTGATACTGCAGGTGCCCAGGGCACAAGAGCTGGGGATCCCAGGCTCCTTTCAATCACATGATCAAGTCACCCTATCTGTTGTCACATCTTGCCTTAATCTCTGAAGTGAGGATAACACGTAATACCACGATAAAGAGAGGGAGAAAAGTAAAGCAGGGAAAACAACAGAATTCACAAAACAGACAAACTCTATTTAAAAGCCAGAAAAAATCAATATTTGATCTGATGTGACAGGACCAATAAAATTCAGCGTGACAGGCATTCTGTACACTAAATGTATACTCCTCAGGTGTTACTGCCCACTTGGTGGCCCAAGCTAAGCAGCTGCAGAGTTGCTGGTACCAGTGGCAATTTTGGAATCCTGCCCACTGGGTACAAGGCACACTGAAATAGAAACATATACATTTACTTTCTAAACTAATACACTAATTTTTAAAACTTGCATCAGTTCAGAAAAGGCTCTTCCTTCTGATCTCCACTGTAAAGCTACTCTGTATGATTTTGCACTGGTGCACTGATTTTGAAAGGCATGCTTTTTGTCAGCTGCTGGTCAGATAAGCAGCAACCTACCAGGAAAACTTCACCTTGGGAGCTAATCGATTTACAAAGTACCAATGGCCAAACTTTAATTTAAAGCTATGTAAAACCCTGACATAAAGGTATCAATCAAAAGTGAAAATAAATGGGAAGCACAAAAACAATGAGAGAGCAGATAAAAAAAATAAACTAAGACAGACAACTGAAATAGGGAAAAAAATACAAGTGGAGCTTTTTTTCATCTGTTCTGTGTTAAAACAGATTTGAAAGCTATGATTCTCTGGAAAACACAAAACCACCTGAGGGGTTGTAGTTCTATGTGTGAATTAAAAAGTATGTGATGTTTTCAATCATATAATACACCTGCATTACCCATCACAGAATCACAGAATGTCAGGGATTGGAAGGGACCTCGAAAGATCATCAAGTCCAATCCCATCCTGTGCTTTTTCAGTTTAATAAAGATCCTCACTTGCATAATACAAGTTTTAATTGCTTCTTGCAGCCTGGCTTGCAAAATCAAATTATACAGTTTATGTACTTTTCTAGTTTTACTATTTTATACACACACTGCTGCCAAGGACTAAAACAGGTATGGAGGGACCTTAGACTGGTTAGGAGAACCCAGTTAGAGCTGACAGTGGTGGGTTTCTTGATTAAGTTACGATTTCTTTAAAAAGAAAGCAAAGCACTACGGTTCACACACGACCTATGTTTGGAAAGGGAAACAGAAAAGTCTAGGTTATCCAGCCAGTGTTATACCAGAGGCAAAGCTTTCGGTGTATTACACGTGTTTATATTAACAAACAAAATATTTGGGGAAAGTAACTCTTGAAGACTAGAAGCAATTAGGACAACCAGGAACATATGCAAAAATGCATACGGGCCTGACACACATCTATTTGAAATTCTGATGCTAGTTGCGAAGCCAGCTCTCACCTTGTACATAGGGTCCAGTTTCAGGGTGTTCTCGGACTCGAAGTGTGTAAGGTTTCTTTCGGTCTGACTGTTTTAACAAATCGCGGACACGCTCATTATAGATTTCAAGAAAACTGAAAACCACAAAAATTATGAATGTTAAAAGCACACTATTAAAAAAAATAAAGGAAAAAAGAGCATATATTTAATCAATACAACTATCTGAATCTTATATAGATTTTTGATGGTAAAGTTAATGAATTAATTTTCCTTATCTTTGTTACTGCCCCTTCCCACTCAGTGAATGTAGAAAGAACTCACAATAGCAAATTTCCAAGAAGCAGGAGGCATTCAATACTTTGTTTAAAAATACATAAAATATGCTTTTTAACACTAATGAGTTCATATCCCCAGGCCTCCAAACATAATGCTTCATTAGATCAATGGGAATTATGAATAAGAATGGATTGTGGGATTATGGCTCAGATTTAAGAGTTAAATAAACAGAAAGCAATTTTTTAATGCACTCCTATTACAGCTGTCTATACAAAAGTGAACAGAGAGCATCCAAAGAACTACACTGAGCTGGAAAACTAAAACCAATGCTTTTTTCATCCTTCGTGTTCTCCCCCTTGTTTCAAAATGATTATCATCTGAAAAAACAGACAGAAGATAAACCTTTACTTTGTTTGATTACAGGTATATGTTGTTGAAATCATTCATAGTACTCCCCAAAACAGTAACACACTTACCTGACCTTTACTCTGCAAGATGCTGTCTGGTCCGAGTAATCATCCTTCCTCGAAAAGAGGCCCTGCACAAACCAGAAGTTTATGTTTTAAACCCATCAAGAAAATCTAATTGCTTAAACAAATGCGAGTGAAATAAAAAAATAACTACCTCACATATACGTGGAGTCAACCCAACGGATGCCTTCAAACAATAAATAGAAAAAAGTTAAACAACATACTTGCCATTGCTGCTGCAAAATGTTTTGGTTAGTAAAAGCCAAGTTGTAAGAAAAGGACAGAATCATAGTGCAACATTAAAGGAATAACTGTATAGTGGATTACAAGGCCAGCCGCCCTTGAGGGTAGTTCAGAACAGCACAGCAATGCTCTAATGCTCCAGCTGAAACATCTTGCACATGAAACACCGTGGTGATTTGTGTGCTGTCTTAGCTTCAGTGCAAATGCTATGATAGCAAAGGTCAATTTAGAGCAACTTACAAGGAAGTTTAGAGGTCTGGGTTAAATTCAAGAGCTGTCTGATGTAAAGGTACTGGACATGCCCACATCAGAGGTGTTGCAGCCTAGACAAAGCCAGGCCAACACCAAAACTAGCTTGGTTAGCCACGAGTATTTGCTGTTTTTTCTAATTCTCCTTTCATTTCTTCATGCTATGGGATCACAGAACAGGTTCAGAACAGCTTTTTGTTCTTGATTTATAAGTGGAGTCTCAGAGAGAACAGGATACGGGCTGCTAACATTACCCAAACCAGCTGACTTAAACTTTGACCAAACCATCTACACAGCACTGAAGTAACGGCGTGGTTTTTTGTGATGAACTGTTCTCAGACACAATTGCTCACTGTTTTGGTTTGGCCTGGCCAGATTTCAGCGGCGGGGGGGGAGCTGCAGGGTGGCTTCTGTAAGAAGCTGCTAGAAGCTCCCCAAGATTGATAGAGCCAATGCCAGCCGGCTACAAAGAGGGACCCGCCGCTGGCCAAGGCTGAGCCTATCAGTAAGGTGATAGCAGAGGAACGCCTCTGTGAAAAACATATTTAAGAACGGGAAAAAGAACTGCGCCATTACAGCTGGCACAGAGATGGAGGAGTGAGAATCTGTGCAGACACCAAGGTCAGTGAAGAAGGAGGGGGGGGGAGGATGAGCTCCAGGCGCCGGAGCAGAAGGAGTCCCCCGGGTCCGTGGTGAAGACCATGGTGAAGCGGGTTGTCCCCCTGCAGCCCATGGGCGAGGTGCAGAAGTCCACCGTGAGGATCACCGCATAGATGTCCACCGAGGACTCCACGCCGTGTGGGTGGATGCCTGAAAGGGGACTGTAGCCCGTGGGAAGCCCACATCAGAGCGAGTTGCTGCCGGAACCTGTAGCCCGTGGAAGAGGGAATGCCCACGCTGGAGCAGGTTGGCCAGTGGGACTTTTGGGACGTTGTGGGTGGCTCACGCTGGAGCAGTTTCCCCCGAAGGACTGCGCCTCAGACTCACGAGGGGTGGGCTGCCCCTCGTGAGGTGTCTCACGTTGGGCAAGTTGATGAATTGCCCTTCGTGGGACGACTCACGCGGAGAAGAGAGCGTGAAGCTTGTCTCCCGTGAGAGGGACCCCACAGTGACCCTGGGGAAGAGTGAAGAGTCCTCCCCCGGAATGAAGAAGCGGTGGAACCAACGTCGGATGAACTGACCGCAGCCCCCATTCCCTGTCCCCCTGTGCCGCTCAGGGGGAGGAGGTGGAGAAACCGGGATTGATGTTAAGCCCGGGAAGAAGGGAGGGATGGGGGGAAGGTGTTCTGTTTAAGATCTGTTTGCTTTTTCTTACTTCTCACTACTCCTCTCTGATTAGTTCTTTTAATAAATGTACCTAATTTCCCCAAAACTGAGTCTGTTTTGCCCGGGACGGTAAATGAGGGTGATCTCCCTGTCCTTATCTCAAACCCTGAGCCCTTGGAGATATTTTCTCCCCCTGTTCAGTAGTGAAGGGGGGAGTGAGTGAGCGGCTGTGTGGGTACCTGGCGGCTGGCCAGGGTCAACCCACGACACTCACTGTTTAGTGATTGTAGTTCCAATACACCCTCAGAAGGGTTCTAAGGCTTACGTAGAACCTGCTTGCGTGAAAGGCTTTTAGAAGGCACACTTGAAATGGTGTTGGTGGGAGAAAGTTAAGGTTCATCAAGTGCAGCACAGTGCACAAAAGTTCAGTTTACACTAAATATGCGTTTCTTCCTAATTTTGAACACGGTTTCACATTGAACATATGTTATTAAAGAGCAAAACAAAGCAGGATTACATGGGAGAAAGAAATAATTTTCTAAGCCAGAAATCTCTAAGAAACACTACACCTGGAAATTTCCTTGCAAATGATTTCAAGATGTGACCATTCTGAATTGCTAAGATATTTTCCAAATTATGTAATACAAATAGCCTAGTTTGTCATCTGTTAGTCCCAGTTTTAACAATCCTTCGGGCTTTCACAGAGTTAAGCTTGACTTTGCATAAAATGAATGATGTTGCAGCAGCACGCTGGAAATCCTCCACTGACTCCATCTACCTGAGTACCACGACTAAAATGCACTTTAAGTGGTTCCTGGTAGACAAGAATCTTAAAATGTAACGGCTTTTGCAAATACCATTCAAATATGCTTAAAATTGAGAGTGAAGCAAGTGTTAGCTTCCACAGGCCAAAGGATAACTTCTGCAATAGATAAATGTCTCAAGTAGATAATGAAGCCTGTTACAAAAGTGTGCCTGTGAATTGTATCCAGTTTTATTTGTGAAAGTAATTTAATTTGAACATAGCTCAGATTGCCAAAAATCTCCATGAGAATGAATACTTTGAATTATCTTCAGCCAGCCTTTTCTGAAAAAAAAATAAAATTATTCAGGGGTATAGATTTTTTTTTTGTCCTCTGACACAGCTATAAAAATTATACATTGTAAGAAAAAGGTTACCTAAAATAAATGTTTAAACTACACCATATTTTCTAGTATTTTTAGCTGTTGCTACATTATTTACCTAAATGCAAATAAAACACGTATAAGCATTCTGCTCAACACCATAACCATACTTTAAACATAAAGTGATGTTACAGTCAGATGTCTTGCCCTCATCCCTAAGTGTAAAATGAATGGTGTAACTCACAGGTGTTCCCATCATTGTGTAAGTTTTTCCTGAACCTGTCTGTCCATATGCAAAGAGGCAGATGTTGTATCCTTTAAATGCACCTGACAACACAGAAGTGCCAAGGTCCTGGAACACCTGCAAAGACCAAAAGAAACAAAACAATCTGTGAATAATGTGCCTCTCTATAAACACTCTGCACTACCTGTGGATCGTGCAGCTTTAGTATCTCCATGGCAGCAAGGTTCTTCACAGTATTTGTCTTCCTAGTTTGCCAGACACAATGTTAAGTGCCCAGCATTCACTTGCCAGCGCTGGCATCCAGCAACAGTGTTTAACTGTGGTTCCCTGCCTGCTGTCTCTGATTTTATACTTAGACTGTATGAATTCTCAAAGATTTCCCCCACCCCAAGTTTTTATAATCCTCAGCATGAACCTGAAAGAAAGGCATGATCAAGTCTCTGATGCAATCACGTCAACCGGAGCATCAGGCAGCAGAATTACAGGTCAAAAGCAAAGCGAAGTCTAACATACAGCCTGCAAGCCGACCTCACCCAAACAATACTTCTATCTGACCAGTCTGGTAATCAAACAACACCACGAAAGCCTAAATGATTTATTTTCCATTCACGTCACACACAGAGGGATGTGCCTTCTGCTCATCGCAATACAGAGCCAGAAACTATTACCACCAAAACAGGGTCATCCTCTAGTGTCTTTCAACTCTTGCACTGGTCCCATGGTGGCTGCAAAAGTTGGACCCTCCCAGCCAGACTACCCACACAGCAATATCTGAACAGCCATTCCTCCTGCTTTCCCTGTTCTCTTTTTTGGAGACTTGGCAGTCCCACATTGTGACCACATTCTCAGCACAACCTCTTCTCGGCTGCCAACCCCTGAGGACAGCTTCGGCCTTTCAAAAGAAAAGTTACAAGTACTAATGGCTTTGCCATTCACATAGAAAACTAGGTGGTATACATAGAGAGATGCATACAATTTCAGTTTTTCACTGCTGTGAAATCTCATCCAGTGCCAGGTCGTTTGCTTCTCCAGTGGACAGATAAATGTACTAAGCCTAATATAAAAATCAATAGTAAAACATATTTCATAGATATCACCACTTTACCTATAATGCCCAGGAAAGAGATTAAAAATCCTCTCCTGAGACTTTTATTTTCAGATTATATTTCAACTCAAACTGAGGCAAAATGCTAATTTCTAGCTGAAGAATCAGTAACATTTCGGTTTGGCAGAATTTGGCTACCCCTGCCCATATTTGTAAGAGTACATGGCATGTCAGGAATATCTAAGGTGAGAGGGATCAAGAAGGAGAAGCGGGTATAGAAGGGGCTGGTCTCATATAAGCAGCAGATCAGTGCGCTTGTCTGACTGACCCCTGCACCTGATCACCACGGTCTGTCCTATTTTCTTATTAAATCCTTCCTTGATGATCTTTCCATGTAACCACACTCTCTGTCCCATGTGTGAGGGCTTTAATGACTAGATGCCAGCAGCTGGAGAGACTGGAGTGAATTTGGGGTGAGCAAGAGAGTCAGAAGACCTCAGATGGCAGGGCCATCACATCAGTGGTGCCAGCAAACGGAGCCAGTGACAGTCTCAGTGTTGGTAGCTGGCATGGCTGTGGACCTAAGGAGCATGGGTCCAGGGTGCCAGTTACTGGGGAGACTAGGGCGAGTAAATTCAGGTCAGCAACTGAAGTCAACCTCAGGCAACGCATTCCCCACATTTATGATGTCAGGAACAAGCAGGAGTCTAAGTGCCAGCAGCTAGAGCGGGACTATGTATCAGAGGGTCTACATCCCAGCTACTAGGGAAACTGGAGCAGTGTGAGGGCCTCTGTTGGCAGCTGGAAAGGGGACCACACGTCCCAGCGCTTGTGTTGCAGGTGTCAGCTACTGGCACGGAGGGCCGGGGAGGGTAGAGAGGGGGCTGGAGTGCTGATACGCATCAGCATAGGTGTGTGTAATTTGTTAGCAAACTTCAAACAGGATGAGCTGGTGAGCAGGAGGTCCAGAGTCTAAGCAGAAATATTAAATGGGGGTAGAGCCCATGCTGACAGTCAAGGGACTGAGGGCTTGTAAGCATATGCATGTTTGCTAGTGAGCAGCACACTGGGCTGTCAGGCAAGTAAAAGACCCAAGTTAAAAGAGCTCAGGGTCCAGTCGAGGTTATAAGATCTGCAGAGGGCTCACATCAGCGTTCGAGAAATCTGCTCTCCAGACCTGGAAAGCAAGGGGGTGCATGTTTTCACTAGCAAACTTCAATCCTGACCACTTGGATAGGAAGAAGGGGACGTGGCTGTCTGTGCTTGTTTGATGTGTGTGCTGGCAGCGTTATATGTGGGTGTTGTGGAAGGCAGTGTCTTCTGGGGCCACCCAAGTAGGCACTGCTGTCCTGTGTCCTCTGTCCTTGCCAGTGTCTGTGGTTTTCGCATGGACACTGGGACTCCATATTGGCCAACCCTGTGAAGGGGAAAGCAGCTGTCTCGTCCATCATTGTGGGGTGGAGAGACCTCCAGGTCCACACATACCGGGCTGGGGCCTCCAGGGGCTGGGCAAGAGAAATCCCCAGGTCCTGGAGTCCACAGGAGTCAGTAGCCTTATACATATCTTAAGACTATCAAGCTAATTATTTGGAATAACTTATCTATGGTCTTGAATAATTAAATCAAAGCCGGAAGTCCAGAAAATAAACCGTAGTTCATTTGCAGCACATATTCGCAGCAATTCCTCGCTAAGGACAATACACTATAGACAGGCGGCAACTGCCTGCCCAACTTTTATGGGTAGAAAGGAAAAAAAAATACAGTTAGCAAAATAAATTAATGATGAAGGAGTTAACTAACTGACATATTAGCATGATAGTTAAAAGTTATGCTGAAGAGGCCAATCTTCACCTAATAAACAAACGTTGCCCAAATTAAAAAAACACTATCACATTACTTTTACAAATGTCAGTATATACATAAACACACATTATTTGACATTAAAAAGGTTTAGAATCTGTATAAAAATCCAGAAGTGCACAAAAAAAGGCAGAGAAGAGGCTTAAGAAATGAATGATAGAGAAGAAAACTGCTGAGAACCACCTGAGAATGTCAATGTTAAGGTGACACTATGGAAGGAAAGTGAATAGTTTAAAAGAAGAGGGAAGTTTACCCCCAGGGATTTTAATGGTCTGAGTGTTAGCATCAAAGGCGGCATAAAAAAGGGCTCAGCAAAAAAAAATGAGAGCTAAGAAAGCTATACATTCAAAGCATCAGGCAAAAGAAAGATGAAAAACCAGAGCAACAATTAGGAATTACAGCAATAATTACAATTCCACAACCAGAACTGAGAGAAAAATTTTCCTTATAAATCAAGTACATACTGGAAATTATGAAATAAGATCACAGGCAGAACTTTGTCCACAAGACACGCATTTTGAGCCTTGGGAAAATGTAACTGCAGGGATTAGTCTGAGGGTTGGGTTTTCTTGGAGGTTGCCTGTAGCAGTGTTTCAACATCTGTTTTTACTTATAGCCCTTCATCCATGGGAGTCCCACTTGAAAATAATAATTGGATAAATGTATCAAACTGCACAGTTAGGTCTGTGGCTTTTATTTTACTCCATCAGTGGGCTTCAGTGGGTCTGACTGCAATGGGATTTCTTACCCAAAGAAGGTCTGCAGAAACTGGCCCTGTATTTCAGAGTTCACTTTTACAGCATGTTCTGAGTCTTCCATTGCTCCTCATCTACTGTTTTTGGTTTAGTAACGTGATTGCATTTGGTTACGTGTATTCAATGGATCCCTGTACTGTGCCAGCTTCTGAACTGAGAGTCACGGTCTGTTGCAGTGATTCAGCAACAGTCATGTCAATCTTCGAAAAGAAATAGGAAAGCATCCAAGCATTAAGAGCAGCAATACAAATAACTGTAAGTGATTCTTGGCAAAATGACTGTAACATAATTCTTGAGCTGTCTAACTGGTTTGCTTAAGGTCCTCCTCTTAAGGGTCTCTTCCCATGTGAGTTCTCCAGCAAACAGTAGACAGAGTTAAGGGAGGAAAGGTGGGACTGTTGTCCATTGGGAGAAACAAATCAGTGGGAAAGAGATTTGAGTTTGGAAGACAAATGCAGGAAACCATTGGCAGGAGAAAGAACAAGGACAGAAGTGCGGAAGGCAAACATCTGTAGATCTGGAGTCCAGAGGGTTGGATTTCGGGCAAGCCGATTGGCACTGGAGTCAGGCAGTATAAAGAATAGGAAATGACAGGATGCGTTGTCTTGAAGTAATAGGAGTAAGGTGAGTCTGTGCCCATTTGTCTTCAGAGTATGAACATGGAATAAATTCAGGAACTTTGCATGGCTTGTTGTACAAAGAAGTGGCCTAAAACCATCTTGCGTACTCCATATCAATTTAGAAACCTGTACTTCACATGCTAGAACCTATTAAGGGTACGGACAAATGCAGCATGGAGAAGTAACCTGATCCTATAAGAGTTTCCCCATTAAGAGCTGTCCTCCTTTCTGAAGGTTCATAATGAAACTTGGAGAGTTATTAATTGATCTAAAAATAGTAAAACAAAAAAGTTGGCAAGCCTTTGAGATAGCAATGCTAGCAATGTCATCTGGACATTGAAGTTGGAATTTCAGAAGAAATGCATTTTACTTCTAGCTCTGCTGTTGAAAGTTCTGTGCAACGCTGTGCAACTCATTTAACATTTGAATGCTTCAATCTTCCTACAGATAAAGTAGGAATAATGCTACCCATTAGCACAAAATGGTGGGATCTTCATAAAATTCCTTGTGAACATCCATAGCAACTTAAGCCAACTATGCAACTATGTGTGCTCTCTCTCTCTTCACATACACTGGACTCTCTGAAAGAAGAAAATCTAACTCTGAAGTCCCAACTAAGCAAAGCTCTTTTACATTTACTCTCTATTAAAGACAACATCTACTCAGACATTTCAATTCAAATATGTTTCAAATCAGTCCCTTTTGAATTAGGTCTTGAGAGAAGACATATTATTACAAACAAAATTGGATAACTTTACAAAGAGTGTCATAACACTATGACAATAATGAATGAGAATTTCAAAAATTATTTACAGAAATCCTATTAGAACAAATACAAAACAGTACAAGTCACCTTCTTTCTCATAAATTACTCTTCTTTTGTGAGGATAAATTACGATTAATTTAACTAAATATATAGTCTCAATTTAGTCAGCAGAGCCTTTGTTTTAGTGTACTGCAGGAAAAAAAAAGGGAAGTGAAGCACAGCAATAAATTTATGTCTGTTTAAAAATAAAGGAGAGTAATTGAAAGGCTGCTTCTGTGCTAATATCAGAGGCATTAATCCAAACACCCATCAGTATCAACAGCTGCAGATTATACAAAAAGTGCTACGATTAATCATTCTGGACATATGTACTAACACATTTCATTATATAATGGATCGAAACATCTTTTTTGTTAATCATGAGGAAAAAAAAAAAAAAAAAAGAAGAAAAAAAAAAAAGGCAGAGATTGTCCTGGGACTATTCCAAGTCTTGCTTTCGAAATGAGGCTTCAGGAAGATGAGGTTTCTCAAAGAACATGAGTTGGATATGGCTTCCTGCAGAGAACACACCATTTGGCCAGGATGACGTCTTCCCTGCATGACTGTTCTCTGAGATTGGCACAGTTCAGTTTATTCCATGCAAGAACACTTCTTTCAACAAAGCCTTAACTGGCTTTGCTATGCCTTGTAACTGCACTTGCCCAGCTCTATCTGGTCCATATCTCATTGTGATCTGTGAAACATTCTACAATTTATTACCTGTCAACTGTTCTAATAGTGGAAAAAACCCAAGCCAATATGAAGAAGTTACGAGAGAGCATTAGGACAACTGTTATCATTCAAGGTACTTTGCTGGCATGCTCACAGCAAAGGGGTCTGGTTCCAGTTCAAATCTAGCAAATCCCAAATCACTGTTAGTCCTCATCATAGGACTTTCAGTGAAGAAAGGGAAAGGTTTGGTCAAAAATGTACTAAACATGTCCTACTCATGCAGCTGAGGCATATAAAAATGCTGTCCAAGTTGTTGCAATATGAACATATCTGGGGTTGAAACTGGTTTATATTAGCTAAGAATCATCTGTTTCAAGTATAACAGACCTTTCAAACATTTCAAAGCTATTTCAATGCTTCATCAGAAGATACAAGAAATAGTTCAGAGAGTCTAAATATTTGCAGAACAGGTAAGTTAAGCAGGTCATTGTGAAATCTTCAAATGAAGTTCTTATTACTGTTATGTAGGGAAATTAAAAAAAAACAACCCCAAAACCTAATCATTTACAGTGCAGTCATATTATCATGATTGAGTTAATCCCATATAATATTAAAGCTAAAATGATTGACTACATATTTTCTTTGGAATAAAAATGTATTATAGGTCAAATGAACGTGCCACTGCAAACAGCCTCTCAAACTTTACTAAAAGTGAAAAATCATGAAGTACAAACTGCAGTCAGTTTGGAACACAAACTAAAATCACACCGAAAACCTGTGTTTGTATGCAGTCACTCGTGTATTACCTGCTTCAAAAGAAAATAAAACCTGACAAAACAGAACCGAGATTGCTTTTTCAAGAATGCTTGAGGATTTTGAGCTTTCCACGCTGATTATTTTTAAACTGACATATGAATAATATTAATTGGAAATGCACCTTGCACTACTAAAAGATACAAAAACTGGAGTTCAAGAGATTGCAATGAAAGCATACCACCTGTCCAAAGAAACAGTAACCTCCAAGTGACAGAAGACTTTTTTTTCCTCCCTGTTGAATGAACCTTTATAAAACCAGTTTCACAACACTAAAATAGTAAAACTCTCCCTTTTAGAAATTGGGACTATGTTTTTCAATTAGATTTGTGGGTAACAGGCAAACCAATCTTTTTCGTCACCAGAAGAATTTAAACAGGGCAGTGATATTCTGTTCTGATCCTTTCCCATGTGGGCAGTAGAATCAGAAATCTTCTGAAGCTAAAATCTTGCATCCCTCGTGTTGGCTTAAAAGTCAAAATTTACAGTGGATTTTCTTTCTTAAATAATGAATTTTCAAGATACTGAAAAATACCCTATTAAGCCTGAGATCATGTTTTACCACATTAGACTTGCATGCCTGTCTGTAAAAATGCATAGCAGACAGATGACTATATTTTTTTCCGGAATGAAAACGCATATATTCTTGTGTTAGTGCCAAGAATAAATAAAATATGGCACGGAGCAGATCCAGTCAGATAAGCGACAGAGCTTTGTTATTAACAGTGATGGTTTGGGACCTTGTTATTTTACACAAAAATCTTTGCTTGGCTATTTTTCTTTTCAAACTCCACTTTTCAAAAAAGTGTATTTATTGTTGTAACAAAAGTTTTAGTATATTCTAGTTTCCCAACTGCCCGTGGAGCCTTTTTCCTTTTATGTTCCTTGACTTCTTAGTTCCTATCAAATCAATGGCCTGTGGATAACCCTGTAAACTATAATCTCTCTGTGTCACACACAAAGACAACGGAAGAGTCCTGGTTGTCAGTTTTTCTTTTGTTCCTAACAACAAGTTGGAGATAATTAAACTCCTTTAATGCATAAGATTCAAACTAATGGTACTTTCTATTGTAAGGTTCAGCTAATATCATTAACTTTGACTTTTCATCAAATTACTATTTATTATATATTTTACATTGTAACTGCAATTGCTCTCTATAATTTTGTAATAATGTCCCTCTTACAGTAATAAATGCTTTAATTTTGAAAATAATGAGGACATTCTATGGGAAATGAAGTTTTGGCAATATCAATGTCCTGAGTATAAAACTTCTCCTTAATCCAATCAGAACCTAAATCGCAGAAGGAAACAAAAAGCAGTTGTTTTAAACTACAGTAAATTGTCTGTTATGCTTTGGGTTTTCCCAAATCACTCAAGCCAAGACTCAAAGCAACGTTGGGAAAAAAAAAAAAAAAGCCAAAACAATCAAGTAAACCTGCAGGGATGCATATAATGCCAAGTTCACAAATTTAAAGAAACAATATAATAAGGAGTTTGGTGAATTTTTCTAGTAAATAATATTTGCATTTTGCTTAGAGTACAATGACCAGTTTAGGACCAACTCTGACTAAAGCAAAGAGAGAAGGAAGTGGAAGAAGCAGAAGAGAGGGAGCTTCTTTTAGGAGCAACAAATTAATAACATAGTTTATCAAGTCTAATTTATGTCCTAACCGTTTTCTTATCTGCAAGTGTCTGAAATGGGCGATATTTAATATTACCATTAGGAATCTAAACTGATCTTAGAAACTTGAGAAATTTCAAATGAGTTTATTTGGTCAAGACAAAAAAAAAAAAAAGACAAGAACAAAAACTTTTGGTAATTTTTAAAGAAGGCTTTTAAATAAATTAAATTGCCACTTGTTACAGGCATAGCCCACATATCAACAAACAACATACTAAAAGCAAACCACTTGTACTGTAAAACATCCGGCTAAAGTTAGAATACTAAAATTCCCACAGATTAATAACTGGGACCAAAACCAGAAGAAAAATTATCTTCCTGCACAGCACAATTTAAAAACAGCCTTTAAAATATCGCTGATTTAATGAAACAGGAAAAGACTAAAAACATATGGTCAACAGCTGCTTTTCACGATAGAACCAACAAATGACTTTATAAATGCTGAAAAATCTCAACAGCTCTATTTCCATTGGAGATTTGACATGCAAACAAAAAAACCCAGAGAACTACTTCAGCAACAGACAGAAAGCTTCAGAACACCAAGACAATTGCAGCAGACCCAGGTATGAAATGAACTTTAGTATAAAAATAGGTGCTCTTATTTACTACACAAATAAAATCACTCTCGAATGATAGATCAGGACAGTTTAACCAACTGCATAAACCCCAAGTGGCCCAGTCCTGCAGTATCTATTTGCCACCAGCTCTGCTATGAGCTACAGATACACACAGCATCTCATATTTGGTGTGTTTTCCTTACAGAATCTTGTCCCCCTCAAGCTGTTACTGTTTGGTTTATGACCAAATTCTGTGTAATTAAATTGCTGCTACACCTCAGATGTAGCACCCAACACTTGGGTTTAAGGTGAGAAAGTATTTCACAAACTAGAATCATGCAGAACTAAACAATTTCTGCCCAAATAACGAAGTCTTGGTTCCAAAACGTTCGCAACCCCGCTAAAATTAATTTAAATTGAAAAAGGCAGAAAGAGGATGCAAGGAAGGAATCCCTGAAAACAAAGCTAGGGGTTTGTTCCAATAACACAAGGCTTTTCCACGCGTGTTTTCTCTTAAAAAAATATTCAACAAATGTGAGCTGAAGGACTCTCTGTACAAGGCCAGAGAATCATAAGCGAAGGGAAGCACATTATGCTGATCAGCTGCACAGAACCCTCTACTGTGACACAAGGATTACTTCAGCAACATTACTTTTTTGGTTTGAATGGGATAAAGAGGAGGAGGGAAGACAAAAAAAAAAAAAGGCATTGGTTGGTTAGTTTGGGAACACTTCCTCTCTCTTGTTAAGAGCCCGCAGCTTCACAACTAGGATTACTTTCCTTCCCTCTACCCGGCCTTTTCAGTTCCTTTTCCCAGTCAAACCGGACGCAGGGCAGTGAAAGGGACGGCTTCACTCCAGCTCAAGAAGCTTGGCCTGTGGCAGAGGCTTTTGCACCACAACTTAAGAGACAGTTCAGCTCTTGGCTCTGCCAACAGATTTCCTGTGCGTCCTTAAATCCCTTTGTGCTTTAATTCCCCCTACGAGGGAAAACAATGATTTCTTTGTTCATCTTATCAGCTGCAACTTTTTTCCAGTGGAAAAAACTGTGTGGTAATGTACATCCACAGACTATATTTAATAGCATGAAAGTTTCATCTTGATTGAGGTATTTGGGTGGAGTTGTAAAACACTAGGAAAAAAGTCACAGATAATGCCTGGCAAATATAAACTGTTCCTCTGGGGAGTGGGAGGGAGAATATGAGAAACACTGATCAGGCAGAAAGGTAGGTTTATATTCCTGCTGTTTTCTCACTCTGCATTCATGAAAATACAACTTATCTGCTCATCAAAAATATATCTAATTCTGAAAAAGAGAAACACTTCTGTGCTTACCACATCAATCTAATTTATAAGTGTTCTGATAAAACTTTTCAGACTAAACTTTTAAAAGGTGTAAAGGGTTCCACTACCAAGGGCACAACTCCACCCTCTTCTTTCTTTCCTTTTTATTAAACCACTGACATTCTACTGTAAACATCAACCTGAAAAATCAGACATCCATTGCAAAAATACCACCTGGTATTTTCACCTGCCTTTACAAAATCTCATTCCTTTCAGACCCCTCTTTTCCTGTCCAACAGGGATTCCTGTTGTGTTATCACTGGGTTACAGAAAAGGAATTTGGACGCAACAGCCCTACAATCCAAACCCCACACAATATCAGTATCTGATCCAGCTGTTAGCTGTCATAACAAAGCTTTCTACATGGAAAAAAAAACCTCAAAAAACCTGGCATAATTTTTGGTTTCCTTAATGAATACCTTAAGATTTACACATTACATTTTGTGTTTTATGTAAGTTTTATTCTCATATTTTATCTGCCCATTGAATCAACATAGGCAAATCCTATCCATTAAGGACTGAATAAAACTGCTTTTGTTTAGTCAGCTGTGAAGTAGATGTTAAGCTTGGTTAATCTCTCCAGAAGAACAGCAATATTTGTTAGGGAGATGCAGTGAAAGCATAGTCCATTTTCCCTCACAAGCTAATGGTTACAAACTGTGGTTGTTTGAAAGGAACTGCAGGAAAAGGACTGTTTGTCTCGGGGAGTCACTTCTTTTCTGGACCTGTGGATCACCTGGCAGAAGTCCAACTTCAGACTTCAATCCTCCATCTGTACAGACTCTGTATAGCAGAATTGCCACAGGTGCTCTATTTCTTCCAAAGGACTGCTCAATTTATGTAAAACAGTCCTTGAAGATACAGTTATTTAGACATATACAACTTCTCATGCATGTCAATGGGAAATTCAGAGCAGTTGGGTAATTCTGGAACTCCTGGCTAGGCTTCAGGAATACAACCCGCTTACTTCCCAGCTAAAGAACACTCCATGTCTGATTTTGAGCAATTCTTCCCTTTGTATGAGAACTTCTGCCATGGTACAATTGCAACACAAGACAGTGTAGGAGGGAAAGTCAGCAGCACAACAGTAACACACCAGCTTACACTGGTGCCAGCGATACACAGCAAAGGAATATTGTTCCTGAGTGAATCCCGGGCCAGACCACGCAAGAACAGAACCACAGGGGAAACTACAAACTTGAGTTTTTCTAAAGGTTTAGCAAAGGCTAATGTCACAGCTGGAAGAAGCAGCACAATGTTCTCTACAGTCACACTGTTTTACTCCACCAAGACCAGAAAATGTTTTAGACGGCCCATTCCCCTGATCCAGACATTGCTTCGTGCCAGAAAAATAACGTAATTTGTCACTTCATGATATCATCATTATTCGTGCCTGAATGTCTACCAAAAGAAAAAAAGGCCGAGCAGTTTTACTGATATCCTTTTAAAACGTGCAAAAAAAAAAAAATACTGTGAGTTGTTTTTTTAATACTCTCTTTTGCAATGAAGAGAGCAAGGAATAAATAATGGATCGTAATGAAGTTATAAATATCCTGCATTTTCCCCAACCACTGCTAGCTCTTGGCTGGGATCCCAGCTCATTAGCGGATGTCTGTGATTTCATGTGAAAGGAAAGTAAAGAACAACATAAAATTAGTAAGTTTTATTGTTTAAGGCAGTAGGGACAAATATCAGCTCTCAGCTGTGTCTCTGAAAATAACTGCCCATTAATTTTAGGAGAAGACAGAGGATGGAGATGGAAAAAAAGATCGTTCCTTGACTTTGTTACAAAGGGCTGGGAGGAAAAAGTAGTCGTCTAAATTTTTCAGTAATTCAGTAAGGGCTAAACAGTCATCTGTAATACTCAGACAATGCACAATGACATTAGTAAGAATAGATTTCTGCTTTTTTCCTTTCAGTTAGAAATGGGTATTCTCTTTCCATGTATCAGCTAAGTCAGGTCGGTATTCTTGCTGTTAGATTATCAGCTCTTAAAATTACTACACTGGAAAACAAGCTTATAATATACTTTCCTGGCAATAAGCTCATTGCTTCATCTTCATACAAGAGACAGAAAAAAGTAAAAATGAAACGAAAGAGACAATAAGACGTTGAAAATCATAGAATCATAGAATGTTAGGGATTGGAAGGGACCTTGAAAGATCATCAAGTCCAATCCCCCTGCCAGAGCAGGAACGCCTAGATTATGCTACATAGGAACGTGTCCAGGCAGGTCTTGAATGTCTCCAGAGAAGGAGACTCCACAACCTCCCTGGGCAGCCTGTTCCAGTGTTCCGTCATCCTCACTGAGAAGAAGTTTCTTCTTGAGTTTAAGCTAACTTATATCAACAATTTGTTTGAAGTACCAGTAGAAATTCTACAAGACAGATTCCATTTGTAAACCTAGCAGCAACGATTAGCAACACCATCAAAAACTGATAAGGCTTCACTTCATGCTTGTGAAAGTAAATTTCCTTTATTTAGCATTGTTTAATCTGGGTGAACCTTGCAAGCTCTCATGGAGGTTTCCTAGTGCTTGGTCTCAACTGCACCTCAAATTTCAGTTTTTGATAATTAAAACAATTCTTGGAAAGACAGACAATAACAGTTTAGATAAAATGTGCCATGAGTTTCATTTACATAAATACTATAAGCTAATCATAAGATCATTTAGGTTGGAAAAGACCTTCAAGGTCACCAAGTTCAACCATAAATACAGCACTGCCTGTGCCACCACTGAACCATGTCCTAAAGGGCCACATCTACATGTCTTTTAAATACCTCCAGGGATAAACAAAAAGTGAAAAATAAATCAAAAAAACAAATTTCCTTGAGAAACTGAGACCCCAAAAGTATTGATTTTAAGAGTTCCACCAAAACCTGACACATAAAATATATTCCCTTTAGACTTTAAAAGACACACAAATGCAGCAATGAAAGTGACTTCAGCAGTTTCACTTTTAAACTGATTTTTCACTGTCCAAGCTCAGAACATCAAAACCCACATAAAAAGCAACTACTATAAAATTCTCCACTTTAACCTCAATTGTACTATTAGCAGCATACGCAACAAGGGGCTTCAGATTTCCTGCAATAATTTGTTTCCCTTTTAGTGTACAAGTAATTGCAGCCTTATCTGCCAGGTTTTGGATTGAAGAACCTATGATTTGCATGCAGCAATCAGCAGCAGTAAGAAAAGAAAGGAGTGGCTTCCCACGGTCTCTTACTCCAGTGCACCGGTTGTCTCATCAAACTGAGACAGTGAAAAACATGTCTTTTGACACAAGCTGTTATTGATGTATTAAAGGAAGAGAAGATTTTTTTACCTGAATTTATAATACAATACAGACATATATTTTGTTCAGAATTTGGGATATTAAGCAAACTGTAGCAGTATTTTTTGTTAATAAAGCAATTCAGGTCATCTATAAACAACTCTTTCTATGATGCTACTATACAAAACAGAAGTGTTAACACTTCAAGACAGAAGTGTCTATATTTAAAAGAAAAGAAACTGTGTCTCCATAATTGGAGAGATAAGATGGTTTAAAAGACAATTATTAGTATTATGCAGCAGTTGCTTCTACTTTTGTCTTGCACAGGAAGGAAAAAACCAGATTAAGTTATTCCTGCTAGTTTCAGGCAACAGACTTAGGACTACATCTGTTTTAGCCATTAGAGGGATTTTTTTTTCCTGTTGCTTGTTTGCTTAAAATAAAGACATAAAAGCACGTGCCTTGTGATAGGAAAGTTTGGCCTGCTTTTAGAATATGTTGCAGGGCTTATTGTCAGAAGAACAAGTTGAGAAACAGATACTCCATCAAGTCTCCATCAACTCAGGTAGGTTTCATCCCACACTTGTGGAGAAATACCAGCTACATCCATTAAGCAGCGCTCACAAGGGATGGGGGGATCTGCTCTCACTATTCTCACGGGTGCCAAGACACACATCAAATCACAGAAGGGTTTGGGTTGGTCCTCATCTCCTACAGCATCCTCGTAGCTAAACTGAGGAAGCGTTGTCTGGATGATCGGGTAGTGAGGTGGGTTGTTCACTGGTTGAAAGAAAGAAGTCAGTGTTGGGGGTCAATGGGACAGAGTCTAGGGGGAGGCCTGTATCTAGTGGAGTCCCTCAGGGGTCGGTACTGGGACCAGTACTGTTCAATGTATTCATCAACAATATGGACGAGGGATTAGAGAGCACTGTCAGCAAGTATGCTGATGACACAAAACTGGGAGGAGTGGCTGACACACCAGAAGGCTGTGTTGCCATTCAGCGAGACCTAGACAGGCCGAGAGTTGGGCGGGGAGGAATTTTATGAAATACAAGGAAAAGTGTAGAGTCTTGCATCTGTGAAAGAACAACCCCATGTGCCAGGATAGGTTGGGGACTGACCTGTTGGGGAGCAGCACAGGGGAAAGGGACCTGGGGGTTCTAGTGGGCAGCAGGATGACCATGAGCCACCAGTGTGCCCTCGTGGCCAAGAAGGCCAATGGCATCCTGGGGTGTATTAGAAGGGGAGCAGCAAGTAGGTTGAAAGAGGTCCTCCTCTCCCTCTACTCTGCCCTGGTGATGCCACATCTGGAATATTGTGTCCAGTTCTGGGCCCCTCAGCTCAAGAAGAAAGAGTCCAGCGCAGAGCCACCGAGATGATTAAGGGAGTGGAACATCTCCCTTATGAGGAAAGGCGAAGGAGCTGGGTCTCTTTAGCTTGGAGAAGAGAAGGCTGAGGGGTGACCTCATTAATGTTTATAAATATGTCAAGGGGGAGTGTCAGGAGGACGGAATCAGGCTCTTTTCAGGGACGTCCAACGACAGGACAACAGGTGCAAACTGGAACATAGGAGGTTCCACAAAAACATTAGGAAAAACTTTTTCACTGTGAGGGTAAGGGAGCCCTGGCACAGGCTGCCCAGGGAGGTTTTGGAGTCTCCTTCTCTGGAGACATTCAAAACCTGCCTGGACGTATTCCTGTGTGACCTACTCTGGGTGATCCTGCTCTGACAGGTGGGTTGGACTAGATGATCTTTTAAGGTCCCTTCCAACCTGGAACATTCTGTGGTTCTGTGGATGGGACCTTTAAAGGTCACAGAGTCCAACACTGCAGCAGTGAGCACAGAACATAGAATCATTAAGGTTGGAAAAGACCTCTAAGATCATCTAGTCCAGACGTCTCCCTAATGCTACCAGGACCACTAAACCATGTCTCGAAGTGCCACATCTAAACAGCTACCTGACAGCTCAGAGGACTAAATGTGCAGCTCATTTCCACAAAAAGGATGTGAAGGGAAAACAAACAAACAAATAAATAAATAAAAGCTACACACTTCTATGAATTCAAATATCACTTCAATGTTTATTGAGAAGATTGAGAACCGGTGGTGAAATCCCCAAGCAAGCTTCTTGACTGTGGTTCAGCTTTTCAAAGATTCTTGCAGCATTAAGATTTCATTTTTGTTTTGGTTTTTATTGCATAAAAAGAAGAATGCTGTATCTACAGTATGGCCCACAACTTTAGAAAAAGAAAAAAAATATTGTTTGGAGCTGTGCGAGATCCTTAGGAAAAGAAGTCTTATTGAAATTTATAGGGTTTCAGTACTTTCTGGGAGAATCCAAACAACAGGAGGTAATTTAAGGTCACTTACGAGTTCACAGAGAGAGCTCTTGGCATCTGACTCTCAACAATGTATTAACAAGAAGGTTTGCCAGGACTAATGGTTCAGCAAATCGTTAATTCTGCTCTTATGCCAGGTCAGCAGCCTCTGCTTATTTCCAGCTTACAAGTACTGGGGGGCTGCCTATTAAGGGCAAAAGGTGAAATTGAACAGTCACAAGTCGTCTAATTAGAAATGTTACAATAAAAAGGCTCTGAGGACCATCGGTTTCTTCTCTTTTTGCTCTCCTAGGGACAGAAATGACCTAGGCTGTACATAAGTAATTCTTTATACCACACTTCTCTCCGCCACTCACTTCATACCACAGCAAGCCCAGAACTGGGCAAGCATTCATCGCTTTATACTACACTTTGCTTAACTAGACAGAAAGCAAAAAGCAAACTGGTTTGCATCACCTGTAAAATATCTAAAAAGCAGTTGTAAAACATCTAAGAAATCAACCAGGTTGATACCCCCTTAAAGCAAAAGATAACACCATACTTTATTTAAAAAAAAAAAAAAGCCGAAACAAAAAACCAACAACAAATAAACAACCCACACAGATCTGCCAGAGATCAGAGAACAAGCAGGCATCAGAAGTAGGGAATTCCCATGTTCTAATTAAGGTCACATTTCTGTGTCATTGCAAGCCCAGTAATAAGCCAAATCTTTGGTACTACCAAGATGAACAAAGACCCTTTGGCAAACTGTCAAAAAAAGATAATCTCCAGAATATTATGACAAGACATTTCCTGTGAAGACAATACTGGAGTTTCCCTCTCAGACATGATGCTTTCTGGGACCAAAAAAAAACCAAACCCAACACCCAACTAAAAAGACTCAGAGGAACACATTTGTCTATCGAAGAAAAACAGCACAATTTTAATCCTTGGTTAATAAAATGCACATAGAAGGCTTTTCTTCCTTTTAAAATGAGACAGAAGGAAGACATTTCCTCTGCATTTAAAGTTCTTCCAAGCTGAAGATGGATTAAATTTTATTTCTTTACAAATGAAAATGTTGTGCTATGCAGCACATTAAAACTGGCAAGAAATGAACGAGCAATAGGCAGAGAACCGGAAGTTCAAAGTAAGTGATTTAAAAAGGATTGAAATGCCAGACATGTATGTATCTAAGCCATTTAAGTAACTATCCACCCTTCTAGGTATACTTTCCAGTGTGTTGGTATATTTTTTTATGATGAGGTATAAATCTTCTTACTTATAGTTCACATCTTACACTGTCAGTTCTGTCCCAAAATAAGTTTACTGTATTGAGCATATGTTAAATTAATACATTTTAAATACACGTCCCTTAACTTCTTCAATGCAACTGTCTTATTACAATAAACTGGTTGAGAAACAGGTTCACACACAAGCTGAGGATGTACTGAAAGATGACAACCTAATGGACCTAACTGGAATCACTGACCTAACTAGAAATTCAGTTATTAGAGAATAGTGTCTCTGCTTCAAAAGAATATTGAATATAGTGACCACATGCTGAAGTTGCTGGGTGATTTTCAGACAATTGTTCTCTTTAAGTCAATGATGTGTCTTCAAGGCACTTCAGCTCAGGCTTCTCTCTTTTCAATGTAATGACTTAGAGTAGAAACATTGGGTGTTTCTTACATTCAACATCTGTATAGTCTGCTCTCCTCAAAAAAAAATAAATTCTTTGCTTTTAAAACATGGCTGCCAGCTTTGAGCAAAGCTGCATAAACAGGTCAAAGTAGAGCACAGTGCTCGCTGCAAACTAGACCACTTCACTTGTAACACTTTGTTTTTTCTCTAAGTCCTTCAACCAGTTTTAAAAAGTCAAAGACTGACTTAAAAAGGATTTTTAAAAGCATACTTTAAAAAAATATTATTCTATGTATTTCACTGTTTCGTCTAGATTTCCATTATCGAACAATTTCTTTCCCTGGGTTCTTTTCCTCACTTTCTGAAAGTATCTTTTCCTAAGCATGCTTTTATTCTAAGGTACGTAACAACAGAAAAAAAAATATGTAAGATCATGGCAAAATATTTTTAAATGACACTATTTCAAGTCATTATTTTAAATGACATTATTTCATTATTTTGAGATGCTTCCTTACTCACTAATTGCCATCTTGATTTTGAATATATTGCATGTGTAGTTCTACCAAATCAGTAATAGAGGTCTTCTCATTTAGAAGACTGAAAAAAACCCCTATATTATTTTTATTAGGGAAAAAGCAACTACATTATATTTTATTGGAAAAAAAAAAAGCAATACACATGAACTACATGGTTTGTTGTTTACCAAGTGCAGCACAGAGAACTTTTTATATGCCACAAGTTTTAACCAACTTCATATCATTTTAAACTCCAGAAAACAGTTTACATGAAAATATTTCTGCCAAGTCTATTGAAAACATTCTCCAGCTCCCATGTAAATTATTTCTCAAAATAAAGGTATTTCATGCTGCCTCATTAATAACATACAGTGCTAACTACACTGCAAATTGCAAATAAATGGTGTTGATGTTTTGCAAATAAAAGTATCAGTACTTATGCTGCTGACTGTAATAAATAGTAGATAAACTGCTAGATAGTAACAATACTTTTTTATATGAGAAAGAACTTGGAACTCATGTCACTCCTTCTGGAAGGAAAAGAGGGGTCACTTCTACACAGAGCTACTTCAGCATTTTCTGTGTCCTCAGAAAAGGTTACAGAGATTACTTGCAAGCTGCAAGTAATCCTGTGATGGAAATTGCTGCAAGGAATTACTGTGTAGCCTGAGCTCACGTCATGTTTTCTGCTAGCTAGGTCTTAGAAGCGGGGGGGGGGAAGAGGCTAATGAATATTCTCATTTCTTCAAGTGCCAAATTGTCAGTGCCCTGCTCACACTTTTAGTTCTTATTAATGTTTCTTATGCAAACATTTTTATTTTAAATAGCAGCCATTCACTACCTCAAATGTGTTATGTCCTAACTTTGTCTCATCTCTCGTCCTGTCTCCTATATCCATTGTCCTCAGGCAGAAAAAAACAGTTTGATAAATACTTCTGCATCTGAAACAGCAGCAAAAAGAATCATCAGGAGGATGCAACAATACAGAAGGAAGGGTAGAAAACACCGCAGAAATTTTCAGAGTCTCTGACATTGTGCAGATACGCTAAAGAACGTGTCCTTCTGTTGTGGGATGCGATGTCAGGTGCCTGAAACAACCACAACTGCACAGTGTGCAAGGTGTGTTCTACAGAACCAGCTCTAATGGTAAATCCAGCTTTAAAACAAAAGCTACAGGGACTCTCAAAGGCTGGACTACAGGCACAGGAAAAGGATTTATACAGAGTCTAGCTGTAAGAAGGGCTCCAGATTCTTTTGCAACTGTATCAACTCCGGAACTACATTACAATGGGTGTGTTGCTAGATATCTATAGCAGATACCACCCTAAAAAAAAAAAAAAAAAGTTCTCAATGCTTAATATGAAGCATAGCCATTAAAACAAAGCTGCTAAACTGCACACAACAAGTTTCAGCCCCGTAATTCACTCTTTATTCCTAGCCCTGTCGCTGGGAACACAACTCTTCAGTCAGCTCCCACCACAGTTTTAGGTCCACTGCTGGTTACACGCTGCAGGCAGTCTTCTACCCCACGTAGGTGCAGTCAGGTATAACACCAGCATACATAAAAGGGGTGGGGGGTGGTGTCTCACAAAGCTAGAAAGACAGAGCCAGAGGCATGTGTGGGAAAAATGTTCTCTGTTCTCCAGGTGACTTGTAGACACTTGAAAAAGCACTTCAGAATTGCTTCCCCCACAGTGCCACATGCTCTTCAGACAGGACCGTGCAATTGCAGCTGCAACACCAGAGCTTTAAGTGTGCCCAGCCCATAGGACAGCCTCCAGGGCAGGGTGACCACACACAAACGGCTGGTCAGGAACGGTCACAGTCCCTGCCAGTTCTGGGACCGTGCCTAAAGACAGTTACGAGAAGCACCAGCAACCCCAGCAACCCCAGCCCACACAGTACCAGGAACAACTTGAACAATTTAATGTTGTAGACAACCAAACTGCAGCACTCATGGAATATTCCTTGGCATTAAATGGAGCCATTTTATTTACTTGTGCAGATACAGTCTCTGTTTGCTAAGAGGAAAAAAGCATGAACTCCAGGTTAATAAAATGAGGAGCAAAAAAAGACCTGCTAACCTGTTCTGCTCTCTATTTCAACTCAACACACCAATGACATTTTGTTGTAGAAAGCCACTTACTTTCATAATAAATAGAACAGAAAAAGATTACATCCTATATACTGAACTACTTATGTAGGATGTGAGACAATAAAAGCATTGTGCTGTACCAAACAGAGTCAAATGCACAGAAATCCTCTAATGGGGGACAATGTGAAGAGCTGGATTCTACAGTCTTCTGAAGTCTTTGTGTTTTCAGACTAAACGTATCTTTAATGCACTGACAGTTCTTTTAACTTTGTGCTGAATTCAAGTTTTAAGTTAAAAACATCAAAAGCTACTTAAGCCCAGGCTTTAAAATATCTTTCTCTGTATACAGGAACGAAAAGGGTTGCTAGTTTTCTGAACGTGAGCTGAAAATTCTGTGTCATTTTCTTGGGTTAGAGTTGTAAGACACATTAAAAATAACTAAAAGATATAACAATGCTAGCCGACAAAAAAAATTGAAAAGAAATAAAGTTAAAAGCCTCAGATTGTGGACTAGAACATTCACTAGTTGTGAAAGAAGTAAAAATGCTTTTTGGCTTTAAAATGCTAACTAGCTCCACCAAACCCTGTCAACTCAATGGAATTTACCAAGTGCAGGAATATGAGAAAAACTCACTACTTCAATGATAAATGCATCTCTACTCTCCAGATCTGTAACACGATTCAACCTTTTTTTCCTATTTCAAAGCAGCTATACAAAATACCATTGGTTCTAATCAAAATTAAAACCAAAACAAACAAAAAAGGTAAAAAGTAAGTAGGTTTCACCTTTTGTTTAGTTAATGAAAATGCTGCTGGATTCAGACACACACATTTCAAAGGAGAACCATGTACTGCTCTGGAGGTTACTTTTGGGATGCAGTTAAGAGCACCAAATTAAGACTAGAAAACTGCCCTCTTAGGGCAGCAGGATGACTTCAGGCATGACATGCACGATGCAGGGTTACCTCAGTTACCCCGTCACCACCAGCAATAACAGTGCCCATGCACACAAGAAGGTGCTGGAGATGATTTGAAAGAGGGAGTGCAGAAGCCCAAAGCCCTAGCGAGGCAAGCCCAAGCATGTGGGTCAAGACCAAAAGCTCAAGAAGCTGCTGGCTTCTACTCTGCAGACGGGATTCACAGATGCACCTCTCCCATCCCAAAAGGATCTGTGCTTTGAGGGCACTGTACAAGGAGGCTCTTCTAATCATATTTCCAAGCGGTCAGGTTCCATTTATTGGTCATGTGGCAAAACGATTATTGTGAAGGTCACAGGCAGCTCTGATAGGGCTTGCTTCAAAAGAGTAGGAATTAACTGCTTTGAGATATTTTTGGCTTTTAAAATCCATCAGGAAACCTCATTCTTCCGCAAAAAGTATCTCCCATGAAGCTTTCAACACTGTTGTTCTAGCCAAAAAAAGAAAAAAAAGTTTTTCTATTCCTAAGCCTAGGAGCAGTTATACAAATCCATTTTCTGCTATCGTAACAGAACACTCAGCAAAATCTAGCGCAAAATAAGACACGTCTCCTGTTCTTTTCTCCTTCAAAGGAATTGGTTCTTTCCTGACTTTTGCTTTGCTCAAGCCCAATTTAAACATACTTGAAAGAACTTTTACTAAATTCAACAGATCTGGGCAAAACCCGCAAAACATTTATGATCTCTAAGAATTTAAGCTACCAAAACAAAAGACATGAAGCAGTCTTGTACCAGTAATTTGAGCTCCTCTACTTTGTAGTCATATTCCAAATGAAACAAAATCCTAGAGAGGTAGAGAGTTCTTTTTCAAAACCACGTACGAAGTACAAATATAACCTCCCTGAAAGTATGCCTAGTTTAAATTGAATAAAGAATCGCCTGCAATTTTCTATGGCCACTTCCCCAATGCTGAGAGAAGGCTTTTCTTACCTGCTGCTACCAAGCTACTCCTTTGTCTATGAAACAATAATAAAATGAATCCCCCTATAAATGTAAAGAAAATGAGGTAGGCCAAATTTAATTAATTCTGAGCTGGATCCTCAGAGTTCATTAGATTCATTTTTCAGAACTGACGTTTCAAATATTGGTCTGCGTCATGTGAATAAGTACATACTCTTCGGAGACTGACTCTTCCCTTCATAAGAAAATCTGCCAACAATACTGTAAAGGCACACAGTACTGATGATCCAACCCATGCACACACTCTTAAAGATGTATGTGTGTGCAGGAGAGGGGTGTCTGAAAATTCAGAATGGAAAAAACTTGCAATAATAGCAGAGCAGAAGCCAAGGCCTATCTTAAAGTTAATAGGTGTAATTTCAAAACAAGTCAATCCTTACAGGCACAAAAAAAAAATCCAGGAAAACATTTATTGCCATTCAGCATCTAAGGCATATAACCTATCCAGCAAGGACTGATACAAACAGTCCATTCCAAAACTTATTAATCAACTACAGGGGTATAGTCTGGTAAGACGTTTCAAAATACACTTGCCAATCTAAAATACAGGACATCACCTCCCCTGCTTCAGATGAGAATGTCCTGACATTATAACATTGAAGGTAGGAAGAGTGCAAACCTATCCATAATATCATGTACATCTCAGGGCAAGGAACCCAAAACAGACACTCAGGATTTTGATGTGCTGAGATTACTCTAAATGGTTCTAGAACAAATTAATTTTATTCAGCTTCACTCTTTCTTACGCAATGTAGAAGCACTGCCAACAGAATTCAGCACAAAAGCCACAACTGAAGGGAGATGTTAATTTTGCTTTTCACACACGAGCTCACAAGGGCAGACTTTTTGTTGATTACAAACAAAACAGAATTGGGAGTCAACGCGCAGGTGCTCAGATCCGGCCAAAAGGATCATTCATTCCATTTGTGTTCAAGGCCACACACACCTCTCTGAGGCGTATCGTCTTACTTAGCAGAAAACAGAAAAGTTAGCTACTAGTGTAGATAAATAAATAAAGCAAGCACAGATTTATAAAAAGGGGAGGGATGGTTTTCGCTATAATCTAAAGGAACAGTTGCCATTCATGCCAAACACTTCAATAAACAGTTAAACAGGACACATGCGTATTATTTAGGATTTTCAGACTTTAGCTACTTACGCATGCAAGTTAAATCTCAGGGCTGCAACATGCCAGAAACATGGCACGTGTTCAGAAATAAACAAAATGTCTGCGTTGAACTTCACCACAGCTGCTGCAGTAAACATATCTCACTATTTAATGCTAGCGGAGACCTGCCCAGCAAAATCTTTCATGAGTCAGCTGCCTGCTAAACCCAAATAAACTCCCAAACCCAGCAAATAAAACCCCCAAAACTCATCCAGTCTCCTACTAAAAGTCTATCAGCATCCTTCAGTCCAGTGACTACAGGACTCGCAGATCAATAAGATCCTGGAGACTTAGTTGAGGCTCAGACTAATTTTTCAGTAATTTAGGTTCCCAAGAGACCAGTTTAACAGAAGTTATTCACACAATGTTTTAAGACTGGAGGAAAAACCACTCCAGGTTCAAAACTAATCTAGAATTAATCAGCTACCTTGGAAGCACCATGAAAACGACCCTCTGTTCTGTGTCCAGTCATGCTGTGGAAATACTTGCAGATGTTCACAAAGCAAAAAAAGAATAAGGACAGGTCTTCAGATTAAAAGAAAAAATATCACTACTTTAAAAGCATAGCGGAAAAACTGTGGTGTGATTACACAATGGAATTTAAATTTGCTCATCTGCAAGTAAGAAAGATCAACATCTGCATGCAGCTTATCAATATACCAGATGTTTCTTTTAATTTAAAAGACATCTCCACCACTAGAGCTAATTTTAAAAAAAATAATCACCCTTATCCTTCCAAATGACTACATGTTGTCAAGTTAGTTCAAGAAGTTTGCAGGTCACTAGTACCAAGTTCTCATTTTACTTGTAAGCCACATAAAAATCGCAAAGTTTATAGAAGTAACACAGATTGCGAATGCGTGGGTTCACTGCAACCTGCACAACTGGCAACTGAGAGAACTTGTTATTATTCTTTTTCTTCAAAGCTCCTGAATGCACTTCCAGATCCTTTCAATCTTATTTAGCAAATTATACTGCCTGCCTATAGCAGAGAATGTGCTCTGTGTATCTAGTAAGCAACAGTCAGGGCCTATCAGGGAAACAGAATGAGTGTTTATGAACATTAGTAGATCCAACAGCTGGAAAACTTCTAATTTCATTGTTTCTGAAACAGTTTATTGATTTCCCTCAACTTGGTACCCATATTCAACTTGATCCTTCCTTGTGTAGTCCTCGTTAGGCTTCATATTTGAAGTATATCTGAATTTAATTATAGTTGCATGTGAATGTATATGACTACATAATTATGTCTATCAATCAACACAATGCTTCAGTTATTTAAAATATTTTGTCTCCCCAAAATATTCTGAATATTACACACGGTAAATTGGAAATCAACTTGATTCTTTTTTTGTCTCCCAAGAAAGAATGCTTTGAAGTTTGCAGTTATTCCTGATCATTTCCAGAGAAGTTTTCTGCAAAGAAATCTCGGTACAGCCAGAAAGAGTGACTTTGTTCAATCACAAACCGAACACAGCAGCTGTGTTGCTGGCAGATGTATAGCACGCATTCATGGTGGTTTCTCTCCCTCCATCACAATTCATTATATACTGATCCAATTATTGCACAAAAAGCCTTTTTCTGATAGCACGCTCTCTTTTTCACTTCTGGGTTGGAGAAAAAAAATAAAATCTTGCAGATGGAATGCTTACTGCTTTTCAAATATTTCATGCAAAAATGCCATTTACACCCACAGCCACTGTCTCCTTCTCTTTCGCCTTCCTTTAACACCAAGACAGGGGGATGGGTAGGGAGAGACAACAAATTGAAGGCTTTTTCCAAGAGATTCAAATTACATTCTAATTTTTAGAATCAGGCACGTATGCCAGATAACGGATTTTGAATTTGTCTTGAGAATTCAGAAATTCACAAGACAAAAACTGGAATCTCATAAGGAATGTATGGAGGCACAGAAGCGTCACAAAGCTCAGCTCAGAAAGGAAAGGTCTCTCAGTTAAAGTTCTTTAGAAATGTGACTATATTTGCATTTAAAAACAACAAAAAAGGAGCAAATACAGTGACTTAGTTTGATGAAAGGTTGGAAAGCATGTTGCAATTTATTTCCAGACAATATTGTTGTGTAACTTTTCTAAACTTTTTCAATTAATGTGTAAAACAATCAAACAAAATCCTCCAAAACCAAAACCTAGTGCCACATGGAAGATTTTGCATATTAAATCAAATACACCTGTTTCTTCTGTTTGCTTTTCTGTTACACTCTGACAAGGAGGCAAGAGAATTATCTGCCCTTTCCCCAACTATTTTTCTTAGCTAGAAGTAGTATAAAATCCAACAATGCTGGAAAGTAAAATGTGATGAAGAGCAATAACAGTACTTTTAAAACAAATAAGAAATGGAAAAAAATCTGTTTACAGAGGTCACCACAAACCCCTGTTTCTGCCTTCAGAGCACAGAATAGAACCCAATCTTCCCAGCGAATATTTATAAATGAAAGATATAAATAACTAGATAATGTGTTTGAATAGAAAGAGGTTCTTCCTAGCACACATTCACAGTAGATGGACAGGCAATGAGAACCCATGTGGCTTGTTGTTATACAGAATTCAGAAATAAACCACCTTTAATTTAATGCAACGTCTTGCTTTTGAACTGTCTTGTAAAACCCTCAATGGTTCAAACGCACAGTGGAAGTGCACCAAAAAAAGCATCACAGTTATTCTTTCACTTACATTAGTAAGCCAGAGCTGAAGAATGGGGGGGGATGAGAAAGTCAAGAAATTAGGATGAGTTACTGACATCTGCAGTAAGACTTGTTTTCATACCCTTACTGCTTTCTCAGTGTAAAACCATCCTCATTCACCAAGACAGTACTTCTCATACGTGACGCACAGTGCAATCTCTACATACAGGGAAATTCGTACAAAATCTTAAAACCAATATTTTCGTTGTTTTGTTTTGGTTTTTTTTTTTGATAGGCAGCCACCTCTTTTCAAAATGACAATGTAATCTTTCAGGGAAAAAGAGACAAGAGTGTATTATCACTCACCTGTCTACGACAAGCTCTGTGCACTCTGGTATTTCCTAGATTTACCTCAAAGAGAGTAATCTTTCTGTTTGGTAACAGCCTTTTTTGGTCGAGTGCTTTTATCATTTCATCTCAGAAGGTCCAACGAGGGCCAGAGCACGACTGAAAACGACAATATTCCTACGTAATCCTAATACACTAGGCCAAACCAAAACGTCAAGTTATCACAAGCAGAAGCATGAAATTCTTTAACCAATACAAATATAGTTTATTTCATTCTTCTGAAAGCCTGAAGTAAAAATTCTAAAGTCTAGATTATTAGCCACTTTGTAAATGTTATTATCCCCATTTAACTGATGCTCTGATGTCCAAAAACTAAGCTTGAGTTCTACAAAACTGTCTCAGGAAAACCCAGCTGGAGATTTACATCCTGCTGAAATCTGAGCACGTCGGGCACTTGGACGCTCTTCTGGATTTCACTGCCTCTTCCATTCAAACCCTATCAGCCACAGGCCACGCTTCCCTTACCGAAAGGGACACGTTGCCACACGTCAGCTCTCTGCAGCAATTAAATCCCTGCCTGTACATCCTGTGGGTCGGGCTGCCCACCACGGGTACCATGCCGGCACAATCACCGGATGGGTAGGATGGCTGGAGGGAAGCTGAGGACTGAAGCTGTAACAACCAGTTACAAATAGACTTAACTCTTGCATCTGTTCCTGTAGCTCTAATTCTCATGAAGAATACCCTTAAGATTTTGCTGAACTGTGCTTGCATTAGAGGAAGTTGATTTTATTTCTTTTCTTGGTGGGAATTTACTTAAGTTTTGCAACTGCTTTAAACATTCTCCTTTGCTTGGTCGAGCAAAAACAGACTTGGAGAAAGATTCATGAAGAGCTATTTTAGGTTTACAAAGGAAACTCAAAGGATTGAAATCCTGTTCTGCGCCAGACAAAAAAAAGAAATTTAAATAAGGTTAAATTTAGATGCTTGTTTGAGGAACAACTGCAAAGATCTCAAAGCACCTACATGTAAACTATCATATTCAACCAGCAGAATGAATCAGCAAGCTTGAATATGCCTATAAGAATAAAAATTATAACCCTAAATAGCATTATAATACCATTATCACACTGTATTTATACTGCAAAATGGAAATACGTCATGAATATACTTCTATTACAGGATAATCTCATAGTTATAGACAAACAAAGAGTGACGGATTTCCAATATTGTCTTTGGAAAATAATCCTGAACCGCACGCAGCTTTCTGAAGACATCTGTGGAGGGAGGGGGTGGCAGAGAAAGAAGCACCAACCGCTTTTACTGCCCCCCTTTATCAGAGAAGGTTTTTTATAATACCAAATTTGTCTCCTCGAAAAAAACCTGAAAACATGATGAAACTACTTCACTGTATGCAAGCAGTGAAGCCCAGGTGCAGAAACTCAGCATTCTGCCTCCATGAGATTAAGTTAATTCTGCAGCAACACGGCACAGAGAAAAATCAGCAGGTTGTCTCGAAAAAAATAGTACATAAAGGAATATCACCAGAAGTATTACAGTTTCTTGTGGGGTTTTTTGGGGTGAAGGGTTTGGGTTTTTTTGTTTGGTTGATGTTGGTTTTCTCTTTTGAGTTTGTTTGCTTGTTTTGTTTTTATTATAACTATGTCTTGACAGCAACGGTTTGGAAAACCATTGCCTCATTTACAACCATGGAAAACATACGTAGCAAACTGCAGAGTTAAAAACCAGAAAAACCACGTGTGACCTTTTTCCTCTTAAACGCCTATGATCTTTAAGAATTTCCTTTTGTTTCCCATTTCATACTTTGCCCACTGAATGTTCTGTTCCTGTCCTGAATTCATATTTATTTGTTCCTGTTCTTTCTCTGGTCCCACACTATTTTTTGATACCCAAGTTTTTTTCCCTCTGTCACACAGCCCTAGTGCCTGGTTCATCTCTCCATATTTAGAAGGATTTAGCACATCTGTTTCCTTCCCTTCTTCCTTTAGTGGCTGTTGGTCTGGGTGATTTAGCCACTGACTCGTCCCTTAATGTATTTCTTGATTCTATTCTGTTTATACACCAACAAATCCACTTAGGGCTAAAAGAAAAGAAAAAAAAAGGTCTTTAAAAGGAGAAGGTAGACTCCCCTTTGGACAGAATCGCATATTTGTGAAAGCAGATGAAAATCTCAGCTCCATATCAATGTGAAGTTTTCAATTGCCCGGGGCGAGGGGGGAAGAAAAAAGCAGTTGCCCAAGGACCGCAAACTGGCCACCTAAAAACCAGGGGTCACAGTGTAAAATTTGGCATTCACCTTATTTGGAAAATGAATATATTACCTGCAGAGCTGAACTATACCAAAGTGCTTATATTTTGTAAGGAATTTATGCAACTTCTAAAAGGAAGACTAAAAATTCAGACCACCACTACTATTAGACTTCTAAATTAAGCTTATACTTATAAGTCATCATTAGAAACACTGTGTATCTTCATATTTCACCACAGTTAGGAGAAAAATAAAAAAAAAAAACAACTAAACCAGCACTCTGGCTCATACCTAGTTCCTCAAATGTTTTAAATGACAGAATAATCTCGAATGACAGTGAAAAACTACTCACTTCTACCTGAAACCATCTTCCCAACCCAACCACTACCTAAGAGGTTACCTCTATTAAGCAACTTATTTCCTGGACATCAACAGTGATGGGTTCTTCTTTCAATAGTAAAAAAAAAACCAGCAGCTTTGGCTTTAATTTAGCAAACTTTTCTCATTTCAGAGAGATGAGGGGGCTTGCAATATTTATGTACTGCCAGTCAAGCAAGCTTCTATATATCATGAAAAAAAGACTTACTTTTTAAACTCAGCCCTAAAAAATAGGTAGACAATAACAGTACTCAAAAATAGTTTATATTTGACTCTTTTTTCTCAGCTTTTTGAAGGGAAAAGCACTTCTAGTTTCAGTGCTATTAAAAAAATAAAGGCATATCATCTGTTGCATTGGCATTGCAAAGTTTACTGAATTGGTTCAATTCCTTTTTGGTTTACTGTACTGCAAGGTCTGCTATCCCCAAATGAAAGTGAAAAAATACCTTTCCCTACCATTTTTATTTTTAAAAAAGTTGAAAGAAGGCAATAGAAGAAATATTATCAGCAATGTATTAGGAAAAACAAACAAGGTGGACAACAAGTATCCGCCGAAAGGGAAATGCAAGTAGAACACAAGTGGCAGAGAAAACCTAATTTTTATATATAGAACAATAAAGCTGAAATCCTCATCCAAGCATTTGAAAGTACTGCATTGTGTGTTGTCATGTCTGGAACACCAGTGATCAGAATCTGAAACGAACAATGTTAATATCTAGAAGAATCTGTATGAAGTATTCAGGTAAGCAGATTGGTATCTTTAAAATAATATTTTTACCTAAACACTATGATTTGCAATCCTCCCACTATTGTTTGATTGTCACAGAATCCTTAACAACCAAAGGAGCTGTTATGACTTCATTTTTATACATCCATCCAGAGGACCAAAGAACCAGTTTTACTAGTAAAAGACAGCATTCTACACAAGTGAACCCAAACGCAGATACTTTAATCTGCTTTTCACCCTCAACCAATATATCAATCACGTATGATAACAGTTGGCAGGACATGTTCAAGGAAAAAGTAATCCAAGGTCAGCTCATGAAAGAAAGCTTTTACTGGATGATGTTACCAAACCCCCTTTGGCTGCCGATAGCATCGCTGCTGTAAGGAAGCTTAGAAACTTCAAACTCAGCACTGAAGTAATGACTCAAAAACCATGGAATTAGTACAATAAACTTCATTCATACAGTGTAACGAGGCAGACAAATGCACAAATGCATGGTAAAATTGCAGTATTCCAACAGCCCTCTTCTCAAGGACATTTCCAGTACGCTTTACTGGCTCTACAACCCCCATGATGGGTAAAAAGCCCAAGAAATTCACTCAGGAGTGCCGGCCGTTCAAAGCACCAGTCCACCTTTAAACTGGTCTTAACTCGGGAGAGACCTCTGACTAAGGTTGGTAGCCCAATGGTTACACAAAGAAGCACTGGATGTTCTTTCAGCCAGGATCAGGCACCAGTAAGGAAACTATGGCCCCTTACTTAATTTTCTATGGCCAGGGAGTTCATGTTTTCCTCTTCAGTGTTTTTATTGGCCACAATTGTATCGTGTGATAACACAAGGCTCTCCACTGCGTCTGAAACACCTACTCAGCCCCAGCAAGGAAGCTGTACTGTTTGTATTGCATTTTACATTCTTTTTCAATTGCACTTGTATTTAATAACAAGAACAAAAAAATTTACACTTTGTAGCCAATATTTATATTTTCCATTTGCCAGTTCTGACAATTTTTCATACTGAGCAGATACAAAACTGACTTGGCAGACTGTATTTATCAACACTTCATCTACTAAACCATTTCAGCTAGAAAGCCAGCTGCATCGTCAACAGTCCTAAGAAGCATGATTGTAAGTGCATTACGAGAGAAACTCACAAAGAACACACAATCAAAATAAGCAAGACAATATAAGGGATGAGAGGGAATCCCAACAGCTCAACATTTGAAGATTTGTTGTTTGTAATTCCTAAAATGGAAGTTTATCGAGTGCCGAGTACTTTTAAAAAAGCCAACTTCCTTTTTTAAATACTAAACACACTCCCCAAGTTCCCAAAACGTCTTCCACACAACTGCACCAAGGTGGAAATAGAGCACAGTCACCTAAAGTTCTGGTAATTTCTATACTGACTACCAAAAGTAAAATAATCCTCTGCTCATCACTACCAGAAACACAAATTTCACAGAACTACACTTCGGTCTTAAGTGATACCTTCTGTGAAAAACACAATTATATAGGTTGAAATTTCAGGAACAATAGTACAGACAACAAACAAAAATGAAATTACACAATTCTGAAAACAGGAGTAAAATCTTATTTTAATGCTGACATGGGATGGCATGCATGCATAGCAAAATCTTTGAATAGATTTGCTGTGCATTATATTCATTTGTTGTAGATTTAATAATTCATTGTTTATTAACAAAAATTTGTAATCGTATCCTATTTTATTACTGAATCCTTCAACCTTCTTTCTTAACCATCCAAACCTTGGCTCATCATGCTGGGAGGAACCTCCCATCAGTTATACAGTATTTCTCCTGATAATCAAGGAAAAGTGCTCAGAACAATACAGTACAAGTAAAATTTAATACCATTATGTACTTCACTCTTGATGAAGCACCATTCACTCCTGATGCTCCCAACAGAATCACCTCAACAGTCACCACTTCAGAGCTTTCTCTGTCCAGAAGCTGACCCTTCACACCCCAAAAAATCGCATTGCTAAGCTACAGTCCTCAGATCATCACAATTAATGATCACTACCAAAGGTAACATGCCCAATGAAAGCATGGATTAGGTGACGAACAAGGGTATTGAAGTCCTACTGCACCTACCTAAGAAAAAAGGACTGAGCACTGTTGTATTACAAACAAAATGAGAGCAGAAAAGAAAATGAAATATCATGTATGCCATATCTCTTCCTGTAAAGGACAAAACAGGGTGAGAACACAGACATGAAGAACAGGATCACTTACCATTTCCTGAGATGCATACTTCGGATCTTCGGGATCAACTGACCAGTAGCAGTAATCAAAGCTGAAGGCCACAGTCTTTTCTCTTGAGTCCCAAGGGCTATCAAGCCTACTGTCAACCTGATAACGGAAGGAAAGAGACCAAGTCACTTTGAAGCTGACCAAAAAGTAAGCATTTTTAAGCTAACGGGAAGTTTGTCTTGGATCTGTATTGTGGAAAACGAATGGCAAGTAGTTTATCCTCTTTATTTTATTGTCTTTGATGTTCAGAGCGAGGCAGAGACA
Organism: Trogon surrucura; assembly: GCA_020746105.1. Lineage (NCBI taxonomy): Eukaryota > Metazoa > Chordata > Aves > Trogoniformes > Trogonidae > Trogon > Trogon surrucura. The sequence continues at coordinate 12,219,377 of CM036623.1, read as the reverse complement.
TCATGACAGACCTGCTAAAGCATTTTTGCTCAAGAGTTCATTTACTACAGCTAAGTTTCTCCAGACTGTTGACAAAAAACACACTTTAGTTAATCTTCACAACATCTACATACTGTCAGGAAAGCTCTATAACCCTTTTGACATTTCTCTGTCATTCTCCTGTTTCACTGAGAATTGCATCACAAAAATAAGACCCCAGTCAAGAAAAACAAAACCAATTTTCTTACCGCATAGTTGAAAATGCAAGTCTCTTCCCCCATCGCCTCTCTGCTTTGTCACGGTTGCAAGCTAATGCTTCTGTCACTGAAACTGCACACTAAAAACCTAACCTTTACAGGTTAGTAACAATGACAGGGAAGACTTTCTAGCATAGTAGTCAGAAATAGTCACTGAAATCAAAGGAATCACATAGGTCTTTCTGTATAACTTTGCCCAAGTGATTTATGGTAAAACAAATAAGTTTATGAACAAGGAACTACACACTGTTGTTCTACTCATCAAAGAGAGAGAGCAATGAGTCAACCGATACACAAAATTAACACCATCCACATGTAATTTTGACCTAACTGGTAATTGTAACCATGACACCTGCAATAACATAAGCAAAAACAGAGTTTTGTTATAACTTGATACCTAAATAAACCATTTCACTAATGGCCAAAAAAACTAGAGGTGATAGTGCTGTCGGCCAGATTCCTGGACAAAAGGCCCTAAAAGCACTGAACTCTGCCATGAGCTGTGAGTTTTACAGGATAAGTTAATTTACAGACACATCTGACAGATTTGTAGGAAAGAGCGAAGTGAAAGAGGACAGAAATAATTTTACATTCTCTTTGAAGTAAAGAGGTTTCCTGTATTTTTAACCCTGCACAATTCTGAAGTTGTCATGTTGAATTAAGTACAACCAAGGTTTCCTTTAGTCAGAATTAACATCTCTAATGAGTCTACTGATCATCTGCAATAATGACATTTTCAACATGTCGCGATTCAGAGATTTTTATGCAATTATCTTTTCTCAGGTTTTCTGCAGCGATAAGCACAAGATGGCTTAGAGCAACACCTTCCTGCTGCAACATGTACATGTAAAAAAAAAGGGAGGGGAAAGAATACCCTCCACCTGAGGAAAACCAGCCCTTGATCACCGAGGCAACTACCCTTCCAGTGAGAGGAGGGGCCTGCTTTGCACTACAAAACACACCTACCCCACTGTACAACGCAAACCAAATTCATCAAAGGCCATCTAAATTTAGTTTATGTGTAAAGCAAACTCATTCCCTTTACAAAACTCACCAGTTACGAGAACTCAGGAAAGAAAACATCCACAAGTCAGCCCCTCACACCTCCAAATGACCCTTCTTGGCCTGCTACGAGCAGTCCACCCCACCACTGCAGTTTCCTCAAGGTCTCAAGGCAGCCCACGGCTCCTCTTTACATTAACACAATTTAAAACAAAAAAACCCAACCTCTAAGTCTGACAAAGCTCAGCTGGACCCAGTTAGGCAATTACACGACTGAGGCCTCCACCTGTGGAGAGGGAGGGCTCCCTGGCAGGGCAGGAACGCACAGAGGCCCAAACCCTCTCAGCCCTGCAGAAGGGACTAAAAATTTCATGTGTACTCAGCGGATAAGCATCTCTGAGAGTTTTGTTGCAAATATAAAGAACCAGGGGAAGTTATTTCAGAGAGTAGTGAGTTTCAGACTCTGCAAATGAAGCGTTTGAAAAGGAAACATACAGAAAATAAGTGACATGTCACACCCACAAGACCTCCCATACTACTAAAATTTCCCCCTTTTTTTCTTTAAATTGAGCACCTATAGTTAATAGAAAAAAAAAAATATATAAACAGTTCTACTGATTTCATTCAATTTTTGCCACGGCTTCTCTTCAAAACCTAATGTATTATTGCTCTTGAACCAGCAATCTAGAATAACTGGATTGCTTGCAGACATAAAGAAAAAGGAGTCAAGAAACACAAAATGCATCCATCTTCTAGGATCCCCACAGTAATCTCACGGTTCATTTATTTGCCTTCTAGCAGAAACATGTTTGACAACATAAAATTGCTTTGCTCCCATTCTATTAATTTAGTGAAGGGCCTTGGCAGCTTTATGCATTTCAAGAGTCTAAACCAGAGGGCTGGTTCCCGTGCACGCTGGCTCCAAAGCTCTCTTGGAAGACGACAGCTACATTCAGTTTATTCTTGCAGTGCTTGGTCTTTTACCAAGGCCTGAAATGTAGCTGAGCATGTCTTGCTCCATTTCATGCAAGTCACTTGCACTCTGAGTGCAAATATGAGAGGAGGAGAGACAAAAGGAAAGAAATTTTCCAGATGTTACTAACAGTAAGATGAACATAAAATCCTAAAAAATGCGTTAACAGCTTTGAATGATGGTTTGCAGCCAGACTGCAGAAGATTTGAGAAATAAAAAAGACAGAAAACACAACTACATATTACACCTGTCAAAAAAAACAAAAAAAAACCCCCAACCAAAACCCACAAACCAAGCTCAAACCACAACAATTCTATCCCCCACTTTTGCTGCAATTATTTCAGAGCTGTGCTGGTTTAAACTTCTCTCTTAATAGAATGATCCAATAGCCAAGTAAACTTAGAATCAGGATATCAGGACTCTCATATGAGAAAGAGAAGACAACAAAAAGCATACCTTTATATGTCTGACTTTTGCCACTTTGTCATCAACTTCTACAATCACTCTTCCTCCTTCTGCACTCTCTCTGGAAACAGAACATATTAAAAAAATTCATTTAAAATATGAAGACACAGAAAGCTGCATGTGTTTACCAAACTGAACATAAGAGCTATTAAACAGATACTTTTGCTTATAAGACACTCTGTGATGTGCAGTAGCATTTGCAGATCTGCAGCCAGGTATTTCAATAGGTGAGAGGAGAAAAAAGAAGGACTGTGCTGATTTAAACAGTTTCAAAGTGCTTTTCCTAAATACTTCATTAAGATTTTATTTCTAATTAAGAGTTGTTGTTTTAAATTACATTTATAAGCAAGTAAAGTGAAACATTGGCAGACTGGTGGTGCTTTACAGAGTAGGATCCACATCAGAGACTTGTGAGTATCCTCAGGTCACACTGTCTTTTTTTACCACATAATCCAACCTGTTTGCTGTAGTCCCAAAAAAGTACTCTTAAGAAAAATAAAACTGTCCTGAAATGTAAATAGACAAGATTATTCCCCAAGTGCAAAGGACCGTGCATTCATATATACTGTCTAAAATTCCCACTGAACACAGCTATGAGCAACTACTACAACCAACTTCCACTTCCAAAATGAGTCATATATTAAAAATAATGAAAAAAAAGGATGCGGTCAAAGCAAAAAAAACCAACCAAAAAAACAACAACCCAATTTATTTTGGGGCTGACAGCATGACAGTTATTTGAGGATAAGGGTGTTCTTATTTATAGGTGTGTTGATTCATATCCCTCTCAACAGTTATCATGGATTCTTTTTATACATAGCAACACAGAAATGAGGAAGAAGAGGTCAGTAGCCTACATCTCTGACAGAAGAAAAATAAACAAACACTTTGATACTGAGAATGGAAAAAAGATTTTTTTTTATTCTTTATATTTCTTCTGTATTTTGCTTTGCACTCTGATACTGACAAATCTTGTAAGCTGAAACTTCACCAGAAAGTTTTATTTTAATGAAGCCTAATACCTTTGCAAAACTGAGAGAAATAAAATCCGTTTGTTCTTAGTGAAGTTTTGTCACACTTTGTTTAAAATTAAGATGAAAGCCCAGACACTGTCATTTGAGATTAGCTATATATATATATATATCCCCTGATAATATAGCAGCTTAGCATCATCAGGTCAGCTGAAAAGCAGGTAAGATAAAACAAGAGTTAGAAAATTCAATCCCAGTTGACCAGCATTTGTTCATGGCTTTAGATCCATCTTTTTGTAGACTTCCTTACTTGTATACAGAAGTATTTGCTACTCACAAATTACAATCTCTTTTCACTAACAGTCCTAACTCCCAGGCAACACATACCACAATGTGTCCTGCCTCCGGGGTGTCTCCTCTCCAGTTTTCAGTTTTTACCTCATGCCTTTTGTACTAAGACAACACTCAAAACAATGCCTTAGGACACTACAGAAGCAATCACTGTAGCATTTTTGCTTTGCAAACATAAAGACGCTTTAAACACATTTCTGAGCATAGGCAGCACCCGTTTCACGGCCAGAAATAATGCTTTTACCTTGAAGTCTCTGTGCTTCGCATTTCTAATTTTGGAGCATCTGCCTTGAGACAGACACAACTTAGTACTTTCTGTAATACATACTTCTATATGGCACTTCACATAAAATACAAGCATAGCTCCCAGAGGTCCATTCCAACCTAACCCATTCTACAATTCTATGATAAACTCTCCCCTTGCTCTGGTTGCAGACCGATAGCACCCGAACTTTTATCTTAACTGCAAGCTGTTGCCACAAGAGGCAACTTCTCTTTGCTGCTCCAACCTCCCACATGTGTTCCCACTTCATTTCTTGAATCTGATCTAGCAATTACACACCCACACAATGACTCAGATCAGCTGTGATCAGAAAACAAACACACTAGAATAAATAATCAAGGTGCCACAGAACCAGCAAGGTCCTTCAGAGCACTGAGCACAACAATCACACGGTTATTAAAGCCAAAGCAATAGAAAGGGCAGGAACAGGCAGTGGTGGAAATAGAGAACCCTCCCTTCTGCAGAAATAACAATCACAGAGCATTGGGCTCAAAAAACACGGACCTGCACACATCCCCAGCTCTACAACCTGTTTATCACACTTCATTTAGGTACAAACCAGAGAACTTTGGGAAAGGGCACATTTAATGTCCCAAGCCCGTGAGGCACAGCAGATGCACAGCTGATCTAGATGTTCTGACCTTAACTCCAGGTTGCAAACACTACAAAAGCTCTCTCACCAAAACATGTTTGTCCATACAATCTTACACACATGTGCACCACAGTTTGTATTGGAACAATGAAACAATCCTTCATCCTTAGGAAGGGGTATGAAAGCTGTATTCCTTATACCAATAAAATCAGCTCCAAAACACACTTCTCTAGTAATGCATTTGACTTCCGCTGCTCAGAAGCCACAGTGTTCCTAACATTAATTTCCCCGTCCTCCCTCCTTCCCCATTTCTTGAAAAATTCCTATTATGTTTGGGAAGTGTTTCTTGAGAAATTCCTACTATGTTTGGGAAGTGTTTCTCTTCTACATTACTCTGCATGAAAACAAGCTACCTGCACAAAGAAAGAGCTGTAGAAGAACCATTTAATAGTGTGTGTCCCAGGAAAGACACGGATCTTCTCAGACACAGGAAGTTTTAGAGAAACGTAGACCCAGCAACAGAGCAGTCACACAAAAAAAGGAATGAAGTGACAAGCCTGTAACAGGCTACAAGAGACCTGACAGAAGCGAAGCTGCTGTGGCAGTCCAAAAAACCAGGGAAAGCCCAAAGGAAATCTCCTCATGATGTTTGCTGTTCCTATGATAATTTCTGCAGCCAACATGAAAAGCTCATATAGCCCAAGAGGGATAACAGACACTCTGCAAGACACAGAAGAACACGCCAGTGGAAAAAAATCACAGGATCAAGACCCCTGAGGGTCCTTTCCATGGCTTGGTGGATCTTACCATGATGAAGTCAGACACAGAAATCAGAAAGACAAGGAGGTATAACAGAGCTGGAGGAAGCGGTGGATGGAAAGAAAAGGGGTAGCTGTTTCTTTTAGACTATAGAATCATAGAATTATAGAATATTGTATATGCAATAAAGCAAAAACACTGGAGTTGTCAGCAGTAGTCTTATATAACAAAACAGCTTCTACGAAGACAGACCACCAAAGTAATCAAACATACCGAAGCCAATATATACACAGAAATCTTAAATAATTTTTGAAAGAATTTAATATGTCTACTCATATAAACCTTGAAAATAACCCTGCAATGTCACTGTTGCATGTTCTTAGGCTTTCCTACCAGTTCCCATCACTCAAGTTAACTTTAAGTCCAGTCTCAACCTGTACTGAGACAGAGGACTTCAACAGTAGTACTGCAACAGTATCAGTCCCTCCCCTCTTGCAGAGATTTTTTGCTGATCTGGGAAACCATGTAGGTTCAGGGGTTTTCGAACAATTCCCTTTATATTTTTTCTACACTAGAAAAAGTAGCTTTCTGTGGCTTACTGTGCCTGCAAACACAATCAGAAGCACACCTGCAGTGAGCATAGCAGAATGCGTGGCAGCAGTCACTGCTGCTGTCCCCAGGACTCTGTCACTTGACAGGATGTGATCCATAATTATGATAGCCTACAAGTAAGGTACAACATTTACCAAACTACCTCCTCATACCTGGGACACTTTGTGCCATCTAATGGCACACCTATGCAATCACCATGCCAGCAGCTGGAGTATACTCTAACCCAAGGTTCTTCTGCATCATAAAGTGTAAAGGTTTTATGGGGAAAAAATCATGTAGTCAGATTCATCTTTTCCTTTCCATTAACAGTATATTGTACAACATCTCTGCCTCTTCTTTACTGGTGTCCTTGGCAGAAATATCTTTGAGAAGCTGCCATCTCAGCCACGGAAACAAGGAAACAAACGATGCAGGGTGTATTTTCGAAGTTTTGCTGATCTTCGGAGAACACTGTCCCAGACAAAATGGGTTGAGGATACATCAGTTGAGAGACCAAAGGTGCAATGAGAAGAGCACTGAGTGTCTGTGCTGCTCCATCAGAAATTGTAGAGAAGAATGTAAAAGCTCTCAGCTATTAGTTTCCACACTCTACTGACAAGGACCTGCAACCACAACTTTCCCAAACACAGCATCCCTCCGCAATGCCAGTATAATCTGTATCCTTATCCCTAGCTGCTGTAACCTGTGAAAGTCGAGCTGCTAATAGTACAAAACATCTTCACTTTGGCCAATGCAGGATTTTTTTTATTTAAAAAAAAACCCCAGCTATCAACAATTGAGTAGATTTACCGAAAGTTTGTTTTCAATGTTTCTCCTTATTTAGTACTACCCAATACCACTTTGGATTTTTCTCTTTAAGCCATAATTGGTTTATTGTGTCTTACAAATAGGAGTGCATACCCAGTCAGCAATCCTCCTACCAAATTCAGAACAGATGTTTATAAATAATTTAAAAATCTATACCGAAGCCAAGTACACAGAGTTCACCAAGACAGCACGCTGCTATTCTAGACATGCTGCTCAAATTATCTTTCAAGGCTGTTCCCAGATGCATAAAGCTTTCATTGGCTTTGATAACAGCTAACATAATCTAAGAGTCAAAAATCACTGTTCCTAGCGATCACCATCATCCTTGCGTGATTTCCCCCTATTATTCTTTGCAAATATTATATCGCAATAAAAGCAAGAATATTCAGTGCAGAGATAAATATGAAGCATTGTCAGTGCTCTTTTCAGATATAGACCTGCTCAAACTGATGAAGCCTTTACATAATCTTACCAGACTTTTGAAAAATATATATTCAGGAGCTAGGAGACAAAGCACAGGATGGCCTCCTCCAGTCACTCTGCAACCCTGCCCATGCGATGGCACTGTACAAGAAGAGTGTCTGCACCACCTCTGAAGTCTTGTAGTGCTAGAACAAGAGGGTCAGGCACCTTCCTTGAGCAGTCCAAGTCAGAAATACTCCTGATGATCCATCAGGGCTTTGAACAGCTGTGTAGTACTGATGCTTTCTCTTTCATGCAGAGACATTGAGGGGAGGAGGAGAGAGGAGTGGAAGAAGTCTTTTCATCTGGCATACCACCGGGAGAATGAACTAAGGAGCATTTAAACCAATAGTTTAGTCAGCCCAGTTTCATCCACCCTTAATTTCCCAGCTGTTTATTTAGTAGTAAGATAGAATAATTCACAGACTTTTACATCAAAGAAATTCTGTGCAAATGCCATGATTTTCATGCAAACCAGGATTTGGATACAGTGGACAGTTTTTATATCACTAGGACAGAAATTCAACCTGTGATCATAGATTAAATAAATGAATGACTGGAACGCTAAAATGCTGCAATGCACTGTCTCATCCTTCTTGCTTAGGTACCTCTTCCATTGTATCAAAAGCAGCTACTAGAGTAAACCCTTACATTCAAAAAACGGAACTGCAGAACTCCATTTTTTTTTGTTTTAAATTTAAGCTATGGACATGAAGATGGCAGGACTATTTTAGAATTGTGCTGCTTTTCAAAGCTCACATTAAGCACTGGAGTAAAGAAAAGGAAACTTGGGAAAGCCTACCCAAAATTTGCAAAAATGTTGTTGTGCCTCATTTTTCTTTGTTGCCTACCAAAAATGTGATCTTTGCTCCAAAACATTCTGACACTCATCAAGTATTCTCAGGAAAAGTATTCTATGACAATGCACGGGCACAGTAACATCAGCAGAAGCATCATCTTCCATGGAATGTGGGGTGGTGGCCACTCAGGACATGCAGAGTCTCGCCCTTTTAAAGAGCTAGAAAGTCTGCCCTTTACGAAAGCTAGAAAACTTGTTTCATGCAGCTGCAAGAAGAATATATCTCGGAAATGGTTGTTAGAAAAACTGTGGGCACCCAGACAGAGGCCCCACGTAAGCATGTGGGTGTTCAGGCCTCGGGCTGCAGAGAATGCCGGAGCCTGGCACTGGCCATGGAGGGTAGTGGAAGTGACACTTGTGTCCGATGTGACCAGGTGAGCGATCTGCTCAGCCTGGTGGTTGAACTGAAGGAGGAGGTAGAAAGGCTGAGGAGCATTAGGGAGTCGGAGAGAGAGACAGATCGGTGGAGTCACGTCCTGAATGGCGAGCAGCAAGCTCTGCAAAGAGCTGAATATCCCCCCACCTCTGGCCATCAGGCAAAAGGGGGGGACCTAAAGGATAGGGAAGAGTGGAAGCAGGTGCCTGCCAGGAGAGGAAAGAAAATCCCTGCCCGGCCTCCCTCACCTGCCCGGTTGCCCCTGCAAAACAGGTATGGGGCTCTAGACAATGAGAGCCAGGCAAAGGAAGAGTCAGTGGAGGGTTCACCCATAGGGCTGTCTAGGGTGAGTAACTCGGATACACGCATTAGGACTTCTTCATCTAAGAAAAAAAGGAGGGTAATCGTCATTGGAGACTCCCTCCTGAGGGGAACAGAGGGCCCTGTCTGCCGCCCTGATCCGACCCACAGGGAAGTCTGCTGCCTCCCTGGGGCCCGAGTTAAGGATGTTAGCAAGAAACTTCCTGGTCTGGTCAAACCCACAGACTATTACCCGCTTTTGGTTATGCAGATCGGTAATGATGAGATAGTAGAGAGACGGCCAGAAGCAATCAAAAGGGACTTTAGGGCACTGGGGCGGATGCTAGAAGGATCAGGCGCACAGGTTGTGTTTGCCTCTATTCCTTCAATTATGAGGGAAAATAGTGGAAGGTTTGACAAAGTGCAGCAGATTAATACTTGGCTAAAGGGGTGGTGTCAGCGGTCTAGCTTTGGATTTTTTAACCATGGGGAGATCTACAGGGCACCTGATCTACTGAAACAAGCTGGGGTTCAAATGACACAAAGGGAAAAAAGGATCCTTGGTCATGAGCTGGCGGGACTCATAGAGCGTTCTTTAAACTAGATATGAAGGGGGATGGGGTTATAGCTGGGATTGCAGCGGGGCAGTGCTCTAGAAATTATGAGGACCGGGTGGCCTCCCATCCCCCTAGGGTGAGATCAGTGTGCTCAGCTTGCTCCCTGAAATGCTTATACACCAATGCAAGCAGCATGGGGAATAAGCAGGAGGAGCTAGAAACCTGGGTTCGGGCAGGAGATTATGATCTGGTGGCAATCACAGAGACATGGTGGGACAGCTCACATGACTGGAATGTGGTCATGGGTGGCTATGTCCTTTTCAGGAAAGACAGGCCAGCCAGGCGAGGTGGTGGAGTCGCTCTTTACGTGAAAGAGCAACTACAATGTCTTGAACACCATCCAGGCATGGATGAGGAGCAAGTTGAGAGTGTATGGGTTAGAATTAAGGGGCAGGCTGGCAGGAGAGATACTGTTGTGGGTGTCTATTACAGGCCACCAGATCAGGGTGAGGAAGTTGATGAGGCCTTCTACAGGCAGCTAGGAGCGGTCTCACAATCACAGGCCCTGGTTGTCGTGGGGGATTTTAACTTCCCTGATATTTGCTGGAAGGACAACTCAGCCAGTCAGCCACAGTCCAGGAGGTTCCTCCAGTGCATCGATGATAATTTTCTGATGCAAATGGTGGAGGAGCCGACTAGGAGAGGAGCACTGCTGGACCTCATCCTCGCTAACAAGGAGGATCTGGTTGAAGCAGTAAAGGTTGAGGGCTGCCTTGGCTGCAGTGACCATGAAATGGTGGAGTTCAGGATCTCATGTAGCAGAAACAAAATAGCAAGCAGAATTGCAACCCTGGACTTTGCCAAGGCAAACTTTGGATTTTTCAAGCAATTACTCAAGAAAATCCCATGGGCAAGGCTGTTTGAAGGTAAAGGGGCCCAAGATAGTTGGTTAGCGTTCAGGGACTGCTTCTACCGTGCTCAAGATCAGAGCATCCCGACACGTAGGAAGTCAAGGAAGGGAGCCAGGAGACCTGCGTGGCTAAACAGGGATCTGCTGGGTAAGCTCAAGGGCAAGAGGAGAATTTACAGATCTTGGAAGGCAGGGCTGGCCACTTGGGAAGAATATAAGGCTGTTGTCCAAGGATGTAGGGAGGCAACTAGGAAAGCAAAGGCCTCCCTTGAATTGAACCTGGCGAGAGGGATCAAGGACAACAGGAAGAGCTTTTTCAAATACGTGGCAGATAAAACTAACACCAGAGGCAATGTAGGCCCACTGATGAATGAGGTGGGTGCCTTGGTGACAGATGATACAGAGAAGGCAGAGTTACTGAATGCCTTCTTTGCCTCTGTCTACTCTGCCGGAAGCTGTCCTGAGGAGCCCCGTTCCCCTGAGGCCCCACAGGAAGTCAGGGCAGTGGAGGAGTTTGCTTTAGTCGATGAGGACGGGGTTAGGGACCAATTAAGCAATCTGGACATCCATAAATCCATGGGTCCAGATGGGATGCATCCACGGGTGCTGAGGGAGCTGGCTGATGTCATTGCTAGACCACTCTCCATCATCTTTGCCAAGTCTTGGGAGATGGGAGAGGTGCCTGAGGACTGGAGGGAAGCAAATGTCACTCCAGTCTTCAAAAAGGGCAAGAAGGAGGACCCGGGTAACTATAGACCGGTCAGCCTCACCACCATCCCTGGGAAAGTGATGGAACGACTTATCCTTGGTGCCATCTCAAGGCATATCAGGGATAAGAGGGTCATTAGAGACAGTCAACATGGCTTCACCAAAGGGAAGTCGTGCTTGACTAACCTCATAGCCTTTTATGAGGATATAACAAGGTGGATAGATGATGGCAGAGCAGTGGATGTGGTCTACCTTGACTTCAGTAAAGCATTTGACACAGTCTCCCACAGCATCCTTGCTGCTAAACTGCAGAAGTGTGGTCTAGACTCTCGGGTAGTGAGGTGGACTGTGAACTGCCTAAGGGGAAGAAGACAAAGAGTTGTGGTCAATGGGGCAGAGTCTGGTTGGAGACCTGTATCCAGTGGAGTCCCTCAAGGGTTGGTACTGGGACCAGTATTATTCAATATATTCATCGATGACTTGGATGAGGGACTAGAGAGTACTATCAGCAAGTTTGCTGATGACACCAAGCTGGGAGGAGTGGCTGACACACCAGAAGGCTGTGCTGCCATCCAGCGAGACCTGGACAGGCTGGAGGGTTGGGCGGGGAAAAATTTAATGAAATACAACAAGGGTAAATGTAGGGTCTTGCATCTGGGTAGGAACAACCCCAGGTTCCAGTATAAGTTGGGGAATGACTTATTAGAGAGCAGTGTAGGGGAAAGGGACCTGGGAGTCTTGGTGGACAGCAGGATGACCATGAGCCAGCACTGTGCCCTTGTGGCCAGGAAGGCCAATGGCATCCTGGGGTGTATTAGAAGGGGGGTGGTTAGTAGGTCGAGAGAGGTTCTCCTTCCCCTCTACTCTGCCCTGGTGAGACCCCATCTGGAATACTGTGTCCAGTTCTGGGCCCCTCAGTTCAAGAAAGACAGGGAAGTGCTGGAGAGAGTCCAGCACAGGGCAACTAGGATGATTAAGGGAGTGGAGCATCTCCCTTATGAGAAAAGACTGAGGGAGCTGGGGCTCTTTAGTTTGGAGAAGAGGAGGCTGAGGGGTGACCTCATTAATGTTTACAAATATATCAAGGGGGAGTGTCACAAGGATGGAGCCAGGCTCTTCTCGGTGACAACCAGTGATAGGACAAGGGGTAATGGGCTGAAACTGGAACATAAGAGGTTCCGCTTAAACTCGAGAAGAAACTTCTTCTCAGTGAGGGTGACGGAGCCCTGGAACAGGCTGCCCAGAGAGGTTGTGGAGTCTCCTTCTCTGGAGGCATTCAAGACCTGCCTGGACACGTTCCTGTGTAGCATGGTCTAGGCATTCCTGCTCTGGCAGGGGGATTGGACTTGATGATCTTTCGAGGTCCCTTCCAATCCCTAACATTCTATGATTCTATGATTCTATGAAAGGTTGCTGATGCAGCACCCTTATAAAAACACAGATGTGGCTTATGAAAACCACCTGCTAATGCCAAGTACAAAGAGAAGAGAGCAGCCACCTCAATGACAGTTTACACGAAACTTTAAATAATAGACTAGACAAAGGAAAATAACTGATTTAAGAAAGAGAGGAAAAGATGTCAAGATAACCTTAACAATAGGCCAGGTTACAAAACAGGATACACAAATGTTAAAACCTATTTGTTGGGGAGAGGGACCTCCTTTATAAGTACAAAATTAGAATCTCAAGTTTTCTTTCAAAAATCCCAGCTCTTCTATGAAAAAGAAGCTTGAAATCATGAGCAATGCATAACCAATGCAGTTTGTACAGATTTTCAGACAACTCTTGGAAGCCTGAGACAACTCTTTCCCACCACCAGGTACAAACCCCAAACCCAACAGCTTTTGGGACAGAATTCAGCTACCACTACCTGAAAAAAAAAGGGACTGCCGTGTAACAGAGGAACACACAGGAACAACACTCACTCAACTAGCACAGCAGATAAAAGCCTGACATTTCTCTAGGTTCGAGAAGATGACGGTACAAAGGTAGCAAGGAATACATATACTAAAATAAATGATTGAGAAGGGAAAGGAGACAATATCAGGGTAGAAGACAGATACTTCACTATACTGTGTTCAATGGCTTGCCTCAATCTAAACCTCGGAATAACACGAGATGTATGTAACAGTCCTAAGCAAGCTAAAAGGTCTTTTCTGCTCTTGCCTGTCACCCGTTTTTTCCTATATTTATACCTTTTCAGAGAGACATTCTGGTCCCTTTGAAATCAAAGACAATTTTCTCATTTTCTTCAAAGAAAGTAGTATTTTGTTTTGTATTTGAAAATTACATCCCTATGGAACATATGCTGAATACCTACAAAACAAAATTATACTACATCCATTTTTCAGACAGTCTTTTACTATCATCTATTTCTTGCATTAACAGAAAATATATACAAGTTTCTAAGGAAGTTATTTCCAATTACATTCAATAAAGCAGTTAATGGAGATGACTGCAATATTCCATTAACATAGAGTTAATTTATCCAACGTGCACTTGGGTCACTGAGCAAAGTTTAAGTCATCTCAAGAAAAGTACCAAAAGGAAGAAAAAAAACCCCTCACATCTACCTTTAGAAATATAAAGGAGAAGAAATGTTCTCTCCTTGCAAATACTGTGGGGTTGGGTTTTTTTTTAAGAAAGTTAAAACACAAACACTTTTTAAATGCTATCCAAAAAGCACAGAAAAGCTAACTTAAGCAGAAGTTGAAGTTGTAAACAAAAATAAACTGTACGAATACTAATAACACCAATATCTTGTGTCATTATACACTTGCACCAAATACATTTGAAGCAGTGTATCACACCTTCAATACAACTGGAAAAGCTTTCGAAATGTTAACCTAAATGTCTGTGACTATCTTTCCTCAGAATACATTTTTCTTACCAGTGGCATTATGAAGTTTTAAGCCACAGATACAACCACCTGAACAGAGTTTGTTCAAAGAGCATTTAAGAAGGACAGCAGTGAGCAACCAGTGAAGAATGAGCATTTTTTAAAGGAATATGCTTGAATAATTTGTTTTGGTGGGGATAAGAGGAAGAGCAACAATAACCTCCAATCTGCTGCTGCTCTAATTTTATTTTGATACGACATTTAACATCTGTTACATATAAGATTCAGGGAATGTTTTCTACACAACTTCCTACAAGTTATCGCTCTTGTCAGCAGTAGGCCATATTGCTGTATCTAAATTTTTGTGGTTATACATGAGCATGTAAAATAGCTAATAGCACAGTCTAAAACAGCAACAAGTGCTTATGAAATAATCCTTCTTTTTACTCACCACAAAGAACAACAGAGATGGACCACATCAGAGAGACAAGTTAACAAAGCTCACCCTGCAGCAGATTAATAAAGGCCTACCCAGTAAAAACCAGTAGTGATTCACATTGCATCATTTCCAGAATGATTTTTAAAGTAATGCTATTTTTCCACATAGATTTCCTTTTGAACAGAAACGGATTTTAAATATTCACATCAAAATGGAGCAATTAGCTGAGCTCCTCTCCCACCCATTCACTGCAGTGATGCCCAAGGTGCTACTCAGGCCAGCCTGGCACGCCGAGCATGTTGCCGGAAACTCTGAGAGAGAAACTTTCCCTAAAATTCCCTCCCAGCTTTGGGCTTGCTCACACCTGTGACCTGAGTTCTTAGGACCTCAAACTTATCGCCTCCACCCCTATCCCATGGTCAAGCCTGTTTACCTGCTGCATCCCAGGAAGGCAATGAGAATGCTACCGAAAGCAACTATGCCACACCAAGCAGCAGTAACGAGAAAAACAACTGCTCTGACTCTGACACCTGCACAGCTGGAAGTGAGGTTCAGCTTTGCCACTTGGGACTACCCAGACACTTCTTGGGACTACCCAGACACTTCTTTGAAGGTCTCATTTCCCAAAGCGTAGAGGACAAGCTCAGGAACTCCCGAGGAGATGGGGAAATAAACAGCTGGCCAGGAGACTTCAAGTTGCAACTTAGAAAAAAAGGCAAAGCAGAAAAAGGCAAAGGGCAGCTTTCAGGTTAATTAGTCTGTTTTACAACTCTTACGGGACACATGTCTACGAGGTTCTTAGAGGTTGGGAGAGTTCATCTATAAGACACCCTATCAAATCAGAGCTCCTTGCCAGTCTCTCCTTTTCCAGGCCACAGAAGCAGCTGAAGAGTGGAAAAGGTATTTTCACGAGCAGAGTATGTCTTCTGTTTTGCCAGGTCCTGCACAAATAGCTCCCAAACTTCAGGATCCAGCGAAGTACTTTAAACTCAAGAAGTGTCACAGGGGAACTTGCATGCCCTAATGTCAAGTCTTTAACTAACACCTCTGTAATTTTACAATTCATCTAAACAAACTTGCTATGAATTGTTTTATCCAGGCCTCAGTCCACAATCCATCAAGGACTGCAATGTCTTCTAGTCACTGGTGCATGCTAAAAGGAGAACTCTACAGTAATATAGGAGGCTTTCTATCGTGGTGTAGAGCTCTGTTTTTCAAAACCCTTCTTTCCCATCTTCAAGACTGCTTATGTAGCCCCTCTCAAACCGCACAGGGACCAGGGAACGTGTCCTGGCGATACACAAGCCAACTGAGACCAGCTGGACGCAGAGCAGAAGATGCAGTGGAAGTGGATCATGGACAAAAAGGCATGAAGGCAGCTGTGGTCCATCCTGGTCCCTGAGGGCTTCTTGCACAAAAACACAGCCCTCCCTTCCTCCTCTCATCGAACGCAAGGCTGATGTCCACAACAGGAGCGATCAGCAGCTACAACTAGGTACAAGAATTGTGATGGGATACCACAGGGACAAACATTTTTTAAACTAGCAGCACATAAAAGCTAGCACTGGTTTCTGGTGGCCTACATAAACACGCTGCAGGTGTTTCTGTAGCATACAAACACCCAGCACAGCTTTAAGAGAGCTACCTGGGCACAAGGAGAGCCCTAGACAGAGTGCTGAAATACTTGAAGGGTAATGTACCCTCTTTCTCAGCCAGTTGCACTATTTCCAGGTGTGGAGGGGGCAGCTCTGCTGTCACTGCACCACGCTGCAGACCGTGATGCTGGCCTGAAATCGAGAAAGAAACAACATTCCTAGTTCCCATAGTTACGTGCTAGCATAGTGTTTCCATCAACAGCTTCTGACTGACAGCCAAAACTTAACATCACACTTTCCTTACAAAAGCCTAATACCTAATAGGCCAAGCATTAAGATGTCCGGAAATAAACCACAAAGGGCATTCACCAGTTCCCAGCTTCTATTTAATACCTGATAATCACCTATCGCTATAGTCAATTTATAGCGCCCGTTCAAGCTTCTGTATTTCATTCCAAGGGGGGGAAATGTATTTATGCACAACTAGTATCCACGTAACCACAAAGCAACAAATCTTCTTTAGTCTGTAGAATAGTAAACATGTAAGAAAGACTTTTTTAAAGCAATGTCACTCCAGGGAATAGATTTGAGGGAATTTACTCCCAGGACAACATTTTGGTGATAAAGAAATCATTTAGTCTGTTACAGAATGACTGATGGCATTGTGAAGAACATTGGGTGCAAGCTATTTAAAGTTTAGGCAAAGGAAAAACTTGTGCATTCTGTATAAGCATACTTGATTTATAACTATGAGGGATTATTTGTGCATAGGAGCTCTCTGTCAAAGAATGCATTGTGATGAGTGCTCTACAGGCACAGAACAAAAAGACCACTCTTTGCCTTACGCTAAATAACAAGCTGGAGATGTGATCAACGTGGTTTATAAAAAAATCAAAAAACTTAAACAGAAAGCAGGATTTTATGAATTCCCATATTAAGACCTTGTGACACCTGAATATTCTGTAAATTTTAAGATGTAAAACTAGCTTTCATCTGCCATTGTAAATTAAATAGAAAGAAGCAATAAGCATGTAAAATTTGTATTACAGTCTAGAACTCACCCTGTAGTTCAGGCCTTTGCCTGAAGCTTTTCAATTTTTGGGACTCTTAAAAAGCCAGTTTTAATATTTTTGGCTTAAACTGCAGTTGTATACATCACACCACTTCAGTTGTACTGATTTTTTTCTGCAGGAAGCTTTTCTTTTTAAAGTTCCTAAGAGATCCTAGGAGCTCCGGCAACATTGCCTGTTAGAGGCAATCACAGTGTGTGGGTACAGAGAGGGTGAGAGGTTTGTGTGATCACCACGTGGAAATGGTCTACAAGGTGGGAATATAAAGAGCAGGCATTTATCCCCACTGAGAGCTTTCATCCCTTCAATGTCTACAAGGTTTAAGTCTCCATATATTTGTTATCTGCCTCGAAGTCATTACATTTGGACAATTTTGGTCAAGGCTAGAAAGCGTGTTCTCACATCAGAGTCTTTTCAGAGAATATCCAATCGCCTCCCCTTCCCATTTATAAAATCCAAAATTCCGTCTTGAAATGCTTTTGCTGACCTCAGCTGTGACAACACAGTGCAATAACAAACAGCTCATGGCCTTTGGGGTCAAATACCACCAGACTGGTCTCTGCCTCCCCCTCCCATGTTCCCCTGCCACAGGTTGAGGGAGGTGGAATTACTTAACCATCTCTGCCTGCACTACCCTCTGTGTTTCCACTCTCACCATTGTACAAACATTTCTGTTTCAGCACCAGATTAGCTTCTCGCACGTCCACCTTTCTGACCCTACCCTCCTCTCCAAACTACATTTCCTCCCAAACAGCTGGCCCACACTGACTGCATCAAAGGTTTTCCTGTTCATCACACCTTATCTGTACTATTTAATGCTATAATGATATTTCCACTGTTATG
Organism: Trogon surrucura; assembly: GCA_020746105.1. Lineage (NCBI taxonomy): Eukaryota > Metazoa > Chordata > Aves > Trogoniformes > Trogonidae > Trogon > Trogon surrucura. Next base: position 12,201,368 of record CM036623.1, on the reverse strand, counting down.
CACTGTTTAATGCTGCCCACTTGGGGGAAAAAAAACCCCAAACATTAAGACAGATGTGGTGCAAAGTTCCTCACCAAGGAGGATCTGCTGAGAGGGAAGCTTACACCAGTTCAGGTCTTTGGCCTCTCTTCCCCAACTGCTAAGAAACACTCAACTTCTGTCTGCAGGAGACCCTACTAAGTCCACTACAGAACTGCAAATAGGCAGCCAAGTGCTGGTGTGGGAGAAACAAATATGTCATTGACAGTGCAACAAAATACATCACAAAGTTGGACTTTTAAATACTTTCAATCTCCAGTGAATTCTGCAAGACTGAACAAAAGGGTCCTATTGGTCTGGATAGCCTAGTATAATTACCAAATTGTCATTTAATCTTAATGCTTAACATTATGCGAGAGCATAATGGCAATTTATGTAACCAGTAAATGCTAAGAATGACTAACAACTGGAAGAAAATAAAAATCATATAACATCTGCAACACTAAAGCAACACTAAGCAATGAAAGGTTAAACTTAGCTTACTTCAGTGCTGCAGCTCTTCTTACAATATGCCAGTTCCATTCATAGCTGTACAACAAATCTATTTATATTACCCAAACACACTTTCGAATGAAAGTATGGATAGAGTACTTTTAAAATCAGTTAGCTTTGAGTTAAAAGTAAAATATATTGAAAACTTATAACTTACTTTCCACCTTTGCTATTAAGACTAGCAGATTTGTTTTGGCTTATTTTGTGGGGGTTTGTCATTATTTTATACCACTCTCTGGCATTATTTTATATTATTATATAATTTTATATTATTATATAATTTTATATTATTTTATACCACTCTCTGGGACCTTTTTTTTTGGAAAAAAAAATAATTAAAAATCCACATACAATTTAAGAGTCCAAAATACATAGTGTATTGCCAGCTAAACGACTAGGCTGGTTTTCTGTCAGGACAACTCTTCAAGACTCATTTTCTCTGCTACAGAAGTTATTTATTACCGAAGTCAATGCACTCAGAAGACAACAGGAGGGACTCAGGCTAAAAAGAAAGGCAGCATCAAATCAAAGACCGGCCCTCAGAGCTCGTACCACCTCTCGAACCATTTCTGCCTGAAGCGCTACAGTATTGCTCTGATAGGAGGAGCAAATTAGCAGCCCCCGAAATTTTGGTTGCTCGCTTTCCCCTCTTTCTCGTCCTCCCCCGATTTCCAAAGTCCGCAAGGTTTTAATGCGCTACGATATCCAGACAACACGAGAGCACGGGGCGGCGGCATCTTCTTGTTTGTGGGACCTGTCTTCGGGCCGTATCCTTTAGCTTTCGGGATTTCCCTCGGAGCCGAGCGAGCCCGCAAGGGAGGGAGCGGAGCCGCAGCGGGAATATCCAGCCCTGCCTCCCGCTGGAAAAAACAGCAACAACAGACGGGGAAGGTCCCCTGACACCGGGTGACAACCGCCCTGCCTCGGGGGAAGCTCAGGAAGGGGGGAACCAGCCTAACAGCTCCGACGGACGCCTTTCCCGACCAAACTTTCCACGCTCTTCCATGGGACGGAGGGAAGAGTCTCTCCGTCCCCGCTAAAGCCACCTCGCCCCCGATGACGGCACCGCCGGCGCCCCACCGCCCCTCGACCGCAACACCTCCCCGGCCTCCCTCCCTCCCCGCAAAAAAAAGTGCCTCCGACGCACCTTTTGCTCAGAGGCCGGACCCGCACGGCCACCTTGACGTTGGCCATGGCTCGGCTTCACGCCCGGCAGCCGCCGCCAGAGTCCCGACTCCGCATCACGGCCCCGGCTCCGCCGCGGCGGCAGCGCCCGGGGAAGGGAGGGGAGGAGCGGGGCCGCCGCGAAAGGGAGGGGAATGGGAGGAGGGATGGGGGGGACAGGGAGGGCCTGGCCTCGAGGGGAGGAGAAGGGAAGAGAGGGCCCGACCCGGCCAAGGCAAACCCGGCGGGAGGGGAAGCGAAAAGGAAACCTCGCGGGCGGGGAGGAGCCGCTTCGGGAAGGCTGTTCCCCCCGGCAGCCCGTCCAGCACCCAAACCGTTCTCTTGTAGTTTTTTTTTTTTTCCTGTTTGTTTGGGGGTTTGTTACGGGTTTTTTTTTTCTTCACTCTTGAAACCACCTCTTCTCCCGGCAGCACCACCGAATTGTCACTCGCAGCAGCAGAACAACCCAGGTTTGGCTCCACAGAGTTTAACGACGGGGCCGATGAGGCGGGTGCTGCCGCCAAGGAGCTCGCTGGGGACTGCCCCAGAGAAACCAGCTTATACAGAACTGCCCATCTCACCCTGAGGCCGCCCCATCACATTTCTTTCCCTAGTTACAACCAGAAAAACAGCGCTGTTCAAAGCGCAAAGTGTTCCACGTTTCATTAATTTGACAGTAATTTCAGGGAAGTAAGTATCCTTCGCGTACCAGCGCTGAAGAAAACCTCTCAAGTGTTTTGAAGTCCTTTGAAAACCTCGAATCTTTATGTGAGTTGTATTCGTGGTGCACAATAAACAATTTTGAAACTTCCGAAGAGCTACTGCTGAAATCCGTGTCACACAGTTGCATTGATAAAGGGTTTGCACTTAAGAGTAATATCAAAAAAACCAGTTCTCCTCATGAGACAATTTGCCTTAAACTCCAGAAACATTAATTCTAAACAGAAAAGATACCACAAACCAGAAACTTTCCAGGGTGAAGTATGGGATAGATTCTTTGGATCCAACAGTTTTGATGACCCACATCAGAAATGTGAATACTTCAATAGATTTAACCCTTTTAAGCTTACTAAAGAATGAATTGGTACGTCAATAGCAAACGGCATTAGCTGAACTCTACCATTTCCAAGGTCAACTTTCCAATAATGGATATAATAAAAAAAAGAAAATACGCTCAACTTTCTGGGATATGGCAAACCCACCGATTTGTCACATCAAGGAATGATGATGAACAAACTAACGAGAAATATTTTCATCCCACTTTTGGAAGCATTAAATTACAGCAGCTTTAATTTGCCTGACCTACATCATCACTGTGAGACAATGAGAGGTTAGGCCTGTGATAGGTGCACAGGATCACCAAATCATAGAATTACAGAAGTCTGGATTACATTTCTTAGAATGTGCAAAGCATTTTCAGTAAAAACGCCAGCTCCTCTGAAATTGCATGAAAAAACCTTCATTTCCATATCTGAAACAACAGGGACATGGGACTCTGGACTCAAACCCTGCAATGACATACAGCAAGTGTTCACACAAGGATGCCATTTGATATTCTCAGAACCCATCTACTGATATTCTGCCTGACTTAATCCAAATTGTTTCTATTATCTCAATTTTTCTCAAGAGCAGCTACACCTATATAGCACGCTAGAGAATTGTTAAGCTATGTGCCTTGTCATCACACCCAGCAGAATGATGCAGTCTATGAAGATTAAAATGGGACTCTCAAAAAAATTCAAATATAGAGTAGACCAATTACAAGGCAGAGTGTGCTTAAGAAAGAACCAAATATTCCTTCCTTAATTCTACTTTTAAGTTTTTATGCAATCATCAGATTGCTCTTGAAATCTAGGACTTCTACTGAAGTTCTGTAGTGACATACAGTGTCTTATCAAGATGCTTGTAAAAACAGAGATGCTAATAGCAAGTGCAAAATCATCCATAAAAACCATCCAGTGAAATCCAGCAAAATCATCTGTGAAATCCATGTGGTACTGAGCCACCCAGTGGTCACTTTCAAGAAAATAAACGGCTCATTTTCAGAAATAGGAATCAACAGGTTGGACATAAGAAGAATTCAGTTAACATAAACGATACAAGGGCAGAAAGGAATACATCTGCAACGCTTCCAGTTTGCTCTGTATCCTGAATACAAAGACATCCTCTAAAGGCAACCTGAGTATACCAGTTCTTAAATATCCTGCCAGTGACACTTTACCAACAAGTCTTCCCATCACACGGCAGTCGCTAAGGTTCCAAACGGGAACAGTCAATACAATCATAACTCACAGAACAAGAGATTTGTTCCAAGGGGTGCAAGCTACAGAAAAAGAGAGACTGAAGAACATATTTATCACTATGGTACAAGTGTGGTTTGCAAATCAGTAGACCTGCCATATATCACCAAGTCCATTCCCCGCTTCCTCACAAAACCATGTCATAGCCATAATAAACCATTGCTTAAAACTCTTTTAATATCTTGGCTGGAAGCATACACTGTGACCTAAGATTTTGCACTCTCCTTTTAAATACAGGAATTCATAAGAAAATAAAAAGCAAGAAAGGGAGCTCTTGAAATCTAGCGCTTTTATTGAAGTTTTATAACGACATACAAAATACAGTGTCTTATCAAGATGCTTGTAAAAACAAACAGAGACACTATAGCAAGTGCAAAAGAATTATCAAAACAAATTTGCATTGAAGATAACAGGCTCCAAGGGAATCCTGTTTCAAAAAGGAACTCCTTAACAGTCTTCTTAGTAGTCTGTCTTCCTATGAGCTACTGCTCATTATCCTTTTTTTCTTTTTTTTTTCAATAGAGAACTGTTACATAAATATAACTACCTACAAAGTCCCCGTTGGATTCAAGCACAAGTATGTTGTAGCTTTGCCAGAAGACCGAAGAAATGTAGTTTTTTGAACAGCCATCCTAGCTGAGGAAAACAATTTGTTAGGTTAAAGATAAACTGAAGTCCATTTCAGCAATATTGCGGATGCTGTCAGAATACACTTCTTTTTGCACTTCTCTCCATTTCAATATTTGCTCTGCCAGCTCCTCCAGGTCTATCACAAGCACCTCTGTTTTTTTCATAGCAATGTCCTGAAGCAGAAAAGAGTTGGATTTCATCTCTATGCATCCAGTCAGTCTAGCAGGATGTAAGAATAATCTAAACAACCAAACAGCACTGGATTCTTAACGCTGGAGGAGACAGAATGCTCGGTTCTCTTGCTACTCACCATATCCTTCATCATCTTCGGTATCTGAGGGATGCTTCTAATCGTCCGCAAATGGCTTTCAAGCCTCTCGATGAAAGTCACAGCCTCAGTCAACAACTCTACTATGTACCTGTAACCAAGAACGAGCTCCCTGCTCAAAAGCTGTGCAGACCAATGAGGATTTAATCATTCCAAGCTCAATTACACCTCTTTTATGACTCTCGGCAACAGGTAGGGCAGGAATTACAGAAGTGAGTATGCACTTCCTCACTAAGTAGACTAGATTTTTAGACCAAAATAAGAAGGACTGTATTTTTAAAAAGATGTACTATGCATGTCTGGGAATCATTCACACACTTATTCTGAGCGAGTCACAGTGGAAAAAGACACCAGCTGCTAAAATAACAGTTACTACCTTCTGGAGAAGGACAATGAGTGAAGCATTTAACACATCAGTTTGAAACAACACATCACAAATTGTTCTGTAATTTTCAGAAGACAAGACCAATAACTTAAGCAAATATTCACAAAAATATGTATCACTACCCTTCTATGAATTTAGCAATGAGTCAACTACTAGCTTTCAGCTGCGGTTCCGCCTCCATTTTTTACTTCTATTCTTATCAATGGAGAAATGAATGAAAGCACGTGATTTTTACTGCCTGTTAGTTTAAATTAATTTAGATTCAGGCAACCAAAGAATAATTATTTTCTATATACTTACTTGTGAAAAGTAGCTTCAATAGGCAGGCTCTCTTGACATTTGGGCTTTATCAACCTCCTTCTAAGAGCCCTCTTCTCTTTCAGCACAGTTTCCAAGTGTCTGTTCATATCTTGCAAAACCTCACATTTTTTGCCTATAAAATAAAATTGCAAAGTTGAACCTGTTCTCCTGTCAAGATAAGTGCAAAATTTCCTCTGAAGAAAGCCAGAGAGAAAAAAGCCTGATATATTGCACCGGACAGTTTACACTCGAGAAAGACATAATTACTCAAAATTACTTTTGTTGGACTAAATAGGACTCCAACATGCATGTACCTCAAGGTCATAATACCTAGTTTTTAGAGATACAGCTTTGATAATTGTTTTACATTATGTATAGTTCTAAGTAAACAGTCTTTGAGATGAACCTGACTTCTTAAATTTTACCGTAGCACTGAAGTATTGCCATACACACTGGCCTAATGCAATGGTAGCGAGCTAGAGTGTTTTCAAGTATCCATCAAATTGCAGTAGTAGAAATAGGAAATAATGAAGAAATGAATGCATATGCTCCCAAAAGACTAAAATAAAACCCCAGGTAATTTCAGGTGCATACAGACACAGCAGAAATACACCGGTGGAGACAGCTCTAGTAACTTCTAGAAGTGTCACATACGCAGGTGGGACATCAACTTGCAGCTGAAAGACTCCTGGTTTTTCTGAGGTACAACTGCACTTACCCAAGTAAAAAGGGTGAGCAATGTCTGCCGTCTCTTTCTCCAACTGCAACATTTCAATTTTCAGGTTCACCTATAATAATAACACCTAATGAAAATGCATTTTTAATGCACTTATCCAGGTATTGGTGACTCTCTTGGGGTGGGGGAGGATGTAGAAAAGGAGAAAGTGGGAGCAGGGAGGAGAGTGCATGTGTGAAAGAGTGAGCATTTGCATGAGAGCATGATACCATGCTCTGGAGTGTTTTTACTACTAGGTGAGACTTCTTCGGTCAATAGGAAAAGACTGTTTAAAAAAAAAAACAAAACCAAAAGTTGGTGGTTTATTGGGATTTTGTACAGGAGAAGACGGATCCTGCGATTCATTCATAAACCACAGAAACTTACATCTCCTGCAAAGCAGTTTCATAGTCTGCATTCTACTAGAGAACCTCTCATAGCCGCAAGGTTCCTCCTTCTTTTCAGATTGGTTTGTATTGTGTTGTTTGGGGGTTTTTTAACTGAGAAGCTCTCTCAGGTGAAACTCTTAGCTTTAATTCTTTCCAATGATAAGCCAGCACAAGAGCAGCAGATACCTGAAAGAGTTGTGGTCATTTTGGCTAGAGAAGACCGAAGATGACATATCAGTCTCTCAGGACACACAGAGAACTGTTTCTCTGCTTTTCTTGATCACTGAGGAGAGGACAAAAATAAATCTGCTTCACTCATGGATTACTGAACATTTACCAGAGACAGTACTTTGTATGTGAAACCTTCCAGCAAAAGAGGCTAAGTAGCCACCTTACTGGGGGCTGGAAACTTCATTCCTTCTGCCTGCCAATATGAGATGATGCCAGCTGTTTTAACTCATTCTCAAACCAAAAAAAAAACAATTAAAAAAGCTGAATCTGTCTCACTGCTTTGCAGTAAAGCTTTGTAGCTGCTGGGGCCCTCACTGAGTAACTTGATAAACACAGTTTTGTATCAGCAAGTAAATGCTGAGAAAATATTATCGTAAGATACAAGCCAACAGCCAATTCAGGCAGTAGGAAATGACTGAGGTTACCTCTTGCTAACCAACAAAATGGTCCAGTTGCCTAATAAAGAGACACATTTTCGTGATTTGAAGTCAACTACAAATTCTTGTTTGTTCTTCAGTCTCTTCAGAAAACCTCAGGTGATGCTTCAGTCAAAAATGCAGGCTGCTGCATCTTTCTGTTTTTGCTGAAAACTTTTGATTCATAAATTTTTCATTTTCTTTATGACAACTCAGTCCACTGACGAAAAAGGGTCAACTGTTAAACAGCTAAACTGTAAAAAACCCAAACCTCCAAACACAAAACAACAGCACATGGCAGTCCCAGTCCCATATCTCATCAGGTGCCATTTATTATCTCTAAGTATCAAAGTGCTGAGTGTACACTGACACAGCAAAGATTGTACCTCATTGATTTCAGCTTGAAGGTTTGCAATTTTTTCCCTCTCTGAGAATTTCACAAAACATGGCTCTTTTCTGCAGGTTAAATCCAATGTCTCCTGTGACAGAAAAACAACAGGAAAAAAACGTAGTCAGCAGCAAGAACATACCAGGCAAATTCTCAAGATTGGCATAAAGTTATTGTTAATCTCTTGCACTACGCAACACAGTAAATTTCACCTGAACAACTCGTAAAATGCATCAATAATTTTGGGACAATGAACACGAATTAAAATAAAATTTCATGAAAGGTGGTATTAGAGCACTCCCAATGATACTGGCTTGCATGCCACTGGAGCACACTAGTGGGCATTAAAAACCCTCATGTCTACAATCCAGAAAAACACAGACCAGAAGGTATGGTTATTCCTAGTAAGGAAAGCTGCCTTCAGCCAAAAATGTAAGAGATCCCCCTGCCAAAGGAAAAACTTCTCTGCCTTTCAAATCATCGTTTAGGCCAACAGTAACGCAGTTTAGTGCTTTCCATACAATCTTATCTCAAGTCATACTGTAGAGGGTAAGGCACCAAATCACCAGTTTGCCAGCCTAAGGGCTGAGAGTGAGGCCCTGCACACTGGAAACCCTCAAGGCAGACGGGAGGCTGGGCAACTGCACTCAGGGACGGGCACAGGAGGATGAGGAGAGCTGCAACAGCGCCTGAGATGCGGCTCAGAGTAACAGAATGGTTTGCGTTTGTTGTGCTTTGACCCTGGCCAGCGGCCAGGTGCCCACACAGCTGCTCTATCACCCTCCCTTCTCTGCTAGACAGGGGGAAAAACATATATCAAAGGGTTCAAGGTTTGAGATAAGGACAGGGAGATCACTTGCATTTACCATCCCAGGCAAAATAGACTCGATTTTTGGGAAAATAGTTAAATTTAATTATTTTTTCTTTTAATAAATTTATTAAAAGAACAAATCAGAGAAGAGTAATGAGAAATCAGAAGAAACATATCATAAAAGAAAAACACCTTCCCCCCACCCTGCTCTTCCCAGGCTCAACATCAATCCTGAGTTATGCATCTCCTCCCCCTGAGTGGTGCAGGGGGACAGGGAATGGGGGTTACGGTCAGTTCATCTGATGCTGGTTTCACCACTGCTTCTTCACTCTGGAGGCAGACTCTTCACTCTTCCCCAGGGCCACTGTGGGGTCCCTCTCACAGGAGACAATCTTCACACACTCTTCTCTTACAAAGGCAATTCATCGCAAACTGCCCAACATGAGCAATCTGCCCCAACATCAGTCTGAGGCGCAGTCCTTCAGGGGAAACTGCTCTAGCGTGAGTCCCCCGCAGCATCACAAAAGTGCCACCAGCCAACCTGCTCCAGCGTGGGCATTCCTCTCTCCCACGGGCTACAGGTTCCGGCAGTGACTTGCTCCAGCAGGATTCCCACTGGCCACAGCCCCGTTCAAGCATCCACCCATTCCGGCGTGGGGTCCTCCACAGGCTACAGGTGGACATCTATACTCCGCCCATGGGCTGCGGGGGGACAACCTACTTCACCATGGTCTTCACCACAGACCCGGGGGACTCTCTGCTCCGGCGCCTGGAGCTCATCCTCCCCCCTCCTTCTTCACTGACCTTGGCATCTTCACATATTCTCACTCCTCCATTTCTCTGCCAGCTGTTGTGGCACAGTTCTTTTTACCCATTTTTTAAATATGTTTTCACAAAGGCGTTCCTCTCCTATCATTTTACTGATAGGCTCAGCCTTGGCCAGCGGCGGGTCCCTCTTTGGAGCCGGCTGGCATTGGCTCCATCGGACTCAGGGGAACCTTCTAGCAGCTTCTTGCAGAAGCCACCCGTACAGCCCTCCCCCCGCCACCGAAATCCAGCCAGGAAAACCCAATATAGAGTTGGAAGGAACCTTAAAGATCATCTGGTTCCAACCCTCTGCCATGGGCAGGGACACCTCCCACCAGACCAAGTTGCTCAAATCCCATCCGGCCTGGCCTTGGATGCCTCCAGGGAGGGGGCTCCCACAGCTTCTCTGGAGAACCTGTGCCAGGGTCTCACCACCTGCACAGCGATTGAAAGAGCTTCTTCCTTACATCTAATCTGAATCTACCCTCTTTTAGTTTGAAACCATTACCTCTCATCCTACCTATTGCTGAACATCCTGGCAAACAGTCCCTCCCCTCCTTTCCTGTAGCCCCTTCAGGCACGGGAAAGCTGCTCGAAGGTCTGCCCGGAGCCTTCTCTTGTCCAGGCTGAACAGCCCCAGCTCTCTCAGCCCGTCCTCACAGGGGAGGTGCTCCAACATCTTCGTGGCCTCCCCTGAACCCGCTCCAACGGGACACGGCCCTGTTCGTCCAGACGCTTCTCCAAGCCTTTCCCACAGGCGGTTCCCGTCACATTGCTCCCCGCAGCCCCCCTGCAGGCGCCGGCCCCCTCTCACCTGGCTGACGACCCCCGCCTCCACGCACCGCGCCAGCAGGGCGGCCGGGGCCGAGGGCTGCCCCTCTGCCCACCTCCGCTCCTCGTCCCTCTTGGCCTCTCGCTGCCGCCTCAGCTCCAGCGGCCGCCCCAACCTGGCGGGCCTGACCCCCTGGAAAGACCTGGATCGGGCGACGCGCCCGGCCGGGGAGGCGGAGCAGCGACTCTCCGCCACGCCCGGCGCGGCGCGAAGCTGGCTGCGGGGCCGGCGTGCGGCCGCCATCTTGGGCGGGACAGGAACCGGCAGTGACCCGCGTCCGGTTCCGGGGGTGGCCGGTAAGGGCTGTCGGAGCGTCGGTTCTCGAAGGGCGCGGAGGAGGTGGGAGGGGCGCGGGGGGGCTCCGCCGCGAAGCGCCAGTGATGCGGTGTCCGTACAGGTGGGTCGGGTCGGGCCAGGCCCCGCTGCCCCCGCCGGAGCTCCCTGAGGGGCCGGGGCGGGGCGGGGCCGGGGCCTGCGGCGGGTCCTTTCCTTTGGCCCAGGGTGTCCCTTTAGCTATCGCGGCAGCGGGTGCTGCTTCTCTTGGGCTCCTTGACGCGGCCGTTTACCCGCTGTGTTGGGTTTTATTCCCTACCTGCCGGCGATAGAGCCGGCGCTAATCCTCCGGCCTGTAACCTGGCGCAGTTTGTCGCAGGGGGCCGGAGCTCCGAGGGGCGGGTGTGGTGTGCCCGGGGTCACAGCAAAGGGGCCAAGTCCCTAAGAGAGACAGAGAAACGCTGATAAAGGGCAGTACTGACAGCAGGTCCGTGCTGGGAGATGCCACTAGGATCATGGGCAGTCTCTCTGAAGGGTCCCCTTATGCTACTGGGCCCTGAAAGAGGCAAAATCCAGTTTCCCCACGTAATTGTAACTATATTTGTTTCGCTGTTTCAATATTCAAAGTGCTATAATGAAGGCACTTTCAGCCAGGCAAATCTTTTAAGTTCTAGGTTTTCATTACGAGGGAGGCCAAACACGGCGATGCAGCGGTTCAGTAGGTTGGAATGCTGGCGGCGTTGAAGGTGGTACACATAAAATTGCTTTTTACACTTGCTTTTGCCACAGTCTTTGGTTTGTGGTTCCCTAACACAGAATAACTGAGACGAACTGGCTGAGACTCACTTAAACCCCGTACGCCTGACCGAGAACCTTTAGGATGGGAAACAGCGCACTGAAAGCCCACCTGGAGACAGCACAGAAAACTGGTGTGTTCCAGCTAACGGGAAAAGGACTTACTGAGGTAACGTAACCGTAGGGGAAATGTGGCTGTGTGTGTGACTGACGCTTTTGGAGAGAAATTCACAGAATCACAGAATATGTCATGGTACTATGTCACAGAATTGCATCATGGTATACTTTCTTCTCCATTATTAATTTAAATTCTTTGTATTAAAAAGTATTCTTCCTAGATGTTAGACTTTATATCCATTTTCCTTTCCTCAGATTAAAAAATATTTTTTAAATAGGTATTAAACAAGTTTAACTGCATGCTGTGTCAATGGGACATTGACACATATGACAGTATGTAATAACAATCTGAATTTCAATTAAAATATTAAGCTGCATAACTTGAACACTCAGAGTTGTATCAACTATTTAAATGCTGTATCTTTTTTCCTGCCATTAGTTTCCTGAAGACTTGCAGAAGCTAACAAGCAACTTAAGGACAATAGACTTGTCGAACAACAAAATAGAGCTCTTGCCACCACTCATTGGAAAATTTTCCTTTCTGAAGAGCCTTGCTCTAAACAACAACAAACTGAGTATGCCTGCTAATTAATATCTCTACAGATTACTGAAATAATAACCTGACTTCTCTCGTCAGAAACTAAATGTAATGATTTAACTCTTCTGGGATGTAAATGGGGAGTTTAGCCACCTAAAGTGGAATTCATGTACAGGAAAAAAACCCCACAAACCAATCATAAATTCTTCAAAACTAGTTGCCAACTTAGTTTGGCAACTTAGTTGTGTTTTTAGTTTTACAATGACATATAAGTACTTAAAGCCATAACGTTTCTGCGCTGTGACTTGTCTGAAATAAAGGTTTAACAGCATCAGATGGTTTAGTACTTGCATAGAGAGCTGTTGAGGACGATGATCTGTGGAAAATGCTGCTGCCTGTTCAGTGGCTGTTACTGATTCTGTTGAACAAATGTCCAACTTTATGGAAAGATTAGGATGAGGTGAAGAAACTTTTTAACATGCTAGTTGTGTATTGTTTGCCTTCTCTGGAAAAACTGATGTAATTTACAACCTTTTTTGTAGCACAGCTTGGGAGTGCTACAGGTTATACACGTGTGTAGGTAGAATGAGGGATGAATGAGAGCCAGCAGAGCTTACCTGGTGAGGTTTATATGTTCAGATAATCCTTACAGATGGATTACCTGAGAACTTCCTCTCGAGTGAGTTGAATAATGCCTTTAACGGGCTGCAGCATACCTGAAGCTGTGAATTTTGTGGTACAGGATGTGTTGGCAAAGTGGCAAGTACCGAGTATAGTGACAGGGCTAAAATCCTCTCAGAGTAGTGTTTTCAGCCTGTGGTTTGAAGGTCTGCCTTGTTTGCAGGTTATTTTTAAGATGTTTATGGCAGCTGGTTAAAAAGCATGTACTGTCAGGGGGCTTAAGTTTCTGTGTAGGGATCTGTGCCTTCAGTGGAAAATGAGGACGAATCCTGTGAGCAATTCCTGTACTGTAGCACTGTTTTCCATGCAGAAGCCTATTGAATTAAACGGGTGTGGATATTTACTGCTCTTTGTTCAGGTCATCTCTTTGTTCTGTCATTTATTTCTAGCTGCTTTACCTGAGGAGCTGTGTAAACTGAAAAAACTGGAAACGCTTCACTTGAACGGCAATCACTTGAGGCAGCTACCGGCTGCATTTGGGCAACTTTCAGCTCTCAAAACCCTGAGCCTTTCTGGAAACCAGCTTCGGACTGTGCCTACGCAGCTCTGCGTTCTTCGCCACTTGGATGTGGTAGATCTTTCAAAAAACCAGATCCAGAATGTGCCCGACACTGTAGGAGAACTGCAGGCTATCGAACTCAATTTGAATCAGAATCAGGTCTGGTAACTGAGATATTATGGGCATGTAAATTTAGGACATGGTTTATTCTGGATTTAGTACATCTAAAGAACATAAGCTGACACCATCAAAGCTTTAGCTCTAAAAGACGTCTCTCGCACGCAACAGAAATGAGGGATCGTAACTAGAATTTATGTACCAATACAACCACCTGCCTGATTTTACAAACAAATACTTATTTAGTCATACAGAAAATTATTTGAACAGCTCTTGAGTAGGAATCTGATAAACAGATGTGTAGGTTGACTGTTGCCATGGAAGCAAAAAACATTACTTGGATTTCTGATCATTATTGCTGTTACTTGTATATTGTTGTTAAGGAGTTACTGTTTTAAGTTGTTTATGTTTACAACATGGTAATTGTTCCGTATTAGTTGGAAACAAGTCACTTGAAGTAATCATGGATGACTAACATTTTAATCCCATTTTCTTTGGGGTTTTTTGTGTTTTATTTCCATCAGATTTCCCAGATCTCAGTGCAGATCTCCCACTGTCCACGGCTGAAAGTCTTGCGTTTAGAAGAAAACTGTCTAGAACTCAGCATGCTTCCTCAGAGCATCCTCAGTGATTCCCAGATCTCACTGCTTGCAGTAGAAGGCAACCTCTTTGAAATCAAGAAACTCAGAGAACTAGAAGGTTATGACAAGGTCTGTCTTTTTTTTTTTTAAAGAAGTTTCTGGTGAAGTCCTTACCCAGTACCTCCTCAGGATATGAAGCATTTATGCTGAAAAAAATGGTGAAAAGCACAGTCTCTTGGAATTGTCACTGGTACTGCATTTGTAACTGACCTCTGAAAGGAATTTGAAATGTTCTTCAAAGATTTAACTTCCTCTCAGGATTCAGCATCAGAGCTCCTTCATCGGCACCTTTTGAAGGGCAGCTAATGATGACAGGTGTGTGTCCTCACTTTGATGGGACAAAAAAATAACAGATGCTTCCTTTACGCAGCATTCTTAACTGCTGACTGTTAGTTCATTTTTAACACTTGAGATTTGACTGTTCGGCACCATGAGGACTTCTTCTCTAGAACATTAATCTGAATTGCAGCAAATGGCAGAAACTTTTGGGGTCTTTTTTGTTCGAAACCTAATGGTTTTGTCTAGGTAATAAACGCATGCTCTAGGTGCAGAGTGCTTTTGAGCAGCAGAAGCTTAGCTGCTTGCAATACCAGTGAATCTTAGATATTTTTTTTTGCTTCCTTTGCAGTACATGGAACGCTTTACAGCTACAAAGAAGAAGTTTGCATGACCATTATTCTGTCCCTGCGTAGTCCCAGCAAGAAGAGTTGCTGACTGAAGCACGTGCTTCGCTGACTTAAACCAAGACTGATGAAGGAGGTGATTGCAGTACTCCTCCGCTAAGTAGTCCAGTATGGTCTGTAAAGGCCACATTGAATAAACCTGAACCAGAGAACACGGGTGTTGAACTGATGAACCTGCCCAGGGGCCAGTTTTGATTTTTGTGCTGCTCTAGCTTTTAACACAATACACGTTCTCCTGGGCTCGTTCTTTCACAGAGAAGGGGAATGAGCATTTCAAAGTTGCCAGTCCCCTTTTGTTGGGAAGCTGGCTGTTGCTTTCTGCCAAAATTATTTGTTTTGGAAACGCTGTTGCATGGTAGCACATGGAAATTCTACCACCAAAGCAGATCTGAAACCTGTCTCTGCAGTAAGCACTATTCTAACAGAGAAGAACTTTTACAGATGAGGTTTTAGTTTATAACCTGTGTAAATTTTTTTTATAAAGCACAAATAGTTATGGCTAAGTTAATGTTAATTATTAACTGCTTCCAGAAAACAAATCATAGTGTGAGCATCCTTCATGTTCTACTGTACAGTCTTTCTTTTACCATAAGCAAGAATTGCACTACAGACCACTTCTGCTTGAGCTGTATCAAATAAAAATGAGGTTCCTCTTCAATATATTCAGTAAAAATGTACATTGCTGGAATATATAATATCCTTACACTGACTCCTTGCATACAGAGCAATGCTGAAAGTTTTGGTCATCAGCCTACTGCTGCTGCCCTAGTACCAAAAGCACGTAGGAAGAGCTAAAAATGTATGCAATTATGTAAGTTATACTGAAAAGGAAAATGTACTTGTTTTATTTTAGTAAATAATTTTCAAAAAAATAAGTTCACGCTTGTTTGGTGTAACTGCTGCTATTGTCACTGTAACAAGTAGTACCAAGCTAGTGCTGGAAGCCATGGCTTGGGTATGGGGTTCTGTTGGTTGTTGGCAATGGCTGCCCTTCAGCAGAGAACGTCAACCCTTTGATAGGGATTCATCGGCATGTACTGCACCATGTAGTAGGAGCTGCAGTAAGTACACTTCTTGGCAAGATCAGCAGGGACGCATCTGTTCCTCACAAGACTGACTTACATTAACTAGTTTTACACTTCAGCCTTCCTCCACAAGATAAGACAGTTGTTCAGACAGCAGACTCCTTAAAGTTGCTGGTGCAATCATTAAATGTATTCAACATCTCATGCCATCTGCAATTAAGAAAAATGAAGTGACCTCTGTGCCAATCTTTGTCCTCAATGTAACAACCACAATTAAGACTAGTGATAAATGGTTCTTTCATAGAAGAGGTATCTAGTTCCCTGTCCCTGTTGCTGTCTTATTTAATTTTTTTCCATAATAATACTTACTGTAAGCCTGTGTAGGCAACATCAGCCCCTTATTCAAAGGGTGGATGTGATCCATCATTAAATAGGGAATCAGCTTTACTTAAGAAGCCCTAGGCCAGGTGCTTGCTGAAGGAAGCAGCAGACAAACATTTACAAGGCTGCTTTGCTTTACAAAGAACTCAGGAAGTGCTTGTAAGAATGCAACTTGTATGTTACCATGAGACCCTGAACAGTCAGAAATCTGTTCAGCTTCATAGTAATAGACTCCACTGATCAAGATGTGCAAATCCAGCAGCGAACAGCTTAAAGGGCCAGGCTTAAAATTTTAGCTCCTTCCACTTGATACCTAAATCCCATTTGAAGTATTAGCTTTTTTTTCTTCTAGAGATTTGTTACACACAAGACTCCACAGACTGAAGCTCCTTAGTTAACAGATTCCCCCTTCACATTCTCCAACTCTGACAACTACAAAGGAGTGGTCTATCATCAACACGGATGCACTTGGCAATGTCATGCTGTAGCATTTTTGGTTGTGGGTTTTTCTTTGGTTGTGTGGTGGTTTTTTTTGGTTTTCTGTTTAATAGATGTTTATCAGGATTCTCTTCCCTGTTCAATAAAGATGTGTAATAAGAGATGAAATACTGAAAAAGTATGCAGTTAGTATTGTTATAATTATTGCTGCTATTATTATTATTTACTGCTTTTGGAAGTATTTGAAAGAATAAGTCAACATTTCTCTTATGTGTCCACTAGTACATTTAGAAGCCTTTCAGTTACCCATTGTTATGCTCCTTTGCTACCTTGGAGTTATGACAGCTATCAAAAATTTTGTAAAGCAAAATGGAGAAAACACCATGCAAAAAAATTGAATAGTGCTGAGTTAGTCCTGTATTAGCCAAATTTGTTCCAGAACAGAGGAAGACTATTTCCATTTTGAGGAAGAAAGCTACCCCATACCCTCGCATATTTTAGCTCACAGCAATAAGTAATTGTGACTAAGTCACTTAGTAGAACATTGCTCTGTATAATTTCAATGCTGTACGTAATCTATGAGTAGTTTTATATTGGGAGCTTCTCTCAGCTTTCCCTTCTCACCACCCCCACTCTGAAAGTGACACTATAAAACAATTTTATTTCTACATACAATTACACTTTCAGCTTTTTAGTTCTGGAATTATTGAGGTAGAAAACATTACCCTAGTTAATAATATAAACCATTCATGTATTCTACTTCAGACCTGTACCCTTTGCTTTTCAATCTTCCATTGCATAAGATACACCTCAGAGGAGCGTTCTACAAGTTGCTTGCACAAGCAGCATGCTCTACAGTTCATACTGTAGCTACCCCTGTGTTAAGAGGCTTAATTAATCTTTGATCAAGGAGTAAGCCAGCTTGAATTTACTAGTTATCATTGAAGTGTACCCATGGGACACATGCTGCACAATTAGAATAGTTATGCAGCTGTCCCTAATTTTGTTTTTCCTAGTTACTGGTAGAAATATACTCAATGAGAAGTAGTTCCAGGTCATTCCCAGGTACACTACTCTCTTTTGCAGATCAGAACTGCTGCAAGTCTAGCACAAGTTCATGTTTTCCCCCCCACCTCCTCCCCGCTAAAACCACTCTAAGAATTTGAGGCTCTACTATCTTTGAAAATACAGTTTAAAAGCTGCCTCACAAGCAAAATTACACTGACAGCAAGTTAAATCACTAGAGTTCACTCGGCAGACTAGGTATTTGCTATGCATCTGTTACCAATACTTGACTAGGAAGTTTAAGTTATTTTATTTAGTTCCTTTATCATCCTAAAGTAAAGTCGTACATCAAGTCACAGTCTTTCAAAGAACAAGTGGACATGTTTCATAGTCTGAAGTTGGGTGATGTTGATTATGCAAGGATGAAAACCAGAGTGTTAAAAAAACCCGCACAATACTCCACTCTTCCCTGCCACACCTATTCTTTTGTTAGCACTAGGATTTCTGTGAAATAAAAATAGAAGGGAAACTTCCTAGTTGCATCAGCAGCAACTAGCTCTGCCAAGTTTTTCCAAGGACAGGAAACTAAAAGATTTTGGAGAAAACAGCTTGAAAACACATTCAGTTATAGAAGTATGTAATTTTTTTTCGTGCACAATATATAGTTTTACAATCAAAAGCAGAAACTGTAAACCTTCATTCTTAATAGCATTCAGAAATACAAAAAAGACATACAAGTGTTGATTCCATCCCACAGATCTGGAAGTTAAGCATCTATTCTACAGACAACAGTAAGACAATCCAAGAAGCAGACTGTGTTGTTCAGTAACATAAAGGCATCAACTCCCTCACAGATTTGGCTCTCGCTGCATCAGAAAACCACGCTGATATTCTGCTAACACTCAAGCTTAGCGTCTCGGGAGTCATTTCCAAGTGTGGGATTCATGGCGATATCACAATTCTGATCTACCCATCACAGCGTTCTCTCAGCCAGTGTGCTAATTAGGTGTTAGAGCTCAGGGAAGTCAAGAACAGACTTGTAATAGCAAGGGAGAAAAACATCCCAATGTTCAGCACGTCCAGGTGCTACAGAGAGGATGGGACTGTTGCAAGCAGAAGAAGCTAACTGCTTCAGTCTTCTGTTCCAGGAGACAACCATAATTACACCAGGTGCACTTTGCTTTCCCAGCCAGCAGCATGTATTCCTTCAGTTAACCTGAAGTTCGTAAGAAGGTGAAAAAAACCCCACCAAACCACTTACTGAAACATAAAAATCTCTAGGCTTTCCCATGCAAGTAGTTGTTAGAAATTCACTACACAACATTTTTGAAAGTACTTTTTCACTACTTGTGTTTTTAAGCACATTATTTTCATTTACTAATGGAGTAGATAATGAGCTTTTAAATTCCATCAGCTTTCCAACAACTACTGGAAGCGACACAGAAGCCAACAAATACTACTGAACTATCCAGTCCTCTAAAAATAAACTGACCTTATTCACATAAAGCAGGCTACCACTGGCCTATTTATTACACACAGCAGCTCCATCCTTTGGTTGTTTTTTTGGTATTTTTTTTTCTTTAAATAGCAACTTGTCCTGGGAGTGAACTGAGAATATACCAGTAATACTGATTGTATTTCTACTAAAAAGAAAACAAAACACTTAACACTTTGTCTTACATTTCAGCAGATTAGTGTCATCTCTCCAGCCCTGGGATTCATTATTAACAGCTACAGGATACTTAAGGACTGTCCTTCCAAAAACACACCCCATAATGCTATTAGTTTTAGTTAGTCTTCCAATCAATTTGGCTGGAAGACTTTTGCCATTCAACATTGAGTATCACAAGCTAGTGGTAAGTCCGAAGGATCATTTTCACCTTTAAAACAGGCAAAACGTATCGCTGAGTGGAGTTAAAATTATACGGGTCACTTGCAATTTACTTGCAAAGAGAAAAAAAAAAACCTCCAGAAAATCCTGGCAATAAATCTGATTATATTACAAGAAAACCAGAATGTTTTTCTTTATAGGAAGAGAGCTTTACCTCACCTGGTCAGAAACTCCTCTATTCTGCAACATAAAAGCAACATTTTTCAATTGCAAGCAACTTGGACATGTAATACATCCAACTGGCAGTCCCAAAGTCTGTGGTACTCAACCAGTCAGGACTTAATTTGGAACTAGTTTATTTAAAACTAGCATCCAGCTCTTACTGCCTCCTCCAGACTTCTTGGCAAAGAAGTTTATTATGAAACCTCTCTGTAGGTTTAAGAAGTTCCCCGCAAGTTACCGCTGAGAAAAACCCTGTGCCAGACCTCAGTGTTATTTCACATCAGAGAAAGGCATGAACTGAACTCCAGTGAAAACTGGCCAGGGGACACAGGCAAGCTGCATGCTCTCCTACTCAGTTTCTTAGTTAAGTTTCTTCCAGTTAAGATGCATGTTTCAAACATTTCAAAGTTAACTTTCAGATGAGGGGCATAAAATTTTCTATCAAATAAATACTTGAGGGAGATAGCTTTATTTTCTTCTACTCATGTGCAGGGGTATTAAGATCAGGGCTATATACACACAACAAATATGGAGAGAACAATGCAGCATGCTTGCCTGGTCACGGGCTCCAAACCCATCAATTTACAGTCAAGAAATGGAAACCTGCATATCCCTCCAGTGACCTTTACGTTAAAGTTCATGTGGTTAAGAAGTGTTTTAAAGCCCTCAACTCTCAAGCAGTAAGAAGTGGGTCTCTTCAATTCTGTAATCCACAAACTCCAGCCCAAACCAATCGTGTGGTTTGGGTTGTAAAACTGTAGTTAGCCTGCTAGAGATACGAATCAGACAATACTCACCAAGTCTCTATTTTAGTGAAGACACTCAACTTATGAGGTATTTCAAACAGTGCAAAGGGCCCTCTCCAACTTTCCACAACTGTGAATTCAGGTTACCCTGCTTGTTCAACTTCAATCAAGGACTGTATTTTGGGTGCAGAAAAAAAGAGAGTGGGTGTAAAATAAAATACGAAAGATTCTCAAAGCCAGAACACTTTTAGCCCTGAGCAGTTTAAAGAAAGTGAAGGCAGATGAGTAGGAGGAAGTTATGTTGGCTGCTTTCTTGGAGTCAAGGCCACGTTTATATGAAGCAATTACAAAAAAAAACAACGGAAAAATAATCCCTATAGAAAGGGTACTGCTTCATTTTTCCCAGCCCTTCTTATTTCAGAACAGAAGTTTCACAGATCCGTGAATACAGTGGCTTGCAGCTGGAGAGACAGTGTCATTGAACAATGACAGCAGGCTTTAATTGTCAATTAATTTCTTGGCTTTAATGTTGGCTTGCTCAATGCGTTCCCTGTTTGTATCGGCCTGAAAGAGAGAAATTCATAGGTCATTTGCAGACTTCATGCAAAACGATTTAAAAATTCAAACTGACAAGAACTTCTGAATTGCAGGGTATTGTCATTGTGGTAGACAGGAGGGGAGCAATTTTTATATGCTGGAAGTAATTTTTTTTCTCCCCACCTAGCCAGCACATGCTGTCAGTTTTGTCAGAAACCAAATTGGGAGCAACAGTTTTTAGGCTTTAACAGACCCTCAAAACATACAGCAGAGCTTGCCTCAGCAACTCAGGAAGAATATTAACAGAACAAGGGGATAAAAATTCCCTCTCCAAGTGTTGAGACATCTTAAGGACCCTACAGAGCAGCTTTGTTGCTATGGACTAGAAGTAACAGTTAAAATTGGAACTGAGTTACAGGCATGCATCAGAATTATTTTGCATAGTGCAAATCCTCATTTTCATCCACACACCCTCCAGTGTCCTAGTGTCATAGAGGTATCTGTAGGAAAAGCTTGATTTTACAATTGTTCTACTAGTATAAAGCACCAAAAGTCAGCCAGCATCTAGGCTGAACAAGTATCAAAACACATTTTTACTGAAAGGTATGATAAGGAGCTTTGAAATAATTCCCTGATTATCCAGCCTGCAGTAGTGAATGAGCAGGAGCACAAAACGAGCCTCTGCCCTCACCATGAGGAGTGGAACTCCCAAGAAGCTCTACTTGTGTCACCCATCAGCCATTTCTTCACATGAATGAAGGATGCTCAAGTCCTTCGCTCCCATTTTTACCTTCCTGCCCTTTGGGTCAAGGATTAGAGAGGTACAGGAATCTAATATAAAAAAAGTGAGAATCTAACCTGTTAACACCACTTGGCAAACACATTGCTCTAGCTACTAGGTCTTTTAAGAAAAATCCAGTAACAAACTTTTATTATGGGTTTATTCAGACTAGGAGTCTTGCATAACACAGTGGGCTACCAAAAGTCTCCCCACAAAGCCTATGTATTTTCTAGGTGAGTTGGATTTCTTTAAAAAAAAAAAAAAGATAAAAGCATCAACTCCATTCTGACATTAAGCTTAATACCACTTTTTGTTTCTTTATATGATAATGTCCTTTGGAGATTTACTCTCAACATTTTGATTTGGTTTCCACATTGTTCACTAGATTTAAACATACTTATCAGCAGAAAAAGGAGTAATTTAAATATCTTGGGACAGGTTGCCAGCTTCAAAGCCAGGAATTGCACTTTCACTTTTACTGCGGTTTTGTTACAGCAACTCTAACTTGTTTACATTGTATTTTAGTAGTTAGTGAGATTTTCATCAGCAAGATTCATTCAAGCAACTAAATGAAAGAGCACAGGCCAAAACACATACTTGAAACAATTGGAAACACCTCTGCTGAAACCAGTAATTCCCACTTGAAGTAAATTTGACCAGATCATATTTCAGCCCACTTCATAAGCTGTAAAAATTTCACATTTCATTTTAAACTATGATCAAATTTTCTAGTGTTTTTAAAATGTTTTAGTTCTTTTACTTGATCATCATACCTGATCTGCAATTTCAGTGAACAGTAGAAAGACATCCTCCATAAAATCATGTTGATTTACCTTTATTATACCACAACCTCTAAATTACTAGACAAAATTGAGATACTGATGTAAGTACAACCAGCATTTATATCAAACTAGTTTTGTATATTTGAGAAAATTCTGTTCCTCTTGCTTTTAACCCTACTGGGCATTTCAGCAATATCTTCCCATTTTGTCTTAATTCTACAATTTGAGAGCAATTGGTATTCACTTCTGCTTTTTTAGAGATTTAACATACAGTATTCATTAAAGCTTTCATTTCCTTACCCAAAATGCCTGCAAAAAAAAAAAAAAAACCACACCAAAAAACCCCAGAAACCACCCTTCTATTCATTTCAGAATATAGGGATTTCTAAAACACAACTAACTTTCTCCTAAATTGCCCTGTCTTAGAAACCCTCCACACATTTGTGTGATTCATCTGTTCTTGGAAGTTAATTTTTCAAGCAATTAAATAACAAAGGGTGTTACTAGCAATGACTAATTTCATGTGCAGATGAGAGCAAACTATGCCCACGTGCACCTATGAAACCTGTTATTCCAAAGTCTCCCCAGCCTCAATGTTAACCAGTTCACAAAATTCCCTGCATTTTAGGTGCAATGACTATAGTGACTTTTCAGGAATTCCAGAACAACCTTGCTATTGTTAGAAAATACCCATTTGCTACGAAATATAATATTCCCTGTGAGCAACAATCCGCCAGTCACACCTTTTGGGCCAATCCAGTTCAGTTGTTTTCAGAGAAAGCAGTGATCTGGGCTGTATTTTTGTTTCCCAACACTCTGATGCATTTGAATTTTCAGCTGCATATCCAAACATCAAAATACATCTCCTGTTCAAATCACTGCAACTTGGAGAATGGTATAATCTTAACGTACATTTACTGCAAATAGAGGTAGAGAAGACAGCGAGCCCATTCCTTAACTTCTCAGTAACAATCTCCAAGCTGAAGACAGAACACTTGACACTTACCTTTACATTTATCCGGTCTATTTGTTTATTCTGGGCATCAATCTCATTGCCCATATCCAAAGCCATGTTTTTCAAATTCCCAAGAATGTTCCCTACTTGAGTAAGATTTTCATCCATTTCATCTTCTCTGGCATCATTTGTTATCCTGTTCAGATAATTGAGACAATGTTTCCAAGAATCAAAAACTTGCTTTTCCTTACCCTAAATTTACTCTAATAGAAATTGTTTGTTGCACAGTTATCTGACAGGTAGTGTACCCAAGCCAAGGTTACTTGTCCCTTTCAAAGCCTCATGTATTCCAAACAATCAGCCCACCAAAAAAAAAAAAAAGGCATTAAGCCAGCTGCTATTACAAAAATAGCCTTAGAATTTAAATTAACAGCTACCTAAAGTTTAAGACATGAGTTTGTCACAAATATACTTCATGACAATATAAGCCCTTGATATTTCTAACAGCCCCCTCAACAACTGAGGGCTAAGCTCTACAGTCGACATACAGAAACAGACTGACAAAACTAGCACTGTGAAAGAATTGAAAATTTACAATGAGCACTACAATACTGAAAGTGCAAGTGTCTGTCATCTCCTCTCCAACCAGAAAACTTCACCTAAAACACACATGAAAGATGACAACTGGCAACTCAGGATTTCTGCATCTGAGACTGAGAAATATGAAGTAGCAAACCTTGTAATATATCCACCACTTGGTCCTCCAGAAGTCTGAGGCCGCTGCTGATTCATACTTCGTGGCTGCATGGATATCACATGATCTGTCGAGTTCTCTGTCCCATCTCCCCAGGTTGCTCTGTACGCCTTGCTAGCCTCGAAGTTCTTTGTCCTGTTCCATAGAAATAAGAAGTCTGAACGGCTACATCAGAAACAAGGCTTAGGGATTGAAGTTCTGTATTCATCTAGGACTTTCAGAAATAGCTGTCTTGTGCTAAAAAGAGATCAGACTTTGCACAGACCAAACCTCGTCTATACAAGATGATTTCTTATATCAGGAGAGTACAAACATAACTGAGTTATTCTAGGGACAGTGATTAATTTGGTCTTAAGCTTTAATACAAGCATAGTAATTTTCTTAAAGAAATATACTTGACTAGAAGAGGGGAAGCTTGTGACAGCAACAGGAAAGCTTACACTGCCATAAAATAAAGTTGCATTTGCAAGAGGAGTTAGTCTAGAATCAGGATTACTTACTTTGCAGGGGATAAAGGAAAGAAACTCCCTCAAATACAAATTAGCTACACTATGCAAGAAAACCATTAATCTCTACCATTTTTTGGTCAAATGTTTTCTGTGGCCATGTCTGTCTTTCTGAAGTTGATGTTTCTCAGGTTAATTTTGGTGTTCAAATAGCTCCTTCATCCCACAATTCCACTGTACTAAGTCCATTAAAGTGACAAACCAACCTGACCACTACACGTTTAGCACATAATTCAAAAAAGAAAAATAATAAATGAAAGAATGCACACTGACATTGAAGCAATCTCAGGAATCACAGACTTGCAAAAAACCAAAAAATAACTGATCTAAAATGGGGTCAGTTCTCAGGAAACCTAAAGAAAATATTTTAAGAATTCTCATGCTCGCCCTCACCCTGTTTGCTAGCATTTTCAGGTTTAAGATAGATAATCCAGACTCCACTGCCACTCTTCCGCTTCTTTAAAAGCCTGTGAAGGGAAATCTGTAGTCTTTCAGTAACTTTACAATTACAGGTAATCAATTTTTCTATCTCTAGTGCCTTTCAATAGACCTGATATTTCACATTTGAATAAGCGTGAGATTAGTTGTAATGAAGAAATACTCCCCTCATTTTTCTAGCATTTATGTAATTGAAATGGGAAATTGTATTTCATAGGTCAGATCCTATGAAAAGCAATCTAGTACAAATACAGCAAAGGAAAGAAGCGGAGTAATTTCTCAGTTCATAATGGAGCCATTGCACGCAGCAGAACCCTGAAGAAAATCTAAGCTAGTCAAGTCCAGCTCCTTGTGCATAAACAGGCTTTACTCTCTCCTTAGGTTTACTCCAACTAGATTGAACATTACATTTCAATCTCATTAATACCAAAATTGCAACAGCAGAAGAGCTTTGCATGCTTGGCTACTGGATTAGCAAAATCTTAGGTGCCAGAGGTAGCTGTGAGGAATCAAGAACAAGCAGCCTGAAAACTACTTGCACATCTGAAGAAGAAAGCTAGAAATAGAATCGCTGTTCAAACTAAGTAGAGTTAAGAACAGTTTCTCAGCACCTGATTTTTTTAAGAGCTGTTTTTCAAATTACTATACACTCACTTTTCCCGCATTTCATTTCTGCGAGAGTAAGGCAATTTATAAAACCTGTCAAACCAGCAAGGCCTCAAGCAGTTTTTCAACATTTCCACAGCTAATATACTCTCTATAGTAACTGACATTTTCTATTCACATCAGTATTGCAAGACATCACAGCCACAAGGACACCTGCATGCAGACACCATGCACATGCAAGCACAAATCCAACAGAAGCATTACTTCAGACAGATGATTAAATGTACACTGCACTAATAAGACTGACCTTGTCCTAAAATCCGCTTTCACCAGCTAAGTGAATAGAGCTTCTTATCCTAGTCTTCATTTTTAGAAAGCAAGCATCAGTGTTAGGAGAGAATGGAGAAGAAAGAAGTAAAGACCAGCGAACAGGTAAATTGTTATTAGTACACAGATTATATTTGAGTACTGCCAGTATAATCTAAGCCTAAGAGAAATGAAAAAACAGTATTTAATTCAGCAAGTGTTCCAGTTTAGCTTTATGCAAAAAAATGAAAAGCTTGAGATAACTCATTGACAAATAACTGACATTGACAGAAAAACTGAGGTACCCAGTAGATTTTTTTTTTTTGACACATTACTGCCTAATTTGGTATGCAACTCGCTATTTCTTTTACTGTTATCTGTGCATTTGGAGTGCCACAAGAGTTCACACATTCTGAGCTTGCTCAGCATCACTAAATCTGCTTAGTTTCGGTGAAATAAGACTGTGAGCTACAGAAAAGAAAGACTAAATGTGTCCAAATGCTCAAAGTCCATCAGCTTGGTAAAACTACTATAAGGATGTAAGCAGACCCACCCAGAGGTGAGGACAGAACTATGCGCCTTTTCAATGTACTAAGGCTCTAAGAATCACAAGAGGCCAGTTTTGTTTAATATCTTTATCTATGATCTGGTTGAGGATCAAGTACACCCTCAGTAAGTCTGCAGGTAACACCAGGCTGGGCAGGAGTGTTGACCTGCTTGAGGGAAGAAAGGTTCTAAGGAAGTACCTGCACAGGCTGGACCGATGGGCCGAGACCACTTGTATGAGGTTCAGCAAGGCCAAGTGCTGGATCCTGCTCTGGGGTCACAGCAACCCCCGGCAGCGCTACAGGCTTGGGGAGGAGCAGCTGGAGAGGTGCTCAGCAGAAAAGGCCCTGGAGGTGCTGGTGGACAGCCGGCTGAACAGGAGCCAGCTGTGTGCCCAGGTGGCCAAGATGGTGACCAGGAAAGGAATTGTGCCCCTGTCCTCAGCACTGGTGAGGCTGCACCTTGAATACCATGTCCAGTCTTGGGCCCCTCATGACAAGACAGACATTGAGGTGCTGGAGCACGTCCAGAGAAGAGCAAGGAAGCTGGTCTCAAGAACAAGTCTTCTCAGAAGCAGCTGAGGACACTGGGCACTTGTTTAGCCTGGAGAAGGCTGAGGGGAGACCTTATCACTCTCTACAACTACCTGAAAGGAGGTTGTAGCAAGGTGGTGTTTGGTCTCTTCTCCCATATAACAAGTGATAGGACAAGACAAAATGACCTCAAGTTTCACCAGGAAAGGTTTAGACTGGATATTAAGAAAACTTCAATGCTTGACAACCCTTTCAGTGAAAGAAAAAGGCTGTCCAGGGAAGTGGTGGAGTCACGATCCCTGGAGGTATTTAAAAGATCGAGTAGATGAGGCGCTTAAGGAGATGGTTTAGTGGTGGACCTGACATTGTTAGGTTAATTGTTGGACTCTATCTTAAAGGTTTTTTCCAACCTAAATGATTCTGATTTTACAATTTTCAGCCTCAGAAGCCACATTCATATCTATCCTAAATAATCCTCAAAGTTTTGTTCTGTTGGACAAGCAGACTCAGCAGAAATTTAGGTAAGATTTCCGTGGAGCAGCTGTCTCTTAGCTGAATGATAAGGGGTTTTTGCTCATGCTAAGGAGCTGAAAATGAAAAAACACACACACTATTCACTTTAGTGGTCACACTCTTAATATAACTTGTTATTCCTTCACTTGGAAGAGAATTATGACCACATCCATTCACAAAAATCATTGATACTTCAAGATAGTCAGCATACCTCCAAAAAATAAGTATTATTTTCCTTAAAATACGGATTTCTGATTGTTGTTTAGTCTGTTTAAAAGTATAAATCAAGTGCCATACAAATGATTACTCTTAACTGACTTGGATATGGTGGCCATAACACTGATGTTACAAAGGCACTGTGAAGCAAGTCTACAAGAATTTATATAGTTCCTAGTGAAAAATTAAAGCTTTAACATCAACGTCTCTTTTCCTACTCTCTTCCTCCCTCAACCATGAGTATTTTTTAAATGCCTAGATAACC
Source organism: Trogon surrucura (assembly GCA_020746105.1). Classification (NCBI taxonomy): domain Eukaryota; kingdom Metazoa; phylum Chordata; class Aves; order Trogoniformes; family Trogonidae; genus Trogon; species Trogon surrucura. The sequence goes on along the minus strand of CM036623.1, from coordinate 12,173,411 downwards.
AATGTCACTTTCCTCCACGAAAACAGAATTTTTCTTGCTTTTAAATTAGTACAGAAGTACTTTGTGGAAAAAGTGATTCTTGGAGTCAGATTTTAAACAGACAGGCACTTCCATATACCTATTTGCAGTCCAGTTTGGTCTCACCTGTATGGATACTGATAGTATTCTAATGAATATAAGCTTTAAGAAGATTAGGGCACAACTGTGCAAGATATTATACAGCAGTTGTATGTACAGTGAAATGTGCACAATATATGGTTAGATGCAAGTAAGCTTTAGCTATTCTCAAACTTCAGACCCAAGTACTAACTTAACCTACCTGTTGCAAGGACAGACACAGAGCCCACAACACTTGTTGAGCTCTGTCAGTGTCTTCTCAGCTTCTCTCATATCCTTATTTATCTGGTCCATGCCTTCTTCTATGCGATTTAGTTGTTCTAGAAGAGAAAAAAGCAATCTGAATGAATATGAAATAAGGAGAGGTGGAGATGAGAGAGTAACACTTCTTTCAAGCAGGAACTTGCAAGTTTTAGTTTTATCTTTACACCAGGACTAATGTTTTTTTTCTTTCCTATCTTCTGGGATTTTTTAATTTTATTTTTAAGAAAGATATTAAGCGATGTTTTGTTTACTACATTCAAATACTTTCCCTATCCTTAGAACAGCACTTTTGTTGTTGCCTTTCAAATAAAAGCAGTTACATGCATGCTAGGGTGGAAAGGAATGCTTCTGTATCAGAGCTGTATTACATTGTAATTAACAGTCTCTAACTACTTTAAACCTCAAACACAACAAACACATGGGAATAATCATATAGCAAGTCTCATTTTCACATAAGTAGTCTTTAGTAAGTTTTCAGTTTCAGCAACAAGTCTTGATTGATAAAAACAATTTTACAACTGCAAGATAAAGGCTTTAGTGTTGAGAGGAAGAAGGAAGAACTCACCTCCCTGTTCATCTAGCATGGTGATGGTTTTGATGCCAACATCCTGGGACTGCAGAAAAAAATTTGCAGATATAGGAACAGTTTTCAACACAGCAGTGCAAAAATCAGAAGGTGTCTATAACATATCTTATAAGCAAACCATTTTCATAATAAAACACTGTGCTAGGAATAACTTCTGTAGTAAAGCTATGCCAAATTGCAAATTAGATCCTATGCTAGGCTGATACTTCACCTATTACACTATCTCAATTAGTGTCTTTTCTGTGACTTTTTTTTTTTACACATTACAACAAGATATGAAATTTATTGTCATACTCAGATTGAACTATGGCAAGGTCAGCCTAAAAAAAGCAAACCTGGCTGTGTGTCCTGGTTTTAACTAAAAACACCAATTCTGTTCAGTGATTTTTCTACTTTCCAGTTTAGTCTCTTCTAAAAGGCTGCGCTTTCTGAAGTCAGCAGCATTTTTTTGCAGACGGTGTCTGCTACTAGAAGTGATAATATTTGATGTTTACAGTTACTGCCTGGGACTGGGATGCAGAAGGGCTCTTGTTGATACTTATTCCTACAGTGACCAAGGCCAGTACTGGCTCTTGTGTGCCACGCTGGGGGTGCTGGGTAGTAAGTGGGGTCACAAGGAAGTAAGAGGTTGCACCTCTAGAGGGTAATAGACAGGACAGGTGACCAACGAGAGTATTCCATCCCATATACGTCATATTTAGTACAAATTGAGTGATCACGAGAGTTTCTGCCCTGTTTCCTTCTTTTCCCTTTCCTCTAATGGCCAGTGTCCAGGGAGGACTCTGTCCAGTCTCCTGCTTTTGATCTGGATCTTGAGTTTCCAAATCCAGCTCCCTGTATCCAGCTGCCCATGCCCTGAGCCTGGGACTTCCCCAGTGCCTCCTGCTCTGCAGCACCAGTGGGGACTGACATCGGGGCGGGGAGGGGGGGGGGAGAGTTGGGTTCCATATCTGGCTTTTTTATATATTTCTTTATAATTTCACTATTATTTCCATTATTGTTTCATTAAAGCTGTTCTAGTTCTTCTTTCCTAACCTGTAAGTCTCTCTGCCTCATTCCCTTTTCCTTCCCATTTGGAAGAGGAAAGAGGGGGTTAAAGAGCATCTGTCCACATTTAGTGGCCAGCTCAGCCCCAACCCACAACACTGGCATTAAGTTCATTCTTTATTCCTACACCCTTCAATAGGGCTGATAAGGCCTTTAGTTCTGGAAGCCAGAATAAAGAAAAAGGAAACAAAAAAAAAAAAGCCTGCAAAACCATTTTTGAGAATTGAGCTTAAACTATAATATCAAGAGAAATTATGCTGGCTCATATGTCCTTAATGTTCATGTTTGAGAAGTATTCATTAGGCTACACCAATTCTAACATCTCCCTGATAACAGCAGCACCTGCAGTTCCGCAGCAGTCTGCTACACTCTGCACAGCAAGCACAGGCTCTAAAGCAGGACTGACAACTTCAGGTCCTTTTTCACTGGATTTTTCAGTGTTTGCACACTGACAATAAATAGCCTCAAGCCTTCAGCACTAAAAGCCTGGGCATTAGCTTTGAAAGGCATTACTGCCTAGTCTCTGGATTCCCATTTGTCTAAGGCATATATGCAAGTACCAGCAAATCTGTCTTGTTGAACCAGTTAAGCTTTGTGAAATCTATCAGAGCAGACTATCAGCCATCTCACTTTACTCCCTTACTAACAGGATGCTCTATATTTTTTTGAAATTACAATATAAAAAGCTTTCAGTCATTTTTACAACAGGAAACACAAGTTGTAACAGTGTAGAGGAACTGATTCCTCACACAATGTCACATAGGTAAACCCAAAATATAGATTTGTCTCAAGTCATGTACCACGGTGTTAAGTTTCATCCTCATTTTAAAGTGAAAACTTATTAGCAGATTGTAAGGAGGTGTATGTAGAATTACTTTACTTAGAACCAGAAGCAGCCTCACCCTCTACTACCCCACCCAACCGAGCCCTACTCTTCTCCTCAGAGCAAGACACTGTTCACAGGCAAACCGAGCTAATAGACAAATGGGAAGATGTTATAAGCAGCGAATGATGCAGCAGCCAAAGCTGACCATCACAAAAGACTTGTTATAACTCATCTGTAGCATTTGGCAGTTAGGCCACTCTGCTTAAGACAAAAACAGGTTAAAAGAATTTTGATCCCTCTGATTTGACTTAACATAATGTGAAAAACATTAGGCTGAAGTCATTACAACTCTACTATTGAATTAAAGCAGCAACTTCTAATAATGAACTGTGTCTCAAAAGTTAAAAAAAAGACAAAAATGTGATCAAAATTACTGTGTAACAGTTAGCATGCTGCTTCTTAAATTAGTAAGTACCCAGAGAATTCAAAAGCTTTTCCTTACCTCAATGGCCAAGCCAAGAATCCTCCTTGTGCTTTCCAAGGACTAGAAAGAGAATTTTTAAATGAGTGCATTAACAGTATATATCAGTGTCTGAAAGTCTTTACCAGTTCATGGCACTAGGGCAAGTGGTATACAAAGGTTCATCAGTCTCTCTGTATGTAACACATACAGTGTAGCAACACCCTAGGTTTTGGAGTACTTGCTAGTATTCTACTTACCCCATTGGAAAGTCATTACAAGAAAAAAATACATTCAAATTAATTTTAGTTAAATAAAAAGTCATGAAGTATTAACATGACTAAAACCAGTGTGGGCACCCAGCCTGCATCGTCTCAGTGATCAGGACTGGGCGATCAGTACTCTGTCAAGCAGGTGGCTTTCCAATTTTGGAGTTTAATTCTTACTTTTAGTAGTGGTCTTCGCTCCAGTGTTCTATCAAGTAAAGTCAGTTTGAAACATTCAGCTGCATTGTTGCAGAATCACTACCTTGTGCTTTATTTTTTAAAAGCTATTGTAATCTTGGCAGATAAGTACCATAATCCCAGAGGGTTTCCTATAATACTTACTTCATCAGTGACCTGGTTGGCCCTCAGCTGAATTTCTTCAGGCGATAGTTCAGCCATGATGAGGAACTATCACTTGCAAGTAATCACGTTAAAGAAAATCTCCCTGTATTAAAAAAAAAAAAAATCAGTTAAGAATCAGAATTATCCTTTTATAAGTGTTTTGAGTTGAAACTGGAAGATAGTTTCAAGAATGAAAGTCTTTCAGTCTGTTTAGTCTAATACCTGGTTAGTGATAGAAGGCACTAAAAGAATTATTCAGGTGATGACATAACTGAGGAGCTAAGAGATGCAGGAGCTATCAATATGTGGAACAGCTTCCTTTTCAAGACTTGGCTTTCTAAACATTTTTGGAAAATTCTATCTAATATGAGTTTAAGGTAAAAAACAGGAAATAAAGTCTTAAAATACAAACCTTCTCTGTGTTGGGAAAAGCACACTGGTTCACCCAGTAACCCAGAAAGAAAGTCATTAAGGCATTTAAGTTATTAGCACAGGTTTTATGTATTCTTTCCCTTCTCTTTGAGGAATTCCAACAGACAGAAAAAAAGGAAAACACTGTGAAAGACCAAGTACCACCTAAAAATATTCCAGTAACACTCTAGAAATAGTTGTTCTCCCCATATGGTGAATCCCTCAAATGGAAAAGGATCTGCAGAAGTTTTAAATGACCCATCTGCAATACCAGCAAAGTTTTTCAAATCTACCTCTCATACTAAAGATAAGGTCAAGATTTTCATAACTCAAGTTCCAACACACCATGATTTAACTTTTGCTATAAACAGGACATAGACTTTTGCCTGAAGAGACAGGAGAAAGCAAGTCCATTAATAAATGTATTCTTAACAGAGTCAGGTTTTTCAGAGGTAAGAACCTGCATTTCTCTTGGAGGAATGGTAATAAAGCCAGCACTCCTAGTAATGGGGAAAACAGAGCTCCCAGGCTATACAAGACTTTAATGAGAACACATAAGCTGAACAATAAAATTTTTTTTTAAATTAATTCTTCCCCATAACTTAAGGTTAATCCTTGCTCTTTCACATGAGTAGCTTCCAATTAAGTTCACGTTATCCACTGAGACCACTCCTGTTAATCAAGTGTGACATTTGAACTACGTTCTATTTGATCAATATTTTAGAAGACAAAAATCAGTAGCTGCTCCTAGAAGGGTGAATTCAAGCAGATTCACCCAGTTGCTAGCTAAGGAATGAATGCTGTTCACAGCTCTCTGCAGGAAGTGTGCACACCTCTGCAGCTGAAATGACATCAAGACACCTAATCCCTTACAGCTGAAGTACTTCAGGATTTGGAGAATACTTCAGCAGGTCTGGTCTTCAGCACCCAGCATGGCTCCTCAGCCCAAGATTATGGCAGCTCTGAGAGGTTTTTCTAAGTAACTGTGAACACAAGTTAGTTTCTGCCATCATTTAAAATAAATAAATAAATCAGACATTCTCACACAAAGCGTCCAATAGCTGTTTGAAGTAGTCCAGTTTCACTATATACTCAGTGGCTTATCTCTTCATTCACAGGCTTACGTTGCTTTCATGAAGTTTATTTAGGGCAGCTCAGTCCCACCTTTGACTTCGGGAACACGCTTCAAGCTGGCTTGCACAGCTAAGGACTAGTAAAGCAGGGTCAGGAAGGAAAGGATATACTTTCACTGAATTGGATTAAGCACAGGAAAATGACATCAAGCTGGGTGAAGATAGCACATTTACTGAATAATCAGAAACAGGATGAAATTTCAGTTACATAGTTGCACTGAACAAGCAATACCCACACTACTGTAATTGTTGCAGGCTTGAGCAGCCTTTTCCTACTTTGGGTGCCAACACAGTGAGGTACTTCATACAATGGCTTGAGTTAGAAGGGACCTTAAAGATCATCTTGAACCAGACTAGGTTGCTTGAAGCCTCATCCAGCCTGGTCTTGATCACTTCCAGGGAGGGGCCTTCCACAACTCTTGGCAACGAGTTATAGTATCTCACCACCCTCATATTAAAGAGCTTCTAATGTCTAATCTAAATCCACCTTGCTCTAATTCAAAACCATTGCCTCTCATCCTATTGCTACACACCCTTGTAAATAGTCTCTCTCCAGCTTTCACATAGTCCCCTTCAGGTACAGAAAGGCTGCTCTGAGGTCTCCCCAGAGCCTTCTCTTCTCCAGGCTGAACAGTCCCAACTCTCTTGGCCTGTCCTTGCAGGCAAGGTGCTCCAGCCCTCTGATCACCTTGGTGGCCTCCTCTGGACCTGCTCCAACAGATCCATGTTTTCTGCAGCTTGGAACCTTATAACACATGCCTCATCCTGGACAGCAAAAGGGATATCATACCCCCACCCTATGAACACAACAGCTTCCCAAGAATTCCATTGTAATTGCAGAACAGGGCCGGAAACGCAGCTGCATTCCCAGAGCTAACTGCAGATTTCTTTTCCAGCAGCCTTGGTGTCCTGCTTCCCTTTGCAGCTGTGTGTTCAGGCTACCATGGAGTTCACACACGAGCATAAATGCCATTGCTGGGCATATGATGTAACACCAGCTCAGCAGCTGTGCTTGAGTTACCCAAGAGCCATCCTACAGCCAACACCACACAATACAGTAACAGTTTCTTTGCTTGTGAGGCAAGAGCATGACAATAATATCCTCAAACACACACAGGAGGGATTTATTTATAACCTAAGTCTTTGGTGGGCAATAAGACTCTTATCTTTGAAGAGATGTTTGCAAAAAGCACCAGAAAAACTCAGGAAAGTACACATACTTTATCAGGCCATACGAAGTTCTGTGGTTTATTCAATACTGACAGAATATTGTCCTGTGGTGTTAGAACTACAAATTCAAGGAGAAGCCATTGAAAACCAAACCAGCAGTGAGACTGAAAAAGGAGAAGGAAGGAGTCAACAGTCAGCATTTCTAACCCCCAAGCTAGTAATTCTTGGTGGTACAGCTTGGAAGGTAATGCATTACTGGAAGCTGACAGTTACAAATTAACATCAGGACTGAAGCTCACATACACTATACTAAATTCACCCTGGGTTTGACAACCACAATATTAATACAGCCCTATGAAAGATAATACCATGTTGAAACTTGATAGTAATTACATGAAGACACAGCAATTACACAGAATTACTTCATATACTATTAGCTATCAAACTTTGCCCTGTTTGTGTTAGCTCACTAAGAAACTAACAATTCATCATTTGACACAAGCTATTAGTAACACAGTAAACCAGAAAGCATCCGCAGTCGCATCTGACATCAGACAACAGCTTGAAAGCACAAGCACTTGCCACTGAATCCACCAGACCCAATAGCTGACATACAGGTTTTGCACTGCTGTAGCTTGCTCACCACTCCCGGAACTGCAAGACGGCAAGGAGCTCTGGCATTCCTCCCATTTTTTCCCCTAAATCAACAGTATTTGGTCTTGAAACTGCTTATAAACTGAAATTCAGCTGCAAGGAAAAAACTCTTCTACATAGTAGACACTGATAATAGAGAGCAAAAAAGTTACTTCCAGAATTCCTCAAAGCTGAGGTATGCATGCGCTTATCCTCTCAGGCTCAATTTGGACACTTGTACTGTTTTGCCTCTTGGGAGATGAGAACATAATCTAAAGCATTAGTTCATATGCTCAACTTACAGTCAGTAGGATAACTGACCCATGTAGGAGGAAGCTAAATAAAACCACTCAGGATGCTTGGTTAAAAGACAAATGTTCTGACAATCTTTTCTCGTGGCTAAGAGGGTACAGCTACTTGCTGATCTTCCTGATCTGAAAACAGTCACAGAACATTTCTTTCTCCGTCTTACCAGCACACTTACCCACCTTCACTTCTCAGCCATTGCCATTAGAGCTATGTAAAACAAGACAGCATTTCCTTCTTAACACAGGCTTAAGAAAGCTCATACGTTGAATTGGTTTGATCACAATGCCTGTTTAAAGCTGAATATACAAAACTGACGTATTAGACTGCAAAATGCTATAGCTCTATTCCTGTTAGTTTGCATGCTTGAGTTGGCCAGTATTGCTTTTGTAAACATACACAAACAACGGGCACAGCATCTCTGCGAATAAAGCTCACGCCATGAGGTAGAATAGAAAGATACGCTCCTCCAGCAGTAAAAGAGACTTCTCACCACACAGCAGTTTATAACACTCCCCAAAATCACACAGGAGTAGTTGAGAAGAAATTAAACATTTCAACAAATAAAAAAAGACTGTTTCCAAAGAGAGAGATGCACACTTGACAGCTGCGTGTCTAATTGAGATAGCTGGAACATAATGTGTGTCTCTATTGCAAGGTATGTCTAAAGAAGATAGAATACCCAGGATGAAGTGATTTGTGTTGAAATAATACCTCCGTTATTCCAACCAAACACAGTATACATATGTAAAGGACACTCATTTCCCCATCATTCTGCCCAGGAATCATCAAGCACCCATTGAGGTATCCATCTCAAATTAACTGTATACGGCAAAATGATTTTGTATCTAAGACATTAAGATTTCTCCAAAATATTTAGGGAGAAAATACTTGGTATGGCTGAAGTGTTCTGGCATCTTACCTTATTATAAGGTAAGACTCATTAAGGCAAGCTTTTATTTTAATATCAATGGCTATTTTCTTTGCTTTACCTCTCCTGTAATTTTTAAACTCCTAGCCACAAAGTAACCAAAGAAAAAAGCCAGCCTACGAAAGACTTCAGAATTATATTACAACATTTTGCTATTTTAATTTCTCTCTCGCTTTAAGTCTTAAACAAGAAACTAACATGACTAAATGCAAAGTAGAACTCCTTTAAAGAATGATGTAATGTCAGTTATATTTACCTTTCATTATCAGAAAAGTACTCTGCAGTATTTACTCAGTTAGCAGATTGCAAGGGTCAAAGTTAAACACACCTCAGCACAACTCCCTGTGCATATGAAAACCTGGCACCTACAGACTATGTAGAACTAAGCTTGATACAGAAATAATACTTTTTTGAAGTAATGAACCTCATGAAACTTTTCTACCAGATAAAAGACTAAAACACATTCATCATCCTAACCATCACTGTCTCATAAAAAGGAAGATTCATCAAGAAACAGGAGCAGCAAGGAAATAAACACAGGGTCTGCAAATGATAAGAATCTGTCTTTTCTGTCATGTTTTATTTTGGAGACTGCAGGGGCAGAAAAAGTACTTTGAAATTCTAATTCTGACTACAAGCTTTAGATAAGCTTAAGACTACTCACACTGTACTAAGCCATCCTACAACTTACTATTATAATGCATATTAAAATTAGGATATCGCAGCCCAAGCCAGTTGAGAATGGATTAGACTTAAGTTACTTCTACCCCTTGGACAAGAGGAACAATAAAGTAAGGGAAATATATTTATGTTCGCATAAATCGTTTTCCATGGCTCCAAAAACCCTGAAAAGCCTTCATTTCAGCTCCCCTACATGAAGTTACTCATTTGGAGATGCTGAGAAAGAGATCCAGCAAAGGTGATTTTACAGAACTGTTTAAAACCTCTAGATATTTCCTGCAAAAGAACAAGGGACACAGCAGGCACTTTCGGGCTGATTTTAGCACAGTGCTGGACCCACTAGGAGGTTCTTTGTCTAGGTTAAAACAACTGGAAGGTGACCCAGGCTGACGGGCGCTATGGCTATGTCCATATTATCACTAGGGTGATCCCCACCAAGAGAGTACAGGGCAAATTTTCGTTTGGGAACAGCACTGCTCACATTACAACACTCCAGGTGGATCGGTCACAAGTATGTAATCAGCATTCTGCTTCAGCCCCAACCACTGAATTGAGAGTTAACACCTCCCAAGCCATGACTTTCGTAAGACTGAGTGCAACAGGAGTAAATTTGGTGTAATACCCATAGTGACCTGCTGTCTGTGTCTGTAAGTCTCCAAATTTAAATTATCTGCTTGTGATCAGAAAGCTAAGACAGGATCATTTTATCCAACAGCAGCTCTCTGGCTTGGATCCCCTGACAGACACATGAAAAACTTTGGGGGGGGAAAAAATAAAGCATTTGAACTGGCAGAGCCTCAATATCAAAGTACTGGTTTACGCAGCCAGCAAGCATGTAGAATCATAGAATTATAGAATCAATAAGGTTGGAAAAGACCTCTAAGTTCATGAAGTCCAACCATCAACCCAACACCACCATGACCATTAAACCATGTCCCCAGGTGCCACAGCCACACGCATTTTGAACACCTCCAGGGATGGTGACTCCACCACTGCCCTGAGCAGCCTGTTCCAATGCTTCACCACTCTTCCAGTAAAGAAATTTTTCCTAATATCCAACAAACTTCTCCTGGCGCACCTTAAGCCCATAAGCAAGGTAGTCATCTTTGCCACCCATCTTTCCAAAGCACACAGTACAAAAACACCACTAAACCTTTCTTTGTTGTCTCTGTCATTGGTCTAAGATACTCCTCTGCACCACTAAGGGTTTTCTTACAAATGTTTTCTTTTTCATTCAGAATTACTTGTAAACTGGATGCCAGCTATTTACACCCACACTCAGTTTCTAGTGTAAACAAGTTTCAAAAGCCATTTACAGCTGTGAGGCTTCACAGTCTTTTCAAGGGTTTTTCAATCCCATTCATCTTCTGAGGTGTGTAAAACAAAAGATAATAAAAACCATAGTAGGTAATTTACATGTTTCTTTTTGAATATGATTTTCTTAATCACTAGCCAAGAAGCAATTCTAAGGCTTATTGGCACTAGGAAAAAAAAAAAAAAAACACACAAGAAAAGTCTACTTCCTTTTTTTACAACACTCATGGCGTATTCAGGCTGTGTTATCCAAAGCACTCAGAACCCATAAGGATTTTTGTCTTATCAATCTTTGTGAATTTAAATTAACTGCAGGGCACCACAAGACCTAATGGAGTGCTTGCTCAACTGCAATTACATAGTTCACATCTGGAAACGGAGGGAGAGGCTGTCAAAAGTGAGAAGTTATTTCAAGCCAGACAGGTCTGCTTGCACCGGAACAACAAATTGTTCTGATCGCTTGCACTTTCACAAACCCACTTCGAAAGATCACAAGATTTTTGTTCTGCATCTCTGGCTGACATGCAGCTGGTCTGTGCCTCTGACAGACTGAATGCCTTTCAGAAATTTGTCATACATCCGTCACATTTGTTAAATATTGAAAATTCCTTACCACCTGAGGGTCCTCTATTTGAAACTAGCCCTTTCTTCATCAAGTTATGCTTCTAATGAACATCACAAACTTGTCTTCCTCATTCACTGACAACTCCAAACTACAAGTTAAGCACAAACATTTCCTTTTTTTCTGTTAATGATATTTTGATAACATCAGTAACACAGAGCAGACTGTGCCTTGGTTCCAGAAACAGAGAAAATAAAGGGTCCACAATTTTCTTGTGAGTAGGAATTGAGATAAGAAGAAACCAGCATAATACTTTTGGCCATGGAAGACAACAGCTGTAAGAGCTGCAAGTTTGTATAATCTTATCTCTTTAATGCTAAAACTGTAATGTTTATTAAGCTTGCCTTCTAGAATAATTTCTTTGCCCCCAAAAAAGGGCTATTTTCAAGCTGTGAATGAACACCACATAACTCCTACAAAACATTCTAGCAAGACTCCCATGCTTACATCTCCATGTTGTTTTCCCCCTCCAAAAAAAAAAAATAATCTAGTGAAAGTTTTTGGCAGTCAACAACTAAATTAGTGGAGTCAAGTGGAAAACTTTCATAAAAGTATGCCCAAGTTACTCATTTTTATTAAGTCATGACCTGAAAGAATCCTACTCTTTCTATTTCCAAATAACTATGCTTGACTACCTCTTCATTTCAAATAAAACAGGAAGTAACACTTGTACTTTATCCTTTTAACATAATCCAGTAGCTAGAATACCAAATTATTAAGCCTTGAAATTCCACAATTCTCAGATCACTAGTTCTTTCCTTGGATGTCTCATATACATACCAGGAAGAAATTTGAAATAATAGCTACTAAACAATACCTTTAGAAGTATGATTAGGAAATGCAGCCTATGCCTCCTTTTCAGTAACCTCACTACAAAGATAGGAACTAGGAGATAACGCAATCCTGCTGTTGCGGCAACTGACTGAAAGCCAGTATCTCCTGAACTATACTTTCAGCCATCAGCAAATTGGTACAGCCTCAGGTGATCACAGATGCTCTCTCAGCTCTCCCTCTAGAAAGGCAAGCTGTTGCCTTCCCCAAAAGAGGGAAGAAAAAAAAAATATCAATGAAACAATATTCTTAGAAAAACATGAATTATGAATTTCTGTGTATTCTTACAAAGACAAAAAAAGAGACAGTTTACAAATCTTTGTAGCAAGGGGTGGGTTTTCTGTTCTTTCAAATTCTTCATATCACTAATGTAGGAGGAGTTGCATTTTTTAAACCCCTTCCTTAACACAGTTATCCTCCTTGTTAGGCAGCTGAAATTCAGCCCAGTTAATATAAGGTGATACAGAGTACCAGCACCAGAAAGTACTCCTCCACATGATTATGCCTAGAAGATAAATGACTACAAGTATCTGTGTTCCTGGGGGAAGAGGTCAGGGCTCAAGAACAAGACACTATTCTGCACACTTCCCGCTTTCTCTTATCAGCTTCCTGAACACCCTGCACAGAGGCGATAGCGCAAAGAATAGGCGCCAGTAACACCACCTCCTCTGTGCAGCACATTCAGCTCTACACTCGTCTCAATAACTCATTTTTCTCCCTGGAAAAGCCTCGTGATGCATCTTCCAAAGTTATTACTGGCCAACACAAATTAAAAATCAACCTTCAATCTGCAGACAGTAACAAGTTACATTTCTTCTAACGACACAAACTGTGCTATATAATAAGCTCCTTCAAAAATTGCACAGCAGGGGAGGTCACGCATATACACTGGTTACTAGGCTGTCAGTAAGTAATTAATTGCTCAAGCCAATGAATCAAGCAATTAACCTCACGGGAGGCTTTTCCTTCGACCCTAAACACCTCTTTACGTAGCTGTTCTCCCCGCAGCACAGAATCGGGTTTGTTTATGAAGAAGTAAGGCAACACCCAGGCACAACACTGGGCATCTACTACCCTTTTTAACAGAGTGAAAAAGAGGAAGTTAAATAGCTAGAGAAGTCGCACAAAGAAGTTTCCAAAGTTGTTTTTTTTTAACTTATTCGTTTAGGTCACTAAATCACATGTGTTGATTTAATAACCTTCGCTGTACAAAATAAAGCCGGCTCTTCCTCCGCTTCCCAGAAGTGCCAAGGGGCATCGAGAAGTGCCATCACGGGCAGCACAACAGCAGGGGTTGCTTTCGATGCTTATTACTGTTTACTGCATGCCACAACAGCACCTCACCGGCGAGTCGAAAGGCAGAGGGACACAGCGCCAGGTTAAGAAGCCGCAGCAAGAGCGGAGCTCTCTCCTCTACCCCCCGAACACAGCTCAGCTCGCGGGCTCTCACCAAGCAAATAAAAACTACCCGGGAAGGGCCCCGTGGCCGCTCACAGGGGAGGGCCGGGCCGGGCCGGGCCTCGGGCACACGCGGGTCTGGGAGAGCCCGCCCGGACCCGCACCAGGCCGCAGCCCGCCCGCCCCGTTACCCCGGCCCGGACTCATGGGGCAAGGCTGCCCCGGCCAGGACAGCGCGGCCGGCACCGCCCCGCGGAGGCCCCCGCCGGAACCGAGCCCGGCCCAGCCCCACCAGGAGGCTGCCCCACCCGGGGCGCGGCGAGGCGATGACCCCAAGAACCACGGCGCACCTACCAGGTCCGCCGCCAGCGCTGTCCTCCCGTCCAGTCGCCCCTTTAAGAACCCATTTCCCGCCCGGCCCCGGTGCCGGCCGCGTCACTGCCCACCCCACCCACCCTCCCTCCCGGAAGCGGGGAGCGGCCCCGCCCCGCGCCCCTCCCGGCATGGCGGCGGGAACCGCCTTCCCGGTACACCCAAGATGGCGCTGGCCGGAAGCGGTGTCTGCGCGTGCGCGCTCCTCCGCCACCGCCCACTGTGGTTCCGTGGCCGGGCCTCGGTGGTCGCAGCGAGGTTGAGGAGGAGGGCGGTGCAGGAATATTGCCCCAAAATGGGTTCTCTGCCCACTCTGCAAAGCCCGACTCACACACAGATACTGAGTTAATTGCAATCTTGCACAGGATCGGGTGCCGGCGGGCTAATGCCAAAAACTGGCCGTTGTGACAGGGCAGGGAATGCTCATGGGCTAGGAGGCTGAGATAAAGTTACGATGTATCACACTTAACCTGTTACTCTCGCTTGGTCTAGGGGCTGAAATTGAAAAGGCGGTGTTTTGTTTCAGGGGTATGATTTAGCAAAAAATTCAGTGTAAACTGAGTTTTCTGCTGACCTCATGCCCCCTTAAGCAGTGCCTGCCGTGGGAACAGTCCTCCTCTTCTTGTTCTTGTGACACCTGTTAAGACGCTGACGTGGAGGATTGCTGTTCCTGTTGTTACTGTACAGTCATCCTGCAGTTGAGCCGGTCAGTCAGTGAGTCAGTCCAGCGATTATCACCCTGTAGCACAGTCATTAACGCTTTTTAGGCCGAACCTTCAATTTTCAAGTTTGTGACCACTGCCCCTTGTCCTGTCATTGGACACCACTGAGAAGGGTCTGGTCCCATCTTCCTGACACCCACCCTTCAGATATTTATTAGCATTGATGAGATCTTCCCTCACTTTCCTTTTCTCCAGGCTAGGCAGACCCTGGCTTCTCCGCCTTTCCTCGTATGGTAGGTGCTCCAGTCCCCTCATCCTCTTGTCCTTCTGCCTTTCAAATCGCTCTCGGAACAGACGTTTCCAGATGCTGCCACACTGGCCCAGTATGGCATAGGTGGCTTCATGCTGCTGAGGTACCTGTGGTCTTCAGCGCCTGCTTTTCAGACCGTGGTACTACGTGTAGCGCTATATTTACAGACCATAATGTTTATTATCGTTATTGGTTGGCAAATACCCCCAGCTAGCAGCAAAATGCCGCTTCCCCCTCGATGAATCCCGGGCCCGCCCCGGTGTCCCCCCGCCAAGGACTACATTTCCCAGCAGGCGCCGCGGACCCTCGGGCGGGCCTCCCGGCGTGCACAGCGGGGTGTTTCCTGCGGTTTTATTGGCCGTGCGGGGCGGTTGCCCCGCCCCCTCGTGCGCCGCGGGTCTCGGTGGGGTCGGCCCGGCGCTGGTGAGGGGAGGGCGGCGGGGCCCGGGCCTGCTCCGTCCTGGCGGGGGAGCATGGGTTTCCGGGCCGCTGCCCCGGCGAAGGGTGCGATGTGTGAGTACTGCGGCTGTGCAGGGGGCTGGGGGAGCTCCGTGGCGGTAGCGGGAGTGACGGGGGCTTGCCCCGGCTGTGGTGGAGGGGGAGCGGGGCCAGGCCAGGCCAGGCCCGGCCTAGTGGGGCTGCAGGGGGCATCTTGCCTGGTACCGGGCGTTCGTTTTCCTTTGCTTTGTGTGCGTCCTTTGTTGCTGCAGCAATCCCTGAACTTTGCTGTCCTGTTAAACGCCAGAGCAGGTTCTCTCTTACGGATGTATCTCTTCATACCTGCCAGGTGTGTTTCCAGCGTTGAGGTGTGGCTTTGGGTACAAAGTTACTTTGTTACCTTCCTCATGACAACGTGTCGTAGCGAAAGCGTGTGTGAATGTGGTGACAAATGTCTGGTCACCTAAAAGGAGTGAAACAAGTTTTAATAGTACAGTGAAACATGAGGTACTTAAAAGTAACCGTTCATTGTTGCAAGCAGGGTACTACACCTACAAGCTTAAATTACATTAAAAAATGTTCAGGGGTGCTTATGAATTTTAACCTTGAAAAGTTTATGAACATTGGATAGAGGTGGCGTTGATGATTGAAGTTTGCACTTCAGTATGCTTTACTGGTAGTGGTTTGGTAACAGTGGCCTCATGCAAGGAAGAAATTTTCCTTTTCACCTTCCCTCCTATGTCTTCTGAAGTGAGGCTTTAAAGAGCTATGTAAAACAGATGAGTTCGGAGGTCTGAACTAAGAGAAGAGGATTGAGGCTTTATGGGCCTTTTTTTCAGCATGAGCTCTTAGGATTGCTTTTCCTTTATGTCTGTTCTTTTGTTATTTGCTGCTTCTTCAGTCAAACCTCAATTACTATATTAAGCTAATTGACTGTTTTGCTGAACTGATAGATCCTAACCTAAAAAAAAATGCTTAAGCCTTCCAAAAATTTCTTAGTACTTTTGCTGAAGTTTCAGAGTATCTCCCTGTTAGCACTGCAGTATTTGGGATGGATATTGCAGGTTCTAAGGGCCAATGCAATGCAGCTTTATAACTTCTTATCTTGTAAGTAGGTTCTTGTCCTGAAGTCTGCTGTGTTAAAGGCAACTATAATATCTTTTTGTCCTTCTTCGACTTCAACTTAGCTGGCAGTACAAGGCAACTGCATTTGTACAACCATGTACATTCCCCATTTGACTGATTTTTTTTTTTTTTTTTTTTTTTTTTTGTATGTAAAGTTTGTGATTAGGTGCTATGTTCTAGTGTTTTCAGTTTGGAACAAGGAGTTAGTTTTAGCCAAATAATGTCAGTCTGTTACCAAAGTCAGTTTGGTTGCTGTTACTAAACGTAAGGTAGCTTCTATCCCGTATGCCCCCAAATGTCACACATTTGAAAAGATGTCAACTAATTGCATCTTAATTAATGCAGGGCTGTGATATCTCTTATGAACAATAACAGCATTCACTATCGTATAAATACATAACAAAATTGTGTACAAAGATACTAAGACTTATAGGTGACTTTATCTAGGTAAAATTAAGGTGATTTTCCAGTGATTTTTTTCTGCTTTATCTTGTAAAGACAAAATTCATGGGATACCAGGAATGAAATTTCAGTTTGGTCAGAATCAAATTTTGGTTGATAATTCTTTAAATTATTTCTAAATTAAAATCCTCAATCTTTAAGTTAAAAATTCTTTTTAACATCTGGTAGTCGTCTGTGAAGTCTGCCACCAGATGGTGTCATAAGATTTGAGATGTTATCTGACTCAAGCTGACTATAGGAAAAGAAGAGGTTACTGTGTATTGCAAATAACTTCTTTGGTTTTATAAAAACATTTTTTATATTTATAGATTTTTCTCACCTAGTCCTAGACTGTTTTACATTTTGATCCCAAGTTGAAGGAGCCGCTAATATTCAGCCCTGAGACAGACTGCGTTACAGAGCTGTAAGAATTCAGACAGACTCCTTGTATTTCTGTGTTTTCAGGGTCTGTGAAATAACACTTTTATTCTTCTGGCTCAGTGTCAAAACTGTTGAGCACTTGGCCACCCAGTTATAAAGTTTGCTGTGCTGTGGTGCTGCTTCAGTGCTGAGGGGTCACAAAGGTGAAGTTAAATGTTGTAAAGCAGGGAGCGATTTACCTTAAAAGTCTTGATTCTGGTACAAGTATTTTAATTACTGGCCTGTAATATAGTCACCTACTTTGCCGCATAAAAATCCCCCACAACATGACAGGGAGGTTGGGTTAAAATGATCTCTAAGGTCCCTTCCAGCCTGGGCCATTCTGTGATTCTATGAACTCCTGTCATGAAAAAGTAGTTTGTACAGTGCATGATAGTGTGCTGGAGGAGAATAAAGCTGTCAGTTGTGGCTTAACTTTAGAAAATCCTGAAGTTTCTGAGTGTTTATCTGGTTAGGTTGTACAGATCAGGATCACAGAAGGAAAGTTCAAGTGCCTTCCCCATATGCCCAGAAGTAATGATAAGGTAATTAGTAAAAGTTACGGTCTAGCAAGGGGATGAGTAGTAAATTCAGATGCCTAAAGGGCAGTGAATCTGGGAAGGAAAGAAAGTCTTTGAATATTGGTGCTTTTTTCCACATAAAGTCTGCCTGAGGTGATAAAATTTGAGTACAGACCTCAAGCAGAATTTATTGTTGTCATGAATTACTTGTTTTTGTACAGCATTCTCATGGCTGTATAGGGTTTTGATGCTTGGAGCAGCGTGTAACACAGGGAAATGGTTTTATAGTAATAACATTTTTCCTTAAGAAACTCTCTTTATGACTAGGCTTTAGTAAATCACAATTTAGTTAGATTAGCAATCCTTACTGCTTTGTTGCACTTGTTTATCACAGTAAGTGGTTGGATACAGCTTTCAAAGGCCTGTGTGAAGTTCTCTGGGTTTTCCTCAGACGTCTTGGCAGATTAGCAAAATAAGTTGTGTTGCTGGTCAAACTATATATAGGTTTGGCTTAGCAGTGATTGTTTAAGTGCTTTCCAGAGCCTATATACACTTCCATTCCTAATTCTTCTGAGCAAGAGCCTTCTCTCCAAGTCACAACAGCCTTATGTCCACCACTTCCTCCCATCAACCAACTAAAGATTTCATGAACCCACTCTGTAGCCAGTTGCTTCTTTCGTCTCCGCTCTCCTCTCCTTTCCCGTGTTTGTGGCAGCTGTATTTCTGTTCTGTAGCTCAGCTAGGAGGTGCGCAATCAGTTGCTTCAGGAGAGAAGAGGCACTAAAACTAAAGGAACGACATCCCCATGAGGAGCTGAGGAGCGTGTTGCTGCAGAGCATTCTACCACAGTGAATTTCTAGACTCCTGTTCTGATCGAGTGTAGAGTTTCCACTGGTATCTATAGCGACACGCAGCATTTGGGTAGCAGGCCTTTAGAAAGGCCAGCGCTGCTGATCTCTTCAAGGCCTCTTGAGGATTTCTAGGCAGCTGGAATGCCAGGCTGCCGGCCCCACTCCATGGCACTTGTGGCTTTATATAGTCACAGCGTTCCACCACTGATCTGTTGGAGATTTAACCTTGACGTACATTTTTAATGTATGTTATCCGGTAAGGTTGGATAACTGGACAAATGGATGTTGTGACAGGAAGTAGTCTAAAGCCTTCTTTTCTTTGTAGACTATTTTTACTCGTGAGAAGCGTTCTCCAAAATCTCTGTAGCATACTTGCGTAAGTTAATTAAAACTGCGTAGTGTTTCCAAGCTCTGGGCAGGTGCAGGCCATGGACAAGTCGCGTTTACATCACATACTTGTAAAATGCATCCGTTCCCTTCAAAGCAAGCAAATAAAGCAATCACCCACTGACCAGTTACATTCCCTCCAAGTAGGAAGTTGTCATAACATCTCATGTTTTGAAGACTTTACCCTTTGCTGCTGGCATGTGTTTCTTTTATATGCTGGTGAGATCTTTTTGGCAAAGCCTTATTTAAGCTTGCAGTTTTCTCATTTTTCTGTTAACATCCCATAAGAAGTTATTTCCTATGCTAAGCAGCAAGTTGGTGCTTTCAAAAGCACAAATTGTTATATCTGATGGAAGCTTGAAGGCTGTTTGGTGTTTAAAGCATGGGATTATTTTTTTTTGGTTTTGTTAAGAAATAAAATACACCTGCATTTATGTAGAAAAAGCTCCGTTTCTGAGGTTTCTCAGTATGGGATTTTTGTGATTGAGTAGACCAGCATGTGATGAGATGACATGCCATCACTGACTGTGTGGCTCAGAAGCTGTCTGGTTCTTATCACTGTTGCATACTGAGGGAGAGAATACCTTGAATTTATAATGTTTTTCAAAGTACTTCATTAAAGTGAGCCATGAGTTTTATAGCAGGATTTTGGAGAAAGCTAAGGATGAAGTGGTTTTTCTCTGTGTGATCCGATAAATGGAACATGGATCTGTCTTCTCCCTGTCCCTGTAGCATCTACTGCACCTCTTGACTTTTGAGTCTTTGCTTCTGAGGTCTTCTCTCTGTGGAGATGAAAGCTTCACTTTTCATAGTGACATCCAATAGCATTTGAATTCTACTAGTATTTTTAGTACTCTGTCGTAAGTACTGCCCAGTAGATTGAGTAGTTAGCCTAAAACTCTTCCTGTAATGGTGGATAGTTACTGTTCATTTTAATTAGCCAAAACAGGTGTAATGTTATTTTTACTTCTGAAAGCTTTTTAATGTTTCGTGCTAGCTGGTGTCAGCAAGTCACCATGCTTTACTGGCCTGGTTTAAGTCCTGTGCTGCTGTTTTACCCTTGTGCGGGATGAATTCTGTAAATACCTGAATAATCTTGAACAAGATCCTGGGAGCACCTGTAGAGTATTACTCTACTAACTCCCTTGAGCTACGAAGTAGTGCTAGTGAAGAATGTTGGTGAGTATGGATTATTTTAATGCAAAAGGAAGTATTTGAAACTGGTGCAAGGATTAGCACATTTGCTTTTCAGGACTAACTTGATGTTAATCACATTGAAACAGCTCTCCATTCTTGGGTAGACATCCAAACCTTTGTCACTTGTGTACAATCATAAATAATTCTCTTAGATCTGTTACGGCTGCACAGATCTGTGTAGAAACAGTATGTTGATGGTGTGCTCCTATACTCATCTAATAAACTACTGGAAAAGCATGAGCCTGAAATATCTCTACTCTTTAATTAGCTTAACTTTTCCTTATCTGCTGTCTCAGGTGAAATACGTTTAAAACTAAGTTATCCTCTTTATATGTGATTTAAAATAATTGGTTCTAACACTTGGTATTTTTGTGTTCTGACCTTCCACAAAGACAAGGATTTTTTTGCATGTATGTATGTGCTCTGTATGACTGATGCAAAGTTCTGAATGATCTTGAACTTTTGTTAGGGTGATTTTTCAGAATTAATAGCTGGTACTAACGATTCGAGTGTGTCAGATGCCTGTGTGATGAAGCTAGAGAATGCATATTAAAACACTCAGGTGTGAGATCAAGCCTAGGAATGCTGGTTTGGGGACATTTGGGATCAAATCTTCTGTTTTAAGTGTCTTTGTTTTGGTATGAAGGTGTGGTGGTTTTTTTTTTTTGTAGGGAGGAAACTGCTTTCTCTGTCTAAATGTGGAAAGGCTTTTGCAGCTCTCAGTTCCTCCACCTTCAAACTGGACAGATGCTGGTGCATAAATTCACTGTAAATGTGTATGCACATCTAGAGAAAAAGAGTTATTTGTTAAAGAACCACACTTGAGTATTGGAGTGGGCTCAGTTTCACTCGCTTTGTTTTGATTTGTTTACAGTTAGACAGAACCCCTGAATGTCAGAGCTGCTTTAACTCGAGGTAGTCTGCATTTGGTAAAAATCCAGTTCTTGCCCTTTGCTCACAGCTTCTAACCAGTAGCAGATTCGGGAAGCTGGGTGCCTTTGAATCAGAAGGTTAATGATAAGTAATTTGAATCAACTTTGTAGGGTAAGCTGTGGAGATGAGCTGTTGAGGAAGGCTCTCTGGTAGGTTAAGTTTGATCGTTTAGCTAATTTATCTCTGAAGTTGAGTCATCCAAGATAGCAAAGCTTGGAAGGTTTCATGTGGAGATACAAAAATGCCTAGTAGTAAAAAAATTCATTTCTTTCCACTTCAGGGTGAGGAACTGCCTCTGCCAAGAAAATAAAAATTGCGATAGTGCTTGATCATTCTGCATTTTAGTGTCTTTTAAGAAAAGGGCAAAGATTATACCCTGTTACTTAGGCAGACATGTCCATTTTTGTCTTATAATCTAGCCTGTTATGTGCCTCTCTAATTAAACTGCTCCCTTTAGGAATTAAACATTCTGATAAAATACATATGACATTTAATTTTACCCGTTGCTGCTTTCATTTTCTGGCACGCTGCTGGGAATAATGAATGAAAACCAACAGCTTTTATTAATGATTCAGATACGTAAGGTTCTCATGTAGAGCATGGTGTTAGAGAATGTGTAAATTGAATATTTCAGTACATGCGTATGTGTAGTTCTCTACAGAGGTTAATGATAAAAATACTGATTTTAAATCATTTTATATTTTATTTTATGGTGAATAGATGGACTGATAAACTTTGGTTTATCAGCCCATGGGACTGATGGTCTTGGATGTCATGAAAGGCTTTTGTTTCATATTTTTAGGGCCTTAAATGTCTTACCTGCGCTACCCTGTGTACCAAAATAAAAATCTGAGTTTGCTCTGCTTGGTTTCCCCAATTTTTTATCTTTCTCTCATCATCCTAGTTGAAAAGTGTTTTGTTTATCTGATTTGAGTAGCTGAGAGGATTCCTACGGATCTCTGTGTGCCTGTAGAATGAGTTCCATGTCTTGGAGATCAAGGGACAAAATGGGAGAAAAGGAAAGCTACTTCTTATTATAGCTGTTCTGAGTGACTATTTGAAATTACCTTATCTTTTTCTGAAGAACATTGACTGTGTTCCAGAAGTGTGTGTTTTCTTCATGAAAACACTTGTGCTGAGTTTCTTTAATAGTGACTTATTTTTACTTTCCTTACTCAAAAAAATGGAAGAAAAAAAGTAACCCTGAATGCTGGTTCTTTTTAAATTATTTTTATTTGCAGGTATGGGATAAGATCATTCCAGAGTAATAAGCATGGTTCGAGAAAGAAAATGCATATTATGTCACATTGTGTACCAGTCAAAAAAGGTAAATAATTAATGCTTTATGTTTATCAGTAGATAATATTATGAAGATAATACAAAATGTGTTTAAGAAATGCTTCTATTTAAAAGTTCTTTGAAATGAGTGGATTTTTCCCTGTACCAGGAGTATATTGATCAAGATTCTGTCACAAATCAATGTATTTGCGTTTGCTTTAGAGTATCTTTCATGAAATGAGTTGTGCAGTATGCTTGATTCTGAATGTTAAAGGTGCTGAGATCTTTGAGTTTTTTATATTGTCCTGTATAAAGATACTAAAGTGAAAACCACTCAAACTCATTTTGTTGTAAATTGTGTATGTGTTGAGAATACCGTGATGTACGATTTTTTAATTCCTTTTTGGAGCATTGTGTTTCTCTGTGAAAGGAGCATGTGGAATTACGCAGCACAGGATGTGCTTTCATTAATGCATCGTTTTGGTGTGTATCTTCTGAGTACTGCATATCACGGAAAGCCTGCATCCAAACTGGATGTTTCTTAATGAACCTTCATATATTACTTAACCACACGGCACACAGGTGTCTTGCAAATGCCCATGTGTTAATTCACACAACTCCTTGAGATTGAAGGTGTTGCTTTCCTTTTGCAGATGGGATTTCAAGGACTAAAGAGGAAAGTGTTTGGTCTTTGTAACTTTCCAGACACTTTGGTTCAAACACCAAGAGAAAGTTAAATTTTCTGACCTGCTTCCTTTCACTGGATTATGAACATTCTTTGTCTTCCAGCAGCTCTTTCAATAGCAATTAATTGTAATAGCACTGCAGTGCATGGATCAAGGGTGCTGTAAACACCAAACTGACGAGTTATGTACGTCTCATTTTCTGAAGTTCATCTAGCAAGAGTAAAATAGTATATGGTGAAATTACAGCTGTGTTGTAATACAAATACAGAGAGAATGATTGCATAGGAAAACAGTGTTGTAAGTGCTGTCAATCTGGAGAGTGATATCAATGAGACTTCTAATAAAAATGTTGATCAACAGTAATTTGTCAAAAATCGGTCTAATAAGCTACATGCACTCCTGTTTGTCTTTCTCCTGGGATTCTGCTCCCCTTCTGTTGAATTCTAATGACTGCTGTGTGTCCTTCCTCAGAAAAGGTAATGTTATCTGACTTCCTGAGGGTGTGACTGCTTGTGCTTTCACAGTCATAGAAACAAGAGTGGTGACAGATACAGCCCTACAGGAGAAGCGTGTCTTCCTGCTAGGCAGGAGAGTTCTCGAATGTGAGTTTTTCAAATATGATAGAGCGTTTTGTTTTGACCAATTTTATTTTTTTCCCAACATTGAAGGAGATGAAAGAACACATGAGAAGCATGCTTCACCACAGAGAACTTGAAAACCTGAAAGGAAGGTATGAGAACAATCTTGCACACTTCCTCTCTGCATTTTGTATGTCATTCTCTGGAAGAACTCATGTCCTGTTTCCTGTAGAAGCTGAATTGCATAGTTTATTTTTATGCGTTACTTAGTTTCATGCATTGTGATAAAAGTGACAATGAACATGTTCTCTTACTGTCAGATTCCACAATGATGTGAAAGAAAACTCTTGTATTTCTTAGACTACAGCATGATAATTAAAGAACATGGTTTTTAGGTCTTGGCAGTTTCATGCTTGATTTCTGGGAAGCACTAGGATTCTGCCTTTGACAGAATTAGGAATACTAGTGTTGTCCTTTTTTAAATGTTCTTTAAAAGCTTTCAATTATATAGGAACAATTGTTGATCTTTTAAACCACTGTGAGAAGACTGGTATCTTGGATGTGAAGTCTGCATTTGCTTGAGTGACTTCCTTAACCTCTGCCACCCTGGTCCAGGTGTTTGGCTAAGGGACCTAACCATAGTGGATGGTAATTTCCTTCTGGTTTCCTTGGTTTTATTTGCAACCTTTGGAAAGCGGGTGGAGAGAGCTAAGGGGTATTCGAATATCATCCTGATAATATGGAATCAGGTTGTAAACAGAGCACTTAAAAGTGCTTTTGGGTAGCGTGGGTTTTGAGGTACTCAGAGAGATCAGCGTCTGCAGTTAACTTTTTGATCTGCAGACTAATCTTGCAGCACAAACTTGATATGGAAATGGCAGATCTCTTTTGAACACGTTTTAGAGGACTGAGAGGTGATTTTTTTTCAGCTTTTAGAGGTGTGGGCAATTCATTTTGTCAGGACATCTATCATATATCCAGAGAAGAAAAATTGTAGACTTACTTGTGTTTGCATGCTGGCTTTTCAGCCATGTCGTTTTATTCTGTTGTATAACGCAAGAGAAGCTGTTAGGGCTCCAGGTCCCCTTTATAAAGAGTTAGCTATTAACAAAAGACTGGGTGAAATTTAGACTGATCTATTCCGTGATAGATACTAATGCCAATAGGTTGTGCCAGGTTGAATTCCAGTAAAATCTTTAAAACTATTTTGTTTTATAATGTTTCAAAACTAAAGGAACTTAGAAACTTACTTCTCTTTGGTAACCTATGTATAGCTAAAGAAAAGTGTACACGTTTGGAATGCAAGATTTTTATTGCATACATGGCGCTGATGAAGAGATTTGAGCGAGCTGTTATAGTATTTTATACTACTGTTGTGTCTAATTGCTAAGTATTGCTGTAGCACCTTAAAATATGTCTGGGTTAGGACTTTCAGAAAATCTACAGCATATGTGTGTGCCTGCTAACATATCAAATTCTCTCTCTAAAATAAAAAAAAACACCTTTATTGCAGGACAAGAAGTGAAAAGATGCCACTTACCTTGAAGTGCATAATAAGTGTCAAAGAATAATCCCTGTTGTGTAATTTCTACTGCCATTTAATATTTGAATAATTTTTCTGGGGCTTCACAGATGGTTAGTAAATTGGGGAAAGAACTTCCATCTTCAGAAGATCAGTCATCAGCCTGCCTTTAGACAAGGCTTGTGTGGACTATCAAACTGTTATTTGATGGAGGGCATCCAAATGATAAATTCCTCATGTTATTCACCCTCTTCTTTTTTTTTGTTTTTTTTTCTGCCATTGCCATCCCTTGGTCAGTCCTACATTTCTTGATTTTGTTTTTTTGTTGTTCTGAAATCAGCTACTTTCTTGAAAACAAAACAAAACCCAGATAATTTTGATTTCTTCTCTGCTTTGCCCTGCACAAATGAGCCTTGGGAGCCTGGAACATTCTGAAAGTGTGCCTGGGATCAAGCACATCATGCTATTTGATACCTGTCCTGTTGAGCATGAAAATGATTTGTTCTGTAACAGAAGAACTGGGAAGGAGTTGCTCAGAAACCAGAATGTCCTCTGCTCTAGAAGCTGACTTAGGACTTCTGGTCAGCTAACTTGTAGAGCATTTCTGTTCTGGGCTTTCTTCTGATCAGCTTAAAATTTCACGTATTTTGGCATTTTATTTCTGGCCATTTTAAGTTAGTATTTTAAATTCTTTTAGCTTATGGTAACAGTAATTTCTGGAAGTTATATATTGTGTCCACAGTATTTTGTTTGTTTTCAAAATCAGTAATGATCATTGTTTTTTCGCTGTGCAGCAGCAGCCTTGTTCTCTTCTCCTCTGCCTTTCCTTCTGCCTCCCACTGAGTTTAGTAGAAGTGTTTTGGGAGTCTTACAACCTTCTAAAGCCAAAGGTACTCGAAGTAGAAATGTGAAGCACAAGCAACAGCCTCATGGGTGTGGCTGAACTGTGTAACAGAGGATAATATTAATAAAGTGTGTGGGATTGACATCTTCCTACCTTCAAATTTAACATCCAAGTGGGAGTCACTTTTTAGACTTCCTTTAGGGAAGAGGCGCACGCATTGGCCACTCTCTTCTATAAAAGTTAATATCGTAATCTCAAGGGCTAGAATAATTTTCTGAAACATTTTAAGTCTTAATGTTTGTGTTATATAATGAAAACTGGATGTCAAATACAAAGTTTTAACATGTTTTTTCTTTGGCTTTTTTGTTTTTGCACTTTTTTAATGGCAAGTGAAATTATGCTTTTATACAAGGGACATTAAGTCTGCCATCTGAAGTACAAATCCAGTAAAAAAAGCTCTTGAATGCTTTTATATGGAGAATATTTTTGTCATGTTTATTTCAAACTACATTTGGCCTTGTTGTTGAAGAACTGAGATTGTGTGGTGTGCCTCTATGGTAGGGAAATGTGTAGATGTGATCCAGCTGTGGAGCGTGCCCAGTTCTGGCTGATGTTAATAGAAACGGGAAGGAAAGAGCTGAAGGAAATCTAAATACACTTAAGTGTAACTATGAACTCCTAGCCAGTTCATCTTCAGTTAAAACTTTTGTTCATCTGGAAAAAAATAGTGGTTTTTTTCCTTAAGTTCATATAGAATAAGAGTAGGACAGAGAAGTCTAATCACTACCCACCTGAGTCTTTTATTTCTAGACTGCCAGGTGGTGCAAGAGCCACAGCTTTTTAATTAGTAACTCACAGATTAGAAGTGATAGAAACAAATTCTTTGTCCTTACACCAGCTGCTGACTTGTTGGCTTTGTCCAAAGTGAGTAAAGCTTGACATTTATTTAGTTAGTCTATAAATGAGGATTATGTATGTTTTATGCATGAATTAAACCTTTGTCTTAGGGATTTGGATTGTTCTCTAAAACCTAATTAGTACCACTGAGGTAAATTTCTTGTTGAAGTGTCCTAATGGTCGAAGTGGAATGTTGTGTAAAAAGAACACCTTTTGCAGCAAGAAGGCAACTTTCTATTTGCAGCTTGCCTGGTGTGATGACCCAAGTTAAAAGTAATTCTTATTAGCAATTCAGAGCTGTGCTGGTTTTGGGAGTGGAGTGGATTTTTCCAGTGGCGTTAGTAAAATTTACTGATTGTATTTGGTTATCTTCATTGGGTTAATGAGATAACTCAAAGTACAATATATAGTATCTGAGCTTTGAATATTTATCAGTGAATGTGAAGCATGCAAAATGAAGTACATCCCTCTCTGGAAGATACAGACGAAGCTAGTGACCTTGTAAATGAAGTTTATCCAAATATTTTGTCTGAAATTGTTTAGGCTGCAACATAAAATAATTAAATGTGAAAAGCGTGATTGTTATGAATTAGTCTATCTAAAATAAAACCCTCTCTGGCTATGCCTGAATGACTGCATTGGTTAAATATATCAACTACTTTAGTAGGAAAACCACAGATTTCCAGGATAAATAAAACAGAGCTGCTGATACTGCATTAGTCACGCTGATAAAGAAGTTGGCTTAGTATCTTGAGTGAAGGTGCATCTTTTGATCTTTTTCTCATTTTATTTTTAACTTTTCTTTAGAAGAAAAAAAGGATTCATGTTTGTCTTTTTCCTTTATGGATCCCATTTTTTTTTACCTCAGTCCTGAACTGTGTGTTGGTATTGTAATGCTACTCTTACAAGACTTTGGTCTCAAGTGTGCCGTGGGGATATGCGGATCTGCTTTCAGGAATTAAATGGCAGAGTTGGAGAAACCATTCTGGAGGCAGGCAGCGAGTCCTAACTTGGTTCTGCGAGTTATTTGCAGTGGACTGTGCTCTCGCTAAGTTTTTCCTGACTTTTTTTAACTGGTGAAATGTATTTTCCTTGTTTAGGTTTATTATTAACAATGTATTTCCTTAACAGTGGAATATTGAAAGGATTTGTCAGGAGAACAAGTAAGGTACTTTTAGCAAGTTGTATTTCTTAACCTTTTTTTACTTTTTTTTTTTTGTAACCTTAATCCAGTTTTCACTGAAACATGAGTAAAGCCATTTGTCTGACACAGCTGTCAACTTCCTCCAGCTGAAATAATTTCTCTATTTTTTAAGATAAGTCCTCTGAAGTAGAAAGCAGACCTCATGCACACTTGAACCAAATAAAGTACAGTGAACTGAAGACACCCTCCCATCGCTCGTTGCACTGTGGAGTCTTTGGATTCCAGGCAGCAGTCTCAGCTGTCCCAGTTTAGGTTGTGCTGTGTCGGGATTGGATGTATCCATGCGCTGCCTCCTCCCTTTTCTAAATTTCACTGGGGGAAGGCTCAAGGCAAGGATTAAATGTAGAAGCTGTCACCAGGCTTCCCCAGTGCAGCTGGCACCATGGATGGGCTTCAGAGCAGCTCCTGCTAGCTCTGTAAGCCTTCCACTCTGCCTCCTCGCTCACTATGTTTCCTCTGAAAAGATTTTGAGTACAACAATTCAAGAAGAATTCCTCCTTCCTCTTAATGCAGCTTTATCACCAAGTCTTTTTACCTCTTGATTGTTGGAAAAAAATCTCTTTAAAAACTGAACCATCAGAAGACTAGACCTTGAAAGAAAAGAAACAGAATTCAAGTAACTTAAATATACCAAGCAAAAATCTAGTTGCGTTGAACTCAAAGCACATTCAGAGGAAACAAAGTAAGACCAGAGACACCTGCCATGCCTGTTGGCAGAGTTGAAAGTCCACCCTCTGCCTCTCTTCCTAGGGACAGCAACCACGAATGCCGGGTGTGCAGGGTGACGCTGGTGGGCTTGTCGGCATATGCCAAGCACATCTCCAGCCAACTGCACAAAGACAATGTCAGTGCCCACGATAGGAAAGAGGAAGAGAAAGAAGAGGCAGAAGAAGAATACCTTGACAAAGAACTCATTCAACTAATCAAGCAAAGGAAGGAACGGAACCGGTGAGTTTTCCTTTCTCCTCTTAGGTCGTAGAATTGCTTTTAAATGCCTGTAGCTGGTGTGCTTGTTTGAGAACAATCCAAGAGACCTATGTGGATATTGCTGTTTCAACACGTAAATGTGATTCTTCTGAGTGTTCTTATTCTGTTGATCTATAACTAGTAAGGAAGTACAGCTATTTCCCAGTATGGATAAAAACAGTCCTCCAAGTGGAATCTTGTGTTCTGAGAGCCCTAATCTTTTTGTTTTAATATGTGATGCCCATTTAACTGAAAGCCTTAATAAATGTGACAGTAGTGCTATTGTTCTTTGGGCTGGGGGGCATCTATAGGAGCGTAGCCTTTAAGAAGTTGTTGCTGAACATGCTTTGTTACAAAACTTTAATCTGTCTATTTCTAAAATGGTGTGGATTGTTCTGTCAATGTGACAATGAGATCCCATAATCCTTGAATGAAGCTTCTTACCTGGTTTAGCTCACCGTTAGCTAAATGTAATTCTAGTGGCTTGCTATGAAATAGGAGGCTGCAGAGAATAATAAATATCTCCTTTGATTTTCCATGTGACCCTGCAAGTGTGCGTTGCTAATATGATGTTCTAGATGGGAACATGTTGTTTGAATGGATTTATGGCATGGCGGTGGTCTTAAAGGGGCGCATGGTTTTTGAAAGAAGCTCTTGCTTGCTGTGACTGGAAATTTCAATTAGCATTTCTAAGTGCACAAGTCTCTGGAGATTATTTGGGGTTTTGACACCATTCTGTCATACTAGGGTACTGCACAACATTCACGTTCTCATATTGGTTAATGTAGGTAGCAACAATGTCACTTTTCCTGAACTTATAGTAAAGGACTAATGCTGTCAGTACAGTGATATCCTAAGGCAAATAAGATTTTAGAAAATATCTCTCTCTGCTGGGTGCTGCTTTGGCAGAGGGGAAGGCAGGACATGGCTTAAGTTACCAATACAGCACAGTTGTTTCCATTAGGTCATAATCTAGTTGAGTCAGCTCCTAGAATTTATGGTATTGCTTAGACATCATTTCTTTGAATTCTTTTCTTAGAGCTCACTTTAGCTTGTGTAGTAGCCCATTTCCCACTAGGGAGTGATTATTTGTGCATCTTTTAGCAAAACTGGAATGTGTTGAAAACTTAAAG
The DNA here is from genome assembly GCA_020746105.1 of Trogon surrucura. Taxonomy (NCBI): domain Eukaryota; kingdom Metazoa; phylum Chordata; class Aves; order Trogoniformes; family Trogonidae; genus Trogon; species Trogon surrucura. The sequence continues at coordinate 12,143,308 of CM036623.1, read as the reverse complement.
GATGATAGGATATGAATTGTCAGTTTACTGAAATCAATTGGTTTTGAGTAGTGGCATGAAAGTTTCCTGTCTTGCTTGTATCCAGGAATCTAGAATTCCTGTAATGTCAGAAAGAAGCATTTCTCTAATCAGTTTTTACAAAAAAACTTTTGTTTAAAAACTCCTCATTTGATAGAATAAATAGTTAGAATGTTTAGGCTGCCGACCCTGGGAATAGCTGTGGGTATTAAGGTAGCATTTCTCTTTAAATGTACATGTGATAGTTTACCACGTGTTCAGGATAAGTTGCCAAGCACAAGTACTATCCAAAGGGCAGTAGATAGTGCTTTTGGGAGGCTCATACAGACTCTGCATCGCATGCTGTGGACTGTTGCATTCTGTTAGTTAAAAGAAGACAAAATATTTCTGTATCCGAGGTGCAACTTCTGTGCATGTTTTACTTCTGTGTAGAAGTAAGGTTTATAAACTGAGACAAGATCTCAAAGGTTTTCTTCAATAAGTAAGCAGAATAATTGCTTTCCTCGGCTTAACTTGCCTTCTGTTTTGTATTACTTCACTCTAGTTACACCAGTCTTCAGTAAAAATAGTTATCTCACTACTAATAAATTTTTAATCTATCAAGATTCAAATTACAAAGATTATACAAAAGAAGAAATACATAGAAATAGAATATAGAGAAAGCAGCTTTCTTTTTGTTTCTTATTAGTCCATTGACTAGTAAATAGAACGGGATGTTGTCTTCTGAATTAAATATTTGAGAATTAGTCTATTGAACTGTTCTTGCAGCAAATCAGTTGTTCTTTTAAGAGCTGTTTTGAAATATCGTGTTTAAGTAAAGGTACAACATTAGTTTTGAAAGTCAAACACTACAGAATCCTGAACAGTAAAGCAGCTAGGGGAAGGTACCTCGATGGACCCGTTTGTGAACAGAGAAGGGCTGGTGGGTGATGTGGTGGTTGCCGTCTTGGGCACAGCGGTCATGAAATAGAGTTCTCAATTAGATAGAGTTCTAAATTCCTGGAGAAGTAAGGAGAGGGGTCAGCAGAACTGCCACCTTAGACTTCTGGAGGGCAGACTTTGACCTATCTAGGAACCTGGTTGAGAAAGTCACTTGGGAGACAGTCCTGAAGGGCAAAGGAGTCCAGGAAGACTAGACATCTTTCAAGAAGGAAATAGTAAAGGCACAAGAGCAGGCTGTCTCTACGTGCCAAAAGGTGAGCTGGCAGGGAAGAAGAGTGTCCTGGCTGAATGAGGAGCTTTTGCTGGAACTCAGGAAAAATAAATGGAGTTTCTGACCTTTGGAAGACGGGGCAGGCAACTCTTGAAAACTGCAAAGAGGTTGTAAGGTTATGCAGGGAGGAAATTAGAAGGTCTAAAGCACTACTAGAAATTAGATTTGCCACTGCTATAAAAGATAATACAAAATTTTCTGTAAATACATTAGCAGCTAGAGGAGGGCTAAGGGGAATCTCCATCCTTTATTGGCTACAGGGGGAAACATAATGACTGAAGTACTTAATGCTTTCTTTGCCTTTGTCTTCAGTACTAAGACGAATTGCTCTTCAGGTGCCTGACACCCTGAACTGGAAGACGGAGGTGGGGAACGTAGTGAAGCCCCCATAATCCAAGGGGAAGTGGTGTGTGACCTGCTGCTCTCCTTAGATGCACACAAGTCAGTGGGGCTGGATGGGATCCACCCATGAGGGAGTTGGTGGAGGTGCTCACCAGACATCTTCCCTTCATTTATCAGCTGTCCTGGCTAACCAGGGAGGTCCCAGTGGACTGGAGGTCAGCAAATGTGATGTCCATCTGCAAGAAGGGCTAGAAGGAGGATCCAGGGAACTACAGGCCTGTCAGCCTGACGCTGGTGCTGGGCAAGGTTATGGAGCAGATCATCTTGTGTGCCATCATGCCACATGTACAGGACAACCAGGGGATCAGACCCAGTCAGCATGGGTTTATGAGAGGCAGGTCCTGCTTGATTAACCTGATCTCCTTCCATGACAAGGTGACCTACTTAGTTGGTTAGGGAAAGGCTGTGTCTTTTGTCTGTTTGGACTTTTGTAAAGATTTTGATACCATTTCTCCTGGAGAAACTGGCTACTAATGGGTATACTTGGATGAATATACTCTTCACTGGGTGAAAAGCTGGCTGGATGGCCAGCCCCGAAGAGTGGAGGGGAATGGAGTTAAATTGATTTGGTGGCTGGTGACAAGTCGTGTTCCCTGGGGCTCTATGAATGATCTGGACAAGGGAATTGAGTGCACCCTCAGTAAGTTTGCAGATGACACCATGTTGGGCAAGAGTCTTGATCTGCTGGAGGGTAGGAATGTTCTACAGGAGAACCTGCACAGTCTGGATCGGTGGGCCGAGACCACTTGTATGAGGTTCAGCAAGGCTGAGTGCTGGATCCTGCTCTGGGGTCACAGCAACCCCCGGCAGCGCTACAGGCTTGGGGAGGAGCAACTGGAGAGGTGCTCAGCAGAAAAGGCCTTGGAGGTGCTGGTGGACAACCGGCTGAACAGGAGCCAGCAGTGTGCCCAGGTGGCCAAGACAGCCGACGGCACCCTGGCCTGGATCAGGCCAGCAGGGCCAAGGAAGGGATTGTCCCCCTGTCCTCAGCACTGGTGAGGCTGCACCTTGAATCCCATGCTCATTCTTGGGCCCCTCATGACGAGACAGACATTGAGGTCTTGTAAGGAGCAGCTGAGGGAGGTAGGGTTATTTAGCCTGGAGAAGAGGAAGCTGAGAGGAGACCTCATTGCTCTCTACAACTCCGTGAAAGAGGTTGTAGTGAGATGGGAGTCAGCCTCTTCTAAGTAACAAGCAATAGTACAAGAGGAAACAGCCTCACGTTTTGCCAGGGGAGGTTTAGATTGGATATTAGGAAAAACTTCTTCACTGAAAAGATAGTCAGGCATTGGAACAGGCTGCCCAGGGAAGTGGTAGAGTCGTCATTCCTGGAGGTATTTAAAAGACATGTAGATGTGGTGCTTAGGGACATGGTGTAGTGGTGGACCTGCTATCATTAGTTTAATAGTTGCACTTGATTTTAAAGGTCTTTTCCAGCCTGATTCTGTGATTCTACAAATGAGTTATGTCTGTTTCCTTTTATAAAAAATATTTTTCCCAGTGCAAGTAAAATGCACAAGATTTGTGTATGGTTGGATTTCAGTGGAATGGCATCAGAATTCAGGTGTTTCTCAATTGTTTTGTAGGCAAGCTGAGCTAAGCTGTGCAAGCCAAGAATTAGAATGTGATGACAGAAGATCACAGAGAAGGCGAGAAGAAAGAGCTGCTTACAAAGAAAGGGAAGCTTATGATCAACCATCACGGCATCATCATAATGCATCACAAAGGGACTGGAAGTGGGAAAAGGATGATTATATTAGTCTTAGACAAGGCAAATTTCCACACTCTCAGAGGAACCTTATTGTAAACAGACATTCAGGTGGCCCAAGGGGACGCTCTGGGTGGCACCAAAATGTTTCAGGAAGCTCTTCAAATCGGCATAGCTATGGGAATTCTGGAAATGTCTGGCATCTGAGTGGGCGGGGAGGAGGAACATCAAATTGGCATCATGGTGCCAGGGAGAGAAATTCTACTTGGCACTCGGAAGGAACGACTAATTTTTCTAGCTGGAATCCCAAGAATTACGGAGGAAACTGGAAATCTGGTCCTCATGCTGCAAATGGCTGGAATTTTGGAAGCTCAGGAGATACATACTTGGTAGAACCGATTAAATATAATAAAGATAGATATGCATGGCAGCGGCAGGAAAAAGACAATGATATTCTACCATACAGAGATCGAAAAAATAGGAGTGACTTATTTGATTTTACTAGTGATAAACTTCCTTCTGAGGGGGCGTTGGATTTTGGTGCATTGAAGCAACCAGAAAACAAGTCTTCAAGAGCCAGTGGGAAAAGTAGCAGTCCTTCCAGAGATAAAATGTATCGCTGGACTCCCTACCCGTCCCAGAAAGCAGCAGAGCAGCTACCACGATCTGAAGAGAACATTTGTAAAACTCCAGGTAAAATGGATTCTGTATCTATTCCTCTTAACAATTCATCAATGAAAGGAAAAGCTTGTGAACCCAGTGATAGCCTTTCGAAACTGAAAAAAAGGGAGGTATCTTCCCCTTGTAATATAACCTCAGATCACTTTGATTCCTGTAAGGTAACGAGTGACTGTTCCAGTGGTGAAAAGGCTGACAAAGACAGTGGCAGAAGCAATAGGATGCCATCACTGAAATCCCCTCTTCTGAATATCACAGATAGGAAGTTATCCTCCCCAAAGCAAGACACAAATAGTCTCTTAAAAAACGTCAAGCTTCTCTTATCCACAACTGGTGGCGAAGAACAGAATCATTTGAATCCACTGAACTTGGAAACAAACAGTTTCTCCTCTTTTTCATTGAAGCTGCATGGTACATGTGCTGGTAACTTAGAAGACAGCAAAGATGCACTTGGTAGTGATCTAGCAGAGCCTGGTAACAACTTAAGTGAAGCAGAACAAAACCCCAAAGATGTTCAGTCCAACCGTTCCTTGCGAAATGCCCCCGAAAGTTCTAGCAAGGATCCACGTGACCAGAATAGGGAAAAAACTGGGAAAGCATCACCAAAGAACGGGTTCAGGCTAGATTCATTAGAAGATGTGAGCGATGATGATATAATGGCAAGTGAGAAGTCAGAAGCAAGAGTTGAAAAGTTGGATTCTTCTGTTAGTTGTTTACCCTGTGACACTCCAGAACATAAACCTGCTGTCTCTGAAGAGGAAGATGATGAAAAACTGGCTGCTTCAAATAATGCTTCTGCAGATCTAAAAGATTCTACATTTCAGATGGAACCCATGGTTTCTCCATCAGGCAGTCAGGACCATTTGCATATGGATTTGAAAACCTCACAGGATAGGGAAGGGGATGAAGAGCGTGTGAAGTCACATGATCACTTTGAAATGGAAGGGTTTGAAAATCCTTCGGATCATGAGCTGCAAAAAGGAGGAAGCCAGTCACTAAGCCTCATTCTTCCTGATTTAAGCAAACTTGGCCTCCCTGCCTCTCTACAGAGAGACCTGACGCGACATATTATTCTAAAGAGCAAAGTTGGGACACATCTTCCAGAGCCCAATCTCAACAGTGCACGGCGCATTCGGAATGTGAGCGGCCATAGGAGAAGTGAGACAGAGAAGGAGTCGGGGCTTAAACCCACCCTCAGGCAGATTCTTAGTGCTTCCCGGCGAAATGTAAACTGGGATCAAGTCATCCAGCAGGTAACCAAGAAGAAACAGGAACTTGGCAAAGGTTTACCAAGGTTGGTAGCTTTCAAGTCTAACCGTGTGTGCATGTTGAGGAGGGAGGGCTGTTTTCCACCATATCTGAAGTGAATTCCAGAATCCTAAAGCTAAGGCTTCAGAATGAAGCTTGCTTGTACCATAAGCTTTTGCATATGCAGGAAGTTTAAAGTTTTTAGGATTACTTGCTGCTGTGGATGTCTATCCATACATAAGTAATAATAGTCTGCTGCTCAGAAAAGATTCTGATCAGTTCATAATCATTGTTTAATATCTAAATATAGATACTAGCAATATATTTGATTTTCAAGTTCTATTAAGCCAAAGACTTTAAAAATGCAATCAGAGTGTGAGCAGTGCTGTGGACAGTTCATTTATTTGGGACTTTCTTGCGTTGCTGCAGGCAGAATGAAGGCTGCCTCTTCATTTGTTAATCTTTTAATCTGATATGCAGTTTGGTATTGTGTTTAGAGGAAGCAATTATTACTTCACTTCTGAAACTTTCTTTAAACCTGACGTTTTTGAAGCATCTTGAAAAGATGTCATATTTGCTTATTCTGAACTTGGTTTGGAATAAATACAGCAACATGATTGCTGACTTGGAAATCAAACTGTCAGTTCCTAGCCACTAAATCTAATTTTGTGATACACAGAAGATATTATTCCATTGCCAGATGAGATGCAAAGCACGGAATACCAGTGTAATGGGTTGCTGAATCTCTTAAAGTGGTAATGTGCTTTTGGGGAAGGGAGAGGCTTTTTTCTAGATTTAGCTGCCTTGTTACATGTGTCTTTGTTTTTATCTTAAAGGTTTGGCATAGAAATGGTGCCTCTTGTTCAAAATGAGCAAGAAGTTCTAGAACTCGGTGAAGAATCTGATCTGTCTGCTCTAGAAGGATTCCAGTGGGAAGGGATTTCCTTAGCTGTACCTGGCTCAGCCAGGAAACGTAGTTTTTCTGAAAGCAGTGTCATTGCAGACAGAAATGCTTCTGCTTATACCTTCTTCAGTGAACAAGCCAAAATAAAAGAAAGTGGGCAAAAGCAAATAATAGCAACCAACCACTCACATCACGTAACATCTGGGTACAAAGGAAGCACTGACGTTGAGGCTGACTTCAAACGAGAGACATCTCTTCCTTTATCACCATTTATGTCTGAAAGAATTGAGACTAGTGGAAGGAGACACAGCCTACAGGCCACCTCTGAGATCACAGGCCTCATGAAACACGACCAGGAGAACCCAGAGAAGAGAACACCTCTTCTTGAAAAGCAAAATGTACTAGAAATCTCAGAGGAAAATTGTCCGCCTTCAAATAATGCTTCACTCCTTGCAGTGTCTAATAACATAGATGCAGCTACAGACAGCAGCTGCACATCTGGCACCGAGCAGAATGACAGCCAAGGAATTGGAAAGAAACGAAGAGCAACTGGAGTAAGTGTGCAATTTTGTCCAGCTTTGGTGTGCTTAAAATGTTTGTTTCCCTGTCAGTGGTCGTTCAGCCTTGGAATGATCTGTGTGAGGAGAACTTTCTCCGTTTGATTGTCTTGTACATTGAGAGCCTCAAACTAATTTGCTTGCTTGACTTATTTTTCTTTAAGAATCTTTTCCACTTCTACCTTCCTAGTGCAGGAATTCTGTTTAATCTTTTCTTACTTAGTGGGAATGGCAAATGCTCTGTAATTTGGATTTGGTAACTGGCATGTTATACTGGCAAATGAACTATTAAAATATTTTGGAGGAAGTAGCTGGTGTTGTAGCAAGGGTCTTGGTGTTTCAAAACCTAAATAGAAGCTAGACTATAGTAGAAATTTGTTTACTTTAGGTATTACTTGTTTTATGGTTGAGGAAGGAAAGACAATGCTCTTCAGAAAATTATATACTTCAAATGATATCCTTAAATCTGAATTTGTTTCACTGTCCTGTCTTGGACTTACTCAAAGGGGAAAAAAAAGTTTCTGATCAAAATCCTCAGAATTACTTTTTTTTTTTATATGCAGAAAGCGACAGCTTTAATTTCTCACTAATTTAATTCTCTAGACCTTCAACTAAAATCATAGAGCAGAAAATCTGGCCCAAGTGTAGTCTTAAACATCTGAGCCGGTACAAGGCAGTCAGCTTATTTAGTATTTCTTCCTAGTTCAGATAAAAACGTGGCACTCACTTTGTTGCCTTCCGTCTTTTAAGGGCAGAGGGAAAGAGTTGTAGATGAACTTGCAAAATTAATTGTATGTTCTTCTCTGTGGGTACAAATAATGGTTGGAAAGGCAGGGGATGTGTGGCTTTTTGATTCAGGCAAAATTGCTCATGTAACTTTTCTTAATAAATGATTTCACTTGCAGGAGGGATCCTCTCCTGAAATCCCTAGCCTAGAAAGAAAGAATAAGAGAAGAAAAATCAAAGGTAAAAAAGGTGAGTGAGTATCATACATACGTGCATGTGACACAGAGGTTATAAATACATAGCGGTATTTTTGCTTGGCTAAACTGGTGGGTTTTTAATGTTAGTTTTGTGCTTCTTGGGCTCTTGCTGAAGATGACAGGGTGGACTGCTCTCAAGTCTGCAACACATTCTTCTCTAAGCAGTCTCAATTTTCCAGAAGTTATTTCTAAGAGGAGACTTTGTGCCAACAGTTCATATCCCCAGTTGCACAGATGCTCTTTCTCCTGCTCAGGGAAGAGAGTTTTGTTGCCTCTTCGCATGGGAGTTCCGAAGGGAGAAGCACCCATCACTCCCTTCTGACTGACTCCCTGCAGCTTTCCCTTTCTGGGTGATCTCACCAGAATACTTGCCTAAATTGGGCTGTGTTCTGTTTGTGATGTCTACAGCAATACTTTTCTTCTTTTAGCACCTCCTTCCCTGTCCTTAGTTGAAATTAATGTGGAGTGCCTTGCTCCTTTCTGCTCCTGACCAAAGAAAATCTCTTTTGGTATTAGCCAGGTCTTTCTCAAACATGCTGGACACATCCACATCACCACATATCAAAAAGAACCATCTGTGGTTTAGACAGAATGTTTTCTTTGGGAACTAAATCATTGCATCACCGTCTGGAAGCTTTAGGGTCCATAAGATAGCTTTCAAATGTTCCATTTCTCTTTTTTTTTTTTTCCTTTTTTTTTTTTTTATTATTTGTATTAGGTTGTTTGGAGTGCAGGGCAATATGTATGGATCTTGTGGGAACTAATATTTCACTGCTTGCAGAGGTGGGGGTGTTTTATCAGCCTCTGTCTTCAATGTCCGGTGTTTCTTATAAAGACTAATAACACATTTGATTTGGCAAAACCTCTCTTTCTCATTACTTTGCTTTATCATCATTGTTACTGTAGTAAATCTGCTAAAGGAAACTGTAACCTGAATGAAATGAAACAGTGCTTGAACTGAAACTTAATTTGCCTGGAAAATCTCTGGAATGCCAGAGGACTTTAGAAAGTAGTATAAGAGGATCTTTAACAGTACAGCAGTCGAACACTCTTTCTCAAGAGATTGCAGAATGAATCTTACAGCCTCAAATTATCCAGGACAGTAAATGATTTTTTTATCATTGGGCTCTTTTTCTCTTAACCTGCCTTTCCTTGGCTTCTGAATTAACTGTTCAGCTTAAATTTACCTTTACCTTTTTGGTTACATTAATGGAAAGTGTGTGTATTTGTACTTCATGTACAAGTGTACTTTGAGAAAAGATCTTTGTGAAAGAGAGTTCGACTAAACTAAATCAGTGCTAGCAAAGTTATGGTGGAAATAGTTGCTAGAGGCAAGGCTGAGATCCTGTGAGGAGGAATACTTGACTTTGCTCTTCTTGCATGTAAACGTGCTTATTCCTCTGCGTAGATACTGATTTTCAGCTGCACATATGACTATTGATGCTTGACGTAATTTATGTGATTTTTACGTTCTGAGGTGGTGGTATTTATTGAGGTATCACGTGCGATGTATTTTAATGTATTGTCTTGTTTCTATTTCAGAACGTTCTCAGGTAGACCAGTTGTTGGCTATTTCGCTGAAGGAAGAAGAGTTAAGCAAGTCCCTGCACAGTGTGGACAGCAGTCTCTTGCAGGCAAGGGCTGCCCTGCAGGCTGCGTATGTTGAGGTTCAACGGTTCCTTGTATTAAAGCAACAGGTAAAAGTGGGCTTTTGAGACTGAACTAGATGTTAGCAGCCTGAAAAACTGCTGAGAGTAGGGCCGATATAAACCGCAACTGTTTTGCAGATAACCGTGGAAATGAGTACGCTGAGAAGTCAGAGAATCCAGATCTTGCAGGGGCTACAAGGTATGAGATACTGTAGAACTACAACAACAGAATGCTGACTCTCATTCTTTCAACTCAGCATCTTGTAAAAATTGCATTTGACTTGAATTCACTCGTTTCAAACATGCAATGAAATTGTAGGCTTTTGATGTTAAAGTCGTTATTCAAGTGTTATCTGTTGTCTTTGGTAGTGCCATCTAGTGGTGCATTTATAAATTTTTCTCTTCCTTGTCTGTGTCCACAAGAAATGAGCTCTTGGCACCACTCAGTTTTATTGTAAAATGTGAATGTTTTTTTCTCTTTTTTTGTTTTTCCCTTTTGCTTGCCATTAGAAACATATGAACCTCCTGAACTGTCAGAGCAACTTTCCTGCAGTGTCTTAAATGAGAGAAGAAATAATAAGCCTCAGATGGCAGCCAACTTATTGCCCGCAGGCTCCTTCCTGCCCCTGTTGGATGCTTTGTCTTCTTCTGTACCTCCACTGGGAGCTTCTGTTCACATAAATGTGCCATCACCATTCCAGTCTTCTGCAATCACACCTGCCACTCCTCCTGACTCCTTGGTACAAGTTAAACGAGAACCTGTGTCTCCAAAAGGCTCAGAAGAAAATGTGAATTCTGTACTCGAGAGATCTCCATGTGCTTCACGAGCAGAAGAGGTGGAGCAGAAGGGTGGTATGTGTGGCTTCTCTTTGTTTTAATAGAAGTAGCTTGTATTATTTTTTTCATGGAAGAATTTATGTTGTATCTAAAACCTGCAGCCTGTTGTGCAGGGTTGTGCTCCCTGTTAACTTGTGTAGTGCTTTGTCAACTTAATAGTCTTAGAAACTGGGATATTCTTTACAGTACATCCAGATGGATTCCACACTTCTGAAGTTGTAGCCATGCACCTACAGGTTTCTAGTTCTAATTTAAAAACAGAACAAACTTGAATTTGAAGGCTACATCCTCTTACAAGAATTTAGTTGACAAAACAACCCACCACGCACCAAACTTTAAAACTTCCCCTGTATTTTTTGTCTTCTACTCTGCATCATTTAATGGGCATTGGTAGGTGAAAATCTGCCTACAATGGAGAAATGCATGCCTGAAGGTAATTTTTTAAAAAATTACAACCAACTACATATTAATAGTATTCTGTGTTCTTCTTGAGCCCTGCTGCATAAGCACAAATAATATAATTTGTGATATTAAAAAAGTAACAATCAGTCTTCTCCCCCTCACTGTCTCTCTAATTAATAACTTTTGGGTTTAGAAATATAATTATAAGTTTCTGGTTACTCATTTTTCTACTTGTTTTGTTTTTAAGTGACCAAGTTCCCTCCTTTCCCCTTCACGTAGGAAATGAGGGATGTATGATGTTAGAGGAGTATTTAGAATTTAAGGGTTTGTGTGCCACCTTCCCAGTAAATTTCAACACAGTAAGTGTTCAAATCTCATCTAAGCATTCATTTCTTCTTCTTTCTAACAGATTTTGGTTGTGTATGACAACTGTTGGTTGCGGAAAAAACAGCTTTCCATTGATTTACTTTAAATATTGCATACACTATGCTGTCAGCAAGTTCTAGTTTTATCTTGGAACTTCTCATCTGAGGAGGGTGTGGAGTGAGATCATAGACGTTCACATTTAAGCTATCTCTAGTTGGATGTGTAATTCCAAAGCATCAAATTTGTACTGTGGCACATCAAACAGTCCGACAGCTTTGCCTAAGTATTGCTGTGGGTTTAATACACTGGTTTCTAAGAGACTGAAGCAGGAAAGTGTTTTGAGTACTGCCACCTCCCCATTCACATCGAGGGATCCCACCCAATAAATGCAGTGAACTTGAAACATCCTGTTCTGGGTTGTAGTTACTGCAAATGTAACTGAAGAATTTTAGGCTGCGGGAATCACAGCTGTGAGGTGCTGCCTGTGCTCTCAGCCTGTCTCACTTGAGAGGCCAGAATCATTTGTTCACGGTAGCTTCAGATTAAAGTGACGCGGAGAGTATGTTTGCCCCATCGCTTAGTCCCACAGACAAGCTAACCATGCTGTGGCTGGTTGTGCATTACTTATCTACCTCATTAGGTCCAAGTAACTTTGGTAAAAATAACTAACACAGGTGGTTTAAGGGCAAGGTCTTCAGACTGTGTCACTGAGCAGCTGAGACATGTTAGGCGTGTGTGGGTTAATACCAGTCCTACAGCAGCAGTGATAGCTGGTAAGGGAGTGAACAGCCAAGGGTGGCAGTATCTTAAGCCAATAATGTAGGATTCACCAAAAGTTGTTTGTCAGAACTTTAAAAGCATGCAGTCAGCCAACAACTTGAATGATGTACCCCATTCCTTTGCTTCTGGATAAACAGGTAAACATATTATTGGGGGTTCTGGTAGGCAGCAGGATGCCCATGAGCCAGCAATGTGCCCTCGTGGCCAAGAAGGCCAATGGCATCCTGGGGTGTATGAGAAGGGGAGTGGCTAGTAGGTCGAGAGAGGCTCTCCTGCCCCTCTACTCTGCCCTAGGGAGGCCATATCTGGAATATTGTGTCCAGTTCTGGGCCCCTCAGTTCCAGAGGGACAGGGAGGTGCTGGAGAGAGTCCAGCGCAGAGCCACAGAGATGATGGAGTGGAACGTCTCCCTTATGAGGAAAGGTTGAAGGAGCTGGGTCTCTTCAGCTTGGAGGAGGCTGAAAGGTGACCTCATTAATGTTTAGAAATATGTCAAGGATGAGTGTCAGGAGGATGGTGCCAGGGTCTTTTCAGCGACGTCCAATGATAGGACAAGGGGCAATGGGTACAAGCTGGAATGTAGGAGGTTCCACAAAGACATTAGAAAAAGCTTTTTTTTCTGTTAGGATGACAGAGCACTGGCACAGGCTGCCGAGGGAGGTTGTGGAGTCTCCTTCTCTGGAGACATTCAAAGCCCACCTGGACATGTTCCTGCCACCCACCTGGACCTACTGTAGGTGATCATGCTCTGGCAGGGGGGTTAGACTAGGTGATGTTTTGAGGTCCCTTCCAACCCCTAACATTCTGTGATTCTGTGATTATTCCTCAACTATGTGGTTTTTTAAAGGCTGGAAAGCTGACCAAAGTAGCAAATCTGCATGTGCACATAGCTTTCAGCATGTAGGAATATGTACTTGACATGCACAATTAAGTATGAACAAAAATGCAGGGAAAGCAGTTTTGCATAAGTATTTATTGCTGAACGGATTGAATATGATGTTAATCTGTTTTTTTTTCAAAAGAGACCAACCAGAAAACCTCGGTGTATCCAGTTATCTCTGCAACCATATCCCTACCAGAGCTGGCAGCTTGTTTCCAAAACACTAATAAAGATCCCAAGCCTGCTGCGGACAGGGAAAAGGCCGGTCTTCCTGAGAATCCTTCTCCTCACTCACTCTCTGTTTTCAGCAAGAGAGAAGGAGATGATACCATGACTGAAAGCTTTTTACTGGATCACTGTACCACTTCTATTCCAAAGCATCCAGTCCTTCTGGAAATACCCACAGATAAAACCTCCAAATGGTCAGCAGAACCATCCAAGCAGCAGTCGGCAACGGCTGTAGTCCCAGCAGAAAAAGGAAACAGGAGGAGGAGAAAGCTAAGGAAGAAGAAAACTCTGCGGGCAGCCCACGTGCCGGAGAACAGTGATACAGAACAGGATATAATTGACTGTAAGCCTGTCAGAAAAGTTAAGGGTGGAAAGGTTCCTAAAGGAGAAAAAGTTACTACATCCACTGCTCCAAGAGAGGAGGATGGAGCTGCTGCTCAAACAGCAAGAAACAAAGATGAGAATGACAGTGATGCTTCACTGGAGCTAGTGGAAGTTCCAGCACCCCAGTGTGAGGTGGTTGATGTTGGTTCATCAGAATCGGGAGATGAGAAGCCAGACAGTCCATCAAAGAGGAGTTTGCACAGCTCTGTGGATCAAGCAGTCCTAGAGGCATCTTGTTCTGGTTATGATGAAGTGAGCTCTACTAGTGAAATTGGCACAAATTATAGGGATGATGGGAAAAGAAGGTGAGATTATTGTAGGTCTCGAGTAAAAGCAATATACCATATTCGTAAGAGACCTCCCGTTCTTTTTCTTTTTTTATTTTTTCTTTTCCTTTTTTTTTTTCTCTTTTGAAAGTCTTGCAACATCAGTAACTTTTCATTTCATTCAGAAGTGAAATAAGAGGGAAAACGAAAACTAGATTTGCTTTTTTGGTCCAACAAATGAACATGTCTTGTTACCTTTTCATTTCTATAATAGAAAAATAAGGCTGTCTTCCACAGGAATTGTGGGTTTGAGCTTCTCTGTCACAATCTATTTTCTACTAAGTCTCGAACCTGCAAAGTCCAATTTTACTACTCTATTTCTGTGTTACAGTGTGGCTGAGACGCAGACTTCTGTATCATCACTAAGGGAGTCAAAGAATTCATCAGGTATGTCTTTTAAGCTTTTCTTCTGATCCTTTGTGTATAGTATCTTGCAGGACTTTGAGTTAAGTCTTGATCACACTGCTGCCAGAAGGAAATCTTGCCCTGAAGATGAAAACCTGCACTAAAAACTGAAGTGGAAAGTGGTGCTTGCTCACTTCCTTCATCTCTCATGGAATGCTTTGTGCCTTGACCCCTCCACATCCCCCTAACGCCTCCCACATGAACATTTCTCTTCTGCAGTCTCTGTCATCGGACAAACAATACTGCAGTCTTTTTGCTATATTAAATATCTTTTTGGACTTAAGATCATATAAAGCTCTTCTTGGCATTTTATATTACCTTTTGCCACTTACAGGCTGCAGCTGGGCCCCACAATGAGATTTGACTTTAAGATGTTGAGCCTGTGAAATAGTTCTGCTTTTCAGCATGTTCACTTGAGTGTGTTCCCGAAATCTAAAGTACACGTGTCTCTGTCCTACAGAGGTGTCTTCGGAGCCAGGTGAGGATGAAGAGCCTACGGAGGGAAACTTTGAGGGGCACCTGGCTGCAGTGAATGCTATTCAGATTTTTGGGAATTTGTTGTATACCTGCTCAGCAGACAAAACCGTTTGTGCCTACAATCTGGTTGTAAGTAAGGTTGCAGGAATGGTGTTATGTGAATCATAGTCACAAGTTTGCAGTTCTGTTTTTGTAAAGCCTTGCTGTGTAGTTAAGGAAGCAACTGCTTCTTCAAGCACCTAATTTTTTCTTCCCACTATTCCTTTCTTCAACCTTCTCTTCTCCCCCTCCCCACCCTCTTCTCCCTGTGAGGGGTATTGCTCTGTCTGTCGGGCTTTTGTTAGCTGTCCTACTCTACACTGTGTCAGGTGCAGATCCCAAAAGGCGTCAGGGACCTTTTTGCCTTTGTGCTGACAGACCCTGTGCTTCCCTCTTCAGAGCAGGAAGTGTGTGGCCATCTTTGAAGGACATACTTCGAAAGTGAACTGCCTCCTGGTCACTCAGACCAGTGGGAAGAATGCTGCGCTCTACACTGGCTCAAGCGACCACATGATCAATTGTTACAATATCAAGGTGCTCAAACTCTGTGTTAACATTTCCTTCATTTTTATGCTAGTGTTTCTTTGCAAATATAAATGAAAAAAAGCCTTTTAAACTCCTATGAACCCCACTTCATACCTCGTTAGGGTGGAGAAGGAGAAAAAAAAAACAACCACCAAAGAACAAACTGCAAAGTGATTTACTAACCTGATCTTTTGGCTAACTTGTCAGACAGCAGAGTTTTTTGCCAGAAGAGCATGACGGGATCTCAGGTATTGGGAACACCAAAATGCAGGATGGTTATCTGGACGTGAATATCGTATTTGTCTTGCTATATTTCTAACTTCATCGCATATGGAAGGCACTGCTCTTTTCATAGAGCAGTTATAGAGAGAACAGGTGTCTGGTATTCTGAGGGGAGGTGGTAAAGCAGATTGAGACTTCCTGAACCTGGACTTTTAAGGATAAACGATAGGAAGTCTTGCCACACCTGTGGCTTGAAAGACTAGATTTTAACTCTTAAGGTGATGATGGTTCATCAAGCTTCCCTGTGAGAGTCTTCATGGAGATTTCTCAAAGTTATGCATGTAGCAGGGTGTTTTGCATAGATATATAGTCTGTGGCCTAAACTTCTATACACTTTAGAGTTTGCATCTAGAATTTTGAGTTGTAACTGGTTGTTGAAGTACAGTGAGATCTCGCAGACGGGAGCAAGATGATTAAAAGCAGCATCAAACTGCCACAAGACAACAGATGTGCAGGTGTTTTTCTCCAGCTCTATTGGTTCAAAAAAATGCAGCTTATAGGTGAAAATCATGATTCACTTCAGGCTCTTTTTTTCCTGAATTGTTTCTAGTTAATGCAAAGCTTTAAATAATACTTTCTCTTGCCAGACCAAAGAGTGCATGGAGCAGTTTAAGTTGGAAGATCGAGTGCTCTGCTTACACAGTAGGTGGCGGATCCTTTACGCAGGCCTTGCAAATGGCAGCGTGGTTACGTTCAACATAAAGGTTAGTTGGTTTAAGTATGTGCAGACTGTTGCACATACAGTTTCTCTCCACTTTGTGTTTCTTTCCCTTCTTTCTCTTGAGTAGTAAGTGCATCTATAACACTTTTTGGTCTTTTTTGTCCATGCACGAAGCGGTCCTGTCTGCCCCTCCCTCCACTTACCTTTCTCTTAACCGCTGTATTGTTGACATGTTTTTCCTTAAGGTTCCACCTAGCCTACCAGTCACGTGTTGTGAAAGTTTTCTGACACGGTTACTTATGAATCCTCCTTATTTGCCCATCAAAGTGGCATGAGAGACTGGAACGTTTTGCAGGTTTTGCCTGCTCCATTTGCAGTTATAGGAAAGACTCATTGATGTGATTTTTGCGCAGAAAGTCTTAATCAGCAGTCTCCATGATACTTCAAAGTGAATAAATAAATATTTTTTTCTGATTATTCTTTTTGTGGACTAATTTCTCAACTTCATCCTGTTTTGCTTTTTTCTCATAACACTATTTCCTCTCATTGTTCTAACTTGGAAGGGGGATTTACTGGACCTTTGCTAAATAACAAAATGGTTTTTAAAAGACTTTCGAAACTTAGTTGTTAATATATAACTCTTACCACCACTGAAATGGTGTGTTATCAAAACTAACCAGATGCTGTAACAAGTATGACATGAAAAGGACTCAGTGGTCTGGTCAGTGTCATAGCAAGGTTTCCATTTTTAAATACCTTTTGTTTTTGTTTTTTTTCCATCTCCGCCAACAGAACAACAAGCAGGTCGATACCTTCGAATGCCACGGCCCTAGAGCAGTGAGCTGTCTCGCCACAGCTCAGGAAGGAGCACGCAAGCTGTTGGTAGTGGGCTCCTACGACTGCACCATCAGCGTGCGAGACGCGCGGAATGGGCTGCTGCTCAGGACTCTGGAAGGTCACAGCAAGACGATACTCTGCATGAAGGCAAGTGTCTCTGAAAATACATTTCTGACCAAGAGTGCTTAAAATGGTGTGGGTTTTCTTTTTCTTCCTCATCCAGTAGTGTGTAGAATGTGGTAGGAGATTGAGGATTTACCTATTTGAAATCATAAAAACTGAGTAATTGGTTAGGAAAGCTGTCACTGGCTGGCTGCCATATGTCATGTTCCCAGCAAAACTGTTGGGACTGTGTATCTAGGAAAAGTGTTCATGTCATATTGTTAGAAGGTTCAGGGAATCTTGAAACGCAAGTTTGCCAACAGAGGGATTGGGGAGAGGGCGAAACTAATTTTCACCTACTCTGAGTGTACAAACCTCAGAGGGAACTGAAAAAAAAAGTAACTCTAGAGAAACTATTCTTTTTAAATGGAAAAAATCACTAACGCTTATTTAAAGGTTTCTGGCTCCTGAGATTACAAGCTGGAACATTGTCTGATTGCTTTGCTGTGATCATTGTCACGTAACTGATAGAGGACAACTTCCATAAATTGAATTTATCGCTTTAGATATTACGGTGCAGTGGCACAGCATTTTTTTTGTCCTGTGGGCTCCTACCTCTGCTCATGTAGCAGCATACTGCGTTCCCTTCTTTATCCATAATGCACCTTTTAAGCTTCCTTTATAGATTAGTGCTTGTCAGGAGCACTGTCTCTCTTCTGTGACCAGAATATAAGGACACAGCCCATCCAGTGTTTCCAGGAAACAGTTTACTAGGTCCTTGATCTGCTGCTGAGCTCTCCCTGAAAATAGTCCATAGGTAGGATGAGTCAGTGTGGTGGGCTGCACATAAACAGCTTTTACTGTCAATTGTGAAGTGTCAAAAGTCATCATTAGGGTAGCACAGTGCGTCTTCTAGCTCTTATGTAGAGAACTCGGTACATCTTTTTTTTCTATACACTCTGTTGATTTTGAGAGTGTGGAATTTAGGAAATACTACAGAACAACTTGAAACTTAAAGGCATCTTAATGTTTTGCTTGCCCATTTCCATATCTGTTAAAAAAATAAAACTTTTTTTTCATAAGGTTGTGAATGATCTGGTATTCAGTGGCTCCAGTGATCAGTCTGTCCATGCCCACAACATTCATGTAAGTCTCATAGCAAAAGTCATTCTAACTTTATGTATTAAGGCAGTGAATTCCTGTGCTACAGAGTCAGTATTTCCAGAACTGCTGACTGACTGGTGGGGCAAACTGCTTGCAAAAAGGAAAGTCATGTGATTTTGTAAATATGACTATGCACTGTGGTTAACGAAGGAAGTATGTGGAGAATACAGAAACGTGCTGACTTGTGTAACGTGATATGCGATGTCTTTTTATCTGGGCATCTTGCTTTTGCAAATATTGTTGCAAACGTGCTGATAATGTGGAAAGGATTCAGATCAAAGCTCTCTGAGATATTCTGGTGGGGCAAGAGTTTCTCTATTATAGGAGAAACTTGAGAAACAAAACTGGTGTTCCAAGCTAGCTGGTTCAGAAGCTGTCATGAGCTGAAGTTAGCTACCCTATCTGGGTTAGGTAAAACTGTTTTGTTTTGTTGTTTGTTCACTTGTTTGTTTTTTAAAACATACCTGTTTGCCTTTGCTTTGTCTTGATGCAGACTGGGGAGCTGGTACGGATCTATAAAGGCCATAACCATGCAGTAACGGTTGTGAACATTCTTGGGAAAGTAATGGTGACAGCATGTCTGGATAAATTTGTTCGTGTTTATGAGCTACAGGTAAGAAAATGGACAGTTACTAATGACATTTACTTAATATGTATTAATTATTTTGAAGTCAAATAGAAGTCATTGTTTTGCTTACTTGTCTCTGGCCCATCCCACTCTTTCCTGTCACTTGGAATATATAGTTGTCTCACCAGCCAAAATGTAACCTAAGCCATTATTTATTTATTTACCTGGATTATTCTAAGACAATGACAGCTCAGAAAAGTTGGGAAAATGTTAGTTTTGTATCTGCTGAAAGACCAAGTGTTTAGTTGGACAAAAGGACTTACAGAAGTAATGTAAGCAAAAGTGAGCTTTCACGGTGGCTCTGAAGTTTGGAAGCCAACAGAGGAGTTAGTTATTACCCAAGAAACCACTCTTGGAAGCGCTGTCATTTGCATGTCTGTGAAAAATGGCTATTGCCTGTCATGCTATTAAATGTCTGTTTCTCTTTCTTTTTTTTTCCAGTCACACGACCGCTTGCAAGTCTACGGAGGCCACACAGATATGATCATGTGTATGACCATCCATAAGAGCATGGTAACTTCTCTCTTTTCACTGTTCTCAAAGAGAAGGTTGTAATTGCCACAAGCATGTACAAAACACTTTAATATCTTCAGATAATGAAATCAACCGGCTGTCTGACTAAGAACAACTTAGAAATGTCAGCCAAAAAATCAAGTTGTCATAAGCGCTGTGTGTTTATGTAATATTATTTTCTAGGGAAAAATTACCTCCTAGCTTACCATAGTCTTAAAACAGTAGTTCCATTTACTGGGATGATTGCAATGGAGAGTCTAGAAACGGTAAAATATTCCCTTTTTTTCAAGCATCATGTTTGACTTTTACTCAAGAGAGTCACACAGATGCTAGAGAAAAAACTTCACCCACACTCAAACCTCTAGTAACTTTTGACAGAACCTAAACAAAGGTGATGCAATTGATGTAGGCACACAGATTTCTTCACGTACCTGCCCTGCAAGATAGACTTCAGGAGCACTTCTGGGTAAATAACGTGCTGAAAATAGTCATTAAGAGCACTTGTTTGCCTGCATGCGTAGGGTTTGTTTTCAAGCTTTCTTTCAGACTGTAAAATGAGAGGTGTAATAACGATCTGTAGTAACAGAAGAGTCGAGTCTACCGGATCTCCTGCTAGTTGGAGTACGCGCTGCCTGCACTTCTCGCATGAGTGAAGACAGAGCTCAGGGTTTGTGCGCACGATCTGGGACTTGCGCTGTCCCCCGGCAACACCCTGGATTGGGCATTGTCAAATCAAAGAAGCATTCAGAGGAGAGGCTTAGTGACGTGTGAAAGATGGTAGTTTTCTATAGTCGTTTCTTACACAGACCTGTTACATCCTAGTGATGAATTTCCCAGAGACAAAAAGACTCGGACGGAAATAACAAATGAAACCATCATCTTGCAGAGTTTTCTGTATCATGTGAGAGCTTTCTTTTAACGATGAATGTTCTCTATGGGAATATAACCCTCTGACATCCTTCTCTTTCCAAAGGATGTTTTATGTGAGGCATTTGCCTGACAAAAGTGTTTTGTAAGATGTCATTTTGCTTACTTTTTCAGGATCTGCATCAGTCTTTTTGAAATTCTGGTGTTCTTCACACTTCCTCTCCATCCCTCTTTGGTATACATACAGCTGGTTAAGCCCTGGAAATACATTCAACTTAATGTTGACACCTAGATTTTTTTTCACTTCAGTGGATAGTAACATTGTACTTTAAAGTTTTCTGAACTTCTACACAGCCATAGAAGATACGGAAACAATTCTTATTTTTGTGATTTTGTAAATTGTAAATGCAAATCTGAAAAGGATTAGGTTAGACCCATTTTTTAAATTCCGAAGCCTTGCATGTTGGTATTTTGTTGATTTTCACCAAATATACACTGAAACCACCTTCAAAACTTGACTTCTTTTTTTTTTTTATCATATTATTCCAGCTTGCTTATCCATAAATGTTTCATTTTCAGATCTACACTGGATGCTATGATGGCAGTGTCAGAGCTGTGAAGCTTAATCTGATGCAGAATTATCGTTGCTGGGTAAGGAGCAAAATCTTTTTAGCCTTCCTGTGTTACAGTTTTTATACTAATTTTCTGGAGGTGGTCACTGCTCAGTCATGGGTAGCTTGACCTTTAATTTATTGTAATTCAGTAGTATTTTTAAACGTACATATACATTTTAAATGTAAATATATGTATGACTAGTTCCATTTTTCATGGTCTTTAGTATACGTGTGTGCTTTGGGACAAGTTAATAGTACCACCTTAAATTATTTTTCTTTCTGGCAATTTTTAGATAATGTCATGTAACTGTTTAAAACCAAAACCTTCCACTGAGTGACGTAGAAAAGCCGATTTACTCTGCTAAATAAGTTTTTAATTAAATTCCCAATGACTCTGTCTCAGGTAAGCTTAAACTTTGTAAAGGCTTAGTTCCTCTCTTCCTCCTGCCATTCTCACTGATGGTCTGGGCTTGGCTTGAGACAGGAAGAATCTCTGTAAAGCTGTAATTAAAGGAATAGAGACCATTGAGAATGAAAAGGGAGTAAGAAAAAAAAAAAAAAAAGTTCCAGGAGGTGGTGTGCATGTGAACAGTCTTGCTAGAACATTAGGCAGTTGCAAGAGGAAAAGCAGTAGCTAATTTTTTTTTTTCCTTGGCTTATGCTGGCATGTTTTGTTGGGTTTCTTTCTCCCAGTGGCATGGATGTTCACTGATCTTCGGAGTCGTGGACCATCTGAAACAGCACTTGCTAACTGACCACACCAACCCAAATTTTCAGACCCTAAAATGTCGCTGGAAGAACTGTGATGCTTTCTTTACTTCCAGGAAAGGTTCCAAGCAGGTATGTGACTGAACTAATGTGCTTGTGTTTGGTAGAATAAAGTCCGTTAGGTCATCACAATTGTGGGACTTGATCCTGTTTCTCGTAAAAAGAGTTAAATTCTTCTCGTCTTGACAGACTTAATGAACTGCATCTATTTGCAGTCGTACAAGGCTAATAGGGTTCAGTTTAACCTGTGACAGATGAGGAGTGCAGCCACGTATGATGAGATATGGTGGATTTCATAGAATCATTCTCATTATGTTCATTATGTTTATCATTAGTTCATTAAGTCTGTCAAAACAGTTTGATCCTAAAATATTATACGGAAATTGTAAAATTCTTGAAATGGTATAAATTCTGTTAGCTATACTCAAGATGTTATTAAGTTTTTGTAGGAGGAAACGGGTTTTTGTCCTTTTCATTTTTATCCTTCCCCCATAATTATTGTGGATGCTGGTGCTGTTGATTTTTCACATGAGCTTGGTTTTACTAACACTCTGTAAGTAAGTAGTACATAAATTTCTGAGTAAATGTTAGCACAGATGGGGAAGAAAAATTAAGAATACATTACAGTTGGATTCAGTGATGTGGAAAGGATTAGGGGTGGGTTGAAGGAGGTTTGTTACCTGTAGACTGATGAGTAAAATCTACATCTGTCGTGGGTTGACCCTGGCCGGCCGCCAGGTACCCACACAGCCGCTCACTCACTCCCCCCTTCACTACTGAACAGGGGGAGAAAATATCTCCAAGGGCTCAGGGTTTGAGATAAGGACAGGGAGATCACCTTCATTTACCGTCCTGGGCAAAACAGACTCAGTTTTGGGGAAATTAGGTACATTTATTAAAAGAACTAATCAGAGAGGAGTAGTGAGAAGTAAGAAAGAGCAAACAAATCTAAACAGAACACCTTCCCCCCATCCCTCCCTTCTTCCCGGGCTTAACATCAATCCCGGCTTCTCCACCTCCTCCCCCCGAGCGGCGCAGGGGGACAGGGAATGGGGGCTGCGGTCAGTTGATCCGACGTTGGTTCCACCGCTTCTTCACTCCGGGGGAGGACTCTTCACTCTTCCCCAGGGCCATTGTGGGGTCCCTCTCACGGGAGACAAGCTTCACGCTCTCTTCTCCACATGAGTCGTCCCACGAAGGGCAATTCATCACAAACTGCCCGATGTGAGACACCTCACGAGGGGCAGCCCACCCCTCGTGAGTCTGAGGCGCAGTCCTTCGGGGGAAACTGCTCCAGCGTGAGCCACCCGCAGCGTCCCAAAAGTCCCACCAGCCAACCTGCTCCAGCGTGGGCATTCCTCTCTTCCACGGGCTACAGGTTCCGGCAGCAACTTGCTCTGACACGGGCTTCTCACGGGCTACAGTCCCCTTTCAGGCATCCACCTACACAGCATGGAGTCCTCGGTGGACATCTACGCGGTGATCCTCACGGTGGACCTCTGCACCTCGCCCATGGGCTGCAGGGGGACAACCCGCTTCACCATGGTCTTCACCACAGACCCAGGGGATTCCTTCTGCTCCGGCGCCTGGAGTTCATCCTCCCCCCCTCCTCCTTCTTCACTGACCTTGGTGTCTGCACAGATTCTCACTCCTCCATCTCTGTGCCAGCTGTTAATGGCGCAGTTCTTTTTCTCCCGTTCTTAAATATGTTTTTCACAGAGGCGTTCCTCTGCTATCATCTTACTGATAGGCTCAGCCTTGGCCAGCGGCGGGTCCCTCTTTGTAGCCGGCTGGCATTGGCTCTATCAATCTTGGGGAGCTTCTAGCAGCTTCTTACAGAAGCCACCCTGCAGCTCCCCCCCCGCTGCCAAAATCTGGCCAGGCCAAACCAAAACATTCCACCCCTCGCCTCTGTGAATCACATATTTAAGAATTATTAAAATTTATATTCATCAACCAACATTAACAGTGAAACAGAAAAACCAAAGACTCCCAACACCAAAATCAGAACAAAAATCATCACAACACCAAACAAGACTAAACAATCTACACACAATCCACCCCTCGTTCCTTCACCTCAATCACAAAAATATAAATTCCCCAAAATCATTTTACTCTTCAACATTGCTCAGTCCATGTTTTGCCCGTTACCTCTCTCCACTACTGTCCTTATCTCAAATTCCTCCCTTCCCAGGTTTCATTCCCCGTACGGGCCACCAAAAAGACTGTCGTGGGTTGACCCTGGCCGGCCGCCAGGTACCCACACAGCCGCTCACTCACTCCCCCCTTCACTACTGAACAGGGGGAGAAAATATCTCCAAGGGCTCAGGGTTTGAGATAAGGACAGGGAGATCACCTTCATTTACCGTCCTGGGCAAAACAGACTCAGTTTTGGGGAAATTAGGTACATTTATTAAAAGAACTAATCAGAGAGGAGTAGTGAGAAGTAAGAAAGAGCAAACAAATCTAAACAGAACACCTTCCCCCCATCCCTCCCTTCTTCCCGGGCTTAACATCAATCCCGGCTTCTCCACCTCCTCCCCCCGAGCGGCGCAGGGGGACAGGGAATGGGGGCTGCGGTCAGTTGATCCGACGTTGGTTCCACCGCTTCTTCACTCCGGGGGAGGACTCTTCACTCTTCCCCAGGGCCATTGTGGGGTCCCTCTCACGGGAGACAAGCTTCACGCTCTCTTCTCCACATGAGTCGTCCCACGAAGGGCAATTCATCACAAACTGCCCGATGTGAGACACCTCACGAGGGGCAGCCCACCCCTCGTGAGTCTGAGGCGCAGTCCTTCGGGGGAAACTGCTCCAGCGTGAGCCACCCGCAGCGTCCCAAAAGTCCCACCAGCCAACCTGCTCCAGCGTGGGCATTCCTCTCTTCCACGGGCTACAGGTTCCGGCAGCAACTTGCTCTGACACGGGCTTCTCACGGGCTACAGTCCCCTTTCAGGCATCCACCTACACAGCATGGAGTCCTCGGTGGACATCTACGCGGTGATCCTCACGGTGGACCTCTGCACCTCGCCCATGGGCTGCAGGGGGACAACCCGCTTCACCATGGTCTTCACCACAGACCCAGGGGATTCCTTCTGCTCCGGCGCCTGGAGTTCATCCTCCCCCCCTCCTCCTTCTTCACTGACCTTGGTGTCTGCACAGATTCTCACTCCTCCATCTCTGTGCCAGCTGTTAATGGCGCAGTTCTTTTTCTCCCGTTCTTAAATATGTTTTTTCACAGAGGCGTTCCTCTGCTATCATCTTACTGATAGGCTCAGCCTTGGCCAGCGGCGGGTCCCTCTTTGTAGCCGGCTGGCATTGGCTCTATCAATCTTGGGGAGCTTCTAGCAGCTTCTTACAGAAGCCACCCTGCAGCTCCCCCCCCGCTGCCAAAATCTGGCCAGGCCAAACCAAAACAACATCTTACTCCGTGGCAGTATAATCTACCTTCTTGCTGAATGCTTTTTGAAATATGCTCAGTGGATGGAGGTTTCTCTGAGAACTACGAAACAGAAATAGAATCCTTTAGTTTCTTTTTAAGCACTGGCTTTAGATCTGTGGTTCTTTGATAGGCTCTTCTAGTCAGAAACAGGAAGCTGGGTTTTATTTGCTTTGAATCACATGGTGTGTGAGATGTGTTACACATGTGATTTAATGGCTTGGTATTGATATGTTACATTAATTTTTTAGAAGCTTTAAGCCAAAAAAATGTGTATTGTCCAGAAAGTCACTTCCACTGAGGCTTCAAGAACCATTTTTTTTTTAAACTGTCTTGTGATTTATTTAGGGTTTTTTAATTCTTTATTTTATTATTACTTTTAACTGACTTATCTGGTTCTTTTCTAGGATGCTGTAGGACACATTGAAAGACATGCTGAGGATGACAGCAGGGTTGACTCATGAATTTTTTTCACCTCCCACATTGGGAAGTAATTTTCTATGTCAGAATTATTCCAAATAACATCAATTTCTTACTCCAGTCTTTCCTCTTTCTTTTCCCACTTGGAATGCAAAAGTGGAGTGGAGCCTTACTACAGAGACTGCAGGTTGTGTCACACTCTGTAGAAGTAAGGTTGGTCATTTAAGACTTGGCCCAAATAGAAGATTCTTGCAAGTTTTTAATTCATTGACAGATAAGAATATTCCCTCCTCTTGTCTGCCTTGTTTTGTTGTTGTTCATTTTGTTCTGTTGTGTTTTATTTTTTTTTAAGAAGCATAATCTGACAGTCTTCAGGAAGCCCAGAGGCCTGTTGAGAACTTGAATTACAATAGGTGCTGGTGTTTGCAAACTCTTGCAAACAGCTTGAAGCCTGTTAAGTGTCTAAGACATGTCTGGTTTTATGTTTTACCCAGATTTTTTTAGCTGATTTTAATAAAATTCTGCAAACCAGAACACTGCAAATTCTAACAATGTAATCTGAATGTCCAGTGTACATTTTTACTTTCTTCATAAAAAGAAAAGGTGTTTTATGGAGAACTGGAATAAATTGATTTTTTTTTTAATGTTAATTGTAACTTATTTTTTATTCCTTATGTAAAAATTGCTGTAACTGGCACAACGTATACAGTGACGCACTACCCTAAATACTACACCTCCTTCAGTGTTTTCTTTATTTGGAGGAAAGCAGTTATTTCTTGAGAGGTACGCCAGTACCAGCGGAACAACCAGAACAGTGGCTTCACTCATGTACTCTGCAATCTAAACT
Source organism: Trogon surrucura (assembly GCA_020746105.1). Lineage (NCBI taxonomy): Eukaryota > Metazoa > Chordata > Aves > Trogoniformes > Trogonidae > Trogon > Trogon surrucura. The sequence goes on along the minus strand of CM036623.1, from coordinate 12,117,160 downwards.
CTTCAAATCTAGACCCTTACTTACGTGCGGGAAAGAAGTAAGTGGTGTCAGCTTTTGTTTCAGTTAATGACCAGCATAACCACTGCTCTCTTGAGATGACGCCATAGTTAGATTCCTGATTTTATTTGGAATCTTAGTGACGTGAGTTTTCCAGCTTCATATGTTCCTGGCACAGCAAAGTAAAAGAAATGCAAAGGCTCTGCCTGTCTTCAGTGCATCCTCTTGGGCAGCGTTTTGTTTCTGTTGTGAACTGGCTTAATTGGCTTGGGCTATGTTGAGTTCACAAAAACTCCACTGGAAAGCGTGGAGAAGGATTTTAACAAGTCTGAAGTTCTCAAGCAGAAGCTGAGGATACACAATGCATATTGCGTGTGGAAGGCCTGTTTGCACCGCAGAGTTTCTGCTTGTCAGAATTCCTCTGCGGGTGTCTTTGGGGTGGAAAACTTGACCTATTAAGTTCAGGGAAACCTGCTTCTTGCATTTGCCATCCTCTCTGCCACAATGACACGAATTTAGGAAGGAGCTCTTTTAAACAATGAGACTAATCTGGTGAGGAGCTTTGCGTTCACTTTTGCTTAACTTGCTGCTCAGGACAAAAAAAAAAGCGGAGATTTACTTGAACTGTAACAGAAGGTAAAGACAGAGTGGTGTCAAAACCGAGCTGCTTGTAAGTGAATCCTGCCATTGTCAAACAAATTGCATGTGCTGTTTTTACAGGGCATCTCTTTGAGGTTTGGTATGCCAGCCGTAGGCCAAGTAAGTTTTATAGCCTCATTCTTTGATTGTGAAAAAGCCTTCTGAGGCTGAGAAAGTAATTGAGGAAAGCCCAAGGATGTTTCACTGCCATCAAATCAAGGAACTTCAGGGTCTTCTCTGAAACACACTATTCTGGTGTTGTCCTAGTAGACAAGCAGAATTTCTCTGTGATTGCTTGACATTGATGATTTTTATTTTTTTGAGGCAGGAGTAAAATAGGGTTGAGATGCAGTAGCATCCTGCTTCAAAGCTACAGGAATCTCAGGTTCCAGTGCTTTTTGATGGTTTGTTTGGGGTTTTTTTTTATTAAGCTTTTGCTGAACAGGAAATAACCCCAACATGTGGCTCAGCCCCCAGGCAGTTTTGAAAGTGGTTGGGGTTTGGGGTGTGTTTGTGATTTTTTGGGCGTTTTTTGGTTTTTTCTTTCTTTCTGTGGTCTGCGGATGAAGCAATTCAAGAGAGAATCAAGTTCAGGGAGATCTCTGAGCAGTGTATGTGTTTTCCGCTGCAGGCTGTATTGCAGTAAAGTCTCTAAGTATTTGATTATGTTTCATGACCTAAAAGCAGAAGACTGCCTAGTACTTAAACCATTTCCAGAATTATTGCTATTCAAGAGTTTTTCTGATTTTGTTTTTGTTGTTTTTTGGGTTTGGTTGTTGGGTTTTTTTGAATCACAAGAAGGGAGCATGTAACATAAATAACGTGAAGGTCTTGGGGACTGTGCTTGACGTGAAGGTGTGTGTCCTACAGACAAACGTGTGGAGTGATTGTAGCATTTTGAAAAATGGTGTGTGAGAGAGTAGAGTTTGTTACTTCTTCCTTGTGATTATTGCCATTCTTTCAGCTGTTTTCAGGAACATGATCACTAAATGTAGCAACACAGTTATTACACTTTATTTACATTCCTGATTGCTTTTTCAGGATTATCTTTTCTAGTGGGTGGAAGCAGACATCCTTTTCTTGTAGTCCATTTCATTTTCTGTCTTGGAAAACAGTCCTGGGCTTCTGCAATCCAACTTTAACTTTAGCCAGTGGTGTCTTTTTCTACTTTGTAGGTCATTTGAGGTATACCGTAAGAATCTCGCAATGGATGCAGGAAAATAGCAGGGCTGCATGTTTATAAAATTTTCCTTTGTAAACGAAAAACAAATATTAAAAAAAATTGCTCAGGGGTTCAGAGGAAAATGTTGTGCTGCTTTGTCCTGAGGATATCTTCAAAGGATGTGCTGTGACGTGGCTGTGCAGCTCCGGAAATCCTCAGGCTTCTCTGGAGTTCCCTGGAGAGATTTCCTTCTTGTCCAGCTGGAATTCAGTGCAGCTTTCCCTGTTGGCCGTTCGCTTCTTCCGGAGGCAGTTGCGGAAGAGATATGCCAAACTAGTTAATGTATTGGCTTTGGTAGCCATTGGGGAGTCCTCTCTGGTCTTGCAACTTGGGGTTTTGACCCCTGATATATCGCTGCTTGAAGAGTGTAATAACCTAGGGAAAGTGGCCTATTGGTAGAATTTAGCTGAGTAATACTTGCATGGAAAGCAGCACTGCGCAGCTGAAGCCGGTTTCAGGCCTGGTTTTGGTTTCAGTTTGGTTTTTATGCAAGTAAAAAGTTGCAGGTGGAAGAGTGAGTAGAGTGAGGCTTTATCGTACAGCTAGCTGTGTTTATTTTATTCGTCAAATCTTCAATAATGAACTCGGGACTTTTTAGGGTGAGCCTTCATTTTCCCCTTAGCAGGACTGACATTGAGCCTGTTAAGTTACGAACCTCCTCAGCGGACAGAAAGTGCTCAGAGGTCTTGTATGCATTTACAATATAAAGAATGAGGCAGGTGTTGCTGAAACCAGTCCTATCCTTCTCTTCAAAAGCCTGAAGAACTTGTTGTACGGCAGGCGTACTAAGCCCTGCCCAAGCTCTGCGAGGAGGGTGCGAGTGCCCTAAAACGATCACTTAGCAGTTCACACACGCTGCAGAGCTTAACTTTCCCCAACCCCAATGGCCTCACGTGTTCAATGATAAGACAACGCTAGGGCTGGTCTGCATTCGTTGCTCCTTTCCAATCATGGGTGAAAATAACAGCCAGCTTCTTTGCAGACTAACCCTGCTGCTCCTGCGTGTGGAAAGGGCCTGGGGGAAAACTGTTGGTGCAAAGATGCATTAAATATCCCAGCTTCTGCTTGCCTCGAGTCACCTCCGTGTGGCTTCAAATATGTCCTCAGCCCCTGAGCTGTCTCCTGTGAAACAGCAGGGGTTTGGCCATGTGCCGCGTTGGAACCAGTGCAGATGTTAATGCGCGTTTTCAAACCACACGATCAAGGTGAATGATAACCGCGAACTTGCAATAAGCTGTGGGTTCCCAGAAACAAAAATGTGGTGCAGAAAAAAATATTTTTCCCTTCTTTTGAATTAAGTTGCAGGTATGAATGAATCTTGGTTTTCAGGCCTGTGCGGTACTGTCGTTCAAACACTCCAGTTGTCCAGAGTTGCAGAATTATGTGAGGAAGGGTAAGGAAACGGTTTCAGCTGCTGTTTGTAAAATATTTAATAGTGAAAGAGCTGTGTAGGTATATATTCTGTTATATGTGCCTGCCATCTTCTCCAATTCCATTTTGCTGTAAGTGTTAAACAGTCTTTCTGAAGAATGGAACAAAACATCACTGAATATGTAATGATTTAAGCTGTGTAGAACATGTACGCAGATTGACCTTGGTCACTTTGGTACGAAGCTGTGAGCGTAATAACAAAACTTTACACGCCAAGAGAAGAAAAAAAAAGAAAAATAAAAGGAAAAATAAAAGTTCTTTATATTGTTATGCTTTGTCAGTCTGATTCTTCTTAGAATCATAGAACAGTTCAGGTTGGAAAAGACCCTGGGATCATCGAGTCCAACCATTAACCCTACACTACAATTCCGCCCCTAAACCATATTACCCAACGCCACATCTAAGTGACACTTAAACACATCCAGGGATGGCGACTCAACCCCCTCCCTAGGCAGTCTGTTCCAGTGTCTGACCACTCTTTCCGTGAAGAACTTCTTCCTAATGTCCAGCCTAAACCTACCCTGTTGCAACTTGAACCCATTCCCCCTGGTTCTGTCCCTAATGACCAGCACCAACCTCTCTACAATGTCCTCTCAAGTAATTGTAGAGCAATTTTGAGTGGAATGATTCTTGAATGGAATGGAATAGAATAGAATAGGATTTGAATAGAATGAGTCTTTCACAGGATTTGGCAGAACTCAGCTTTTTTTCTGGATTTTTTTTCTTTTTTTATGAAGGCTGGATAAAATCAGACTTGGAAGCTTTACTCCCAGTGTGCAGGAATCTCAGACCTAGTCGTTCAGCAGGAACAGATGGAAACTGTCTCCACCCAGCTCGTGTGTCCAAGATGTTGTAGTGACTCTCCTGCTTCATGGCCCGTTGCAAAGGGAAGTTCTCTAGAGCTGTTAGTAGTTCACTCACCAGGACTTTTTGGACCAGTTTTGAGTTACCAATCAAAAATCCCAATTTTGATCTTTTGGCTGATAGATTTTGTCTGTGAACACGCTAACTAAGAGCATCTCTGCCATATTTTTTGTATGGAAAATAATAGCTTAGAGGGGATAACACAAGGCGGGAACCCAGGGCTCTTAGTGTTCCAGTCATCTTAAAAATGTGAATTGGGTTAAAACAAAAGTTGAATTTAAAGGAGAACAACTCTTCTTTAGGTAAACTATAGCATTCTCTTCCTCTTTCGGAGTAAGTTGCAGCCCAAGACAACGTTGAGAACTTTATAGTCAAAAAGTTTTCTGTTTCTTACTTCACACTTGCCATAAAACTCCAAAAGCTGCTCTGTATTCAGCAGAAAGATGGGCACATGCTCAGTGTTTCACCCTCTGTTCTTTCAAAGTAAAAACAAAACACAACATTGAAGATTAGGTTAAAATCCAGTTGTTTTTATTTTTGGTTCAATTAAACTAATCATACTTACATATTCTAATAATCTTCCGAAAGTGGTCGTGCTAACATAGTGTCTGATTCTGCTACAAGTCACCTTTTACAATAAATGCATGATACGGTCAGGAAGTAGGGCCCTGGGGGGCAGGGAGGCAAGTGGGTGTGCAGATAACTTATATGTATAAGAGATTTTCTCTCTTGAATGGAAAAGAACTTCCGTGATGTTACAGAGACTGCAGTTACAAAAATGTCCAATATGTAGTTAAGTTACCCTTGGGGTTCTAAAAATGAGAGCAAATTGCTCAGTTCTGATATTTCTGCCGAGTGTCTGTTGTGCCTTTGCTGCCACGCTTCTGGCACAGCAGGGAACCACCCCCAATATCCCCAGCCCTTACAATGTGATTGGGATGCACGGTATCAATGTAACATAGCACAGTCTCATCTGAAATACTCAGGCAAGGTGATGAAGAGGCTGAAGTGATAGTATCAAAAGCAGGACAAGGAGCTAACAACCTGTTGCGAGGTGGTAGTAAACACCTCTGGCCTTCACAGTTCAGCTGCAGTCCCAGTTTTGCCTGACGTGAAGGAAGATTTTTTTCCAGTGGTCAGCCTAAGCAGAAAAATGATGCGTGCTCTGTTTCTTTACCATGCAGAAGCAGCTTAATTCAGTCATCAATAAATTCACCATCGTTGCCCGAAGGAAGATGGCAGGAAGTTACAAACCTAGTGACAGAATGTGCACACTAGTCTGTCTGCCTCCACCGGGGTATGGTTGTCCTTTTTTCCAAGGGCTTCTTCCCACAGGTTGTTTATCCCGACGAGCTCAGCACATAATGAGGAAACGCTCTTGTTGGCACTTGGGGATGAGCAGAGCTGGTTCCTCGAAATAGAAGCTTGGAGCGTGTTCTTCATAAAGGTGGCCGCTGGCTCCAGTGTTAGGCGTACAGCGTGAGCTGCAGCCACTGAAAGAAGAGTTAAAGGATGGAAGACTTACTGACGTCCTTGTAACAAATTTTATTGAGGCACCACCACCTTTGGCTGGAAGGCGGCAGCTTGCCGACACTTAATACGAAGCATAGAGGCAGCGGGAAATTTTGTACTGGGCTTCTTGCTCCTATTGCTCCTTCCCGTGCAAAAAGGGAAGGGGTTTTACAATCTCCCTGGCAGGAGACATACTTTTAAGTTGAAACTAAGTCTTTTCAATTAGATTTTGAAAAGGTAAATAACTGTGTTGAACCCCATTATGAGTTAATGCCATATCAGCAAGTTTGATTTAAATTGCCTCATTAAAAAAAAAATCTCAAAAGGTTTTTGAAGCTCGCTAAAGATGATGTGAAGAGTCCTCAGCTGTGCCCTTCAGCACCAGCTGGAGTCTTACAGAGCAGCTGCTTCTGGCAGGTGGTGGATGTTTTCTGTGTAAAATTGGTAGCAATATTTTTAGAAGGTTTTTGCAGCCTCTTGCCAATTGGGTGACAACTTCAGACCAACTCTCACAAGCTCCCTTGAGAACATGTGCAATGAATACTATGATTAAAATCTAGTATTGTGACATTGTGTCAGAAACACTGGCATAAAGCAGTTTACCTCCAGGACGTTGAGCTTAATGATGCCATCTCCATCTTTATCAAAGGCGTGGAACGCCCCTAAAGCAAGGAAACAAAATATATATGGAGTAGATGAACTTACTGTGTTGTGGGAAAATAATTCCAAATTGTGCTTGTCTTGGGTTTATGCGAAGTTGTGCAGGTATTTGCTTACGTTGTCAGCAAGTATTTCTGCTGTGTTTTTCCATAGCCAACACAAGGAGAAACGCAGCAGTTTCTTTTGTGTATGGATGAGATGGCTGTCGTATTTTAGATTCTCTAAGCACGCATCTTTAATTATTAATGCTATATATAAACAGTAGTGCTTTAGACAAACTTTGCTTTGAGTACAGCACTGCATTTTAGGGACGAGGAGCAAAACCAGGGCAGCTACTCACGGAACATGGCGTCCAGGCGGACGAAACAGCAGATGAAGCTGTCGAAGTCGATGTTCATGTTCTTGTCGGCGTAGCGCATGGTGATGATGTCATAGAGCTGGTTGTTCAGCCGAAACCCTGCAGAGGACCAGAAACGGAACACATAAGGGCCATGGCCAGGGGCACGTGCTGTTGCTGATCTCCATGGATGCTTCCCAGTCCCAGCAGAGGTTCAGGGTGGAAGGTGTTACTGCAGCTGCTAAATAAAATGAAGTAAAGCTGTAAGGACCCTCCCTGTGTCCAACTGATATTTTAGAACAGGAGTAACATTTCAAAATCATGATTTAGGAGGGCCAATAGCACAGGAGTCACTTCACACTGTAAGTACGAAGAGGAGAGGTCTACACCGAAGAGTCAGTGAGCAAAGCAACAAACACTAGGTGACAGAAGCATGCGAGGAAGTTGCTGTGAAAACACAATTGCACAATGGTAAAAAAAATCAATCCAAGGGCATGTAGCTTTGTCATAGCAAAGGATTGAATCACTGCTGTTTCAGAAAGGAGCAGCAGGGCCCTGAGTGGGAGATCTCTGAGACAGCAGAGCATCGTTCATTGGAAAATTTAATGAGCTGAAGACATCTGTTCGGTTGGCAAGACACACAAGGCTTGCCATTTGGATCTTTGAGCTCTCTTGGGGGGGAAGATTTTTTTCATTTCTCTAGGATTTGTCTTTAAAAGGCAGCACTGTGTTCCTGATCTCACCCTGAGACTCATCAAACAGCATAATCTTTCTTCAACTGTGGAGCGCTGGACCCTGGGGGCAGTACCTGCATCATTGACTGCATTGCGCATCTCGTAGCTGTTAATGGTTCCTGAATGATCCGTGTCGTAATGCTTGAAAATTTTCTGGAAGAACAAAACACACGACATATGTGACAGAAATAAAAAGCTTGTATTTTGTTGAATATACCCACTGGTGGGATATGGGGTGTGTGCCTCATGCGCTGGGAGGTTTTGCCTTGGACAGCTGTGACTGAGCATTCTGGGTTGTTAGCACAGAGTTCCTCAGCCACAAAGTAAAACGATTTACATCTGTGCCAAGTGAAGCAAAAGGTTCCCCCCTAGAGACCCTTCTTGTTTGACTTGAGTGTATGCTGTTAATCCTTTCCCTTGATTGTCCCAATTAAGCTATTTGTGAGGCCTGATTCTAATTCCCATCCTCCTCCTCCTCCTCCAATTTGTCTGCCTCTGTGCTGTTCTCAGGGGGAAAGTCTTACATGAGTGTGGAAGCTTCAGAGAGTCAGGCTGTTTGCTTAGGCTGTGAGTAGGATGAGAAGAGACATTAATTTTCTTTTTAGAAGCTGATTTGCTCTTTTTTTTTTAGCTTTTCTTTTTGCTGTAGTGTATGTAGAGAGTTTTGTGTTTCCTATGCAAGCTTTTGTGCTGCAGGAGCTGTGAAGAACAATGCTGCGGACACCAGCAGTACCTGCCAGCTTTTAATCTTGTCCCAGAGATGTCGGAACTCATCAAAGTTTATCTTCCCTGAGCCATCTGTCTGTGATGCAAGCATTCAGGTAAAAAAAAAGACCCACAACATTTTTAAGAGAAAATTAATTAAGTTTGCAGCTACCGATGAAGGGGTGAATGTGGAATTGAGTTCAGGGTCTCCTTAGCACTAAGAGCTGGTGGAGCTGTGTGGTAAAATATTTGTGAATGTTTATGTTGTTGTGCAGAGTATTTTGTTTCAGGGGTGTGAAGTGCTGTTTGCGCTTTGGGTAGAAGCAAACATTGGGACAGGGGAGAGGCTTGCTCCTGGAGCTATTGGAAAGTACATGAGCAGGATGGTTTCGTGGTCTCTTTCCAAAGACCTCAGAATGTGAAGCTTACTCAATAATTTTAAAACAACTGAGCTTTATCCCAGAGTGAAGCTCTTTCAGTTTGAATGCGCTCATGTTCTTTCAAAATCATGTGTTATGTCAAATAGGAAAACTGAGGTTGTATTGGAGGGAGCCCCATACAACATTTTGTATTTGGTTTTATTCTGGGAAAATTTCTCTGTGTGTTGCATGCTAAGCACACAGTGGAATGTATGATACATTATAAATTTAAGGATAAGAGGAATGTAGTAAGTTTCTCGGCAAGAACTGTAGTTATCTTGAATTGGTTTAGAAAAGATAATTTTAAAATCGTGCTTTGGCACATGAGCTGGCCATTCTCTGATACCTAAGTATCAAACTGACTGACTTACTCTATAGTTTTCTATTTTGGGATATTTTCATCTGTCAATGGTGCTAATGTTGAGATGACCGGAGTTAAGATGTGCCAAACCAGGAATGCTCTGTTATCTGACTACAGACTATAATGCACCTTTCTGTTTCCCTGGCTCACTAAGTTGTGTGTGTAGTGGTAGGAAATACAACCCAAGCACATCAGTGTGATATCAAGCGCTCCTCTTTCACCAGAAAAGGATACGTCCATTAAGGCGATCATGCTGCGGCAGGATTCCAGTTCAAATCCTTCTGTCTTTAGGTCTTTATCTGAAATAAATGATCAGAGGTGAAAACATATCATGCAAGTTAGCAAGTGCTTCTTCCTTTCTTCTCTCAGCAGATGCCAAACCTACCTCCTTCATCCACTAGGAAAGGAGTGGCAGAGAAATCTGAAAAGGCTCCTAAGTAATGTGAATTAGAGATTACTTTTTTTGACCTGTTATATACACTAAAAACCTCTGTAAAACTCTAACTTCCAGGTAGCTAAGCAAGCCCAGGGTCTGTAGGCTAAAGTTTGCTAAACAGGGAGCAAGGTCTGCCTCTCCATTAGAATTTGTTTTGTTTAAACATCCTTTGCAGACTGCTAGAAACGTTGTTATCCTGGAAGGTTCCTAACTGGCATAGAATAAGTTTAATGTAGCGTAGCAGGACGGTACCATGTGAATTGTCCAAGGCCAGGCTGGACGGGGCTTTGAAAAACCTGGTCTGGTGGGAGGTGTCCCTGCTCACGGCAGGGGGTTGGAACTAGGTGATCTTCAAGGTCCCTTCCAACCCGAACCACTCTGACTCTATCCTATGATTTCTACATTATTGGTACTCAATCACTCATAGAGAACATCTCTATGAAAAGTTCAGCCCTCTAAGGTCTTGGATACAAAGTCTTTGAAAGCATAACTAGGAAATTTGTGAGTTTGAAACTGTAAATAATCTTTAGAGTGCAACTCAGGGGTGGAGCGTTACGTTACATCACAGACATTTTTGTGCAGGGTTACTGAAAAACATGCTCAGACTCACGTTTTTTTACAACGTTGTTGAGAACGTTCCTGAGTTCTTCAGCATTGATCTCCATGTCCTGGTGGGAAACATGGTGAGAATACCATTAATGACAACGCTCATTATTAATCAAGTAATTTTATGGATGGATATGCTATAAGTACGAATTCTCTGGTCACTTTTCAATATGGCATATACATGCTTCAAATGAGGGGGCACTCTAGTTTATACAAACATTAGTCCAAATCTTTCTTGAGGCTGCAGTATAAGTTAGGTCTGAAGTTACGCTATAGTGCTTATTAAACTACAACTAGAAGAACGACCAATAATTTCAAGCCAAGGCATAAACCAAAAAAGCAAAATGTGAAAAATCAATTTGCAGCCTCTTGATTTATGTAGTTCTTTGTTCTGATTAAGCTTTCCTTGTTAATCCTATACTGGCGGATGCTGCTTCTCTAGGTTGTTTATACATGCTGTGCAGAATAGCATCTTGTGGTAGTGACAAAACTAAAAGCCTGAAGTTAAACCAGGTTCCCTCATACACAATGAGAATAGCTATACATGCATACGAGAATAGCTGTATCCTTAGTTGTATTTTGGTTTTTGCTTGGTTTCAAGTTTCAAAGGAAATTCGATGGAAGGAAATTCAAAGGAAACTTAAAAATTCAATGTTTTGCATCCATGAAGCAGTTGATGTAGGCGCTGTTGTGGCCAGGCTGCTCTGATGGCCGGGACAGGGATCAGTTGCATACTCACATCCCCTGCGATCTGTCGGAAAATGTTCCGGAACTGTTTTTCCTCTTCACTCCTCTCACGAGTTTTTGCTGATGGACGCTGAAAGAGACAAGCAAAGGGGAGAGATGTCCTTAGCCCAGCAAGGAAGGCAGAGGGCCTGGGTGACTCCCTCATGCCATGAGGGAGCTTCTTGGTGACTCTGGATTTCTTTGGAGGAACAGATTGTCCTGTTTCTTTTCCTTTTTTTTTTTTTTTTTTTTAATTTTGTGTGTGTGTTCCTTGGCAAAACTGCTGAGTATTCAACTTCATCCCATTGCTGCTCTTCCTCTTGGAAGAAGCCTAAATGATAACTTTCACCAATAGATGTTTATCTTCTGTGTTGCTTCAAAACATTGCAAAGGAGAAGTTTGGAGCAGAAGACAATGATGTTACATGAAGCTTTCTCAGGCATGTGCAGAGAGCAAGCCTGAACTCTGAGGCTCATGCTGAAAAAGGAAACTATATTTTGTCTCCCTCCCAATATGAAATTACAGGAATGTTGTGTGAGAAATTAAAGTGAATTTCTTGGCTTAGTTCTTATTTTTGTTTGTCTAAATGCAGAGGAAGGTTAAGATTGATTCTCAAGCCAGGCAAGTTGTACTGAGATTTGATGGAAAGCTGTTAATTATCTTAGGACGCTTCTCTGACCCATTCCTGTGCTCTCCCCAGCCATTCTTTCATGGTAGCCAAACCAAGCCCTATTTCCCCCTTCACCACTTGCTGCAGAAACCTTTTTCTCATCTACATGGGTTTTTTCACCATCTTTGCCAGCATCTTCGTCTGCTGTCAGCTCCTTATTGCTGTTCGCTCTGTCGGAAACAAAGATGATAGGCTAGAAGAAGAAGAAAGAGAGCAAAAGAGAAATGGAAATTACACAAGAAATAGCTCAAGGGAAGATATTTAGTGACAACCATTCTGTGGTAAAGCACATGCAGCAACAGCTCCAGCCCCTGAGGGGGTGACTGGAGAAGGCAGAGTTGGGAATGAAAGAAACAAAAGGGGGGGGGGGGAGAAGTGGAGGAGTTTCTGAAGTTACTGCTCTCCTCGTGATGAAAAAGCAAGTCTTTTTTGCAAAATAGTGCAACCCTTGGCTTCTAGCTTTTCTTTTCAGAAAGCCAGTAATCATTTAAACATTGTTTGATGGGTTCATTTTAAATCAAAATAAGCTTTCCAGGTTCTCGATTCTCAGTTAAGCTGATGAACTCGCCCCTCTCTATGAAGGACAGTAGCACTGAAAGCAAGCAGGATCTGAATCCTACACAGAAAATGAGTATTTTTTGTACAAGCTTGTTAGTTATGTGAACCATATGTTCTCTCTCTGTATTAATTCTTGAAGCATTCGACTGTAAGCAGCCACTTGCAACTGTTCTAGTTTAGTGCATTTAAGAGATGAAAGCTGCTACAAAATGCAAATGCGTCACCCAGAGCGTTAATTGCAATCAGCCTGTCTTGAGGTTAAACCGACTGATGAAGCTTTCAGGGTCTTAAATGTGTTGTGCAGAATCGAAAGGAGGATCCTGGACTTCGGTGAGCAGAAACTTTAAGAAAGAGGAGTATTGGGCAACAGAAAGCAAATGTGAGGGCACATGTCTGGAGAAGGGGAGCTTTTCAGCAGGAAGGTGTGATGGGTGCCTCTGGAGGGGCAGGAAGGAAAAGGCAGTTTGAGCAACCCAGAGGATCAAACTTTTGCAGCTGAAAAGTTCTTTTGCTTCCTCGACTCAGAGGGGTATAGGACACTAATGCTATTGCATTAGTGTTTAGTGTACGAAGAGAAAATCTTTGCTGCTTCCAAGTGGCCTCTTATGCAGTGCCCTTTGTTAACTAGGATTCAGGGAAATCACGATACCAAGAAACTCTTCTCCTGCTGCATGCACCGCACGTGCTCTTTGCCTTGCTGGCGCTCAGCACATTGTACAAGTACTCACCTTGCCCTTTTTCTTCTTCTGTATAAAAAGAGACAAATTTTGTAATTTTTTTAGAAAGCATTTTTGAAGAGAATTACAGATTTTATACAGGTTATGTAGATCTGATGAAGTGTTGTGGGTTTTTTCTCTTGCACTTTCTCACATTTATTTTTTTCCATTTCTACATTGATAAAATTTTTCTCATTTCCTACATTAACATGGTTTTCAAATCTCCAGAAAATGAGGTGAAATGCACCCACAAAGAAATTTCACACTGAAGGACAGACATTGCAGAAACCATAGCAAAGCAGCACCCCATCTCATCTGGGGCTTGAACGAAATCTCTGTTGCACTTTTAGTTCACAATATTCCTTATTTTCCATATTCCATATTTTGTTATGACAGCAAACAGAAGAGGAATGCTACTGAGAAACGTTTGATGGAGCTTAATTCTGTGCAAGAGCATTTCCTCTGATTTTGTTTCAAGACTGATTGTGCTGTTACCTGTAGTATATGCCCACAAAGATGTGTAAAACCCCAGGGTGTGAAGCATTAGAGCTTGTCATGGATGCTAGTTTGAATCAGAGTATCCTTAGGATCTCTTTCCAGAAAGCATGTACTTTAAGACAAGGTACTTTTTTTTTATTATTAGATGAGATACTGATTTCACAAACAAAATATCTTGGAGCACAGAGCTAGGCTTTCCCTGGTAAGGGAATAATCTCCACGGATGGAGGTAAAGCCAGTGCTTAGCATCCAGCCTATTTTATGTCAGGAACAGATTTCAAGTCTGGCAAAACATTTTGGTCTGGAAGTAGTGTATGTAAAGCAAGTGTTAACAGAAGTATCTTGATGAGAAAAAACCTGGGAATTTATGCTCAAGGAGCTGTCATGTGGCTGCAAAAGGGTTTCTGCTGTAGGTTTTCCTAGAGGTGATGCTTGTCCCCTTTACCCTTATTCATGTAGAAAAGAGGCCCAGGACGTTACTTACTGATGGACGCTCGGCCTCGATCATGTTTTCAACCTCCCTAGAAGAAAGCAGAAAGTAATTAAGTCGGGAAAGCGACTGTTCTCAACATTGCTTGTTTCTGCAGCTGGTTGGTAAGCAGCCACTTGAGCTTCCCAAACAGCCAGTGGTGTGGGCTCTGAGCATCACAGCTGCAGGCTCTCGTGGTAGCTTTTTCCCAGGTTTCAGCTGAGCATCACAGGTACCACTCCCGGGAGGGCTGCTGCCTGGTTTACTCTTGTAAAGAGCCTCCAAAACACTGAATTTTTGACAGCTTGGAGCAAAACAGAGGCTATTTGGCTTAAGTAGAGTGACACTGGCTGCAATTTGCTGAGCTCTGGGAAAGCAGTTGAAGAGCAGGATGGAAAAGAAATAACTACCTGCTTCTGTGTTATGTTCACAACTGAAATCGGATCTGGTTCAATGATTTATTTGGCAAAAACTTCAGTCAGTGGCATATAGCAATAAGCACCAAAGAAGTTAATTTTCATTACTAATGAAATGGCTAACAGCCTGTTTACGAAGTATATTCTGCAAGCAGTAAGCTTCTCCAAAAACAATTCAAAGCAGGCTCTTGTTAGACTGTAAGGGAAGCTCGGGGAAATGAGTTTGCAGCTTCTAAAGAGTTTCTAATGAGGTTAAGAAAATTAAAAACCAGGTTGTAGCAAGTTTTGGAACATGGTTATAGCTGATTAGCGAGCTCACCTCCATCTTTATGGCCAGATGGATCTGCAACTTACTCTGAAAGACTTCTTTTCTCTGAGAAGACTCTCAGGATGAATTCTCCCTCCTGGTGGGGTTCATACGTTGATGGGATGACGACGTATTCGCTGGGAGGTAACCGGAAGCGCTCCGAGATTTCTCGCATGTTTATATAGGTCTTACTTCTAGCTTTGGAGGCATTGTAGAGGAAAAAATCCTTTTGCAAGTGGTGCTTCGTACCATGCATCTGCGGAATAAATGAGTCAATTTGTCTTCAAGGAAGCGGCTTGTCATGGGGGCAGTACAGGCTTGGGACAGAAAACACAAATGAAGCAGCTTAGCAAGCAGGGAGGTGAGGAGGGATGCTGGCTGGTAACAGCTGTGGAGTCTGTCACCTGTAAGTCACTACTGGCTGGGTCTAGTTGACTTCTGAGGGCTGGTCCAGGGCCCGCTTGCAGAACATTGGCTGACTTCTGCTCTGTAAGCACTTTTCTCTGACTCTGTTGTTGGATGCCAAACTGTGCATAACAAAAGTTTGGCTACTTTCCATGGAGGTGGGCATGGCAAGGAATGGTATATGGGGACTCCTACGTGCTGTGTGGTCAGGTGAAGGTGCTTTCAGTGAAAGCGTGTCCTTGTCTGGGCAGAGCATGAATTCTGTATCTGCTAAAGAAACGTGACTATTAACTGTTACATCCTTTCAAATATGAACGTTAAGTCAAGAATTGTGGGATAAGAACACTTGCAGGCTGTTTTCTGCGGAAATAGCTACCTGCAAAATAGGTTATTTCAGCAAAGACAACATTCAAACTGTCATCTTCCCCTTTTCTGGGTAACAGAACCTTCAGACGACCTTGTCTGCAGAAGTTGCAATGCCAGTGGTTCAGCTACCAGCAGGCTCATCAAAATGTAATCTTTGTACTTCTAGTATGTTCTCCTCAGTTACTGAAAACACAACACACATTCTAAGACTGTAGAGGAAAACCCATGGCTGCAGGATATAGGACCCGGGCACTATTTGCAGGACGAAATGGAAGTGGTTTGGGCTAGTTCTTCCTGGAGCAAAGAGGGCAAGGGCTCGCTGATGCTGATTCCTGCCGCCCAGGCTCCCTGACCCACTGTGCAAGCCAAGGCCAGGCCTCGCACAGAGTCGAAAAGAAGGACTGAGGAAGAGGTGCGGGTGAAAATGGGATGCAGGCAAGAAGGAACTAAAAATTGCTCACAAAATGTTACTAATAAACACTCAAAGCAGAAAGGTTAGTGGTTTCTCTTCTGTTGTATCCCTGAAAAAAGCTCAACTGGGTGTTTTCTTGCCGACTTACGGACAAGCACAAGAGTAACACTAGCTGTGAGCATACACCAAGATGTCAATCTGCCTCCATTCTGCTCATACCTCTTTGGGCACCTTAGGGAGAAACAAAGAGAAGAAACAGTCAGAGCTGCTGGATGGGTCCACTTGTTTGTAGATTATACAGAAGGGCATTCACGTAGATTTCTGGTGACGCAGTCAGTAATTACAAGTTAGGTATATATTATAAGCAAATTTTCTTTCTGTTTCTGGATTTCTGGATCAGTGTGAGATCCGCTAAGATCTGAACTGAATATGTTTACGCAAGGGATCAAGTGAATTGACTTCTTGAAGAAAGTTGATTGCTACTTATGCATCTTGGATGTCTGTTTCCTTTTTTACACTATTCTGCCAATTAAATGTTTAGTTTTGGTGAGGATGAAAGGGAGATTGAAGAATATATGAGAGGCAATATGTTAAAATCTGGAACACAAAAGCCTACAAAACGTGTTACGTATAGATGGGGTAAGCCCTGAGGTTACTATGGTCTGAATGGTTGCAAAACCTTGAATTTCCTTCAAGGTTTTCCCTGAGCTCCTTGTAAAGTAAAAACTGCAGTTTGTGTAATCGGGCTGAAAGATTCATTGGCTCTCTTGGCAAATGCATACTGTCAGCATTTGCAACCATAATGCAAAGAACAAAGTCTAGAGCTGGTACCTCATAGATGGCAAAGCCAATGGTGTACAGGTTGGCTCCCAGCTTGCGTTCTTTCCTCCTATTTTTCTGCATCAGTGCAACGAGGAAGCTGCAGATGACCTCTTCATCTTCAGGATCATCATCTTCCTCCAGGAGCTTCAAGCGATACTGAGGATTGGTCCAAAATGTATCTGTGAAATCCCGTCAACAACCCGAAGCAAACATGTAAAGCTTCAGTTTTCTAACAATACTCATCATCAAAGAGAACTTTTGAAGGAGGATGTAAAATTAAGAACTAGCATCTGTCTGACTTTCAAAGCACCTAGAATTATCAGAAAGTGGATTTCCGGAGTGAAATTTAACTCTTAGAGTGAGATTGATCTCTCTTATCTTACTTGGGCCAATGTGAAGTATTTGGACCTGCCTTTTGGGCTTACGAGGTGCTGTCACAAACATAGTGACAGAAGATTTCCAGTGACAAAACCGTGTGCCTCGTCCGCTGAGGAAGCAAGGCTTTCGCTGTGGCCAAGCGCTGATCAGGATGTGGTGTGGCTTCACCCATGGGATCTCATACAATCCCCTCCAAAATCCCCCCCGTATCTCTCGAGACCCATTGCTCACCTGGATAATTGCGGCAACCTCCAGCCGAGCAACCTCTCACCCATCGCCCTTCGTTGACCGACACCGTCCAGGTCTGGAGTTTATCAGCTTCCAGAGTATCGGGCGTGAGGTTACAGATCTCAAGTTTTGTGAAGTGCCTCATGAAATCTTCAAATGATATCCTGGAGGAATTGAGGGGAAACTGAACCCAAAGGGATTTTCATGGTGGGCAGTTGTCTGAAAGATCCTGGTGAGATGGAGGAAGGTGACCAATGATAATGCTGCTTATTGGGGCAAATTCACAGTGGGAGTGCCACGATTTCCTCAGGCATTTTGCCTGCTGGTTGGTCAATTAACACAGGTACAGCTCCAAACTGGGGGAAATTGGGCTGAGAGGTTGGTATGTAGGAAGAGAATGATGGGGAGCTCATGAAAGTGTAGCATAATTAGGAGGGCTGATCTGCTTGTGGCCGCTCAATCTCTGGTGAGAGAATGAGAGAATCACAGAGCAGGCCTTACTGGGTAATATAAAGGGGAACAGTCATTACTGCAATGGTTTTAGCAGATTTAAGTAGTGCAGTGGTGATTTAATTTTTGGTACAGTTGCCTATCTCCTGGAGAAGCACAGGCTGCTGACTCACCAGAACTCCCCATCCTCTACGATCTTGTGCTGCAGGCGGATTTTCTCTTCTTCGTTAATGAAGTTCCATTCCTCTGACCTTCAAAGGAGTTTGATTATGATTCGCAATGCAGTTTTCAATAAAATTTCTGCTCTTTAGTATAAGCTTCGTAGGGTGGAAAGTCAAGAGTCATCTTGCTACCTCCACGTAATTTTTCCTTTGTGAGCCTTGCAACCATTTGCTACCAATGTGCCCTCTTCATATGCAGCCCCCTCCCGCTAAAATATAAGCAATTGCCCTACTTCTCTCTGCCTTCCCTTCAGATTTCTTCTTAGCAGTCTCAAAAATCTGCTGGACTGTGTTCACTTTGTTTAGCTTGGAGAAAAAAGTGTTTGCAGACTGTCATTGCTGGAGTAGCTATTGAAATGCCTTTCAGTAAAAAACTAATGAGAAGCTTTGTCTGAACTCGCTCATGTACTGACATTTTGCTTCATCCAGTTCTTTCATAACTTGAAAGATTTTTCTGTGTTTTGTCACATCTTAATTTGAAAA
This sequence comes from Trogon surrucura, assembly GCA_020746105.1. Taxonomy (NCBI): domain Eukaryota; kingdom Metazoa; phylum Chordata; class Aves; order Trogoniformes; family Trogonidae; genus Trogon; species Trogon surrucura. The sequence continues at coordinate 12,099,112 of CM036623.1, read as the reverse complement.
TGGGCATTGTGGAACTTCCTAGACAGTAAAATCAGATTGACTGTGCCACTGGGCTGGGCTGTCTCTTCAGTTCCATTCACTCAAGGCCCTCTTAACATTTTTAGGTACTCCTTTCTTTTTAGAGCTTCAGCTGAGTGATCAGCTTCAACACAATTCAGGTACCTCATCATTACACGTGATGCAAATAGAGCTGCAATTTTCTTATTAATTTTTTTTTTTCCAAATCACGTGAAGCTCTGTTGTACTCACTTGTCACTCCAAGGTCCGTTCCATTCCACCTGTCCCCAGGGGTTTCTCAGCCTTACCAAACGTATTTTCTCCCCTTTAAACATGGTCTAATTAAAAAAAAACATGCAACAAGAATAGACTGATGGTAGGTTCAAAAGAAAATGTTATGCCTGTCAAATTGTGGATGCCAAGATCCCAGGGATGGTGCCTTGTTGGACTGTTGCCCAGTTTTGGGGTGTGCACAGGCAGGCTCTGAGACCAGGAGGTGTCTGGCTACGGCCACCTCTACCCAAGCAGTGGAATATCCGTTTTCCCCAGAAAGCCATGGTTTGGGCAGGCTTCTTTCTCCACAAGGCCTTAATTTATTTAAATATAATTTTTTTGTTTCTTTATCTCGCAATCTGTTTTGCCCTCTCATAGAATCATAGAATCATAGAATGTTAGGGATTGGAAGGGACCTCGAGAGATCATCAAGTCCAATCCCCCTGCCAGAGCAGGAATGCCTAGATTATGCCACACAGGAACGTGTCCAGGCAGGTCTTGAATGTCTCCAGAGAAGGAGACTCCACAACCTCTCTGGGCAGCCTGTTCCAGGGCTCCGTCACCCTCACTGAGAAGAAGTTTCTTCTTGAGTTTAAGCGGAACCTCTTATGTTCCAGTTTAGCCCATTACCCCTTGTCCTATCAGTGGTTGTCACCGAGAAGAGCCTGGCTCCATCCTCGTGACACTCCCCCTTGATATATTTGTAAACAATAATGAGGTCACCCCTCAGCCTCCTCTTCTCCAAACTAAAGAGCCCCAGCTCCTTCAGTCTTTTCTCATAAGGGAGATGTTCCACTCCCTTAATCATCCTAGTTGCCCTGTGCTGGACTCTCTCCAGCAGTTCCCTGTCTTTCTTGAACTGAGGGGCCCAGAACTGGACACAATATTCCAGATGGGGTCTCACCAGGGCAGAGTAGAGGGGAAGGAGAACCTCTCTCGACCTACTAACCACCCCCCTTCTAATACACCCCAGGATGCCATTGGCCTTCCTGGCCACAAGGGCACAGTGCTGGCTCATAGCTTTGGAGGCGGGCGTGGTGTGGGCCACAGCTCCTCAGAGCTGGAGGAAAGGGACCGTACGTACCTCTTCCACCGCGGTGACTGAGTAGGCGTGACCTTTGACTAGCCCGCAAGACATCCGCGTTTCGTATTGCATTGGCACTATGGTCTGTTGGACACAAGATAAAGGCTTGTCAGAGTCATGCAAAACTCAGCATTAAGGCAGGTGTTTGCACCCAAGGGCTTTGGAGGGAGGATGACACCGTTGGGATGATGGGGCTTTTTCTCACATTCCCTTCTTTGCGATTGCTAAGGTGGCAAAGCTTAGTGCTCACAGAATTGGTGTTACTGGTTAGGAAAGAATAAAACATGAGCTAAAAAAGGAAAAAGTAATATCAGTTGGAAAGAATGTTTTGTGATTTACTTTTCCCTCTCCGTGTAGGTCACTGCTTTCTGCACTTGGAACACGCTAGTATGTAGTATGCTTAATCAAAATAATTAGATTTTCTATTAGTAGGATTATTCAGCTCTTTCTGGGACCGAATGTTCTTGTATGGCTCAGTAAGGTTATTGCATATTAACTGGGAACATCAAAGCTGATCAACACCTGTAAGAATACTTTCATCTTTACACAAGGCTGCTATCTGATCACAATAGCAGCAAAGTACGTTACTTAATATGCGGTTCCTACCAATTATACTATTTTTTTTATAAAATTAGTTTCCTGTGGAAATGTACATTTTATTCCATAAACATTAAAATCTTCCTGATTGAATTTTTTTCCCAACTGACATTCAGGAAGGGCATAGCTTGCTTTAGCAGTGTGTGGCTCAGGTGTAAATACATTTGCTGTCTCGATAATCAACTGTTAGTATGTCTGATAAGCTTATTTTTTTCTAATTTTTTTTTTTAAATTTTCAAAACCACCGGGGCTGGTGGGAGGGGAAGGCTTGGCTACATCCATGTGGACCATGCATGAAGCCTCCCCTCCTTAGTTGTGTCTGTCACTGAGAGATGACCTCAAGGTCCTACCAGCAGCTTCTTGACACATTTGAGGGCAGGAAAAAGTCAGGGCTGGAAACAGAGAATTAGTAAGGTCACACAGATACGTTCTCAGCTTGCACAGGGAGGATCTCATCCAAGTATTTCCTGGCTGTCGCAATTATTTTCCATTATTTCCTTTCTGCTCCTGTTTCTCTTTTTTCCCTCCCTCCCTCCCTCCCTCCCTCCCTCCCTCCCTCCTTCTCTATACTTTTATGCCTACAACTTCATATTTATTTCCTTTTTTCTTCATATCCACTCACACTGCTGCCATCACTACTTACTAGAAGTTTTTTCTGTTTTCAGTTTAACAATATTAACCTCTGCTCGTGTCTTGGGCCACTTCTCAGAAGTGTTTCTCATGCCTACACTACCTGCCTCTTTCCATCAAGAGTCATGATTTTTATTTTATTGTTTTCTAGTGCTTTCTTGGGAATATGTAATAACTATCAGCAGAATGGCAGCTGGGGCAGAAACTGTAGAAAGCCTTCTGCAACATTCTTTCAGTTAAACTGTCACGAGGGAGGAAATTCCCCCCAAACCATGGGGGTTTTGGGCAGACACGCTTGCAAAAACGCAACAGCCATACTGGGCTTTCTCAAAGAATTGCAACATTTCAGTCTTTTAGGAAGACTAAATATGGATGTCAAAAGAGGAAAAAAAAACCCAGCTATTTCTGCTGCAAATACAGAAGACGGTTTGCACAGCCAAACATTTAGATACTGTAATAGTGGAAGTGTTTGTTTGATGGATTTTTTTTTCCTCTGCAAAGTGTGAGATGTAGTTTCATTGTCACAGAGATGCAGTTGCCTAAAGGGCCAGGTAGGACTGCTGTGTGACAGAGGGAAGGAGAAGGCAACGTGTCCCTTCACAGATTTGAAAGCTTTTAAGCTTACCAGTATGGTGTTTTTTTTCTAAAACAGTTTTAACATGCCTCCTTTTATTTTGCTGGATACTTAAGTAGGCTGGAGTTACTTTCTACCTCATTACACATCTAAAACTCAAAATACCTTTTCCTTTTCTTTGCTAGGCATTTTAAATGAGGAATTTAATGGCAGTAATCTAAAAGAAGCATCTCGAGAGCAGACTCCCCTCCATGTGTGGGCAGAGCCCCATAGTATTCCATGTCAGAATAAGTTCACCAAGTGCTTTTCTGTCTGGAGTGAGAGCTCTGTGCAGAGTTTACTTTTTCTTTCTTTCACATCCCCAACAGACTCGGGGATGTTGTTCTGTTCTAGTATTTTAAGTCTTCTAATGCTTGTGTCAGAGGGCATCCATAATGACAGGTCTTTAGTGTTGAAGCCAAATAAGGATTTAAAAGCACAGGTGATATGTTTCTCTAACTGTTTGTAAATAAAAGCACTGTAAAGGCAACCGCTTCTGGAGACAAACGAACCCAGGCTGGCCTCTCATCTGTCCCCTGGTAGTCTGCAGTGGAGTGAGACATCTGTGCGTTTTCTAGATTCTTCACCATTCGAGCAATCAGTTCCCCAATGTCGCTCCGAGGAGCTGATCCATAGGAAAAGCCTAGGTGATCCTGGCACAGAAAATGAGAGAAAAATATCATGCAGGAAGGGAGAAGAGAAGTGGTGCAAGAAAGGTGAGCAGTAAAAGATAGACTAGACAACTTTTCTCCCTCATTATGTCCATCCCATCCACAGGGGTTGATATCACTGGTTGTTCTCCTGCCTTCACTGCATCTTCATATTCCATAATGGTTGCCAAAACTAGTTTGTTTCCTTTTAAATTTACCATGATAAATGAAGACAATCTGAGGCTATGTTGGCAACTAAAGCATTAATTTCCAAAGTGTTTGCACAATTGGCATCTTTTGACATGAAGATTTGTGGTTTAACAGTACTGCAGTACCCCCATATTAACCTCATTTTACTGGATGAGGGCACTGAAGGTGGTAGGTGGTGTTTTTTCTAATCACACCCCTTCACCTCCACGTTCTGCTTCTGTTCGTTTCCCCTTTGATGCTTGCTATTTGCTAATGGGTGGTGTCCTGTGGAGATCCATCTCTTAGAAACGGGTGCTTGCTATGAACGCTAAACCAAGCACTTCCAAAAGGTGGCAAATACTTGATCATGGATTGAAGGATCCCCTCTCCTCTGCCATTTCTTATGGCTTATCTGCAAAGCTCATATGGACTCACATCAATGGAGCTGGCCATGAGAGATCCTCTGTCAATGGCATGTTTCATGATTTTATAGATATCTTTAGGGGCATCCTTTATCTCATAGAACTCTGTGACTCCTCCGGTGAAGTCCTCCATGGCTTCGGTGGTGTTGCCTCCTTTCAAAGCTTCGTATGACCCATGGAGTCTTGGAAAGGGAAAAGAAAGAGATTCTCTTTTACACAGATAGATGTAGGTATCTTATTTGTGTATAAATATAGATATGTAAAAGCAAATACTAAAAAAAAAAAAACCCAACCACAAAACCATCTGCTTGTAAGCCACAAGTTAAAAGATCTATAATGTGCCACTTGCACACAAAAAAAAAAAAAAAAAGACATGTTGAGAATCGGATATAGACCTCTGAATGAGTAGCAAAAATGCTTTTAGCCTATCCCCAATTCTGAGGCACAAAAATCTGTGGGAAAAGGCACTGATATGTTCAGAGCCTCTCTAGGTGCTAATTCTAAGTCCTGTGCACAGTGGTTTAAACCACTGTCGCGGCCGAAGCCTTGGTGCAGAGCTCAGTACTGTCCAGTGAGTCATTTTACTTTGCGTAGGCCTTTTCCAGGAGGGCACTCCAGAACTCGTTGCGCTGGGAGGACTTGGTAAAGACCAGCTGATTGTTGTATGTGGGTAAGCAGTCATCGATGACAACATCCACCCAGTCTCCATAGCGCCAGAACTGAATAAAGACAAACAGGAAAAACAAATGGGTTGACTTGGAAGCAGGGAGGGAGAGAAATGAGGATTTTCTCCTCCTGAGATAGGAGAAATGTGGAAATTCATGCTGTAATATGGCAGAAATTGTTGGCCGTTAGGAGGGAGGCAGTCGAGTTGAATTCCCTTGGGGAACACATGTGGGACAGTGAGAGGTCCCTTAGGAGAGCCAAGAGAAATGTGAAAAGCAGTCAGCCTTTTTTGAATAAGGGGTTCTTCAGGAACTTGTTTTTGACAGATCAGCTGCCTGTGGGCCTAAAAATAGATGATGCTCTTGCCAACTACTCTCTGGTCTGTGCTGGCTGTAGTGCTGCATCTGAGCAGCAAGGCAGGACCAGGCAGCTGTTGCTGGACACAGCAATCTGCAAATGCTTCCTTGGTGGGTTAATGATCCCTAATTGCCTGTGTGGGCTGGCCCCTCCGTGACTGCCCTGTTGGAATAGTTCAGGGTGAGGCAATTCAATCCCTCTTCCTTCCCTGCTGTCGCTCTCACTTCCAAAGGGTGGTGAATTGAGATGGAAGAGTGTGCCAAGAGCTGAGCTCTCGGGTCAGTGCAGGTACATCTGCTTCCCGCTAGATGAAGTCACTCACCTGGAAGTGAAAGATGCCAGCATAGTTTTGTATAAAGGACTGGTCATGAGGTATGACGCGGCAGAGTAGTTTTTTATTCAGTGTCAGGCAAGCAATGGCAGCCAGGAACCAGCAGTCACCTGTAAACAAGCAGGAGCAGCAGCCAAAATGAAGGGACAGAGCAACTAGAGTCAAAGGGAAAGCCTGAAATGCTGCAAAGTAACACATTAATTCTCAGTAGAGTGCACCGTCGCCTTTCAGGAGAGGGCCCTTCTCCGTGCCTTCTGCAGTACTTTAGCACTTGATTTGTTTTTTGCTCTGGAAATGCTCATTGGCATCATTCATGGCTAAGGACATGTCTGTTAAATAGATAATGTTTTCTGTAACTTAGGAAAAAAACCTAAAATCTGATGAGCACTGTTAACCTGTGTTAAGATTTCCCTGTCCCATGTGAATGCCCGTCTGACTTTCCGCACTAGTTATCCTTTGGAGCTTAGGACAGAGACCAGCTGAGAGATGATTCTTGTGCAGGTGGAGCTTTGCACAGCTGAGGAACAGTCTCTCATTTTCATGGTTCTGTGGGGCTCCTTTCCTGCTTCTGACATGTTTTCCTTTTTTTTTTCCTTTTTTTTTTTTTGAATCTATGTCTGCACTGTAACAAATGCTGTCCCCCTTAGCGCTTTTCAGTTCCTCTTTCAAACTCTTGCACAAGCCTTCTGCCCCTGTGGGAGCTCTGGGAGAATGATTTTATCCCATGGTAGTTCTGTGTTCAGCAAAGGATACCTTAATTAAAACCTCCTACTTGCTACTGTAAGAGTGGTTATAGGGTAAGCTTGCCTGAGCAGTGTGAATTAGTGGGGTGAGAGAATCATACAAGGTAGAGAACATGAAACCTGATTGCAGGGAGTTATAAAAGAAATTTGTGAAACTGGGGAGTGACAAAACATATAGAAATACATGTGTATGTATTTTGGAAAGCCATCTTTATGCATATAGCATCACGTTCTAAGTTACCTGTTTCCCCTTAGGAGGGACATGGGGTGCACCGTAACCGGGAATTTTCAAAACTACTTGATGTTATGCAGAAATCGAAAAGGTAAAAACGTTATGAGTAGTTGGGGAAGGGATGGAACACAAAAGAGAGAACATCATATGTATGTAAATTCATTTGCATCCATACCTTGGCAACTGTGAAGTTCTAGTCATCACAAAAATAAAGGGGGTTTTAAATAAACGAATGAAAAGTACTGGAAAGGTGATGAGGACAGTCACAAACATAGAACAACACTTAAATGAAAAGTTAAACACGCATTGGGATGTATTAACTTATGAAAAATATTACAGGAGAAGTTATAAACCCCTGAAAGACATGGGAAAACTGAGTGCAGGTGAGTGCTGAGTAGACAACTCTTGCAGAGGCATCACTTGTACTTAAGTAGTGGCTCTACATATCAAAGTATCTTTGAGCATCTGAACTTAGAGTCTTCTATACACAGGTTGTCCTTGAGTACAAGGCACGTGTAGCTGGAGGTCTTCAGAAGCTCCTGTGTGGAAATAACAGGACAGAATATGCAAAAAAAATACAACAGTAGCTCATCAGATTTTTATCTCAGTCCTTCCCTCTATCTCTTATTCTTGTCTTAACTAATTTTGTCCTTCCTCAAAGCCTGAAAGCAAGGCCAAGTGCTTTTTGTAACATGCTCATGATAGTAGTTCATGAAAAGCAAAATACTCTGTCAAGGAGTTCTTGCTTGAAGTTCTTCCCTAGATTCCTGCTATTCAGATATCAGTAATCTGCTATAGAGAGAAGGTAGATATGTAGTGGTAGACTGAGACAGAGAATTTCAAATATCACCTTGGAAGCAGAAGAAAATTGACAGCTAAACTATGACACAGACTTTAAAAAGTGCAGAATTGAAGTAAAAATGTCATACCTAATTCTCCTTGGCAGATATCTGTTCTGTTGGCTCCACCTATGATGAACCGTGGATTCTCACAGATTTCCTGCCAAATATAAAAAGATGAATGAGAAGGAAAACATACATTATGATGCCTGTTTGCCATAGAAATAAAGGCTGGTTTAAGACAATATTTTCCTGTGGGATACTTTGCAGGTATCAAAGTCTCTTGTAGAGTTTTCAGCTGCAGAGTTTCACTACAAAAATGTTTTAGAATCTGAGTGTTCCAGACTTCAGCCAGAGTTTTCTCCATGTATCCACAGGGTCTCATAGCTAGCCTCAGGGGCTCTCTCTATATGGGGTGCAAATATATTAAAATAAGAAGAATCCAAGAAAATATTCTTCTATGCAATACAGAGAAACAACAACAACATTGGAGGAGACAAGAAAACATTGTGGGACCAGATTAAATTCTTTAAAAAAGACTGCAGGTTTAAGGTGTTCAGTTTGCAGTAACCAATATGCTGGGGTATTAGCAGGTTTGAAGAAGGCATTTCATCAGGAATAAACCCCATTAGTGTTCCTCCTTAAACTTTACTCAGGATCAGATGTTTAATTCTCAGGAATAATCCATTGCTGTTTAAGAGATTTTACTCTTTTCCTCATGTTGCAGTATTTAATTGCCAGTGCTGGATACAGAAATGTATACAGGTATCATCTGTCTCCGAGGACAGAAAGGTTGGCTTTTGTCCTGCACTTAGGACAATGTATTGGGTTTGTTGATACTTACACTAATACAGAATGGGCACAAGTTGTTGTACAGGCATAAATAAGTAAGGAATTGCTATAGGGAGGGAAGGACTATGTAGAAACTCCCAGCAAATGAGGTGGGACTATTGCAGGATTACAGAGAACCTTTTCTATAGAGGACAAAGAACCACAAGTATAGGAAAGCCAAGGGAAAGAAGTGGGTACAACCTGTGCTACAGAGGAAACAGATGTCCCTGCTTTATCCCATCTCTCTTCCTCAGATACTTAATGTGGGGAAGAAAAAGATGACACTTAACTTTTGAACCCGTCTCTTGTGAACGTAAGGAAAGAAAGGTATTGCAACCTGAGGACCGCTTCCCTGAGCAGCTGCAAATGGGGAAGAAGACAAAAACCAGTCCAAGAACCCAACCTGCTGGAGGGTGACAGGGCTTGAGTGGAAAGGAGAAAGAAAAAGCAACTGACAATTGCTTGTGCCACAGTACAGGCAGCTGATGCTACCTCTGCTGTCTGAAGCTTTTTTCCCATGTCATCAGGGTAGCCCTGGATTTTCTCAGACTCACGTTTCAGGTCTGGTGGTTACACTTGGCTTGGGCCCACTTTTTTTCCCCTTTACAGTAATCAGCAGAGTTGCTCTGATGTAAATATTTGGATTAGTCATTTAGCCAGAAAGAGAGATCAGCATCCAGTTCCCCCAGCAGCCATCTTATTCTCCTCGAGGGAAGGAATGGAGGGATTGTCCTGTTATTTTGGGCCTTGGTCAGCTGTCCTGGGGTCAAGGCAGCTGTTTGAGATGCCTTCATGCTTTACTCCACCCACTTGCTTTGTTGAAAGTGTTCTTGCTTGCGTTGCAGTGGTGCTCTCCTGAAAACTAGCTGTGAGATGCCAGGGCTTTGGGTTGCATTTTTTTCAATCTCTATTACAGAATCACAGAATTGTTGAGGCTGGAAAAGCCCTCTGAGATCATCAAGTCCAGCCTATGTCCCAACACCATCACAAAGGCTAGACCACGGCACTAAGTGCCACATCCAGCCTCTCCTTAAACACCTCCAGGGATGGCGACTCCACCACATCCCTGGGCAGTGCATCCCAGTGCCTGAGCACCCTCTCTGTGAGGAAGGGCTTCCTGAGATCCAACCTAAACCTCCCCTGACGCAGTTTCAGGCCATGTCCTCTCATCCTGTCGCTGGTTGCCTGGGAGAAGAGCCTGTCCCTCACCTGACTACAGACTCCCTTCAGGGAGTTGTAGAGAGTGATAAGGTCCCCACTGAGTCTCCTCTTCTCCAGGTCTGCTCTGCGTGTTTATGTCATGACATGGCTGTCACTAGCTGGGTAGAATTGCAGGGGCCTTCTCACTGTCCCCGTGCCAAAGCTTGCAGCTGCCCTGCGTGGCAGCCACCCTCCCGTCTGTGAGGCACAGGAGCAGTCCCTGTGCCCTCACTGCTTTCGCGGAGCAGAGGACAGTTGTTTTGGGAGGTGGTGAAGAAGGACCCTGACTTCTGTGCAGCACCAGCTGCAAAGAGCAGGAGGGCAAGGGGGAGACTGGAGCCTGGGATGCTGGATGCCACTCGGCAGCACGGGAATGATTTACGGGAACCCTGAGGAAAAGGTTGAGTCCTGGCATGGCTGCTGCCAGGAGAAGCAAGGAGAGCCCAGGTCCCGGCAGAGCGTCATCCGTGTGTCTGACTTACTGTGGGATCCTCATAAATCCCAGGTGGAAAAGCAGACCCAGAGCCTTTCTGTGCACCAGCACAGCCTGCTGAGAGCTACCACAAAGAAGTACTGTTCAGCTGAGGAATGGCACCGTCATCAGCGCCTGGTATTAGCGCTGGCAGCTGGCAAACACGTGCTCTTTAGATTAACTTTCTGGTTCCTTGGATAATACTTGGAGCTTCTGGAAAAAGTTGTGCTCGACAATCCTACGTGGGTTCACGTCATTGCAAATAATGCTCATTTAAGGCTAGTGCTAATCTTTCACGTATGTTATATTCTCATATGTTTAGTCTTGTGTGGCAGTGGGCGGGAGCTTGTGTTGATTAGGTGACATGACTAAGGCGACTCAGGGAGCCAGGGGCTGTCAGGAACAGGTTATCTGTTTTCCAGCTCTCTGCTTTAAACAAAACATTAGAGCACATCGAACGCGTATTTATTTGCTGTTTCTGGGGGTATGTGCCATGTACAATACACTATAGAAATCAGTGTAAGGATCTGGAGTGAAGCCAGTATTAGGATACTGACTTCTGAACTCTCTGATACTCTGCTTTCTTTTAGAATACCTTATGAAGTCTGATTCAATTCAAGTTTGACTTGAATTTCAAAGTATTCAAAATTGCCACTTTGTAAAACTATAGTTTATAAGCTAGTTATTCTCCTTACCAAAAAATATGCCGTTGCATTTTAGCAACGGAAATTGTCCGTATCTTTACAGACTATTATAAAACATGGCCGGTGCAGCTGAATCTTTACATTGGGTGCTTCAATTATTGCTTTAATCTCTTGGCAAAATACTCTTTAGCCCTGTATTACTACTGCATATCCATTTGACTTCATGATGCTCTGTTAAGGCATCTATTTTACATTTACATCTATTTTTACATTTGTGTGTGTAACATTATCAGACAAGTCCTCCTACTGATGCTACATAACCTTCAGTTTCACAGTCCAGTGAAGCAAAGTCCTGGGTCAATCTGAGGTCAGTGCCAGCAGATACAGGTCTTTGGCATTAGTGCCCAAGAGAATTCTCATTTTGCAGTCGTGGTGTGGATGACAAGGCAGGAGACGCATCGTAAAAGGAGAAACTGTTATATGTGAGACCTGTTGGGTACAGCAGTGACCTGAATTAACGAGTTTGTTTTAAACCAAACAACTTTGCAACAGAAGGCACAGGCATCTCTGTTGGGGTCAGGACTGACTGGATCCATGACCCCAAGCCACGCTGGTGCTCAGCAGGCGCAGACTGTGGCTCTCGGGGTTTCCTGCCTCTGTTCTAACTGCAGCTGGCATCACAGATACATAAGGTGACGGAATGCTTGTGTCAAAAGAACACAGACAGCTTTAGGTTTGATGTTTAGGTTGTATTTTGAGTAAGGCAGTCCCCAGCTTGTTGTTGCTACATGAATAATAAGCATAAAGCTTCCAAACTTGTTTGTGAACAAGTGGCTTAAAAAATGTCTTAGGGATAGAAACCCTGAAGTCTGAACTTTTCCATAAACAAAGGCATGGTCTGTGCGTGCTCAGTTGTTACAGAAGTCTGAGGTTACATTGTAATTTATTTTTTTTAGTGTTTTCGTGTGTTCTCATACACACCCTTGCAGCCTGCCCCTCCCAGGCTGCTGGCACTAGCCCATGGCACTGCTGCATCCATCACTTTCCTTCCTGTCAAACCAGGGGAAATCCTACCCTTTTAAGATGATTGACTTGTGGCTGCATTTAACTCATTCACACCAATTTCCAGGGGCTGACGCAGTCACGGTGGTGATGAAGGAATGACAGAGCACGGGGCACGGCAGATGGGAGACTCACGTTGCTCTCTCCACATTGCTCACATTGTTGTGAGAGCAGCACATGGCCTTCCTCTGCATCTGCAACAGCAAGAGCTCCTGGACCTTCGCTATTTAGTTACATTCCTGTGGTTGGTTTTATTTGTCACCACTGACTTTGCCACTGAAGCCCAGAGGTGTTGGGGAAATATGGCAAATCTAGAAGAGGCGACCAAAAAACACCCAAGAGAAGGGACCTGGGGAAAGTCCTCAGAACCACGTCCTTGCTGGATGTGGAGAGGGGGTGGCAGGGGCTGAGGCCACGTCCTGGGGGCCATCTCACTGGAGGGGAGCAGCTGCCCGGCAGGAGTGATGGGGAAAGAACAAATCCCCCTGCAGTAGGGGTGGGGAATCATTTGGGAATCGAGGAATTAGTCCTCTGCCTGTGAGAGAGGCTCAGGGTGGGAAAGAGGAGGAAGGCTGCCTGGGGGATGGCCACAAGACAGGAAAAAGAAATGGGATTAGTAGGCAGGGGTGGGTCCTTGTAGCGATTACAACACCCACATGCATGGTAAAAGGATAACATTGCTAAACAACCTTTGCAAGTCAACTAAGCAACATTGGGAACAAACAACTGAATAAAAGCGTGTTTCCGACCATAACCTGTCCTTTTATTTTCATAGATTAGGAAAACGGGAGAAGAATAAAGTAAAGTTGTAAGTGAAATAAAGTAGTGTTTAAAAATTAAGACTCAGCAAACCCAATAACTTGTTGCAGAATGAGGAGAATTTTTCTTTGGTAGTTTCAGACAAGAAAATTCCTATCAAATATCATGCAAGAAGAAATTAATCTGTATTTCTCTTTCAGCATATTTAATTCTACCTCTTTTGTGTTTTATTTTCGTTTATTGTATTTTAGTCATCATACACACTCAGAAATTCCACAGGCCTAGCTAGTTATCTTCCAGGAGAGCTCTAAGGAAATACATGTCCAGCTCATTCCTCCCACCTCCCCTGCCACACACTTTCTGAAAAATCTGCAAGCTCAGGGTGAATACTTCCATCTACAGAAAGTAAAAAGTATTCAGCAAACATGTTACTTACACGTGGTCTCTTCCATTCGAACTTGATGGGGATTTTCTGGCTGTAGAAGAGGGAGGACTCGTTCGGTGGGAAATCAGGATCTTCATAGAGAATATTTTTCTCCAGGCACTTCTTGTGAAGCTCTTCATAGGTCTTCTCCTTTACTTTGATAATGGGCTGGTTGCGACTTATAATGGCAGAATAAATTCCCCCTGTGCCCCCACCTGTACCTTCGGTTGTCGTGCTAATAGTGGCGCTGGGAACTGACCCAGCAGCTGTCTGCTGAGCCACTGCTGCATTTATGGCGGTCGGCATGGGAATGAGGCTCAAAAGAAATGCTGAAAGGAAGCAAGATCTTGCAAACTGGAAGGAAATCCGAGAAAAGAGGAAGCTGCTGGGTTAACCGCGTTTTCTTATCTGTTGAAAGTCTCCTTGTCAAATTTGTGAGCAACAAAATTCCATGTGGTTGAGTGTGTTGTGCATCCTCCCAAAGGGCAGTATTTGGTCAAGAGAAATTGGAATTTAGTTCTCCATGTGGAACAAGATGATCTGTTGGCTAACTCCCGTGCCCGAGTCGTAGGATCTACGTGTGTGTGTGCGCGCCTGCCCTGTGCGTCCAGAAGGGACAAGCTTTAACCCATGAAATCTAAAAATAACTACGGGCAAAGAGTGAGAGAGAGGGAAAGTGAGAGGGAGGGGGTTAGTGAGATGGTGTCAATCTTCTGCACAGCTCGTGCTGAGGCCAGGCATGTCCCTGGGACAGGCTCCGGGTGTGGGCTGGCTCCTGGTTGAGAGCAGCTCATCTTTTCCTTAAGTAGAGAGAACAGTGAAATTGGAAGCTAAATTCCTGCTGGTTTCAGAATGTACTGCTGGCCAAGAAACTAGTCCTGACACTCCTAAAAGAACTGGTGTAGTTATTGTTTCTACCCTTTGCTGCAGAAAACATATATACAGAGGTTTTTACTAGTGGAGAGGATTATCTGAAAACACGCTCCTAAGGGTGGAAAAAGATAATTTTTTGATCCTACTGAGGTCAGGTCAATACTTTCCAGGTGGATTTGGCTCCTCTAAAGACCATCTCACCAGCACTAAGATCCACAGCTACCTCCTATGTAAAAGACACATTTTTATATAGGGGCAGAAGAGTTTTTAAGGGGCCAAGTGCAGAAACTGGGCCATTCGGTGTATGTTAGGATATATCGATCTTCGAGGAGATGCCTGAGTTTAAACATTTATTTCATCACACAACAGTGGGACAAGGGACAAATTCACAGTGTCTGCGAAAGAAAGTCTAAACGTGTTTAACCCAGTTCTTTAAAAGGTGACATTGTCTGTGTCGAGAAAAGCCCCCTAATATCTCGATTTTTCTTTTAATTGGGAAGTCTTAAATCACAAGACGACATCCATGTTATTTTTGCCTAATGACACTAGTCTCTGGACGCTGGCTCATGTACACATTGCTGACCTTCTGCCCTAGTACTGTGGTGTTTTCCAAAGCAGCTCATTAAAAAAACTCCACTAGGGGAACATTTAAAGAAGATAATATAGGAGTACTAATCCTCAGTCTTCTAATGGTGGCCTAAATCTTTCTTTTTTTTTTTTTTTTATCATGAACGCAAGCCTTGTTACACCAACGGGGCAATCAGAAGGGACAGAGTCAAGCATTTGTGTTTCAGGGTGTGTTTTCCAGATGCAGAATTGCTGACTTCCTTGTTACATTTAGATGCAAGGACTGCAGGTCTCATATTTGCCATTACTTTGCAGGACAGCTTGGCAGAGTCACATGTTGCTTTCCAGGATATTTCAAAAGCAGCGCAAGCAGGGAGATGCGAGCGTGTTGCGTGGCTGCAGCAACTACATCTTGCATGCAGAGGTCTGTGTCGGGAAGAATGTCAGTAGCACAGGTGTGAAATTTGACTCCTTGTGGGCTGCTGGAGAGGATCAAGTGAAGCATTAGCAGTGGCTGTATACTTTTTCTTTCTTGAGAAGGTCAGCAAGAGTCAGGGTACGACCTATTGCTACATCTAATAGCTCAGTTAGTGCTTCCAGAGGGACTGGCAGGTGGACGTGCACTTCTCACTTATAACCCAACATTGCTCTTTACAGATGTTCAGGAGTATTTTGTGGTTATACCTGTTCAAAAAAAAATCCAGCTTTTCTTTTCTTGTTTTTTACTGGACAGATGGTTTTGCTATGTAGGTTTTTTGTGCAAAACAGCAGTTACTAGGAAAAGACAAATGGGGTCTTTAAGGAAACGCGATTCATTGTAGCGAAGAATGAGTGTGCTGCCTGCTACAAGCAGCAAATTCCATTTGTTGATCAGGAATTAAATCACCTTTTGTGATGGAATTTCTTGCAAGCAGAAACTCCACAACAGCTGACCTGTTCAGGCAGAGCAAAAGAGACCTACATGGATGACTAACTTTCCACTTTTATGAAGTTTTCTCTCCAGTTGTTTTCACTGAGTGAATTCAATTACTTTTTTTGTAAAGACACACTATAAAGTTATTTCTTCATTTATGGCATAAATATGCAGAAAAGTATGTGAGTTGCTATGAACATCAGTGTAAATTATATTATTTGAAATTTATTTCCTCATATCTTGTGACAAAACTGCTAAGATTTTCAGCAACTAGTTCCTACTGAAATCCATCCAAGTTAGGCCTAACTGAAAAATTTGACTCCTGAGTATTTACTGTAGTGCAAATATCATACTGAGAGCCAGAGTACAAAAGCTGGTCATTCACTTTAACCAGATACCCTGGAAGAATTCTTATTTGTGATTCTCAAAAGTAGAAGCTTGGAAGGAATAAGGCATGTGACTTGTTTCATTGTTATGTTATTTATTTTCCAACTTCAGAAACACCAGTTAAAACCTTTCATTAAAAAGCTCCAGACAATAATTATATCCTATCAGAAGCACTGCTGTGTCCAACAATGAGAAGTAACCGTCACTTAAAACTTAGAAGCCAATAGAAAAATACTGTCTGTCTCAAAACTAGGGTCTGTTTCTCTTCTCACAGATGTAAAAAATCTATTTTGTACCATTCTACCTGGATTAACTTGTCTGTGTTAAGCCACGGCAGTACTTAGGCTGCTGATTCTGGGTGCGGAGGCTCCTGCTGTCTGCTGCTAGAACGGGCTCACAAACTGCTCTGCAGAATGAAAAAGCAGGAACCCGAGGGTCTGGTCGGGGAACAAATTGTGCTGGGTAGTCAGGAGCAGAGTCGCAGTTTGCTCCCACACTTGCTATTCCCAGAAATCTGCCCTGGAGAGGACAAACAGCAGCAGGTGGGAATGACTGACCAAGCACTGGGAGGATGTGGAAACGCAGAGTACAGCGTACAAATGGACTGTTACCTTACCTTTAATTGGCAAAACCGGTGACTATCCTTCTCTCTTTACTAGAGTTAATGTACTAATGCTAAAAGAAATTCAGTAATTTTTGCCCTTTTATATCCCCAAAACCCAACTGATGGCATGTCCAGGTTTGACTCAAAGCAGAACTGGTTTTAAAATAATAGAATCAACAAGTGTGGCAACTAGAAAGGGCAAACAACTTGAGCCATAGAGTGATGGTAGCCTGCAAAAAGGGATGCCTGATATGGAAAGAGCTGCAGGAATAGGCAGGATGTAGGGAACATGGGACTCGAGATGTCTCTTCATTTTGAGAAAGAAGAAAGCATCAGGACACACAAGTTCTGTTTGCAAAGATGGTGGGAAAAGAAGGCAAAGGAACATTAGGGTGAGTTGGAAGAGAGGTGAATAAGCATGAAGTGGGATGGCTACAAGCAGAATTATTCCTATTAAAAGTAAAAATTTGCTTCATAAATACCAAGCTCAAATCTCAGCCAGGTATTAAAAACCATGTAAAAGAAGCCAAACCTTGGCAAAATTTGGAAGATATGGAGAAGCAGGGCTCTCCATAAGCACGGACTTTCTTTTTTTTTTTTATTGTACTTGCAGAGAGAGAGGAATAACATGGAAAATGTTTCCACAAATCTTGGCTGCTAGCTTAAGCCAGTATTGCACTTACGTAGACCTGTGCCTCTTTAAAATCCAAATGCTGGTTTCAAAGCCAGCTATGGGAGAGACTTCTCCACTCCCACATTATCGCCTTTTACTCTCGCACAACTGACTGGCACAACCTACTCAAACCTTATTTTCAGTGACTGACGGTTTGGCTGGCCTTTTCTTTACTTTCCTGTGCAGACTGACTAATGCTGTGTTGTCACAAGGATCGGGAAGGGGAAGTGTCAGTAATCGCTCTGGGTGGCTCTTTCTGTGTTTGCTCTCACAAGGCAGCTTGCAGGCGGAACTCCGACTACCAGCAGATAACAGATCTGCTGATGCTCCTTCTAAAACTGGCCCAGATCTGCTCTTCTCGACCACTCCAGTCTCTGAATTGTGGAATATCCAAATCCTTCCATTAAACCTTGTGCCAAGGAGCCAAAATCTCACCCCATCAATTTATGTTTTTTCAGTGCAAGTGAAGGCCGAACTCAGTCTTAAGACCTAACTGAAGCTAGCCTGGAGCAGACAGTATTTACGTTTTTTCCCCCAGAGATACAATCCCAGTGCTATTACTTTTGCCAAACAGAAAAGCTAGCCAAGTTTAAACTCGTGCTTTAACGAGAAAATTGTCGGAAATGTTAGTTTGGGGATGTGGGTGTGGAGTATCTTTCTTGATTTGATTGAAGTGAACATTTTAAGTCTTCCGAACTTATTTCTCCTAAACTTCTCAGTGAATTGTCTGAAGAAGTTGCGTCTCCTTTCAGTTGATGTAAATCTCCCAGTCAGCATCAACACTCAGGGCTAACTTTTCCAGCTTCAGTGCAGAGGTCTCCATATCATATGTGAAAAGCACTTCTTTTTTTTTCCCACCTGAACAGACAAGAGAGCTTACTATATGATTTAAGAACCTTTCTGAAACACAGTTAAACATGACTCCCTCCAGTTTTAAACTCAGACTGTCTCTGCCATGGTGGAAAGGATTGATTAAAAAAAGAAATAGTAGTCCAATCTGCCCAGTTTACACATAAGAACACAGGAGAACTGGAAAAACTGCTCTTTTTTTTTTTTTTTTTTTTTTGACCTTTCAAACTATGGACCTATTCAAGGATTTTTTTTTCTGAAAAAAAACCCCTCTTATTTCAGCATGGGTTTTTCTCCAAGCACCCTAAAAGTCCTGGAGATGACAAGTGGAGGCAGAAAGTCCATCCACAGAATTCCTAAAGTGAAGGGATGTGCTTGGAAACCAGCCAGAAATGACAGGCCCTTTCTATAGATGCTACTGCCCATCCATATGGGATTCCTCACTATTTCTAGAGATCCCCATGTAGTCAGGAACTCCAGACACTTTTGAATGAGCAAGAGAACAGAAAAGTAATTCTGGTTTTGTCTGCAAGTTTCCTTTTCTAAACTAGGCAGGCTTACAGATCTCAGCAACTAGCCCTTTGTTTGAAATGCTGTCTCTGGGCGTATCTGTGCAGGACAAAGTTACCCAAACTTGTTAATTCTGAACTACTTTTACTGCTTTATCTACTGCTTTACACAGCAAGTGTTCTCTAGTTCCACGTGTAATATTAGCGGTGAGTAGTTGCGGGCTCCTTTCACTAATCTGTCCTTGACATCAAAAAAGTAGCAAAGAAAACTAAACAAAGATGATCCTTATGCTGTAACACTTCCTTTACAGCGCTGTCAGTTTGACGTGTCTAGTGAATGGCAGCAGAGCAACAGTATTTCAAAAAAATGTAGTAAAATACAATTCAGTTTGTTACCCTTGGAACAGGCTGTCACTGAAGTGGGTTGTTGTCCAAATCCCAGAACGATCACCCGTTCAACCACACATGCAGTGTGGTATTGTCCACTTTGATCTGCACAGCTGAAAAAAGAAAACCATTTCATATGCATTAGTTTCTGTCCATCAGTAGAAGTTCAGCATCACACAGAGAAAGTATTACTTCAGTCTCACCCTGAAAATTCCCTGTACTGGTCTCCTTTCCTCTATTCACATTTCTCCTAAAGCAAGTAAAACTTTCTAATTTTCCACTGCATAGCAGATTACACAAAGTAAGAGGAAAAAAAGTAGGAGAAGATATTTTGTGGCAAAAAGCATGGCTTTAGCAACCAGAAAATTCCTAGATTTTTGCAAAATGGTAGTTCGAAATCCAAAGTATAAATGTAAAGCTAATTTAAACATTTTTCAAGTAACATAATGTTTTGGTTTGGCCTGGCCTATTTTGGCAGCGGGGGGGGGAGCTGCAGGGTGGCTTCTGTAAGAAGCTGCTAGAAGCTCCCTGAGTTTGATAGAGCCAATGCCAGCCGGCTCCAAAGAGGGACCCGCTGCTGGCCAAGGCTGAACCTATCAGTAACGTGACAGCAGAGGAACGCCTCTGTGAAAACATATTTAAGAACGGGAAAAAGAACTGCGCCATCAACAGCTGGCACAGAGATGGAGGAGTGAGAATCTGTGCAGACACCAAGGTCAGTGAAGAAGGAGGCAGGGGAGGATGAGCTCCAGGCACCGGAGCAGAGAGAGTCCCCCGGGTCTGTGGTGAAGACCATGGTGAAGCGGGTTGTCCCCTTGCAGCCCATGGGCGAGGTGCAGATGTCCACCGTGAGGATCACCGCGTAGATGTCCACCGAGAATTCCACGCCGTGTGGGTGGATGTCTGAAGGGGGCTGTAGCCCGTGGGAAGCCCCCCGTCAGAGCAAGTCGCTGCCGGAACCTGTAGCCCATGGAAGAGAGGAATGCCCACGCTGGAGCAGGTTGGCTGGTGGGACTTTTGGGACGCTGGGGGTGGCTCACGCTGGAGCAGTTTCCCCCGAAGGACTGCGCCTCAGACTCACGAGGGGTGGGCTGTCCCTCGTGAGGTGTCTCATGTCGGGCAGTTTGTGATGACGTGGGACGACTCACATGGAGAAGAGAGCGTGAAGCTTGTGTCCCATGAGAGGGACCCCACAATGGCCCTGGGGAAGAGTGAAGAGTCCTCCCCTGGAGTGAGGAAGCGGTGAAACCAACGTCGGATGAACTGACCATAACCCCCATTCCCTGTCCCCCTGCGCCAGTCGGGGGGAGGAGGTGGAGAAACCGGGATTGATGTTAAGCCCTGGAAGAAGGGAGGGATGGGGGAAGGTGTTCTGTTTGTTAAGATCAGTTTGCTCTTTCTTACTTCTCACTACTCCTCTCTGATTAGTTCTTTTAATAAATGTACCTAATTTCCCTAAAATCCAGTCTGTTTTGCCCGGGACAGTAAATGAGGGTGATCTCCCTGTCCTTATCTCAAACCCTGAACCCTTCGAAATATTTTCTCCCCCTGTCTAGCAGTGAAGGGGGAGTGAGAGAGCGGCTGTGTGGGTACCTGGCGGCCGGCCAGGGTCAAACCACGACAGATACTTCGAGCTGAGGCACAACTATCTTTCATTTTCTAACTAATCTAATTTTTATTGAAAAGCTCTAAAAAAACCAAGTGAAAATGAAAGTTTCCTTTCTGGACTGAACACAATATTATATTGTTCATCTCAAAATGACTTTTTTCCAACTTCTAGATTTACTAGCAATTTAGCAACATTTTTCTTTTCCATCCTGAATTTTTAAGCTTTTCAGATTTCATGCCCCAGATAAAAAGACTTGAAGCATACTTTTAACTACATTATCCAAGCTAGTCTATAGTTGTGCTCTGTGTTAAGTTTTGTACTTTTGGGATCACCTCCCGTGTATTTTTAAGCCTTGAAGGAATAAAGAAATGCCTGTAGAAACACCATTTATCCACTGCACAGCCCTGTGGGCAACACACCTCAACAGTAAAAGTGTCATAAGGACATAGTTTGCATCTCTTTCCTTACAAGCAGCTATGGATATTTTTGGCTTTTAGGTTGACCTTTGTAGGTTGTGTCACTTTGTGCTTCCTTTCAACTGCTTCTCTTGTAGATTTTACTGTGCTAAGATATATGGTGCGTTTGCTGATGATTTTTTGAGATTACAGGTAACGGTGTCTGTCTGTAGTTTCCACCTAGAATTATACGGTATCTCAAGCTGGAAGAGTCCCATAAGGATCGAGTCCAACTGCCCCCTCCTCGCAGGACTACCAAAACTTAAATCGTATCACTAGGAGCATCATCCAGCTGCTCCTTGGAGTCTGACAGGTGATCCGCTTCTCCCTGGTGATGCTGTTCCAATGACTGACTACCTTCTCAGTGAACAACATCTTAGAAAACAGAAGCACTCCGAGTGTTGCCTATTTACAGATCTCCCAGTTTATCGTCTTTTGTGTCTCTGATAGCCTTTACTCTTGCTGATGACTTTCTTTGTATTTGGGTAAATCTGTAGAATCTCTAATTTGACTAGACTAAAGCAGTATAAGTCAGTATTTCGAGGGTTACCTCTGCAATTTTATCACAGATTCTGCAAGCTCCGGGACTTCACTAAGCAACAGATAAGACTAATATTTCCCCATTTCTAAGGAGGCCTCGTGAACTAGAAAAGGCATTTCTAATGACGGTGTGTTGGTGGCTTTTGTCCATAATTGCTGTTACCTGGAAGAGAGAATGTTCTTGTGGAAAGCAAGTTTCCGATACAGGAACTGCTTCTTGTGGAGATATTGAAATGAATGCCCATCATCTAGGTAGAGCTCACCTGTTGCACAGGCCTGTGAAACACACCAGATGGAGCACAAGTTGACAGCAGGATCTAGCGCTCAACAATGAAACAAAAAATGTCACACTCTATGTTATGCTTCATGGTGAAGGGTGTGTTTATTTTTCTTTAGTGACTTGTGTCCCCAGAAGGCTCAGAGAGTCCAGCTCTAAGCGTGTTTAAAGACTTGGACACCTGGTTTTGTAAACTGATGTGGGTGCCAGGTGTCACCTCATTTATTGGAAAAGATGGTTGTGGGAAGTTCTCTCTCTGAGTCCAAGTTCGTGGCCTCCTTGTTCTCCTCTCCTTCCTCCAAGGGACTACAGGGCTGAGAAAGGTCAGAAAAATGTTCTGCCTCTGCTATACTCAGATAGTCTCACTTTGAGGGAACAGTGGGAGGGAGGTGGGAGCTCCCTCAAATAGAAGTGGAGGAGAGCCATTTGGCATACAGAGGCAGATGCCGTTGTGCTGATGAAACAGGTAGCAAGGACCTAAAAAGGTCAAATGCAGTAAAACACAACTTCGTAAAGGAAACATCATCTCAGAGTACCTTTGTGTCCAGGGCTACACGGAGTTCATAAGAAATATCTATCATCCATTCAGTGGATTTTCCAGCCGTGGTCTTGACAGGTATCACAGTGCCCCCCCGCTGGAACACAGGAATCTGGAAAAAACAAAGCCAGGGTAGAAAGGTGCGCATACTCATGATCATGTCCTTTTAACTTAGAAGAGGGATAACTGAAGCTTGCTCTTATCAAAGCTTGGAAATTACCTTTTACTGCAAGTCCATAAAGAAAACTATTTAACTAACAATGGGTATAGCAGTAATCCTCCTGTATGTGTACAAGCAAAGTATCTTTGCTTGGAGAAGTCACCCTTACATCGTCTCACTTTACCACCAGGATACACTAGTGTCCCATCTAACAACAAAGGAGATGGGGCTTCTCTAGAAAAGCTATTTTGGATTACAGTCATACAAGGAAATTCAAATATGACTTTTCTGATTTTCAATGCTGGCAAAACAAAAGCCTGTTTGGTATTTTCTGCTCAATGGAAGTAGTATTTTAAAACAAAACCATACATTTTCCAGTGTTACCAGGATCTTCACAATGCCTGGATCTTCCATTCGCTTAAATTTTCTGAAATCGTACCAAATCTAGGAAAAATTAAAAAAAAATATGAGCATGACACACATGGCAAGATCTCTTCCCTCTGCAGATGCAGTTACTCTGATTAACCTTATTGTCACTGTTCCTAACAACCTATTTAATGTGCAAGAAATAGCATTTACTTCTTAAAGCAAATGACCTTCTGGATGGACAGAATAAATTCTCATTCCTGAAGCACAAAAATAAGA
The DNA here is from genome assembly GCA_020746105.1 of Trogon surrucura. NCBI lineage: Eukaryota > Metazoa > Chordata > Aves > Trogoniformes > Trogonidae > Trogon > Trogon surrucura. The sequence goes on along the minus strand of CM036623.1, from coordinate 12,076,111 downwards.
CGATCTTTTCTACAGTTTGCAACACCTTCTGTGTCTTAAAGCATCTGGAAGTGCAAAACAAATATCTTTTTTTTTTTCTATCTAGTAATGCTGAGTTCCAGAACAAACGTATTTATGTTGTGAAAGTGAAAATTAATAACGAAGTTGCTGATAACTGGTCCAAAAAAAGGCTACACCTGAAACTTCCCACGTACCCCACTTGCCAACAGGTTTAACTGCTTTAAGTGTGGCAGGCAGTCAATTCCCACAGAGATCTCGATAAAAGTATTTTTCTTAGCTTGTTTGGAGAGCCTAGTCTGTTCTTATATTAACAAGAATTCTAAGTGTCCTCAGGTGTATTAGTGAAGTCACAAGGCTCTGTATGCTCTCATGTGTTTCCTTTTGCTGTTGCCTCTTTCCCCAAATTCCTTCCCTTTCTCCACCTCTCAGGGCTGCAGCCAAACGCTCTTTGTCGGAGTGGATCACAGTGCCATCCTGTGGATAAAAATCTGCTAGAGAGGGGAACTGAGCTCTACGTGTTAAAGTCTTTGCTACCTTCCTCCCAGGCTACTGAGGCTTATATTTTCTTGCTATAATTTTCCCTCCCCACAGATTCTTTCTGACTTCCTTCTGACTTTTCTTCAAAGATCCCTTTTCTTTCACATGAAACACAAGTTTAATGCAAAGAGAAACACATGAAAAAAGGAAAGCAACAATTTAGTGAAGCTGGTTTTCGGTGTTCCGTGAGAAGCAGCAAGCCTTGAGGAGAGATTTAAATTATAGGAGATTTGTGCAGCAGCTCTCGGAAAAGAAAGAAAGCAAATTTGCTGTGAGCCAAGCATGTGAGGTATTGAGACAGAAGGAAGGTTCAGGTGGCACAGAATGGCTGGCCAGCACTTTGTGCGGCAGCAGTGCTCAGCAGTTCCAAGGTGAGGATCTGGAAGGTTGTTGTACAAAATACTTCTTTGGGCTGAACAGCTTCATAACCATCCTTACCTCCTCTGGCCCTGGAAGCAGAACACTCACTGCTTTGGCCTCTTGCTCGGTGACTGGATGCACCAACAAAGCGTTTCCTGAAGACAAAAAAAAACATGGCTGCATCTCGGCTGCATCTCATCAGAGCAGAAGCTGTGTGCTCTGGGGTTGGCAGCCTTCCACAGCCATTTTAGGGGCTTTCTCGGGCACCCATATGCTTAGGTTTGCTTTCTACTGGAAAAAAAAGGGCATGTGTAGGGAGCTGATGGCTGCTTGGGTCTTGTTCTGGTGCAGCACTGGGGTGCAGCTGGGCAGCACTGCGTACCCATCAGCCTGGAAGCACTTCTGGGTCCCTCATAGTCTGAGAGATGACTGCCTGTTTGTGCTTTCGTTGAACAAAAAATTGTGCTTTTCTAACTAAAACAATGGAAGATAGCAATGTCTTTAAAAAAAAAACACCAAAAACTCAAACGCCTGCTTAAACTTATTGCACTAGGGTAGTTCTTCTTTACTCTCAAACCAAATATTTATGTATATAGACTGTACAGTTTGATAAACCTGCCCACTGGTGATACAAGCTGAACTCACAGAGTCCTCTGAAATACTCTGCTTTGCTGCAGTGTCCTGCCTACCTTGGTCAGTTTTTTGCATGAGAAATTAATGTTTCTTAATTTGAAAACCATTAGTAGGCACTCCTGAGCCGAGAGACAGGGAAAAAAAAGAAATGCAACACTCCCCTTCCATTCTCCCTTTCCGTAGAGGCTGAATGTGCTTTACACAAACGCACCTATCTGTTATACTGAATTTCTGAGAAAACTGACTGTAGTAGCCAGCCACATCGGATTAAAAACCAATCAGCTTTAGATGGTAATTGTTTGCTACTGTCATTTCTGAAGCAGACTGTGGTCTTAGCTGCCACAGCGAACTTCCACGTTTCAGGTCAAAACCAACCATCTTTTTTCAAAGTGACTCATTAGGCTGAACTCAGTTTTTCCATCTCATATGACCTCTATTTTCAAAATGTTGTTAAAACCAGGCCCCCTAAAGAGGTCTCAAGTTTTATATTCAGTTATAACATAATTTTATTGTCTTGTGAGTAGTTTTCATGTTTATTTTTGTTATGCAACACTTATCACCTCAAAAGTACTTAACCTGAATTCCAGAGAATGAGAAGACACCTGCTTACCCAGCATGTACTCATTTTCCACACAAAAAGTTTCTATTTTCCTTGGAAACTCTACCCAGAGAGGCCTGTAGAAAGAAAAACAGTGGGATTCAGTTAGTCCTCCCCTGCCGAGCCTGTTCAAGGCCTTCTGGCATTTTCAAGCTCCATTTTCTCCCTCTCCTTACAAGGTACAGCTATCAAGAAGTGAAGATAGGGCAAGGTCCTCTTCTGTGCTTTAAAGCACCCCTTTTGAGTCACTGGTGTGAATTCCCAGTACAACACGGGTTAAGGCACTCCGATGTATGTGTGGTTTGACCTCCTGCAGCCTCCTTGTCTTCCCTCCTGCCTTCTTCCTAAAAGACTTGCGCTGCATATACATTCCTTTTAGCAGAGATGAGATGGATGAGCCTTTCTGTCACAGTCTACCAGCAATGCCGACACCTGATGAGTTAGTCCCTGTAGCACAGTCCTTCCTGTTCTCGGCAGTTCTTTCATACTGCTGCTTTTATAGCACATCTCCTCCTGGTCATGACTGAAAAACCTGCACCACATTTTCAGCCTTTCTCAAAGAAAGTTCGTGCAATCTAGTTACAGGAAGAGGAGTTGTGTGTCCAAAGTGTGGGAGATTGAGATGATAATAGCTCGTTCAGAGACAGGGTCTGGGTTTCCTTACACAAAACTCATGGCTCGCCTGCTCACACATAGGCATCCAACTGCAGCCCTGCGGTTCATGTGCTTGCCAGTGAGACTCTTCTTCCACTCTGCTGCTCTCGGTGAGAGACATAGCATGCTTCCTCTCTAATTCTGTACCTACTGCAGTAAATTTAACTGAAGCTTCATTTAAGGTTGTGGGCAGTGCACATGTCAACATAAGCTCCATTTCAAGAAAGACCAACACCCATTGCCTACCTCAGCGCATACAGCAGGGGATCTACGCCTAAACGCGCGCAGACAGATGCTCACGCTACGTCTGTAATGCAAATCTTCTTCAAAACTCAAACCACTCAGCCCTTGTCAAAAAGTCCTTAAAACTTAGGGGATGCACTGTATTTGCTTAATAGTAAGTAAAGCTAAATGTGGTGCAAAAAAGACAGTTCCAGGGCAACCTCAAAGATACAGGAATACCAGGGAGATTGATGATATTCTTCTTTTGCTGAAAGGATTGTTACATTCAGTTCCCATGAGGTATTTTTCTTAGAGATTAGAGAATAGCAGAACAAAAGTCTACTTTATAATTTCATTTCTCTTCCACAGTACCAGCTTCTTTACTAAAAGAAAAATTACAAGCTATACGCAAAAACAAATGATCAAATTTTCAATACGAAACAAGCTTTTACAACAGCAACAATTCAGCAGTAACAAAAATTTTCATGAGGGGCTAAATGGGCTTTATGTTTTTAGGTCAGCAAGCTCAGAGTCCATTAAGCACAATTTCAAGTGTGGGTTGGACTACTACATAATGTTCTTTATCACGACAACAAGTTTGGAGTTCACAGCACTTTAAAAACATGCTTAAAGACTGTGCAGTGTTTACTGGATTAATGTATTCCACGCGCTCTTTGGAAAAAAACCTGAAACGTAATTTTCCACTGAGAACCTTGCCAAAGCTTGCAGGCAAATAGAATTTAGTAATTTTTGTGGGCATTTTTCTTTTTAATTTTAAAATGAATAATCACAAAGCTAAGGAGATGGTAAATTAACTTCCCTCCTCCAAGTAACTTCCTGAAGGTAATCACTTAAACCTCCTGACTTACGCTCTTACCTCATAACTGGTTCAGCCGCTGTGTGTGCCCGATAGAATAGTGTGTATAAGTATGGCAGGAGGACGTAGCGCTCTCTAATGGCTTCCCTGATGATCTGGGTGTTCTTCTCCCCAAAGAGCCACGGTTCTCGCCGTTTGCTCTCCATGTTAGAATGACCTCTGAAGAAGGGCTGGTAGGCTCCAGCCTGATACCAGCGAACAAGTAATTCTGGTTCTGGATCTCCAATAAACCCTCCCACATCAGCTAGATATTGCGCAGACAAATAAAAATACACATTTTGGAAATAATTCTGAAAAAAATCGTGAAGTTCTCCTCTAATAAACATTCCAAGTGTATAAATCCATGCATTTCACAGTGTGCTTGCAGTTCTGCTGTTGGGCAGCTGCTTGTTCAAATAGGAGTGGAAAACTGGTGCAATAAGTTATCCTTTAATAAAAAATCTCAAGAGAGCTTTTGGAGGCTGAGTGCCTTCCCCAGTCACAAAGGACTGTCACAGTGATGCTATGGAACACCAGCTGAGGACCGCTGCTCCACATGGGACACAAAGACTACACAAGAGCTAGTGGAGGAATGATGGTGAAAGCCAGATTACTGGCTTCTGAAACCAGATTAATCTGTGAAACTGCCCAGAAATGCACCGGGCTGTTGAGCTTTCCACCATCCGTGTTAAAGTCTATCTTGGGATACAAGCTTGGTGGCACCAGTGGTTTATATGCACAGTGAGCAACTCCAGCTAAACACCTTACCTCCACAGAATGAAATCCCCGCAATGCTGATGGTGAGAAGCATTGGAATGGATATTTTCAAGTAACCCCACTCGGCCGTGTTGTCTCCAGTCCACACTGCCCCTGGAAATACCGAGTTTGAGCATTACACAGGAAAGTTGGACGTATGCTTCAGTTTACGCTTGCAGTTAAGGAGAGAAGAGTGTTTGTGAACTACTGGTGAACTGCTGTTCATTGAGACTTTCTTTATACATGCATGCTTCTGAAACATGCAAGAAAAGCAATTAGTAGTCTGTCACAGGCTGTTATTCTGTCTTTAATTTATACACACTTGCACAGCCAGCCTCTCCTGACTTTTTATTTTTAATCACTTGGACTCTTATGAGCTCACCATGTTAGTATTTCTAAGATAGTTTCTGTCCTCTCTAGATTTTACTCCACACCCATCTTAATGGAACAAAGCAGCATGAGATGCATCCAGCTAGTCCTCACGTACCATACTTCTGTGATCCAGCAAAAAAGGATCGGGTGAGAACAAATGGTCTCTCTTTTCCTGAAGAACGTCTGATGAGTCCTTCTGCAGTTGCCATTTGCTGAAAATCACGAATATACAAGTCAAGAAGACAAGCTCTATAATTAGCCTGTCTGCTACACTGCCTTTTTAGCCCTTCCAGGACAGGACAATTAAGAAATCTCTACCCACAAATAATACTTATCATTAAAGCAACACTTTCCTACTAGAATATACTCAAACAAAAAGAACATCAATCTGATTTAGTCACAGCCAATGTCATTTACATTGTTATGGTAGAAAGGCATTGATGCTGTCACATTTTCTTCTGATGAATCAGAGTTGTTTCCAAGTATAACAATATCCAGCACAGCAGAGTTTCAGGCCTTGATGGGGGTTACAGAACACCTACTACTGTGTACATTACCCCATCAGACATACTCCATGAGAATAACTGCTTGTTCATTTCTCTGGACATTCTACCTGGTAGAATCCATAGAGGTTGTGTACTTCCCGATGCTCCCAGTTGTTGTAGTGCACAGCATCTTTCTGCATTGTTAGTTCTGCGCCTTTGAAGACTGAAGGCTCATTCATGTCGTTCCATACGAAGAGGATATTTGTGGATTCCTGTGACAGAGGGTTGCAATTAGGATATAACAGAGCCATTGGTGTCACTTAGTGTGTTTATCTCTGGTGGGCGTCAGATCAGTCTGGGGTATGAGTAGAAACAGCAGCAGCAAAGCAGACAACGGTAATTCTACCCCTGTTGTCACTTGAAAGCTGCTAGTCATATCGCATATCTCATCTCATCCTCTCTTGGTGGCCCTTCTGGTCAGGGTGGCAGTCTACAAGCTCACTTGATTTTTTGCAATTCTTAAAAATCTCAGTGGTTACTCACTATTCCAGTCTTCTGGCAAGGGAAAAGAGGCATGGAAAAGAGAAGTATTAAATAGCCATGAGGAAAAAAACAGAAAAGGCCAGAAGAGAAAAACTGGAGAGGAAAAGCAGCATGGGAAATGTCTACTACATGTCTACTAGGGGAGTGGTTTCAACAACCCTATTGCAAAGCAGAACTTTGGGGTGGAGAGTGGGAGAACTGGAGGTGTCCAGCAGTGTTCACTCAGACACTCTCAGCACTTGACAAGAGTGCCAGAAGGAAGATCTGGGTGAAGTGACCATGAGCTATGAGAGAGAATGCCCACATCACTCCATGTGTGCTGTCATGGTAGTAAAAGCTGGAATTGCATCAGCTGTGTTAGATTATGGGATGCTAGAAGCCTGCAGTTTGTCCATCCTACTGCTGCCATTAAGTGAGCAGGTTCACTGGTGGCTTACTGGTTCCAACCCTTGTAGAACAGACAAGTCCACGAAGAAAAATTCTTCTGTGGTACTTCAGCTTATCAAGACAATACAGCTACAAAAATACCAACTTGCTTAGCCAGCAGTTTGTCTTATCTGTTTTCCTGATTTCTAGGATATGTAGATCAGAGCAAATAAATACACACCTTGTATGTTTTGAAAGCAAATTGATCTGCGTACCACTCTCGCACTTCAGGATTGGTGAAATCCAGGTAACAAGAGGAACCTGTGGGTGTGGGAGAACCCAATTATTTACCTGATCTTAAGAGCAGGCATGCATTGTCTTTGCAGCAGCCTAAAGCTAGGATGCTTTCCACAATGGGCAGCAATAATGTAGTCACTACTGTTTCTGAGACAAAAGAAGCTCAAGAGCAAATTCCAGGCTGACTTGGAACTCAGGACACACTGCCACGTTCTGCAGATCAACGCAGGTATATTCTGGAGGTCCGAAGCTGAGCACCATTCAAAGATGACTGCTAGCGGTTTGAAATACATTTAGATGTGAATAGGAAGCCAGGGAGAGACAGCATCCCTGGTATTTTGAGGTCAAACAGGAAAGTATCATTGAGAAGCTGAATAACTACGTTCTGCCATGCTTCTAGAAGTTGCAGTATGTCCTTGATTTTCCCCATATTCATTCCTTTGCCAAGATTGTGGTCTTTCTGTCTGTAAAGAAGGGGGACAACCTCCTTTGGTTCCCAGCAATGAGGTCTCCTTGTGAAAAATAACATGTCAAATCACTATATTATGATTGAATCAAGGTCTTTGGTATCAGGACTCCCCTCATTTCATCCAGCCTACATAAGCACTGCAACAGACCAGACTGTATTTCTGATACCCAAGACAAATTGGGAAGAAGGATGGCTGTTCTGACCAACAAATCCAACTTTTTTAGTTCTAGGCACTGGGACCATCTGCAGATGGTCAACAGAGGAAATTGCACAGCTGAGGCAACTGGAACATAACTGTACCAAAGAAACCATGAAGTGTTTGAAATCATGAATATTTACAAAAATTACATGGAAGGTAAAAATTTAATCCACTTCCATGGGTCCCAATTGAGCTATTCTGCAAAATTTTTAAAGTTAACAGCTTGAAGTGTAGAGACAGAAGTTGTTTTTTTTTACCTGACCAACAGATGCCCTCAAAATCTTGCCCATTTCTGTCTTTCACAAAATATCCCTTGTCTTTTGCCTGTGAATATAGGGAGTACATGGGATCAACCTTAATGTGAGGATCTACGATGACAACAAGCTGCCAGGAAAAGAAAAGAAAATGCATCATTAGCATCAAATGTACTGAATAAAATAGTAAGAGTTCTCTTTTAATAAAATGCAGATAATGAGTTCACTTCAGGTAAAGAAAGTAGTTGTGTCACTAATTTTAGAAAGCAGCTACCAGTTCTTGTATATACTTTGCTAGACTTATACAAGTATAAAAGCTGAATTTACAGTTCATTTTTATTTAATTCACAGTTTATTTTAGCTGTAAAACCCAACAGGCTGCACAACATAGCAGGACTTCACCAAAAGGAAAAAAACATTTAGTTTATAGTAAATTATTATATCAACATAAAGGACAAATCTCAGTTAGTGTAAGCAGAAAATAAAAAAATATCAATACAAAGAAAAGCTGAAGCAAGTATAGCAACTCCCAATGGTGAAAGCTCATTTAAAGTAGAAAAAATTTCTACTGTGCCCACCAAGGACAGCACTGGGCTGTCTCTGCAAGATGGAACTTCAGATGGTTAGGGTACAGAACAGAATCACAGAATGTTAGAGGTTGGAAGGGACCTCAAAGATCATCTAGTCCAACCCCCCTGCCAGAGCAGGATCACCTACAGTAGAGCGCACAGGAACGCGTCCAGACGGGTTTTGAATGTCTCCAAAGAAGGAGACTCCACAACCTCCCTGGGTAGCTGGTTCCAGTGCTCTGTCACCCTCACTGTGAAAAAGTTTTTTCTAATATTTTTATGGAACCTAACAATGAACAAACCATGAAATAGTAAAATGGCATGGGGAGCTGGATTAAACAAGATAGCTTGTGCACTGGAAGCACCATCAGACCACAACCCAAACTAATTTACTCTGTTGCACCTAAACTGTTGGGTAAACCTAGACTGGGTAGCTCCACACTACAAAGAAACATTTTTCTTTCTTTCTGCTCTGAGATTTACCTTACGTTTTTTCTTCCTGAGATGTTCTTGCATCTTTCTGGGATTCTGGAATTTCTTTTTGTCCCAAGTAAAATACCTCTTGCCATCTGTGTGCTCGATGTCCAGCCATATCACATCATAAGGAATGTCATGTTCATCAAAGCCAGCATCTACTCTCTTGACATCTTGCTCATCCTCATAGTTCCACCGGCACTGATGGTAGCCCAGAGAAAAAAGCGGGGGCAGGGCTTGTGTGCCTAGGAAGAGTACAGGAAGGAACATAACACTGTGAATGCCCTTCAGGAATTTATTTAGAGACTCCAGAAAAGTTAACATGATTAATATTTATCTGTATGGAGCTAGGGAATGCTGGCCCAAGTTGAGTCTAGAGCACGTTCTTAATACCAAAGTGACTGAAGTCTTGAAATAATAAACATCACAAGGAGCAAAACAGCCAGAAAGAGCAGAGGGCTGTAATGATAATACAAGACTGAAAAGGAACTTGCCATTCCATGATACTGAAGTATTATTTCAATAACCAATAAAATTTATTCTTTAATTTTTATAATGTAAAAATGTTCTAGATCAGTTTAACTGTCATTAATGCAAACAATTAAACAGATTTTAACCAGCAGAATGCAATTCCTGCGACTGCTTGAACCTGACTAGTGTAAACAGGCCCAGAGGTGCTGCAGTTGGAGGAGAAACATGGAATGGCAATTGTCAGGAATTTTTAAAATTAGAAAACATGCATATATGTACACATACGGCAAGAAGGATCTGGGAAACTTTCCTGAGCATGCACTTCTGCTTGGCGAGATCCTCTTGCGATCTGGCTGCTTTCCTATTCCTGTTCAGCTGAACCACATTCTCGCCTTAACATCTGTGCAGTGAACAATCACTGCTGACACACTAAAGAACTATCAGGCATTGTTTCTGTGCTTTTCATTCTCTTTTGTACACAAAGAATTTTACTTTCACAAAATGTTAGACCTCTTGCCTCTGTTATTTGAGCCTCTTCCTGAGTCTCTTGCTTCTTCTCTTTCCCACATCTGCATGTCATCTCTGCTCCCTTCCCTAACAGACACATTGGACAGATACCAATCTTCTTTCCCTACTATCTGGGATATATTACTCCATAACTTTAGTCTTTTCTCATTATAAAGTGGCCTGTCTTGATGGCGACTTGTAGGTCTAGCCCTCCCCTCTGCTGTGTCTCCTTTCTTCATCTAAGGGAACAGTTTCAGATAACAGTATTTATGCTGACTTCTCAATTAGGGCCAAGCCTGATTAGCTGCAGATGAAAATAAGGATGAGGCCTGTCTTCACAAAGCACCAGCTTTTCCTCTACAGACTGTGGTTTGGGAACAACTGGCCCCCTGCACACAATAGGCTAGGTAAATATTAACCCACCCTTGGGCATAGCATGTTCCTCAGAGAATCTCCCAGGTAAATGAGCCGTAGTGACTCTCAATTCCGTGAGTTAGTACCTGTCAGTTGCGCAAACTGCTTGAAGACATCAAATGCAGTGGGTCCCGTCAGCAGGAAAACATCAATGATCCCACTTTCTGACATCCAGCGCACATCAGTCAGAGGAACTGCTCTCTGCTTAGCAGTCCCTGCAGCAGATCCGGATGGCTTTGAAGGAAACCAAGGCAAAACTGAATCTGGCTCTATCAAAATATTGGTCAATGAAGAAGCAAAGATGGAAACTCAGAAAGTTCACTAACATGTGCCTGGCAGGTATTGGGAACACACATGGAATGTTTCTTATATATCTTTCACAAATTCTTTACCTTGCATACTGCTTATACAACATAGACTAATAGTCAGGAAAAATGGATAATGAGGGGCAAAGTAATTAAAGCTTTCCTGTAATCAAAGACTAGGCATTTTCTGCAGGATCTTTGAGTAATATATATAAGTATCAGAAGTAACAATGAAAATTAATAATTTTAACCATGCAACAAAGCACTGGAATAAAACAAGATATATTTTTCTCACTTTTAATTTTAGCAGAATTCATGTTTGTGGAGAGTTAATTTCTTGAACATTTTATGTTTCTTGAAGGTCAGCTACATTCCACAGAATAATGAGCCTGCTAAGCAGTAATGTGTGGCAATTCTAAGAATTTAAAAACTGAGAAAAATTTCTCAGATCCCAGAGATTGTCAAGATTTTTTGTCCACCCTTTTTGCTGCCTGTTACATCCACCTGCGTAGACTTTTTCTGCTCCAAGATTATGTATTTCTTCTCTGCCTTCTCCTGTAGACCTGTTAAGATACAAGTTCTATACCTTGATCCTCGAAAGGAGTAATCTCCTTGTTCTGTTCAGTAGTTTAACACAACAAATTTAGCAGTACAGGAGGAAGGGACTGACAGTTCTTCATTAAGGAGCAAAAGACAAATCTCCAACAATACTGTCACATTCCTGTTGGCCCTGCTCTGTTAAATTCTGAGGAAAGTGAGCAACTCTTACCTCAGCTACTGTCTTTGTACCAATATCCACTAATGTTTCTGAAGAGTTCAGCCAGAAGATCCCTGAAGTTCTGTTAGGCTTGTGTGCTAAGAGAAGGGGCACCGAACCATAAATGCCTATTTTGTCATGTAGCTTGTGGCCAAAGATATCCAAATTATAAAGCCGGTAGGCATCGCCATCACTAGGACAAACAAACAGATGTGCTTGTGATATGTAAGCATCCTGCACTAGGCCAAACACTCTGTATTATGCTCTTTTGTTTAGCATCCAGAGCTGAAATGTGGACAGACTAGATTACTGCTTCTTCGCTTTGATCCTTACTATCTGAATCAAACAACAATTTTGCTGCCAACGAGACTACTGCTCATTTGCTCTAAGCCCTAAAATATGAATTCTGAACTGTCCCATCCTCCCACAGAGTTGTTCTTTTAAGAGTTCTGCTTAAACCTGACCAATTTTGCAATTCTGAAAAAAAAATCCTTGGAAAACTGAGAGAGAACAAAGGGGTTATTCGTGAAATTGCAGAGTGGAAAGGGAAAGCAGAAGAACTTATTCCATATGGACAGGGGCTATGATTCAGTCTGCTGTATCATTAAACTAAAATATATACTGTACTATATATATATATATCCCAAGCTGTAGTCTGCATTAAATCATTGAGACAACATTATAGCTCTCCCCTACAAAAAGATACTGCTTTCACTAGCAATCTGTCACCTTTACCTGGTGTTTTTAAGAAGAAGTGCTTCTGTGTGTTGTGGTATTCCATAAACATGGTCAAATCCGTGTAAAGAGAAGTCCATGCCTACAGAACTAGGACCTGTGGGCATAACAATAAAAGAGAAGACCAGAGTTCCATTCTCAGCCTTAGCTGAAAGTAACAGAGCAGAACAACCTAACTGAATAATTAAAAAGCAGGTTTTAATAATTAGCTTTTTTATACTTACTTTCAATTTCACTTTCATTATTACTTTAGAGGTAATTTTTTAAACAGATTTTATTGTACTTATTCTAATTTTGATCTGCTTAAGAAGATAAAACGAATCACTTTAATAGGAAAAAAACAAACATGCAATAATAGGTCACTTCTTTAATCTGTACTGAAACTGCTTAAAATTATCTCCTGTTTCTGTCCTAGCACCTAGAAGCCGAGCTTTGCAGCATGGTGGTACAGCAGAGTGGACTTTCAGGGTTGTCTGTTTTCTACTGGTCTTCTCTTCAGCCTCAGCCAGGGGAATAGCATGAGCAACAGCCTCTGCCAGTGACACTGGCCTGTCATATTACTGAACCCAGAGCAGCTTTTGGCAGGTCACCAGAGATCCTGCAGACTGACAAGCAGTGGCTTCAGGATCAGAACTTGACCACAATGCAGAGAAATAGAAAACCATGATGCTGGCCATGATGCATCAGACACAGCATGAACAACATGGCAACAGCATCCTGCCCCTCTGTGTCTTGACTGTGAACTGAAGAAGCTCATGTCACCTGAAGGAAGTTTTTTTCAGACTTCTGTCTCCTTACTGCAGCTGCCGAGTAGTGCTGGTTGCTATAAAAGTCTGCTAACCAACTCAACTGATGTAGAATACAACTGGACAGACAGTTATATTCTACGTTAATTCATACAGTTATGACAGATGGTCATAAATATGGGTAATTAATAATTTAAATTGTATTTCAGCTACTGGCCTACACATTTCTATAACCACCTTCTTAACCCTTACGACTGCTCAGTATCTCCTTTTGTAGTCCCCCACTTACAGTTTCTCTGTGACAACTATTAATGCTTAGATATCATGATTTCTGACATGTCATGAGATGAGTGAAATCAATGTTATGTGCTGATACTAAAAAAGAAAAAAAAAAGACAATGCAGATACGGTTATGTTGTGTCAGAAATGACACACAGTGAGCTGATGAAATGGGTCACATTTCATGTGTCCCGCCTGAACCGAAATCTAATGAATATTTCCAGTACTTCTGTCAAACTTGTTACCCATCGTTGATATCCGATAGGCAAGTTAAAAGGAGTGAAACACTAATAAACGTTAAGCAGCTAAACAGAAAGCAGACAGCAAAATGAATGAACACAGGTATATACAAAGCAGCAAATCTCATTTCAGAACCAGACTGAGACTCACCACAAGCTTTGATGTCTAAGAAACTGCCAAATTTCTCTTGCCAGAGACCTAGATCCTCTTGTTTCTCCTGCATAAAAAGAAATAGCTAAGCCTAGCAAATGCAACTGCTCCCACCATGTATTTCTGAGAAAAATGTGTTTATTCACATGAGATTTGTACACTAACTGCTTTTTTTTTTTCCAAATACATTTAATATAAATCAATCTAAAATACAATTCAGATCATGCTGCAGTAATCAATACTTAAGAACTGATTTGCTAGAAGAGCACTTTGCTACAGCATAGAAGTAATACCTGAGGCCTTGGACAGAATCATAGAATGACAGAACAGCCCAGATTGGAAGGGACCTATGAAGATTATCTGGTCCAACCTTTCATCAGAAAGGGAGCCTAGACAAGATTATATAGCATCCTGCCCAACTGCACCTTGAAAATCTCTAGTGAGATTTCTCTAGAGAAAATCTCTCTAGAGAAAATCTCTAGGAGACTACCATGTCCCTGGAGAGGTTTTTTTAGTGAATGTTTGTTCTCACTGTAAAAATTGTCTGTCTTCTGGATGTTGAATGTGATTATGAAACACAAAGATTGCATGGATGGAACCAAATGGGAAAACCTCTACAAACCAGCTGACTCCCCTAAAGAGGCAGGGTCAGACAAAAAAACCCCTCTGGACTCCCTGAAGCCCTGTGTGTGTAACTGACACTTGTAACCTCCTTCCAATTGAGCCTTGTGCCCTGCCACTCATTGTCCTAGAATTTCCACTTTTTACAACGTGTCTCCCGGTTTTCTTCTCTGCCTTCATTCCAGAACAAGCAGATGTGGTCTCTTGCAGCTGTGTAGCTCCCCTTAAGCAAGCATTCTCCCTTGGCAGAACTCGGAGTTCGGACACAAGCGTGCTGAAGGCAGCATAGCTCCTGCCATTTATAACGGGACAGTGGGGTAAGAGCCATCTGCTCTACAGGAGGCTAAAATTATATCATGGACATAACTCAGCCTCCTGAGAACATGTGTCTTTAAGCACTGCCAGGGCCTGGTCTTTTTTTCAGAGAGTATCTTACTTAAGCCTGAATGTATGTGGAGGCGTATTTTTTGGCTGTTAAAAACCAGGTCTCTTTCTTTGGAAATTCTCTTTGCAACAACCAGGGAATTTCAAAATGACCAAATATCAACGTAATACTCCCCTTACACACCTACTCCAAATCAAATGAGAGAATAAAAAAGAGAAAGCAATTTTGGGAAAAAAAGGCCATGGAAAACAATTTTTGAGCTAAATCTACCTGACTGATGCCTTCTACAGCCCTGGTAAAACACAGAAATCTTTATTCAACTATGAATTTGCAAAATATCTCAGTATGAAATACCAGGTCCTTTCTGAATTGAATGCAACTAATTGTCTTTTCTACAAAGTATTTGTGTTGGAATAGCAGTAAGCATGGGTTACCTTAGAGGAATCACTTGCTGCCTCCTTTTTTTCTGTTGTAAGTATTCTGGTGAAAACAAATACATAGTAACAATCAGATTATTGTTAATGTAAGGATGGATTTCAAACAGAAAACTCATATAGCATGATTGTGCTTTGCCTTACACATTATATAAGAGTTTTTGGTGCTTGACTATTCTGAAAATAGTTGTCATAATTGAGAGCTCTAACCAGTAAATCATTTTAATATTCAATGCCTTAAAATAACCTTCACTCCATATTTGAAATAGGTTGACTTCTTGGCCTTTCTTAGTTATTTCTATTTGCATCAGCATTTTACTCACCCGGAAGATCCTCGCTTCTTTGTCATTCTCTGTTAAGGGCTCTCTGTTAATTACAATTTTTGAAATAATGCTCTCTAGGAGAGATTATTGCCATGCTTTTTTTCTAGTCATGCCATCCTGCACTGTGGTTTCTCACCCTTCCAGCACTTTGCAGTGGGACTGACCTGTAAAATCTTGCAGCTGTATGGCACATTGTACATTGAATAAAACTTACTTCAGGATCTTAAATGGTGAATAAAACATACCTGAAGAGCACGGCTATAAAAGCAGATGAAACTGATAACCTCAATATACTATCGCCATGCATTCCCAAGATAGATAAGGGCTACCAGGATCCTTTAGTGTTTTAGAGAATTGGCCATTTAATGAGGTTCGCATTTTGCACATGGCTGCTGCAAGGGATTAAAACAGTCTGTAGTTAAATCTAGAATTTCTTTCTTTTCAAGAAATTTACTAGTATGAAGTAAAAGAGAAGACAGATTTCAGTGCCTAAGAGCTTCTATCACAGAAATTACAATTCTACAGAATTGTTTCTCTTCAGCTACAGCACAATCAGTACATACTATGATGTGACAGACAGATACTGTACCTGTCACTGGGACATGGTTGTAGGTGCTCGAAATATAACAACCCATTGGAATTCATGCTCAGAACGGTCTCACCCTTGGACTGTAGCTCAACCTGGAAGGGGTTTGCTGTGATTTGAAGTTTGTAGTCCTCGTTAATGCTTGACAGCACCAAAATACCTGCCTCCTTCTGGGATATTAAGAGTCTGGAAAATGAAGAGCAACAACAGCTTTATATGTGTTAGCAGCACATGAACTCTACTGGAACCAAGTAATGATTTGAAAAAAAAGATGGGCCTAGAATATCCACATCCATTATAGAAACCTCAGGGCTCATGTTGAGGCAAAGAACACCAGAAATACGTGCTGTGTTCAGGATTCACTGTACACAGCAACAGGTGGCTACAGAACTGTTGTGAAAACTATCCAGAGTTTGCATTCCTTTCACATTAGCAGGATATGCCTTGGGTACAAATGACACATAATAACAAGTAGGCTATATTCTGACTGAGTAAAATAGCCTCAAGTTTCTTATGCATGCAACGAAACTTTCTCCTATGTACTTAATATGAATTTTTGAAAGTAAATCAACGCATGCACTTTTGTTTTCTCTTCCTGTAACAACTTGCTATTGCAGACATACCAGCTGAGCACAAACAAGGCAGAAGGGAAAACGCTCTTGCAAGTGAAGCTGTACAAGTTACTAAGGTGCTAAATATCTTCCCACCTCACCTCTGGGTTGTAGGTTCCTTTATAAGAACATCAGGAACTTTGTATCTTGCTCTGAGAGGAGATTCCTCCTCAATTTTAAGCCTGAAAATACTGCCTTCTATTTCACAGATTTCTACTTGTAGAGGAACCTGGAAGCAAAGACATAAAATAGTAGTGATAAAAAATTCAGCATCACCAAACACTGGAAAAAAGCCTGCCTGCTTTCTGATCTAATGTTATTTTGCATTGCCGAGGAACAACTGTCATCTATATGAATTTACACCAGCTAATTCTACTTTTTCCCTTTAAAGAAGCAACTCTTTTAAAGTGGACTTTTTATCTTCAAGCCTCTCATTTCTAGCATTTTGCAGCTCTCCCCATGAGCAGCAAGGAAACCGGAGGTAGGATACACCAATATCGAAATTTGGACAATGTCCTTGCTGCGCTTTCAGTGTAGGAATGGGATACTACTGAGATGCGGGCTTTTTGCAAAAACATCGGCGCTCTGTGTTCACTAGCATTCACAGTCGTGCTGACACTGATGAACTGTGTCAGAAAGATACCTAAAGAAAATGCATAATACTGCCCTAGTCACTGTACCTTGCTATTTCAGAGTTTGGGGAACTGAGATGTCACTCTGTTCTAGCTCGTATAAAATTACTCATTTTTCTTCTCTGGAGGATCCCTAAGCCAAAAGTCTGAGTTTTTTTCTGTTTTCTTCCTTTCATAATCGCTCCTCCCATCAGACACAAAACTGGCTGACGAATTTTGGTCTGACATCTCTTCCTGCTACCTGGAAGCCAGTCAGCTCTGATGTCTTCAAAGACATGAAAGAGCCAGAGGGAGGGTAGGCGAGACAGAGAAGATTCGTCTGGAGTTCCAGATCCTGCTTCCTAGGAAATATTTGACATGTTGCCATCTTTGTATAAATCCTCAAGTAGCCTAGAAAACCACAGAGCCTTCAGTCTTTGATCTACCTTAAAATCTAAACAAAAAATAAGCACTTTTACTGACTGCAGAGAAGGTCAGGATTGACAAGAAAGACTGAAAATACATTAATGCAGAGTATCTATGTAATGCCATGCTTAGAGCATGGAACAGAGCTGTTGTTCCAAAATCTCATAATTTGAGGACGGGCTAGGATGCCTGTTTCCTGAGTGAATGTGCTAGCTGCTATGCTGTTAAATTAGAGAAATAGAAAACACTCCTCTCCCTGTCTGTCTTCTTAAATGTGAAAAAGACTTATTTTTCAAAAAAAACTTGGAGGTGCTGGAACAGAGGTCTTCTTATTCCATTACCAAAAAAAAAAGAATTTATATTTTATAGTGAAGAAAACTCTAAATTAAAATCATATTTTTCAGATAAAAAGAGCTCTGCTCAGATTTTTCATACAGTTTTTAAAGATTTTGTTAAGTTCCTTAAAATACCTTTTCTCCTTGCACAGTCTCAAGCTGTTTCAAATAAATACTGACCAGTAAGGACATCTTAAGGCTTATACTTTGCATTGTGTCTTAAATATCTATCACTGAAGAATCTCAAAACCTGCAAATATTATCACACTTGTTGATAATACTCACTGCTCTTTCTGTGAACACCCTCTTATGTTAGGGAGGATCTCACCTTATTCTCCTCATGAATAATTTGGAACTTGACGTTCTCATCGCTTAACATGACTGAATCCAGCAATGCTCGGTACAAGGATTTTCCAGGATGTAGAAGTTTCTGACGCCTGTCAAGACAGAAGATTATTTTTAGTCATAGAATGGTTAAGGTTGGAGAGGATCTTCAAGATCATCTAGTTTCAAACCCCTGCTGTGGGCAGAGACACCTCTCCCATTAGCCCAGGTTGCTCAAGGCCTCATCCAACCCACTCTTATATCACACAGAGGAGCATAATATTGTTAGAAATCTTTACTTAATAATTTTGTCTTGAATTTTTTCAAATATTAATTATTATAAGCACTTCAAGTCAAGGGGAAAAAGAAGGAATGTCGGTCTGAGTACATATACATACTTATGAATGGGATGTTAGAGGTGGTTGGTCACCCACTACCAATCTCAAGGTTGTTTTTTTAAAAAATAACAGCCTTAATTCAAGTGTCCAACTAAAATCTCAGTTGTATGGTTTATGGTTACATCCTTCTTTCCATGACTCCAGAAATTCCAGTGGAATAATCTGTTTTTCATTTTATGTCATATATCCCTGCTTGGTCTGCAACGCCCTGGTGAACAGTTGCTACATTCTGTGGTGATGAAGCAGTATATGCCTGTAATTTGTAACCCCCAGAATACGCATCGAGGAAATTGTTTTACAACAAGCCCGTTGACCACAATGTTTTGATTACAGATTTTGGCCCTCATGACGTTTTTAGGACAGAGACCTTGAAACACAGTCTCTTCCAACTGTTGGTAGAATGATCCTTGCTGGGCTCAGGTTTTGTAAACTACTTGAAGGTAAGTGTCTTGGAGGCTCCCTTAAAGGTAAGCTTCTTCATTAGTAAAATGACTTTGCAAACATATTGCACAAATGTGAGCAATCAGATGAAGGATTTCTTTTAAAAACAGAGCGAAGACAGGATCTAATGCTTGCCAATATGTAGCAACCTTCTGCTGAAGTTAAAAGGACTAGTGTGAAAAGAGAGGAGGGAGTCCTGCTCTCACTCACAAAATGTTATTTGGGGTTTTCTGAATATCATTTCCTGCAGGACAGAAATAAATACCTGAAACTGTAACCCACTACATCAGTGACTATTTGGTAAAACACTGGGCAGCAGGGGATAGAGGACAACGGAGAGTGGAAGACAAAAAGGTGGGGGAGAGGTATCTCAAAAATGGGATGAGAAGGACCTCTTAGCTTAAGACCAGCTTTAAGAGACACATGAACTGGAATTTAGATTTGATGCTGAATTCTGGCCAAGGTACTTGTTCAACAGGACTGTAACCATGTGTGTTGTTGTCACAGATTAATGGTTTCTGTTGAGAATTCTGTTGTTACAGACTAATGGTTTCTGTTGAGAATTCTGTTGTTTTGAACTATGGATATTCAAGAAATGTCCACATCAAGGAAACAAGCAGTGTCTGAGCAGATAGTTAAAATATTGCTGGGGCTTTGAAAGATGACAGGACTGACTCCATCGAGTATTAACAGAAAAGGTTTTGAATGTAAGATTCCACCTTTTAAAATATGCTGATTGTTACTTGTTGAAAGATAAATCCTGAGTAGCAGACTTGCTATGATTAAAAAGCAATATGTAACTACTTCCTGTATTTTTTAATATTACTAGTTTAAAAAAGAAAAACCCAACACTTCTATGCTAGAATTCTTCTCTTTACCTGTAAAAAGCAATCTGGTTGCATTTCTTAAAGGTGCTTTTGTCCACGGCCTCATCTTGGACACTAGAAAGAAGAGATAAAGAAAATGTTTGAATGTGTTTACCAAACACCTGTTGAGTAATCAGACGATGGGGGTTCCTCCTCAAAAGGGGCTGAAGAAGAGTGCAGACAACTGTGGTGACATAAAAAATGTTGAAACTTTGAATGACCTTGCTTGGATCTGGGAAGAATTTCTTACGCATTCAGTGCTTTGATAATTTTGGCGAACAATTGAACCTGTGACTGACAGAGCTCAATTTCAGCACAGGAGAGATCTTGAGGCTTTGCATTTTGGGAGCCTGATCTCCCTCTAAAGTCCTTACAGTTAAATGTTACGTTCCAGTGATAAGAATGGAGAAAGAGGCAGGATTGGAAGAAAAGGAGAAAACCCTGCACCTTCCTCCTCTGTCAGCAGCAGAGGAAGGAGGGAGGCTTCTGAGGGGCCTGCTGACAGCTCTGTGTCATCTGTAGCCTTGAGGTAACTTTTAAATCTCTTAAATAACACTAGAATTTTGGCTTGCCTGAAAAAAAACCCAAACCAACGGGCTGCCAGGAGCACCATCACCAAAACACCTCCCAGAATGTGCTGACTTCGGACACGCGTGGAAGAGAACGAGGTATTAGAAGGGGCAGACAACGAGCTGATGCTTATAAAGTGCTTATAAATGCTTTTAAAACCCGCTACCTGTCTCTCTTCTCCCCCTCCGGTCCGGTACCCGGGTGGGGTTTTGCCCTGTCAGGGGCGGCGGGAACGGCACCGGCACGGGCCCCCCCACCCCGGGCCGGCTCCTGGGGGCGGGCCCGCCGCTCCCCCCCGAGCTGCGAGGGGCAGCCCGGCCACCGCGGGAGCAGGGCGAGGGCCGGCCCAGGAACCAGGCAGCGTTACCTGACTTCCCCCGCCGCGACAGCTTCCATGGCGGGGCAGGACTCGGGGGGGCTCCCCGGAGGGGACGGGTACGCTCCGCCCGTAATGGCCTCGCCCCGCTCGCTGCAGGCGCCGGAGCGTCCGGCGGAGCGATCTGTCACCGGGGCAGCCGGCGATTGGCACCCGCGGAGGTGACAGCCCGGAGGGCCAGTGGCTCCGCCCTACGTCCCCCGGGGGAAAGGAGGGGGAGCGGAAGAGGCGCGGCCAAGGCGGCGGGGGCCTCCGTGCGGCGGGATGGCGGCGGCGGCGGCAGCGCCGCGTTCCTGCGAGCGGCGGCGGCCCGAGGCCGTCTTGCTGCGGCTGCTGGCGGTGCTGCTGCTGGTGGGAGCGGCGGGAGCGGGGCAGCGTTCCAAATGGCGGCTCCCGGTGCTCGTGGTGAGTGCGGGTGCGGGCACGCCGGCAGGGAGGGGGTGTTTCCCGGCCCCGCCGGTGCGTGTGCGTGGCGGGGGTAGGAGGCCGCTGCCGCTCCGCTCGAACTCCGCTTTGGGACGCGGTGTTGCGGGGGGGGTGTCGGCGGGCAGGCTGCGGCCTGTCCTGCCCCGCTCTTCCGTGCTCCGGCCGGGGTCGCTCCAGCCCGGGCCTGCCTCACACCGGGGCCTTCGGCGCGATTCCTGCCGGGCTTGAGCTCCCTTCAGCGGGTCCCGGCGGCCACAGGGGAGAGCAGAGTTCTGCGGGAAATCGTGGGCCGTGGGCCTGCGAGGTCCGTGGGGAGGGAGGCGGCCTCGCCGGCCGGGGCTTGGCCTTCGTGGGGCCTGTGCGGGTCCCGGAGGGTTCCCGGCTCCCCCGCGTCGGGCCGCGCTGTGACGTCGGGAAAACCGGTCCCCTGAACGGAGAACGAGAGATCCGTGTGCCTCTGGGCAGGTTCGAAGGGATTTCCAGCGCTTGTGTTCAAACTTCGCGTGTCTGAAGTTGCGTGGAGAGAATCTGTTCTGCTTCGCCTTAAACCTGCCCCTGCGAGGCTGTGGAAGGCAGGAGCGGTGCTTTCCGGGAGGCTCTGGAGCTTCGGGAACAAAACTAAAGGATGACAGACGCTGCTGTTGATTCTTAAAACTTTTTTTTTTTTTTTTTTTAATTTGGATAGTCCATACCTTCTCGTCAGCAAACAAATGCTAATAATTTCAACAAATGTCAGAGAAATTGGTTAAGTTTTGCGGAACAAAAAGTCCCCGAGCCTCTTTAAGAATCTATCAGAGGGGTGATGAAGCGTGACTGGAAAATCCAGTAAGGCAGACTCCTGATTTGGCATTAGCTTTTATTGCTCTATTGTCTTAAAAGCCAGAGTAGAAGGTTCTGTTTACTTAAGCTCGGTGACATTAAGGCTGCTAATATCTCTTCCTTTTTTGTGCCTTTGCAGGGGAAGAAATTTAACTTTGGGAAGATTCTCTTCAGCAACACCACCATTTTCCTGAGATGTAAGTGGTTACAAGGGATTAACCTTCTCTTTCTGCTGTTTGGCAACCCCCTCTACTTTAACATTTGGGACTCAAAACACTGTGAAGTGCTTAACTGCACCGGTTGCAGGTGGCAGCTAATCTACCACCGCATGAAAGCCATAGATAGCTCTTATGTGGTTGGGTGTGTTAACAGCATTGGAGCTTCCCAGTTGTGATCTGGTTAGGCTGTAGCAGAAATGCATGGTTCTGTTCAGACCCTTTTTGCGGAGGGCAAGATGGACGTGGGAGCACTATTTCATTTCAGATAGCAGGTAATCATGTGTGGGATGTGCTGAGTCTTAGTGTGAGGTGTGATTTCCCTATTTAAGATAAGCTAAATTCCTCCAGCTTCAAGATCTGGTGCCAAAGGGGACAGGGACTGTTTGTATTGTAGGGTGGCTGATACCAGTGTGCACGAGCTAGTGCTTTTCCAGGCCCTCTTCCTTTCTTGCTGGGTGCTCTTGGGAGTGGTAAAGGGAATGTGTTTGCACACTACGGCAGAGCTCTCCTGAGAGCTGTTTCTTCCTCCCGATCACAACGTGTGTGTGCTGCAAAGAAAGTGTTTGCAGCCTTTCTCTTCTCTCTGCTCATTGCTCTCTGTTGATCTGGCCAGGTCTGTGGGTTACGTAGGTTACAGTTCAAAGGAGACTTTCTGTAAAATACCTGCTTAGCCATGAATGTGAGGACAGCATTTAGTTGGCAACAGGATGGTATGTATGACTTGTGGAAGTGAGTGCCTAGTTTAGAAAGGCTTGAAATCCTTCCCATGCACTTTAAGGGGTTGTTTGCACCAGTTCTTAAGCTCTTTGGTCTCCAGCTGCTAAATGGGTGGTTATATGGGTACAGTGCCTGTGAATGCCCTTCTGCACTTTTTTCAAACAGGGAAATACAAGTCGCTTCTAGAGACAGTGAGGCGAGTACTGCAGTGGTTATTAGCGACAGTCTATTGTGTCAGGTTTAAGGTTTTTGCGCTTGTCAGGTGTAGCCCAAACACTGAGTTTCACATCTTACAGCGAGACAATTGCAAGTGTGCAGCTGCAGGATCAAAATGTAGAAATCTGATGATTGGAGGAGGGAGGGTTGATAGGGCATTTGGAGTTTTGGCAGGCTTTCATGTCTGAAGTTAAATAGAAATGATGTACTCATAGTAATGTGACATCTAAGATGTGGGTCCCTGCAGTGAAGCGTGTGGCAAGTCTAATCGTGAGATGTGTGGCTGAAATAACCAAGAGAAGGAAGGAACTAAGGCACAGAGAAGATAAAATTTGCTGCAAGACAGGTTTGTGGCAGATCTGAAAGGAAGAATTCGATCCACTGGCTCCTAATGTGGACTTCAAACTGTGCTGTCAGTCTCGAAACAGCCATTAAGCCTTAAAATTTTTTAGTGAGATCCTTTTACGTACCAGGGAGGTTAAAAGATTTATATTAATTTAGATAGTGAATCACTGAAAGAGGAACGAAAAAAGGCTAGGAACCTAATTTTGGTTTCTCTGCTGAGATGATACTTGAACTGCATTTGATTTTGGGAAGCTTCAGCTTTACCTGTTGTTTCTTTTGTGCCCGTGCCTGTGTGGAAACTGGTCTCTGATGTCTGTTTCCCTCTTACATCTGCTGTGATGCTTTTGTGAACAGTATGACCCCTCTTGCCAAACATGACTGCACATATTTATTTGTCATGTATTTGGTGAGCACCTGCATCTCCTCCTCTACCTCTTCCTTTTTCTTTCCATTTCTTGATCTGTTTCCTTTTTTTTTTCCTGTTTGTGTATGTCTGGTATGTTGGTTTCTGATTCTTTCTGCTTCTGACTGGGAATACTGCCACTGGTGTTTAGTATTGTCAATAATAAATTTATTTTGTCTACTATTTTTCTTAAGTGCTATTGAGGAGGCATCTGGTTTCCTGTCGAGGATCATGGTAGAAATCCGGCTCTATGTAAATGAACACAAAGACTGCATTTGAGTTGAATGTTGTTGGTTTTGTTTGAAGGCAAAGGAGCTTAGTTTCCAAGTTGCTGAATTCAATAAATGCCATGGATGCCTTTTCTGTCTTTTAGAGTACTCCCTTTTTAAGATTTCTGTAGTTGTGTCATTTGCAGATATTGGTGGATTGTTCTAGTCATGTCCTTTTTTACCTTTAGTTGGTGTTGCTGCTGATCATAGCATTTCAATAATGTTATATATTTTTAATGGATAAAAAATATGTAATAGATATTTTTGAATCTCTCCTCTTTTTGTTAGCACTTTTTTGGTGTGTTTCTCGTTTGATCGGTTTTATCAGAAGAGTCTTTGTTTTTTAGGATTTTGCCATTTACCCATGTCATTGCTGTGCTTGTGTTGTCCTTCGGTTTCTTTGTTGTGACCTCTGCAACATCCAGGGTGATGTGAAAAACATGTGCCTTGTTTTCATGCTTACTGGAAAGTGTCATAAGAAAACTCTTTATTTTTTCAGTAATTGCATTCCAAGCTTTTTTTTTTTTTTTTAATCTTTGGTATTAGAGATTCAGTTGTTGAGTTTTTAGCTGTATGTATACTTTCCTTAGTAGTCATGTGATTTTAAAGTGGGATTAAGTCAGTTAAGACTCCATGGAGGGGTCTCCTTTTCTAATTGCATTTTTTTACCCGCAGGGGTCAGTATGGAAATGTTCATTAACAAGCTCTGTGCATGTAGCAGATTTGTGGATGTCTAGTCTGAGATGAAGTTGCCTGTAAAAGGGTGTGAGGACTCCTTAGCCACTAGAAACATGCTGTCAACCTGAGTTTTGTCCTCTGTTGACTGGCAAAATGCAAATACAATCATCTAAAGGGCTCTTTCAAGACTCTGAATAATCACTGCTCATTTTGTTCACGGTTGAAGCTTACCTTCTTAATGTCAAATTCTCTTCATCAGGCTTTAGTTTCAGAATGAGATTTGAAACACAAAAAACCACAGTCTTTCCTGAGTGTGGGGGGAGGAGGAAGTCTTGCATTTCACTTTTCATGCATGTTGTTCTCTAATAAATCAAAGCGGAAAGTTGTCTTATTGCTATTTTAGCTACCATTGCAGCTTTGACACAGTGAGCTAATGTACAGATGGCTTATTTGTCTTTTGAGAGTAGGAGGTTAGATGTTAACTTGCAAAATGTTACCTTTTTATTTGTTTTTGTGGTGGTGGTATTGGTATATTTAAATTATCTGTGTGAATTGCCCTTTGGATTAACCTGGTTCTGGCTCTCTCTACCTGCTGTGTGTCCAATCTACCTTGGAAAGGGAAACCCTCTTATGTATTATAGTCCCTGGGAGTCACTGCTGTTCACCTCTTGTTTGGTATTTGCAGTTGCTGAAATATCCCTGATTGTCTTAACAAGAAGTTTTCAAATGATCTTCAGGTCTTTAATAGAATTTTGCAATACTATAATGGAATTCTGTTATCCACATGCTTTTTTTTTTTTTTAACTAGACAGTAATGGATTACTTGAGGAAAAGGTCTTTCTATTGTTTAGCTTTCACTTTTGTGTTTAAAGTAAGTTTAATTATGGCAGCTTAGCACAGAATGGAAAAGCATGGCAAGTAGTGAGTGTCTTATCTTCTTATCTGGTGCTTTTTTTTTAGTTGAAGGTGATGAAAAAGCTTGTGATCCCTCCCAGAGTTACAATGTTACTTGGTACTTAAGATATTCTGACTGCTACAATGAAGTCTTCAACTTTGGGGTAAGAATTGTGTGGAAAACAATTCAGTTTGTGTAGACTGAAGCTTATTCTGGCTGCTGTACCTACAATGTAGGAATACTGGGATTTCTTTTTTTGAATTAAATTCTGTAATTCTTACTCAAAGCCTGTGTGGGGATTTTTTCTGGCCTTTTTTTTTTGGCTCTCATTTTTATAGCCTTGTGTGATCTTGTTGGCCTTTATTCAACTACATTCTGTTCCAGACTGTGTGCTGAGGGAAATTGTGGTGCCTTCCAGGTCTTGCAGCTGCGTGTTAAGATAAACCATTTGATATACTGGATGCTACGCTAAGTTATGTTCTGTGTTTGGCAGGATGAACAGGCAGAGTACTATTTTGGGGCTACATCTGAACAGCATCCGGGTTGGTCAGGATACTACGCCACGGCTTCGCTCCTCTTTCCAAATTGCTCTGAGCTCTTCAGGCCTCAGGTATGGGTAGAAACTTTATGGTTTGCTCTGTTCTCTCATGCAGTATATGGAAAGGTGGTGGTTCCCGTTCGATGTATGAGCAACCTGCGTGAGCACCACTGTAGGCTGGGAGGTACTTGTTTTGATCTGTTTATGACAACCAAACTGCAATGATAATTTCTTAATTTTACTTTACTTCTGGCTTGCTGTCCAACATCTGGCCCGTCATGGGCAGGGACGCACCAAACCACCATGGAGTTCAGTGCTTCTTTTTTGTTTGTTGTTCTGAGTTCTGAATGTTTTGCTTAGAGAAGGCTGCTGCTAGTTTGATAGAAGTGTGAGTCCCTGGCAGCAGAGAGAAGCTCCTGGTAAATTTGGATTGATAAAGGACTGGCATTTATTTTTACTCAGATTAGTATCAATTTCTAATAGTGGAAATGAAAGTATGTTGAGAAATGAGTGATAAGCACTGATAGCAGATGAAAAGCTAAAAATACAAGCAATACTGAAACATGATTGGAACAAATCAAATGAAAGAGGGAATTCCAACAATACAGAACTGCATTAGGGGAGTAATGTGCAAATATAGGCTCTGCACCACCTGTGTGATCGTGCTAATGACAATGTCAATATAACAGGCCTTAATAGTCTACTTTTGTTTAATGGTGTACTTACTTAAGAGTTCAAGGCAAATTGTGCAGTGTGGCATCATATTTACACATTCCAAATTTGCGCAAAGGGTTGTGGTTAAAGAATACTGGGAAATGTCTCAAATACTGAACTTGGTTGTAGGGGATTGTTTTTGTGGTGATGTTTTTGTTTTGTTCTTTAAGAAAAAAGGCATGCCTAAAGGTGACTTGGAAAGCGTTTTTAATAATTTATTTGTGTGTCTCTAATTCCTTTGATATGCAAAGGTGGTGTGAAAAACATTTGTTAAAAAATAATCTGTATGCTGCCTGCTTTCTATGTTTAATAATGAGAAGTGTCAGTTCTACTTGTGCTTGGTTTTACAGCAGAGGTCTTGTGGGTTTAACTGTGTAATGTGAACTCAGGCATCATAGCTGAGTGTTCAAGTTGGCAAAACTGAGTTTTCACAAGTCTTTAAGTGACTTTTCTCCCAGCTCCTTTGAAAATTTTACTGATATTTTAACAAAAGATAATCTTTTCAGTTATTAATTTCTGAAGCTTCACAGAAATTTCTTCTTTTGATTATTCAGTGTTTTTCTTGTATATCACTCACTAGATTTCAAGTCACCCAAGAGAGCTGGCAAAATCTGCATCTCTAGTAGGCACCCACTCATCCTGGGAATTATTTTTGCATGGACCAAGGCAAAAATCTCCAAATTCTGTTTCTCTTTGTATAGTGTAGACCTCATCTATTAATGGAGATATGCAACAGATTCATATTTGGAAAATAAAATTAAATTCATTAATGCCATGGCTGTGGGTCCACTTCTAAAAATAGACAGCTGTGATCTGAGGGGAGAAGAGCAACTCTCAAATGACAAAAAAAATAATCTCAGTATTCAAGACTTCTTCCACAAATGGAAAGTTGTTTGCTTTAGAAAAATGAAAGCTCTCTAATATCGCTATTCAGAGAATCCTTCCTTACAATCAAGTTTACTGGAAGCTGTTCTGGTAATGTCATGTTCATATAAAGTGCCTATGAATACTGTTCTTTTCTTGTATCTTGCAGATTTTCTATAAAGAGTTTGTTCATCCAGAGCCTCTCTCACCTGAGAAACAAGAGGTAGTTTGTTTTTTTTTCCTTCTAATGAATGAGTGTAGGTATGAAGAGATAGTTTTGGCATATTGATTTATCCGTTTTTCTGTTTTTCCATAAGGGTTTAAAAGATAAGAAGGAGAGTGGAGGAAATCACACAATGGTGGCAGATAAAACCGTATGTATATTGAATTTAAACGTATTTTGGAATGCAGCCGTCCTAACTTGTTTTGTTTTTTTTCTTTTAATTTATATTAATTTGTATAAGAAATTAGTAGTAGCATTTACGGGGGTGGTGCAGTTTTCTGGTGTTTTTTTGACACCTAGGTGATTTTTTTTTTAGCTTGAAACCAAGTAGCGCTGTGTGTAGAAAACACAAAACAGAGTAACTGCTTCTTCTACATGTGAAATACATAACTCCTGCCATTCAAATTGATAGTATAAATTAAAAAATAATTTATTTTTCCATAGTAATTTAAAGTAATCATTGATATCTGTTTTAAGTGGTGACTAATATTTAGAGTTACATTTGTTCTCATTTTTAACTAGTCAGTTTTTTAAAACATTGTACCTAACAAGTTGAGTGATTACTTTTGATTTTCAAGTCTGGTAGTATTTTTGTTGTGTGATATGTGCAAGCCTTAACCAGGAACGATTGTTAAATTAACTTCAAATTGAATGTCCTGGATTCCAACGAAGAAAATGTATTTAACTCCCTGTGGCCTTACAAGGCCTTAAAGCTAAAACAAATAGCTGTGTGTGCAACTGTGAAATTAGGAATCTCTTTTTTAAAAGAGAAAACTGGTGTCTAAAAAATAAATCCATTTTCTTTTTACTATGTTTTTAAATAAGTCTTGATTTCAGTCAGAAATCGGTTTTATTTTTTTATGTAGAAATTCTGTTGTCTTTAGGTCTTGTAGTCAGGTTTCTTAAAAGAAATGCACTCTCCTAATACTGAAATTATCTTGGGGAGGTGGTTACAAAAAACAAGCCTTTGTGGTAGTTCTGCAGTGGTCACGTGAGTGGCATATGCGTAGATGGTTTTATCCTTAAAGCTCTTGATAAATGTTGCAGTTTATGAGAGGGCTGGAATTTCTTCAGTGTGGAATTAACAGTTTTGTATGTTGGAGCTCAAATCTGTGGGTTTTTTTATGGTGCAAATATTTATTTGGGCAAGCTTCCTCTATTAGTTCATTGGCGGGGTTTGAGCCTTACAGGTACAGGTACGAGAGCTCTCGCAGGAGCAGTAGTAGTTTCCACAGGAAATGGCTACTATGGAATTTTTTTACTTCTCAGCTACCTCTTTTATCTTGCACTGTAAAATTCAGCCTCCCCCAGGGAGCTGAACTGTATGTGGCTGTGCTGTTGCCAAACAGTGGATTTGGGGAGGAAAGAATTATTTCTGTGGCAGTCCTAATGTTTCTAGACTGAAAACAAGGAATAGGATGCTTTGAATTCTTTGTAGCTTTTGCGGTACCTTTGCGATGACCCTTACAGTAAACCAGTATTGAATAAACAAACAAGTCTTGATCACCTACCAAGGCTTTTAGGATTCTCCTGTATTCAAACTACTGCATTTTAAGTATTAGATCTAATTAATAGATGTAGAATTTACATATCAAATATGCATTAACAACTTGTAGTACTGGGAAGAGATGAACTTTATTCTCACTTGGAAGATGTATAGTGAGTCTCCTTCTGTCTTTTTTGTGTCTTCTTGAGTATGCACTAACTACGTATAGACATTTTCTTTTCAGGCAATGAATGCTGTTATCAAAACTTGGCGAGATGGGCCATATATATTTATTATGCAAATTGGAGTTACAACTGCAAAGGATTCTACTACCAAAGTTAAAAGAATGGAGAAAACAACACCTTCCTCCTATCAAAATAAGCCCTTTACAAGTAAG
This sequence comes from Trogon surrucura, assembly GCA_020746105.1. Taxonomy (NCBI): domain Eukaryota; kingdom Metazoa; phylum Chordata; class Aves; order Trogoniformes; family Trogonidae; genus Trogon; species Trogon surrucura. The sequence continues at coordinate 12,046,348 of CM036623.1, read as the reverse complement.
ATAGCTCTTGATACAGAAAGCTAAAAATATGAGGCTGTTTTTTATGTATACCAGTCTGAATGTATTTTAAGGTACTTTTAGTGTATGCTGTATAGTTCAGTTTCATAAGACTCTATCTTTCACTTCACATAGATTTAAGTATCACGTACTACAATTGTTATCGTAAGAAAGTAAGTGATTCTGAGTGTTTTGAAAATCCTGAGGCTGTTGGTCTCTCAGTTTAATGATGGAAGTAAAGAAGAATCTCAGGCGGTTCAATTTTGAGGCTTGGTGTTGCGTTTCAGCAATGTCCAGACCAACATGATGAGTTATATTAATAACTCAAGTCATGTAGAATACAAATATTATAATTTTTCATCTCGAAATTTTAGTATATCTAACAATGCATTGATAGCCTATCCAAACTGTAGAGAAATTTGAAAATCCTTTTTGAAAAAGTTAACTTATGTGTATTTCTGAACTCTACTGTTCCACATGAATCTCTAGCACAAATTACTTTTACTTTAAGTACTGCCAGGAGTTACTTCGTAACGGAGCATGTAATTTTAATTGCATACTTTTAGCTGCGTATGTTAGCTTTCTTTAAGTGCAAGTTAGATTTAAAAGGTATGTGAATATTTGGAATTTCATTTATGTTTGAGTAAAAATCAGTTAAGTACTTTATCCTGGCTTCCTCCTTTTGATTCTTGTTCAATTTGGTTATTGGGTTGTCTTTTGACAGTGACAGTAGAACTGAGGGGGCCATATGAGTATCTCTCACTTGCAGACTATCCTCTGATGATTGTAAGTAAAACAGCTTTTCTCTGACCTATACATTTGCCAGTTGATTTGAATCTCAGTTGAATACTCTCCTTCCCCACTTGAGGAAATTCAAAGTTAGTGTCTCGGTAAAAGTAATTTAGCAGAGGGTGTTTTTTGGTTTGGTGGATCGGTGTTGTTCTGGGTTTATTTAGTTAGTTTTGTATTAAATACAGGGTGTAGGGAAGATAGTGGCATATGTGAACATCTGAAAACTATGTCTAATGTTCTCATTCTCTGGATTGTTTGACTTGATGCCTGTGAATTTGTATTTCCAGAAGCTATCAGTATCATCAGGTCTTAACTGAGAGTCTTACTGACACTGGTTTTCTACTTAGCTCATATCTTAGAAAGTTCGCTATTCTATGCTTTTGTTCACGGCTACGCTTTCGTTTGTCGCTACTTTCTTTGTTCTTTTACAGCTTAATCTTTCTTCCTCCACCAGCTGTCTTACACCCCGTGAGGAGGCCCTTAATACTGCCGAACAGTGAAAGCATAACTGAACTACAAAGAGCTAATCCCATTTTTTCTCAAAGGAGTTGTTGACTTGATTGCTGCTTGCCTCTGATGGGGAGATCCTAAATATTTATGTAGGTCAGACAGACTTTAGCTGGGGATCAATAATAAGTAAGGTCTCTAAGTTCTTCTCCTAAGAGACATGTTTTCGGTTTTTGAAAGTTTCAGTAGATTGTGCATCTAACTTCAGTGCTTGCCTTAAGTTTAAAAAAAATTAGCTTCTGCAAGAAGAGATTGGTTGATTATTACTGTACTCTACTTTGGCTAAGTACTTCCTGCTATTCATTTAATGTCTTACTATCTCCTTCTTATCCCTCTTCTTAATCTCAGAGTCCTTTTTGAAAACTTCACTTGCTCTGATATGGCGGTGTCATTTAGACAATTCAGCACCAAGTAGCATTGTCAAGCTTATTGTTCGCTGTAGGATACATGTACCCTGAAAGGTCTGCTGAACCAAGTAATGCTGGACTGAAAAAAAAAGTTAAAAATGCAAAATGATGATATTTAAATGAATATCTGGATTTCTTTTTCAATTCCAGTTTTTTGGCTGACCTAAAGCTTGGTCAGAAACTGAGTTTGCTGGAAATTAACCTTTGAGAGAAGTTGTCAAATTATTTAAATAGAGGGATTACAACCATCTCTGTTCTGTGGAATGGTTTGTAAAGATGACTTGTAACTTTATTTGCAGGATACTGTAAATGTACAGTGAAGTTAGGAGTAGAAAAATATGTGAGAAGGGGCAGGGTTTCTAGTACTTAATGATTTGCCTGAGCTCTTATCTCTTTCTGAGAGCTAGTAGCTATCTTCTAATGAAAAAGAATTGCCTGTGAATAAATTGGCAGACTGCTCTTTGAGAGACAAGTTGCTCAGAAATTGAATTACTCTGGTTCTTGTCATTGGTAGTGAGAAATTAGACTGTCACCGGAAAAGAATCCAGAGAAGGCAAATGAAGCAGTGCTTGTTTCTGGTCACTTCGGTATCTAAAAACTTCAAAAGTTGCTGTGCTTGGGGAGAAAATAGAGCTGTCTTATAGCTGTGGAATGGAGACAAGCAAATGTTTCTTCTGGGTCTAAGATTCCTATTTCTTTTGTGTAATAGTTTTTCATGGTGATGTGTATAGTGTACGTGTTCTTCGGGGTCCTTTGGCTTGCGTGGTCAGCCTGTTACTGGCGAGATCTCCTGAGGATCCAGTTCTGGATTGGTGCTGTTATCTTCCTGGGAATGCTGGAAAAAGCAGTTTTCTATGCAGAGTTCCAGAATATCCGCTACACGGGGGAATCAGGTAGGTAGCAATTGCAGCTTGCAGTTTGATGGGCCATAGTGCTAATTAATGGCTTATGCTAAATAGAGGTGACAGATGCATATTAAGTAGATGATTACTCGAGGGTTGTTTCAAATGGGACCAGAGTTTCAGCTTTTTTTTTTTTTTTTTAATATATTGTAAATATGATGATCTGTGTTCTTCTAAAACTAAAAAGCTGTTGCTTTCCCTGACTCCCAGGTGTAGGGTCTTAGGGTTGTAAAATGCTTAGATTCTGAAGAGTATTTGCTGTAGTGCTGACTTGAAGTTTAGAAGAGGACTTCCTAAGTGTAGCTTGTAATGAATTTCTGACAATTGGTGTTGGCCTTGGAAAGAGGCTTTGAAACTCTTTGTTCAGCATGACAGCACTGTAGATTTTTGGTATTCAACCCGTAACCTGATAATCCATCTTATGTTATGCTCTCTTAATAAAACTTTGGAATTCTGGTTTTGAGTTTTGAGAATGGATGCACACAAATGAAACTCTGCAAGTAAAACTTCATCATGACTTTCTTAATTTGCTACACCCATGGTACAGAAGATTTTGTTGGTTGACTTCTTTGGCAGGTCATCCAGGCTGATCTTATGGATAAATGTTTCATGGATCATTTACTCTCCACTCACTATGGATGTAAAATTTTTCAGTAGTTTTTTTAATGTCAAGTGACCTGTCTTTTCTGAATACTTACTCCGGATGTAGATTACAAGCAGATTATACACTTCAGTAGTCTACTTTCTGAAAATAGTTTTGTATGTTCTCATAGTACAGTTGTGTGCAGTGGTTAATAAAACAGAAATTATATTATAATAACCTAACTTCCTTTTCTTTGCTTTTGGTAGTTCAAGGAGCTGTAATACTGGCAGAACTGCTTTCTGCAGTGAAGCGCTCATTGGCTCGAACTCTGGTCATCATAGTCAGCCTGGGATATGGGATAGTCAAGTGAGTAATTTTGCTACAGGATTGTTACATTCTATTAAAAGCCTTTTCACTGTTGGTGTATAATAACTTAGGGCAGGATTCATCTCCCTGTACTTTGCTTGTACTGCATAGAACATAGATGCTTTAATTAAGTGCTGTAAAGGTCTAGGCTTCTTCCCTAGCCGGCAGAGACATACAATTCCATATGGTAATCACTCACTGTTCTTCCCACCCTCTTCTGTGTTCCACTGTTTGGAAGTTTTCTGAGTCACTGTTTAGATACTCCACTGACTAGAATGAGAGGTTTATACACTTTACTTTTGGGCAAGGAGGAGCTTCTGGAAGTGGAGGAGGTCAAAAATCACTAGTAGAGGAGGGGATCTGCTTTAGGAGGCTTCTTTTGCCAGGACTGCTGCTCATCTCTCTTGTCCCCAGCTGTATTCAGTGGTAAAACAACGTGCTGTGTGGTAGTGGAAGCTTTTAGCGAGTGGGTGTGCTGGGGAACTGATGAAGAAGAGGTGGGCTGAGACTTCTTGAAATAGTCATAAAAAAGCTAAACAGTTTAACTAGGAAACAGGACTGCTACCAATATCTTCATTAGTCATATCACACCATTAGACAAAATGAATGAATCTAGAAGTGGCTTTCTGCAAGAACGTTTTATTCACATACTTCACACCTTGTATTAGAGTCAAGCTGACATGACTTTACTTTTTTTTTTTCCCCCCCTTCCACTTAATCCAAATTTCCCTTTGTTTTCTTACAGGCCTCGCCTTGGAGTTACTCTACACAAAGTAGTTATGGCTGGAGCCCTTTATCTATTATTTTCTGGCATGGAAGGTGTTCTTAGAGTCACAGGGGTCAGTAATAACTGCTTCAATTTTCCCATATGCCACAGATGCTCTGGTTTTATTATATACTAAGGGAGAATCCCAGGACTATGCTGAAAGAAGAAAACAGATAGCAAAGTGGTTACACTCTGAGACTGTGTATATGCATTACTGGCAGTTATTTCAAGTTTGATGTCTTCTCTATTTATCAGGATATAATTCTGTGTATTTTGAAATAATTCTAACAGCTTTCTGGTTAGTCAAGTTTCAGACACTATATTCTGCCTTGAACCATGTGTCTAATACTTAGGATTAGGTAGGGCTAGTGGCAGACACAAATGTACAGCTTGGGTCATCTGGCTATGAGTCTAAAAACAGAAACAAAACCAAGGAAAAAAAAACCCAAACCAAGAAAGGCCCTCAAAAGACAAACCAGCACTCCATTTTTGGAGGCTGTACCCGGGGGAAGTGCATGTGAGTGGTGTTGCACATTGTTTCATTAAGAAGTGCATCTCAGGATGTAGATTTCTGTTGTTCTGTTTTTAGTATTTTGGGGCAAAGTATTTAACATGTCATATATTTGGTACTTTTTCAGTTTTTCTATGACACTGTGGCTCTGATAGCAAACTTGGCCCTGTCCATGATTGATGCCTGTATTATTTTGTGGATATCCTTTCATAAACTGCAGAATGTTACAAGCTTATTCATAGCTTATTATTTCTGTCTTATATTTAAAAGAAATAAAAGGTGATCTCCTTGTTTCAGTTGGGACTTTGATAATTTTGATGCACACAAAAAGCAGTTTTTGCCACTTTCAGTCAAACTCACCATTGCCAGTGGAGCATTCAGTTCGTAAATGGTGTAAAAGTTTTAATTACTATTAGGTTGCTAGTTTTCTGTAATGGAAGTGGACAGAGCACATTGTCAAGCAATCACCTCTACAGAGGCTCCTTTTGACTTATTCTGGAAAGTTATTTCTTGCCTTCCTGATGGAGAACTGAGAACTGACAATGTGGTATCATGAGTTCCTCTTTGTGCCTTGGGCTAAACTCTGGTTCAAATATCTGCTTCTGTAGGGAAACTCAGAAGCGTTGTGGTGGAGTATCTGTGGTTCTCATAAAGTAGCCTGACCCTTCTCACATCCTCTGTACCTCGCTTTCTTTTCAGTTTGTTCTTATTGGCTCTCTCTTTGTCTCCAGGCCCAGAATGATCTTGCCTCCTTGGCTTTTATTCCCCTGGCTTTCCTAGATACTGCCCTGTGCTGGTGGATATCCTTCACTATTTTACTTGGTTGGATGTGTTTTCTTTCAGATTTGTTTTTTTGGGGGTGGGGAGTCTTTTTGGCTGTACTTTTTTTTTTTAAAAAAAAAAATCAATTTTGAGTATATTTTCTTTCTGCTTCTGGTAAAGTTAATAGAACCTCTGTAATTGAGTGTTCAGTTAAGCTTCTGCTACAGCCAGTGCAAGGAAGACTAGGTAACCAGTAGAGACCTGTGTTAGAGCAGCTTCTGAGCATAGACTAGTTAAGTCTGTCTGTTATCAGTCTCTGATTGTTGAAATATGAAATTAATTTGTTCTAGTGTAGCACTGTTGTGATACTATAGAGTCTTTGGAGAGCGAGTTCAATTCATGTTTTAGGGAGAGGCATTTTTAGCAACATCAAACCTAAAATTATTTCTGTAAAATTTGAACTTCAAGTAGGTGACAGAATAGAATGGTGTTAACTTTTTTGTATCTTGACATACTACATCCAAGCAACCATAATCTTGTGTGACTTCAGCAACTGCTGAACTCAAAGCCATGTATAGGAAAATCCCTATAAAGTGTTTTTAGTGAAAGTCAATCACAAAACTATTTAAAGCTTGACTAGCTTAATGCCCAGCCACGTCAACCCCATTTCCCTCCTATCATGAAGTCTCTCCTAAGTACTTGTTTTATCACTTGGAAATAAAATTGTAGGCAAAAGGGTGAAGACACTTGTGTGTACTAATTGGATTTTAACTTGCTTCTAGTTCAGACTTGATTTTATTTTTTTTTTTTTTCCATTTATCAGAAATACATCTGACACTTCTGGAGAAATGGGCCATAGTCCAAAAGAGATACTTAGACACCACCTTTGTGTGACAAAACTTCTGGATGTAGATGACTAAGTAACATAGAAGGGGGATGGTTCCTACTCTTTGGCACCTTTTGTCATAGGATGAGCTTTTCTTCTATTGAGTCTGGTGTACCTTTTTGGAGGGCTAAGTGTGTGGGTGGGAGAGCTGTTGATCATAAGATCTGTGTCCTCCTGTGACAAGCCTGTCCCTTCAGAGGCTTTCCTTGACTTGCCGTACATATTCATCAGCTTAACTCAAACAATGAAACTGCTGAAACTTCGAAGGAATGTTGTGAAGCTCTCTCTGTATCGGCACTTCACCAACACGCTCATCTTGGCAGTGGCAGGTAAGCAGAAAATTGCATTAATCGAGTAAGAGTTCTTGCCATTTTCATATATGGCTTGATTGGATAGCTGAAGCAGATTTTTGAGTCTGACTTTTCTGTAAATAGAATCAGAGAACCTGTTATTTCTAACACTTGACCCATTTCTAATAGTGCGTCATGTTGCTACTTCAGAGGCAGAGAATTATTAGTCCTGATGTTAAGACAGTAGTTCTGTGTAGCACCTCTTAACAAAGCATTTTCGTCCCCTTTAAAGCTGCCAGGGGCAAAACATGCAGGTAACTTTGTAGAGGTAGTTTTTTGTTAAAGTTACAATTTCACTGTGTATTATGAGATTTCTAAGATGGCTGAAGATCAGAGTGATTCTTGGGAAAACAGTGTTCTCTAGGTTTGTAATATAATGCCCTTTTTATTCTGTAAGAATATAGATTCAGTAGTTGATGAACTGAACTTCAAGAATAAATCTGTTGGTGTTTCCAGTTGCTTAGCTCCTCACCTATTTGGAAAGCTATCTATACATTAGTAGAAAACGCCCAAGGACTGTGCTTTTTCTTATTTAAACACAAAGAAAAAAATCACATTCCTTTTACCTGACAGATCTGCTCAAATTTTTTTCAGCATCTGGTTCTTTGTCATCATAGAACACCATAGTGGAGGGAAGTCTCATCTTCTAAAACTGGTGATAGCATAGTTTGAGTGTTGGAACTCTTGTGGGTCAAGATCTCAGTGCTTCGGCATTCAGGCAGAGCTGGTGGTTCAGTTACTTCAAGGTAGGCTTTGCCTGTCCACTGATAATGAAACCATGGCTTGGAGGCTAGGTGAAAGCAATAGAAGAATAGTGAATAGGGATAAGGAATTGGCTAAATACTTCACACCTGATCTAGCTATGCTTTCTGTCTCTGAAGAACCAAAACCAAAATACACAGGTCTGTGCCTGCATTACTGTTTAAGGTCAGTGCGATAAATCATTCTCTTGTTTTCCAAAGCTAATTAATTTGATTCCAAGAATTCACTACTTAGGTCATTGCCCTTTGTTTGGACAACACAGTCATTAGTAGTGTATTGTGATTAATATGTTTTATTAATAAGCAGCCTCTGTGTTTTAATATTGCAGCATCTATTGTATTTATCATCTGGACCACCATGAAGTTCAGGCTAGTGGACTGTCAGTCGGTGAGTTTACATGGAATGCTTTCCGCAATTGCTGCCTTTTGATAAGTTTATATTTGGCAGTACGAGAGGTGAAATTAGGCATTCTGGAACAGATTTTTCTGTGGATTATGTCTAGAGTAATATACGACATGCTAAACTTCTCACTGTTTTGGGTAATAAACTCGTAGTCAGATGCCTGTAGTTCACCCTTGGAAGGAGCTGAGAATGTGGAGTCTCTTTCTTCACAACTTTTTCTACTTGTGCTGCTGTTTTCCTTCACAGGACTGGCAAGAGCTATGGGTGGATGATGCCATCTGGCGTTTATTGTTTTCAATGATCCTTTTTGTCATCATGATTCTGTGGAGACCATCTGCTAACAACCAAAGGTTCAGCTTTTCTTTGCTCTTTCTAAGAATACTAGAGTTTGGAAATACTTGTTTATCTAAAGAAATACTGGTAGATGATTTTAGTAGCTGTACACTGATCCATAAGGATACTAAGCAGCATGTGTAGGAGCTTAAGTCTGTAGGTAGTCATATAGATAAAATTCAGGAAGCTCCTGGTGGTAAACTTAAGCTGTTGATGATGTAGTTTAGCACGGGTCTTAAAAACAGCAAACTACACAGAATAACCAAGTATGTGAATGTTGGAGTAATGAATCACTGAGATGACAAGAGATACTATTCTAAGACAGCTTTCAATATTTCCCCCCTAAAGGTTTGCATTCTCACCACTATCTGAAGAGGAAGATGATGATGAGCAGAAAGAGCCAATGTTAAAGGAAAGCTTTGGTAAGAGGTTTTTTTTTGTTTCCCCCCTAATTTCAGTGTTGAAGAGGCCCTTCTGTGGAGTGGGGTCTCTTGTGTGCTGACAAGAAGTTCATTACTGCTGTAAAAACAGAGTCAGTGCTTCTCTGCTGCCATAGATTGTTGAGCAAACAGTTGTAGAGGAAGCGTTGGCTTTGTGTTTAGTGTCTGCATTCTCTGAACCCACTGCTGCTGTTGTGATTGCTCTACCATGTCCACTGGACTTTGTTTTATTAAATATATCAAGGTATAGTTTTGTATCCAGTCACGATGACAAGTATCTCTTGGATATTGTTGCCAGGGAGTGGTTTAGTTTACAGTTCTCTCTTAAAATCCAGTTTTAAGTATTTTCATTTATTATCTTTTCTCTCAACTCTGCAGTCTAACTAATTTTCTGTAATGGGGCCTAGCACAGCAGTGTCCAGTGTAAACATACGGATGAATGCATTTACATATTCACGAAATTACATATGAATGAAAGAGCCCTGCTCTGTTACGCTAGATTGCATCTTTCTTTTCCCTTGCCCTTCTCCTACTACAAAACCCTCTTCCCTGCCTTCAGTCTCCCTACTGTGTCTGTCATGTGACAAACCCACTTGCTGCTGTCTGTCCGCAAATGTGTTCTGCTGGGATATATCAGTGCTTGTTCGACTTGTTTAGTAGCTGAGGAGGAGTGTGTAATCCCTGAGGTGCGTTTGCCAAATCAGCTCTCTCTGGCTGGCTGCCAGGCTGGGAGATGACTGCTGCCTCTCAGCTTTTAAGTCAACCAAGTGGCTGGTCAGCCGTCAGTAGGTAAAATAAATTTTGGGAGTTGTGTGTGTCTCAGTATGGGTGAGGTTGGAGGTCATCATGTCCAAACCTCCAGCTGAAGCAGGGTCACCGAAACCACGTTGCCCAGGACTGTGTCCAGATGGCTTTTGAGTATCTCCAAGGATAGAGATTCCACAGCCTGTTTGGGCATTTGACTTCTATGCTGCTGATATCCAGCTTAAATAAAAGCATTAGAAATTGGCATTTCCTAGGTAAGTTTGCAAAATTCAGGGGAAAAAATAGTGTTTTTCCTGACAGGTGAAATATCTATAAACCTTTCAAAGGGAAAGGATTGTCTTAATGATTACCTTGTCTGTCTGTCTCTCTGGATTTGAACAAGGATTCTGAGTGAATGCTCAACACTTGCGCTTACAGTCTATGAACAATTATAATTCAGTTATTTCAATCTTATTTCCTTCTTTCATCTTCAGAGGGAATGAAAATGAGAAGTACAAAGCAAGAGCCAAATGGGAATGTAAAAGCAAACAAAGCTGTGAGTATGCCCTCCTTACCTTGAAGGATATAGACCAATCTTCCTTGTTCTGTTGCTTCACCGCAGTAGTAGCTCACAAATATGCAAAGTGCTCAGCTTGCAAATGTGAATTCCCTGAATTTGCTTCAGTGTCAGTGAATCAAAGTATCATGTGCTTACAGTACTTCTGAAAATAAAGTAAATACAGATTTATTTTTTTTCCATGTAGTTTCCTGTGGTGCAGTGGAAGCTTTAGTATTTTGTTCTTTTGGAGTGTTTGCATGAGGCAGGATAGATAAACTATATAATACTACATTCTGATAATGACTAATACATTAACAAGTTCGCCAGACTGAGAGGGAGGCGGATCCATATTTTAAATACAATTATTGCCTTCTAATTTTGACATTTTGATTCACTCAGGTGAGGTGATGTGTATATTATTATGTACCTACCTAAATAGTTTGGGTGGAACATTTTTAATATATCTGCATTTTTTTCCATGTGGCTTGTATGTAGAGATGGTTTCACATTCAGCTAGGCCGTGGAAAATATTTCTCAAAATCTGTTCATGGAATTCGTGCATAATTTAAAAGTGGAAAGAACCTGTAGGAATTCATCATAATGTCAGGAATATTTTTGTTGTTAATATTTTTTTTTACCTCAAAGGTTTGTTGCAACTGTATACTACTTACCTGAGGATAACGTGAAAATCAAACTTGTCTGTTTTGGGGTTGGGGATCAGAAAGGATCAGTTCTCCAAATTATCCACAAGACAAGCATATTTGTTTTGAAAGAGAGTGTTCATCAGACAGAAATGAGAAATCCTGACAAGACAGTTCAGCTTACCTTTGCAAAATATAGCTTGTGCTTTTTCTGATAATTTTTCATCTATAACATCTTCTAAAGATAATGTTCTTTTGTGGGAGACTACACTAAATTACATAAATTACCAAAGTGTCCTGATGGCCTCTTTTTCCTAGTCGCTCTTTGGCTATGTGGAGTTGACAGTAAGTTATAGGTGGGATTTTTGTTTGGTTTTTTTTTTTCTTTTTTCTTGGAATGCGATTTTTGTAATACAGAAATCAGGTAGAGGATGGGTTGTTTTTGAACTGACGTTTTAAATACATTGATTTTTTTTTGGCAACTGGGGTGAGAAGAAAAAGGCTTCCATGTGACAGCATTTTGGGAAAACTGACTTTTGTTTTGCATTTAATTTCTGTACTTGTAGCAGGAGGATGACCTGAAGTGGGTAGAAGAGAACGTTCCTTCGTCGGTTACAGATGTGTGAGTATTTTTATAGTCACAGTAAAAGAAGGATCCTTGGACACAGGAACACAGACATGAGAATGCTTTGTAACTTGTACACTGCACTTACATAAGCCGATACTGAGTTTAGCCTGGAATTGACTGCTGACTTAGTGTGCTTCCCCTTGACTTTATGCAGACTTGTCAGCATTAAGAAACAATGTCTCAGACTGTAAAACCACAGATGGATTTGTTTACACGTGACTGAAATTACAACGAAATAAATCCGGAAAACAAAGAACAACCAAACCTTTTTTTTCGTGCTCCGAGATGTCCTCTGAATATCTTGCCAGATGTAAACGACTGAATAATGTCATTTAGTCCTCAGCTTTATTTGGAATGTCTGTTGAGTCATTCTCTGGCAATATATAGTTAGCTGTGTAGGCAGTCCATATCTATTCTGCTTTTAATAACTTTTACATTGTGAAAATGTCAATGTCTGTGTCTAAATTTTTCATAACAAATCAAGTTCTTGCATTAATTAGGTTCACAAATCACAAATTTTGGCAGCAGCTCTGGATTTAAGTACAGAATTCTGATTGAAGTTAGGTAAAGACAAGAAATGAAGTGAAGCTTCAAGAGGATGAAAAAGTGCATCGTCTCAATTGAATTTGTTTTTCCCAATCTAGTACTTATTTTTTTGAAGGTAGGATTCCTTAGGAAAATGAGGACTAGACTGGTGTCAGCTAGGAAAGGGCACTCTGAGGTACTCTGCTGCAGGGTTTTCTGTTCTTCAAAGTATGATCAAGGTTGTGGAGAGATCCCAGAAGGTGGGAGGTCTATTGTAGCTGAAAAGGCTACAGTACCAGTCTAACTGGTTTGATTTCTGGGGCGTTTTTACGATGTGGTCCCATATTGTAAATGTAGTTCAGTAGTGTTCCAGTATGAATGATGTGGCTTATTTCATGGCAGCTCAGAAATTGTTCAGCTGGTAATGAGAAGCTAAGAAAAAAGGTATTTTAAAACTGTGAAGGTCAGTGAGGATATTTCTTGGGCTCTTCTTCTTTTGTGTGTCTTTAATTTCTATATGTTTAATTGAAAGGTCTATCTTCGTTATTGCTCTCTTGTAACTTTTTTTTTTGTCCCCTATTGCAGTGCTCTTCCAGCTCTTCTGGATTCAGATGAGGTCAGTAACCAAATCTGCAGTTCAAATTAACCTCCTGACATGCCAAAGGAGTCATGAGTCAGCTGTTAAGGACTTGGCATATTAGAACTGGACTTTCTGGTCTTGCCAGTGCGACAGTAAAATAATACAGCTGCGGGGTGGTGTATCTAAAGGATAGTAGGGACAACTATGATAGAGCTTATTAGAATACAAATATGTATTGCAACAGAAGTGTTATATACGTGGTGTGAGTTGGGCTCCTGACTTAAAATGCATATGAGTGTGTGTTTCTTGTGAATGTGCAAAGCATACCTCCTTTTTCTGAGTAATGTAAACCTGTTTGGGAGAAATGACAACATTGGGTATTTTGTTTTCCAGGAAAGAATGATTACACACTTTGAAAGGTCCAAAATGGAATGAAGGAGTACCTATTTGCTATTGGAAGTGGAGACGCCTCTTTTAAAGTTGCTTGGTGGAGCAAGTGCATCCTGCTGATTTGTTTCTTGATCTCAGCCTTGGAAGTTTGATGCTTTATTGTCATGAGGGTGTCTTGCTGCAGAAGAAGTTCACGAGGACATTGTAAACCTTTTGGAAATTTGAATTTACAAAGTTGCTGCAAGTTTGGATTTTTTAAGCAATTTAAATGTGTACTATTCCAGCACCTTCTGTAACTTTTCAAATATTTAATCTGTGAAACTAAACTTCCTAATATCTGCTTGAGGAGTTTATATTTCAATGTTACAATTGACTCTTAGAGGTAAACTGCCTGTACCTTTTTGGGGGGAGGGTGGGGACAGATAGAGGTAAGCACTGAAGAAAGAACAGACCCATTTTCTGGTAGATAATGTCCTGTGTCCAACATCAACGAGAGGTCTTTAGAGAGAAGCTCCTGTTAATGAAGAAAATTAAGATGACAGAAAGGAAATATTTGGAAAAGTTACAGTGATACGAGTTTTTAACAAAATCAAGTGCAATTTTATTCATAACACTGTGTAAGAAAGATTTTTTCTATTTTAAATGCCATTGACCTATAGGTAACAGCTGCATAGAGCTAACATGCGCTGTTGTGGCACATCTCATTGCCGGCAATGTGGTGGATGCCTGGAAAAATGATTTGCCCCTACCTTCCATGTGTTGCATGATTTAATTTAAAAAGTGAGGAAACCCAAACCAAAAAAACCCACAACACACACAACCCCCCTACACCACACACAAAAAACCCCCAATCCACAAACAGAAAATCCACCAAAGTCAAACCTCACCACCTCCACTCCTGCAGTGCTCCACAAGTGCTTGACTGCTCACGTTAAGCAGGTATTAACTAGATGTTTCAGCAGAACACACCTACCTGCACGTGTAACATCGCCCACCTCGAAGTCAGCACTCTCCTAGGAGAAGATGGCACTGCTCACCTTACTTGAAAGAGGCTTTAGGGGGAGGCCACAGTGCTGGGATAGTTCTGGTCCCAGTGCTTGTCAAGAATTGCCTCCCCGGTAAGTGATTTGTTGATGGGTTTTCCTGTCCCAGTTGGTCCCCTGGGACCAAGAGGTACTCTGAGATCACTGTGTTTCAAAGTTGAGGATATCTATTCTATGTAACTGCTTTCTGTTTCTCCTTTTCAAGGGAAAAAGAGCTTTTGGACAGTGTCCTTTTTTTTTTTTTATTCTGTGCTTGGCTGTAGAGGCTTCGCTTGCAATAACTTACACCTGGAAAACCCATTGTGGACTGTATGACAAAAGCTCTTAATTTGGGTTCATAACTTTTGCAGCTGATAATTACCAGGCAAGCCGCAGCACAGGTGGACTTCTAGGGAGCTGGTGTGGCTGCTGCTGGAATGGCGTAGGGAGTCATCCTTTCTGGTTCTTCACTCATAGCTACATCAGCAGAAGTGAAATGTACTTGTACTTCATTCATTCCACTGTAAGGTCTGGTAGCTTGGCTCTAGTACACCTTTATCAGCAATTTATGCTGAAACATGGGCACTTTACAGTAGAGTAGCTGAGGCGCAAGTGTGTAGTATCTTCTGCTAGCTGTGCTGCCGTGGGGGTAGCAAACCCTGAGCAGGTGGGCAGAGGGGGGAAAAAAAAAAAAAGCTGTGGCTAGAACACCTCAGTCTGCCTTTGTGAGATGTGACAGAGCTCTTCTGCCATACCCTTCAGGCCACAGATAGAATGTTTAATTAGCAGACACTTCTAATTTGCTATGCTTAATTGATCTAGATGGAAAAAAAACCACATTACCTCCATGTCCTTTTGGGGAGGGGAAATTTTGTGAAATAAAGCTACACCAATCTCTATTTAATGGGTTTTTTTGCATTATTTTTTTTGAGTCCTGTTGTTTGATTTTTTTTTTCTGAGACAAATAGGGAAAAATGTTCTCTACTGGAAGCACAAAAGAAGTTTGTATGAACTATTTAATAAAAGCTAGGCAAAGAGTAGAAAGGTTTACAATGTGTCCTTCCACTTTCTTACCACCTGGTCTCACATATGAGAAAACTTTAAAAGTCTTCACAAAGCTCCCTCACTTTTCTTTAACTCCTTATTGTCTGATATTTGTAATGCAGTTATTCACAATAGCTCTTTTTTTTTTTTCTCCTTGGGCTTGACAACAGAGTGGACATCTGTCATTTGGAAAGCTAATATAAATAGGGCAAATCTTAAAGTTCTGAACAAAAGTGGAAGATTAAACAGTTTGCATTCATAGTTTAATAATTTAAAGACTAAAATAAGTGTAGTAGCAGTGCCTATGACTACAGGGGTCTAGGGCACTTCCATCCCTGTATTTGAAGTTGTTCTGAATACTGCAGGGGGCTTGTGCTGCCTTTATAAGCCGTTACGGTTTTTCGTCTCGTTTGGCAGTTTCTGTATCCTTGGAAGGCAGCATCTGCTGCCGAGCATGCAGCAGGGACATGCTGTGGCTTCCTTGTTCATAGTCTTACAGAGAACTTGCGTAAAAGCCCAGTTCCCACAGCATCGTGCAGGCTGTGGCACTGCTCCTGCCACAGTTACAATGGTGAAAAAGGTGGCTAAAAGCAGTAGATGAGATGTGGGTGAGGAGCAAAGGGTATGTAGGTGAGGGAGCTGCAGCAATGTGTCCTCTTCCCCGACAGCGTGTTCGGTCAGATGGGCTGGCTCTCCTAAGGAGATCTTTTGCCTCTCCTGATTTGCAGTTTTACTCTTAAGATGTGTGTGATCCATGACTCGTCAAGAAAGCGTTGTCAGCAAGCTAAGCTTGCTGGAATTTGTGAAACCAGAAATCCTGCAGGATTGTTACCTTTAATTACATAGACAGGGAAGGCTTAATTCAAGTTTATACCCATTCTCTCACAATGGGTGTTGTAATTTTAAACTAAACTGAGGACTTGGTGAGCAGGAGGGAGAAAACAGAGGTCTGAGATCTGCGGACATTTTTTAGTTACTGGAATGGTGTGTAGAAGCTGAATTTTCTTTGGGAAACTTGACTGCTGACTTCAGGTATCCCCAGTAAGCTGTTCCTAAGTGAGATAATGCTCTGCTTCAGAAAAAAATATATTCAAATATACAGGGGTTTTTTTTTGAGTTCTTGTACATTAGTTCTGTGTGTGTGGATTTGTTTATTTGTGAGAGGTATCTGTGATATTACTGACCTAATTGAATCATGTGTGTGCCATGTAGGAAACTGAAGGTAATAGTGAAAAAGGTGATGTTGTCAACAAGCTTTTCATTAGGGTGACAAGACGTTCCTGCTGGGAGCTCTGAAGGAGGGACTGAGTTGTAAGAGAAGAAATGCAAGGGGCTTGGTAGGCACAGAGTGAGTCAGGATCATGAGACCTGGGCATGTTTGTCTCATTCTGCAGATGTAAGGGTTTGTGGATGGTTTGGTTTTTTTATTCTCCTGTTCACTTTATATGGCATTTTGTATCGTATGCTAAAGGAAAAGTATGCTACTTTTTAAACTTGAAGAGGCTAGTGCCTTGCACATAGAACCATAGAATGCATTGGGTTGGAAGGGACTTTTAAAGGTCATCTAGTCCAACCCCCCTGCAGGGAGCAGGGACATCTTTAACTACATCAGGTTGCTCAGAGCCTCATCAAGCCTGACCTTCAATGTCTCCAGGGATGGAGCCTCCACCACCTACCTCTCTGGGCGACCTGTGCCAGTGTTTCACCACAGCTGTCTTGAAGAGGCTCAGAGAACTTAGCACCATATGCTGCTTTAGTTTGGTTTTGTCAGTTTTTCTAGGTCAGCAGTGATCAATGTTGTGCCTCTTCACGGCCAAAGTAAATGCAACCGTGGCCTGTTCTGGAAGGGACAAGGAAACAAGATTTTTCTCCTGGAGACTGAACTTCACTGGGCAAGTTCATAGGGTAAGTTCATTAAAGTAAAACTTCGGACCTCCAGAAACAGGCAGTTATAGAATTGTTTAGGTTGGAAAAGACCTTTAAGGTCATCGAGTCCAACTGCTAACCTAGCCGTGCCAGGTCCACCGCTACACCATGTCCTGAAGCACCACATCTACTGGTCTTTTAACCAGGGATGGTGACTACAGGCTTGGTATCACCTACAGAAACAGCATTAAGTAATCAGCATGATGACACCACCAGCATTTATCAGCCTGTAATGCAGTGCAGGCTTTAAAATGTTTGCTAGCGTTAGCCAGAGCTCTTCTACAATTTGTAATCATTCACAGAAATAATAAAAAAAAATCGTAATTCAGTATTTTAAATGAAAATTCTCAAATCAAGAGCCTGCCATGTTTGGGAAAGCAAAACCTGTTTATTTTTGGTTTCCAAATACTAAGCTTTGTTCCCAGTTCTGTCCTCTGTCCTCAAAAACTGCTTTTTGCCTTTCAGCAGTTCTGTCTTTTGAGAGACACACGTTACTTCTTTTTTCCTCAGGTTACGCGGGTTATTTTGTGTCTTTGTACACGGGGCGACTTTCCCACCTGCTGTGTTGTCACGTTAACAAGTCAGCAACACGCACAAGGGCTGTGTCAGGCCGAGAAGAGTCCCTTCAGCGACTGCGAGCGCGGCTCTTGGCCCTGACCCTGCGGACCCGCGTCCTCCCCCTTAGCGCCCGAACCCCCGCGGCGGGCTGATGGCTCTCGGCGGGGACGACTGCTCCCTTTCGGCTGCTCGCCGCTCCGGGCTGCTATAGAGCCCTCCCTCCACCGCGGAGACGGCGACCGACCCGCCTCGACCCGCAGGAGGGACGGGGCGAGACCGGGAGGAGCGTATGAGGGAGGGGGGCGAGGCCTGAGCGCGGGGGCTGCCGGGAAGGGCGGGGAGCTGCGGGACGGCGGCGGCGGAGCTGCAGCAGCAGCAACGGCAAGAAGCACGGGCGGGACCGTTTCTCTGCGCCGCCCCATCGTCGCCTCTCCCCGGTCGGCGGGCCCGGAGGAGCAGCCGCTGCCGCCGCCATGCACGACGCCTTCGAGCACGTCCCGATCCTGGAGAAGCTACCGCTGCAGATCGATTGCTTGGCGGCCTGGGGTGAGCCGGGACGCGGAGGCGGAGGGGAGGCCGTGGAGCCGCTCCATCAGCCCCCACGCTGTGGGGCCTGTCCCTAGCCCCCGCGCCGGGGGCTGCGTCGCTCGGGCCCTGGCCCGGCTGGAGTCTGGGGCTGCCGCTTCCTTTTCGCAGGCCCGGGCGGGCGAGTGTTTCCGGGAGCCTTTCGCCGTGTTTCGGCTCGTTAGGGGCCGAGCTGCAGTCGGGGTGGGGGGGTCCCGGCCGCCCCCCGGCGCCCTGCCTGCCCGGCGGGGGAGGAGGCCGCAGGCCGCTACCGCCGTGACCGCGGGTCGGCTTCTTTCTCCCTTAAAAACCCCAAACAAGCAAAAAACACCTACCCCAAATTGTTCCCTATGTATTGACTAAAAGTTACTTTAAAAAGCCAGTGGTGCATTCAGCTTTTAGGTCTGGAATCCGTTCGCGTGCGTTAGTGGTATGTACATGTAGGTTATGTTTTTGGGTGTGCTTGGCAGCTAAAGATTTTGGTCAGGTGATTGTACCGGCTGTTGTAATGCTAAGGTTTGATACGGCTTTTCAGACTGCTGCAGCAGTTTCCGTCAGACTTACTATTGTAGCACGAAATTAATTAACAAAACAAAAAAACTCCAGGCACTGTGGTATTGTGACTCCTTTAATCTGTCTTAAGAGCAAAATTATAACCAGAATAGTGCGTTGTTTATGCTAGAGTTATGTAGTGGAGAAGATGTGAAGATGGTTTATTCCTGTGTTGAGGCTTTTATCTCTTTGAAAGCATTTATTTTGCTGAAGTAGGAAAAAGGCTAAACCTGCAGTATGGTTATGTAGAAAGAGATGTTATTCGATCTCTACAGCTTTTCTACCAAATAGTGGAAGAAAAGTCTTGCAGGAAACGAGATTTTATTACAATGCCAGTGTATCTGGTAATGAGGAAGCACTAGATGTAGAAAGATATATTTGTGTAGACTTCTTTTCCATGCGATTTTCAGCAAAGAGGAAGAATTTCTATGGTATTTTGTGACTCAGTAAAACTTCTGTGCCTTTGTGTGCTATAAATGTTTTAGATAAGAAGAGCCTGCAACTTTTGCCCCACAGATTGTATTAAAAAAGTTTCTCTTACAAATCTTGAGTAACTATCATTTGTCCAAGCAATTCACGTGCCACTTAAGCAAAGCTGCCACTGACCTTGCAGACACAGCTGACCTTTTCAGAAAATTCTGATAAAAACATGGCTATTAAAAAAATACCAAACAAACCCACACAGAACTCCTTGTTTTTCTTCTTGACTGTGTAGCACTGTTCCTCTCTGGGAGTTACTAATGTCCGAAGAATGGTTTATTGCCTGTTTTGACACTGCAAAAGATGCAATGGTTTGCTTCTTTTATCTTTGTATGAACAAGTGAGATGTGACGTCTAGGCTGTGTCCTCTGTTTTACTGCTTGATCTTTGGCCATACTCTTCCGAGAGTGAAAGGTACTTCTGAGCACTTCTGCTAGAGAGATGATAGGGACGTTGGTGTAGTCACCACAGAATGTCCTCTTTGGCATTTGAAACAAGTTTCCAAGTGTTCTTTTAAATGTAACGTTGCTGGGAAAGGGCAGTCTTTGCTGGAACTAATAGACTTTTCCTTCCCCGTTTTTGTAGAGGAATGGCTCCTTGTTGGTACCAAACAAGGGCATCTTCTGCTCTACAGGATAAAGAAAGACATAGGTAAGTTGATTTTAAGAATGTCGCAAAAAGCCCCGGTTATGTTATTTTTATTTCCTGCACTTTTGGGGGCTGTAGTGGTGTTCACAGAAGTATGTTTAAGTGCTGATTTTTTTTTTTTCCTATGTAGAGTTTAATGAATACTTGTGTGGGATGTTTGGTGAAAGTGTACATGCCGTTTATTAGGTGTGCCAGAAAGATAGCAAGTTGTATCAGCCCTTTTTTTTGTTTTAAATTATACGTTATATCGGGTCTCCACATGCTTAAATTTATAGCAAGTTACTCTGATTTTTGTGAATACAGAGTACAGACATGCTCAAAAGCAGTTCTGTGTGCTAGTTGTCAGAGGTTTGATGTTTGTCTTTTAACAAAGGACTGGGTTAGTAAAAAAGTATCTTTATTCAGTGGGTCCATGAGCATCAAGGGGTGGGGAAGAGGGATCCCTCTGAACTAGTTCTATCATGTATCTACTCTTATCCATGGCTCTCTGACAGTCATAAGTGTTCACTGTTGATTATAGAGATGCCACAAATAAAGCTATTCTGTTTTCAGCTCAGTTAAAATTGATTTTCACTGAACAGATTTGTATTTTGCTTTATCTGTTGTTATGTAGAAAGTGATGTTATTTATCACAGTAATGTCTTGTAGTGTGTGACAGGAAAGAAAATAAAGAAACATCTGTTCCCAAGTTCATCAGCCCTTGGAAGGTTGTTCACTTATAGATGCTTGGATGCTAGAGACTGAAATCAACTTGCTTTTTCTGAAACGTGTAGGCCATCTGTTCCACTTAGAACATGCTAGTCTTGAGTTACTAGTGTCTTATCTCATGTGGTAAATTTCTCCCCCTTTTTTGCATCAATGCCAGGAGAGGTTATGTCATCAGAAAGTGTCTGTAAGTCTTTTATCCCTAAAACTCCTTTTAAACCCTTGTGGTGTAGTGTTTATTTCTTGTCTGCTTTGCAGTGATGTGCTCCCTAGCAATTTAAATTGCTGATATTTGACTGGTGTTGATAAAGTCTTTATGGGTATCTCTGCGTTTCTAACTACTTAAATATAATTCTTGCATTCTAAAATTCCAGGAAGGCAAAAATGTAACTGTAGATGAGGCCCTTGGATGGGTACAAAGAGGCATAATTTACATTTTCACCTGACTATGTAGAAGACCTTCTGATGCATTTAACTGTTGAGTAAAAGATGGGACATATATGTTAGAAGAGTCATTCTTCTAGTGTTAAGTGGCCAAGTTTGCTTTCATAGTTTTTTCTGGTCTATTTAGAGTAAGATATGTTAAGTTATAAGTTCAAGGGTAACTTCAGTTTACATATTCTCTCAAATCTTTCTGTTAGGTTGCAATAGGTTTGAAGTGACATTGGAGAAATCCAACAAGAACTTCTCAAAAAAGATTCAGCAGGTAGGAAATACCATCAACTTGATATGGGGACGGTTTTCTAGTGTTTTCAGCCAAGAGATGAAATCTTGGATGTACTTCTGGAATCTCTGCTAAGCTTAACAAAGTTTTCCCCAAACTCGAGGTTCTCCCAGAGGCAGCATTGCCTGCTGTGTTTGCTCAATTTTCCCTTAATAGGGATAAGTTTGGTTTGGTTGCTAAAGCAGAAAACAAAGAATTGCAACTTACAGTTTTTATTTCTGGCTTTTACGGGAATGCTGTTTCTCGCAGTAAATCTTCAGCTGCTCTGACTGAGAATATTTGTAAAAATGATGGTAATACACCAGCAGACTGCAATATATAATTTGACTCCTTGGATAAAATGCTGTAGGAATGTGAATGCAATTCCTCTTACTTGGAATTTAGAACTAAAGTAGCTGATTATCTACTGCCAGCCTTACTACTGTTTTTTCTGTTTTGTTTTGTTTTTTGGAGAACTTTAACTCTTTTATTATATCGATACATAGGAAAGCACCTCAAAGATTATACAGCCTCTTTCAGCAACGCTCTGCGTATCCATTAGAAGTACTTCTGTACTAGCAATGTACCACTTACAGCATGTTTTTACCAGCTTAGATTGCAAGCTCTATATGCTAGCTTACAAAAACTCAAGTGTAAGTAGAAGAGGTAGCAATAGCTGGAGGAAGGTTGTGAATGGTTAGCTGCCTTGCTGTTTCCATTATTTTGAGAGAAACCAAGAGAGAAACCATTTTCTTAGACTATCTATAATCAAGCTTTGTTCGGAGGTTTAGTTTGTGAGTGGAGTCACTAATGGAATTCTTTCTTTCAGATTCATGTTGTTTCTCAGTTTAAAATTCTGGTCAGTCTATTAGGTAAGTGAAGAAAATGTTTTAATATCTACTTATGCATCTTCTGGATGCAGTCACTTAGCTGAACACGACACCCTTTCCCCAGACCACCGTAGGAGCCTGGTGGTTCAAAGATCACCCTGTAGGATTTAGGCTTTTTCACTTTGCAGAGGAAGCATTATGCAGCATAGATTGAGAAGCAGCTTTGCTTGTCGTAAGCCAACTTGGAGAACTAAGTATTAACGCTAAGTTTTGTGATTAAAAAGGAAGAAATGCATACGTACACTGAAGTGTGTCTATATATACATGTATGTGGTTTGTCTGTATTGGCATATGTATATAAATACATGCACGTGTATGTGTGTGCACCATGTCATAGGGGCTAAAACTCCTGCCCAAACTTGTTTGGTATGTGAAACTTTCTGTTGGTGTGTTACACCAAGTTCAGTCTATGTGCAGGTGGCGATCTTTTACCATCTTGTGGAAGATCTAAGTTTGCTTGTCTTCGGCTGTGTTTGTTTAACCTTAGGATCTTCCTGTGCCTTTTTTTTTGTTTTGCTTTTGTTGCTGCTTCTTTCTTAATGATCTCCAAGTCCCAGCTCTTCCGACTCCAGCATGTGTAGATTTCTGCTGCCTGCGTCCTCGTGCGTACAAAAGCTTGACCGCAATACCCTCGATTTGCAGCTCTTCACTTTTCACTTATTTCGGGAGCCAGTTCAAAACGGTCTTTGTTTAGATAGTCTCCCATTATGAACTTGCTCTGCTTTGGCCTGCTTGCTGCCCCTTCCACTCCCACTTCCTCTGCTTTGTTAACACCTCTTCTTGGTTCCTTCATGTAATATTACCAACACTGGTGTTAATCTTTTCTGCATTTGTTGCCTTGTATTTGTATGTGCCTGAGCACTTCTCAGCTTCTGGGAAAACCTTGCTTTTCCTTTCTTGTAGTACTTAGTTTCACAAGTTATTCTTTTTACCTGAATATTAAATGTGATAACTTACTTGAATTAATGATGAGCTTTCTATGTATTAGATATTGAATAATAATTGGAATTTTGTTTAAAACAGAAAATAACATCTATGTCCATGACCTGTTGACATTTCAACAAATCACCACGGTTTCCAAGGCAAAAGGTGCATCTCTCTTTACTTGTGATCTTCAGGTAAGAGGAACACAGCAGCACAAGCGTCCTTACTCTCTGCAATAAGGATAACTTTTTTAATGTTACCATATAGATTGTTTGTTAATTCAGTGTTATATTCAGGTTACTTGGGTACTGCTAGTGCTTTTTAAAATTAGTACCTGCTGGGTGTTGAAGCTTTACTTAACGCAACAGTTTTTAATGTAGCCACCTTAATTTTCTTCCTGCGCTTCATAAATCATCTTCCTGTACCTGTTGTGATTGTTGCCATTAATGTCCTTCAAGGCATTTTTATCCTATACTAACTTTGTCTTCTTTTTTGAAAGGTCCTATTCAATATAAAAGCCATTTGCTTCCCTTTGATTGCCACTGTATGGTTCATAGAGGTTCCCATTTTGTTATGATTTTGTTTCTTTTGAACTTTACTGGCTCAAGGAGTCACAGGGTAGATTCAGGCCATAAAACGGTTCCATAAGGTATAGCAATTCTCCATTCCTATGCTGTAGTTAAGTGATTCATTTCTCTCCGAGTGAGTTTTTCAGCCTACTCATGTCATTCGGAAAGCTTATTCATAACCAGACATAGCCTCATAGAATCATTAAGGTTGGAAAAGACCTCTAAAATCATCTAGTCCGACTCTCAACGCAACACTACCGTGACCACTAAACTACGTCCCCATACGTCACATATACATGTCTTTTGAATATTTCTAGGGATGGCGAATGCACCACCTTCTATTTCTTTGGCCCACGGGAGCTTAGTGTTAAATATTTTTTAATAAGTACTTAGGGTTTTCTGGGTATTAAAACTAGTGATGTCTTTCAAAGCACCTCTAAGTTTGATCATTCCAAAGTACTTGTTGTACCAGCACTTAGCTTTGCCGGTATTTCTTGTCAGGAAACTTGTCCAATAGGCTAGAATATTAGAATATTAATGTTTTTATCTGACAATATAACACATTCTTTGCATTATTGCATTTCCTCCCCTTTCCTATACTGCTCAAGCCTGAGCTGGTTGCTCTTTGCTTATCTTCTGTTTATGTGCTGTATGTCTTTTGGTGCTCTTACTTATTTCCTCGGTGTCACAATCCCTGCCAAAGTTCATTTCTAGTTATCCTGCCCCCTTTCTCTCTGTGCTTCCTTGTTTAGGGA
Organism: Trogon surrucura; assembly: GCA_020746105.1. NCBI lineage: Eukaryota > Metazoa > Chordata > Aves > Trogoniformes > Trogonidae > Trogon > Trogon surrucura. Next base: position 12,022,175 of record CM036623.1, on the reverse strand, counting down.
TTGCCCTCTGGCACAGATGATCAAAGCTGCTCTTCAGCTGACAGCTTGGCCTCAAGGCTGAGAATTCTTTTGGCCTTCTATTATCTTACTTGCCTCTTAGTTTAAGCACCTATGAGTTAGGCCTGTTTGTTTTCACAGCAGTCAGATACAGGGGAAGAGGTGCTGAGAATGTGCGTGGCGGTGCGGAAGAAACTACAACTTTATTTTTGGAAGGACCGAGAGTTCCATGAACTGCAGGTGAGTTATGTCCCGTATGTAGGCTAGCATGCTTCAAAAGGGAGTGCAGTTGTTCTTCACTCCCTGCTTTACAGTCCCTGTTACTCAGAGGCACTGCTGATTTTCAGAGCGTTGACTCCGGCTGGTTCTGCAGTTCTTTAACAATGAACCAGCAAATAAAAGTGAAGATACATTGGTGAAATCACAATACTTGAGTTTCATAAATTAAATCAAAGGCTGTATTCTACATTGTAACATTCTGGTTGTAGTACACTTTTAAGTCAGTGAAATGTGTTAGCGTGCAGCCTCCATAATTGTATACCTAATAGTAATACTATGGGAGTGGGTCCACTTCTACTCCAAGTTTTCTAGGTGTGTCATTAAGTCAGAAGGTAGTTACTGACAACAGGTGTAGAGAACTGCACTTGGAAATACCAGAGTAATAAAAATAGTAATCAATGGAAATAGAGAATTTTTCAGCTATGCTGCTCTTCTAGGAGGTTGACTAGACTAACTTGGAGCACACCTTCCTACTGTGCACAGACCTAGCCTTTTAGTTGAATACTGTTCCTTGATCAGCAGAAGTTGTGGTGAGGAATACAGAGGTGACAGCTGTGCTGCCTGTTACACACCCTGTTGCCAGATTTGACTTGCTTTTCTGTTTTTTTTTTTTCTCTTCTCCCTCCTCAGGGGGACTTCAGTGTACCTGATGTACCCAAGTCTATGGCCTGGTGTGAAAACTCCATCTGTGTAGGCTTCAAGAGGGACTACTACCTGATCCGGGTAAGACTGGGGTTTTGGAATACAATGTTTAAGAAGATTTGGAGGCTGCTCCTGTGCTCAGGGGTTTAGCTAACAGACATTATTAAAAACAGTACCTGGTACTCTTGCTGCATGTGGTTTTGGAAAGGGCAGTCTAAGTCTGTCATTTTAAGCTGATGTTTTGTCAGGGAGTGATCTATTGTTTATTGCTGTTGAAACCAGTGCTTGAAACTCTTGCAAAAAAAGACATCAGAAAAGGTATATTTTGATTTGGCAGCAGTCTGTGTAAGCTCAGGGTGTTGTGGGGTTTTCTGTTTGTTTTGTTTTTTTTTTGTTAAGCATATTAAGAAAGGAGATAGATCCTAAAGGGAAAAGAGACAAAGAATGTCTTCTTGTCTGACAGACAGTGAGCTTAACCATTTTTCTTTTTTTGATTCTCTTTCTGAGCTGTAGTTGTTTCAGTTTGAAAGTCTTTAAACTTACTGGTTTTAATTCAGTATTACAGTTTCCACTTACATAGTTCTGTGAAAGTCTCTGAAATTTGACAACTATATTCAGTTCTCTCTTCTGCCTTTACAACTGTCTTCCACCTATATAATAGGAAAATAAGGTGAAGATGAGGTATGACACACACATGAATGTGTGTTTTTGACTTGATCTTAGACAGCTTTGGAATAAAGGTTATATTGAAAATCAGGTTGTTTTCTTCTTTGTTATCCTAGGTGGATGGAAAAGGATCCATCAAGGAACTGTTCCCCACAGGGAAGCAGCTAGAACCATTGGTAGCTCCTGTAGCAGATGGAAAAGTTGCTGTTGGCCAAGATGATCTGACAGTCGTGCTCAACGAAGAAGGGGTCTGTACTCAGAAATGTGCCTTGAATTGGACAGATATTCCTATAGCCATGGGTGAGAATTTTTAAAAATTTGCTTCTTTATTCTTTTATATAAGACAAAATCATCACGTTCCTGGTATTTAGAATCTAGCTGGATTTGGAGTGTAGCAATTTCTGAAGTATTTCAAGTTATACTCAGTGGCAGGTTTTGTGTGTTTGTGTTTGTTTCTTCCTCTTCTTTGCTTGAAGCTGTCTCCTCCTTGGAAAACAGACAGGTTGCATATCTTTATAAAGAGATTTGAAATGGAAGATAGTGTGTTAAAGCATTCTGGTTCTTCTGGGCACCTGAGTGCTGCAGAAATTCCTTATGTTGAAAGATAAACAAAAAGCCTAGTAGTAGTCTGTTTGAAAGTTGTTGTCAGTGTTGGGCATTAAGGTTTTTTTTTTAATAAACAAACAAGGGACACATTTCAAGGGGAGGAGAAAAAGAATAATTGAAGAGAAGCCTTACTTTAAGTCGTGCCTTGTTTCAAGGAGCACTTGGGAACAATCAACTTACATTCCTCATGTGTTTCACTAATAGAACACCAGCCTCCCTATATCATCGCTGTTCTGCCACGGTATGTGGAAATCCGCACTTTTGAACCCCGGCTGCTGGTACAGAGCATTGAGCTGCAGAGACCACGCTTCATCACCTCTGGAGGGTATTGAGTATAACTGGTTATTACTTTCGTTGCGCTGCCTGAGTGTATGGTAGCACTTTGGAAAAACTGGGAGAGGAAGAGCTTTTCCAACTCACTTGGCTTAAGAAGTAGCATTGAAGCAGCCTGTTGATTTTTTTTATTTTTTTTATTTTTTTTAATGAACAGATGGATGGAGGCCCCACTTTGAAAAGTAAATCATAGAGTTGAATGTCTTTGGGAGTTTCTTATCCCTGGACATAAATTCTTCTTTCTGCTTTGCAGTATTGCTCGGGTTGCCATCATATCTGACTGATCTGTGAGCATGTTAATTGGGATTGGTGGTGGTGTGGGGTGGTTTTTTTTCTTTGTGGGTAGAGTATTGCTTCTTTGTCACTGCTGGAACTTAGTAACTGAACTTTTTGTCTTGTTTACAGCACGAATATTATATATGTGGCAAGTAATCACTTTGTTTGGCGGCTCATTCCGGTGTCCATAGCCACACAGATCCAGCAGCTTCTGCAGGACAAGCAGTTTGAGTTGGCTCTGCAGTTGGCAGTAAGTACTCGAAAACCTTTGGGTTTGCAGCACATGCACTTGTGTGAAAATGCACAACAAGACATTTGCCTTCTGCTTGACTGTTTAACCCCCCTGCTGTCTACTTTGCACAAACTGGGAAACTCGAGCCTTTTTTGACAAGTTTTAGGTTTGTGCTTCATTTCTCCATACTCCTCTATTGTGATTTAGATTTTGAGATACCTTGTATGTGAAAGAGTCTCTCTCTCTGGCCTGTTAAATTGATTACGTTCTTGGAGACTTCAAAGTCAGTTGGACTTCAGAGTCTTTAGACTGCTTGCGATTGTGTTTGCCTGGGAGTTGTCTGGTTTTGTTTTGTCAAATGACCACTAAGTGATTTGTTTTTTTGTGGTGTGGGGTTTTTTTTTTTTTTTTTGGTAATGACCCTCCACATCACTCCTGAATTTCTTAGAGATGCTGAAGCAATATGTTTGATTATATTGCTCTTAACTGTTTAAAGATTTTCTGGTTTCCTGAAACTTCCATGGAACTACATTGAAACGAGTTAATTGTATTTTGTATTGCTCCCTTGAAAAAAAGGAACTTCTGAAAAGGCAAATGAATGAAGAGATAGTTGCTGTGATAGAGCAAGTATGTAGTCAACAAGAGGCAGCTTTCAAAAACTCCAGGTTATGGCAGTAGTACAAGAAACACAGCATCTGTGAGTCACCTTCAGAGGTGTTCACTTTGGAAGATTATCTTTTTACTTGTTACTCTCTCCAAAGGAGGGCATTCCTGTTATTTCTGTAGAGTGTTTCCTTCCCATTTACAAGGCCCGAGAGTTTTTAATGTTCATTAATTATGTGTTTGCAGGAAATGAAAGATGATTCAGATAGTGAGAAGCGGCAACAAATTCATCACATAAAGAACCTCTTTGCCTTCAATCTCTTCTGCCAGAAGCGCTTTGATGAATCCATGCAAGTTTTTGCCAAGCTTGGTACAGGTAAATACTTGGGTTGGCATTGAGATATGTAGATTAGGAGGAATGAAATGAAACTCAGACCATTGTGTGGTTTTTTTTTTTTTGTTTTTCTGTTTTGTTTTTGCTGTAAAACAGTGGTTCCTTTTGCAGACCAGTCATCTGTGAATAGCAAATAGCCTCAGTAGCTATTTACCTTTTCTGGTTTTGTGAAACTGGTTAGTGTACTTAATTAACTTCATTTAGTGAGTTAAATCATAGATTTGCCTTTTGCACACAATATATTTGTATTGTAGACGTGTATAGCATGTGCAAAGCTCCTCGAAGTTGAGGGGTTTGGCAGCTGTCAAAAATGTACTTGTAGCTTGGAGTGAAAAATAAGGAATATCTCTAGATGTGTTAAATCCTTTGATTCAGACCAAACCTAGGACTCTTAAACGTGTTCTTGTTTAATGGACCAAGCTGTTGAAGCCAGGAAACTTTTCCCTGCTTTTGGAAGTCAAAATATTCTCTAGTGCTGTTCCTCTGGCTTGTACTAGGATTATTAGAAGAACACCTGAAGACTGGACTGTACCATAGAATTGTGTTGAGATTCCTTTATTTTAAATTCCTTTATTTTAAATTTGCTTGAATGCCAGGAGAACTGGTACTCATTAGTTACAGGTAGTGCTATTGAGTTCGTGTTTCAAAAGCACAGAAAATCTTCTCATAAAACATAACTTGTTTCTAGAAATCGTGTCCTACTGTTAGGGTTGTTACTGCTGGGATTCTACAAGAGCAGCAGTAAGAGGATTATAATAATGGCTTGTCATCCAGGTGTTCCAAGCACACAGATTGGATTTTGTGTTTGGACTTTGAAACAGTCTCGCTTGCTGCTTTTGCCTTTTTTAGCTTCTTCTCTGTAATAAACTTGTGGATGTACGAGTTAACTACAGACAGCTCTGTTAGCTAAGTTTCCTCAAAGATTATATGCATTTAAGAGTTTGCAAAAATAATGTTATGAATGGTTACTAATACTAGTTATTTTTTGCTTAGATCCCACTCATGTGATGGGTCTGTATCCCGACCTCCTGCCCACTGATTACAGGAAGCAGCTACAGTATCCCAACCCCCTGCCAGGGCTCTCGGGGGCAGAGCTGGAGAAGGCACATTTAGCTCTGATAGACTACCTAACTCAAGTGAGTGTTCCTATATCTGTTTTTAGAGCAGGTTAATTCAGTTTTAGCATACCTTGTTGACTAACTTTGTGCAGGAAGCAGTATGCCTACTCCAGCTCTGTCATGCCAGCCTTAATGGGCTGTCTTCATGGTTGGAAGCTGTGCCAGCAGCTCCTGAGAAAGGAGGGCGACTGGGAGACATGAGGTGCCCCACAGATATGTCGGAGGTATCAAATGTGACTTTTGTGTGGACTGGACAAAACTTGTTTATGGACTAGATCTGAATATGAGTCCAGTATTTTATTTCTAGTAGCCTTCTGAAGAGAACTGAAGCTTGTGATCTTTTGGTTTTATTTGGTGACTGTTGAGGAGGTGACTCTGTCCGGGAGACAGATCAAAACCATGCACTAAAAGGTGGAAGAGGAGGTAGCGGGTTCTGTAACTTCCTGTCCTGTTTATTTTGTTGTAACTGGGATCTGAGTTGTTCTGTTGCCATTCTTACTAGACTAAAAGGAAGCTTGTGTCTGAAGGAGAGTAGTTTTTGTGCCTAGTAGTTTGAAATCTAAATAGTTTTCTAAATGTTTTAAAAGTCTCCTGACTTCTCTTAAAGGTCTCTGTTCAGGTTAACAGAGTTTCCTTCTGTCTGTTTTCTCGAGACTCTGGACATCTTGCAAAACTATAAATTTGTGAAACAAATATATACACCTCAATATAGTTGGAAAGGTGATGTGTAGAATAGTTAGTAACAATAACAATTCTTTAGGAAAAAATAGATTAAAATAAGTTATTAAATTGGTGTAATTTAGTCCTTTTACTTGGTGCATTACATTTGCTGAGATAGGATGGAGAAATCCATGTCCTTTTCCTATTAAATTTTCATTTGATGCCCCGCAGAAAAGAAGTCAGCTGGTGAAGAAGCTAAATGATTCTGACCATCAGTCCAGTACCTCACCCCTCATGGAAGGAACACCCACGATCAAATCCAAAAAGAAGCTACTGCAAATCATTGACACCACCCTGTTGAAGTGTTACCTTCATGTGAGTTGAGGACTTTCCTTTACCGTACAAGCTCTGTTAGAATTTCGGGCTGAAATGTTTAAGGAGAATAAGGAGCTGCTTCAGAAATTCTCAGATGCCCGTCTGTCTGTGGTCTAAAAACGATCTGTGAAGCGTTGGTGTTAGCTAGTTTGCTCTCTGATTAGGAAGTAGTTCCATCAAATAAAGTGGTTGTATCCATTTCTGGTTGCTGCCTCTTGTTGAAATACACCTCTGTGTATTTTCAAGTTCTGATGAATGCTTCTTCATGTTGCCTTGTGCTGTTAAATGCAGGACAGTACAATCTTTGCTGTTAACAATGTTTTTCAAAATTGACCTCTGTTCTTGAAGGGGAAGAACTCTGATATATTTTCTTTCTTTCTGTCCCAACAAATTATGAAGTGAAAGTAGCCTTGCTCTAAAATGTTAACCTGTCATTTCTTAGGCTATGAGGCTTTTTTTTTTTCCCTCCTCTTCCAACTCATATATTGTACTATAGGCTTAGAAGGTGCACATCAGAAGTATGTTTAAATGCTCCCTTTTTGCTTGCAGACAAATGTAGCACTGGTGGCACCATTGCTACGTCTGGAGAACAATCACTGCCACATTGAGGAGAGTGAGCATGTGCTAAAGAAGGCACACAAATACAGTGAGCTGATCATATTGTATGAGAAGAAAGGTCTGCATGAGAAAGGTAGGTATGAGGTGGAGAGGAGAAGCGATAAGAGCACGTATCCTTAGTATTGAGTTTTAGCTTGTCTTCAGTAATGAGGCAATATTCTGAAGAGACTTTGGTTCTGGGTCTGTCTTGTGATTAAATTGGTCTCATTTCTGTTACCTGTTCGGTCTGTTTCAAACAAAACTGTTTTGTCTGTGGTAGCAGAACAGGCAAGTGCACTTTTGTGGTTCGATTGGGATGATACGATTACAAAGGGATTAACCTTTTTGTTGTTCTGAAAGCATTACAGGTACTGGTGGATCAGTCAAAGAAAGCCAACTCGCCTTTGAAGGGCCATGAGAGGACAGTGCAATATCTGCAGCATTTGGGTGAGTGTGAAGGAGAGCGTTGTTTCTGCAAAGGTGTTACCCTTGTGGGGCTTAGCAGTTATTCTGCTGTTCAGCAACTTTCTAGAGACTGTCAAGCTAAAGGATGTCCTTGTCATCTTGTCTAGTTTAGTTCAAGGACCAGTTCATGAGCATCTTGTTGAAACTTGCGTATCTTATTAGAAAGCATACCTTATTTCTGTTAAAAATTTCCATTGATAGAAAGTGTGCTGTAGTATTGTGAATTTTCTTCCAGTGATGATAGACCGTCACTGACAAAAGGAAAGTCTAGCTTCCGAGTTAGGCTTTCCAGCTGAAAGTCTAACCTCCAGTTGCTAGACATGAAGAATCCCATATGAAGTTTTTATTTTCTGTGTTTAGGTCGATCTGGATAATGACCTAACAGTTGTAGTTGCTGGTCACAGCATCACGATAGGAACTTTCCTGGTTGACTATTCATTGTGAACTCTTAAGTCTTTTTTTGGTTTTGCTACTTCTAAGAGTAATCCCTTCCCAGTAATATTTACTTCTAAACGCACAGCTCTTTTGGAAGTGAGGGATTTGAGGGAAATACCTTTGTTCATTCACTAGTTGGCAAAGTTCGATTTTTTAATTTATTTTTTTTTTCTATAATTACTTCTAAGAACTGCTGACTTCTTTTGGCAACATGCTTATTCAGTGATAACACATTATTTACAATGACATTGAGACCTTTCCCATTTGTACCATGTCTCTCTTGTACATCGTATTCATTTGGAATTTGGAAATTGGTCATTTGGAAATGTGAGTCATCTTAGAGAAGTGTAGATATGTTATATTCAGCATACAGCTTTACAAGACAAACTTCGAATTTTATTTTAAAAATAATCGTCATCTTGATAAATTCATCTCGATTGACTTGTGTCACCTGTTCATTTGTTTTACCTGCGAGTGGTGATATTTTAAGCCCTATAATTATCCAAGTTGTCTGGAATACTTTTTTAAAATCTTGGCAGCTTGGTAAATTTCTTTTAGACTTCTGGAGCTTCTCTGTTTCAGGACCTCCTGAAAATGAGTTTTCCTCTATGTTTCTTGCTCCTTGCTCAGCTCTTTAAAACTGATAAAAGAATCTTTGGGTCTGAAACATCTTTGGGAATGAAATACAGTGGAAACAACCTAGACAGTTAACTGTTGCTAATAAATGGAATGTTTTACACTACTGTCACTTGTAGATTTTTCCCATCAAGAAAATAAGAGAAATGTAATACTGCATGTGAGGTTTTTTTTAATGGCGTTGCCCATTCGGCCTTGATTAGTAAGTGTAATTTCTGGGCATCCTTTAAGATGATGAAAGCATTTCAGACTATGGGGTTTCTACTGATTTTTTTTCCCTTTGCCCTCCTCTTGGTGAGGTTTCTGTAGTTCTAAGTGAAAATTTTAAAATTATTCTTAAAATTTTAATTATGTGGGATGTGTTTTTAGTTGCTTTCACTTACATTCTGAGTGGAGTAGAAACTCCTCTTTAGTCATCTCTTCTCTATAGGGTTTGAGACATTTAACAGAGTCTTCTTAGATAATTCTCAGGTGATTAGAGAAAATTTCCTCCAGGCTGTGCTTTTTTAAGTCATCCAGTATGTATTACTGATTTGGACTTTGCCATTGATACTTGCCATTTATCAACAGAATAAACACTTACTGTTTATTGCATCAAAGCAAAAATTGTTAACTTTTTGATTGTCTGTGTTGATCAAAAATACTTTACCTGTGCAAGGACAGGCACAGGACAATTATGTATTTGACTGCCTGGTAGCTAATTCTCTGTATTACACTGCACTTTATCTGCTATAGTGTTACGCAGAACTTCATTCTGTTACAGCTGATATTTTAATTAGGGATTTGTTGCTGAGAAAGTGTAGAAATTCAGTTTCTGCCTTAATTGTAGGAGCAGAAAATGTCCTTGCCTGTGACCTTCAGTGTAAATCCCCACTCAGCTCAGTGGTATGTGCTGAGGGAGCCAGCCCTTTTGCTTTGTGGTGGGATGTGATCTTGCCTTTTAGTATTCTGATTTATAAGCTCTGGTTGTTACTTGATGAGTTTATCTTCTCCTTCTGCTATCTTAAGTGTTTTACATAGGTTCTAACTTGTTGTTTGATTTGGTCATGATTTCAGCAAAGGCAGCTTGTTGCTTTGGTAAGGAACTACCTACTTAGTCTCATGCTTTTTTATAAGGAGTTAAACTTTCTCTTCTCTGGCCTTGTCCCACATGAGAGCTTACTCCCACAACTTGTCTTTTCTTTAAATTTTCTCAGTGAGGCTGGCAAAGCCCTTACCATACTCTGCCCTCTTAATTCAGGAAGGTAATTGAAGTTCAGTGAAATTCAGACCTGTGACCTCAGTGCTATTTGCTAAATCACTGTTTTGTTTCTGAAACTTTGAAATCGGATCTTCTAGCGGCTGTCTTAATTGTTTTGTTTCATAGCTCTCATCTGGTTTTTAAAATACTGCTGCTATGAAGATGCTGCTTGTTTTAAATATTTAAAAAGTAACTTACTCCTCATGATATTGTGGGATAAAGAAAAGCAAATAATGGCTGCCTTTATGTAGAATTGGTGTAGGCTTCTGTTTCTTGTACAGTTGTGTTGTTGCATTGTTCGGGCAGTGAATGCTTCAGTGGTTCTGATCAGGAGGGTGAGGGGAAAATCATGTTTTCCTAATGTGTTCTATGAGCTTTGTGAACCAAATGATCCAGATAAATGTATTCTTTTAAAGAGGTGGATCGTAAATTTTCTTAAAAGCTGAAAAGTAATTGACTGTTACGTAGTTTCTATGCCAGTTACTTCAGTGCTAGCATGCTGTACTACTTGTTATGAAGCATTCGACCATTTACTATAGAAGTTGTTAGACTGGCAGGCTGGAAATCACAGAAGGGTTTGGTTTGGAAGGGACAGTAAAGATCATCTAGTTCCAACCACCCTGCCATGGGCAGGGACTCCTCCCACTGAAGGAAATTACCCAAGTGAAAAATGCAGTGCTTTTTCTACCCTAACAAAAACAAGTTGTAAGGGAAGACTTTGGGAATGTGATAAGACAACTGGGCTTGGTTTTGGTCTGATGCTTAGTATGTGAGTTAATTCTTGTTTCTGTTTCAAATCATGTTTGCAAAATAATTCTGGCTTTAGCCTGGAATGTGTGATGTACTTTACAGGGCAGAGGAACACACACAAATGATATTCTTCTTCTAAGTTAAGTTTTGCTGGCTCTGAAAGCATCTGCTTTTGTTGTGAGTGGATGGATCTGTAGGACTTCAACATTGAGCACTGCTGTTTTTTGTGTTCCAGGCACAGAGAACTTGAACTTGGTATTTTCTTACTCTGTCTGGGTGCTAAGAGATTTTCCTGAAGATGGACTGAAGGTAAGTATGGTTGAAGGAGGCACCTTGCCATTGTGATTCTCAGTGTGCTATATGGAATTCGGAGAACTCAATGTAAGAAGGCATGTATTAATGGTAAATATGTAATTTATATTTTCAGTATTGAATACTGTGATAAGATTAGCAGTAAATAGAGCTGGACAGCCTTTCACATTTTCTTACGTTTTCTGTTATTGGAATACCTTGTAATAAGTAGCTAGGAACCTTTCACAAAACTTGTAATGTTGTTCATGTCACATTTTTTGCACAAGAGTTTAACTGGGTATTTAAATGTCAAATGTTAGTTTGTGTTCCTTATTTTCTCCTTCTTCTTTGATATATTAGAGAATTGACTCCCTGTGTTTGGGGAATGTCAGGCACTGTAAAAGAATGGTGTTAACTGAGGCGGAAGTGAGGATGTTTGTTAATCCTTTCAGATGTGAGCTGGTTTCTGAATGCCTGAATAAGCTGCTCAGATTTTTTTTTTTATATACTTCTTGTGCTTAATCTTTAGACATGTGTGATGATATGCTGGTCTTCAGTACCTCAGAGAAAATACACTTAAATTGTTAAAAAAAAAAAAAAAAAGATCACCTTTATGTGAATAAAATTTTCTTTAACAGGTATTTACAGAAGACCTTCCTGAAGTGGAAGCTTTGCCCCGAGACAAAGTGCTCAGTTTCCTGATAGAAAATTTTAAAAGCTTGACTATTCCTTATCTGGTAAGAACTCGATTTCTGCTATGCATTCTCTTCAGTACAACATGTTACATGTAAGGCTTTAGTTTTCCAGGTGTTGAAGCCTGATGCTGTCTCAAAGAATGCTAGCTTTGCTATAAATTGTGTGAAGAAAAAAATAATAGAAATGTATTACATCCTGAAGAACGGTTAGTAAAGGAATAGGATGGAAGTGTTGCTTGGATAAAACAAATTATTTACCACAGTAAGCCTATAACTGAACATATATTTCCAGGAACACATCATTCACGTCTGGGAGGAAACAGGTGCAGACTTTCACAACTGTCTGATCCAGTTGTACTGTGAGAAAGTGCAGACCTTGATGAAGGAGTATCTCAGTTCTTTCCCTGCAGGTACGTTGAGCCTTTTCTGCTGGGAAGACTAAGGATGTGGCACCACACAGGGGCCCCTCATAGTGTATTGCTGTGAACTGTCTTTGTTCACATCTAGAAGAAGATAACCCAAGTGATAAAAGTAACTGGAACCATAAAAGTTGTGGGCTGGTAGGGAAAAGTCTAGTTTATTTCCTCCCTAAAGATCTTAAGGGACTGAGTGACACTTTGTTCATGATTAAGTGGAGTGGCAGCTACTGTTCCCTGAATTCTGAATGTTAAGGGCTGGGAGTGGTCTTGAATAATTGTGTCTATTGTTTAACCACCCTTTTGATGTGTTTTATGGAGCTGAAGTAATTTGGCAAGGGCGCCAGAATCCTAGCCCATGTAACAGTTTCATCAGCATTTGGTTTCTCCTCATAATGATTTGCTTTTTTTTCTTCTGTGTATTAGTGTAGTGAAGTAGTGGTAATGCCACAGCTTATGTTTTCTTGCATGTAGGTAAAACTCCAGTGCCTGCTGGGGAGGAAGGAGGAGACTTGGGGGATTACCGGAAAAAGCTTCTACTTTTTCTGGAGAAGTCTAGCTGGTATGAACCTAGTCGACTAATTAGTGACTTCCCCTTTGATGGTGAGTTCAGTTTCTGTAGGTTAATTAGACGCTGGCTTATTACATTGTACAGCAAAACCTCCACACTTAGTGTAGAGGCCTGGTAACTAGAAACAGTGATGTCTGTATCTGTAGTTGTAAGACACTGGTGTTTACAAGACACTGGTGTTTACACTGACTGTTTTTTTGCTGGTGCAGATGGGTTTACCGGTCTCTGCGGGATTCCTCTAACTGTTGGTCTAAGACCTTGTGGGGTCTTGCATCCCTGAAATATTTAGTCAAACTTTTTGATGAGCCTGAGTTGCTCAACAGGTCTGAAGTTTATTTCTTAAGGCTGCTTAAAAAATGTTACTGAGACTGGGTGTGAAGCAGACATTACGGTCTCAATGTTAACTTTAACCTGTGCACAGACTACGGTTTGTAGTTCTTTCTGTTAGTCTGGTCACTAGTGGAGCTCATGTTGTCATTGTTCTGCATAGCTATTGTCTAATCCTTCATGCTATCACTAGGTCTCCTAGAAGAACGTGCTCTGCTCTTGGGTCGTATGGGGAAGCATGAGCAAGCTCTGTTTATTTATGTTCATATTTTGAAGGACACCAACATGGCTGAAAAGTAAGGGCTTCTGTATTTTTTTTTGTTGCGAGACTTAGCTTGTGAACTTCCCTACATTGTTTTGCTTCCTTTCTCTTTGGAGAGGTACTTACTAGCCACGATGCAAAGTTAAACTCCTTTGGTTAGCAGAATCCTCTCTAGTAAAGATAAGGCGTTTTGCTAGATATGTCCAGTAAAGAAACCCTCTGTGTGAGTTTAGAGTACTCTAGGCAAAATTAGAATTAACTGATACTGGCAGATATATCTGAACATTGATGTCTGTTTGACATTGCTTCTTTTAAAGCTAATTTCAGCAAATGCCTGTGAGAGGACGTTCACCCCTGCTATGCAGTGTACACTAATGAACACCTTTCTCTGATTCAGATACAGTAATTGGATATATCTGCACATCTGTTTTTATGGTGTGATGTGTTGGAGACATCTCTTCTGAATTAAATTTAGTTTCTGTTTTAAAGCTTTTGAAGTTGATTGAAAGCGAGAGTCTTGCACAAAACCTCCATTTTCTCAGCATTGCAGTTGGAGAGTGAACGATGAAATTTGAGTGTATGGTCACCTAACTTGGATAGGTTCAGTAATCGAAGTGTTTAAATGTTGATTTCTGTGGACTGATTCTCTGGGTTCCAAAACTGTCTGTGCAATTCACTTGATTCTTCTCTGTTCTAGCTACTGCCATAAACATTATGACAGAAACAAAGATGGCAACAAAGATGTGAGTAGCTTCATCTTTGTGGTCTTCCTTTTCAGTAAAGATGCATTAGACTATTCGTGCTGTGCTAGAGACTTTGAAATTTTTGCTCTGTATAGGCTTTTTCAGGGTTTGTGTTGGTGGACAGGAATTAGCTCTGGGGAATTTTGGAGTTACTAGATTGTTGTTTAGAGTTTTTATTTTTATTTTATTCACTTTTTGTTGAGGATGTTACTGTATCTCTGGAGTTCAGCATATTCTGTAGCTAAAGTTCTGATGGGATTCGGAAGGCAAAATACTGGTTTTGTAACTGTGCATATTCCACATACTTAAACAGAAAAAATAATGGTAAAAAGCAATGAAGTGTTGGTTTCTAAAGGTTATAATGAGTTATGTAAGATAAATGAGGGAGGAGATTGAAACTACTTTTATAGAAAAACTTTAGTTTAGAATGCAGGTCTTAAAAGTCTTTGACCATCACTGGTACTACTCAGCTTTTGTTGTTTTAAGAGCTGTTTAAAGGAGCACTTCTGGATTCTGAATGGCATGGGTTGGGCTTCCTAGTACCATTGCTGGGTTCTGCCAGCGCTGCCAGTTGTGGACACATGCCGTGGTTTGAGCACTTCCCTTTTGCATGTGACAGGTGTATCTGTCGCTGCTCCGGATGTATCTCTCTCCACCCAGTGTTCATTGCCTGGGACCAATCAAGATGGAAGTGCTGGAGCCTCAAGCCAACCTGCAGGCTGCTCTGCAAGTTCTGGAACTACATCACAGCAAACTGGATACCACCAAGGTAAGAAAGACATTTAAGTACTTAGTTTATGCTGGTGGCAGAAGGCGACAGAAGGTACTGGAGTAGGCAAGTGAATAGGTTATAACAGTATCAAACTAAATGTGTCGATTTCTGCCCTGTTTTTCTCTCTCTTCCTTTAAAATTTTTCATAATGTAAATTTATTTTGTTCAAGGCGATAAACCTACTCCCAGCCAATACACAGATCAGTGAGATTCGAATCTTCTTAGAGAAAGTCCTTGAAGAAAATGCTCAGAAGAAAAGATTTAATCAAGTACTCAAGAATCTTCTCCATGCAGAGTTCCTGAGGGTAAGCACCCACCACCTGTCAGTTGCTGGAACAGTGTTTTAAAGCAGATGTTCGATATTGGAACTGTTTCTGATATGAAATGTGTGTCCTCCAGATGGTGCTGTAGCACACCTGAAATTAGTAGATGTGCCTCAAGTAGATGACATGTCCCTTTTTCAGGAGGTGACAAGTACATTCATTTTAGTTTCGATAAGGTGCGGGTCTTTCCTGTGAGTCTCTCTGTGAGACTCCCTGTGAGCTCGGGTGTGCGTTCCAGGATGATCTTGGAGAGCACGGACTCAATTTCTTTCAAATGAACTAAACCAGATGATGCAGCTCAGTAGTTCACCTGAACAACCCTTAGTGGTTAGAATGCCTTAGTCTGTGGACCAGACTACTTGAAAGTAAAATCTTGCAACTCATATAGCGTGGGTGCTGGGTGTTAAATATCACCTCATCTGTTGTACAGACCTGCTTCTTTTGTGCCATGGGGCTTGCTAATGTAGATACAGCCACTGAAAATCAAACCTTGTGGCAGTTCCCAGTTTCACCAGGCTGGGGGAGCTGTGGCGTAGTATTGCTTTTTGAGCAAGTTTTTTTATTTTGTTCCTCTCTAGGTCCAGGAGGAGCGAATCTTGCATCAGCAAGTGAAGTGCATTATTACAGAGGAGAAGGTGTGCACTGTGTGTAAAAAGAAGATAGGTAACAGGTGAGAGAGCATGTATCTTAAAGCTTAGGAAACTGGGTAAAATACGGATCTGGTAACACTTAAACTAAGAGTATTCAAGACTTGGAATGTGTATATACACAGATCAGTATGAGAGAGACATTTGTGAAGAGTGTTTGAATTACAAATTATATTGCTCAGCTGGGAAACCATGAAAGCTTTTGTCAACCTGAAGTTTACAGCAAGAGTTTATTCCTGTCTTTAGTAAAGGAACTTAAAATCATTTTGGGAACTCCTAAGACTTCTTACCTCACAACTCGAGATGGCAGAAAATCCCTTCTCATACTGAAATTGAAAAGTTTCTGAACTAGAATTAAGAAGGATGGTAGAAAGAATCTCAAATGAAGATACATGTGTGATTAGTTTTCTATATCTGATGTTTTTGTGGTTCCCTGGCTGATTTATGTTTTGTAGCCTAATTGTCTTCGGACATCTGAAAGTAGAACTAATTCACTTCATACCTGGATGCCAATAACTTTTATTCTGTCATTCCTCGTAGGTAATTAGGGGTTAGTATAGAATGCAAATTTTGTTTAGTGCTTTTTCTTCTTCCTCTTTGAACTCCAGTGAAGTGCCACATGACTGGCTCATTCGTTGTTTCTTGTGTTGATGTGAACCCTTCTGAGCTATCAGGAGCATTCATGACAGCAGGGGAAGGTTCTTCTTCCAAAACACTTCAATAAACATAGGTCTAAACATAGTCACTGCTGTGCATGCACAATCTTTTGCTGTTGATATATAGCATGTAGCATCAGAATGTAAATCTTCATTGTTTTATAGGCTGAGGCTGAACTTGATGATCCTGGAGGTCTTTTTCAGCCTCAACAATTCTGTGATTCTGTTTTTGTTGTCTAGGATTTTTCTAATGCTGTTAAGTTCAACAAGGTTTTGAAGGGCAGGCACGTCAACAGGTCACCAGCTCTTTAGCTTGTTACTAAGTAAAGTGTGCTTATAGAAGTGAAAACAAGTGTCTGGGTTTTTTGTTTCTTTTTTTCGTGGAACTCTTACGAAATCTGTTGAATACTTTTGTCTGATCTTCTCAAGGATGCGTTCAGGCTGTAATTTAAACAAGAAAGCATTGCTTTCATGTAAGCATCTGTTTCTGATTCTGCATAAGTTGGATGTGATTGATTAGGGGAAACTGTATTGACAGTTGTTTTTTGTGTTCTGTCTCTTTACAGTGCATTTGCTCGATACCCTAATGCAATAGTTGTGCATTATTTCTGCTCCAAAGAAGTCAACACATTGGACACCTGACCTTGCTACGGTCAATAATCTCAACATTTGTATGAAATTCTGACCTGATGACTCAAGAAGTTGATGCCTCTGAGATTTTTTTGGAGGCTTGTTGCTAGGTTCTTTTTTCACTGGGTAGAAGTCATTTGTATCTGTGGACTGACTGTACCTATCTAGCAATGTTGATTTACTAGAAAATGACTTCAACCACATTATTATAGTGCTGGCAACTACACTGAACCTCTCAGTACTCGGATGAAGAGTAGAAACTGATTTTTGTAGTGGGTTTTGTATTGCACTCCAACCTTGCAGATCAGTTGTTAGACAACTGTTGGGTGTTGACCACAAGTCAAGTTTTACTATAAAACATACCTCCTTAGGGTGACAATGTTGTGATTTAGCCTTGTATGCAAATAGTTCTAAAAAAAATAATTTCCTTCAAAGTCTTTGCAGCTGTATCAGTGTTGCATGGAGATCACCAGGTGTTTGGTGTAGAGAAGGCTTCTGTGCCTATTTCTAGACCTAGATAATATAATTTTACTTTCATCTCAGTAATGAAAATGTTTAAGTGCTGGCCAAAGGAATCTTTTTATTGATATTCAGTGTTCTCACCTGACCGTCTGATAAGAAGTTCCACAGGAGAGAGACCAATAATAGATACCACTAGTAAGCTTTTGGTTCTTTAGTTTGAGAGCTGTAAATTGAATTAACTTGTGTATTGTTTGCACTGAATATGTTCACCCTTAGCATGAGTGGAAGCTCAGAGACTATTCTAAGAAGTTCATACCTGCACTCACACCGGAAAGCAAAGAAGACCCTGTAAAGCAACTTCTGAAGGGAGTGCCCTCTAGTTATTGCTTGATCTTCTAGACTACACTTGAGATCTGTGTATATCGGTTCTTTGATCTCTGGCTTACTTTCCAGTATTGAAGTAAAATCCAGACTATTACAACATCTCTCTATTTTATAAGCTGTAGAACTGCGTTTTTCTGAAGCCGGTACTAACGTTAAGCTACTCTTTGAGCCAGAGGCTTAACTGCAAAAACTAGATTGTACCACGCTCCTTGTAGGCTGTAATATTTTTGTCTAACTTGTTTTTCCACAAACTTTAATCTATGGCAGATTGGTATGAGGGATATTGAAGTGTTTGATTGGTGCAGAAAGAATCTGTACAGTGGTAGTGAAAAGACAGCAGTAGCAAATAACCCAGTAGAGGGGCTGTTTGACTCCCAACATCTGGGTCTAGCAATACTTACAAATATGAAATTATTAAACAGTATGAGGCATGGCATGTAACTACCAGATATTAGTTCTTAATGAACAAGTAGGTGAATAGTAAAGCCTGTCTGCCTAAAGTGTAACTGCATCTCAGTTAACGTCTTAGGTAAACTTACAACATGATGTGTTTTTTAGGAATGGATCTGCTGTAGGCTAACAGGAGTCTTAATTTACTTTAATTTACTGTTGTTAATAGTTTCCCTTGATAACTGTGTTTTCCCTTTCTGTGTGTATTTATTTATTGTTCATATGCCATGCGTTCCTACGGATTTCTTGGTCCAGTGTTTTGCTGCTTCTGTACTTGGATGTCTTGAGCAGTATTGCTACTGATGTCTTTCTGCAGAGGCTGGGTAGGGGGAGTCTGTGGTGTTCATGTTTTTAACGTTATATTTCTTCTATTTGAAGAAGAGAGCCTAAAAATATACTTACATTGGATTTGCACATTCTGTATAGATCTTTATATACTAGTTCAGGTACAGAGAGAAGATGGTTTGGGAGAGTTGTGTTTACAGGTCATTGAGAATGAAAGAAGGGTATTTAAAAAGGCCCTGTATTCTTGATATACAGATATAACAATATTGCTCTGATTTTTATTCTTAGTACTGTTATTCTGGTTTTTAGTTATGTTCATTATCTGTTACCAGGAGAGCTGTATTCACATGTGAGAGTTTTTCATTGTGCTCTTATTTACACAGCTAAGGTTGTGCCTCTGTTCACCTCCATTGCATACCTTTTACGGAGATGTGGTTTGCACTGTATGGCTTTTCTTTTTTTTTTTTTTCCTTTTTTTTTTTCTTAAAATGTGTTTGGGGTCTACTAACCGTATAGCGGGTTTATCTAAAGCAATAGATTGTAATAAATATTGTGAACCAGTGTGTGTTTGAGTCATTGTGCAGTTAAGATTCACTGGGCTGCTGTATTTTTTTTTTCTTTTATATATTAGTCCTCAGTTTCTCCTGGAAGAAAGGACTGAGGCTCCCAGTATCACTCCTGCTTTAGTATGTGTAACTCAGATGAGGCCATGCCATACAAGAGCTGTCATCACTTCTCAACTTTGGCTTTTACATCTACAAATTTATAGTATGCTTGTGAATGTTTTCAAAATCCTACTAAAAGTACTTTTGTACTCTCTCTTTGAATAATGTTTCTGAAAGTCTTATACCATTAAATATGTACTTATTAGAGAACATTAAAATTACTGACAATTTTTTTTTTTTAGTGGTGGTATGCTGTTTTGGCATGGGAAGGGATGTTGAGCTCTGTGTGACCAAATCAGGGAAATGTTTAGGTTTATAAGTTTGCAGTTACTTAAATTGTCAGTTATAGACTAGTCTAGTGTTGGAAGTAGAGTATACATCTTAAGGTTTCCCATTTTATATTTGTCTTCCATGTCTGACAACTGAGGATATTGGTACTTCTGGAGAAGACTAGTCCACCAAAAAAAAGCCCCAAAATTGAAACCTTGACAGCATCTTTTGGAATCTTCATCTCTTCTGATTATGTCCTGCGTCTCGGTTCTCCTCTTGGTGCTGCCAGTGGGAGCAAAAGGGGTTCCTTGGGATATCTACGCCCATTTTAAGTACTACATGTTACAGTTGGTGATGGTGTCCTTTGTTCATGCTTATTGACAGAGAAAGAAATGTAGATACACGTCTTCCTTTTCCACTATGGGGATGCTAATCCAAGCAGAAGTGAAGTTACCATTTGTGAGGGCATCTTCATTGCCTCGTGTTTTGATGCCATTTTGCTTGCTTGCTTTCTTGGTCTGTTAAGAAGTGACGGAAGTAAGTAGTTTCTCTTTGGATGTTAAGTTGGCTGTCAGCAGTGTTTAGCCAGCTGAAACTGCAGGCAAGCACTGTTGGCTAATGGATGATCTGTTGACTGTGAAACAATTCTTAAGAACTTTTCAGTTTTTCAAGAGGGATGAGTTCAAGAGAAAATCTGTAAACGCGAGATCCCTGTGCTGAGATTTCATTGGAGGAGGAGAGAGAGCTTCAGGAGAAGGCAGGTAAGTCTGATTTTTTTTAATGTAGTCGGGCACTTGGAAGGTAAAATACAGCCTTTGTATACTGCCTGTAATAAACTGTTAAGGGGAAGTGTAATTTCTCCGTGTTAGCTTACCGTGCGAGAGTGCCTCAATTTCCCCATAATTTGTAGTTGAGCTAAACTAAATATGTCACACTTATGGTTTTGCAATTGTCCAAAGGTAAATAAAACAAGTCCTTCACTTTCAATGCAGTCATATGTAGAAAAGCAAAGAAATTTCTTTTTCAGCCCAGCGTCTGTCTTTACCATACCATTTAGTACGCCGTGAGAGCTTTACAGCTGTTGCTGGCTGTTTTGCAATGACATAATGTTTGCCTTTTGCCTATGCGCTGGTTCTAAGTCTGCGAGTTCAGTAACTAGTGCTGACTTGTTTGTGTTTCGAAGTGTTAGTGCCCCTGCTTTTATTCATTTTCTTAAATCCTCATCTTGTGACTGACACTAATGACAGGAAATGATTAATGAATGGGACCTTGCCAAGAATGTGTCACATTCTCGTGTGTGCACGGAGCTGGTGACGTGCTGTGTTACTGGTTTTCATACATTCTCTGCCACTTTCTAGTTGTTGAAACGCTTAAGTTTGTTTTTTCGGTCAGCTGCTTCAGTTTGAACTCTGTAATCAAAAGCTCCAGACAAGCGAGATGTCAGCAGCTGTTAATAAACTAATCACTTCCAGTAAACAATTACCTTTATTACTTGAATATTTTTTTTAAGACACAGTAGACTCATAAAATTTTGCCCTATCTGTTGTACATTTTTTTCTTTTTTTATTTTTTTTACCATTACTTTTGGTGGAGGAATCAAGACTGTTCTATGTGGAGATGAGAATAAAGGGGGGACTTGTGCAGGCCGTTCACGTAGTGAGGGGATGGACGTGGTGGTGAACCAATATTCTCTGAGGCATCCCAGTGCAGACCAAGTTGTGGAATTGCTGCTCAGGCCTCCCTGAAACTTCTCTGAAAAGCTTATCGTCAGTGATAAATTGGGCTTTGCTTCAGGCTTGTAACATGGGAATTTCTTTCTGTTTAAAAATCTTCTTTTAGGTTATGCTCAAACTCTGAAAAGGTTTTAACTGGCCAAAGTGCTAGATCAGGTTGCTGGACCTCTCAAAGCAAATCTGGACTGAGATTTTTGAGGTTGTGGCTTAATCACAGAGCGGTGCTTCCTCCCTACCCAGGGCTTGCCTGTTTGGTGCTGCTTTGCTGCCTTTGTCTTTCACCAGTGTTCGAAAAACCTGCCAGTGAGGTTTAGAACTGAGTTGTCTGGCAAGCGCAGGCCACACCTCCACTGCTCACTTGGAGCGCAGCCTGGTCCTGCCCAAAACTTCAGCCCCGGCCCGTACAAGCAGTCCTTCGCGTCATTTTCTGCCTTTCCCCGTCAGGTTTCCTGCAGAGACGACGGGACGTTTTTCCCATGTTCCATGAGGTGCTGCGGGGCCCGTTTCCACGCAGAGCGCTGCCTTTTCTGGCAGCACTGCTTTTCCAGAGGAAGGAGAGGAAGGAGACGGGGTTTTATCACTGGCGGGTAAGAGAAATTGCAGCACAGGATTTGAGGCAACATTCCTTCGCCGAGGTGTTTGGCAGTGACTGCCCGTCACCGCCCGTGTGGAAAACGAGTCCTGCACTATTGTGGCAATTAATCAAAAAGTTTGTTGGGAGAAAATTTTGGATACATTTGTTAATGGAGATTCCAGGTTTTTAGTAAATTCGGGGTCTGTGTGAGGCAATGCAGAGCAGATCTCTGTCTTCTTAGGTTTTGGGGAGCAGAATTAAGCTAATGCCAAGTACTTTTGGGAGGAGATAATCCAGAATAATTCGCTTCTCATCAGTAAAGACAAAATAGTGCTTCTGTGTTTTCTTGCAAAATATCCGTGCTTACTATCGCTTTTCTTTCTGCTCTCTACCTTATCCCACAGGGCTTAATCTGAAGTAGCCAAAGATTAACCATGACTTCACCCCCTGTTCATATTGCAGCGGAACCACATTAGATAAAGTGGTTTCAGCGTGTTTGTCCTTCAACTGGTGTGTAATTGTTCCATTGTAAAAGGCGGTCTGGCCAATAACCTCGATTTTGAATTAGAGTAAATGTTAGTGAAGGAGCATTTGCCTAGGAGATCTGTCATCCAATAACCTCTCCCATCCTGTCCCCCCCAAAATCTGCAACTTATAATTGAGGTGACAGTTGAATGGATGCCTCTTGTTGCTTCTACTTGCTGGGTGATAAAAATTGCCTCGTTGATTTTTTTTTTAATGTTGTTTAATACTTGGGAAATTAGGGTACAGGAGACTAGTGTTAGGCTGCTGTGATGTCCATTAACCTGTAAACCACTGGATGTGATGTTTCCCCTTAGCCGCTCACTATATAAGTAAGTAAAGAGATAAATCAATTGACATCACTTAGTGAAGTTGTGCTGGCTGGTTAGGGAGAGATTTTCTGGAGACTAGTTAATCGCAGTTGAGCAAAGGATGGGGCAGCAGATCACCCTTTTATCTTTCTAGGTGAATTTAACATTCTGTGATTCTGTGATTAACATGGCCAGATCTCTTAAATTTTCCAAAGTTTAGCCTTAGTTTCACACGTGTGGGTACAAACAATAAGCTGGGCATGAGCCCATCGTTTGCCACTGCTGTTGTGATAGTGAGCTGCTGGCACTACTTGTATCATCCAACCAGTTATAAAACTTGCCCTCTGGGAGACCATAATTTCTAGGACTGGCTCTGAAGTCTCCTTTCATGACTGTGGGTGCACACTTTGGGGGGAAGTAGGAAGGTACAAGCGGTGCTTAGGAAAGCCAGGAGTTGGCTTTTGGGTTGGAAACCAAACCTGTGGCACTTTGGCCATGAGGAGAGGAACTGCAGGCAGAAACAAGATGGGGGAAAAGGTGCTCCCTTGGTAAATGGGACGTTTCTTTGAGCTACCGGGTGTGCCTGGTAACTGAATGCAGAAGAAATTACAACTTCAATGTTACATTTTTGTTTGCTATTGACAGCATTTTTGTAGTGAAACCAGTGTGCTTATGATAAGTCCTCTGCTTCCACCGAGAGATGTGAAGTGGATCCTTGCACTTACATCCCACTGTATAAAGGCAGGGATTCAGAGCTACATGAGGATAAAGACTACTGTGTCCTGTAGCTGGGATAACCTGTTTTGCAGTCCCTTGCTGTTGCGTCAGCACCTTCAGTTCAGATGAAATATGCAGACAGTTGTTAGCTGGGTTGAGTTTGTGAAAATTCAGTCTTGTATCCTTGCTTAAGGATTTCAAGGTGGTTTTCTTTTTTTTTTTTTCTTTTTTTGCCTCAAATATACTCTCTTGAGCTCTGGAAAAAGAGTGATTCTGAAAAGTCATTAAAAAACAAATTAGAAGTTGGTTGCTTGCATCTGTCACACACTCTGGTATAGTCAGAATTGCGTTTATTTCCCATACAGATTTCTTGCCTACCTTTTCCCTGATGCATTTAGATAGAACATATCTGATACTCTCATGCCTCATTTCTCTGCAAGCTCACCTTGCAGCGTGGTGTGATCTTGTGTGCCTTGGCTACAAGCTGAATATAAAAAGGCACCTGGAAAGTTTCTGCCATAATTGATAGCACAGACTTAGGAACACAGTGAAATGTCTGTTGCGTTATATGCTCTTAAATTATGATCTGGATGTGGTAAATGTATCCTCAGCTGTATAATGACCAACTGCAAATCAAAAGTTGTTAGAGATCTTTGGAAAGGACTTCCATTTGAATGTGTAACTTTATGTTGACAGAGGGTGTGCAGTGAAAGAAGGACATACTATCTTCAGGGTGTTCTGTGCTTTCCTCTGCTGGTAGTGTTCGAATTCCAGGCGATAGTCAGGCTGCGTGAGTGAAGATTGCTCTGACAGCAGTGAGGGTGTGATTATGAAACTTCATTTCTCAACAACCTGGGGAGTTGCAGCACCTTTAGAAAGTTGGTGAGAATAACATAAGCGATCTTGAATTCCTCCATATTCTGTTCCCCAACTTGATGAGATAGAAAGGAGTTCAGGCTTTGCCAGAGAAGCTGATGTCAGTGGCTGAAGAAAATAGAGGTGATTAGGCTGAAGAAAATAGAGGTGATTTTCTTTTAAAAGAAAAACTGACATCTGAAGGGTAGAGCTCATGGTGAAATTGGATGTGAAGGCGTGTCTTGTTGCCAGAAACAAATGAGGGAAGGAGTATCTTCAGCGTGTTGATGCTGCAAATAAGAGCCCTTTAAGAGTAGTAGTATAGTTGGAGTTTATTTGCACATACTAAATTTTGCAGCTGTGAGATGCATGTTGTTTTTACCCTTCACATGCTGGTCAGAGTGGATGGTGCAACAGTGTTCAATATACTATATCTGTCTTGGTTTTACTGTGTTGTTCACACTGTGTTGTGCAAAAGCTGCCAAGTATCTTAAAGGGTTAAGAAATAAGGAAAACTCCGCAAGTAGATGACTGCTTAAAAAACCAGTGCAATTCCATGTGTCAGATAAGGAGTATTCAGGAAGAGTTTGACAGTTCAGGGTTTGCTGGTTTCCTTGAGATTCTGGTTGGTACTATATAGGGCCTACGTTTTATATAATATTTGACCCTCTGCAGCATTTTGCTTTAAGTAAAAATCCTGTTGAATTCAGTTGTAGATGAATACTTAGCATATCTGAAATTAAACTATGCTCTCAAGCCAATCATTTAGAAAATGATGAAGGTGAAAATGAGTGACACAAGTGACCACTTGCGAAAAGCATTTTGAAATGGGATTTAGGAACAGAAAAGGTTCTTAGCTGACCAGGATTGTGTCACAACTGATGGAAGTGGGGCAGAATCCCATTCTGTTCGTTGTCCTTACACAATTGCTTCTGTCAAGTCTCTGCACTAAATAACTTCAAGATGTTTTCTGTCATCTTGTCCTGCCCTCTCCACACTTCATGATCTAGGATGCAGTCAGACTCACCCCCCACCCCACCTTGTCCTGCCATTTAGATACAAATATTACTTTCCAAAAATAACCTTCCAGAAGCTTTCAAGAGCAAGGATTACATTTCGGTCTGTGCTGGTAAAATGCCACACGTTTAGAGTGCTGATAGCAGTTACAGTCCAGAATGAAAAGGAATTTAAGGTTTGTCTTTTCTTGCTTAAACTGCCACGAAGTATGTGTTTCTACAAGAAAAAGTGCTGGGTTTCTTTTCTTGTTGTAAATGAGGAAACATGCTTTCTATGCCTTTAGACCAGGCTGTTAAGATTGTTTCCGTGTCTGGTATTATTCAAGCATGCAAGTGCCCTTGGCGAGTACTCTTAAACTATCCAAATCATGGTTAAAATCATGTGAGCAACTTCAGTATCTATTTATCCTTCAGAAGGAATGAGCTACTAAAGCAATGCAAAATTGATCTATAATTAGAGGAAACCCTAAATAAGGGACTTAACTTTCTGAAGGCCATGAGGCGTTTACCCTAAGACATCGCCTATTGCCCCACTGAAAAGGAATTGAGTTTCCTTCTAGTCTTTTTTGGTGTTCCTCCAGAATACTGAAAGTGCTGCATATGTTCCCAGACTGACTCATTAATAGCTTATTTTGAGCTGGCTGGTCCAATCCATCTCTCTGAGCTGATGCTAGTGTGCTTATAGAGCAGGCACTGCAATTGAGTTACATGCTGAGCTTATTCCTCTCTTTTCAGTGGGAGAAGCACCCTTACTACAACCTAACAGTAAAAGTCCTCCAAGCTAGAAACATCAGGGGTACAGATCTATGTAAGTATTTAGCTAAGTTGTTATGAAAACTGATGATTTGTACCTGTAACACAGGTGGCATTTGTTAAGGAAAATTCTTACATATACATAGCCTATTGCTGTTATGACTGAACAAAGTCGTCTTTTGTAAAGCATTATATATATTTTAGAAGTTTGACACCAGGCTAAGCTGCAGGTTAACCTGCTACTTTGCAGAAAAAGATCAGATAAGTCCCGATAATGTTTTGCTTCACTGCTCCTTTACATGTCCTACTGTGGCCTATTCTTGTTCTTTTGCCTGAATTCAGCCCTCTGGTCATGGCAAATTTCACCCTTTCTTCTGCTGAACAATCTTCTTGCACCTTGAAGCAGCAAAGTTCATTTCTAGTTTCCAGATGTTTCTTTTCTCAACTGTTGTAGTGCTTTCTTTCATGTGCCTGCTATTTTGTTCATGTCATTTAAGCTTTTTAAAGAGGTAGGTGATTCTTGACTGCTGAATTCCAGACAAACTGCTTTTTACCTGTTCCTGTTTTGGTTATGTGGTATATATTCCCTTTCTCTTATGCATCCCTATTGAGTAAAGCTCCCAGGGCTGTTTGGGGCATTTGGATTTTTAAAGTTCTTTTGAGCTTTAATTCCTTCAGATTTAATACAGTAAGATAGTCTGCCTACATTCAGTTTATATCTGCCATCCAGCATTGAACTACTGTAATGCTAAATGATTTGTCTAGGGAATGGAAAATCATCCTGAAAGTCTGAGGACTAGAGTCATGCTGTGAAGAGACTTTTTTTATGCCTTTTGTGTTCAGCTGGAGTGAACAAACGTATCCCATACTTGCATTGTTAAAAAGATCTTAGTTGGAAGAAGGAAGGACCCTGAGACAATTGGTTATTTTCAGGGAATGGAGACACAAAGCTCAACTCCTGGCCAGAGTAGATAATGGTATAATAGTGGTGGATATTGTCTACTTGGACTTTAGTAAGGCTTTTGATATTGTCTCCCTTAAGATTCTCCCAGAGAGCTGGTGAAGTGTGGGCTGGGTGAGCAGATGGGGAGTTGGACTGAAAACCCTCTGAGTGGCAGAGCTCAGAGGGTAATAATCAGTGGAGTAATTGGTAACTCGGGGGCCAAATCTGGGTCCCACTTTGCTGAACGTCTTTATTAATGATCTGGATGATGGGATGAAGTGTGCCCTCGACATGTTTGCTAATGCTACAGAACTGGAAAGAGTGACAGGTACACCAAAGGGGCACATCGCTATCCAGGGGGACCTCATTCAGCTGGAAAAGTGGGCTCACAGAAACCTCATGCAGTTCAACAGAAAGAAGTGGAAGTCCTGTGGGAGGAGCAGCCCTGTGCACCAGTCTGTGCTGGGGGCAAGATCAGCTGGAAAACAGCTTTGCAGAAAAGGACCTGGGGGGGTTGGTGAACAGAAAGCTGACCAAAAACCATCAACGTGCTCTTACTGGAAAGAAGGCTAATGATACCTGAGGTGCATTAGGAGCATTGCCAACAGGACAAGCTAAGTGATTCTTCCCATCTGCTGCATCTGGAGTACTGAGTCTAGCTCTAGGCTCTCCACTACAAGAGAGTCTAGGGAAGGGCCACTAAGACTGGGAACAGACTGGAGCATCTCTCATATGACTGGAGGCCGAGACCTGGGGCTGCTTAGCGTGACAAACAGAAGGCTCGGGGATCTTATCAATGTGTACAAGTACCTGAAAGGAGGTTATTAAGAAGATGGAGACTCTTCTAGTGGAGCCAGTAACAGGACAAAAGGCAATGAGCCTGATACCAGCAGTAACCTTGTTCGAAAAGTTGTTCTTCCTCATTTTGAATAGTGGTCTCTTGTATGAAAGGCTTTATAGTTTGGGTGAACCAGAAAAAAGAAATATAGGTGTCTAATATTTAATTTGCTGCTATTTAAAGACAGACTTTTGCGTTATGACTCAAGCCTTAATTTCTATGTTTATGATGCAGTGAGATGTAGATGAGGAGCTCATGTCTGATTAAAAGTGTTCTGATGCCTGTCTCTACATTGTCTGCTCTAGTGTCCAAGGCAGACTGCTACGTGGAACTGAAGTTGCCCACTGCCTCTCCTGTAGTGTCCCGAACTCAGGTTGTTGACAATTCTGATAACCCAGAATGGAATGAAACTTTCCAGTATCGAATCCATAGTGCTGTCAAGGTAAGGAGTGCGCTTTGTGGAGCTGGTTGGCCTACCTACGTTTGTGTACCGGCTTACTTCTGATACTTCTTTCAAAACCAAAGGATCCAATACTTGAAGGGAGCCTACAGGAAGGCTGGGGACAGACTTTTTACAAAAGTGTCCACCAATAGGACAAAGGGAAATGGATTTAAGTTAAAGGAAAACAGACTTAGATTGGGTCTTAGGAAAAAATTCTTCAATAAAGGGTGGCAAGACTCTGGAATAGATTGCCCAGAGAGGTTGGGGTTGCCCCCTCCCTTGAGCTGTTCAGGGCCAGATTGGATGAGGCCTTGAGTAACCTGGTCTAATTGAGAGACATCACTGCCCATGGCAGAGAGATTGGATTAGATGATCTCTAAGATCCCTTCCAACGTAGGCTGTTTTATGATTCTGTGTTATTACTCTCAAAACAAGTGTTGCTTGTAGGGTGTCAGTTGTCTTCAGTGCTACAAAAAGCTATACTCTGCATGTCCAGTGACAACCACAGCAGTTTTTAACTGCACTCTCGTAAATTGCAGCTAGGATTATCCGTAAGTGTCTTTGTGATGCAACTAAGGAACTAGTTGTGGCACTGCCTGGTAGAGTTCAAAGGAATTCCTTGATAAAGCAAGTTGTGTCCTGGACTGAATCACACTGAAAGAGTGGAAATTGCTATTGCTTCCTTAAGAAAATCTGTGCGTGAAGCTGGTGGAGAGTGCTGCCACATGTGTTATGCTGGGGCCTCTCTCTGGTTGGTGTGCTCAGAAAACCTTTTAGCTAAACGCTGTCAACTGGGAGCTTTTTGCTTAACTGTGCTCTGAGTCCTGCTGGAAATAATGAATTTTTTTTTTCAGGAGTGGGAGAGGGGAAGAGTATTGATTAATGCATAAAGCATCTATTGTATACAGCTACTCAGGCCTGTGAAAGTGTTTCTGTCTCCATCTGAGGCTGTTTGTTTCTGTTTGGTTTTTAGAACATCCTGGAATTGACACTTTATGATAAGGATGTCCTCGTCAGTGATGAGCTCACGTCTGTCGTCTTCGATGTAGGGGGCATGAAGCCGGGTCAGCCCCTGCTGTGCACTTTCAGGTTGAACCCTGAGGTTAGTCCATAGGTCAGCTGTGAATAGGTGTAGTGCTTGCTTATAGAAATCCATCAGTGAGTGATTGTTGATTTGTCTGTGTTATGGAAGTCAGAAGGGGAAAATGCATCGACAGGTGATGACAGCATATATGATTTTATTGTCTTTCAGAAGATGCTAAAATCCCTTTAAAGGGAATTGATTTTTCAGGAGTCTAGCGAGACAAACTGATTCTTACGGCATTTTTAGTCAACAGTCATTGTGGGGACTGCAGACTGCCCTATTTAGTTGATCATCAGTTTGCATCGAATAAGGTTTTGTTTCTGCAAAGGTTCACTCTGTATTTAATAAATCAAAAACCTAAGTAAAGCATCTTTTCCTGAGTTACATTCAGTTGCATTTAACCTCTGCTTCACGTGGGCGCATATCAGCTGCTCTTAGTCCTTGTAGACCTGTTCACGAACTTGCAATGAGACAGTTTGCTTTACGCAAGATTACCAGTCAGATCTTTTTTGCAACTGCCTCAAACCTATTGCTACAATAGGTCTGGATTCAAGGTGATCTAATGATGTGTTTTCTTGAGAAATCAGGCTTTGGTGCTGTTGGTGTGGTCAGAAGCAGACCAACTGGTATGCAGTTAGCAGGGAGGTGTTGATCAGTGTCACAGGCACTCTAAATGACTTGTTATCGCGGAAAGAGGCTTAGCAACTCCCTTCTTCCAACCAGCTCTGTCCTGTTTGCTGAATGCTCAAGTCATTTCGATCAGTAATGATGAAAGGGGAAACTTCAGTCAAGAGAAGTACCCACATTGGCCTATACTTGGTTATTTTAAAATCTGCCTTAGGTTGGTATCAAGTATTTATGGTGTGCTATGGTAGGGAAAGGGTGGCTGGATCAAAGTCTGTACAAGCAATGAACTAAGAGTGCAATCTGCTGAAATAATAAATGAGAGCAAGTACAAAGCCTCATGCAGAAGTTTTCTGCGGAGATGGGGCTGCAGTGTTACTTGCCAGAAGTGGGTGTGGTGGTTTGTTGTTTTGTGTTTTTGTTTTTTTTAATCACATTAGCAGAGTAATGGATCTGAGAGCCAACTCTTACTTGTGTGCACTTGTGTCCTCAAACATAGATGTGTCTGATCATATAGGGTATGCCTGGGAGGAGATTAATGTTTAAAGAGCAACAGTAACAAAAGGCATAAATTTAAACCTTCTGGCATTTAACGGGAACCTCTATAAAAGCAACAAAAATAGTCACTGTAGTTTGTAACAGGAGGAACTTTAATCTCTTGGAAAAACTTTACATAGTTATACTCAAGATCGAGGGTCACATATGTCCAACTTTTGTTTTCAAAGGCTAATGAAGAGCTGGATGTGGAGTTTTACTTGGAGAAATGGTGAGTCTTATATGAAGAGCTGAATGAACTTGCAGATATGTTGTCTTGGTGTTTTTTTCTGTGCGGGGACAATCTTGTTCATGAAAAGGCTAATATTGCTTTACAGTCCTCTGTGGTGTTCAAGTTGCTTCACCAACAGATGATCACAAATATCCTCAAAGCTCCAATGACCAAAATTTTTGGGGTACCAAAGAAGAGATAAAATTTTGCTGGACTTCATGGGAATGGCAGCACTGCAAAGGAGATGAGCACTTTGTGCATGAGTGGAAAGCTTTCACAATTAACGTTGCCATATAAACAAATTAATGTAACTCTCTGATAGTCTATCAAAGCTCAACTTTTCTCTAGGTTATCAAAATAGCTGAGATGGGGAAACCTTATAGCACATACTTACAGTTGCAGACATGTTTTTTTCTTTAGTATTTTCCCCACCTATTGTTCTGTCAAGGGAAGTATATTTAGTTTAATTTGCATAGATCTTCCACACTGAGGACCTTTCTTCTCCACTGCTTAGCCAGGCAATTAGTTTGTAAAGTAGGATGAGGCAAATTAAAAACAACCTAATTTGCATTAAATCTCTTCCTGTAACAGCTCAGATGCCCCTACAGAGATATTGACCAATGGAGTCCTTGTGGTGAGTACACGAAAGTTGACTACCTGTATGTTGGGATTTACTCCTGAAGGTAGGTTTTTAGTAGTGAGAGAAGAATTGTTGGGAATTCCACTCCTGCTTCCAGATAGCTCCTATCTTTTCCAGCAATCTGTCTCTGTTTAAATTTTCTGGTTTAAAAAGCTTCATTGATTTTTAAAACTTCACAGCAACTCACAGGAAAGGGTATTTCTTTTTTTTTTTTAATAGGGCTGTTTTAAAAGTTGTAAACAAAAAATGTCTTCAGGAGGCTAGTAAGTCTTGCAGATTGTACTGAGTTCTGTAGTCTGCATGCTGGCCAGGTGTAGTCCTTCATCTTAATACTTATTCTAAGCTTTTATCGGTGCCATTAGTAAGTAGGCGACACTTCCCATGCTCAGACTCAAGAGTTTTCATCTTGAGAGATTTGTCTATTCTCTTGGGCAATCAGAAAATCTGTGCATTATACATTAAAAATACAGGTGTTATCACCTCTTTTCTCTCCTGAGAGGAAAGGGAATGGAGTGATGTGTTTTAATAAATGATGGGGAAGAGTTCATTGTTGTTGAAATATAGAGTTTTAACATTTTTTCAGGAAAAACTGATGGTATTTAAGAGCACAGTTCTGCACACTGTTTCACAGGAGAGTCTTTGGTGTTATTATTCCCCATGGCAAATCAATCTTATATTCAAGCAGTGGAGTAGTTTCTCATCTTCTAGAGCAGCTATGACCAATTGAGTATCTCATCTGCTGTCCTAAAAGGGAAGCTGATGATTGAATGGTGTAAGAGACTAAATTTCTTGAGGATATGGATGATCCAGGACAGAAAGTCATGGTAGAATTAATGAAGTGCTTGCTTGGATCTGAATAGGTACTCACACATGCATTAAAAAAAGGTAAAACAACAGAAATGCCATGGGTGTTGAGAACTTGTAACTGTGAAGCACTGGTTGCAAAAAAAAACAACTCATCAACTGGAATAGGAGGGGCAATTTTCATTTTTGAAACAAGAGCAAATAATCCCATCCTGCTGAAACAAATCTTGCCTTTATTTGAAAGATCAAAATAGTTCTTAATGGTTTGGGGTTTTTTTTTGACAGCTTGCAGCTGTAGACCTACACCTAATGTAGCAGGTTGATTAAGCTTCAGCAAAGAATAACCAGATCTTGTCTTCTTTTCATAGGTTCGTCCTTGCTTGTCTCTGCAAGGCACTGTCAACAAAGAGGAAAAAACAAAAGACAAACAGCAAGGTAGAGCTGCCTGTGGAGTTTGTCTACTTTTCAGCATGTTTATTCCTTGTGAAAGAGAGAAGAGTGGATTCTCTGTCTGCACAATGCATTTTTATTTCCTGAGTACAGAATGTTAAATTTTGCTTTTATTTTTAATCTTAAATGCTATTGGATCGCTTCCACTGGGTACCATACAAAAGAGTTTTTGCTTGTATTTTCATAGTTTTAGCTACACTGATTTTCAACCTTTATCTGATCTTCAACCTTATCTGATTTTCAACCTTTATTTAAATGGCTCCTGTGGTCTGAACTTATTATTCTGATACACAGAAGGCTGCGAGGTCAAGGTGTCTGTTCCAGGGGCGTATCAGAAGCAGTTGTGTATTCCCTGGGGACCAGACAATGAGAAGGATTATGAAACCTCATTTATCTTTCATGTGGATAAAGAAATGTGTCCAGAACTCCGAGTGGAGCTGGAGCAAACCATATCTGTCCTACAGGTAAGCATCTGTGCTGACTGCTACAAAGTTTACAGCCCAATTTTGAATAAGTTCACTCTGAAACCGGTGCCTTTTGGTTTATGAAGATGTCTTTGAACATAAATTGAGTGACCTTAATTTGATCATAAGAAGGCTGGGAGCTTTTTAGCTATTCAGGAATGTCATTTGGGTTATATTATTCAGGTACCCGTGGTAAACAAAAGTTTGCATTTGAAGCAATTTTCTTGTGAAGTGTTACAAGGGTCCGTCTGTTATAAACGTTACTAATCCCTTCCAGATACATCTTTTCTGATCAAACTTAACTCTGTAATGTAGCTGCTCACATCAAAATTTTCTAGGTTAGAAGCCTGCCTTGAGTGGATGTAGATTTTTTTGCTTGTGTCAGACAGCTGTATTGAAAAAAAAAAAACAAAACCCAAACCAAAAACAAACCAAAAAAAGCAGCTATTCGAGTGACAGAAATAATCCCAGCAAAGATGTGTCGAGCAGAGAGCAGGATGATTTTGAAAAGTCTTAGACTTTTGGGAGAGATTTTTTAATAAAGATCATAAGGATTGTTTGTTGTTTTGACATACAAAAGTCATGTCTTTAACTTTTTTTCTGGAAGACTCAAATAACATTTTGGTTTTTTGTAGGATGGTGTGAACCCTGATATTGAAAAGCATACTACAGTTCTGGGGTTGGGCACTGTACCAGTTAGTTCCCTTCCTGTTGGACAAAACGTTGATAGAATCATTTCTCTGGGAGAGGTAATGTCAACATTTTGCACTTGTTTTAACATGCTTGGGATAACTTTTTCCCTCATTGCCTACAGGCATTGGGAAAGTTAAGCTGCATGTGATTCTTAGGAGTGCTGTTATCTTGTTTATCTAGGATGAAATACTGAGATTGCAATTCTTCCAAAAATGTTTTCATGAGTAGGTCACACAAAATAGGTATAAAGTTCATCACTTTCCAAAGTAAAAAGCCTATTAAGGTGTGAAAGAAAAATAACAGAGGAGGAGAAAAGCAAGAAGCTTGCAGAAATAGGTTTTTTTCACCCTGCTTTCTAAGTGTTTTTACTTTGTGGAGACTATTGAAAATGTCTGAAATAGGTGCAAGGGAAGGATGTTCCCAAGAGGTAGTTTTGTGGGTGGGGATGCTCTCCTGGTTAGTATCTAGCAACTCTATTGATGCCGTAACCTCGTTAGTAGTTCCTCCTATGTAGTTGCTATTAATTGCAAGATGTGTTCTCTCTTTTCATAGGGACAAAGTTTGAATATGAGTTTGAAAACTGAAGAGAGGTGAGTGTGAACCTCAGAGATCTCCAAAAAATCAGGAAAGGCCTTTGTTCTCATAGTGAAGGACCTACGTGACTCTCTTTCTGCTGTCCTGGGGAGTTCTGGTGTCTCTACTGGTGTCTTGTGGTAGATTAAAGAAAAATATCTTCAGTTGTTTTTCTTCTGAAGGCTGTGACTCTTTGCTTTGCACACACTGTCGATTGGGTTGGTGTCAGTCCTGCTTAAATCTGAACAAATCTTGTCTTCCTAATACTGAAATGCAAAATAGCTGATGGTGTAAATATTAAGTAGCTTTGTTACAGAATCACAGAATGTGAGAGGTTGGAAGGGACCTCAAAGATCATCTAGTCCAACCCCCCTGCCAGAGCAGGATCACCTACAGTAGAGCGCACAGGAACACGTCCAGGCGGGTTTTGAATGTCTCCAAAGAAGGAGATTCCACAACCTCCCTGGGCAGCCTGTTCCAGTGCTCGGTCACCCTCACAGTAAAAAAGTTTTTCCTCATTTTTATGGAACCTCCTGTGTTCCAGCTTCCACCCATTGCCCGTTGTCTTGTCAGTGGACGCCGCTGAAAAGAGCCTGGCTCCATCCTCCTGACACTCCCCCTTGACATATTTATAAACATTAATGAGGTCACCCCTCAGCCTCCTCTTCTCCAAGCTAAAGAGACCCAGCTCCTTCAGCCTTTCCTCATAAGGGAGATGCTCCACTCCCTTCACCATCTTTGTGGCTCTGCGCTGGACTCTCTCAAGC
This sequence comes from Trogon surrucura, assembly GCA_020746105.1. NCBI lineage: Eukaryota > Metazoa > Chordata > Aves > Trogoniformes > Trogonidae > Trogon > Trogon surrucura. The sequence goes on along the minus strand of CM036623.1, from coordinate 11,987,453 downwards.
AGCTCCCTGTCCTTCTTGAACTGAGGGCCCCAGAACTGGACACAATATTCCAGATGTGGCCTCACCAGGGCAGAGTAGAGGGGCAGGAGGACCTCTCTTGACCTACTTGCTACTCCCCTTCTAATATACCCCAGGATGCCATTGGCCTTCTTGGCCACGAGGGCACATTGCTGGCTCATGGCCATCCTGCTGTCCACTAGAACCCCCAGGTCCCTTTCCCCTGCGCTGCTCTCCAGCAGGGCAGTCCCCAACCTATACTGGCACATGGGGTTATTTTTTCCCAAGTGCAAAACTCTATACTTGCCCTTGTTGAACTTCATAAGATTTCTCCCTGCCCAGCCCTCCAGCCTGTCTAGGTCTCTCTGAATGGCTGCACAGCCTTCTGGTGTGTCAAGCACTCCTCCCAATTTCGTATCATCAGCAAACTTGCTGACAACATTCTCTAGTCCCTCATCCAGATCATTGATAAATATATTGAAAAGCACCGGCCTGAGCACTGACCCCTGAGGGACCCCACTAGACACAGGCATCCAGCCAGACTCAGCCCCATTGACCACAACTCTCTGGCTTCTTCCCTTCAACCAGTTCCCGACCCACCTCACTACTTGGTCATCCAGACCACACTTCCTCAGTTTACCTATGAGGATGCTGTGGGAGACAGTGTCAAAGGCCTTGCTGATATCCAGATAGACCACGTCCACTGCATGGCCACTGTCCATCCACCTGGTTATGTCTTCGTAAAAGGCTACCAGGTTGGTCAAACATGACTTCCCCTTGGCAAAGCCATGCTGACTGCTCCTAATAACCTTCTTATCCTTGATATGCCTAGAGACGGCGTCAAGGATAAGACGTTCCATCACCTTTCCAGGGATGGAGGTGAGGCTGACTGGTCTGTAGTTACTCGGGTCTTCCTTCCTGCCCTTCTTATAGACTGGAGTGACATTCACTTTCTTCCAGTCTTCAGGCACCTCACCTGTTCCCCACGACTTACCAAAGATGATGGAGAGTGGCCTAGCAATGACTCCCGCCAGCTCCCTCAGCACCCGTGGGTGCATCCCATCAGGGCCCATGGATTTATGAATGTTTAAGTGTTCAAATTGATCCTTAACCCACTCCTCATCAATCAGGGCAGTCTCCTTCTTTATCCTGACTTCCTCTGGGGCCTCAGGGGACTGAGGCTCCTGAGGACAGTCTCCAACAGTGTAGACAGAGGCAAAGAAGGCATTCAGCAACTCTGCCTTCTTTCTGTCCTCTGTCTCCAGGGCACCCATCTCATTCAACAGAGGGCCTACATTGCCTCTAGTGTTAGTTTTGTCAGCAATGTACTTGAAGAAGCCCTTTCTGTTGTCTTTGACCTCCCTTGCAAGTTTTAACTCCAAGGAGGCCTTAGCTTTTCTGATTACCTCCCTACACTCCCTGACAGCTGTCCTGTACTCCACCCAAGGGGCCAGCCCTTCCTCCCACAATTTATATACCCTCCCTTTCTACCTGAGTCTGCCCAGCAGATCCCTGGTTAATCATGCAGGTCTCCTGGATCTCTTTCTTGATTTCCTACCTGATGGGATGCACTGGTCCTGAGCCTCGAAGAAGTGGTCTTTGAATGCCAACCAACTCTCTTGGGCCCCTTTACCTTTCAGCTCCCTGTCCCAAGGGGTTTCCCCCAGCAATTGCTTGAAGAGGCCAAAGTTGGCCCTTCTGAAGTCTAGAGTTGCGATCCTGCTTGGTATTCTGTTTTTACCGCACAGGATCCTGAACTCTGTCAGGTACAGATAGTTCCCAGAATATGTGCAGCTTTGTTCTGTCAAATAGGAAAGGACATCTCAGTGTGTGAAGAGCTTGAACTATAAAATAGAGGAAGGCTGCAAGAAAGGGGAGTGATAAGGAAAGAGGAGCACGCTAGTTAAGTGTGCTAATAAGCGGACAGGATCATTCGGTATATAGTCATTAACTGATGATCCTGTTCCTCTTTTACAAACTCTTAGGAAGTGTATGGGTAGTCAGTTGTCCCCTTCTGCCTCTTAGGTTCAGAAACGTTTTTTTTAAAATCACTCTTCCCCTCATTTCTCCATCCGTGTTAATACAACGATCTCAGTTGCTCCTCGTACAGTCTTCATCTACTGAGAATCTTCTCTTCCTTGGTGAAATTCCTGAGGCTTAATCCAGTTACTCTTTGACACAAGCTTTGTAATTAGAAGTTAAGGGAGAAATACAATAGGGAGAAGTTTCATTTTTAGTTCCAAAAGCTGCTGGTGTATAGACATACACTGAAATTTTGCTGAAGCGTTCGATCCAGTGACTGAGGGGTGACCTCATTAATGTTTACAAATATGTAAAGGGTGAGTGTCACGAGGATGGAGCCAGGCTCTTCTTGGTGACAATCAATGATAGGACAAGGGGTAATGGGCTGAAACTGGAACAGAAGAGGTTCCGCTTAAACTTGAGAAGAAACTTCTTCTCAGTGAGGGTGACGGAAGACTGGAACAGGCTGCTCAGGGAGGTTGTGGAGTCTCCTTCTCTGGAGACATTCAAGACCTGCCTGGACACGTTCCTATGTAGCATAATCTAGGCATTCCTGCTCTGGCAGGCGGATTGGACTTGATGATCTTTCGAGGTCCCTTCCAGTCCCTGACATTCTGTGATTCTGTGATTCAGATCAGCACCTAGACTGTGTGCTCACAGAAATTACTTTTCCTTGGTTGTTACAAATCCTCCACATTTTTGGTGTGTTTTGTCTTAATTTCTATTTCAGCGTTTGGGATCTTGATGTACGTCTGGGTTTTGAACTCTGTAAAGAGGAGAGAGAATTTTTGGACAAAAGGAAGAAAATTGTTTCTGATGCACTGAGGAAGACTCTTCACTTAAAAGAATCCCCTCCAGAAGATGAGGTATTGAGCAGTGCTGTAGTGAGATTCGTAAAATCCTTTGTGCTTGGTTGTTAGTTAGATTTTTAGAATTTTTTACCTGTAACCAACAGAAAACATGGCTCACATTCACTGTGGTGTGAGATGGATCCCCATGACATTTCAGTTCTAAAATCTCAAATGTGATTGTATTTCTAAAATTTTGAGGGGGGTGTTATGTGTGTTTTGGAATACAAAGAAAAAAGATAAAATTTTAGAGTATATGTATTTTCTTTGTTTGAATTCTCATACCTTTGGCTTTGAGCTCTGAATTGCAATGGGAAAGCCTATTTCAAAATATTTAAATTGAAGCTCAGACCACAGGAACAGCTTTCTAATTGTTGATTTGCAGACACTGTTACATCTAGGTAGTCTGATACCTTGCTTTGTGATCTTTGCGTGCTGTTATAAGAATTATTGCCTTATTGAATTTTATGTGTATATTATGGCATTCAAGTAAATGTGTGATAAAACACGTAACAATTCCGGTAAGTGACTGTCCCTGAGATGACGTTGCTGTGTTTTATAGTATTTCAGTTACAAATTAGAGAAAGGGATCCTAGTTGAAATAAAACTTGGAATTACTTGAGATGTAAATAGAAATAGAGATTTTTATGTCTTTGAGACTCGAATGGGATTAGTTCTGTAATTTATTGGCAGTTCAGAAGTCTGTGGTTGTGACCCCGTGTTTTCTGTCTGCAGGTTCCGATCGTGGCTGTACTGGGGTCTGGAGGTGGGATGAGAGCGCTGACATCCTTCTATGGCAGCCTTGCTGGGCTTCAGCAGCTGGGCCTTTTGGATGCTGCAATATATCTGTGTGGGATTTCTGGATCTACCTGGTAAGTTACAGGCAGTGTTGATTCCAGAAACCTTATAGATGAATATGGTAGTGGTAATGCAAAGTAAAGCGAAAACTGCATTTGTGACAGAAAAGAAAGAAAAATATTTTGTCAGTTCTCACATGTGAGTTCTGATGGGCATCTTAAAGAGCTGAAGATTCATGGTGAGATACTGGAACTGACTGCCCAGACAGGTGTTAGAAGCCCCGTTGCTGGACATGTTGAAGGTCAGATTGAACAAGCCTCTGAGCAGCCTAATGTAGTTAAAATGTCCTGGCTCGCTAGATGACCTTTAAGTTCCCTTCCAAAGCATTCTGTGTTTCTATGATTTTTCCCTTCTAAAACATACAGCTCTTGGCTGAATTTTATGGATCTGCTGCTTTTCCAAGCCTATCAGCTGAATGTTGGAACATATTACGTGAATGAAACTGCTGTGCATTCCCTCAGAGCCCTGACTTCAGAAACTTTCCCGTTTTCCTTCCTTTTACCAAGAGCGTAACTGGGGTGGTACCAGTCACTGGAAACGTGTCCCACACAGACCACTGAGTCACCTTCCAAAATGGCATGTGCAGCTGCACAGAGGAATAGCACTGGCTTGCTCTTTGGTGGACTGCAGCAACATGCTGAAATGTTATTCGTGACTAGAATGATACAGTAGCTGAGTTCTTGGCGTTTGTGCTGAAACCGTTCCTCATATGGACACCTTGTTTTCCTGAAGTTATTTCTCTGAGGGCTTGTCCAACCTGACCTCCCTTTTGGAGCTTTGTGGGTTAAATTAATTCCTGTGTACCTGGTATTCCTTCACTAACCTTGAGATGTGACCTGCCCCTTCTGATTCAGAGACAGACTTTCAAGCAAATGTAGGCGCTTGTTTTTGTGTGGATAGCCAATAATCCAAACTAATTTCTTGTTTCATCAGCCCTCTGTTCTGATGAAGGCCACAGTCTCCATTGCTGTCAGCCTGTCTCTCAGGGCTGTTTTGGTCTGGAGTTCACTTGTATTTATGAACTGGTTCATGCATGCTAACACATGATACTTGGAACATCCTTGAAAGGTAGATTAGCAATCGGGGTGAAGTTGTCCTGTAGGTTTTCAGCTCGTTTTAAAGTTCAGAAATTCACTATTATGGTTTCTCTTCTCTTCACCATATTTGGCTTTTAGTGAGGTTTCTCAAGCTTTTAGTTCACTGATGAAGCACTAATTGTAACTAGCTCAAATTATTGATTGCATGAAGGTTGTTATTACTGATTACATAAATCTAAGTGTTTTCAGGTGTTTATCAACATTATACCAAGACCCTGACTGGTCACAGAAGGATCTTCAAGATGCAATCAGAAGAGCTCAGGGTACTGTGTCCAGCAGCAAAGCAGGGGCATTTTCACCAGAACGACTGAAATATTATTTCCAGGAGCTGAATGCAATGGAGATCAGTGGACGTAGAGTTTCCTTTACAGATTTGTGGGGCCTTATTGTGGAATATTTCCTTCAACAGAAGGTAAAAGAGTTCACGTTTGGATGTGTTCTGCTGTTTGCCTTCCAGGTGGGAACTCTGCCCGCCCACATGTTGCGTGTCAAGAAACCAATTACTCTCTACTTTTGTGAGCTATTCTGGAATAGCTGGTGTTGTGGAATAAATATAGGGAGTTCTCATCTGTTTCTGGCCCAGATTTCCCTGCACTCCCCCTTCAGTAAAGAATTTTGAAGTCATACAGATCAGTGCTGTAGAAAAATGTGGCGTTTATTGGGAATGACTGTTATTAAATTAATAGGTTTTGTATTGGGCATGTTAAGCCAGAGAGAATTATGTAGTTTTTGAAAAAATGGTGTTACTGTGCAGTATTTTCTGTGCTAATTGAAACTGAAAATCAGAGGGGTGAGTAATTTGTTGATAGCACCAGACATTCTAAATATGCAACTGAGGAAGTATTGTGGCGAAATCTAACTATGTACATGGACAGAGGGAGGAAAAGAGACTTTGAATTAATAGTATTGTTAGTCAGAATGCTAAAAAACAGTGTCAAATTATCAAAGTATAGGTACAGAACTTACCTGACTGAAGTGTGCTTCTCCTTCCTTGCTTGTTGCCAGGAAGATCCATCAAAGCTGTCAGATCAGCAAGCAGCAGTGAAGTGGGCCCAGAACCCTTACCCTATCTATGCAGCTGTCAACGTGAGACCCAATATTAGCAGTGGTGACTTTGCAGGTATGAGTGTGGCAAATTTATTTTTGTTCGCTAAAATCCACGAATTCCTTTCACCTACCCGGTTCTTTGGGTAGTGATGGGAAATGAGGCTTAAGCAGCAGCTGGTAGTGCAAGAGGCAGTAGGGTACTGATTGGCAGAGTGTTAGCATCCTGATTGTAAGTGGCTTCATCATGGCTATAACGGAGAAATGAGATTCTGCTTTGCTGGCTACTCCACATGTTTTGCTAGAAAGTGCCTGAAATTTTCAGGAGCTGAGAGGGAAGATTCTTGTAATATGAGTCTGTATCTGAATCTGAGAATTGAAGGCCTTGGTAATTAGGTGACCTATTTTCTTTTATAGTCTCAGGTAGTCGGTTTGTGTAGACTTCATGTAAATGGTGGATTGGCAACCTTGTAGCATGCATCATCAAAATAGCAGGATTTAGCAGTCTGGATTCTTGCAGGTTATACAATTACAGTAAAAAATGAAGATCAGTCCTATTCCAGGTCACTTGAAACTTTAAATATGATGCAACAAGTGAGGATAGATACAGTGAGAGAAAAACACAAATGCTTGTGTCCATCTGTGTACCACTGCAGGCTTGTTTTGTTTGGTTTTGTTCTCCTGGAGTGTGTGTATGAATCTGTAAATATTTGTGGAAAGCTTTCAAGCTTGAGGGGACACTTTGATAAGCAAACAGTGAAGTCTGATGCAGTGGGTCAACGGAGTTTGCAAGTCAGTTCTGTCATAGTTGCTGAGAGATGTAAGTGGTGTGAAGAAAGGCTGAGAAAAATGAAGTGGTTTTCATTTGTGATGGAAAAGGGAACTGTCACAATTCTTTAAAGTGGAAGTAAAATAGGTTATTTCTGCAATAACAAAGTCAAGGTGGAGCAAGATGGGAATCTTTTTTTTTCCCAAAAACAAGGAAGGAAGGAAGTTGTATTTAGTCCATGAAAGCCTATACAAGAGTTTATTAATTGTGTGTAAGGTAAAGGCTCACTGAGAATGGTGGCAGGGAAATTCATAGTGATGGTGAAAAGTGAAGGGCGACTCCCTCCTGTCTCCCTTGTGTGATCAGAATTCACATGGGTATTTTCAGCTATGTTTATCCTGAGATGAGTAAATATGCTGTTGGCCTGTTCTTAGAATGGTGTGAGTTCACTCCTTATGAAGTTGGATTTCGCAAATACGGAGCTTTTGTCCGAACAGAGGACTTTGACAGTGAATTCTTCATGGGAAGGCTCATCCAGAAACATCCAGAGCCTAGGATTTGTTTTCTGCAAGGTATGATCTTAGAGTAATGAATCAAATGGGGAGATGGAAAGGAGCAATGCTGCTTTTGGGTCTCATCAACTTAAACCTATGCCTTTTTGTCCCCTGCTGAAGAAGAGAAAGAAGTCAAATCTTTCTCCAGAGGTGTCTGTGTGGTTTTGTAGTATTACAGTCTGATGCCCTTAGTCTGCAAGACGACTCTGGTATGAGCTGACTGTCAAAAACTTTCCCTTGCTGACAGAATAGCTTTTCTCTTGGAGAAGTTTCTGCATTGTATTATTATATCAAAATGTGTCACATGATTAACGCAAAGGTTTAAACTTGGACATCACCTGCTAGAATAGTAGGGATCAAGTGATAACCTACTCCTATGACAAATGGCAGCTGAATTTAGGCATTTTGCGTATTAAATTCTTCCACGTTTCTCCTGCAGGAATGTGGGGCAGTGCCTTTGCTGCAAGCTTGGATGATATCTGCCTGAAGGTGGTTGGCATAGGACTGAGCTTTCTAGATTCTTTCAAAGATGTTATCAAGGTTGTAGGTAAGAACAGACAATAAAATAGTGGGATTTTTTTGAAAGACTGATGGTTTTGAAATGATTATACAAATAAAATTACTAAAAATGTGCTAGTCAAGATTAGCATAAAGGACGGATTTGGACAGATCTTTCTTGTACTGTGTGTTATTCCCTTCTGTCACGCATACAGTGAGAAGAATAATTACAGTTTTTCAGTACTCTTTCTCTTCCCCTTTTTTTTTTTAAATTTTATATCTGACTTTGTACATTTGGGCTAGTTCTGGGAGGTGTCTTAAACACATATTGCAGTGCAGGGGTCTTACGCACGAGGAGGGAAGGAATAGAAGCTGGACTGCTAAGCAGGAGGTGGAAAATAGATTTGCGATTCCCTCCTTGGCCTGTTTTTTGTAATCTTGGATAAGCTGTTTGTATGTTTATGCATTGTTCTCCATTTGTACAATGCCTACCTAACAGTGAAAAGGAAGTGTGTTAAAGGCTGACTGTTTCTTAGCGACATAGTTATAGCCTTATAGTAAGTAGTAACAGGTTGGGTTTTTTTTCTCTGCTTTTGCAGCCCTTTTTTCCCCCTCCCCATGGCTCTGTTGCTATAAATAAAAATGCTCATGTGTGGGGTGACTGTTGTCTTATGAGACAGAAATGGTTGTCACTTGATAATAAGGCTTTCTTTGTGTGGGTTTGAAACTAATACGGACAATGATTTGTGAGCAATGCTGTTCCCTTTAAACAGGACAGGTAACTTACCCAACCATAAAATATGCAGCTTGTTTGAAACTTCATTACAATACTTTTTTTTTTTTATATTAAGGGATAAATCCAGCCTTAGGACAACTGGTTAAATATTGTAGATGAAAGTCTTACTAAAAATATTGGAGCTGGACGGGCATTTTCTATGTGTTTTTGCATTTTTCTGTGGCTTCTGCAGATGATTGCCGAAGATTCCATTTCCGAGATCCAACGCGACTAAAGACTCGCTTGGTTATACCTGGGGGCCCCTTGTTACAAATTTTTCAAGATTTCTTCAAGTCCCGGGTCACGTGCGGAGAAACCTTCAACTTCATGCGGGGATTGTATCTTCATAAAGATTACGTTAACAACAAGAAATTTGTGGCTTGGAGAGGTAAATGAGTATGTGTCTGGAGTGTGAAATAATGTGATCATATTCTGTAACAGTCAATGTTACAGAACAGAAGTCAGCTTCACTTTGTTTCCCTGAAGTCAGGGAATTTGGCAAAAAAATAGAGCCTCTGTGTATGTTCTGTCATATAAGGTAAGCTCATCATCAGACTTTACAGTTGCAGATGAACATGCATGTTGGAATGTCTTTCTTATAACCCCAGCATAAGCTTTGTTTGCTGATTGTACCAAGAAGTGTGCAATGAATCATTATAGTTACCTGTGTAAACTTGGAGTGTCTTTCAGGCACTCATCTGGATGCGTTCCCGAATGAGCTGACCCCCATGGAGGAAAGCTTGTATTTAGTGGATGGTGGTTTTTCTATCAACTCTCCTTTTCCTTTGGTACTTCAGCCAGAGAGGGATGTGGATGTTATCTTATCATTCAATTTTTCCTGGGAAGCTCCATTTGAGGTGAGAGATGTAGCTGAGCACTGTTATGTGAAGATAAAAGCACGGAATCATATTCACAGTAGCAGCAGATGAGTTGATGTTGAATACAAACAGTAATGAGAGAATGCATTAAAATAAATCCTTACCTCTTAAATAGTATTATACTAAGCTTTTTACTGTGAATGCCATGAGGAGATGGAAAGTGTCACCTGTAATAATTTTTAAAACTTTTCGTAGTTTAAATAGATTGTTACCAAAAATAAGAGTATTTGCTTAGCTCATATGATCCTTGTTACTTAGATGAATGTTTCTGATGGAAAAGTGCCTATTGGTGATTTTCTTTATGCAAATAAGTTATTTCCTGTATACACAATTTTTTATTGTAAAGAGTAATAGCACATATAAAGTTTCAACTGCAAATTGTTGATGTTTGGTAGCAGTTCTCAGCTGTGTTCTTCATTCTTTTTCTATATCACCAGCCACATAAATTTTCTGTCAATTTGAGGATGGATTTCTGTCACTTTTTTGTGTGTGAGTCTCTCTCCCTTTGAGGATTGTATCATATTAGAGGTGTTGCTGCTATTCTATCGAAATTATCTTTGTTCTTTGACAACAGGTTTTAGAGCTGACTCAGAAATACTGTGAGGAGCGGGAAATTCCTTTTCCAAAAATCACGCTGAGTGAGGAAGATGAAAAAAAGCCAAAAGAGTGTTACGTTTTTGTGGATGATAATAATCCAAAGGCTCCGATTGTGCTCCATTTCCCATTGGTGAATGACACCTTCCAGAAACACAAAGCTCCAGGTAAGGCAGCTGTAGCTTGGAGAGCTATTTTTACAATCCTTCGGATGTGTTGCCGGGGAATGGTGGGTGGGCTCTGTGTCCCTCCTTTTGTTCTTCTTAGTATTACCGTGCTATTATTAAAATGTGATTTTCATTTAAGGTGGGATTGGCTTCTACTAGTTTTTTGGAAGGGGGGTAGTAGGAGAAGAGGCTGACAATTAAAAATAAAAATGTAAAAGCTGCAAGAATCAAAATTAGGCAGTATATTTGCTTTTTTGAACCTTCCTGCCATTACACCTGGTTTTGTTACTTCTAATTACTCTGAGAGTAATTCTGATTACTCTGAGAGTACTAATTACTCTGAGAGTAATTAGAGACAGGAAAAAAAAGTCAATATCCTATTTGTTCCATGCTTGGGAGGAAACAGCATCCTGAAGAAAAACTTTGGAATACCTAGGAAAGAATGCACAGGACTGTTGCAGACAAGGGAGATGTAAGACACTCTGCTAATGTTATTTGCATTAAATGATTACCGGGTTCTGACTGCATTTCCTCATCAATGATGAAGAGTTCTAAAGTGTTGGGCTAGAATAACAGCATAAGACTGCCATTTCTATAATAGCCGCAAGCAAAAGTGGTTTTGGCAAATAACTTCAACATTCATCGGGCAAAATTGGCATTTAAATTTAAGTGGCAGCGTGCTAAAAACACGAGTTAGCATATTTTGAAGAATATATACTAACCTCCTAAGGTCAGTTGAACTCAAGTGTCTTTTATTTTAGTGTAGAACAGCACTTTCAAGAAGAATGGAGCTTTGTATGTCTTATTTTGAGCATGATAATCATGGATGCACTAAACAGTTTATCATGATGAAAATGTCTTTTAGTCCTGTATTTTGGAGTCTAGTGAAAGTAGAAAGGGTAATCATACTTTGTGTTCCAAGCACTTTGGATCCTGAGGGAGTTGGAATTTCTGAGGAGCAGCTTTGGGAAAAATGTTAAGGTTCGACAGAGTTAGCTGTGATTAGGCTCCTTGCGGAAGACAACTAAAACTACTATGATTGTTGTTGGTGGTATTTTGTTGTTGTTGTTGTTTCTTTTGCTTTGTTTTTTATTCTTCTAGTTAATCTTTTTGGTTTTTTAATTCTGGCTTCAGGAGTTAAACGTGAGTCAGAAGAAGAGAAATCCTTTGGTGACTTTGTCATTGAGTCAAGAGATTCTCCTTACCGAACGCTGAATTTCACCTTTGAGCCCTACGATTTCAGCAGGTTGGTGGAAGTGAATCGCTACAATGTTCTGAACAGCAAGGACACTCTTTTCGGTATCCTGAACTTGGCTCTGCAAAGGAGAAAGTTGAAGAAAGTCATCGATATGTCCAATACATGAGCACCTTTCCCAGCTGAGGATACACACAGGCAGCAGTGTATGAAATCCATGTAGTTCAAGATGGAATGCTGAAAATGAACAGCTGGAAACTTTGTCTTGGGAAGGCGGTAGCACACGTGACAGTGAAAATTCATGGCAGATGCTTTGATGAAGGCTCGAGGGATGTACAGTACAACATGGACGTTGCTTTGTCATGTGGGGAAGAGTCTCCTCTTACAGTGTCTGATACTGGATAATTAGGGATGTCAGTTCAAACAGTTCAAGCATCCAGAATAATCTTCCAAACTCCACTGAGTGAAGCACCCCTTTGGTTCAAAGGTGCCACGGGGTTCAAGGAAATGCTGGTTTCTTCTATACCTTTATCACTCTTGATTTTCTTTTTTTCTGAGGTGGGATTGGCTTCCACTAGTTTTTTGGAAGGGGTAGTAGGAGAAGAGGCTGACAATTAAAAATAAAAATGTAGAGGCTGCAAGAATCGTAACGGACTGATGAAACTTTAAAGTACTGTAGGCTTTATCTTTCTGTGCAAGAGGAAGGAAGGCTCCTTCGAAGAGTCTGCGGTAGATATTTTTTTCCTTATGCTTGGGCTTGCAGTTCAGCCAGACCTTTGTTCAAGGAATTTCTGTGTGTCTGTATTTGTAGACATCAATATTCAAGGTATGTGAATGAATGAAATAATGTCAGATTCTGCTATGCTGTGGGATGGAATTCACCTCACTTTGCAGAGGACTCAGAAATACTGAATTAGTCAAGTGGAAAATACCTTATACAAAAGGGTGGCAAACAAACACTTTTGTGGCTTTTACATTGACCTGACTACTGATTCTCTATCTGAAAACTGAAGACAGAAAATTTGTCTTTTCTGAAATGATGTAAAGGCCTATAAAAGGGCATGATTCTTGATATATTTTAAAATGTGTTTCTCTTTTAATAAATACTAGTTTTGCTAATCTACTTTTCACAATTTTTTCTGATGATCACCGATCTTGATATACTTTTCCTTATTCCAATAAAAAGTAGGCAAAATGTCTATGTTGATACTATATTGCATAGTTTCTTTTGCTACATCAGGATGCTTGATAGTGGGAGGTGACTTACCAAGTCCATCTTGAACAGGAGCAGAAAGTAATCTCTTTGTTGTGAGACTTTGACGAAGCATGGCTCAAAACTGAGGGGTTTTTTATGTGTATTTCAATCACTGACTACATCTGGGTGATTAAACTTGCCTGATATCATGAAGGATGTATCCTTTATGTCCTTGGCACTTACTTGCTTAAGCTGAAGTAGGAGAAACAGCAAGTCAGTGTTCATGTTTTTCTTTATAATCGGTGCTACGCAGCTACCTGCTCTGTAGCGTTTGTTATTTTTGCTGAGTGACTTTTGTATGTATTTCCACATACAATTTTTAAATTTTATTGTCTCAGCTACCTTTTGGCTTGCCACCATGCCATGGCTTTAAATGGTTGGTTGTAGTAGGCTGGGAGTTTCCTTTGTTCCTCCTGAGTCATTCCCCCCTTGTCTTTTTTCCTTCTTCTGTTGTGAATCCGAGTTGAACTGCATGCTTTGATTAACTACTTCTTTCTTGTATTTGAGGTCCTTTCCTAATCAGAGATGCTTGGACACTGGAGATAGAGCTATTTAGACACCAGGATGTAGATGGGAAGGTGAAATGTTTTTCTCCAAACCCTGTATCTACTCAGATTTGCAAGGCATATCCAATGGAATTTTCTCAATCAGAGCTTCTCTGTAAGTTCTTCCACAATGGCAGGCCCTCTTTGTTGGAACAAGATATGAGGGCTCTAATAATTATAGAGAACAAGGCAATAAAGTGGGTTTTTTTATTTATATAGAGAAAGGCATGATAAACCTAGCAAAATATGGCAGGAAGTTAGTACTTAAAAAAGGGTGGAGTACTGAACTACTACTTACTCTGTAGGAAGCTGCATGTGATGATTTGCCAAAAAATAAGGCTTGGCAGCCATTCCTAAGGTAATGAGTTTCTAGAGGGTAAGGGAGGAACCAAGGGATGATCCAGCTGGAAGAGTCACCGGTTACTATATATAGTTTATGGAATTAATTCATACAGTCTTTAAACATGTAAAAAATGGATTGATTACACAGAACTCTCTTGGAATAATTGCAAGGAACAGGTTGAGAGCTTGTGGCGGAAAAAGTAGAGGCTGAGCCAACAACAGGAACATTGCAGTTGATGTTCACTACAGGCCACCTGATCACAGGGAGGATGAGAAAGATAATACCAGAATGGCTTCCTAAAGAGCCTTAAAAATGTGGAAAACCCACTGAGAAATTGAAAGTGATGAAACTGCCAAGGTGAAGAACTGTGGTTTATGTTTATTATTATGTTACTAAGAATTGGAAGTTGGGCAGAGATTAGAATTGACTTGCACTTAAATCGCAGTCACCTTGCTTTGCTGTCCCTACAACAGGATAATTTTAAAAACTGTTTAAAAAAACACTTTTGATTTTAACTAAGTAAATTAACTTGGTACTTTGGATTCTAACAACCTGATTTTTAGCTATGACCACCCTTAAAAAAGAGCATATTGCTTGCACCTGCACACTTATTCATGTAAACAGGTATTGTGGACATGGCAGCCTTTGTTTTGCTGGATCTCCATGGATGACCTGTTTGCATTCACAAAAATAATGGTTTTCCTTCACAGATGATGAACAAGTTATGTTCTAAGTAGCTGAGAAGCTTCTCTCTCTGGATCTTCTTTTTAGGTATAGTGCTTAGCAACTAATATTTTGTAATTAGTTGTGCTTGGTGTTGGTGCACCTACCTAAGTAAAGAATTCTTATGTTTTTGTTAAAAATACTTCAGAAGATTTTTATAATAAAAATGCTATTGTTGAGTTTTGAAGCCTGAAGTAGCAAGGAAACACATGAAATTATTAATGGGATATTGTATGGTATTAGTGGCTTCATATGAAACTGCTTGTTTATCTTCCAGCATCGAAGGCAATCTGCTCTGTGGCAGCAGATCTTCTGGCTGCATCTCCAGTCGCTTCCCAAACACAGGTCTTATTGTAAATGCAGTGATTCAAAGTGACATGAAACTTAAAATGCAAGTGCCACAATGCCATGAAGGTAAACGTGCAGTCAACTGGCTCCTTGACATCTGCAGGTTCCTTTGTGTTCACAGGGTACCTCCACAACGTTCCATGCTCCGTGGGATTTTCTCTTAGAGTCAAAACATCAAGCTCCCTTAATGCTACCAACCCTTAAGGTTACCTTAGAAACCTTTGTGGGGAGAGCTCCTTATGCACCAGCTGCACACTGTCCTGGAAACTTTCTCGATGTTCCGATGTGTGAACAATGCTATGTAGGCAATTAAGTAATTTTAGATAATTGTCCCACATCAGATGCCATGAGAAAGGCTAGTTTTTGAGGCCCAAGCACTCCGGTAAAGTTTTAACCAAGATGGTTGCCTTGCAGTTAGAACTAAAGTTTAGGTAAAGGTGCCTTAATCCCACAAACGTCTCCTGTTGTTGTCACATCATTGTTGCCTTCCTTCTTCTGCTTCCCTCCATCACTTTATGTTATTTTTCAAACTTTTTTACTAAGGAAAGTCCTGTCAAATTCAGATATGCACCCCTGCAGTAGCCCAGTACTGCAGAAGTTAATACAGCCAAAGCAGTCATCTGAGAAAAGAAAAATTCAGATTTTCAAGTTATTCATTACACATTTTGAGAGACTTTAGCATTCTTTTGATAGGTAGAAACAGGTGTAGCCACTGTTTTAGGAACTTCTGTCTAAAGACTTAAAGCCAGCTGCAGGTTTAGCTCAGTGGGTTGAGCGTGGTGATTAAAACACCAAAGGTCGCGGGTTCGATTCCTGTTTGGTTCTCACGTGTTGCCTGACCTAGTCGAGAGGTGGCGTCCCTGCTCACAGCAGGGAGGTTGGATTGAAGTGATCTCTAAGGTCCCTTCCAGCCCAGGCCATTCTGTGATTCTGTGAAGCTACTTTAAAGAGGTTGGCTAATGACACCTTTGGCCTTTTGGGAAGCTTTCACAGACAGACTTTTTGAAATTTTTATTTTTGATAAAACTAAGGTAGAGGAACAGTGGGAGAAGTCCCCAATAATTGTGCACTTGGAATTATACATGCATTGGAATTGTGCTTGGAATTATACGTACATAAAAAACCCCATACATATATATATAAACACACACCTATATGTATAAACAAATATTTAGTTTTCTAGAAATTGGTACACTCCTTTAGATGTGTCTGGTACTCTCAGCATTCATTCCCTGTCATAAAGGCAAGTAAAAGGACAAGGCCAGACGAACTGCCCCAGTGTTTGACCTGAAGCGCTCTATATCCAGCTGTGACAGCCAAACTGAGAGCATACAAAGTGTTAGACTTTTGAGACAGGACTCAACCACTTCTACACATAACACGAAGGAGCAGGGACGAGACTCAGCCAAGGAGTGGCTGGCTCTAGAAAGACCAGACGCTGAACTGAGACCAGCTAAAGGTCTATTGCCTCCACTTTTTGTAGGAGCTGATGTGTTCAGACGTTTAGGACACCAGCTTTAGGAGCTCTGATCTGACACTTTTAGCCCATGATCTCACATGGAAACGGGAAGTTAGCACAGAGCATCCACACCAGCAGATATTTCTGCATTCGATGTGGAGCATCCTAATAATCTCCTAGAGTCTGGTAATTGAGTCAAGAGTTGCCACATGAAAAATAGAAACAAGTCCTGTCTTGAAATGTGTTCACATAAGAAGTCAGCATCTGAACACACTAATTTTTAAGAAGGACCGACAGGTTTGTTACCCTTGAGTGAGAGATTTCTCCCTTTTTAGTGAGTGAGTGTGTGCACATTTTGGGTCATATTTCTAGAGGAATAGTTGCAAATTCCTAAATCCAGTTGTGTAGTGATAATTCCCAACTTGCAACTGAATCTGTAGTATATTTTGTCTGTTGGAGTGCATGGTGCTTTTTGGGTTAGAATAAGCTTTGACTTTTTGTAGCAGCCCTGTCTGTTTTTCTGGGTGCCTCCATGACAGTGTGCCCCATCTTCCCTGCTGTAGTTTTGTGAGTGTGTATTCATGCTTTTGTTTTTGACTGTTGTGCTTTTATCCACAATTGCAATTAAGCTCAGCAGTGCTGCTAGTGTGTGTGGGGTGGTGGGGTGTTGAGTTTTTGGGTTTTTTTGTTTTGTTTGTGTTTGGATTGCTTTTTTTGTGGACTAGTTATTAGGTTGCTGACTATCACAGTTAGATGAGCTTACATCTGCTAAGAGTTTTATCATGCCCTACATGCCAGAAATTGCAATGAAAATTCCACAGAGACTATGATTTATGCCTCATCTAGTTTCAGCCTAGGGTGTTGATGTAAACATTAGGCTGAGTTTACGTTAAGGGTAAACATGTAGAGCTGCAAAGCTCAATTAACTAAGTGTGATAACTTGGAGGAGAATAAAGCTGCTCAGAGAATTATGGATGAAAATTCAAATCCTTTCACGAAAAAGCGAGAACAACAAAGAGTCCTGCAATATCATAGATAATTAAATCTTACATGCAACCTTCAACTTGAAAACAAGCAAATATCATTACATAATCCCAATAGGTGGGAAATTTTTTTTTATAAAAGGCTGATTGTGGTTACTGGAGTTGCCAAACCTGACCACCACAAACATTTCCTCCTGCTTTGTAACAAGTGGAAATTAAAATAGGTTCCTGCACGACTGCAGTGAGGTTTACCAGTCTCTGCACCTTTGCAGTATGTTTCCATCTCCAGCGCTAAGGGTTCCTACTGCAAAGCAGCTGTAGGCATCTAAATGTAAACTGTAACACAACTCTTGTGCAATTGCAGTGTTGTTATCCCCTCATCAGTGCTAGTACCCATTCCAGTCCCATCCACGTTTTACATGTAAGGTGGGGGGTTATTTTTCCTTTAGCATTTCACCACTCAGCCAGTCACTAATGCTGTAGAGCAAGGGAGCTCCCCTGCCATTATTTCAAAACTCAGCAGATTTCATTTTGTGCCAACTTCGCTGCTCTTCTCTGGATGTGGTCCAGCACTTCGATGTCTTTCTTGTCATGAGGGGCCCAAAACTGAACACAGGATTCAAGGTGTGGCCTCACCGGTGCCAAGTACAGGGGACAATCACTGCCCTGGTCCTGGCTGGCCACACTAATTCTGATGCAGGCCAGGATGCTGTTCACCTTCTTGGCCATCTGGGTTCACTCTTCACCACACAAACAAGTGTCCAGACAAAGTGTATGACTAGTCAGGTGATTGTTAATGGGCTTTTTAAAAATACTTCATAGATGTTGCTGCACACCCACTGGCCATCTTCCTTTGCAGCACTGTGTACAAATGCTTTCCAAAATGAAAATGGGGGAGGGAAGCAGGCTTCTAAGTCTAAGTAGATAACTCAAGTGCCAGAACAGAGTAGGACAATAATAATAGTCACTGGAGAGAGTTGGGCACTTCCAAAGAGCAGTTTAGCCCTTAGGTGCAACCAGAAAACACTTAAGCCTGTTGCTTTCATTAGCTAGCACGGGTGACTCAGCTCCAATTGCAAACTCATACTCAATACTTAGTTTGCACTCCCATGTTTTCGTCCGCAGTTGTAATCAAAAAAGTAATAAGAGTGTCAATAAAGAACAAGGACTGAAGATGTCTTGAGGTTTTTTTCTTTTGCAATAGGAGCATGATAAATTCCTTTGCCTGGAGGCTGTTAGCCCACACATGCAGTTGCGCGCTTGGCTGATGGTGTAGATACTCTTTTAGAACCTCTAGTGTGGCACCACCCAGTCTCCTATGAATTAGTCATAAATAGGTGATATCTTCTGGTCTGAGCTGGGGATGCAGGTGGATCCTGTGTGCTGTGACTTCAACACTCCCTTGGGTGAATGAGGTGACTTTGGTTGTGCTGCTTGAGAAGAAAGTGCTCTTGAGTAATTCATAGACTTACGGAATGGTTTGGGTTTGAAGGGACCCTAGAGATCATCTAATTCCACCCCCCTGCCACTAGACCAAGTTGCTCAAAGCCTCATCCAGCCTGGCTGTGAACACTCCAGGAATGGGACATCTACAGCTTCTCTGGGCAAACCTGGTCCAGTGGTGACCTCTCTATTATCAAACTGGGAAATGTAGTGTAGCTTAATGTCTCTTGTTCTTTTTCTTACCTGAGGGCTTTAAATGGATGCTCTGAAAATTGCATGAAAATTTCATGTGGGTTTCAATCACTGTTACTTCAGATTTTGTCAGTATCTAGGTCAAAAAGGGTTTTGAATGATTTAGTTTTGGGATTTTTTACTTGAGTTATGTGAATGAAGTCTGATATTTAGAGTTGCTGCCTGACAGATTTTTTTCAGGAGGTAATGAAAAACAAAATCAAAAAGCCCTGCGAGACTTTTGAGATGTTACCAGTCTCAAATTTCTGTGAAAGTGATTCTGAACCTGTGTCAAAATTGATTTGGGCTCGTAGTGGCAAGCAGGAGTCTCCAGCCCTTGCAGCTGCCTCTCAAGAGGCCGCAGAGCCTGTGCTGGTGCTGGTGCTGCCGATCTACTCCTCTGACACCCCAGGCACCCGTGCTGCAGCTCAGGTGGTCTGGGTTAAGAGTCTGTGTGTCTCTAGACCTCGTATATCTGTGCAACTACTGCTGCTGAAGGCTTCTGTTACCATGTTATCGGTCAAATACTATCATGACTTCTGTCCTACAGCCTCCTGGCTCACCTGCACTGCTGTTGGTGGTGCATGATGTCTGGTCATCGAGTAATTTCCGACTGTTGCTGGGCCATGTCTGCTTTTGCACAGAGAGCTGTGTGGCTGGATTTCTTCTTTCTCATGATGTGCAGATCAAGCACGTATAGTAAAGAGACATAGCTGCTTGAGCAGATAATATCACTTAATTTAATTTATGAAAAGGCCAAATAGGGGAATTGTGGAAAGGGTGGGAGTTGAGTGGGAAGCATGGCAGGTTATCTAACTGGGTGGGTAACTTTTTTTCTGGTGGAGCTGGAGAGAATCCACTTTCGTCAGAGTGAGCCATAAAATGACTTCAGAGCCTGGGTTAAGTGATGTGATGGCTGTCGTGTTCAGCCTCTTGTTTCATGGAGTGCTATTTCAAAAACATTATTATATAATCAAGTGAAAGAAATCTTTATTGTAATAAGACTCCTCAACAAAATAAACAAAAAACAACTCAATGAAAAAGCTTCTAGCTGAGAATTCATCACACTTTTTTTTTTTTGCATAAGTGGTAGTATAACCTAAAGCAGGAACTTTTATGTAGTTGATGCCTGACTCTATGACAGGCCAGGCTAATTATAACAATCATTGGAAACATTAGATAAGATAGCTCCCCTCTACAGGACACTTTGAGTAGTCAGATACTTTCATTAGAAATGATTGAAGGCCAGATTTGTATTTTTTTTTTTCATAAAAAGTTCTGCTGCTTCAAAGAGGGATTTTCTGTCTGACTTGGAAACTCAGGAGTTCTAAAAAATATATGTCGTTATTCAGACCTCACAGGGGTAGATAGTTATTTTGCTTTGGGATTAGCCTATGATAAAATGTTTGACCCATCTCCTCCTTACCCCTGTGTCACTGTGGTGTTACCAAAAAAAACCCAAAAAAGCTCTTTATGTGGCACAGAACAAGTGCATAATTTGTGCTTTTGAAATCAGTGGGAGGTGGAGCTATGAGTCAATCTATACAGCTCTTCCCTGCCTCAGTTGGTTTGAAGGTAGTGTGGTCCAGGAGCACCTGCCAGCTGTGAGACACATACACTGGACCATTAAGGTGTTACCTTTTATGAAGCAGAGATACTCATGGCATCATCAGCCTGTTCACTTTTGGTAAGAGAAAATCGGTGGTGGGGCAGGAGGATCTGTTTGGCTGTCTTGGTTGAAATTCATCAAAAACGAATGCTTGGGGAATTTTGCTCTTCGAAAGTCAACAGGGTTTTCAGTGGGCAGATTTATTAGTAAGAGCAGCAGATAGGTGGTCTTGGTGAGATGGAGATATGTTGTTATGAGAAGGAGAAACAGTAGAGCCCCCTGCTATTGCCTTGATTAATCTGAGTATAAACTGAAAACAAGAAATTGTTGGCCGGGTTTCATCACTGGCCTCTCTCTCGGCTCCTCATCCCCAGGATCCGTTCATGCGAAGCAACCTGCACAGGAAAGTTGGGATCAAAAGAAGGAATCATGAAAGACCACACAGCACTGAAGATGAGGTACCGTACAGAGGGCAATGTCTGGGTTGTGGGGAGAGGGCTGTGGGGTATGAGCGATGGCCGTACCACTTGCAGCTTTCCATCAACCTTTCCCACCTCTCCCTAAGCTTCACTGTTATTACGAGAGGTGATATTTTTTTAACGGTTAGTGAAGGTAATATTTGTTTCTTCTGTGAGTATGTTCTCTAGAGTGGAAAACATTCACTGTGACTTAGGGCTTGGAGAGGTGATGATCTTGTGGTTTAGATGCTGAGCACAGAACTGGGAGAGCTGGATTTTAGTCTTGGTTTTACTGTGACATCACTTTATAATGGTAATCATACCTTGTAACACCCAGGCCTCAGTCTCCAAATTGTTTTTCCTTTGCTTTGCAGAAGTATGTCAGCAGATAAAGTGGGTTATTGAGGGTGTGCCACTTAAAATAATTTTCAACGTTCATTTTTATGAAACTCAGCTGGCAAAAGGTGTTGGAAAGTACTGAATGGGGTACACACTAGATATGTAACAAATTATTCCATTTTCTGAGTAACGGCTGGTTGAAATAATATTAAATGATAACTTTAAAAAAAAGTACGGTGTGCCATTTTTTTGTTTGTTTTGTTTCCCCATAGTTTCCTGAATTGCTCTCTGGCTGTATGCAGTGCAAAAGTACGAAGTTATGTCTTTGCTAGGTCTGGGAGAGCAGCAAGCTCACTAGCTGCTAGCACTGTGGAAGGATAATTGGGTTTGTGCCTCCGTATTTTCTTGGTACTTCAGCCATCTCATGAGCAAGTTTTCTTCAAACTCTTAAATATGGATAGTACTAAAGCTGAGAATGAAAAATTAATTCCCTCTCTTTGGGAAGAAACATTGAGCTTTCAGCAGTTTGGATCATCTACTTCTGTCATTCTCTCTATCTCCAGAATTATTGCTGCCAAAAATTCTGCTGAGGTTGATGGGTTTCTTCCAAACCTTTGGTTTTTTTCAAATGGCACTTTCTGAGAGAAAACTGTTGGGCTAAGAATTTTTTCTGCGGGCTCTAAATAGTATCTAGACAGTTGACCTACTGCTTTTTAGATGGTTAATCTGCTTCTGTCAGGACACTGGTGTATCAAAATAAAAGGTACACAAAGAGGTCTCAAAAAGACAGTTTCTCAGAAATCGTGATGCTTTGGAGATTTAATTGCTCCTTTCAGTTTAATGGAGCTACTGCTTCTGTATATAATATTTTCTTTCTCATATTCTTCAAGATATTCTTGTTTTTCCTGCAACCAGATATATAGGGTTGTGTGTAGCTGTGGTGAGAAGTAGAGGGGGAAAAACAAAGAATAGAGGGTTGTGGAATCTTCAAGCTGTTTCCTTGTAGAGCCCTACACTGTGGGATGTCAGTATATTGCTATACCTCAATGCTTCTCCCTGGTAGATCAATTAGGTCAGCCTAGTGTTTTTAATGTGAATATATGTTTTAAATAATTTAATATGCAAAAGTCCTGAATAAGCCAGGATGTTATGAACCACCTATTTGTGCACCTTTAGTTTTTCGCATGTGTATGTGCAGTCATATGCAATTATAACTTTGATTCTTGCTTCTTTGTGTTTAATTGCATAATCGAACACACTGGCAATTTTATTCTCATCCTATCAAATCTGTAATTCAGTTTACAGCTTCCCATTTTCTTACATTATTGAGACATCTTGTGATTCATGCTTTCCTCAGTTCTGGTTTTCCTCAAGGTCCTGGTTTATGTACATATATCAGTTCTGCGTGATATACTCATTTTGATTAACATAGACCCCACCTATGGATGACAGGTTATCACACTCGGTGTCACAGAGAGCCAGAGGAAAAAAAAATCCAGCATGGCTTCTTCTGCCTTGTGTCATGTTAGATTTGCCCTGAAATGCTAGAGCTGCCTTATGGGGACTTCTGGGGCAGGTGGGCAGCAGTCCCTGCTGGAGGAAGGAGCACATCTGATGGCCCCCAAGCTGGGAAGTGCTGTGCTGTCATCTGTTGCATCCAGACCGAAATTCGAGGAGCGAACTTCGTAGTTTGAAGGCAGATGGATTCTAAAGGGGCAATTACGTAATGACATTTTTTTTTGTGGAAACCGTCTTGTGAATATTTCTTACTACTTCCTGCATTAACACTTAATGTCTAAAGACCAAGTCTTTAGAAGACTTAAGACAACTGGTTAGTAAACATAACTGGAATCTGACATTAAATGTAGTCAAATCACAGGAAGTAATTTCTGCTCAGAAATTGTTTCAAATAATTAAAATTAATTCCATGGACTCTACCTAGTCAAAATATTCACTGCATTAATGAGAGAATAGCCTTTTCTATGCTGTAGGATAGGCTGTGTTAGTTATATCTGAGTTATTTGTGAATAATTATTCTTCTCATTGTTCTGCAGGTAGAAGTGCCTCAGTTGTGCTGGCTTACTGTGAAAATTATAAGCATGAGAAATCTCCGCAAAGCAGATCTGTGTGAGTATCCCTAATGGCATATGTTGACAGGTTAGCAAGAAAGTCGCTGTCACCTGAATTTAATGCTCTTGTGCACCTGTTGCTTGGATGACAATCATGTCTCAGGTTGTTTGGGTGAAGAAGTTCTATCTTTTTTCATTTTCTTTTAGAATCAATATAATTTAGAAAATGGTTAACAATAGAAATTAAAGAAAATACAAATTCTATATTGGGAAAGAAGATATCCTTCCCTTCACCATCTGCTCCATGATATTTCCCTTTCTTCTAACTCCCCAGTGTCCCTTCACCCACAGGTTGCCCATCTCCCTTCTTCAAGGGGCATCCTTGTGGAAGATATAGGGGAAAATCAGTAGTTGCGTTGGGTGCCGCTCTGTTTGTGTCTTTATTGCTATATCAGGTCAAAAAATTTCCTCCCCCAAAATTCTTCATTTTTCTGAAAAAGTGAAATTTCAGGGAGTGAAGTTGTATAAGAATTTGCTTGGGGCATGGCAAATACTTGAAAATAGTGAAAAAAATCAGAAGAGCCAGAATATTTCAGTACTGTTGAAAGTGAATATTTTGACTTTTGTTATCAAATAGAATTAGTGGGTTTAACCCAGAATGTTTTCCTTTGGGTCTTCTCAGAGGTTAATCTTTTTTTTTTTTTTCCCCCCTGACTGTGCAAAAGCAGGAAGTACTGCTGTACTAATTATACATCTGTTTGTTAACACAGTGAGCCAAACTGATTGCTACGTCAAGCTGTGGCTGCCAACAGCTTCCTATCGAGAAGCCCGGACAAGAACTGTACGCAACTGCAAAAACCCTGTCTGGAATGAAACTTTCCACTTCATGATACAGAGTCAAGTAAAGGTAGGATCTGCACCTGTGATGGTGAGCAGACCCTTTCTACAAGGTCATCTGGTGCTGCGTGCAAACTCTTGATGAGAGCTTTGAGCCTCAGAGAGAGGCTTGACCTTGGTTATGCTGAGGAATAGGACAGTCACAGAAAGATGCAAAAAAGCATCAGAGACAGCATAAGAAATACTGTTTTGTGCCAGTGAGTAAATATGCAACCCTTGCTATGGATTCTCTAGTGCCCTGACTGGTCTCTGTCATCTTCCAAGCACTAGAACCCAATGAATTGGATGAGAGGTTTGAGAAACTCTTTAGACGATTAGTTATATTTTCTTATGCAACTGTGAAGGCATTTTTGCTGTGTTTTACCATGGGCTTGTAATACCTGTTTAAATAGTAACAGTGATGCTGTTTTTAAATTATGAGAGGTACCATGACTTAATGCTGTTTTTAAAAATTTAAAAATATCTTTTAATGCTAACTGTACTGTCATTGGACAGGCATATTTTCAAATACCTGTAGATTTCTGAAAAGCAGGCTTTAGGAAAGCAAACAGTACATCTGACTTGCAGGCTTATAACAGAAACCATACTTTGAATGAGTGTAAACTCAGAGGGTCATAGATCATCTGGTATAAAGCTGAATACTACTTCCTGTCCCAGAGCAGGTTTGTTTTTTTTTTTTTTAAAAAAAACTATGAAAATGCTTGTAGAGTTAGCAGGAACAGATTAGCAGTCAGAGTGTGAGTGCTACAAGGTCCTAGACACAGGGTCAGCTTCCTGTGGCTTAGCAGTGCTGGATCGCCTCACACCACTATGAGTAATCTGAACCCTGAGGAACTGCGAGGAGAATCACTACAATTTAAGTCTTGTTAAAAGTGTTTGTTAACGTGCTTTGCCTTCCATTTGTAAAAGGCTAGAAGTTTGCCCTCTGTCATTACTTTCTGCTGATATGCCAAGGTTTCTCAAGATAGTAATTTTGAATCCACAAAGGATCTGATGAACAGCATGTGTACTATCTACTCTGTCCAGTGCATATATTACCAGCATGCCTTTCACTTATCCTGCCTTTCTTTTGTGCTCTTGTTCCTTGACAAATCTGATGATTTCCTTCTTCTAGGGTTAGTCCCTGGCTTTGCAGTCTGAGCCACAGGGGCTGTGAACTGAGCTCCACTCCATCACAGGAGTCTGTCCAAATTGAACAACGCGAGGGTGGCATGCTGGCTCCTGTTAGACCTTCCTTTTGGGCTCAGAATCCCAGATTATGGCATTTACGTCCTGCTCTGCCTCTCTCCTCAGAACGTCCTGGAGCTGACAGTCTGCGATGAGGACACTCTTACACCAGATGACCAGCTTTTGACTGTTCGCTTTGATGTAGCTAAAATCCAACCTGGAGAAAAAGTTCACCTCAATTTTGAGTTGAATCCAGAGGTGAGAAATAAAAAGATAAATGAAAATAAGTGGATAGATAAAATAACACTTGGGATCAGAATTACTACCTATATTAAACTTAAGAGTTGTTCTCACACACAAAGACTTTGGTAAAAAGACATTATTAAAGCACAAAGTTAAACGCTCAGGGTTTAAGAAGAGTCCGAAACAGTCGCCCATTTGCTGTGATTGCAATTAAGTGGTTTCCTATTCTGATTTTTTCTCTTTGAGATTTCAAAAACGTCTTTTGAAAAAAACAGAGAAAGTAAGAGTCAAAATTCGAAAAAGCTAATGATTAGAGATCTTGTTACTGTTGTAGGAGGCTGGCAGAGATGGGAAAAAACCTGTTCCCTGGTCTGGGCAGCTTCTTCTGACCCTTTGGCCAGTAGCTCACTAGGTTACCTCCTCTCAGCTTCACCAAGGGCTTTGTCCTGTGTTTGGTAAATTATTATATGTTATCATGAAAATTTTATCTTTTTTTCCTTCTGATAAACAGCTTAAAAAATAAATTCTCCAAGTCTGTTTATGATCTTTTGTTACAGGGTTACAATTTTACTTTTTAGGGAAGCTTAGCCAGCACAGAATAGATAGGGCTTGATGAATGAGAATCTTGCCTTTATTTTGTTCTTTTCTTATAGGTCATTATGTGACCTATGAGTTTTATTTGCTGCATATGTCTCAAAGACTATTGTGTTTGGCTGTATTAAAGAGGGGATAAGGAGCTTCTTGTGAAATGCTGAGAGGACGGGTGGAAAATCACATCCATCTTTTAAGTGAGGAAAATGGATATTCAGATTACTTTCTTCAAAATATAACACCTTCTCTACTTGGAGGCTGTGTAGTAACAAGATTTCATGACTTTTTTCACACTTCCAACTAGGGCTTTGAGTTTATAGTTCCTAGGAATTGCATGTGCTCTCTTCATTTCTAAACCTCTCTGCCAGGCTGTCTGTGAAACACTGTTGCCTGTTTTTCATATCACTGTTCCTTTTTACTTTTTTACTTTTCTTAGAAAGCCAATTCTTGCTAAGGATTTCACTATACCTGCTCCAGCTGACTACAGCTTTCCTTAGGAAAAAAACCTCACATGCTTGAGGTCATTTAAGGTGTGATTCAAGTCCTGAGGTTGCTCTGAGGCATGTGCAGGGTTGGAGTAACCCATTGGCTTAGCAAATTGGAAGCTGGAGCGATAAGCTGAGCTGTGTCTCAGGAATGTCTCAGTCAGGCCATCCTTATTCAGATCACGACTCAGATGCCCATGAGGCATCACAACTTATGGTCTGTACATGGATTTTTAGAACACTTAGGGTTAATTTTTTTTAAGTGACTTAGTAATGGAACACATTGGGCAACTTTAATAACAGGCAGCGCTGCCAGCTGTGCCCATAATGATTTGTTTCATCTACCAAAGGTATCTCCAAAGCAGGGCTGAGGAGGCTGGATGGGTAATATCAGAGCATCAGGTTGCTTCCTGGATGCCTCTTGCTCACTGTGTGGTCTAACAAGTCTTTCCATTGCTTTGCTCCACATTTTTCACCCACAAAAACGTGAGTGGGACTTAATAGAAATATCATTTGTGTGAGCCTGTGTACAACAGCATAAGAAGAATGAGAACATAAGGCAGGCACTATTAGGCAGATGTTACAAGCCAGGGTTTCCTGAACATTGTTTCTCCTGTTCTTTGGAGAAAGTCAGAACAGACTGTCAATAAGTTTGGGCAATACAGACTGGTCACAATCTGATGTTTGGTAAAGTGTCTTGTACCTCTATAAGGTGACTGCTTTCTAAAATCCATCTCTCAGCATTCTGTTACAAACTGTTGCAGCAGAATTCTCATGAAGTGGAGATTTTGGAAGAAATAAGTAAGCAGAACCACTTGCTGCTGGGTTATGTGCCGCAGATGCAACTTTTAAAGAAAACACCTGAGAGGTCTGATTTGCTGACATGATCTAGTAAATTCAGAAATACCCACTTTTCACCTTTACTGTAGTGACAGTTTTACTTTGGCAGCAACATTATCAGTCTTGACATGCTTTTCCCAGTCTCTTCACAAAGTTGAAGTCTGCCGTGCAGCCAGACAGAAGAGAGATTTGGCAGTGAAGGGTAGTTCTGATTGTGAATGAAAAATTTTATCGTCACTTGTCAGGAAGAGATTTATCTTCCACTAATTAGTGTTTTCTTCCCTGTGAGCAATATAGAAGATTTCTCTGGTATACGTTTTTGTGTGGTATTTCCTGGATTGGCTGTCCCCCGTACAGACTGATCCAGCAAATGGCTGCAGGGAAGTAATACAGTTTTTCAATCCCTCTTGTGTTGTTGGTGTGTTATTGTGGTGCTGTTCCCTGCATTTACACTCTTCCCTCTTTTTCGTCTTGATTTTGCCTTTGTGAGCGTGTTCCCTCATTCCCCTTGACAGCTTCAGTATTCCCTCTTTACCCTGGCAATTTTCCAAGTTCTTATCTTCTCCCACCTTTTTTTTTTTTTGTTTAGTCACTACACTGTACTCTTTTTTTTCGTTTTTTTTTAACCCAAACATACCTGCCATGTAGGTTTTTTTCTCAAGTATATTCTCCTACATACTTCACCTGTTATACCTCCCTTCCTTGGCATTGATTGACCCGTCTCTCATCCTACTAATAAATGAATAATGGGACCTTTGCCCCCTATTCCACGATACTTATTCTCCTTTTCTCTTTTGGGGTCACTTGGTTTGTGAAAGGGTGGCCAAAGGGTAGCTTCCATCTGTTTACATTGTGATGCAGAGGCTCTGGCAATGGCAAAACCTTGCAAGGGAGGGTTGTACAAAAGCACCAGAGCTCTGTTAAAGGAAAAAGTTCATTTGTTCATTTTCCTCAAATGAAAAATAAATCTTATTTTCAGAATCGAGAAGAACTAGAAGTGGAATTTCTACTGGAAGCAATGTGAGTAAAACTTAAATGATACAGAATTTGTTATCTGAAAACTTTATTAGAGTGATAACACAGCGCTGGGGAAACGGCTCCACGTACCCTTGCTCAAACATCCCATCTCAGCATCTTCCCTGTGGGTGCTTTTGTTTCCTGAATCTGTTGAAATTTCTTCCTGAGTGACAGTTTCTCTTACTATTTGTAGCTGAGTGTGGGTGTTTAGTTTGTAATTCAGCCTGAGGAGGGATGATGCTAATCAGGGAAGATGAGAAAGAGGTGGTGTCCCTAGGAGCTGTGAGACTGTGACCTGGCAATGAGCACGAGATGGAGTGGGAGTTGGAAGTGCTGATGGCACTTGGCAGCTAGAAAAACCGAGCTCAGAGAACTATTTGCAGTTAAAACATTATTATCCACTCTGAAATAAACCTTTTCCTTTTTGCTTTCCAGTCCCGGTGTATCTGAGAACATCACTACTAATGGCGTACTAGTGGTAATTAGTTTATTTTTTTATGCTTATGTTCTTATTGTAGGACAGAACTGAAGGATGTAGTTGGAAGAACGATGCCTTTAGGCATAGCCTTTACTCTTTTACAGATGAAACGTGGGTGTGGTTGTAAAGTGTTGAATTTGATCATGCCTGTAATGCATTCTATGTTGGAAGAGGCTTGGAGCAGCACCAGCTGAAATGGCAGCAAACAAAGAAACTTGGCAAGGGAGTGAATCCAGTGTCGCTGCAGAGTTTATTGCTGCATGTCCACCTTGGAACCAAAGGCTCTTTTCACACCATGTCCCAAAGATCGTGTGATGCTCCTGTGCTGCTGCTTTCTCCTATGCAGCACTCTCTTGGCAAGTTTCAACTTCATCCCAAAGGTGCTAAAGTACAGGCCTATCTGTCTAGTTTTCTGCAGAGTGTAGGTACCCTACAGCTCAGCCTTTTCTAGATAGAAGTTGAAGTGTGGCCTAGATGGAGAGAAAAAAATGTCTTTTTTTAACTTTTGGGGATTGAATCGTATTTAAATGTAGTGGTCAGATCCCCAGCTGTCTTAGCAACCTTGCCCACAGTACTGCTTGCATGCTTTACACAAGAGAATCAGCCTCTGCTATTTCTTCATATTTACAGGACATCATGGCCAAGCCTGGTGTTTCTACAGGACTCTTAGGTCCTCAGTGAGGATCCTGAACTGTTTCTGTGACTGGTGATTTTATTGTTTATCTCTTCCAGTCTCGTGAAGTTTCCCATTTGGAAGTACATGTGAATGAAACAAAAATGAAGAGCCCTTGCACAAGTGAGGTTATTGATTTAAATCGTTTGTTGCTGCTTTTTGTGCTATAGGGGATGCAGCTGAATCTAGATAGATATTTGATCTGGTTTAGTGTGTATCTGTGTGGGGATTGAGGTGTTTCCTGATTCACCTGTTTTCTATTAGTGAGAATCCTCTGGAGATGGTATGACTGCGTAGCTTAAGGGAAAATGTGGAGGTGGCTGGGAAACTCGGAAACATCACTGCAGTGTGATGGAACTGAAAGATCTGTGACGAGAACAGAAAGTAGAAGAGAGGAGACACGACTATCAGGAGTGGAAGGACTCCGGAGTTGCATGAATGCTGCTGGTGCCATCTGTGGGTCTACCCCATGCTGCCAGTCGCTTGGCAGGGGACGAGTTGCGATGCTGCACCAGCCTTTTGCTGCTTATTCAGGTCTCGCCCTTGTTCACATTGATTATGGAGGAGAGAATGCATGGTGGCCCAAATTAATGTTGATTGCACTAAGGCCAAAACTTTACTTGAGGCGTTTTTATTTGTTGTTTTTCAGGGCTAAATGGAGTTAACACCTGTCTGCGGTTTGCTTCTTGTTCTTAGGGAGAGATTTCACGTTCACAATGAGAGGATCTTATGAAGGGACCCAGGATGTTTCCCTCGGTTGTTGCTGCAGACAAGGAAGCAGTGAAACCACCATGTTCCACTATGTCAAGCACAGTCAACCCAGGCTGCACATGACCCTGCCAAAGGAGAACGTTTTCTGTGGTGTAGGTCTTGCTTCTGAAGGGTGATAACAGCTACAGTAACTTTTGGGAGAAGCATGAGGAATTAGCCCATCTCTGGTAGATTTGTACCTGTGGGTTGCAAATAACTTTCTCCTTTGTAACAAGTTTTTTTTTCTCTCACTTTAATTCAGCGTGGATCAGCTAGGAAAGTGGCTGTAAGCAGTCCCCTGGCTGTGCCTCTCCCTCCTCTGGACTTGGGTAGGAAAGTGACAGTGATGAGAGTGAGTAATATTTGACACTGTTTGGAATGATTTCCACAAAGGTAATGTATATCTATGCGATACCTAGTCTGTTAATTTTGTTACTAAAAATGTAATAGCGGAATTATGTATATGCTCAGCTCTGCATACACTTAAAAGTATAACTATTATGCAGGAAAAAGCAGCATATTCAGAATGACTGATTATTTTAAAAGTATTTTCTGTGCAGATTGATTGTGTGCAGAAGAGACCAGAGATCTATCATGAGACTGTGTATCTGAATAACTGCTAATGCTGTAAAACTTCCTCTTGCAAATTTTCAATTCTATTTAAAATCTGTGATGTGTTCATTCTCAACTCCCAGGGTGAATCTTACGAGGTGTCTGTGAAGGAAGAAGATGGGTAAATCTTTTATTTTTTTGTTCAGTCATTACTTAGGCCATTTTCTATTCTTTCATGGTATTTTCTTCAGATGAAAGGAAGTTACAGCTTAAATTCGCTCATTTCAAAACCAGAAATAAAGATTGTAATTGGTTAAACTAAAATATAGGGAAGATACTAAAATATAGGGAAGAGTTAATGAAATGATACATGCTTTTAAAGTGGATGGTAAGAGTTCAGCGTGGAATAGATGTTAGATAGTCATGGGCTATAACCCAGTCACACATTTTTTTCCTAATGTTGATGCTTCCTGAATTTGTTATTTAAGAATCCTTCTCTCTTGTAACCTTTATCTATAATACATACACATGTGCATAACACATTTCTAACATGTTTCTAACAGCCTTATGCATTTACCAGTCCTCCACAGGTCATTTTTTAGTGAAAAAAAAAAGAATTTATTGGCTGGTTTGGTGCGATTTTTCCAAAAGACAATATTACCCCCTACTGATTAGTTAGCTACATTGCAAGCACTAATTGCAGATGTTAAATTTTGAGTCACAGAAGGGACAAAATAACCTTTTCACTGAAAAATAAAAACCAAACCAAAAAACAAAACCTGAAACAATAGCCCTGTGAAAAGAGAAGTTAGAGAATTAATGATGCATGTCATGTTCATAATCATATCACAGAATTGTTGAGGCTGGAAAAGACCTCTGAGATCGTCAAGTCCAGCCTATGACCCAACACCACCAGATTGCTAGACCACAGCAGTAAGTGCCACATCCAGCCTCTCCTTAAACACCTCCAGGGACGGTGACTCCACCAGCTCCCTGGGCAGTGCATCCCAATGTCTGATCACCTGCTCTGTGAGGAAGGGCTTCCTGAGATCCAACCTAAACCTCCCCTCATGCAGTTTCAGGCCGTGTCCTCTCGTCCTGTCACTAATTGCCCGGGAGAAGAGCCTGGCCTTTACCTGACTACAGCCTTCCTTCAGGTAGTTGTAGAGAGTGATAAGGACCCCCTGAGTCTCCTCTTCTCCAGGCTAAACAACTGCAGCTCCCTCAGGCTCTCAAACACGGTGCTAGGGCAGTCACGTAGGAGGGCAGCAGGAAAAGGTGGGAGCAACCTGTCCCTTTCTGCAACCTGTCCCTTTCTGTGCCAGCAAACCCCCTCCGCAGGGGTTCTTAGTTCGAGGAGCTGCTCTTTGGCTCCCGTCCCCACCAGCTCCACCGGACACCACCGACCCAGGAGCATAGGTTCCGCAAACGTGCACTCATATACAGATAAAATTAAAAGACATCTTCTGACTCAAGTATTTACAGCACAAGTTCTTAGTAGAGATAAGCCTAACACGGTATTAGGATTATTTTGCCTAAAGTGTGTTAGGTTAACGTAACTGCTTAGACCCCTCTCTGCCCCTCAGAAAACACTTAGGTAACAAGAGAGTGTGAAGAGGTGTCCAAATTTCAGAGTTCAGTCTGAAACAGCTTGAATTCGGTTATGTTCTTTGTTTTTTGTCAACAGAGAATTTGATTCATGTAACTTCCTCATGATTGCGTGAAACAGTTCAGTACATTATTCTGGTCTAAAATCTCCACAGGAAGGCAGAAATACTTATGTGATATCCATGCTTTGATTTGCATAGGGGAACTGTCATGTGTGTGGAAGTAGCCCTACTTTAAACTATCTTCTTGTTGTTGCTGCTTTTGCTTGATGTCTCAAGCAGTAGCTCTAGAAGTGGGTTAGAGGTAACACGACTTGTTCTGTGCTTATGCTCTAGTTGCAAGAATTTAGATCTGCGGTTGGGGTTTGATCTATGCGCAGAGGAGCAAGATTTCATCTGTAAAAGGAAGAAGGTAGTTGCTGCGGCTCTGAAAAGTGTTCTTCATCTAGATGAAGACCTGCGGGAGGATGAGGTAGGCAGGACAGCATTTTGAGAACTTCAAGTATTTTGTCTCGCTTTGAATGAAGTGGATGTGATGTTCTTGCATGACAATCCATACAGCACTTCTACATCTTCTAGACTAAAATGTATAGGCCAGATTTCCACTTGCACCTAAGGCCATATCCAAGAACTTTTGGCACACAGGGTGAGAGAGGAATTGTCAGGAGGTTGGTTATAGCTCCTTTACTCTCTGCCAACTTCTGTCCTCACTCAGGGGCACCCAAAGAACGTATTAGTTGAGCTGAATGTATCTATAACCAAGCTTGGTGAAATTTGTTTGCTTGGACTGAGACTATTTCTCCGTGTTTTGGCACCTCTCCTCTGGTGATTGGCAAGGCTCACAGAGGAAGACTGTGCCTCTCCCTTGGTACACTGCTACAGCAGCACCTGTCCTGTGTGATTTTCAGTGTGATACCTCTTGCTTTCTCTTCTCTTGAGGATCCCTGGACTCAGAGGTAGCTTCTCTGTTACTGGAAGACAGTAATGGATCTGCTGGGGAGCTGTGGTGCTTGGAGCCAAGAGTCAGGGAAATGCTTTCTTCGACTGGGAGAGTGTGCCTGTGTCAGATTCCCTCCACTGCTCTGTTCGGCTCTCAGCACATCTGTCCCTTGATGCTGTGTGCAGGACAGCATTTGTCAACTGTGTCAAAATGCTCCTGACCTTAAATAACGAGTAGAAAAGGACTTGTTCTTACTAAATGAGAATCACAGAATCACAAAATGTTAGGGGTTGGAAGAGACCTCGAAAGAAAGGGTTATTGAGTCATATTAATTAAAAAAAAAAAAGAAACAAAAAACCATCCAAAGCCTCTAGGTAGATGTTAAAATACAGCAAAGCTAAGACTAAAGGTAATGGCAAGGTATGTTTCTAAAACAGAATGAATATGTTGTCTCAGCTTTCGTTAAGTGCTACCTGTGGGGCAAAGGGAAGATAACTCCAGAATTGTTGCATCCCTGAGGAAATGAAGACCAAATTACATGTAGTATTGATGTTGGGGAAGGATGAGGTAGTCTGGGTAACGACGAGATTGTTAAAATAAATCTATAAAGCTTGGCACCATCTGCCTGGAGAATAGCAAATGTTGTATATAAACAGAGAAAGAAAAATTTGTACGGACAGCTTTTGCTCTATTCCTCTGACCTCGGTTTTACTCAGGGTTTTAAAATGTATTTTGAGGAAAAGACACGAAGAAAAATGAAAAACATCTAGAAAAGACCCTTTACAAATCTGAAAACAGATCATACCATACAAGAGCCGTGCTTGCAGCCTCTGACTTACCAAAGCTGAAGGTGCTTTCAACATACGCCAGGTCCCACCAGAGACTGCACAACTTGCACATGGAAGCACCACCATGTAGTGGGTGAATTGAATCCAAACCTACCTGAAACAGGCTGTTGCTGTTACTTATTCTTCATGCCCATCACTGCTCTGTTTTATCTGGTGATGAAGGACTGACTCTGTGCCTTTGTGTGTCGAACAGGTGCCAGTGGTGGCAATCATGACCACGGCAGGGGGAGTGCGGTCCATGACAGCTATGCTTGGCAGTCTGCTGGCTCTCCAGGAGTTAGGTGTTTTGGATTGTGTCTCGTACATCAGTGGTTTATCTGCCACAACATGGTAAGGAGAGTTGAGCTCATGCTTGCTGTTTTTGTTAGCAGAGTGATAATCTGGTGAAGCATGTTGCCTTGCTGATAAATTTTGCTCGGCGCGATGCTGGGATTTGCCTCCCTTTTGTTGCTCACCCATTTCATGGGACTGCTCAGTGTTGTAGTCCTTTTTTCTCCTAGCTGCAAGCAACAACCTGAGTAAGAACTTCTGTATTTCCATAACTGCACTGAAGCATTTACAGAAATGAAAAGAGCACAGGGCAGAGTGGTTTACCTTTATGTTCCTGCAGGTCAGTGTAGGTGACAACCCCCCTCGCAGCTGTTCTGTGGCTTGGATGCATGCCCTTCTGCCGTGCCATGCATTATGAGTTCTCCTGGGGGCTGGGCTTGTTTCTGTCGTAAAATTGGTGCGTGACACAGAGAGTAAGTGAGAAACATGGCTATTTTTTGATGAAAATTCTCTGACTCGGCTCCATTTCTCATTTCCCAGTTACATGGCAGCAAAGTTTCCTATGCTGAAATGGAGAGTAGATGTGTCTTGGTGTTTAACTTTGAATGAATAGTGGCTATCAACAAGGGACCAGTAGGCCAAAAAGCTGGCATTTTCATGGGAATGTGAGATATGAGGATTACTTCCTGGGAGAGAAGTAAACCTTTTGGTTGCCACTGCAGACAAATGAGATATTAATCGTGAGCCAGAGAAGAGGCTTCAGATGTGCAAGAGAATCAATGCAGCTGGATTCCTGGGGACCTGAATCTCTGAAAGGATGCAGACACGATCCCCAAGCATACTTACAAGCAGTGAGGAAATGCAAGTAGGGAAATTTTGTTTTCCCTTCCATTGTGTATCCTTTGAGTTACCTAGTTGCATGTAACACTTCAGAAATCTTCTTTTACTATTTGTCTGGCTCAACTCTTACATGGCTCTGAAAAGGTGACTTTGAAAGAAAAGCCCTGAGAAACATGGGGGTTTTTTTGTGTGACTAACAGGGGTCTAGGGTTTTAAAACCCTTTGCCTCTGGAGGGCTGCTCTAAAAAGACACGAGACAGAACTAGAACAAGTAAGGTGGGGCTAAGAAGGGATGACTGGTATCTGCCTGTTCTGTGGGAACAGAACTCTCAAGCAGACTGGACAGGAGCTGAGGCTTGAACCTGGACAATCAAAGGGTAATTCTAGTGAAAGCTTGTGTTAAGTTATGGGTGTTGCCTACTACTCTTTTGATTCTGAGAAGAAACGAGCTAGGATGATTTTAAATGTATCCCTGCAGCAAAAATATAATTGTAGAGTTCTAAAATTCTGCCTGAGTTTTCAACTGCTCTGCCAAGGTAATGATTGGGGGGTGGGAGCCTCGTGTATCCTGAAACAAAGTGCTTATGTGTGGTGTAAGCTCGTGAATTGTCACATACCCAGTGATGAACCACAGTGCATTTCTCTTTATCCAGGACCATGGCAAGGTTATATGAAGATGCAAATTGGTCACAGAAGGATCTCAGAGAACCAGTTGGTGATATCAGGAAACATGTGGTTAAGAGCAAGCTGCACTCTTTCTCATTGGATCATATGAAATACTATGAAAAGGAGCTTTGTGAAAGAAAGCAAGAGGGGCACAAGCTGTCCTTTACAGATCTATGGGGACTTTTCATTGATTGTATGCTACATCATCAGGTATTACATATCCATCCCTTATTCCAGAGAATTTCTAACTTTTCATGTTTAAAGTTGTGGATTCAGTTATAGGGAATGCTCTCAAAACTTCTGAGAGGTCTTTCTTGGGCTTTTTAGAAGAAAAATGACACAATAAGCCTAAAATATAAGCATCTAGCTCTAGAAAGGTCCCTTCGGAGAGCCGGCCGAGTTAACGACCATCACACCAATATGGCTACAAGTCATCCTCCCTTTATTGCTCCGGACAGCTCAATCTATACAGTTCAGCAGTGTCCCCGCGCCTGCCCCTTAACAGAGTTGGTCAGTTACAGGTTTACACGCGCCAGCGTTTTATTGGGTAGTGCCATTCCACTATGCAAGCGGCTCTCACCCCCCCTTCTCCCCCCGGGGCCAGCACCTCCCGCCAAGCATCTCGCAAAGCTCTCACAAAACAGATAAAACCTCCTCCTCCCTGCGTTCCAAGGCAGCTTCAAGGACAGAGCCTCTGTTTAGGCCTAAGCTGGGTTGCCCACACCTTTAAAGGGACACCGCGCCTCTGCTCCACAAGAAATTCCCCTACATCTTGCGGAAGTGTCTGAGCATGAAAAGCCAAGGTGTTAATGAAACTGATTTTCCATCTTTAATTTCAGATCAAATGAGCATTCTAGTAAGATAGAGAGGAGAGGTGGCTCTGACAGGCATAGAAATATAGAACCATAACAGCAAACAAAGCTGTACTGAATGAAATGAGCCCTGCTTGACTTTCACCCCCAGCATCTCCAAGGTAGCTAAATATCTTTTAAGAAACGATAAAGCAAGCCATATTCAACTGACTGCACAGACAAGTTTGTCACATTTTTCACTCAATCCCCTGTTCCAAAATTCCTAGAAGCAACCTTCACCAAAGCACTGTCACTTATGACAGGTAACACATGACCACACTTGTGTGGTCAAGCAGAACAAAATCTGCTGGGGTTTAGGAGATGTTTTACTGATAGTCCATGCTTAGGTACTGTATTAAGTCTGTGCATCATATTAATCTTTTACAATGACTTCTTTATAAACAGGGAAGTACTCACAAACTCTCTGATCAGCAGCTGGCAGTAAATCAGGGGCAGAATCCGCTGCCCATATACCTGTCCCTCAATGTCAAGGATGACTTCAGCACTCTGGATTTTAAAGGTAACGATTATTATACACACTTCTATAAATCTAAGGCGTTTCCTCCTCCCTATTACTTAAAGCTTTTGCTGGCAGCCTTGAGAGCCACTGCTGCTGCTCTTTCTGTCTCTGTCATCCCCATCTCCTCCTCACAGCCTCTTCCAGCTGCTGAGGCTCCTGTCCTGGCAGTGGTTGTCCAAGAGAGGTGTGAGAAGCTGGGGGAGGAGGACAAGAAAGGGAGAAGGAAAGATGTGGAGGGTGATGAGAGCAGCAGGCAGCTCCCAGCAGCTAGCGAGGAACCGGAGGAGAGGCAGTGCTCTGGGCCCTAGTCAGCAATGCCGATTACCTACGACTATTTCCCTGTTGTTTTCTGGCCCAAATCATGAGGTCCTGCAACTGAACCTGATCATCTGCTTCTCAGCATAGTTTTCAGTCCTGGCTCCTTCAGCCAAGGTTTGTGTGGGTTTTGGTGAGGTTGTTTTATCTTCACCAGGCAGTGATTACCAGCCTAAGAATGAACGGTAGCCAGTGTCACTGTTGACTCAGAAGAACTAAACCCACCACATCCTGCACAGGGCCTTGGCAGTCGGTTGATTTTCAGGACCAGTTTTTGCTTCTTAGTACAGAAATGGACCTGAACCCCAAGCCGAATGGATTTTCAGTCTTAATGGAGGAGGTGAATTGAGCTTTTTGCATTCACCAGTCTTACACATAGCGCACTCAAGGGTGCCTGTTTGTTCCCATAACACAGTGCTTCAGACTCTCACCAACATGCTGAAGCTGCAGGTCTTGTTCTTCCAGCTTTTGGTTCTCTAAGCTGTTATTTTTACCTGTGTTCAGGTGGCTGCAATAAGACCCTCTTACTACCTTATTTGCAGAATGGGTGGAGTTCACACCTTACGAGGTGGGTTTCCTGAAATATGGGGCCTTTGTTCGTTCAGAGGATTTTGGCAGTGAGTTCTTCATGGGTCACCTGATGAAGAAGATCCCAGAGTCCCGCATCTGCTTCTTGGAAGGTGATTTACTATCTCAGAAAAACATCACCTGTATAACCACATAGTTGGCTACACAGAGCTGCCATCTAATAACTACAGGTCTTCAAGCAGCAATACTAGTACACCAGATAATGTATCTGTTGCAATTTAAATCTCAAACCGGCCAAAAGTGACAAAAGAAGAAGCAAACTCTTGAGACAAATGGAATTAATTTGCTGAACTTACTAGGTTAGATCAAA
Organism: Trogon surrucura; assembly: GCA_020746105.1. Lineage (NCBI taxonomy): Eukaryota > Metazoa > Chordata > Aves > Trogoniformes > Trogonidae > Trogon > Trogon surrucura. Next base: position 11,948,904 of record CM036623.1, on the reverse strand, counting down.
TCAGAACCCACACATTATAACTGATCTTCTTAAATATTTAAAATTGCGGACTTTTATAAACAGTGGAGTTTCTGAAATGGCCTAATCAAAAGTCAGATATTATGTAGAATGGCATGGCATATTATATTTATTTTAAAGTTTGTAATATTTCATAACTAAACCAGTGCTAATGTAAACAACCACAGAGGCTGGATACAAGTAGGTTTCCTTAGCTGTGCTCTAAAAATTCAAAATACTATTAAGTATGGTTTTTTTCTTTTTTTTTTTTTTTTCTTTTTTAACTTTCAAGGCACATGGAGTAATATATTTTCCCACAGTTTTATGGATGCTGTCTACCTCTCTGGTCATTCAGAGGACTTCTGGCACAGATGGACCCGAGGCACTGAGCATGACATTGGTTAGTTATTTGGATTACTTTTCATTTGCATTTGCATTGTCTTAACCCTATGAAACGTGAAACCTGGCATTTGATAAAGGGTTTGTTTTTGTGTCCTATTTCTGGGTTAGGGGACACCAAGCATTTGGGGAATGAAGGAAAAACAGGAAAAAACGTTGTGCTGCTCACTGTGCAACATCCCTGGGGGGGATTTGTTAGTCATGAGAGGGTTGCCATGAGCCCTTTGGGGAGGGAGAGGCTGGGCAGGGAACAACAAAAGTGATGCTGTGACACTGAAACTCCCCTCTACCCAGACCTGTCTGCATGTCGGTGTGTGCGCTGCATCATAGATGGGGCCATGGTGGTTTGGCTGCCCACCTCCTCTTTCTTTGTTATTATTAATGTCAGGGAGACACTCTAAACAAATGCAGACATACACCCTCTTCTCATTCTTCCTGCAGAGGAGCACCCTGCTCTGCCCAAGAAGCCTCATGAACAGACAACTTGCGTATCCGTTCCCAAAGGTTGCCTTTCCAATACTCTTCGAGAAATGATGACTGGACGGCCAGTGGTTTCAACTTACCATAATTTCCTCAAGGGCTTGCAGTTGCACAACAATTATTTAGAGAATGAGAGCTTTTGCATGTGGAAAGGTATTAGTAAATTGTTTTAGATGCATCTTTGAAGGTGATTTGAGTGTTGATACTTGCTGGGGACAAATACTTGATGAGTTTTAGCATAAAGGCAATTTTTGATTAATATTATTTGATCAAGTTGTCTGTGGAATCGGCTTTGCTGAGGCCCGATTGATTTACTGCTGGTTTTGTTTCTGTCTTGGAGAAGCCATGGCGGGCTTGCTTGAATTCTGTACTTCCTAGGAAAAGCCACTAAAGAATGACTTACAGCTTCCACTGAAACTAAATAGCTACAAATTCATGCGAGTTGAAAAAGCAGCTTAATATATCGGTTTGGATGAAGCTGAGTCTCAGAACTGCTCCCTCTTACTAATCTCAGAGTTGAGCTACAGACGCTAAAATTGTATCCAAGACAACTATTTAACTTTGTGTCAAAAACTAATATAAGTGTGGGCATTCATTCTTTCGTTCATCTGTCCGTCCTTCATGATGCTGATTTGGAAAAAATGCTGACTTGCTCCCGCAGTAATTAATTGGTAACAGAAGTTTTTGACTTTCAGACACGGTGCTGGATACTTCTCCCAACCAGCTGAATGCAATGGGTGACTACCTCCAGCTGATAGATACAGCTTTCTTTATCAACACCAGCTGCCCCCCTCTTCTGAGACCAGAGAGGAAAGTGGATGTCATTTTGCACTTAAATTACAGCGGAGGATCACAGACTTTGGTGATGTTTTGAAATAGTGATTCTTTATCTGTACAACTCCAGCAGCTGAACTACTACATTTCCTCTTTTTTCTTTTCTTTTTTTTTTTTTTCAGAAAAGGTTTTTTTGCTTAAATTAAATGATCGTATCAGTGATATCATTCAACATTGTGACCTTAATGTCCCTGTCTTTATTTGGGCTATTTTCAGTAGATTTCTGGGACATGCAGTTGGACACAGACACATAGAAGATCACCTTTTCTGTACATCTGTGCAGATTTATCATTGTGGTACCAAATTCTTCAGTAGTTAGTTAACTAACAATTACAACCTAACTAGTAAATACATAATTTTGCTGTATTTGAATGAAAATTTGGAGGGTTTTTTAACGTTTGACTCTTTGTGTTTGCATAAGTTTCAAGTTTTTGTTTTTCAGTGTTTGAAGAAACACTGAGGGGTGTATATGACTGAAATTAATGTAATTTGTTTGTGGAAGGACATTAAGACATTAACTGTTATATGCACTGAATGCCAACGCTCAAAAATCTGTGATCTGGGATTCCATGTGTAATCAAAACTTCCTGATCTGAGTCCTCTGCTATGCCCACTAAATCACAACAATGACCTAAAATTTCATATTAACTTCAGAAAACAGTAATCTTGCTTGAAAGTGTTAAGCAACCCAACCAAATCTCTGTTACCTGGGATCTATTAAAATCAAAAGGGTGTGTTTGTTCCAGTGCATAGCTATCCTTCTTTGTAAACCTATAAATCAATCACAGATTGCCTAGTGCAGCAAAATAAGAGTTATGGGGCTTGACAGCCTTATTTCAACCTCTCTTTGTGTTGCAACTCTCCTCTTTGCTGAACCAGCCCCTGGACCTGTTCTCAGAGTACTGTTTGGAGCACGGGATCCCATTTCCTGGCACGGAACTGAGCCAGGAAGACCGGGAACACCTGAAGGAATGTTATGTATTTGAGGACAGCTTGGAGGCACCAGTATTGGCCTATTTCCCACTGGTGTGTGATACCTTTCAAAACTACAAGGCACCAAGTAAGTTAACAGCATTGATCATTTTTTGGGGTTGTGGCATCCAGCTTATCCATTGAATTTCTTCTTGTAAAACAAGACACCGGCAAGCTTCTTGGTTGGCTAAGTTATTGTATTCCCAGTCCTGTTGTGATGGATATAGTGCTGGTCAGCTAATCAGGGATTGAACTGAAGAGTTTCAAAATTAAAAGCATGAATATCTGTAGCTTAAGGCAAACCTTCTTGTCTGGCATCTGGGATAGTTTGAATTCCTTTGGTAATAAAGGTCAGGAAGTGGCTACTAAATTATATCCACTGGTAGCTAACACTGTCACTTAGCAGTCTTGTTATGAGATACTACCTTTACTTCGTTAACAAAGCTAGAATCCCCTCATTACTTTGTTTACATTAAAAAAAAAATCGAGAGTAGAAAGTGCTGAAAACATATAATGAAGCAAAGGATTTCCCGAGATAACAAGCTGCTGTGAAATCCGTAATTTCTATGCATTGCCAGAGTATTTTTCTTCAATTCAGCAGCAGAATAAATAGTGATTTGTTCACTTTACCAGAAAAGCTACTTGGCAAATTCAGTTTCAGTTTACAAATACTTTTGCATTCATCAACTCCAATTTTCTTGTTGCTAATTTAGTATGATCCAGGAAATCATCCTCAAAAACTGGGCAAAAATGCATGTATCAGCTTATTGGAAAAGACCTCATGTAGTTCATCTTATTTGTCTTACTCCATGTGTTTGAAATCTCAGCCACCTGAGAGGAGAATTCCCAATCCAGGAGATTCCTGGCATCATTTCCTACCAGATAAGGACCCGCCGTCACGTTACCCAATGGAAAAATTAAAAATACAAAATTCAAAATCTGCAAAAGTGAAATTTAGTGAAATTCTAATGGAAACCTTTAATTTAGAGAGGAAAGCATTTTGCATTGAAAAGTTGTTCTGCCACTCGGTTCTGGATCATCTGTGACTGTAGTCAAGGAGAAAAGGAGTGGATTTTATTAGTCTGGCAGCTTGAGAGTGATTAAATCTTGAACTATTTTCCTGAGAGAATTCAGTTTCTTGTGGCTGCTACTGTGGTTTTTTTGCATTGCCTGGTAGGGTCTTCCACCTCGGTAACTTTACTATGTTGAACTTTGCAATGTTCTTTAGATGTGGAGCGCAGTCCCACAGAGATGGAGCAGGGGAAAGTAGATGTGCCCAGCTGTGTTGGTTCCTATGGCACTGGTCTGCTTACATACACTGAAGAGGCTTTCAACAAGTTGCTGAACCTGTGCAGCTACAACATCCTGAACAATAAACATAGAATTCTTCAGGCTTTGCGAACTGCAGTGGAACGAAAGAAGCGGTTTAAAAACTGTTCATCACCTTGTTTGTCTAAAATTTCTTAAAGTATGTTTTGACTAATCTCATCAGCAGGAGATATACAAATGCCTTGGTTGTGGACTAATAAATATTCAGGGAACGTGAATCCATGCAGAATCAACATCCATGCTAGCTTGTTAAAAGAAAATTGTATATTTTAGTCAGTACTCTGTGAAGACTAATGCTGGTTCTGGCATTAAAGTCATTGACAAATCATGATTACTCTTAAAAATTCTCTTCACTGTTTCAGGGAATGGAAAGACTGATGTAGAGCTATATTGTCCTATTTGTGTATACAGCCATAGAAGAATGAGATTTCAACCTCACAAAAGTCTGTGTCAGATATGAATGCAAATCTTGGTGGTGCGCGGTCTTTCAACCAGAAACCAAAGAAAAGATGAAGCAAAGCCTTGCCTTATTCACAGATCTCTGCTTGTGACAATAAAGAGTAAACCGGGTGCCAAAAATGTTCACCCCAGGAAATGGAAGGCCGATAATTGAAGAATGGAGCTGCACAATGTCTTATGTTTTCACAGTATCCAGAAACCTTACCTTCAGTGAACTTGCCTGCTTGGCTGTCGTTACTCTGAGTTTACGTTTTTGATGAACTACCCAGCCTGATTTTTCTGCCAACTGTCTGATAAAAATTATCCATCTGCATCCATATTTGCTGAACTTCTCTCTAAACTGTTGCCTACCAAGCAGGTTTTGAAGCTAAGTGACAACAGTTGAGGTTTCACGACTGGAAAAACAGTTTTAGCAGCCTAAGCTTTGGCCATAACTGTGTCTTCATTTATTTACCTGCTGTGAGCTCACAGGCTGTTGTGATGGCATCAGAGTTTGAGATAACAATCCCTTTGACTTCTGCAATGTTATAATGGTCAGTAGCTGCTGCTACAGTTTCATTCCCACTGCCATCCAAAACACAGACAGGAGTGCATCAGATTTCCGTACTTGTTTTTAGATAAATGATTGTTTAAGAATATGTATTTAACCGGTCATTTTTGATCTTTCTTTCTCTTGTATATATCAATATACATGCAGTATAATAGCTGCCTTTGAACTACTAAGTATCTATGTATAACCTTATTAAAAATAAGAGATGCAATCATTGAAATATGGGTTGTTTGGGGTTTTTTTAGTTTTATTAAGTTCTATGGACTCTGCTCAGCTAGTGAGTTGGTATAGGAAAAAATGCTTCTTGTTTCTGATACCGAAAAATCAAATATTGATGGAACAAAGGCATCCATGAGCTTTGCTAAAGGCTCTTGAGGCAAGATGAAAGAAAAGCTGCTACTTCAACAGGAATGATAATTTGAGGTGTTTGAGGTGTACAAGTGCAAATATTGGCATTTGCAAATGCCAAGGTATTAATTCAGTAGCAAGTAGTGCAGCAATTGGCTAGCAATGTATGTATGTCTGTATTTTCAATAGTCTTTTCTGTTCCCCTTTGCAGTCTTCTCATTCATTACACTGGTGTATTTAAAAAGAAAAAGTGCATTCATGTCTATGCAAGCAACATGTTTACATAACCTTGGGAGTCTGGCATCTCATGTGCCATGGCAAGAGGGTAATGGGCTTTGTCATCTAGTCTTATGGATCTCCGTTTATCAAGTGGGAGATAACATCTTATTTTGTTACCTCTAAGACAGTCCTTTTTCTGTCCGTGAGTTCAATTAACAGGAGGTAACAGTAGCAGGTGTCTCCTGTCAAGCTTTGCAATATGAATCAAACCAATAACACCTGCCTTTGTAGAAGGAAATGCCTGGCAGAAACACTGGTATCACCTTTTCTAAGGTTGTCAAGTCTAACAACTCTTTCCTTTTTCTCAGTTACTGGTAAATCTTTCAACTCTGCCCTCTTAACCAGAAAGGAAATTTTTCACCTTATTTTCTTGCCCTTGTTCAGAATAATTTGGTGCTATGTGTCACCAGTAAGATGACAATAGTTTTCTGTGAACAAAGAAGAAATGGAAGATGTCACTCCGACAGCTCAGGTGTGTTTGTAAGTGTATTTTTAAACAATAATAAACCAGAGTTTTAGAAATTGATTAGGCCTTTTTTTTTTTTTTTGCTAAGTATCTTTTAAGTATTTTAAAGATTATCAAGATTCATTTTTACAGCTCCAGGAAGATGTAAGAGAGGCAGTGCAGTTTGTGCCTGCTGTATTCCACCGACGGGTTTTTGGTGGTTGCAACACTTGGCACTGAGCCTTTGGCTTTACTCACCCAAGGTGTGGTGATGATGTGTGGTTTTGGCAGCAGATGCAGAAAATGACGATGGCTTAGAATGAGCTGAGGAAAGGGAGTCCATTTTAAGAAATCTGGGCCTGTTGAGCCAAGCCACTGAAAAATCTTAGGCTGCCCAAATTGTCTAGCTTTACGGCTCAATGTTTTGACTTTCCTTCCAGTCAGACAAATGCTAGTGTCCAAATTGGGACTTGGCTCTTACCTTGGTGGCCTGTGAGTTTTCTCAGCAGTGGACTCATTTGTTTTTTTGTCTGGGGAAGGAAGGGCTGCTTCTGTCCTAATAAAACTTGTTTGTGTTGTTTGCCTTGCTGCAGTATCTCAGAATCCCACCTGTGATCTGATGGTGAAAAACAGGGTAAAAGGACAGGGGAAGAGCTGTTTGTTCAAGTGGCTTGTCAGCTATTAATAAAAAATAACGAGAGATGTTCAGTGTTACTGGTGCTGTTTTCTTAAGGAAGGAGCTGAGGCTCGGTGATATATCAGACATTCTGAAGTGAATCAGCATTGACATAATCCTTCTGTTGAAGATCCAGGTAGGCCAACAACAATTTGTTTTTTTGAAAACACCTGTTTGTGACCTGTCACACAAGCTCTGCTGAATGTAACGACATGGTCCTGTAAGCAATGAGCTGTGAATCTTTAGAGTCTCTGTTAGTATTCAAACAACTTTCAGGCTGACTGTGGATTACTAAATTACTCCCTTAATTAGCTGGTGACATGGGGTGACTTCCTGATATTCTGAGAATTGGTTCAGATTGAAATTGGCTCTAGGTTTCCTTGCAAAGGTCCAGGGCTATGTGTCTTGCCACACTTACACCAAAGGAATTACTGGCTGATGACTTAACACAGGCTGGTGCTGGTATTCCAAATGCCTGTGGTCTGATGAGGTTAGGAAAGCAAAAAAGTTCCTTGAGCCGTGTCTGAATTGTTGAATGAAGGTCAAAGAACCTCAGCCTGTTCCTGCAAAGGCAGAGAGAGATGCTGCTGGGTGCTCAGATCTGCAGAGTACAGGGAGAGGCAGAGAGAAAGGCTGTGAGTTGCTGCTTTTTGAGATAAGAATTGGAGCTGAAATGCTGTTGCAACAAAACCAAAGGCATGTATTTAAAGGATTGCATGTATTGGGAACAGCTGGACTGATATGTTACTGGTGATTTTTGGATAGGAAAACTGCCCGATTGCTTGGGGTGAGTGGGTAGGAGGAGTGAGATTTTATCTCTCCAGAATATATTGAAGGCATGTGGAATTGCTTTAATGAAGTTTCTCAATAGTCCTTTTGAAGGCACTATCCTCCTTCATATATGTCATAATCAGAACAGTACGTTAAGTAAAAATATAATCCCCCCCGCCCCGATGAGTTGGTGCGATCTTGATCTCCGGTGATGGACCATGCACCTTTCATTCACAGGAATTTAAATTCAGATTCAGATTGAAGGTCTGTCCTGCCTACAAATGGATGATACAAAAATTTTCAGACTTCTTTCTCTAACTCGTGCTCCCTTCTCCAAGAGTGCTCTCCCAGGAAGTCCTTTTCTGCATCTTATATGATGTTTTAAATTTTTTTTATTTTTACCTTATGTGATACAAAGCATCAAGGATATTGCAGAGTATTGAAGAACAGATATATTGAAGGTGTTGTACATATCAACATGAAAATAAAGTACAAACATATTAATGTGAAAGTTACATTATTCCTTTTTTCTTTGTTTTAAATGCCAGACAATTGCTCTAGATTAGTGGCAGGCCAATAAGTATCTAATCAAAGCTGAATTTTCAGAGACTGAAATCTGATACCATGGGGAAGGAAGTGACTCTTCATCCATGGTAAATCTTCTTGTGTGCAGAGATTATTGAGCTTAGGTCCATTGTGTAACTTGATTTGGACTGCTTGCTGTCTTGTTTGATAAGATGAGGTCTGTATTGGTTTTGTACCTTATGGAATTGTATTTAAAAAAAACCAACCCAAACTGAAATGCTAGAGCTAAGGAAAATTCCGCAACTGTAGATCTGACACTATATTTCTGTAAATCTGATACCGTATTTACTTTATTTGTTAATTTGTTTTATTAGTTAATTCTGAGTACTTTTTTACTAATGCATCATCTGGCTGTCATTTTGTAACACCTCTAGCATGTTTTTGGATATTTGGATACCCTTCCTGTCACGTTCGAAGTGTTTAAATGATGACCAACTCCCGCTGTCATCCCAAGGCACAAGGATACTTTTCTCTTGCAATAATATGAAATCCCCCATTAGTCATACATTTCTGTAGTCCCGGATTATCAGAAGGTGATGAAGTGGTGTATAAGGTAATCGTGGGATACCGCATTCAGCTATTATCGCTACCTGCAACCTATTGCACTGAGGTATACAATTATTCAGATATCACATTGGGGAAACTAATGCTTGCGACAGGGTAGTTTAGATGAATTTTGTCTGCCTCAGATCAGCACGATACTTTTATTTGCTCCAGGTTCCCTTAAATAAGACACAGATACAAAATCACGTTCATGTAAGTGTGCACTACAAAGCAGATAGAGAGTGAAGGAAAATTAGATCCTCCTCCTTCCTTGCCTTGCGATTGCTCAGACCTTTAAAGAGACTGCTGTGTGTTTTCTCATTAGTAAAACAGTCTCTCTAGTCTTTAAAAAGCAAGGTAAGAGTGTAAGTAACATGTATATGAAGATCACTACTGGTTTAAAATTATTTACACTGGAAACATGATTGGTTGAAAGAGCCAGGACTTTGGATAACATCACACATGAATTTACTTACTGCGTGCTTGATAATTGTCTCTGAAATTGTCCTTGAATTGTGGAAGAACTAAGAAAAAATGTGAAAAAACCCCAACAAAGTACTTAACCTTTGAGGTAGTAATCTTTTTGAAATCGTAATCCTAGGGACACATTTCTACCTCTAAAATGCCAGTGGGACAAACTACAATATCATGATTTATTTTGAAGTAGATTGTGTAGTTCCTTATAGCTGTCAACAAGTTAAAGTTTTCTCACTAATGACAAGGCCTTACTGTTATGGGTCTTATGAGCATTCAACTCTTAGTTCTATCAGGAATTTATTGCATGAATGAAAACTGTTGAGACTGTAATTCTTGACTTGCACTAAGCTTTTAAAGATACTTTATTCCAAAGCTGCCTTGTGTGGCTTGGACAAGCAGCAGTTAAGGAAAGACGTCAACGGCTACAAACTTGGTGGTGGTCATGAGCAGGAGAGGAAGAATTATTAGGAGCATGTTTTGGGTATGGCGGTGATAACGTGATTTTGAGAAAGGGAAAACATAATCTGAGCATCAGGAAACCATTCAGCAGGCAAAACGGCCTGACTGGAGTGATGTTCTAGGTTGTGAAGTGGTATCTCCCTTATGGATCTTAAAAGTGACATGGGAAAGAGAATGTAAGGTCAGGGAGTCTTACAGTGGCTGTTGGGATGGTATAAACGTATACAGATCTATACAACTGCTGAGACAACTCAGGGAAGTTGGGTAACCCTGTCTCTTTCCTTTGGTAGAGGAAGTTTTACAGACATGTTTAATTGAAACATATTCCCACTTCAAATTTTAATTCTGGAATCTTTCCAGGGAAGCATTCTTCTTTCAAAAGTTGGAAAGACCAGTTTTGCAAGAACACAAGTGATTCTCAGCTGTGGCTGCTTTGCCTGAATGTGTTTATAAGTATTTAACACAGATATAAAGTAACAAAGACAGAGGTTAAGGGAGGTATTTTGTCTTTGGGGTAGAGATGCTCATGTCCATTCGAAATATCTTTTGGTCATTCTTTCAAGGAGCATTTCAGATGCTGTATTTTCATATTTATGGGCCTTTTTCCTTTGATCTCCTGAGAAGGCTGTGCGAAGTGTGACTACAGAGCGAGCAGCAAACTATTAAATGCTCTAGATAAAAACCACCAGGTAGTACCACTGCTCATCTTGGATAAGACCTTCTGAGCAGTTGTCACGTATGCAGGCATGAACATAGAAGGAAGCGACTTGCATGTAAAAAGAGGATTTTATTCTATTGACATTCCTCGGATGACACCTGCTCTCTTCCTCTGTGCAAAACTGCTTTGATCCTGGCCTCCATGGCACAGGGGAGTGTGTTTGGGTGGCATCTGCTGCAGTTGGCAAGTTTACTTTCTTTCCCTGAATGAAGTCAGTCGCTCATCAGTATGAATGAGATCGATTTTAGAATAACTGCTTGGATCTTGTGGTGCAAGAGTGAGCACCGGCTGCCTCCTGTCATCAAGAAGAGAGGCCGGAAAGAGTGTGGCCGAGCGAGAGTGTGGTCTTGCACGCTCCAAAGTCTACCAGCCTTGCTCATATATGCTAATTCAGGGCTACTGTAATACACAGCTCTTACAGGCAGTGAGTCACTGCACAGCAGAGCAAAGAGGAATCGGGAAGGGCTCTCTGCCTGGTGTTTCTCCCAGGGTGTCTGCTGGGACCGCCATGGGAGTGAGCATACAAGGTCCCTTTGAAGTCATCTCTGAGGGTGGGTGAACTTCTGCTCTCTCTGGGCCCACGCAGGAGACCACAGCCCTCTCCTGCCTCACCCTTCCACCCCCAAGTTTCACCTACTGCTTACAGCTCCTCCCTTCCCTCTCGTTGCACTTAAAAATCAAACTGCAAGATTTCTGGATGTGGGTTCACTTTTTTTTTTTTTTTCCTAGATAGGTGCTAAATATCCTGGCAAGGAATACTTGTTGTAGTGTAGCACCGAGATACTCAAAATAGCTTCAGGGGAACCTGGGTCCTGCAGTCACTTAGTTGTGGAACTGCAATTGGGTCTCTTACTTTGCTGAACTATGTGCTGCTATGGCAAGACTGCCAGAAGTATCTGAACTTGTGGTGTGGAAAGAAGCTGTTGAGATCTCTCTCCACCATGACAGTGGCAGTGTAGAGATAGAGAGCTGTGATTTAGTTAGTCACAGGTGCTTTTCTTGGGGGATGTAGCAAATGCAAAACTTGTTACTAGCAGCAGTGTTTTCAAGAAAGCAACCCCTGGGCTGAAAGGGGCCTCAGTGTGTCCTCCCAGCCATCACAACAGGTAGAAAAGAAATCATTCTTTATTCTGCTGACTCAGTTGAGGTGCTCTAATAGGCTGCAGGAAGCAGGGAGGGGACTCCCTAATGACTGGAAATAATAAAGGGGTGGGGCAGGAGAACCTTGTCATAAAATCCCTATTCCTCCACTCCTAACCTGCATGAGGAGCTCCTGCCAGCTGTACAACTTGGTGTCTTTAAACATTGGACTTACATGCAACTGGGGCTGCGATGGGATCAAATTTAAGTTCAAATGAGGTAAGTGAAGAAGTCAGTAGCAAACATGAAGTGGGTAAAGACGTCTGATGTTCCAGTTAAGTTGATCACAGAGGAGAATGAGTTGTTTGAGGTGTGCTAGCAATCCACAGGGAGCAAGTTTGATGTTCCTCAGATCTCATGGTTTCAAGGATGGTTTTCCTGGTCTAGCCTTTTACAGAACCTCATGGCATGCCTGTGTTTTCAAGCTATGTTTGAAGGCTGACAATATAACCTGTTGTGCTTTCTGAAAAACAAAAAGCTTCATACTGGGGAAATATGAAGTTGGCACACAGTTGTGGTAGGTTTGGTAGTTGGTAAAGTACGTAATAAGTGTTGTTAATGAGCATAGCTCTAAGCGTGGCTTTAAATGTGAGACGTTTTTAAGTGTCAGCCTAAAATAAGAGTTTAACATGGAGCTTAGCTTTCTTAACTTTGCCTTGTGTTGTTTTTCCTAGACTTTTACGGGCACCTCAGCACCAGCGGTGAGAACGGTAGGTGGTGATTAGCTGGCCCTTCATTAAGTGTTGTCCAGTGCTGAATGTAGATCACCAGAAAAAATGTTAGGAATTCAATGGCTTGGGGGAAAACTGCACTCTAATATTTACTGGATGCTGAAAAGCTGAGCTGTGACTTCAACTCTGTAGACGAAATATTGCCTGGGCTTTCAGTAAATGCTCAGTAGTCTGGTTTCTGTTGGTGTTTGATGCTTACGCTGCTGTGAGCAGGTGTTGCATTGTTTCTGGGCTGGTTTGTACTTCCCCTATATTGTTTTCTATATGTCTTTTTTGTATGTTTGATTTCTTTGGATGAAGCACCTGCTTGTCTTTATTCCTTCATAAGAAGCGGGTCTTTCCATTGTTCTCAGTGCTGTTCCTTGTAGTCTCTTTGTGCTGTAATGATCTGTTGTTGAGCTTGCAATTCTTTCTGTAATGCTGTGTTTTTAAACACAGTGTCAGAAAGAAGAGGTAAAACTGTGGAATAAACAAGTTGTGTTCAGCCTCCTGGCAATCCCGATCTCATCAGCCTAGTAGGAGTTTGAGCAGCGCCCAAACTTCTCTGAACGCCAAAACCAGAGCAACAAGGTGTTTGGTACAGGCTGAGCTGAGGCCGAATGCTTTGCATGGGCAAATGGAAATTCCCGTGGCAATTAGCAGATGTTCACGTTAGTGGGTATTAGCATAAAGGAAAATATATCAGATAAGCTGCTATGAGCCAGCAAATGGAACAACAGCAGAGGAAGAGGATGGGGCTATCTGCAGATGCTCATGGTGGGTTTGGGGCTGCAACACCCTGGGGATCTGTAGTCGGAAAGATGGGCTCTGGCCCCTGCTTCAGTGATCCAGGAGTTTCCCAGCTGGGTTTATTCTAGGCTTTGGTTCCACATGAGGGATTTGCAGGGATACAGAGGTTGTCCCAAGCAGTGGTAAATTCAGTCTGCCTCATGAAGTTTTGCTGTTCTTGATAGTACCTGATACATGATAGTGCCTGAGAGCTACTTACCTTCTCCGCTCAACGTGAAATACTGTGGTGTAGCAAGGACTGTGCAGAGTTTCTTCAAAAATCAGCATTTTAAGTTATGTTTAGGCCTCTATGTATAGTCTCACAGCCACAAGGAAGTATGTTAGGATCATAACAATGGTTACTTTTAGTCTGTAAGCTTAGTCTGTGTTTAGAGGATCGAGCTGTTTTGGTTTTTTTTTTTTTAAATCTGTAGTGCTTTTACATTGGTAGTAGGTCTCTAGATATGAGACCAGAATGCTTCAGTGACTTCAGAATGTATATGGCACATATGGTTAGAATATAACACATGGTTTAGAGTAGGATCCTGAGCCCCTTCTTTCTGTCCTGACTCTTTAAGGAAATGAGGAAGGACCTGAGGGTTTGTTTTGTTTTGGTTTTTTTCCCCATGAAAGTTGGTATTTATGATGATAAATATGTAAGCGTAGTATATCTGAGTTGGTTTTTGTTACTTAATTTATCAGTTAAGAAAATCAGCTTTCTTTACCCATGGGATGTGTGTGATTTAAACTTGAGTGGCCTTTTAAATTAAAGAGAATATGTAAGATATTTGGTGTGAAAATGTTGTTAGCGCCCTGAAGCTGACAGGCAAAAAAAGTAGTACTTTTTGGATTACTCAAATAACTGCATCGTATCAAAATATTATAGGCTAGCATGGTCCTGAGAAAAAGCCAGGTTCAACTGTGGAAATGCTTGACTTGGTTTCTCTTCTAAGATTTGGATTCATTCTAACATGCAAGTCCAGCTGGAAGAGAAGCAGGAAGAGAAGAAAAATCACATGAAAATGGCAGTCTGAAGCCACATAATTTTTACATAGCTCTTGGAAAGAAACAGTCCTTGAGTAGCTGCTCCTCCATTTGTGGTTTGGTTTGTTTTTTTTTTTTTTGGAACAACCCCAGTGACTTTACCAGCTTAGTAAGACCCAGCAATGAGATATTTTAAAATGTGTGAACTAAATACAAAACATGTAGTGCAGGGAAAAGTGTTTCTGGTGCCTCTGACCTTGCCTTAAGTGGCAGACACTGAAACGTCATGAAGTCCTGCCCATCCTTGAGGCTCCAAAACTCTTTGAAGTTAAAAGGTGACACATACCTGACCCAGATCAGAAGCAAGGCCACTGTCTGTCTTTTGAAGTCCTGCCACTCCTTTTGGCAGGGCTGTTTTCTGTGTTTTTCTTCACAGTGTGCTCTTTTTTAAGTAGTGAGATTTCTATTTCTTTTAGAAGAGAAAGCTAGAAGAGTGGTCTGCTCCAAATCCAACTAACACTTAAATAATTGCCATTTCTCATGATGTAACTTGGGAATGTTGTGTGTATTTTACTCTACTCTCCTGAAGGGGAAAAAAAAAACTTTTAAGGTTGGAATTTTACTGAAATAGAGCAGTTTTAGAGCTTGGTTATGTAACTCTTATTCATGTGGATGAGCATTCACGTACAGGAACAGTTCTATTGACTTCCCTGGGACTAGATATGTAAGGATTGCACAAGTGTGCCACAGGACTTAATTGAACTTTTATCTGACGTAGGATAGGGTGACCAAGTCCTGCATTTGCAATCTTACATATTTAAGTAATTTCAACACTGATTATTAAAATGCCTGGCTTGTGTTTCCGGTTTATGAGGTAACAACCATATCTCAGATGAAATAAATACAGAAGTTGAAAGTCCAAGTGTGCGTAATAACTGGCCTGGGAGGCTTCTGGCCTCAGAACTTACCCAGTGTGTGATATGATCATCATCATGTTAAAGAGAAAGATGTGGAAGTCATTGCCTATTGCTAGGAGATTATCCAGTTTAAGATATGCCCCTAAGTAGTTTTCCTGTGTGACTTTTTAAGTTGCTGACAGCTAGACGTGACAAAGCATTTGAGCACCTAAAGGTTAGGAGCTATAATGTCTGACTTGCAAGTCTCTAGCATGTGAATGGACTCTACAACCCAGAGCAAGTCGCTGGGAATTGATTCAATGTGTTTGGAGAGTTAGATACACCAGGATGGGAGCTGCAACAGCTGAGTGGGGATAAATACCTGCATAAATAGGTAACAGGGACAGCTGAGCACAGAAACACACTTCTTAGATACTATCTCTGTGTGCCACTTAGGGCTGCAGGGAGGTACCACTATCCACTTGAGATGCAGAAAGCAGAGGAAGAGTAGGGCTATTTTGACAAGAGCTAACATTATTTCTTTAAAATGGTGTCCAGCCTAGTTGTCACAGCACTTCCCTGGGGATGGGGAACTTCTGCTCAAGCCCATGCTTCTGTATTCAAGGGGTGCAAACCACATCCTTCCTGGGCAAAGATACGCTCCACCTCTTCTGCTGAAATACCACTGCCGAGGACAAAAATATTTAGGATTTATAGGGTGAGAAACAGTGACCAAGTGTAAATGTAGCAATGTCAGTAGTTTTGGAAAGAATAGACAAGCCTTGGCTGTTGGTCCCTGTGCTTAGGAGTGCTTCTGTGTTTTACTCCGTTCTGTTTAATGCACATAGAAAAGCAGTTCTGGCAGCTCCACTGTATAATTTGAGCGTGATGGCTTTTTGTCTTTTGGTTGCTTTCAACTGGAGACTGTAATCTTCCCCTCCCCTGCAAAGAACTAGTTTTCTTTCAAGGTGTATCTGTTCAGGTTCTCCTTTGTGGCTGTGTTTGAGATAATGGAGCAGGTAGAGGTGTCATATACAGCTGAAATGTCCCACAGCTGACGATTCAAGTGCTTGCAAACCGTGCACCGTAAAACTGTGCCCTGTGCTAGAGTCTGGATAGGTTATGGTAATGTATAACAAATGTGTCCATATCAGTGACTGCTCCAACCCTCCTGCTACTGTCTTCTTGTCCTTCAATTCTGCATCTTCAGACTCCTTGCTGACCCCAAGGGAAGTGCAAGAGGATATGCCAGGGATTATCCAGGCTGTTTCTTGGAGATTGTTCATCTCTGCTGCATTTTCAGAGGCGCTGAGGTTTTCGTTGGTGGGAAGAAGGGCCTACTTTGTTATATTGTGTTAGTGTCCGATGTCACACCAGGGTCCCAGTTGCTTAACACTTTGTCAAAGCATTGTGAAACACTTCAGGATAAGCCTTGTGCTACGGCTTGAAAGACAAATGGTTGGACAATAGGTATAGCGTGTATGAAGGAAAGAGTAGCAAGGTACATTTTATTAGTTAACTTCCATATATAATTTTTACGTTTGCTACTTATGATTAGTACAGGCACTTCAGATGCAAAATAATAAAACCCACATGCATTAGGACACTGTGTTAACTTTACTAAGGTATGTCTATGATTGCAGGTGTGAGGGGATTTATGGGTAGAGTTACTTTATGTTCTTCCCAACTGGTATAGATGGAAAGCTTAGACAGGTTTTTGGGCATGAAACATCTGTTTCTGTTCTACAACAGAATCAGTAGACTCAAAGCTAAATAGCAATTTGAAAGAAGAGTTGAGAGAAATGAAATCTGAGCATATGTTGGTTTTAAAAGGAAAGATGGTATCTACAGAGCAGAGAAGTTAGTGTGGGAGAGGAGAGAAAGATCTTAAGTAGTTATCTCCAAGGTGAAATGAGGAAAGAGTTAATTTGCAGCCTGAGGAATATAAGGCCATGTTAGTATGAGCCATAGAAGTTATGAGCCACTGTAGAATTAGTATGTATGAGCCCAAGGTGTCTGATATCCGGTGGAGTTGTGAGTTAATTCCCAAAACTATGTCTGGGAAGAGTTTCACAGCTTTCTGCTGGGGGATTGGGGCTGAAGATCAGAGATGAATCAAAGCCATCATGAAAAGCATCTCATCCCCATCAGCTGCGTTTCTGGCCTTGTAGGTTGTGCGTGGGAGCTTCTGCTGGTGTGGGAGCTTGTGCTGGTGTGTGGGGGTTGCTGAGCTCTCCTTGCGCAGCTGTGGTGACCATGTTTGGTGTCCCAGATACCACCTGTTCTCTTGCAGGCCGTGGTGTGTCAGAGGTGAGGACACCCATGCCTGTGTGCGCCATAGGGGCGTCCGTTGTGATAGTAATGGAACGGTGTTAGAAAGGAGCAATCTTTATCGTGTTGACCTCTCAGTACCTGTTCTCAACTCCTGTGTGCTTTAGAAATCTGTTGCTTCTATTTCAGACTCCAAAAAGATTCTGCGCCAAAAAAAATTTCACTCTGCTCCACTTGGTTTGATAAGTGACATTAGCTCAACTTCAAAAACCTTTTTATAACTTACATTCTTAGAACTTTAGGGTTACAGCAGTCTCTAACTGTCAATGTTGTCTGTTTCCTTTTTTCTTTTTTTTGAATTGTTGGGCAGAGACCAGTATCTCCTTTCAACTTGCTCACTGTAAAAATACTAAGAGTGAGGAATGTCCGGAAGGCAGACTTACGTGAGTACCTCTACTATTCTTACATGTTTATTATAATTCTTGAAAATAAATATTTGGTGAGTGTTACTGATATATATATATTGCTGCAAGTTTGAAAGAATTATTTTTATTGTGAAACTGAAACATTGCTTTCTGTTCTTAAGCGTGAAGAGGCTAACTCAAGCAAGGTTTGATCTCTTTTTTTGATCCCTTGCTTTCGTACCTCACTGTATGAGATGTATTTCCTACCCTTACGACATCCAACTTAACTCTGCTGATCAGAGAGCTGCTCTTTACATAATGAAAATTCTTGTACTTTTGACTAAGAAACCCAAGTATTCCCTACAGAATTTCTGGGTAAAAGAAAGGAGAGAACTGGTGATGTAAACATAAGATCATCATTAGTGAGAAAGCCTATGAAAATAGCAGAATTATACACAAAAACATTCTATTACTTCTGCAGAATTTATAAGTATGCAAGAAGAGTAGAGAGAAAACTTATCGAGGCTGGATTTGGTGGTTTCTGGCAGGAGGGATGTGGTTGGAACACGCAGAAGCCATGTTTAACAACAACAGTATTTTTTAATTAATGATTACTATCGGGGAATAAATCTCTGCTGTGCTTACTTGTGGTATTCTGGGTTACTTACTCCTGTGTCTTCTGCAATGTAATACTCCTGTACTTATTTATCTTTTTCCTTTAATTTTCTAGCTTTAAAAAAAATCTGCGATGATTCACTGAATGCCTTGTTTACTGCTTATGTCATAATATTTTTTTTACTCTAGCATTGACAGATGATCGACTGCTTTGTTTTATGATATTTACTGTGCCATTTTGATAAAGGGGTTTGGCTCAGTAGACAATGTGACAGCACCTTATAAGATGTAAAATTCTGGGGTTCTTAGAGATCAAAGGTCTGTTTTCATGTACAGAAGCACACCCTTTGTGGGCTTACAGTTGTATGCACGACTTCTTGTTTAACAAAATCCACATGTTCAGCTATGCCAGGGGTGATCTGCACCAACCAAGGGCAGTCACTGCAATTGCACCTGCAAACCAGCACGCACGATTGCGTGTGCATCTGTGCGCTCCAGCAGGCCGCCTGTTTCTGCTTCAATTCATTGTGGTTGTCCTTAGGAACAACTTGCTCACAGTCACTCCTTACCAAGCTGAATCATAGAATGTGTTGAGCTGGAAAGGACCTTTAAAGGTCATCTAATCCAACCCCCCTGCCACTGTAAGGTCTCCCCAGAGCCTTCTCTTCTTCAGGCTGAACAGCCCAAACTCTCTCAGCCTGTCTTTATAGAAGAGGTGCTCCAGCCCTCTGATCATTTTTGTGGCCTCCTCTGGACCTGCTCCAGCACATCCATGTCCTTCTTGTGGTGGGGGCTCTAGAGCTGGACGCAATACTCCAGGTGAGGTCTCACTAGAGCAGAGTAGAGGGTTAGAATCACCTCCCTGAACCTGCTGGCCATGCTTCTTTTGATGCAGCCCAGGTTGCAACTGAATCGTAGCCTTTCTTCTTGAAGCCTGTCTGCCCCATCGTATTGCTTCGTTACCTTGTATTCTGGTCTCAAGAGCAGATGAATATCAGATCTTTACTCCCTTGAGATGCCCCGTACTCAGAACTTGGGCATCCAGAGGATTTGTTTAAAGTGTATCTGGCAGAGAGATTTGAAAACTTTTCAGCAAGAATAGTTTCTCAGCAGAAGGTTTGTTTCCTGAAGGAACTTGAGTTATTGTGGAAAACCTGTTTGTTTTTTGTCTGCAGTGAGAAGGATGTTTCAGGTAGTCCTTATCTTTTCTGAGGCACTAGAAAGGCAAACACTTCAGTTTTCCTTGAAACCTCAGGATTTTCAACTCTGTGAAGATATCCCTTTTGTACCTGTTTTATAATGGTAACAATATACTGCTTCATACAGTTCTGAGTTAGCATTTATTTATTCCTCTTTAACTTTCCTGTTTTTCTAATTATACCTTGGTGCTCTCCGTGTGAACGTGGGTTTTAGTTGGTTGGTTCTGGCTTAGGTGTGGGGATTTTTTGTTGTTGTTTTTAGTGTTGGGGTTTGTTTTGTTTTCTTCTCGTTAGTGCAGTGTTTGTGCTTAACTTAATGAAGTGAATCTTTCTTCTTGATCTCTGATTCTCATGTTCCAATTTACTTCACCAATGAAAAATAAATATGCTCTAAAAGTATTTCTCCCTGCTGTTATTCTAGAGCAAGACAATTTTCATAGATTTGGGTATGGGCCTGGAAATCTAGACCCTGACAAAGACTGCATTATGGGATCTTGGGCAAGTCATTCAAGTTTTTTGCAGTGCACTTATATGCAAATTTACATCTGATGGCTTGTGCCCTTCTGATCAGGTTTGGCTAAGGCCACTTTCTGGAATTCCTTTCCTTCCCGCAGTCATTATCAAGGTTTTGCTGATTGTGATAGCATGGTTAAGTACAGAAGCTTGGGAAAAGTGTGGCTGGTAGAAACAAACCCCCAAATTTCTAGCTGTTACCGAAAGATAAAAAGGAAATAGGTGAAGAAAATTGTACTTAATATGATGTAATAACACTGTTACAGGTTTTGAGCATGATGCAGGGATTGATTATGGGTTGAATTATTTGACCTCTTCTGACTCACAAGGTTGCTGTAAGAACCAGATGATTAGTTGAGCAATTCTAAGGTGAAATAGGGAGAATATGTCTTGCTTTATAGGTATGAGAGAAAAGCCATTGGCATCTGTATCAAGCATCTGCAAGTCTTGCTCCCTGGAGGTTCTCCCTCCAAACGTGGGAGTTCACACTATGGAAGGAGCTGATGTCTTTGGTGGCACCCACAGCCTCCTTCCCCAGGCATGGATGATGGCCAGGTTTTTCCAGTCTGCAGATAGAACAGTAGGAAGGATGAATAGTAATTTAATTGTGGTGCCAAAACTGATATTGTTTTCCAAAAGGAATGCTAAGAAAGGCACAACTTCTAAAAATGTTGTCAATTACACGAATGACTATGAAATTGGCACACTTGAATTTGTGATGGGAAATAAAACTTTTCAGCTTTGCTTTTTGGCAAAAATAAATAAATAAATCTGTTATTCTTCATTTAAGCCAGCACTTTGATAACGGCTTTAAATTAGTTAAGGTATGGAATTTGAGGAGGAAATGCTAGAAAACAAGTCTCTCTGCAGCCCAGAATGAAGGTTGTGAGATAGAAGCATCAACACAGGTATTCCAGAGCTGATGGGAGTGCCTGTGGCAAAGGACATGTACCAGGAGATATTTTCATGTTTTGGCAACATTATCCTGCCCCAGTTATTTGAATAGTGATGAATATAAAGCTAAATGCAGCATGGGAGAGGCATGCGTGTACTGCACATGGAGTACAATGTTATTTCAAATATAGAGTAACGTTTTAAAAGAAAAATAAGCCTGATTAAAAGTGAAAAGGTGGGAATGAGTGTGGCAAATGTGTGAGGATTCTTCTGCTTTGCCGTGAGTGCTTCATGGTGTTATTTGCTCCTCACTCAGTGTATTTTAGGAACAAGTTCCTTACCGTGTTATTTTTGTCTTACTAGGGTTAAGTGTGCATTGTGCAGTAATTGTTTCTCTGGATCTATTGTCACTCTGCTCGTCTTCTTCTTCTACAGTCACCCTTTCAGACTGCTATGTGACACTGTGGCTGCCTACTGCCTCAAGTGAGAAGGTTCGGACCAGAACCATCAGGAACAGCAAAAACCCTGTGTGGAATGAGGCTTTCTGCTATAAGATCGACCGCCGAGTGAAGGTAGTGAAAATAAATGGTTTTCACTGTTTGCTGTCTGCAGATAGTTAGTAGATTGTGCAAAATGACAATAAACCAATAAGTATAGAGCTATTTTCCAAACACTGGAGGTGTTAAAGAGTCCTCAGAAAAACCTCTGGCGCTTACATCCTCCTTGGTATTATTCCTGTTCGTGATCTTGACCTATACAAGTAAAACCCAAGATAAAGGTTGCATAAAAATAACACTAAGATCAGTTAGTTCTAGGTATGATGGAAAGGAACTCCTCCAAACATTCTTTAAGTACTTGTTTTATACACTTAGAGCCAAAGGCCATAAAATAAATGTTGAAACATTCAGTACAGTTATTTATCACATGTTCTATGTGACCTGCTTGTCCTGTTTAATTTCCTGAGGCACTCAAGCCTGCTTCTTTCTGTTTATACAGTTATCAGTAAGATCTAATACTCCCAAATCTCTTTCCCTTTTCTGTTTCTCCTTTTTCCTTCTACCCCTAAAACTGGAGGGGGACAGGAGGAAAACCTAGTCTCAAGATTTTATTGCCTTATCAAGCTATTAGATACAGAAATAACTCCATGGTACTCTTAACCTCTTCTTGCAGAATGTGCTGGAGCTGAAGGTTTGTGATGAAGACACAGTGACCAGGGATGATGAACTCTGCACTGTTCTCTTTGACATAGATAAACTCACTGTAGGACGAACTGTTCGAGTGAGGTTTCAGCTGAATCCGCAGGTGAGCAATGATACTGATAAGAAAAAAAGCATTTTTTTTCCTTCCTTCTGTGGTGTTGCATTGTAGGAAAAAAATCTACTTAATTTGTGTTTCATAAAAAAAGACTTAATCTCTGTATAATTGCTCCATGCTAGTATTTGTTAAGAGCAAATCTCTGTGCTAAAAATCTAGGGTGGAACCAACTAGAATTAATTACCTAATGCCTTAATTCTGGATATCTCTGGAATGTTTGGCTATTGGTATAAATTCTGAATTTTCAAGCACTTTAATAATATTAAAGCAGCTGATTTCTTTTTGTGTTGGGAACTAAAATCTGAAAAATGGCTGTTTTAGCAGAATAGCAGTTCCTACATCTGCATGCTTACATGGCATTTAGATTTTTAAAAAAATAGTTTTAGCAACTGCTTTTTTCCACTGTCTTCAATTTCAATATTTTCAGTCAGCACCACAGGCTTTTTTGAAATTATTCTTCTGGGAATTTTCCCAAGTGCTATTTTAAATATATATATATATTACAAATTATATGTAACTGTTCTAATGAAAACTATGAAGAAAAGTAAGTAATATACCTTTTCTTTCTATTTCCCCTCTCTTCAGGCACGTGAGGAGCTGGAGGTGGAGTTCACATTGCAGAACACGTGAGTAGAGTTCTAAATTCTAAATAAACTGTGTAAAATAGTCTGGATAGCTGGTTCATATGTGATGTTGCCTCTTAAATCTACAGTCTCTAGAAGCAGTATCTAGATGTTTTATTTCAGTCTAGAAATCTGGAATTTCAGAATACATATTTTTAGATTTTAAATATGTGAAAATGTTATTTTTTGCCCTGTTTGACTGCTACCTCCTGGGCACCAACTTCCTCCTGTTTTCCTTCTGTCATTAAATTAATACAGAAGGAAGTATGAGGACAATTAAAATATTTTGACCCTTAGAAAGAGGAGTGCCAAACCCCAATGTCTTATGTTCCTCATTCTTGGGGAATCTGGCTTTTCAAGCCCACAACATTATAAAATGCTCTCCTGTAAGCTGATCCATTCAGCCCATCTGGCTACACGTGAGGAGCTGTGGTAGACTTGAGTATCACCTCCAGCGGTGAGAAGAACTAAAAATTCTGCATTAAGTAAGGAGCAGTGATCACTGTGGGAGGCTGAGGAAGCATGAAAACTGGAGGAAGTTACTGGAAGGGATTTCTGTTACCAGTTTGATCTGTGTTATTGGACTGCAAGTCGTGTTAAAACAGTATTAGAGCAGGGATGGTATTGCCACGACCTTCTCAAGGCATTCGGGGCACTTCAGGAGGGCCTAGCAGAATAATATGTTGGTGGAGACTTTCAATAGCATATTTATTCCTCACAGAAGGGGAAATTGGGACTTGCTGGGGAAAGGACAGTACCTCAGTGTTATGAAAGGAGAAGGAAAGATCTCCTACTGTTCAGAAATAGAAAAACCATCAGAGATAAAGCAGCCCCAGAATCTCCTACTACAACTTGTGGAGACTCGCCTGGGCAGACTGATTGTTGTTTACTGTGCCCCAGAATTGGCAGAAGGCCCAGCAATGGTAAGACATTGCCGTAGCAATGGGGAGGGGAGCTTCAGTAGATGTGCCAAGTTTGCCTGTCTAGGGGGTCTTCCTTCTTTTGCAAATTACGATGGCTTAACAAATTGGTACAAAGAATCCTACTCCCGATAATCCTGTCTTTTGATGAGGGAGGTCCAGGTAGGTTGTCTGACTTGAATGTTGTGCGTGATTGGGTTTGCATATGGTGATGGAGGCTGGGATTCGTCTCAGAGCATGTGTGCACCAATTCCATACCAAACTCTTCCCTTGGACCTTACAGCCAGTTGCCTTTTTTGGAGACATGTTCAATAGATAAAGTCAGAAATCCAGCGATTTCTACAGGTGCTGTCTGTGTAGGAATTCTACTGGTTGTAAGATGATGGTCAGGACTGTACAAATTAAAAGGACCCTTGGCAGTCCCAAGGAAGAGGTTTTAAAAAGAATCATGGTCATAGGCTCAGTTGCTATAGCAAGAACACATCTGGTCCACTTTTATCATTCATAGTACCTGGGTGAGCCATGTAATAGTTGTGACCTGAAGAACTCCGCATGCAAATGGAAGAAATTGCTGCGTCATAAGTCAGGGAATGTCCCTGTGAGGTCCTCATAGGACCAAGAATGGGAAGAGGCTTCTCTGGGTAAAAAGGGCTTCTTGTCAGAGGCAGACAGACTTTTCCCGTGCTATCCTTCATTTGCATTATTTCTTGCATATATGTGGTGGTCAATGCTGTCCTACCCATCAGTCAAATATGAAATAAAGGTGTAAGTGCATCTGAATTGATTAAATATCATGATCTTCGTAGGATGTTAAGAGGGGATTTTTCTCCCCTCAACACAGAAGTGTGAAGTCAGGAGTAATTAACGAAGGGTTTGTGCACTGAATTTGAAGACAATGGGTCTTATTAACTGGGATAAACTGCAGAACCCTGAAAAGGTCTGAGAGACTGAAGTAGCTGAGATGGGTCACCAGAAAGCTATGAATCAAACTGCGCTCTCCTGTGTTGAACAAGCTCAGCAGGTCTTCGCAAGGGTTTTTGGTGTTGCTGGATGGGAGAAGTGTTGACAGTGATTAGAGATGATTTTCAGGGAGAGACAACCATAGTGCTAAGAAGTACAGCTAACCATGAAGGACAGTTCTACAAATCCGGTGTTGTGAACAGAACAATGAGAACGTGCTTTTTGGGAGTGAATATGGCAGTTTATCTCTGAAATGAATAATTATTCCCACCAGCATGTTTTGTCTGATGCTGTTTATCTGAAGTAGTTTTCATTCCTTCCCCATCTTTGTTATAGACTTTACCAATTGCAAAATTTACGTTGTTAGCCTGTTCTTCCTTTCTGGCATTTCACATGAATAATATCACACATGAAGTGCAAGTTTCCTGGGCTGCACCTACAATAGTGACTTTGTCCCTCATATGTTTTATTTGCCTGTTGACCTCACTGCAAAAATTGTGTTTTGATTTACCAAAGAACATTGTAAAAATCCCCCTCACGATACCCTGGTGGGCTGCATGAAATCAGTTCCTGCATTCATTCCCATTATCCTTTATTTAAAATGGAAGAAAATCTTCACTTCGGTAGCTTGATTTCCACAAGATGAATCCCTTCTCTCGTTTTGCTTCACTCTTACACCACTCCTGCAAATGCTCACCTCTTGGCTACCGCTGCGTGCGGCAGGTGCTGAGAGCCAGATGTTTGATCCCAAGGACATGGAGAGGAAGGCATGACCCTTCCTCCAAGTTCCTTTTTCACCAGCAACCAAGCCAAGGGATGACAAACGCCCACACGGTGTTTCATGGGCCCATAACCCGAGCCCAGCTGGCGTGAGAGCTGCTGCCCTCAAGCAGCAGCGACAGAAAAGGTAAGGTCGTTGTACACAGGTCGCCGATTTGCGTACTTTTGGTGCTTTTTATGTTGTTTTCTGGTGGTTATCAATGATGATGTAGGATTTCTACCCTTGTGTTTCCACTGGTAGGGTCCAGCAACAGCATGAACCTATAAGAGTTGCTACAGAGACGGGGTCCCGCTGGACTAGGTGGCTTCGTTCACTCAACATCCCCCTCCCTTCTGACTTCTGAAGCCCACACGTGATATTAGGGGGCCACAAAAAGACTTCTGATGAACTAAAAGGTACTTTGAGTTTCCAAGGAGAGGTCTGAGGGCCCCAGAGTGTTTGCTGGGTCTCCTGATCTTGACCTCTTTTGATCTTACAGATGTCCCAAGCTGAGGAGGTGCATCTCAAACAACTCTTAGAAGAATGAAGGACCACTCTTACAAAACTTTTCATCTCAGCTCCCTCTCCCTTTTCTTTTCTTTTTTTTTTTTCAAATATGAAAGATGATGTTTAAAACAAAGCCTGCTTAATGCAAATAAATGTAAATAGGTGTACAAAAAGTTGTATAAAAGTTAAATATTAATTATTGAAATATGGCAAAAGCATGAGTTTTAGAAAATAAAAGTATTTTATTTTCTTTCTGTAGTTCTGCTGTGTTATTTTGAGAAATTTCCCCCATGTTGAGGAAGGGACCAGCAGCTAGCCATTTGGTTGGGGTGCTGCTGAGGAATCTCTGAGAAGGCTGAATCTCCATCCATGGGAGCCAAATGTACTGTTTGTATTTGTGGTTTTGTGACAGAAAGTCACAGGGCCTCAAGGAGCACTGGTGACAAAAGTTTCAAGACAAGAAAGATGACAACCGAGGAATCTCTGAGGTGAATATGGTTTTCCTTATTCAAATAGTACCATCACCCATGCTTTTCCTGGTTCGTCAGAAAGCTTGGAAAAGTAGCCTGCACTATGTGAAAGCCACTAAAAGAAGGAGAAGCTGGATCTGATATGAAAAAAATATTTCTAGATAGGTATAAAAGAAACGCAGATTCTCCAATGAAATGGAGCACAGTAGCCTAAATGCCAACTATAAAACGAGAATATATTTGGCTGTGACTTCTCATACAACATTGCCCACTTCATTATAAGTCAGGCATGATCTTAAAGGAAGGTGTTTGGCACGTACCAGGTGTTGTGAAGGTGATCTCTGGGTTCAGAGTCTGCTGTAGTCTTAGGCACCCCTTCAGTAGAGAGTTAATGGTGAGAAGGATGCCCAGGTCTCTGTTCCTGGCTTCTGGGCCAAAGCACAGTCCCAGTTCTCACAGGAAAACTGAAGTATGCATTAAAAAAGGCCACAAATCATAAGCTGTGATGGGGGAGAGGACAGGAATGTTAGTATGTGTAGCGAGGGCTGTCTAATAGCGAGTTGGTTGCTGAAGAAATTGCCAGCTGGTCCTGAGAACTGGACATTATTCAATGCTCTAAAGATAGGCAAAATATTAAAAATATTTCCATCCAACATGAATAGAAAGAGCTGTTCTGCATCCAGCTCACGTGTATTTCTAGCCGCAGCTGAGCTCCAAGGCTTCAGAGAAAGGTGAATGCCTTTGCTGCTCTTAAAACAAGTGTATGGATTGCCAGGTTAGAAATAAAATTAAAAACATCTTTCTTATGCTGTGACAAATAGAAAGCTCGAAATTTGGGATATCGAAGTTGGAGGTGCAGTGTGGGGAGTAACCAAAAAGTGTCAGCAGCTGGGCTTCCTGACAGCAGTGACCGCAGAGGTGACACCCTGAGAGGGACATCTCAGCTGCCAGTGCTTATTGCCTGTGTTGTCCTGGTTCTTTCCAGGATCCATCCAAGCTGGGCTGCCCAACAGCACAGGTTCTTCCACCTTGGACCTCCTACCTGTCAGCCTAACTTTATACTTTGCTGATTACGCCAGGCTCTTCTCGGTGGCAGACAATGATAGGACAAGGGATAATGGAATCAAGCTGGAATACAAGAGGTTCCACTTAAATTTGAGAAGAAACTTCTTCTCAGTGAGGGTGACAGAGCCCTGGCACAGGCTGCCCAGGGAGGTTGTGGAGTCTCCTTCTCTGGAGATATTCAAAACCCGCCTGGATGCCTTCTTGTGTAACATCATGTAGGTGATCCTGCTGTGGCAGGGGGATTGGACTAGATGATTTTTTGAGGTCCCTTCCAATCCCTGGCATACTGTGATACCTTAAATAAATACTGTGTTCTAATGGATATTTACCCCCACAAAGAGACATCTTTTCCTGTCTGTCCACCTTCATTTCACCAGGCCAAGTTCTTTTAATATTCACCATGCCGTTTCTTTGCTTTCCTTGATTTTTTTAGTGAAGGATTTCAGGGTAGTGACACCATAAGTCATGTATTGTTACAACTATTTGACTACAAAATAGCAATTAAATGTGAAAGTCTGTGTCTGAAACAAAACTTGAGTGGTACTTAAACCCATTTCCCTGCACGCAGGTAGAAACACTGAGTTGAAAATGAAACTTTAAACTGTTTATCAGCTTTGAGATTTTGGTAGAATTCTTTGTCATGGGAAATTTTACAAACCTACTTTCGTGTGTGTTTATAGTGGAATCTAATAGTTGTGATAAACCTTTTAGAATGGATAATAATAATAATAGAATGTATAATCTTGTAAAGTCTGAATAAACATCTCATACTGGCTGCAGCAGGTTGAGGTGCTCAATCCTTATAATTCTATGTACGTGTCTATATATTCCCCTTGGACTAATCTGGGTTATTGAGATACTGTATGAAATTATATCTGCAATTTAATAAAATAGGAAATTAATAAAATGGTAAATTCCCGAGACATTGCCTGTTTGTTCTGAGGGAAGAATATTTAAGCATATATAGAGAATGGCATCTGCAGTATATTAATCCACTTCTAAATGGGTAAGTGGAAACACATCTACACTTGCAGTGATGTATTAAAATCTTATGGGTGTTTTGCAAATCACTTTATGGAGGTGACTACAATTTCTTCTGCTGTTTTGGTAGTTTTGGGGGAATTGTGGAAATCTAGAGAAGTGTATTAGTTTTTCATGTACAAAACCTTGAATTAAATTGTGCTGCGATCAAAATAAGACGGTTGTAACAACCTCCAGTTCTCCTCAAACCAAGCATATCACATATTGGAATTCATTCACTAAAACAAGTGTGAAAAATCACAGAAGTGAAAATCCAGCTTTGTGTTCTGTTAGGGGTGAACACAAAAAACTTGCAACTCATCTCGTCATCTAGAACTATGCTTTGTTGAATAATTTTGAGTAAACAAATTAAAGTCAGAAATGGCAAAGTTGATAGGAGGGGAAATGAGTAGTGTGTTAACTCATAGACTTAAATATTTATTCAAGTTGTCCCACCCATGACATTATATTTTCCATTTTATTTTTCAGACTGGACTATCCTGATGCTATTATTACTAACGGAGTACTAGTGGTAATGTATATTTCTTATAATCTTCCCCATGCCTGCATACCAAAAATTCGTATTTTTAACTCTGGAACCTTTTGAGCTGTGTCCCAAAGGCAGTGCTATCAGCCGCACTGTCCAGCTCACGAGTTGTTCATCCTCACTTTCAAACTTAGGAAAAAAAATGCTATTTCCCTCATGTTATCTGAAGGCATAGTAAGAGATAATAATTGTGTTGCTCATTGATCAGCTAGAAGGGTTGGCTGAGAAGGGTATGAATCACTTTGCAATGACATTTACACTTCTCTCAATCGTCATTTATTTTCTCTTGTTACAGGCACGTGAGGTTTCCTGTTTGGAGGTTAGAGTGGATCCGGGGGAGCTGAAGCAGCAATCCACAAGTGAGGTTATTGCTTCATTAACCTATTGTCTTTGTGTTGTGATTCAGTCATTGTAACAGATGTCGAAAAACTAATAATCGTTGTGTGTGTTGCTCTAGCTGTGTCACATAATACCTGGTGTCACCACGCCCCACCTCGCAGAAAGACTGTATCTCTCAAAATTCAAGTTAGTCAGGTATTCAGTTCTGAGGCAAATCTTAAACTGATGCAAAAATGGAGCTGTATATAATAGAATTAAAAAGTTGGGGAAAATTGTCTTAGTTCTCTTTGTTTATTGCTTGCTCAAAATGAAAATTTTTCACTAACTTGGATGCTCTTTTAGCATTATCGTAAATTAATATGTAGAAATCTTATCCTGTATCTTTGATTTGGGTTTGGGTATGTACAAAGATTCTGCACATTCAGGGTGCAGATTTTTTTTTGTTTTGGCTTCTTGAGCACAACCAGTAAACTTAAGCTCTTAAATTTAAATGTAAAATTATATTGACGGGTTTTGCCCAAAATGTAAACCACCACCAAATCAGGACTTTTCCTGTAAAATGTAGCTCTAATAAGTATAGCAGGGCTCTTCCTGGGCTTTTAATTTCATTCAGTAAACAGTAGCTTATATAAAGCTGTGGGGCAAATCTAAAAAAAAATGTGGCTGTTTCAAGAAAAGTAATGAATGGAAAATTGGCCTTTATGAAGAAAATGATAGCAAGGGCTGAGTTGCATTACAGGAAGTTTCAGACCGAAATGTAACATGGGGAGTAAGATTTAGCAACCTAAAATGATATGCGTCTTGGCCCTGATTTTGCAAGAGAGGAGCATACAGTCTCTCTGTAAAGGTAAAGGCTTTTCCCTACAAGGAACACAGGCTTTGGGTTGACAGGTTCTTTCGGTTTTGGTGACGTGAGGGCACATGTCAAGTGATCTGCTTTGGATTTTCATTCATTTGAATATCGTAGCAGACACAACATGCAATAAAATGGACATGATGAACCAGAACAGACTGTCATCAAGTAAATGACTCTCTTGTTCAATGTGAAAAATTCAAAATGCTTTTGAACTGACCCTCCTTTAAATCTATTTTATTTATTCGTGGAAAGCACTTACCAATTAGCACGTTACAGTATTTCAAAAATATATGATTTCTGTCTGTTGATAATTTATACAGACCCACCAGGATGTTTTATATCAGTTTTCAATCTGCTTCAGCCACCAAGTCATCGTGTAAGAAATACCAGGCAAAAAGCATGCAGGGTAGAAGTGGATTTTATTTATTAGTTATACGTGTTTGCTTGGCATCATTAAAAGTCTGTTCCCTGCCTCTCTGTTTAGACCAGGAGCTTCTGTTCACAGTAAAAGGATCCCATGAGGGAAGCCAGAAGATTTTACTGGACTCTGACCCCAGCCTTAGGATCGTTGTATTTCACTGCGTCATAAATGACCAGACGAGACTGGATATCACGTTGCCAGAAGAGGTATGTTCCCCTCAATGAAATTAAGAGAAGCAAATTACTGTAGCTGGTGAACAGAAGTAGACCTCTTAGTAGAAGAAGTTCTAGAGATGACAAACCTTTCATGTGTGCATCCCTGCCACTTTTTACACTGTTTCAGCTGGCGGACAAATCTGAGGTCCTTTCTTTCCCTCTGAATTCACTTCCTTTGCAGAAAGAAATAATAGTAGAAGAGGTGAGTGCTGTGAACCATTTGAAATAAAGATTTTCAAAATGTGCTTAATATTGTCCTGCTAGAAGTAAAGTTATCAAGTGAACAAAACCACTGCGTAAAAATTTTATAGCTGTTTTTGAAAATTTTTAAGAAATTCAGACTGTCATATTTACTTTTAAAGAAGCAGGTGTTGACAATAATTATAAGAATATGAAAATTATTGCAAGCCTGCATCCCCAAATAGTAATTAAGTGGTTTTGAGGAACAAAAATGACCACCATGTGCACATGCATTCAAAAAATTATTTTTTGGATATTGGGGTAATTCCAGAACAGCTAGTAATTCAAAAACCAATCCAGAATAAGAGCTTATTTCAGATCTTAACTTGTCTGAATATTGATACTGAAAATGCTTTTGTATGTATGGTCTGGTGTGGTTTTTTATTTGTTGCTGTTGATGTTTTGGGGTTTTGTGTGGGTTTTTTTTGTTTGCTTTCTGGTTTTGTTTTCAATAAGATAATTTGTCTCATTCTTGTTGCTCCTTCTAATTGTGCACATTGTGAGCTGGCGTAACATGCAAGCTCATGGCATACTAACTGCCCCAGACAGACCAACTTGTTAGATAAGAGAGAACTTGATTCTGGAGCAGGGAGTAAGACTTTGGTTAATTGTACCAAAATACTGTCCTTAGCCATAGGAATTACTATTTGAGAACCTGCCGTCTTACTGAATAAGCATTGCTTGAGCTTGAAGGAAAGAGTTTTTTCGAAAGTTGGTCGTAATTAGCTTTATTTTCTGGGTTTCTAGGATCATTCCTTTCACTTGTCCTTGACAGCAAAGAAATGGTAAGATAGCCTCTTTTTGTCCTATCACCCAGGATTACCATGAACTAGTTATCTAGTTTTTTTCTATGCTAGGTGGAGAGACGAGCACATGCCACGTGAGTGCTTTGTCTTGTACTCACATGGTGCCCGAGGTAAGTGCAAGTCTGCTGCAGTTACAGGATCCATATGTGTTTGTAAGCCTCGGTAGGTTTCTTCAGAGTAAATTCAACCCGTTTTAGGACTGCTGTTCTTAGACAGGAGTGCAACTGTGCTACTCACGTATTTTGTTGCCCATTGGTGCCAATAGCTCTGTGTAACAAGCAAGGTATAAACTCTATCCCTCTTGAGCTTTGCAAAGTCACCAAAACGAATGTAGAGCTGCCCAGCTTCTGCCCCTTCTGCTTTACTGAACAGAACTGCTGAGACCTGACCACTGCACCTCTGCCAACCCACTCCCAGGCACAGAATTGTACCAGGGACGGGTAAAATGGAAAAGAATGAGGCTTTATGGCACAGCAGAAAACTTTGTGTTACTGTTGGGTGATATACAGGAGGGCAGCAAGATGGGTTTTCAGAGCGTGAGAGCGGTTTGTGAAGGTGAAATTCAGAGCATAGAAAGAAGAGCTACCTGCCCAATCTTAGCCAATAACAAAATGTACCAAAAAGAAAGCAAGAGAAATTTTAATCTAATGCTCAAATTGTTTGCTTTTATAAGGTCAGTCAACTGACCTTATTCCGTTTTCCAGATTACATGGTGATGTACTAAATTTGCTGAAGAACAGAGGTTACTAGCATTAACCTTTGAAACATTCATGTTTGTGAAATATTGGTGAGAATAAAGGTCAAGATGGGGTTGGCAGCCACCAGAGGGTGATGTGACCCACAGCATTTGGTCAATTTGCTCTTCTCAGCAACAGATGTATTTGTATTGTTGAAGGCACAAAACATTAGCTGATGTTTGATTTGGTTTGTACCTTTTTTTTTTCCTGCAAATTTTTTTGGGCTTGTGCTTCACAGTTCTCAAGAGAGAAAATTCAGTGTGGCTGCCCACGTGGGAAAAGTGATGCATCTTCTCGAGTTTTCCAGTATGACATGCTGACAAAAATATGTTTGAAAAAAATTACTCTTGAAATCATCCCTTTTGGTGATCTTTTCTTGGCTCATGTGTCTTGTCTTTGCGCCCATGTTCACAAAAAATCTAAAGTACCTTAGAAACTCCTCTCCATCCTCTCTATTATTACTTTTTCTTCTGTTCGTTGATCAACATGCAGACTTGGAAATAGCTTGTTTTACAGATGTTTTGCGGAGTTTACTGACTACCTGCCCAACAGGTCTTGAAATTGGCTGTAAATTATGTGTGTTGATTTGTCCTATTGTCTCTTCCAGCTCAGGAAGCCTGGATGTGCGCTTGGGGTTTAGCCTGTGCGCAGAAGAGCAAGATTTTCTGCGGAAAAGGAAGAAATACGTTGCTGCTGCTCTGAAAAAGGTTCTTCAGTTGGAGGAGGATCTGAAAGAGCATGAGGCAAGCTGGTTCAGTCCCTGGTATTGGTTCCTTTTTGGGGATCAGGGCCTGGGTCACAAATTGAAACCAGAAATTAAAAACCAGTTTGTTTAATCCTGCTGTTCTGGGGCAAGAGATGAGCAAGAGAAGCAGTCACTCCTTCATGCAGCAGAGTGGGAAAGGCAAGATAATGACTTTACAGACCCCCAAACATCTTGATAGCTCCTCCATTCAACCCATTCCTGCTTTTTTGGATATTGCTCGTAGGTCTGAGGAGGAGAATTTATAGTGGGTGGATGTCGCAGTTTAGGGCTGGGCTGGCGAGAGACAAGGTGCTGGTCATAGCATTTGTAAAGGATTTTGGGGGGAGGAAGCAAAAATCTTCACACAGACATCTGAATAAAATGACTTTGGGTGGTTTCTGCAGCAGAAAAGGTGTATTGTTGGGAAAACTAGAATAAACCCATCAAGTTAGAACAGAACAGTGAGTTGAACAGCATTGTTGAATTGTATAGATGAAATAGCTGATTAAGTTGTAGCTTTAGCACTGTAGCCCCTGCTCGTGCTGCCCATAATTCAGTCACAAGTTTATGCCTAGCTGAGTTGTTGAAAATCAGGAAAGTAAAAACATACCAACAGCAAGAATCCTCTTTAGCTGACAATTAAAAGAAATAGTGCTGTAGATAAGGGACAGATTAAAAAAAAAAACCATCATATTTTGGATTTCAGAACAGAGAATAATATAGGAAATAGTTTTCAAGAAAGCTGGAAGAACATTTTTACATAGCTGCTGCAGAGTTTCCAGACACATAGAAAGGTGATTGAGGTGATAAGACCAAAATGGTAAGACCAAAGCTGCTTTTTGAAAAGGTCTAATTTGGCTCTGCTATTCATGTATTTAACCGCAAAATTGTGGGGAAAAAAATCCCCTTTACCTTATAAACTGACTTACATTATCATTAGAGTTTCAGTTCATAATGAAAAAGATAGAAAATGTAAAAAAAAACAAAAATAAAACTTTTTGAAATTATTCTAATTTTAGTTAAGATGATCAAATTTTGTCTCATTTATTATTTTATAAAGTTTCCTAGATTTGAAGTTCCTACCAAGTTTAGGATAAGAAGAACAACTTTTGAGTTTTAGTGTTTTGTTTTGGTTTTTGTTTGGTTGGGTTTTTGTTGGGTTTTTTTTTAGCAGCATGGGAAAATATTTTATTCAAGCTATAATCATTGACTTTAGAACAGCAGATCACGTGATAAAATTAGAAGCTAATACATGAAAGGTATAAATAGACATTTTCCACGGGGCATGTGAGCATCCACACAGCCCAAGATGCTAATGGAAGCAGAGGGTGTGCTAGATCAGGGCAAGATCAAGAGAATAGTCTGTCTCCTCAGTTCCACTTGGCCTTGGAGGAAGGGAAGCCTCACTGGTGCCTGTGCTGCAGGACATAAAGTCATTAGTGGCCTGAGGCCAGGAAGGCTTTGGCCATGGTGTGGTCTGGCTGATCACAGGGTTCTGTGCCCTCTTCTGAGATGCTGGCCATTGTTTGAGGCAGAGTCATGGGTCCTTAATCTGCTGCGGCATGGTAAATCCTGTATTTTATATGACGGCTTCTAATAATACACTTTGAGAAGAATTCCAGGGTGATGATGTTGTTTTCCAATTATATATTAAGTAAACAGCCTCCCGCCTACGCGATCTGGGTGGGTAAGGCATAATCCTTCCCTCTCCCACCAGTCGGGTGGTGGCAACAGAGGCCTTTTGCAACCAGTGCGTCCTTTTTCCGCGGAGTAACGTCACTGCTTGTACCCATGCCTGTAACCTGTTGCCTGCTTTCTGCAGTAAGAAGGATGGCTTGTCTCTAATCCCTGCGTGGCTTTCCCTCCTCCTGCCTGGCTGTGTTGAACAGGTGCCGGTGGTGGCCATCACGACGACTGGGGGAGGGACACGATCGCTGACAGCGATGTATGGCAGCCTCCTGGGTCTCCAGAAGCTCAACCTGTTAGACTGCATTTCCTACATCGGTGGTTTATCGGGTACCACATGGTGAGAATGACCCAAACAAGGTTTATGTTTGTCCTCTCCGCTCAGTACTGTTGGCTATTTGTACAGCACCCTCAGCTTACGTGGCACTTAGTAAAGCACAAAACATTTCCACTTCCCACACAATCTTCTCTGTGTCCACCTAGAGCAAAGAAACAAGACATACTGAGTAAGAGACAATCGCCACATTCACCAGCTGCCTTTGTCACCAATCTGACACAGTCTATGGCTGATATTTTCCTGTAAATATTCTGTTACCTTCTCGTATTTTATCAGTTATACTTTAGACTGAATACAACGAATTGGTCTTTAAACTGGAAATTGAAGAAAGATGGGAAGAAGAATTTATGCCTGCCATTTGCTGGTTATTCTCACTTCCATTTTGGATTTAGAGTGCATCTCCCTCTGGTAAAAGATGTATTTGGGGCTAATGGAATTAATATTGTCACAGACAATCCAAGTTACTGACCTCAGAGAGAGTGCAGCTGTGGTTGTTCATTGGAAAGTGCTTTCTTCTCCCAGCGAGCCTGCAGCAGATGATGTCATACTTAAAGTAACTGAAGTATTTAATCAAGTGTGTCCTAGGTAGCTGCACTCATCTACACCTGGTTGGAGGATGTAGTGGAGTGGGGTTTTTTTGCACTGAATTGTGTGTCAGTCCTTTATATAAGTCCAAACCTTAATGGTAGGTTTGTTTCAGTATTTGCCAAAATTCTTTTAACTTTTCTGTATGTGTATGGAGATTGGAGTGAACCTGTGTTATGATTTCAAGAAGACAAGTAAGAGTGGTTGTACCAGGATGTGCCCAAGACAGAAGGACTGTCCTGTTCTCTCACGGGCAGGAGCTGTTAGCAGATCCTTGGAAACAAATGCAGGACTAGAGCAAACTAGTAGTGACTGCTCCCTAGAATAATCCCCACCTTCCAAAAAATGGATTTTTTCTGAGGATTTGTGGAGTCTTTGCATTTAATAGCCTTGGGGGGGATAGTGGTGTTTTTTTTTTTTTCTCCCTTGGATTTCTCAGATCATTTTTGAGCGAACATAAACTTCTATCATCAAAACCAGGAAAGCTTGGAGGTTTTATTTGCTCTTGAAATGGGAGTGTTTTAGATGTGTTTACTTTTGAATTGTGAACCCTGTAAGAATTAAGAAACAGACAAACAGGTTTCACAAAAGTCTCTGAAGGCAAACCGCAGCGTTACTCTTCTTTCATTATTTTCTTCTAATGTTTCTTCAGGACAATGGCAAACTTATATGAGGATGCTAATTGGTCACAAAAATATCTGGAGGATGCAATTAAAGAAGCTCGCAAGCAAGTAACCAAGTCCAAGATCTGCTGTTTTTCTTTGGACTGTTTGAAATACTATTATAATGACCTGATGGAGAGGACTAAAGAAGGACATAACACGTCCTTCATAGACCTGTGGGGGCTGGTCATTGAATCCATGCTGCATGACAAGGTATTAC
The DNA here is from genome assembly GCA_020746105.1 of Trogon surrucura. NCBI lineage: Eukaryota > Metazoa > Chordata > Aves > Trogoniformes > Trogonidae > Trogon > Trogon surrucura. Next base: position 11,912,133 of record CM036623.1, on the reverse strand, counting down.
TCCTTTCTCTAGAAACCTGATGAACTTCTATAGCTATAAAGGAGACAAAAATTCCTGGCATGCCATTCACTACTACTAATGCAAATAACTAGTGGTTGATTAAATTCTGTATATTCAGATCCACTATTAAAACACTACTTTTGCTTTAAAGTAAGGTTGACCTTGAACTGCAGGAGGCATGACATTGCAGTCAGAGATGTTCTTTTGTCTCAAAGAAAGAAAAACCCCGAGAAAACAATATTTTGAAACATAAACTGATCACTTTGGATGTGAAATATTCTGACTAGAACAGGCTCTTAAAACTTTGAAATAATGTGCTTCACTAGCATAAAAGAAGATATGCATTTATAAAGTGACTTAGTTAATAGACTGTGTATGGAGATGATTCAAATAGCAAGAAAAAAAGCCATTCTCTAAATAGGTTACCAAGTTCTAAGAAAGAGTGATAGAAATTTGGTGCTTAAAAATAGTATAACATAAGTAGTTTCCTTCTGATTTGTTTTTATACAAGGAAGTTTTAAACTGTCACACACGATGAAATATCTTCCTGTATATGAATACACTTGCAAAATATCTCAAATTTTCATCACTTCTGTTTGCTGAGATCCAGCCAAGGAAAGTATCTTTCACTTACCTGCATATTTCTTCCTGGAAGTGTTTTTTTTTTTTTCCCTTGCTGAATCTACAAGCAACCTCTCTGCATTGCTCAAAATCCAATAACCCGTGTAGGGTGTAGCTGCTTCTTATGGGATACTTGCCAAATCCGGAATATCCTATGTCAGATATTTCTGAACAAGTCAGTGAGCAGAGAATGGGAAGGAGAACATGGACAAAGCTGATAATTCATACTGTATTATTTCAAGTGGAACTTGTTTTTCGCCTCATTCCGTTAACCATTTTTAATCAAAACCAGAAAGATGAACACAGACTCTCGGACCAACGGCAGGCAGTGGATAATGGTCAGAACCCGTTGCCCATCTATGTGGCCATCAACCTCAAGTCCAACTACAGTGCTCAGGCATTCAGAGGTAATGGTTATGGTTTAGATTTCTTAACAACTTTATAATTTAAGTAATCTGAACTAAGACTAAATGCATGTAATCTACTTCCACAGTACAATGGTCCTGTATTTCTAACCGCAAGATGAAAAAACGCCCCCAAACTTTTAAAATTTCAGATAGTAGTGACTAGCACTTAAAAAGAAAAAATCCCAACATGTTTATTCTTTAGAATTTGAGTTCTCTATGTTGCCAGAAGTGAAAATATAATTATACCACAGAAGACGCCAAACTCACAATTTATCCTGGTCACAAAAAACTTGTAAAGAAACTAATTCTTGTGATGGTTCCATGTGGTCTTATTTTGAACAGTTGAAGGCAAAACTTTGCATTTTTTTGCTCCAGTGGCAGGAAAATCACTATTTCTTTTGCTAGGATTTTCTGCAGTATTTAATGTAAGCAGCTGACTACATGGCACCAAGTGAATGCTAAGCTCTCTGTCACTGATGCCCTAAAGGGAGCAAGTTACACATGAGCAACACATACTTTTGGGTAAGAGTAACCACAAGGAATGCTTGTGGTTTCATTCAGACCAGGCTTTTTCTGCTGGGGATTGCTGTATCGCTGCCTGGGACTGCCCCCCCTCCTTGTGAAAGGACCTTAGGGCATTTGTGCTTCAGGCAATACAAATACAGCTGTAGCTGGTGAACAGCGTCTTATGAACTAGCCTGTGTCTTTCTGCTGGTTTGTTCCTGCTCTCTAGTACTCTTATTTTTAGCAATAGTTAACATGTTATTGCCTTTCCATGATCTGGATGCTGTTGCCGTAGAATGGCTGGAGTTCACGCCTTACGAAGTCGGCCTCCTGAAATATGGAGCGTCTATTCCCGCAGAGCATTTTGGAAGCGAGTTCTTTATGGGAAGGATTGTCAAGAGGCTCTCGGAGACTCGGATCTGCTATATGCAAGGTGACTATTGCTTGGAGGGAAAGGTGGCCCTGCTTGAGAGGCAGCTCGCATGAGTGAGCACGTGGTTTGTGTTGGACAGTGCTGGGAAGGCACCAGCAAACAGGTTGAGCAGGTGTAGGTTTGCATTAGCAAGGACATACTTGGGAAGGATGCCCAGGAAGAAATCCATCAAAACAGAAAGGAAGTATCCAAGGGGAAGGACTGCAGGTATGTATCAATTAAAATTCTTTCAAGACTACTCCATCAATCAGTTTCTATTCTCTCTTTCACATTACAGGCATGTGGAGTAGTATATTCTCCATAGATGTGATGTATGTCTGGAACTTGGCTGCTGATTCAGAGGACTTCTGGTGTAGATGGACTAGAGACAGAGTAAAAGATATTGGTGAGATGTTTTTGTGGTAATTTTTACCACCAGTATATTGCTTATATTCTGTGCAGAGGTCTAATGCCTAAAGAGATGCTGTTGAACTCTGAGACAAACAAGGAATGCAAAGCAGAGATGTGAGCTAAGACATTTTTCCTGCCCGATTTAGAATTAAATTGTGTTTCTTGGCAAAGCTGTACCTTTTTTTCTCAAGGGCATACAGACCAGTCTCCAGTAGATATGTAAAAATCATGTTGTCCTAGGAACACATCTTAAGATTGTTAAGTTAGGAAATGGTCCTCCTTGGCCACTAATACCATCAGTAGAGAAAATGGTTTTTGCAAGAGGGCTGTCTTCTCCACCAGGCTGCCCATGGAGCAAGGTCTCCCTTGCTGTTAATTGCTCAGGGAACCCAGAGTGACTGGTCTCCTAACTTAGCTCCACCACATGCTGATAGTGGGCATCATTTGAGGAAGCCCCGAGCAGGAGATGGTGTTTGCTGCCTGGCAGCTTGCTGTGCCTGCAGGTAGCTGTCATTTAATTCACTGCCTAATGCTGAGTTTTGTTTGATAGCATAGGGCTTAGAACTCCCACCTTTGGGATGGGAGATGGTGACAACTCTGGTTATTAGTTACTCCATTTTAAAAAATATTGATCATTTCAGAAAATTGTCTTGAACTCAAGACTTCTTTTTTTTTTTCTTTTTGCAGAGGAAGAACCCTTTCTGTCCGTGAATCCCTATGAGGTAGACACATGTCTGTTCACTCCCTCGAGCATCCTCTCCTCTGCTCTACGAGATGTCTTAACAGGACGCCCAACCATTGCACAGTATCCCAATTTTATTAGAGGCTTCCAGATGCATAACAAGTACCTGGAGAGTGAAGGATTTTCCACCTGGAAAGGCACAGTAACACAGCATGTTCTTCTGTATCATTATGAGGAGGTTTAGGTTTGAGAATTCATTTAGGATTTCCAATGAGGAGGAACAGACAAGACTGACTTGTCCTGAAATTCCACTTCTCCCTTCCACAAATGGAAGACACGGAAGCCAGATTTGAACAGCGTTTCATTTTTGATGGGGGCCGAAGGGTAGAAATTAAATTTGGTTGCCTGATGTCTGTGTTCCAGTGGACAAGGAGATCTCAGCCTGAGGAGGCAGGAGGCATCTCCCCTTTATGGCCAAAGCTGCTTGAGGTGTCCAGGAAGGAAGAAGAAAGCTGTGGTGTGCCGCTTACTTCTATAAATCAGTTCTGTTAGCGAGTCAAAGGAAGACAGGGCAGAGGGAATTCTCCGTTCTTCTCCTTTAAGTTTCTGCAGTCTTGTTTTTTATTTGTTGTAATGATACATGTTTGTGTTCCAGACACAGTGATAGACTCCTTCCCAAATAAACTGATGGAAACAGCAGATGATGAGCTCTCCCTTGTTGATACCGGGTTTTTCATCAATACCAGCTACCCACCACTTCTGAGATCGAAGAGGGAGGTGGATGTCATCCTGCATTTAAATTACAGTGGAGGATCCCAGACACTGGTAAGAAAAGCCCTGGTATCTGAGATCTTTTTCCTTTGTGGTCTTTTGGTCTCTAGCATTCATCTCTTAAACCAAGTAACTTTCCAATACTGGAATGGGAATTAGATTATTATCATCTGATTTATTATTTAGATTATTAGTTGATTTATTTCTCAGTAACTAGGAAGTGTATTAGAAGATAGTGATAGATATAGACATTTTAAAATTATCAAGGTCTTCACTGCAGTGGAGCCAAGAGTTCTTGAAGAGTTGACCAAGAAGTATTCTGGAGGTCTGATTTTGGTTATACTTGAACTGAGCAAGTTACAGAGGAAAAGGAAAGTTCTGACAATATTTTAACAGATTAAATGGGAATACCTTTATGTCTCTAGGCCCGTTTATCTCATGTCACTCTTAGGGAACTGTACAGGCTGATGCCAGATCTGATTAATAACAAAAAATAATATAATTAATGCTGCATATATAATGAGAATAATATAAATATAAAGATAGGCTTATAGTAAATGTAGCTGCTAAAGTTTTTTTTTATAAGGTCATAAGGTATGCTGATGAATATATTTGTTAATAGGAAGTAATTATCAAACAATCATAAACTATGCAGAGGACAAACATTGGGGAAGTGGTAGAAAATGAAGTTCAAGACAATGACGCAGGATAATCTAGACTGATGTGTTCCTTCTCCACTCTTGCAGTTTCTTTTCCTTCCCCTTCTGAACCTGCTTCATTGGAATTACAGAATCAGTCCTATGGCTGTCGGCTCCATTTGCAGGCTCAAACAAAGTGATTGTTTTCTTGTTTTGCCTAAAGCAGTGCAGAACATAAGATAAAAGCTGCAACATCTGGTGTGGTTGTGGCTGTTTCTGTCTGACACTTAACATTTTCCCAGAGGAAAATATGAGCCTTAGAATATTTGTATTTTCTGCTGGAGCTACAAAAATCCATGTGTCCGATTCCTTTTTAAATTCTGATTCCTTGTATTAATTTTATTTATTTTATTCATACATCCAGCCTCTGGATCAGATTGCAAAGTACTTCTCGGAGCAAGGAATTCCATTTCCCAAAATTGAGATAAGTGAGGAAGACAGAGAAAACTTGAAGGAGTGCTATGTGTTTGACGATGCTGACAGTCCACAAGCTCCAACAGTACTTTTCTTCCCCCTAGTTAATGACACCTTCCAGAAATATAAAGCTCCCGGTGAGTCATCTGTGGCTAGAAATTGTACTAAAAGGTCACCTAGCTTGTCCTCTCCATTTCATATTTGACATCTCACCCCTCATCTCTGAACTTCTTTCCAATGCTGGTATCATCAGTCTCATCACTGACAAATATAACCAGTCTCTGTCAGTACATCTGAATTGTGGAAAGCTTTCTTAATACATTTGAGATAAAAATAGGCATGTATTCCATGGGATATACTAGAAGTAATATGTAGGTAAAACTCCCAAAATACATGAAGCATGAGTCCTCCACGCAGCTGTTTTACTCTCCAGACGTATACTCATTATGCTCTGCTGCAAAGACAGAGGCAAAACCTTCTGAAGGTTTTGGTAGTAGTCCATTCATCTGGGTTTTATTCATATTTAAAAGTAATCTTCCAGATTGAAGACTCTAGACAGAGATCTTTGGTTTTGGTATGAACTATGCCCCGTTAGTGCCATAATTTCTCCTGAACTTTCAGTGAGAGGGTTGTTATTTCATCCAGTACAAGAGTATTTTGTCTTCCTTTTGCTTGCACTTTTCTAGTTTGGGTAAAAAAGGCTTCGTTGCCCAAGAAGTGGTCAGCAAGTGCTGCTGCTGGTAATCAATGCTGTTCCCATTCTCAACTGTTTGGGTTTACATTTTTGAACAGAGAATTGATCCAGAGATCCAAGACCCCACCTCAAATACTGTGTCCAGTTCTGGTGTCCCCACCATAAGAGGGACATAGATCTATTGGAGCGCATTCAGAGGAGGCCACAAAGATGATCCAGGGGCTGGAGCACCTCTGCTATGAGGACAGGCTGCGGGAGCTGGGATTGTTCAGTCTTGAAAAGAGAAGACTTCGGGGGGACCTAATAGCTGCCTTCCAATATCTGAAGGGATCCTACAGGAAGGCTGGGGAGGGACTTTTTACAAGAGTATCCACTGATAGCACAAGGGGAAATAGGTTTAAGTTGAAGGAGAATAGATTTAGATTAGATCTTAGGAAGAAATTCTTCAGTACGAGGGTGGCAAGACTTTGGAATAAATTGCCCAGAGATGTTGTGGCTGCCGCCTCCCTGGAGGGAGGCCAGGTTGGACAGAGCCTTGAGTAGCCTGATCTAGTTGAGAGGCGTCCCTGCCCATGACAGGGAGGTTGGATTAGATGATCTCTAAGGTCCCTTCCAGCCTGGGCCATTCTATGAATATGGTGTTCCTAGACTAATTTTGTGTCCCTCTGGCAAATCCTATCTTTCCCTCCAAATCTCCCTTTTCTACCCATAATTACTTAAATGACTGAGATGAGCTGCATACTGCAACAAAACCTTGTTGGTGCATCTCCTTGTGGTTTGCCCCTCAGGTGTGGAAAGGAATCCTGAAGAGATGGCCGGGGGCAAAGTTGACGTCTCCAGCATCCTCTCCCCCTTTACGACAAGGGAGGTGTGTTTCAGCGAAGAGAATTTTGACAAACTGGTGAATCTGACTGATTACAATGTCCTGAATAATGAGAAGTTGATTATTGAGGCCTTGCGCTTAGCAGTGGCACGGAGGAAGCAGCGGAACTATTAGCCATCACCCAGCAGCTTTGACCTTCCACATGATGTCTCTTGGGTTGTCGATTGTCCAGGGAGATCGAGATGTTTGATGCTTGCCAGTGATACTTGCAGTAGAAATCGCATCATCCTGAGGACGTGCTGGACTCCAATTCATCCTGTTTACACAACTGTTCAAAGATGGGAATTTACCAGCGATTTAATCAAAAACAATCTTCAAAGCAGCAGTTTTGTGTTTAGTTTTGTTACATTGATACTTTACCAGTTGATATAAATATACTGTGTAAATTAATATAATGTTGTATAAGATGATAATGAAGTATGTGGCACATTAAAATGTGAATCAAACCAGTATTTATGTGTTTTTTTTTTCTGTCTGGCAGAGCAGCAATCCCTTGAAGGGGAACGCCTTTAGTAACTAGTTAAGTCACTATGTTGGTCTTCCTTATTTTAATTACTGAAGGTTGTCATCTCGGATTTGATTACCTGTCCACTATGAGATTTTTATTCAGCTTTTTTCTTCCCTCATCTTTGAAAACAATTTTCTTAAGTTACTATCAGTGCTGTAAAGATCTATATAATTTTCCACCTTTTCATCTGTTGTGGTTTGACCCTGGCCGGCCGGCCGCCAGGTACCCACACAGCCTCTCTCTGCTAGACAGGGGGAGAAAATATTTCCAAGGGCTCAGGGTTTGAGATAAGGACAGGGAGATCACTCTCATTTACCGTCCCGGGCAAAACAGACTCAGTTTTGGGGAAATTAGGTACATTTATTAAGAGAACTAATCAGAGAGGAGTAGTGAGAAGTGAGAAAGAGCAAACTGATCTTAACAAACAGAACACCTTCCCCCCATCCCTGCCTTCTTCCCGGGCTTAACATCAATCCCGGTTTCTCCACCACCTCTCCCCGAGCGGCGCGGGGGGGCAGGGAATGGGGGTTGCGGTCAGTTCATCCGATGTTGGTTTCACCGCTTCCTCACTCCAGGGGAGGACTCTTCACTCTTCCCCAGGGCCATTGTGGGGTCCCTCTCACGGGAGACAAGCTTCACACTCTCTTCTCCGTGTGAGTCGTCCCACGAAGGGCAATTCATCACAAACTGCCTGACGTGAGACACCTCACGAGGGGCAGCCCACCCCTCGTGCGTCTGAGGCGCAGTCCTTCGGGGGAAACTGCTCCAGCGTGAGCCACCCGCAGCGTCCCAAAAGTCCCACCAGCCAACCTGCTCCAGCGTGGGCATTCCTCTCTTCCACGGGCTACAGGTTCTGGCAGCGACTTGCTCTGATGCGGGCTTCCCACGGGCTAGATCCCCCTTCAGGCATCCACCCACACGGCGTGGAGTCCTCGGTGGACATCTATGCAGTGATCCTCACAGTGGACATCTGCACCTCGCCCATGGGCTGCAGGGGGACAACCTGCTTCACCATGGTCTTCACCACAGACCCGGGGGACTCTCTCTGCTCCGGCGCCTGGAGCTCATCCTCCCCTCCCTCCTTCTTCACTGGTGTCTGCACAGATTCTCACTCCTCCATCTCTGTGCCCGCTGTAATGGCGCAGTTCTTTTCCACATTCTTAAATATGTTTTCACAGAGGTGTTCCTCTGCTATCACCTTACTGATAGGTTCAGCCTTGGCCAGTGGCGGGTCCCTCTTTGGAGCCGGCTGGCATTGGCTCTATCAAACTTGGGGAGCTTCTAGCAGCTTCTTCCAGAAGCCACCCTGCAGCTCCCCCCCCCGCTGCCAAAATCCGGCCATGCCAAACCAAAATATCATCTATAAAAAATAACCCTGACTTAGGTCATCTTTGTTTCAGGTGGTGAAACAAATCCCCTGAGCTGCTTTTCACAGAATCACCTATATTCAGCCTAAGCAGTGGTCATGTTGCCCAACTTCCCTTTCATTTTCTGTTGGTGTTGGGGCTGATTGTTCTGTCTCGCTCATCTTCTTGACTGCCTTGACTGCTCCTGAAAGGTGGCCTTGCAATTTCTCCCAGTGTTTCGTAAGACGGTGAGTGGTTGCAAGCTCTTTGCGTACAATAAGGCAGTCCCAGAGAGTCTTTTGTGTTCCCTTCCAGACATGTTTTTTGTGACTGTTGGAAACTTCCCTGCACGTGGTCTTTTGTGGGGATTGTCCTGAGACAGTGGTTCCTCCCTGTCAGAAATCCTAGAGGTTTTCTGGGGGAATGTAGCTGTCGAATGATCGCTTCTCATTCAGCCTTGGGCTGTGGAGCTGTGATACAGCAAGGGGCTGGTCACAGCAGCTCAGAAAATGCTTGGCATTATTTTCCTTTTGATAATAAAAGGCTCCTAGTATTGCAATGAACTTCAGATGGAGTCATCAGCACGGAACTGGTGTTGAGGTCACGAGAGTCTCGTTTATGCTCAGAAGTTTCAAATCTGTCCCTATGGGACGAATTTCTAGGAAATGGATGGGAGAAAAAGATCCTTTTCTATGGAAAAAAAAAAATAGAGTAATCTGAGTGGTGGAAGAGGAGGAATGGCCTGTGGTTTTCACCTATGTTCATTACGTTCAGGCACCTGAAACACTTGTGAGGGTCTGGTGTAGCCAGGTTCTCAGGTACAGTATTGCATGTTTAAATCCAGATTATTAGCCCTTCACGTGTGAGACAGCTGCAAATGTAGTTCAGCTCCAGAACACTAGAATTTCAGTTCATGGGATCCCTCTGGGTCTTCTTCAGAGTTATCTTTGGTTCTTACTCCCATGGTTTCAAAGACATTTTTGCTGGAAATGCAACAGAGCAGGATGGAGGATCTTTCAGTCTGTTTTACCGGAGAAATTTAACAACGGGATGGAAAAAAGCCAGATAAGTGCATGACACAGCCTGAGACTGATTACGCCAGCTTTTAATCAGGGTTAATTAGCCCAGCTCCTAACCATGACTAATTACTGTGCTGACATAGGTGTGCTGCATTCCAAGCCAGCCTTGGGGTATCTCTGCAGTGCGTGATATGAAACCTGCTGTTCTCTCTCTGGGGGGTTTCGTCTGGGGCTTGAGATCATTCTGCAGCTCTCTCCTTTAGCTTCCCCAATATTTCAATATCCTCTTTTTGAAACAGGATGCCAATAGTAATTTTATATATTTTTTAATTATTTTTCAGTTCATTGATAAAAACATGCCATAGACTTATAATTGAGCTGCTTGTGATCTCTTTATTTTCCTTTGGGGTTACCTTCGACTACTGCCTTTTGTGATCTGTTACTTATCTATCCTTACTGTGTTTAAAGTTTATCTGGGTGATTTTTCTTGCCTCTAGTTCATAAGTTAAAGTGTCTTAAAATGCCAAATGTTTTATGAAACTCACATCATGCCATGTCTGTGAAGTTACCTTTATCAACCAGCTCTCAATTCGTTGCAAAGTGAGATGAATTGAATTTAATTCTCTTGTTAAATTTCATAATAGCAAGTATGATGTGGGTTGGTTTATTATTGTTGGTTTTGGTGTTTTTTTTTAAATCTCCCAGTTTTTAACTTGTGTACTCCCTCACTGAGACGGAGACCACCTCACATGATGTGCAGTGCCCCGTGCAGTAAAGCCTTATAGATGTGAGGATATAAAGAATACATGAGAACATAAAGAATAACAAACATTAATTTCAACATTAATTTCACCCTCCCAAATGTATCTTCTTGTAGATCATTCACTGAAGCACTGTAATTCAGATGCGCAAAGTAACATTTCTGAGAAAGCGAACGAACTTTTACAGCTTTGCCTTTACAAGGGGAACTTTCTGTCCTGGTTTGAGCTAAACGAAACCAATTATTCAGTGATTTTTACTTTCCAGTTTAGTGTCTTCTAAAAGGCTGCACATTCTAAAGTCAGCAGCATGTTTTCGCAGACAGTGTGTGCTACTGGCAGTGATAACACCTGATGTTTACAGTCACTGCCTCGGACTGGGATGCACAAAGCCTCTTGCTGATACTTATTCCTGTAGTGACCAAGGCCACTGCTGGCTCTTGTGTGCCACACTGGGGGTGCCGGGTAGAAAGAGGGGGCACAAGGAAGTAAAAGGTGGCACCTCCAGGGGTGGTAATAGACAGGACAGGTGACCAACGAGAGTATTCCATCCCATATACGTCATGTTTAGTATAAATTGAGTGATCATGAGAGTTCCGTCCCTTTTCTGCAATGGCCGGTGTCCAGGGAGGACTCCATCTGACCTCAAGCTTTTGATCCCCATCCTGAGCTCCTGAATCCAGCTCCTGCTGCTGCTGAGCCTGGGGCTTCCCCAGTGCCTCCTGCTCTCCAGCACCAGTGGGGACTGATATTGGGGCTGGGGGGGGGAGTCAGGTTCAATAAAGAACATACATACAGTTGGATATAGTTCTTTATTTTTATCATTTCCTTATTATTTCCATTATTGTTTCATTAAAGCTGGTTTAGTTTTCTTTCCTAACCCGTAAGTGTCCCTGCCTCATTCCCTTTTCCTTCTCATTTTGGTGGGGAGAGGGGGTTAGAGAGCGTCTGTCTGCATTTTAGTGACCAGCCCAGCCCTAACCTGCAACAATTTCTTACAGTTTCAACAGGTGGTTTGTGAATTCTTTCTCGTGATATTTGTCACTGTGACATCCTTTTGGCTGAAGGACAGCTGACTGCTTGAGTCAAGCGAAATGGAAGGTGAGGAGGGGATTAAAAAAAATAAAAATCTGTCAGACATGTCTTTAAGCAAAAGATCCCCCTACCCCTATAGGCAACAAAAAGGTAAGAAAAGTCTTTTGTATGCACATTGCTTTTTTTTTTTTGGATGTCCTTGGACACAGAAGTCCTTGTTGCCTGTTCGTGGGCAGTCAGAGAGACCCTGGCTGGCATTGGCCGCCTCCATGCAAGGAGTTGCAGTTTGAGAGCCTTTCGATGTGCAAAAAAGCACTGTGGCCGCCTTGAGAAATGAGGGGGAATGCTTAAAAATATCTAACATTTGCTCAGCTCTCATAACTGTGAAGGGAAGATCTCTTTCAGGTCTTGATGTCCCTCTAACTACAGCTGTGAAGACCATTCTTCTGCAATGACGTAGCCTGGGCAGCGAGGAGGAGGAGGAAGAAGAAGAGGAGGAGGAGGAAGAAGAGGAGGAGGAGCTGGAGATTTCTCAAGTGGTGGTGTTGGGGTGAGGCTGCGCTGAGTCAGGTGCTAACACACCTGCCTGCCTGCTCCGGGCGGCTTAAAGCAGGAGAAGCTGTCTGGCCAAGGCTCCTCTGCACCCATCGGCTGTCACGTCTTCCACCTGGCTCGGACGCAGAGAAGACAACGATGGGGCTGTTCTACAGTAAGAGCCAGGTAAGAGAAGGAGAAAGGAGGCTCTGGCATGAGCTGTGCCTGGGTGGCAGAGGGGACCTGCTCTAGGAGGTCGTGTTCCACCCGGCTGTATCTTCAGCTCTGAGGTTTCTTCTTCAGCTGAGAGCAAAGCAGGGCTTCTGCCTGGGTTTTGTGCCTGCTTTGTGTTTTGGCCTTCAGGAGTGCAAGGACTTTGATGCTGCAGTAATTCAATTTGTTTGAAAATCACCAATTTTTATTTATTGCTTGATTATCTTTTTGTACATAGCTGTTGTTCTTCACTTCCATCCAATTGGGTTAGGTAAAACAACCCACTCAGAAAAAATAACACTAGTGCCAATGAGTGTGTGGGAAAAGCCAGGAAACTCATATTATGTGAGTTGTTAAATACAGCTCTCTTAAAAATTGTAGGAGTTTTGGGGCATAAGTGAATGAATGGTGACACGTGACACGCTGAGCTACGTATATATGTAGAGTGCATAAACTCGCTCTTGTGTGTGTTTGTTGCATCACTACGTAATTTTGCTCCTTCCCTTTTGCTCCTTTTGGTTGTTTTTTTGTTGTTTGTGGGTTTTGTTTTATTTTTGCATGGGTTTTTTTGATTGGTTTTGGTGGTGTCTTTCTGGCATTTAAAGCATTAAATATATGGATTTTTCATCTTTTCATTCTTTAAAAAGAAAAAAAAGTTGTCTAGGGAACAAAGTACCTCACCTTCAGCAGCCATACTTTTGATTAAGTACCATGTTTGTCTGATCCTTGCTTGGGACGAGGGAGGATGACTAAATCACACCAGTTTTCTGGCAGGTTTGTTAAACACCTTTTGATAACCACTTAAGTTTAGGTGGTTTCCCAAGATTCCCATTGATACTTTTCTGTGCATTTTGCCTAAACGATGATTGGGTGAGCTGAGTTATTCAGAGAGAAGTAATTACAGAGCTGTTGCTTTCATTCCCCCCTTCTGAGAAGTTTGGGATAGATCTCTGGAAAGCACTTGTCAGGTCCTTATCGTCTGAGAGCCAGCACTGCTCCACATCAAACATAACACTGGAGTTACAGCTGTAAACCAGGTGATGAGCAGCATCGTTACACCATGATAGCATTACTAATTCCTGCCCTGCTAGATAGTCTGCTGTTTGTTGTGAAATATGGTGGATATATGTGACATCCTTTGAACACGCACAGACCAAGACATGTGTCAGCTCTATTAATAACACAGCGAGACGCATGAGAGTATGTTTCTCTGTGATTGGGCTGTAGGAGTCAGACACGTCGAGTGGAGGGTTACCACAAGGTTCCTCAAAATGGAAAACAGAAGACACCAGAGGTTTGGCCTGTGATTGAATGTACATTTTGGGTCTCTGGCTACAAACCTTCTAGGAAGAAAGAGAAGACAATGCACACAGAAGACCCAGTTCAGGAATGTTTTGGATGGTTGGAACTGTAACATTTAATGTTATCTCTGACTGTGCTTTTGTTCTTTCTTTTTGCATGCTCATCCCACACATTTTGTACGCTGTTCGACAGACTGAACCCTCTCCATGCAACTTGCTAACTGTAAAAATCATACGAATGAAAAATGCCAGGAAAGCAGACTTGAGTGAGTATCTTTGCTATACCCCTGGAGCATCCATGTGCTTGTAAAACTACTCGGAATATAACCAAGTGTCACAAACACTACAGAGTATTTATAAAAGGAGTGATCTCACACCGCGTGACTGTGATACGCTGAAGAGGAGGGAGATCTCCCTCATTTTTTTCTTACATCTTTGCCAGTGTAATGCTGAAGTCTAGCACTTCGTACTTCAGAAGATGTTTGTGCAAAATGCATAAAAGGTTTCACATCTGAACCTGCAAAGAAAGGGATTTTTTTATTCACAGGGAGGGCTGCAATAAGAAGTTTAGATGGGGCACTTTTTTTCTATGGTTCATTATAGAACCATAGATTGGTTTGGGTTGGAAGGGATCTTAAAGATCATCTAGTTCCAACCCCCATTCATTCCTTCCTACTGTAACATCCACCATGGGCATCCCTGGGCCTATTGCAGAATGTTTTATGTGAGCTCAAGACTGCACTTGACATCTCTCATGTCAAGTTAGATTGAGCCATTGGAACAGCCATGTTTCAAAACTTACTTGAGGGCTCACAGTTTTTCCGTTCTTGATTATTTTTACAAAATGCCCAGGAATTACAATTACATAAAGGTTTATTAATGATCCATAAATGTTTGAACTGCAAAACACGAGAAAAAAAGGCGTGAATGACAATCACCTCCAGTCCCAGGAGATGTGGCTGATCATCTTGCATTTATTCATTTATACAATTAAGAAGGTCTGAATCCTGAAAGTTTCTGTACGGACCAGATGAAGCTGAATTTATTTGATTAAAATCATGCAAGAAAAGACATTTGCTTTGAGTTCTGCTATGGTTTCTCAAGAGACTGAAGAAATATGAAGAAATGTTTCTCAGTGATTTTTACTGAAGTTGCTTCATTGTTGTTGGTTGTATGGGGAAGAAGAGTCTGTGTGAACCTTTCTACGTTACCATTAAAGTGCGAAAAGGAGATATGAAGCCCGCTTATAGGCTGGAGAGAAATCCTTTGCTACAACTAAAAACCTATTTGAAGGCACAAACATGTGCTCTGAACTGAAAACAAGAAGCGTGGAAAACTACAGCCCTTACATATCTCCCCACATAATCATGTTCTGTTAAACCATCTGCATGGTAATGATTTTGGCAAACCTCCTCTCTACCTTTTCTTTCTCATCTAGATCAATGCTTTCTCTTCTTGTCTTGAAACACTTTTTATTCAGAAGTAAGTCTCCTCACTTGCTTTCAGAGCATGGCACAGGGTCTGGAGCAGCACTAAAGCCACAGCATGGGCTTTCCAGCATCAGTCTTTGTTGGATCTGGTTTAGATGCCAGTCATGCTTAGTGCCAGTCATCTTTAGTTCTGATGAGCATAAAATTTGTCACTTGCATTTATCAGCAAGATCTGCTTATAAACCATTTCAGGTCATAGTTTTCTATGGAGCCAGACTCGTAGAAGTCACATCTTTCAATGACAGGCTCTTTATCATATAAAGTAAATGTTTTGTTAAATTAATTTAACCCCTGGTTAAATTCACTGGCAATGTAAAAGCTAGTGCAAATTGTGTATTGGTAACTCTATGGGATTTCACTGAGAAGAAGCAAAAAGGGAGGATTAAGACAAAAAAAATGTACCACTTGGACAAAATTTTGCTGCTTAGTGTGTAAAACTGAGGAATATTGTTGTTTCTGTCTTCTTTACAGTTCCCTAGAAATTAACTTTACACAACCTTAGGAAACCCATAAGCATGTCGACTTCCATCACCAGCGATATAGACTTCTTTACAGTACCATTCTCTTAATACTGATTTTTCCTAATATTGATTTTCCCCACTCTTTCTTCATTTTCCCAGCCCTGTTTTTTTCACTTTCCTTTTCCTGCAAACTTCTCTAGAGAGAGCAAGTTGGCAAATGTCACCTCTTTCTCATTCACCTTAGAGATTTTTAACATTAACATTTCCCATTTCTGTGTGCTCCATTTTCCAGGTAATGGAGATGGGAAAATTAATCCAGAACAATAGACTCTCTAAACCTTACTAACATCTCCCACGGAATAGATAATATAAAACCTTGAATGGAAGTTCAATGCATAAGATAGTATTTTTATCTAAGACAATTTAAGTTGTTTCCTTCTGCTTTTAATGCATCCTTGCACCATTCTGTCTCTCTGGCCCACTGATCCATCATTGTATAAATTGTAACACTAATTTCCACTCATGTATTGATGCGTAGCTGATGCCATTGATACCAGCTGTGAATTTATTGCCTTGTTTGTTTTCTACACGTTTCCCCTTCCCACTGAGCACACCCACATCCCCATTGGGCTCATTTGAGGCTCTTGATGTTCCTGGACCCATGGACACTTGCCAGTTCCCAGATTTGGGTGTGTGTCCCATCTGCATCCTGACTCCCTCACAGGGTAAGACTTGGATGTGCACCAATCCAACCCACCCTTTAAACCACGTCTTCCTCTGCACAGAATTTCCAGTTTCAAGCTCAGCCTCTCACAGCCCTTGGGCAACCATCATGGCTCCAGAACAAACAGAAGGATATTCTTTTTGCAGCATAGGGTTCAGCTTGGGAACTCCCCACAGCAGGAGATCATGGATGCTGAAATTTATGTGGGTTCCAGGCTGAGAATGGACAAGTTCATAGAAGAAAAATCCAGTAAAGGCTGGCTTAGGAAGTCTCTGAATTGTAAAATAGGATGCCTGACCTCTTCTACTCCTCCTTAGACACCCACCACTAGATGTGGGGCTTCTTCTTCTCCGGCATCAATGTTCATCCCTAGCAGTACCAAAAATCCTTCTCAAGAAAAGGTAAAGGGCTGAAAGAAGAAGAAGACACTGGAGAGAAACAAAATAATTAAGTGGAATTTAAAAATGGAAAAGAAAACAAAACAGTGTGTTAAGGTAACAAAGAGGTAAAAATTGGCAACTGGATAGAGAGACAGAGCTGATCAATTTTAAGTCAGCTTTCCCTGCTTCCTGAAAACATTCAAGGGCCCTCAGTGGATATTGCCTATGGACCCTGACTGGTGTAGAGTTCAAAATATTCTTCAGCATTTTCTTTGTGAGGGAATGATATTTTGTGAAGCTTTTACGGATTTGTTTGTTTGTTCATTTATTTATCTATTAATTAGGCTTGTAAATTTTGGAAAATTCCAAGTTTTGGACTTTTTAAACATACTTACATTATTCTGGGTATGATATTTTTAAAAATTAAGTATGCTTTACATTTTTATCAAATCCCATATTTTATGGCATTGCAGCAGCAGTCCTGCCATGCATGAGATCAATTAATGGAAAGGCCTTTGAGATCCGGAAAAGAAATACAGTCAGTGAAATACATTACTTTTTAAGGAACTATGGTCCAATGTGATACTGCAGGAACACACAGACTTCCTTCGGTGTTTGTTCTTTCACTGTTGTTATTGTTTCATTGTTATTTATTACTTCACCCTTTAAGCAGCTGCAATTATGCCCCAACAGCCTATTGTTCTAGGTGCTGCTTGAAATCTCATTAAAAAATAAGAGGATGTGGAGTGATAAAGCCCAACAAAGGAGGGAAAGAAAGTAAGGTTATTTAGCAATACCCCTCAGCAAAGGGATTATTTTAAGAAGAGATGTAAATAAGACTAGTGGTACTGTTTTAAGGGTACTTATAGGGTGCTCCACCCAAGGTGAAAGGCAGGGTGGGAGAAAGTGTGGAGGTTTGTTTTATGGAAGTTTAGCTGTTAGGAGATTAATGTTGAATGCTCCCTGGAGGCAGGAAGTGATCTCCCAGGCCTGAATGAATTCTGAGAGTCTGATTGCAAAGGGCTTTGTGAAGGAAGGTGTTTACTTTCACAGAAGGAACCCACATTCTTTTTTTAAAAGGAATATTAAAAGTTCCAATGACTTCAATTACCTAATATTCTGCATTTTAGAAAGCAGCAATGCCTGCGTGTCTGCCCACCCTCAGCCAGACCTCTGCTCAACTCCATAGTGTGGGAAGAAGAAGAAAAGTGCTTTTCTCAGCTGGTGGTGATAGTTTATATTTCACGACAGATGGGTGCAAGTGTGGGGAGACATGATGAAGGAGATGGTCTGGGCAAAAAGTGTTTGAGACCACATTCTTGGTTCAGATTCTTTCAGCACAATAAATAAAACTATACCCTAACAGCCATGAAAAAAATCTACCCCCTATAAACAGCCTCAGTGTGAGCTCTTCAGCAATGCCCTAGAGGAGGAGGTTGTCCAGGTTTCTGCCCAGGTTACAGATGGGCTGGAAGTTGTGTCTGTTACTGTCAAAAAAGGAGGTGGAATTAAAATTAAAAGTGTTTGAGCTGTCTTTGAGGCAGGTGAGCTTTTAGCTTGACCTTAAAGTCAATGCCCAGCTATTTGGGTTGCAGCGTGGGGCTGCGGTGATTTTTAGTGTGGGTCATGTCGCTGTAATGCTTTTGAATGGTAAAGCACAATTAAGATCCAGTCCTGCCATTATCCTGGTAGGTAATTAGGCACTTAGTGTAATAACTGGATGAAGAGACCAGGCTTTCATAAGCACCTGCTGCCACGCCTGCTTCAGGCAGGATATTGCCTCACAGTGATACCAGAGCTGCCACCCCAAGCACGTTCGACAGCTGCTCACGTGTCATGGTCCGGGGGATGGACACAGCAGGTCACTGAGGAGAAACTCTGCTGTGCAAGCACCGTAGTTAGGTGGTGGTTAGGCTTAGATACCAGGGTAATGATGATTTGCTTGCACGTGGCTGGTGATAGGAGCCTTGCACACATATGTGAAGAGGCATTTGATACAGGGCAATGGGGTATTGAGGTGTGACCGACTGGCACGGGTGCAGGACACGCCGTGGAGCTCTGGTTCTCACATCTGTTTGTGCCTGGAGCTGGTTGGGCAGAACGCAGGCCTGAGGTGTGACAAATCCAGATGTGTAAAAAATGTTCCTGGGTGTTATAAGTGCCTTCCTTGCAGCATCTGGAAAACACTTCAAGAACAAGAGGCAATTAGGCATCAAAGGACACCTGAGTTACACGAGGCATCATCAAACACATTTTGCAGATGGAAGGAGGGAAGCATGCTTGTTCAGTGGCTGTGTCAGAAGTCCCCCAGAGAAAGTCAGAGATCTGAACTGAGGAGTCAGAGTTCTGCTGTCTGACAAGGAGTTATTTCTTAAATGCATACGATATGGTGCAGAAGCAGACAGTGATCACTTGCAGGAAAGATAAATCAGCAGACTTTCAAAGCAATACTTTGTTCTTCACAGCAGACTTAGCTATTTGGGAACTGTCAATGAAATAAACTTTGGATCGCTCAAAAATTTATGCACTTGGGTCATTTTGATCCTCTTCCTACTGGGGCCAAGAGCTAGGAGCAGTCTGTGCTAATATCAGTCTGGACTTCCCAAGAGCAAAAAGGATTTTCATGTGGACATTTGTTGTATAAACACAAACGTTTGGGAGTGATTGAGATTGTTAGAAACTCAGGTGATTTCTATGTTTTGATATTTTTTAAGAATTTATATATCTTATACTTCTCCACGGGCACCTCCTTGTCACGGGGGAGAAGCTTGTGTGCCCTTATGAGGTTGCGAGCTATGCTGGCAGTGGCATGTGCCTCCGATAGGGTCTCCCATGCCAGACAGGTCTCAACTGAAGGGTCAGACTAAGCGTGTCCATGGATAGGCTGGGCTCGCTAGCCTCCCGGCAACCATCCCAGGAGAAGGACAACTATAACTCCAAACCCGGGCAGATGGAGCTCGTTTAGCCCTGTAAGGCCATCCATCGAAGAGAAGGATACTCTAACTAAACCTACGTCCTGAGGACTTCACTGTCACCATCCAAGCTCGCTAGGCCGTGGCAGATGAAGCTTAGGAGTAAACGGTGGGGCCAGTTCTGAGCACGCTGAGCCTCACCTTTGTAAAGTCCTGTAGCGACAGGCGAGGGACGAAACGGCAGGTGATAAGGTGCACTGGAAGCTGCAGACCCAACCCTGCATGCCGGCGGTTCAGGACATTGGTCGCTCAAGACCCCGGAGATGACAGTCTTGTTTGGCAATACCCTGAATGACCAAGCAGCCTTTTTCAAGGAGAGCACTGCTTGCTCCACGTGGAGAGGGGCCTAGAAAAGGTGGCCTAACCAAAGATCATCTCCACCTTCCACCCGGTTGGCTAACTGCGGCCAACAGGCGTCTTCTGATGCGGTCGAACAAACACAAAGAGACAAAGGCAAACGCCTGCCTCCAAAGATGTGTTCAGATGGACGCTCGCGTGTTGGAACGTTAGAACCATGCTTGATACTGCGAGTAGTGGACGTCCTGAGCGTTGTTCTGCTCTAATTGCCCACGAACTACCACAACTCAACATTGACATTGCTGCTGTCAGTGAAGTTCGTCTCCATGAGGAAGGCAGCCTCAAAGACCATGGTGCCAGCTACATACTCTATTTGTCAGGCAAACCCAAAACCGAAAGACACCTTTCAGGAGTTGGTTTTATGATTGAAAACTCCATCGCCTCCAAACTTGAAAAACTGTCAACAGGTCATTCCAATCACATCATCTCCCTACGCCTTCCACTACACAACAAGCAACATGTTGTTCTCTTCAGCCTATATGCCCCAACTCTCCAAGCTGACCCTGCGGAAAAGGACAAGATCTATATCGACCTGTGCCGCCTCCCCCAAAAGGTTCCTGCAAATGATAAGATCATAATCCTTGATGACTTCAACGCCAGAGTAGGAAAGAACTCTGAAGTCTGGAAAGGAGTACTAGGTAAGCGTGGTGTTGGAAACTGCAATGACAATGGACGCCTCTTGCTAGAGTTTTGTGCAGAGCAGCAGCTCACCATCACCAACATTATCTTTCAGCAGAAAGACAGCTTGAAGACAACCTGGATGCATCCTCGATCCAAGCCCTGGCATCTCATTGACTACGTCTTAGTGCACCAGAGAAATGTTCGCGATGTCTGTCCTACCCGAGTGATGCCTAGTGCAGAATGTCAAACAGACCACTGCCTTGTGCAATGCAAACTTAACCTCCACTTTAAGCCCAAACCTAAGAGGAGTGGCATTCCAAGGAGGAGGCTGCAAGTTAACAATCTTCAAATAGCTACAGTGAGAGACAGCTTGCAGGTAAACCTTCAAAGTAGACTTGAAGACCATCCCATAGATCCCTCTCCTGAAGCGCTTTGGCAACATATTAAAAATAGCATCCTCCAGTTTTCTGTAGAATCCTTAGGGTTCTCCTCCAAGAAAAACAAAGACTGCTTTGATGAAAACAATCAAGAGATCCAGGAACTGTTGACAAAGAAGAGAAATGCTCACCAAGCACAGCTCACTCAGCCATCTTGCCATGTAAGAAAAGCAGCCTTTCGTCTTGCATGCAGTAAGCTCCAACAGAATCTTCGAGACATCCAGAACAAGTGGTGGATCAACCTAGAAGAAAAGACTCAGCTATGTGCTGATTCAGGTGACCACAGAGGATTCTATGAGGCTCTGAAAGCAGCATATGGACCTACATATCACGTTCAAAGCTATCTGCTAAGCGCAGACGGCCAAATGCTTCTCACAGATAAAGCATCCATCCTGAATCGATGCTCTGAACATTTCCAGACTCTCTTCAGTGTCAACTGTGTAGTTCAAGGCTCAGCAATCGGGCACATTGCACAAAAACTGGTGAAAAATGAATTGGATATAGCCCCTACTATGGGAGAGACTCTCAAGGCCATACAGCAGGCAAAAACTGGCAAGGTAGCTGGGATTGATGGAATCCCACCTGAAGTCTGGAAGCAGGGAGGCCAAGCACTCCATGCTAAATTTCGTGAGCTCATTGTGCGTTGCTGGGAAAAAGGCGAACTACCACCAGATCTCCGTGATGCAGTCATCATCACCCTGTACAAGAAGAAAGGAGAAAAATCAGACTGTTCAAATTACCGAGGTATTACTTTGCTCTCTATTGCTGGTAAAATCCTTGCAAGAATACTTTTGAACAGACTACTACCAGCTATCTCGGAAGAACTTCTACTGGAAAGCCAATGTGGTTTCAGAGCCAACAGGAGTACCACAGACCTGGTATTTGTTCTCAGACAACTGCAAGAGAAGTGTAGGAAACAGAACAAAGGACTTTATGTAACTTTCACTGACCTCACCAAAGCTTTCGACACTGTGAACAGAAAAGGCCTGTGGCAGATCTTGGAACGATTAGGATGTCCTCCCAAGCTCCTCAAAATGATTATCCTGTTACATGAGGATCAGCGCGGCCAAGTCAGATATGGTGATGCACCCTCTGAGCCCTTCCCGATAACCAGTGGTGTGAAACAAGGTTGCGTTCTTGCACCAACTCTATTCACAATCTTCTTCAGCATGATGCTCCAAAGGGCCACAGCAGACCTCAATGAAGATAACGGCATTTACATCTGTTATCGTACCGATGGTAACCTATTCAACCTAAGGCGACTGAAGGCCCACACCAAGACCCTAAATCACTGTGTCTGCGAGCTGCTTTTTGCTGACTATGCCGCCCTCGTTGCTCACACAGAAGCTGCTTTGCAGCGCTTAACATCCTGCTTTGCAGAGGCTGCTGAGCTTTTTGGGGTGGAAGTCAGCTTGAAGAAGACAGAAGTTCTTTACCAACCTGCACCTCAGGAAGTCTCCCATCATCCCCACATCACCATAGGCAAATCAGAGCTTAAGTCAGTGCAGCAGTTCACCTATCTAGGAAGTATCATCTCCTCAGATGGTCACACTGACAAAGGGATAGACAACAGGTTAGCAAAGATATACAGAGCTTTTGGAAGACTCCATGAAGGAGTCTGGTGCAATGAACACCTGAAGAAAAGTACAAGTAGACACTAATCTAGTGTCTACAGAGCCACTGTACTGTCTGCTCTTTTATATGGGTCTGAATCATGGGTCATCTACTGCCACCACCTGCGACTCCTCGAACGCTTCCATCAGTGCTGCCTCTGTACAATCCTAAACATCCACTGGACTGACTAACTGACTGATGTTCCTGTCCTCGAACAGGCAGGGGTCACCAGTATTGAGGCCGTGCTGCTGAGGACGCAGCTGTGCTGGTCAGGGCATGTCTCCAGGATGGAGGATCACCGCCTCCCTAAGGTTGTGCTCTGTGGTGAACTCGCCACCAGCTGCCACAACAGAGGAGCCCTAAAGGGTAGATACAAGGACTCTCTGAAACAATACCTCAGTTTTGGCCATACTGACTACCATCAGTGGTCCACTCTGGCCTCCAGTTGAGAGACATGGAGACACACCATCCATAACGCTGCTGCCTGCTTTGAGAACGCACGTAGAATTAGTCTCGAGGAGAAAAGACAACGCAGAAAGAACCGTGCCTTGCCAATACTGCCTAAGGAGACTTTCTGCTGTGCCTTTTGCAAACGGACTTGTCTATCCCACATCAGCCTTTTTAGCCATCAGTGCGTTTGTAGCAAGTGTGGGTAGAGCCCTATATCTTCATTTGCGAAGCCTAATCATCATGATGATGATATATCTTAGATAAGATACGTACGTTATATCTTATATCTTATATATAAGTTATATCTTCTATACGAGCTATATAAGATATATAATATCTTATATTATACCAGTAATACCTTAATCAGTCAAAGTTACTCCTTGTTTTTGTTCAGAGTTACTCAAACAAAGATGACTTAAGGCCCAGGGGAGTCAGGGAAAAATAATAATAAAAAAATTGTTAATTCTTCAGTTACACATGGAGTGTGACCAAGTGTTTCCCAAAATCAGGTCTACCAGAAACACTAAGTGGAACAAGACTAAATCTGGTGAGATGGAGGTGTGCCTATTATGCAATGGCCAGAATGCTCGAGTAGGTGAGGTTACAAATAGAGGAAATATAATGCTAATGTATGGGATTGGCATTTATGGGCAATAGTCCGCCCAGTACTATCTTTGGCATTCCTGTGGGTTGTTGCCCTCAACTAACAGATCATGTTCTGTAGGGTGATCATCCCTGACTTTTCAGTGTGGGTTCACAGGATTGCTAATCCCATGATTCACATTTCCCTTTTATTTCTTAATAACTATGACAAAATCTAGTTGCAGGCAGATTATTTTGACCTCAGAATGAAAGTGCTTGTTGTTGTGGGCACTGCAAACTGCTGCTAGCCACTGTTTTATGCTGAAGCTTTGGCCAGCCTATGATGGCTCTCAGGTGGGAATCCAAACTTTACAACTGTTCTTTTCATCTGGGAAAGGAAAACTGAAACCTTAAAGCTGCCCTTGCTACATCTGGAAACATTAAAATTCATGGGTGAGCTTCATGACCTGAACACACCTCTAACTGAAACAGCAAAGCCAAAGCAATGCAATCTTGTGCAAAGAAGCAACGTCACCTCGCTCTGTACTGGGAAACTTAGGCAAGCTTTCACCTGCCCATCAAGTGTTGCAAATACTTTTACCACTCTGGCTGAGGCACAGGTGAAAATTGGGGTACTAAGCGATATTTTTTTTACACAGCTTTACTGGTGACAACTCTCCCTCAGGACAGCTGCTTCTCAAACCAATTGGTACACCATCAGACTGCTCAACATTTCAACATTTTTCTTACCTGTGCTTGTTTTAATCCACTTTACAGAAGATTAAATGCAATCCATCTCCTCCATAGATAAATATTTTTCTTGAATTTGTTTTTCCTTGAATTATTTTTTCTTGAATTATTTTGTCTTGAATTATTTTTTTCTTGACTTGTTTTTTCTTGATTTTTTTTCTTGGAAAGCTCTCTTGTTGAGCTCTGTAGTGGATATATGTGTGTTCTCTTTAACTTTTCAAAAGGGAAGAAGGCAGACTGAGATCAAGTGCTCTGATGGAAGTCTGTGACAGCAATGGGGCTTCATGGGTACCTTCAGTGAAATGAGCTTGTCACCACTGAGTTCACAGACAGATGTGCTAGAGAAAAGAAATAATGCTCCAAAGAGTGGACAAGATGGAACTTACAGCCAGCATTCCTTTGAAAAGAAATAAACTGTAACAGCATGTTTTGAATGTTTGTTGTTTTTTCCAGCTGTTAAAAGAAGTCATCAAGAAGAGCAAAGTGACAGGCTTTCACAAAGACTAAAGCAAGCTGGTTGTCTAGCACTGGCTTGGCAGCACCTTAGCTAGGCATCCTGGCCTGTATTTCACATATTGTCCTCTGTCTAGAGTTTAAAAATTCAGACAGTGCAACGCCTTACTAGTATGTTTCACTAGTCCACTGCTTTCACTCTTGCCTTCTCTTGACCAGTGACCCAGTCAGACTGCTACGTGAGCCTCAGCCTGCCGACTGCCTCCGTGCAGCATTTCCGCACCAAGACGGTCCAGAACAACAAGAACCCGACGTGGAACGAGACCTTTCACTTCATGATTCAGAGCCAGGTTAAGGTAGGAATGGTGGCTGTTCCTCAACAGTTATCCTTACCAGATATCAAACCTACCATCGACCCCTTCCACACTGTGGGTGTTCCTGAGTTCCCATACGAAGTATTCACACTTACTGCAGTTAGCGAGTTTTCAGTGGTTGGATAGGACTGTATCTTCCTGAACAGTCTGCAGAATCCAAGGGCAAAGTTTCTGTTTTATCGCTTTCATTCTAGAGCTTCTTTCCCAAATTCCTTTAGCTAAAATGAAATATCTGTAGCATCTTATGTTTGTTAAACATTATACAATCTATTTCTTATTTGATTCCAGAACATTCTGGAACTGAAAGTTTGTGATGAGGACAGCATAACTCAAGATGACCATCTCATCACTGTATTCTTTGATGTCTCCAAAATCCAGCTTGGAGAAAACATTCAGCTGTGTTTCCAGCTGAATCCAAAGGTATGGGTAAAATTCAGTGACAAAGCTAAGGGGACATGGTCAGGTGAGAATATGATTAACTTATCTTTCCTCTCCTGTGTCCCATATAAAAACCTTTCTTACCACCCATTTAGCCACTTGAGTATGTCCATCTGTTTCAGGGGTTGCTACCCAGTGCTGCTTCCGTAATTACTGCAAATTTTGGGTGCTACTTCTACAGACAGAGTTGGCCAACACTATTAAACTTGATCATATGGTTGCTGTCTGATGGCAAAATACCTAGAGTTTACCCCAACAGTTTTGGACATCCCTTTGCAGTCAGAGCTGGTGGTTCTGAGCTGTGCACTGTGTTCTGCTCATATAAAAGTAGAGACCTGCAGCCGTAGCTGCAAACCTGATTTTCATAAGTGAGTTTTTCAGCAAGTCTTGGTTTCATAAGGTTGAGACAACTTTAGCACGAAATTTTAAGGACGGTGTTTTTTAGGCCTAGAAATACTTTACTTCAGTGAGTGCTGATTTGATTTGACACCTGCTTTGGAAAGGATGGCTCTCCCTGCTGTGTTTTCGTTAGTGATCGCACAAGGGGCCAGCAAGATAATGGGGAATGACCAAAACGTGTGAAGCAAGAGGAAGTCTCAGGGGGATGAGAATTATAAAAGAGAAGGATGAAGACTGAACATGGGTCTTGGTGTGCAGACTCCACCAAACTAAAGTCCACCTCCAGAACATCCTGGACTTCCCAAGCCCAAGCATGCCACCATATTAACGTGCCACCAGCCCATCTGCACAGGCTGAGGGTGCGGACTGGGAGATGGGTGGGTATGCCAGAGAAATCCAGCCCTCGCTCATGGCTGAGGATCACTGGAGAGTGCTGGGAGCTTGTGGAAGAAGAAGGGAAAGGGGAATTGCAGGCAGTGAACCTACAGCTGCAGAGGGAGCAAGATGCCCTGCAGCGTGTATTACATTTGCCCTGCAGTGTCTACAGTAGCAGTCTGCTAGTGTGATGGATATGATGTCAGTGACGCTAGAAGCAGAGTGAATCGAATATGAAGAAAATCAAATCTGTTGTGTGCACAGTTAGAAAAGGTGGACACTGGTTTATGGAGTCCCCTGAAGGGGAGATTTCTGTAGGGTATCTCTCTTCACATGAGAATCAACCTGCAGTGTCTGCATTCATTTTCTTTTGCAGGGAAAAGAGGAGCTGGAGGTCGAATTCACGATGGAGAGCAGGTGAGTAAGGTCAAACAGGTGCTCGGCAGGAATGCAAGCCTGAGGCAAAATGCTACTGACACAAACCATCAGCTTACACTTGCAGCCCCCTGACACTGTCACCCTGTGAAGAAAGCAGGGGGGAACTTTGGGTGTTCACGAAATGCTTGTTCAGGGGATTTAATGCAGAAGGGGTGTGTGACACGTGTGTGCATCTACCCCGGGCATCCAAACACAGTTTGAAGCTAGCACAGATGCTGCTGGCTGGCAGCAGAGGTTTAAGTTTCAAATTCCTCTTGCTTCTGACTGTGGGATTATATGCTACTTGGAATTTGTTCCAGTTGTGGGAACAGATCAATTTTTTTTTTTTACTGTATTTCTATGCTGACTGTACAGCTAATGGAGAGAATGGGCATGTAAATCAGTCCTAGTGCTGCCAGATTTTTAAGGTAAATGTTAATATTTTAAGGTAAATGTTAATATTTTTTTCCTTTTTTGTTACAGCACGCTGGCTGAATTGTTCAGCCTTTCAGTTCTGATTCCACCAGGTTTGAACTGAGCAGTATGGGGAAATAGTGTAATTATCGCATCTCTGTGTAAATTTGCTTCAGTGTGTCAGAAAACAATCCTGTCTGACTCAGTGAGGAGCTCTTCTGTTCAGCACATCTGTAAATAGTTTAAATTACAGACTCAAGTCTGTAAGAAGCAAATTGGATTGAATGTCCAGCTAGAATTTCTGAAGCTGTTTGCCCATGCTGCCTGTCCAAAGATGGATTTTGAAAAATAGTGAAATAATGATAAGAGTTAAAAGAAAAAAAAACATGAAAAAGAAAACCCAGAGAAAAAAGAGAGTACCGGTTTGGAATTGATTGCTTTTCCATTTTGTCTTTTAGCCCAGACCCTCCGGAAAACATTGTTACTAATGGAGTTCTAGTGGTAATTTTTATTTCATAATCTTCTCCCTGCCATATAGGAATGCTTTTATTGCAAAGCTGGTATTGAAGGCACCCAGCAGTTGCTCCATCATACTGTGGCATGAAAGCATCAGCCAGGAGGCTGGCTAACGCTGGTGTTGGTGCTGGCTTTCTTGCACCATCCCCACTAAGTGACCCGCCCTGAGCCTTACCCATCCTGTGCCCGAACCGAGCTGGGCTGGGGCGGACAGCATCCCTCCACCTGCCCTGGGACAGCCAGGCTGAGCACCCTGCCTGGGGAACCCCCCATGGGGAGGCTTCTCCAGGCAGGTCCCTTCTCTTTCCTCATCTCTACATGGTTATTGGCCGTGTGGAAGCCCAATGCCACCTCCCTAGACTAGGTTGGGGGTGGTTACAGGCTGGTACCATGTTTGACCCGTGCCCTGACCAAGGCAGAGCTCTGCTGACAGGGAACACTTTTTTCTCTTTCCCTGGTTGTCTCCTTCACAGTCCCGTGAAGTTTCTTGTCTGGATGTGCAGGTGAACGGAGGGAAGCTGAGGAAGGACAGCACAGGTGAGCCTTGCACTGACTGGTGGGAGCGAATCTGGATGCTGCTTCGTGGCAAAAGCCCTCGGTGTTTTGTACTTGAACACCCTGGTTTAAAAATATTTAAGACACGAGACAAAATCTCACTGATGACAGTGGCCTGTGGAGGGGACTGTAGTTGGTTAAAACTACACAGATTATTACAGAATGTGGTTTGATGAGCATGTGGTCTGGTTTCACCACAAAATACTGTCCTCTATAATAACATCTTACCAGATGATTAAGATTTTCATAAGTATTTGTGCAGGGAATTGATTTTTTTTTTTTTTTTTTGAGTCCTACACTGGAGGCAACTCCTGTTGTTTCTGGATTCAAAGGCAAAACAAATGGGCAGAATGAGGACTGAGCCTCTTTTATCAATTTAACTTCTTAAAATGTCTTTTGGTATAACTGTATAAATCATCCCACTAGCTGAAACTCAAGACAAGTTATATAGGTGGAGGCCCCATCCCTGGAGTCATTCAAGGTCAGGCTGGATGGGGCTCTGAGCAACCTGATGTAGTTAAAGATGTCCCTGCTCCCTGCAGGGGTGTTGGACTAGATGACCTTTAAAGTTCCCTTCCAGCCCAACCATGTTTCTATATTACCAAAGACATTTGCTGCACATTTGAAGCAGTGCATCACTACTGCATTGACTCCAGGCTTGTGGACCTGTGTATCTCCTACACGATTTTAAAAAAATCTCTGACATCTCCTGATGGTCCCAATCCAGAAAACTGCTTCAGCACATGGATGATCCAGTTGAGCTCAACTGTCACAGTGTGGAAATTGTTTAGATGTGGCTGAAGATGTTTGAGCGGGATAATTCTTTTGAAAGTTGACTATATAACTTTGAGTGTGTGGATTTACACAGTATATTTCACCTCGAACCTGGGTTGATTCCATTCTATGTAAAGACCATTTTTAAATTACTTGATGAGACATACCTGAGGCTTATTATTTGAAGGCCCCAAACCACCAGACTTTATTTTTGTAAGTGCTAGAAATTGTTTCAAAAGAAATATTAGAAATTGAAAGGAAACATGATAGAGCAACTGAGAATATACTGGTTCCAAAGAGAACTGTGCTCTGCTACCAAAAAAAAAATATCCCCAAAGTCTGAAATTTTCAAAATACTTTAGTATTAAACCAGAATAATATTTTAGTATAACATACTCTCTTATTGCTGAGGTACTTTGAAAATTTTAGACTTTCAGAAGAAAGTGGTTTTTTTTTTTCCCCTAAAAACTGTTACCAACTGTGAATCATTATCTAATGAATAGAGTGGTAATCTCAGCTCTCGCAGTATATATGGAAGTGCAGTAGTACTATAGCAGCAGTTACTACATGGCATGTTCTGTATGTGAGCTCTAAAGCTCAAATCCAAAGGTCAGATAAGTGAGTCTATTTATCCTATAATTTAGGTATAAAAATGAAGTCATTACTTAAGAAAGACATATGTTACTGTGTAAACAAATAATCCACGTTTTCTGAGAAACTCAAGTTTGAAACTCCTTTGCTTCAGAGAGGAAGTTCGCGTTAACAGTAGATGGCTCGTACGAAGGAACCCAGACCCACACACTGAGCTCCTGCATCTGCCCGACCTCCCCGGCCAGGTTCCACTACATCAAGTACAACCAGTCGACGCTCACTGTGGCTCTGCCGCGGCGGAGGCAGCTCAGCAGGGTACGTGATGGCTCTTTGCTCTGTTTTTCTTTGGGGACCTCAAAGACCTGAGGGTGTGTATGTGCCCACTTGTGTATGCCTGGAATTGATAAGTGCATGTACATAAGTGAGGCAGGAGAGATTGCTTTTACCTCTTTTCCACCCTCTTTTGTATAGTAAAATGTCTTTTTTAACCCCTTTTCCAGTCTACGTCAAGTCCAAATGAAAGGGATATGAATGAATCTGTGACTCTACCTCTGAACTCGCTTCCTATACAAGAGCAAATAGCAATAGCAGAGGTGAGAACAAGTTTTCTCTTAATAAAAACCAGCCCAACACACGTTCAGTTGGGTGGGTAATGAGAGTCCTACAGTTCAGTGATTCAGTTCCTGTCACACACAAATGCTGCAGTGTCAGGTGTGAACAACAGTCACTCTGCAACTATGCAATATTTATTTGTTTTCTTTTGTTGTGCATGTGGTTCCAGGCATGCTGTTCAAACCTGTTCTGAGTTTAAACTAATTTCCTCAGGACATATCTAATGCATTCATCAACATAGTATGTGAGCTAACAGTAACAGATGTGGCAATTAAGACTTATATATGCAAAGGGAAAATGTGAAGCAGAAGATAAAATAGAGACCATCCCTATGATCGTGGTTCAGATGCTCAGCTTTCAATGACTTCCCCAGAAAACGAAGGTCAAACTAAGTGTTCAGCTACGACAAGCTGAGGGGCTCTAAGCCCAGCTCGTAGTATCTCTCACAACCCAGAGCATGGCTGGCCAGATTCCGCAGCCGTGTTGCTGACTGCAGAGATGGTGAAACTCAGCCTGTAGATGGAGTGGGGGAGGAAGGCACAGGATTGATGACCTGAGCATGCTTACACTGTTTGTATTGCAATTTTCAGGACAGGACAATTGACTTGTACACAAAGGCAAGTGAATGGTAAGTGAGTCTCCAGCAAGACCCGATCCTGTAACTGGGAGACATTTGCACCTACACAAAGCTCATTTCATATCTGCAGGGATCCATGCAGGCTCGGTTGTAAGCAGAGGTGTGTTCATCTTTGGGTTGCAGGCGTTTGTTGGCCAGGGCCTCCTCTTTCAGTGATGGAGAATTAAATTATGGGTCCCCTTTCCTCTAAGTTTCGAAGCTGTTAGTGCAGCTTAGTAAGTAGATCTTGATTTGTGTGCACTACTATGCCCACAGACGGCGAGAGTGGCTTCACAAAGTAATCATGTTTCTCTATTATACGAACAAAATAATACTGAGGCATGGTAGCTGTTTCCTTAATCAACTGCAGTGCCCGTAACAGCGGTTATCAAGCACATATGGCAGGCACTACTGAAACTTGAAAAATGAATTACATGAGCAAATAAGACCAGAAGTGTGTTTTAGGAAACTTGTTACCATACCAGGACAGTACATCATGTTCTGCTCTGTCTTCCCATTTACATTCGTGTTAGCAGCTACAGCAATTAGCAGAGGCCAGTCTGTGGTGTTGCTCATTTATTACATTATACTGTCCCACAAACTGGTTGGCAAACACACACAAGCATGGCTGGAGTTGACCACAGGGAATAATAATATAATAATATTTGTACCCTGGTCTCAGGACTCAGGGTCTGTGTTTCAGGCCAAGGAACCTCGACGCCCGTCTGGGGTTTGACCTGTGTGCTGACGAACAAGATTTCCTGAGAAACCGGAAGAAGGTGGTTGCGGCTGCACTGAAGGATGTTCTTCATCTGGAGGAAGATCTGCAAGAGCATGAGGTAACCAGCAAAGACACTCCTGGCAGATTTTCCTCTCTCCTTTCCCTGAAGCTTGCTGGTGTCTGGATGTTGCTTTTGCAAGTCTATTGTCTTTTTGACATGGACGTGCTGTAATGCCACTTCTCCACCTCTGGGTTTTTTTGTTGAACAGGTGCCTATCGTGGCTGTGACCACAGCAGGATGTGGGATAAGAGCACTCACAGCCATGTACGGCAGCATTTTGGGTCTTCAAAAGCTGCGTGTTCTGGATTGCGTTTCATACATCAGTGGATCATCTGGCACAACGTGGTGAGGAGGCATTTTGATACTGCTGTTTAGATCTTGCTGTGTTAAGCAAAATCCATGCTTTCTCCAGGGTTTTAGGTCTCGGTGAGGGTAAAAGGGGTTATTGTTTCCATATTTGGTCTATGAATGATCCCAGACAAAACATCCCAGATTAAGTGATTTTTGACTGACTACTTTTAGACTTGCATTTCTGCAAGTAAGCTCAGAGACACTTAACCTGTAGATAAAACAATGTGCCCAAGCTCTGCAAAGTGTATCCTCTGAGTTTCAAAAGCATCATCTTCATACACAAGAAGGAGATGGACCTGTTGGAGCACGTCCAGAGGAGGCCACAAAAGTAATCAAAGGGCTGGAACACCTCTGCTGTCTATGAGGACAGGCTGAGAGAGTTGGGATTGTTCAGCCTGGAGAAGAGAAGGCGCTGGGGAGACCTTAGAGCAGCCTGCCAGTACCTGAAGAGGTCTACAACAAAGATGGGGACGGACTGTTTACAAGGTCATGTAGCGACAGGACAAGAGGCAATGGTTTTAGACTAAAGCAGGGTAGATTTAGATTAGATGTCAGGACTAAGGTCTTTACTATGAGGGCGATGAGACCCTGGCACAGGTTGCCCAGAGAGGTGGTGGAGGCTCCATCCCTGGGGACATTCAAGGTCAGGCTTGATGGGGCTCTGAGCAACCTGATGTAGTTAAAGATGCCCCTGCTCCCTGCAGGGGGCTTTGGACTAGATGACCTTTAAAGGTCCCTTCTAGCCCAACGCATTCTGTGATTCTATGATTTCTGTCCGCCTTTCATCGTGTTTCCTCCCTGCAGGACAATGACAAAACTATATGAGGATGCTGATTGGTCACGTAAGGATCTTGGAGAGATGATTATTGAAGCTCGGAAGCAAGCAGCCAAGTGCAAGATGGGGGCTTTTTGCTTGAGAAGCCTGAGGAATTATTACAAAGAGTTGAGCCAAAGGACCCAAGCAGGACATAAAACATCTTTTATTGATCTGTGGGGTCTCATGATTGAATCCATGTTAAATGATGGGGTAATGTCTTCACATCTTTCTTCTCATAAAGTTGGTGACTTGATCTTTATGACCATTACGAGAAATTAAAATTCTGGGGAGTATGTAGGCAGAATACCACTAAGTTACGCTAATTTACATTAATAACTTAGAGACATAGCGTATGTCTATACTGGAGCCTAAAATGTGATTGAACATAACGTAGAAATGCTCAGACTGGCTCTAAAATAACCAGCATGCTGATTAACATTGTAGCTGTCCAAGAAATTTTTGAGGTTCCTGGGTGTTTTTTATGGCCCTATGCTTTTACGCCTCCACTGCTGCAATATTTACAGCTGCAGTCATACTTTGAATATACCGCAGATGTACTCCATATGTGGTTACTGCACTTTGTGATTTAAGGCTGAGAATGTATATAGATCATGAGACATCTTACTTATATAAACCATGATTTTTCAGGTGCCTTTCAGATACTTTGGGTTTGATCTTTCAGGACCTCCTGTTCTTAATTTTATTCTAATGACAGAAGCAAAACCTTCCATATAAACAAGCAGACTGATGATAGCTGGAGAAGATATTTTATTTTAAAATCCTGTAAGCATGGTTTATAATTTGTCTAGGTGAAACAGATAAAATGAAATACTCTCGTATCCTATTTTGCATTGTATTTGTGGTCTCAGTGCTACATAGCAAAATTTGCTAGAATTTATTATGGCTGAAGTGCACTCAAAATCTCCATTTCATGTACAAGATAAGTTGTTAGTATTGAACAGGTCAAGGATTTTTCCTCTATGGATGTTAATTTTCAGTATGTTTTGCAAAAAACTCTTAACTAGAAGGGTCATTAATATGCTGCCTTGAAGAACTCCTATGTTTAGCAGATGAAGGATGTGATAACAGCTGAACTACCCAGGTCTGCCCAATTTTTTCGCTTAGATTTAGCAATGCAAAGCTAGAACAGCATGTGGAGCAACTCATTATTTTTGCTACTTGTATACTGAATGCAGAATATGATTGACTAACGACGATTATTCTGGTTCCCATTATTTTCTTGCTCTCTGTTACTCAAGCACATGGAAGTAAGTTAAGGAGGAAATCCGGGGAAATGATATCCCATTTTCAGATTTTATAAGATGATTTCTTTAAGGAACTGATTATCAGCTAACTGTTTTTGTTTGGTTTGTGTTATTTTTTCTCCCAATTCAGAAATGCCACCACAGACTTTCTGATCAACGTCAGGCTGTGAATCAGGGTCAGAACCCACTGCCCATCTATCTTGCCCTCAATGTCAAGGACAAAGTTGCCACCAAAGATTTTAGAGGTAATGTTTCAATTCTAGAGAAGACCTGTGTTTTTACCTAGGGAGTTACAGCATGGGGATACTGTAAATAACGATAAATTGTTTTGAATTCTCACTTCAAGCCAGGAGAAGTTCTGTTCAGAGATGTAAAGAGTACTGGGCAGGCACAGCATAGATAGCAACCAATCAGTATTTTATAAGATCTCCTGGGATGTAAGTGTGCATATTCAGACACTAACTTCAGACCAGTAACACATCACTGTATATGTATCTGTAATATTGTCTCATAGACGCTCTGAATTCTTAAAGAAAATGATTTACTGAAGCTTTAAGTTTACTTAATGTATGTTTTTTACGGTTGGCTAAAGGCAATAAAAGCAATAGAAGTCTAGCCCACGTTCCATGAGAAAACTTCCCACTTGCTAGATAAAATGAAAGAAGAATTTGTATTTTCCTTTAGTCCTCACACACAATCATAGAATTGTTTAAGGCCATTGAGTCCAACCTTTGTTTAAGGTCATTGAGTCCAACCTTTAACTCAGCGCTGCCAGGTGCACCACTAAACCATGGCCCCAAGAACCACATCTACAAATCTTATAAACACCTCCAGGGATGGTGACTCAATCACTTTCCTGGGCAGCCTGTTCCAGTGCTTAACAACCCTTTCAGTGAAGAAGTTTTTCCTAATATCCAAGCTAAACCTCCCCTCATGCAACTTGATCCCATTTTCTTTTATCCTATCACTTGTTGTACGGGAGAAGAGACCGACTCCCACCTTGCTACAACCTTCTTTCAGGTAGTTGTAAAGAGCAATGAGGTCTCCCCTCAGGCTTCTCCAGGCTAAACAAGTGCCCAGTGTCCTCAGCTGCTTCTCAGACTTGTTCTTGAGACCAGCTTCCTTGCACTTCTCTGGACATGCTCCAGCATCTCAATGTCTGTCTTGTCATGAGGGGCCCAAAAGTGAACATGGGATTCGAGGTGCGGCCTCACCAGTGCTGAGCACAGGGGGACAATCCCTTCCCTGGTCCTGCTGGCCATACTATTACTGATACAGGCCAGAATGCTGTTGGCCTTCTTGGCCACCTGGGCACACAGCTGGCTCATGTTCAGCCAGCTGTTGACCAACACCCACAGGGCCTTCTCTGCCGAGCAGCTCTGCAGCCACTCCTCCCTGAGCCTGTAGCGCTGTCGGGGGCTGCCCAGGGCAGGACCCAGCACTCAACCTTGTTGAATCTCATACAAATGGCCTCGGCCCATTGATCCATCCTGTGCAGGTTCCCCTACAGAGGCTCTCCACCCTCAAGCAGATCAGCAGTCCCACCCAATTTGGTGTCACCTGCAAACTCTGAGGGTTCACATAGTTTTTTGGACAAACCTGTAGACAGTGTGACAGCTGGTTCAGTGGTGGCTGTTGGCCGCGTTTCCTTAGGGCACATGCTAAGCCAGCTTGCCTGAGAGGGCTGATGCCTGAAGGGTTTAGTCAGCATCTGGCAACTTGACTGGTTTTAGAAGCAGAGGTTAACATTGCTGGGCTGTGTTTGTGTTGGCAGAGTGGGTGGAGTTCACGCCATATGAGGTGGGTTTCCTGAAGTATGGCGCCTTCATTCGTGCGGAGGATTTCGGCAGCGAGTTCTTCATGGGTCGCCTGATGAAGAAGCTCCCCGAGTCCCGGATCTGCTTCATGCAAGGTGACTCGTCAGCCTGGGAGAGTGACAAGATTTTCATACAAATGTTAATGATTCTGAAAGTTAGTCCCCACAAATGTGGTATTCTGCATGTGGCAGCAGAAGTACTGCATCAGCCAGCTCAAATTAAATATGTTGCCTGAGACTCACTCGACTTCACTTGCTAGCAAAGGTGGTTGGGTCATTTGGGACTAAGATAAAATTAAACTAAAATGACAAAAATGTTGTTATGAACCTTCACGAGTGCTTTTGAAGCGCCAGCATTTCCCATAACTTGAAGAACATTTGAAGCTGGAAAACTATCAGACTTTGTGGACGCTGAAGGAAAGGTTGAGAAGAAGTATACAGGACAAGAAAAAAGGGAATCAGGGAAGGAGCTGTCTGGAAATAATTTTTTTTTTTACCAAAGGAAAAAAGAAATGCAAATGTGAAAATGAAAAAAAAAACTTCTTCAAAATTTTAAAATGTTCCAGGTAAAATACATAGAAGGGAAAAACTTTGAAACTTCTCCGAAATAAGTTTGCCTTCTGAGTGAGCTCTACCACTGAACTAGATGTCTGGACTTAAGGAAAAACTGGACAGAAATATGAAAAAGTTAGAGAAGAACTGTGGAAGGAGCAGAAGACAGTTTTAAAAAGAATTTCCTTGTGTTTACCTCAACACTACTTATTATACCTCTCTCACTTCCTAGGAATGTGGAGTAGTATCTTTTCCAAGAACCTGTTGGATGCCTGGCATGCAGCTGACAATTCAGAGGATTTCTGGCACAGGTGGACCCAAGACAAAGTGACCGAAATAGGTGAACCTCAAGTACCCTTCTCTTTATGGCTTCCCTCTTTCAGGCCCCTCTGATATGTCACATTTCTCATTTTTTTGAGGTTTTCTGTCACTCTGGTGGTTTCAGCTTCAGGGTATGAGAGACACCAAGAAAATCGAGTGATTTGATTTTACTGAATAGTCAGTACTTTGCTTAAATAGTGACATTGTTTTTCGAAGGAAAGGCACCATCGTACAGACCTTGATGGGAAGGAGACAGGGATGGAAACATAAGGTGGTCCCTGGCATTTGTGTTTAAAAGGCTTGGAAAGAAGAAGTTCTGTAAAAGTTCATGTTACTAGAGAGTTCATGTTACTACAGAGAAACGTTAGTGTTTCCTTTTCAACATCTATTTGCCCTGCACAGCATGTCCCTCCCTCAAAATGTGGCTGAACTGAAAGATTTACTAGAGGTCAAAGGAAGACACCAGCTGAGAGAGGCATCTTCATACTGAAAGAACACTCCTTGGAAATACTCATGAATTTCTTCATGTTAAAATTCAAGCAAAGCCAGTAATCTCAGAGTGAACAGACTTAAGTCACATTTCTGTGGACTATGTTTTTTGGGAAAAAAAGCACCAAACTCTTCTGTTTGAGTTCATATAAATAATTTGCAAGTTTGTGTTGAATTCAGCTGGGCAGACCCTGACCAACTTGAACAAACTGGTTTTTTTTAAAGTAAAAATACTTTGTTTAAAAAGAAAATGTTCTCTTTTTTTTCCCCTATTCTTTTCAAAATAAGCTTTGAATATCACATTTAACTTATGTGGAACCTAAAACCAGCAATCCCCTCAAAGTCATAGAACTGTAGAATCATAGAATTGTCAGGATTGGAAGGGACCCTCCCACCATGAGCAGGGACATCTCCCACTAGATCAGGTATAAACAAAATTATAAGGTATTAAAATTATTTTCCCTGTTCTTTTGTTTGCTCAGAAAAATGAATTACGTGTACTGAAATCATGTTGTTTTATGAGAAAAAATGCTCCTTTAGTCAGATGTAGCCAACTGAGGTTTAGAAACAAAACTAAGTTTGCCTCTTCGATCAAGAAATTAACTGCAGCTCACAGGAGACTGTAGGGAAAAATAATTCAATGCTGAGAGCTGTGGACACATGATCACTATGGCTACAGAAGAGTTGCTGACCCTTTCTCCTCTTTGCTCCAGCCTCCTTTTAATTGTGATTAGAATTCAACTGCATGCCATTCATTCCATGTGTCTCTAGAGGAACGACCAGACTTGCCTGAGAAGCCGTACGAGATGGCTACGTGCATGTTCACTCCCACGAGCGGCCTCACCACGACTCTCCGGGACATCCTGACGGACCGTCCTGCCGTCTCCAAGTATCATAACTTCCTGAGGGGCTTCCAGATGCACAACGAGTACATCCAGCATCAGCACTTCACCAAATGGAAAGGTGTGGACACTACTCCTCCATGGACTTCAACGGTCATCGCGGTGGGGGCTGGGATTTAGCGAGGGGCATTTGTGTGTCCTGCAGAGAACTGGATGGAGATGGTGGGTCATTGTTAGTGCTTGCTGAGAGGAGAGAAGGGAGAGGAAAGTAACGCCCGACTTTTTTCACTCCCAGTAATGCAACTGTCTGGTTTTGGGATCTTTCAGTACTGCAAGTTCCCACTGGGACGAAAATCGCTGGGGTGGGTCTCTGCACATATGGAACGTCTGCCCAGGGTCTGGTGCAGTTCATGGGTTTGGAACCACCAACAAAACATGACAGGGGGTTTAGGATTACTGCACGCTATCCTAAAGCAAAGGGAAAATCCTGGATGGGAGGGAAGCTCACCTTCCTTTTGCTTTCTATATCTTGACCAATGTCTTTCTGTGGTTTGCTAATAGCTTTGAGTCTTCTACTCTTTAGACACTTTGCTAGACTCTTCTCCTAATGACCTGAGAGATAACTCGGAGCACCTGGAGTTGGTGGATGCAGCTTTCTTCTTTGAAACCAGCTGCCCACCCCTTATGAGGCCAGAGCGGAAGGTGGATGTCATCATACACTTAAATTACACAGGTGGATCACAGGCCTTGGTGAGAAGTCTCAAAACTGTCTTTGTTTAATAATGGCTTTTCCTTTGCTTTCCATAACATTCAGACAGGTGTCCATAAAACGTGGAGATTAGTGGAATTTAGCAACATGGTGTTTCCAAACCTTAGAAGAACAATGGAAATTCCTAGAGGGGAAAACATCTCTATTTTTCTCAAATTACTTTTGAAATAGCCCTAAGTACTTCACCAATGAAACAGAGCAGCACAGTGAAGTTATAATAGCTGAGCTGCAACTTCCATTACAGTTACGTGTAAGATTTAACAGCACAAATATTGCTGGGAAAACTTTGTGATTCAAATGCTGAATTTAACCTTAAACATACAAGATTTTATTTACCTTTTTAACATGGGATTTTCTAGCTGTCCAAGAACACCCTAGTAAGTGAGGAATCTTTATTTTTATCTCTTTGAATCAAGATATCATACGCATTTACTGTGTTTGCAGAAAGCTGATTTGGTTAAAATGGTTGTATAGATTTTGAAAGTGGTATTCACCGCATAAAAAGACAGACTTAGGCTTCTGAGTATCAACTTGTAATTGTAAACCTGTCCCTGAAGGGCACCACAGAAAACACAAAGTTCACTGGTAAAGTTTTTGTCATTTTTTCAAGAGGAAGATGGTTTAATGCTGATCTTACACCGTTATGCCACATGAAAAATATCTGTCCCTGTACTGCAGCTGAAAAAAACCCTATATAATAACCTGCACATTTCTTTCTTGTACTCTGAAGTCTTTTAGAAATATTTAGTTCAAATAAACTGAGGTGGTACTTCAGTGTTTTGTTAGATAATTTAACAAAGTTGATCATCACAAATGAGCTTTCTGATAAATGCTTTCAATGCTGTATTTTGAGGTCTAAAATACATTGGCTTGAAATCTCACATTATGTCTAAACCAAAGAGTTATAGAAATGGGTAAGTTGGTCTCAAAACTCTGCTAAAGTCTGTCGAGGTCAGCTCACATGATACTGCTATACAGATAATGTGACTGTGAATCTCAATATCTTGGACTGCAAATTCACTTCCTCACTAAGTGAGGAAAATCTATGTTTTCCTCACTTAGTTCTCCTTTAATTAATGATGCCCTATAGCATGCTTTGAATTAATCTTCTTAAATGGTATCCCTATTTTAGAGAGGTGCTTTGGTACATATTTAAACCCTCTTTACCATCTTGATTAGGTGTTTTCCTATATGACTATTTTGAAATAGCTCCTCAGGCAAGAGAATAACAGTCCCTGGGGCTGCAGGTCCTCCCGTTACTGCTGGTTGTCCAGAGCTACCAGTCTCTTTTGTGCAACTTGCCATGAATTACTTGGCGTTGGCAGCGACCTGACCTTGAGTTTCTTTTCCATTCCTTACACTGCTGCTGTTGGGCCATGACCAGCCCCTGGAGCAAGCTTGCAGATACTTCTCAGAGCAGGGAATTCCATTTCCCAGCATTGGGCTGAAGGATGATGAGAAGAACCTGAAAGAGTGCTACATGTTCGATGGTGCAGACACCCCAGGAGCTCCTCTGCTTCTCTATTTTCCATTAGTGAATGACACTTTCCAAAGATACGTAGAACCTGGTGAGTTTATTTTATTGACCCAATGAACTTACTCCCTGGATGTATTTTCCTCATCCCAATACAAAAATCCTTTGCTCTTTGGCTTGTTCCTACTAGCGAGCACCTTGCAAAATGGGATGACACAAACCATATGGAAAACCAGGTGAAACCTTGTGTGGAATTTTAGTTTGAGTCCTGGTGCATTTCAGTGGGAGAAGAAACGTGTTCCTCAAATAGAGGAATGGGAATTAATTTCTTCTTGTGATCTCCAAAATCACAAGAACTTTACTTCAGCATGTGGAACAAAACACATTCTTCAGATTATGTACTGTTGATAGTTAGATCTAGGGGAGAACTACCTGTGTAGTATAGAACAGTTGTATGGAGGGCCACTGTGCTTTCTGTTTGACTTGTTTAATGTGTTGGTTGTATATGCTGGAATATCAGAGCAATAGTGCATAAACTAATACAGTCACTGTATCCTTTTGGGCTCGTAATTGAGATTGCAGGCTTTATTTTTATGGTGATTTCCAAGGCTCCTATTATTCTGCTTCCTCCTGTCCTATATTTCTCTTTATTCTTTTTACCTTTGGTGTGTATTCCACTTTAGAACCTTCA
Organism: Trogon surrucura; assembly: GCA_020746105.1. NCBI lineage: Eukaryota > Metazoa > Chordata > Aves > Trogoniformes > Trogonidae > Trogon > Trogon surrucura. The sequence goes on along the minus strand of CM036623.1, from coordinate 11,871,381 downwards.
GGGTAAGATCTGAGTACCTGTTACCACACAAGGTGACATGCCTTGAGCTGGCCAGTAGAAGGTGCTGGTTGCAATGGAACGATGTTTAGTGACACGATTTTTTAAATATTTTTTTTTCTTAATCCCAGTAGGCTTTTTTTCGTAGATATTTTGGAGATCACAGCACTGCACTTGTTTTCATAGCAATTGCATCTGTGATCTCTCAAAATTACTCCTGATGTAGTCTACCAGGGTACTGTAGTTCTCTGGGACTAAGCAAACGTTCCTTTTTTTTTTTTCCCTTGACAGGCATGTTACGTAGCGCTGCTGAAATGGAACAGGGCAAGGTTGATATCTCCAGTTTCTGCTCGCCATACTCAACAAGGGAGGTCTCGTTGAAAGCAGAAGATTTCAACAAGCTCATGAAGCTGACTAATTACAACATCATGAACAACGAGAACATGATTCTTCAGGCCTTGCGCACGGCTGTGGCACGGAAGAAACAAGCTCTGAGCCAGCTAGCGTCACAAGCCCAGACCTCTGCTTGAACAGCTTTTCTCTCTCCCTTACTATTTACCATGACAGCACATATGTGATAGCTACTTCACTGTTCTTGGCAGGTTCCATCTCGTTCTAAGTAACCCTCTCAAAAAAAAACTTGAAGCATTTGTTTCAAAGCCACATGGTTGTGTTTACTAAGCTGTAGTTGCTTTCTGATCCAGAGTTGTGGTATCAAGCAGAGCAGTCTGTGTTGTTAACAGCAGCTGAGGTGCTCCAGAGGCAAAGGTTCCACTGCGTGTGATAGGGAAGTAGTTTTAGTTCTCTGTCTCTGCAACCTCTTATTATCTTGGTGGCTAGCTACTAGTATTTTTTTCATTTGCCATATATTCTGGCATTTTGTTGGGACTATTGATAGAAAATGCATAAAGCCCTCTTCAGACACTGAAGGTGGTGACCATGCAGTATCAGTTTTTAAATCATTTTATTTGGTTTTAGTAACTTAAACTGTGCTCTACCTTTTAAGAGTTTTGTTTCCCAAGTCTTTTTTTTTTTTTTGTCAGGAACTGTTGTGACATATATATATAGATAGATAGATATCTTATGAAGGATATTTTGTTTTTCAAAATTCTATTGGATAAGGGATATATGGATAAGTGGCCTTTTAGGTCTTTGATGAATCTGTTCTCACCACGTGAATCAAACTTATGAATTTATTTTGAAGGACCATTGCCATTTCCTCTCACAATTAACTGTTTTGCCTCGGATCACATGCGTGTGCTGCACTTGGCTCCCCAAAATACAATTTTGCTTCAGCATGATACGGAGCTTGTTTAGTGCAGTGGATTGAAATAGCACTGAAACAGATAGCATGTGAGGGGAGGGGGTTGCAGGATATGTGGTAATTGCACATGCAGAATCACACTGGAGAAGTGGAGTAACATACCAAGATTCTACTGACTGCATCACAGTTGTTAAACCACCATTAGATGTAAAATACAGCTAGGTATGCTAGTACAAATCAAGATGATATAATTGGCACAGCCTTAACTAGTTATTTGAGAAGTACATCGAAGTGCAGTGGCCGATGGGGAAAAAGCTGATTTATATACACATAGCACAAAAAATGTAACAGCTCTCAAACACCAGTGCAGTTGCTAAAGAACAGAAGAAGAAATTCCCATCCTGGAAAAGCCCTAAATGATGCGTGCACACATCTGATAAAGGATCTGATGAGTAATCTATTAACAAAGATCAGCACTCCTCTTCAAGCTCTACAGCAGAATGGTTTGTCATGCAGAAAACAGTTGTGTGTCATTCCCAAGAAGCAAGAGTCCTGTCCACCAAGGCACAGATGTTGATCAACCACTGAATGTGGATACAGCACAATGCAAATCTTGCATTTATTCTCCTTCAGCTAATGACACACTTCATAAGTAAATCCTCCACCCCTTCGGGCAGGTTTTCAGATAGTACTAAAAACCATTAACTGTTTTTAATTAAAAAGAAAAAAATCCAATGTTTAGAGGAGAAGGTAACCTACTTAAACACTCTAAAGGCCAAGAAACTCCCAGCAGAGAAAGACATGTAGCCTCTGTAACGTGAATAATTCTTCAGAGGTGAGTTACTGGAGAAAGTCAGGTGTTTTTTTTCTAGAACTGGAGGTGGTTAAGAAGTTGGGGTTTGCTCTCTTTTGGTCACAGTCCCACAGAAGCATTGTGAAAGGAAGGCAGGTGCTGGCAGCTGGAAGTTTGTCAAAGGCCAACCAGGATGAGACTGGCAAGAGTCCCTCATCTCCTTCCGTAGCCAGGCCTAAAAGAAGCAGGCGAGAGGTGTAAAAGAGCCTTCTTTTGTCCCTAAATATCCCAACAGGGCACACAGACAATTTCAACCTTATTTCCTAAAACCTTGTCCCCTGTTTTATCTGAGAAATTATTGATGAAATAAGGTAGCCAGACCATCACAGTGGGCATCATGACTGAGTCCTTCATGACTGCCAGGGAGGGTGCTGGCATATTTATGAGTTCTCCTGTTATTGCTAAGAACTAACTATTATATCAACTTCACAAAGTCTGTGAGCTACCTGAGGTACTTGGGTTCAGTTTCAGTTTTCAGCTGTTGGTCTCCATTGGGGATATTTTGGTCAGGATTAGATACTCACAAGCAAAAAGACCTCCTTGATGTGGTTCAAATCTGGAAATTAATATCAACTACCAATCCGGAGACCTGGGATGGAGACATTTGAGTAGATAGTGGTGAAAGCAACTCAGAGGCGGTAGTGGAGCTGGAGGAAAAAAACATGCGGCCCCTCATTTAAGTTGGAGAGCTCCCCTGCACCGCAGGGTGCAAACCCATGGTGCACAGTCCGTACCAGCCCCTGGTTGGGACCCCAGCTCGGGGAGCTGCAGGTGAAATTCTCCCACAGACCGAGCGAAACAGAGACTGAATATCCTTGGCGTGTCTCTTTTAGTGGCAGGGATTGCACACTTTTAAGTGATAAGGAAGAGGCTGGTTTCCGGGTTCCTGTGGGTGATCAGTCCGTAAGGTCCCAAGTGGCGTATTGGGCTGGGGGTGTTGACCCCAGAGAGGGGAACCTGTGACTATTAAAGGAGTTATCTGAGTTAAGTGAGGGAATTCAAAAAGGCGGCATCTTAGAGGTACAAGGATGATTAAGGGACTTGAACATCTCTCCTGTGAAGAGAGACTGAGAGAACTGGGGCTGTTTAGCCTTGAGACAGCTGAGAGGGGACCTTACTAACATATATAAATATCTGAGGGGTGGGTGTCAAGAGGAAGGAGACAATCTCTTCTCAGTGGTGCCCAGCAATAGAACAAGGAATAATGGGTTTGAATTAGAACATCGGAAGTTCCACCTCAACATGATGTGCGTTCTTCCCTGTGAGGGTGCCGGAGCCCTGGCAGAGGCTGCCCAGAGAGGTTGTGGAGTCTCCTTCTCTGGAGACTTTCAAACCCCGCCTGGACACGTTCCTGTGTGGCTGCCCTGGGTGACCCTGCTCTGGCAGGGGAGTTGGACTGAATGATCTCTAGAGGTCCCTTCCAACTCTGAACATTCTATGATTCTATGTGTTCGAGTGATGTATGAACGAGGACAAGGCACCCTGATGGCCGCACCAGTAGAACCCCATCACCTTAAGCCCCTGATCGGAGGGTTACCGGACGCCTTAAAAATCAACATGAATTCCCTCGGAGTAAGGATTCAGAGCACAAGAGACCGGAAGCGGCAGAATTCCCGCGGCGGGCCCTATGCTCAGCTGGGCGGAGCTGTTCCACGACCTTGTGGCGTTTGGCCGGGAGATGGGCTGGGCTGACCCTGAGGGCGGGGGGGCGCGGCGGGAACAGGCGGCTCCGCCGAGCCCGAGCCAGCCGCAGCGGCGGGGGTGGGCCTGACAGGCCCCGGGACGCCGACAGGCCCCGTGCCTGGGAAAGGCTCAGGGCATGGGGGTGCCCCGAAAAACAGGGAATGGGGCTGGACTTATCTCAGCATACAGAAGCACTCACTGTCATAAGGGATGAGCCTAGGGCTTTCCAAAGCCTAGGCCCTGTGCACCCATGAGACCTGGGGGATTTGCTGCTCATGCCTCACCCTGCAGTGTGTTCCAAAAGGGACCGCATTTGGGGAAGCTTTCATTTCTTAATTAACCCAGTAATTACGCTTGTGGATCGCGTGGGGATGGGAACACTCCTCACAGGTATCGCCTCCTGCAGCTCTCAAGTGGTCATTTCTTATCAGACATCTGGATATTTTAGAAGCTGGAACTGGGTATCCTTTTTGTGTTGTGATTTGATGACACTCCATAATGTTTATAACAACTAGTTGCTAATTAAATCCTAGTTTGGAGGAGAATTTGTTCTTTCTGTCTCAGAAATTTTGTTTGTGGAAGGGTTCTGAAAGCAGGAAAACACCCACCTGACAATTCTGTGGATGAAACTGGGGCAGCATCTACCAGTAAGCAACTCAACCCACTGTGCCTTGAACAAAAGGAAAATAAAAACAAAGAAAATGTTGAAGCAGAAAATCTTTAAAAGTTGTGTAATTCACAGCATTGTTAGTTGGGGTGCTGTAGAGCTCTATTTTCCTCCAGCCTACATGCAGCTGCTATCATCTCATCTCATTTGTTCATTGCTTAGGCTGCTGGGTCAGAGGTGCCCAGATGCTGTGTGTTATCGCTCCCTTATCTTGAGTTGCTAATAACTCTTGGCACCTTGGGGTGTGCAGCCATTCCCCAACGCAGACCTCTGGTTTTTAGCTGTCAGATAAACTCGGCAAATTCCCACCCCTTCCCTCATCATGCTTTCCCTTTCATGAGGAGGGTGGGGCACTTGCTCCTCAGCAGGTGCCTCCTTATAGTTTGCAGAGGTACTTCGTGAGTCACTGCCAGCGGTTGTCTCTTAACAGTGAAGTGATCTCCATATCAGACTTGTATGCAGCTGGGAGCACAATGGGATCACACTGGAGTGCTGGTGAGGTAAGAGTGTGAAAATTCAAACCGTAGTTTATTAAAAACTGAAAATGGCCTGAAGTGGGTTTGATAGACTGGGATTCTGGTGCCTAGAAGAGGACTTGGGACCTGTTAGTCCATCTTCATGTATTTATTTACTTCTGCATGCTAGGATGATCTACCTTTATTCATAATCTCTGAGAATATCTTTTATTATTATTACTACTTTTTTCTTTTTTTCTTTTTCTGGAGCATATCCAGGAAAGAAAACCCTAAATTGCCTGTTGGACTCCAGGGAGTCAACATATTCTGTCCTCTTCTCAGCTCTGAAGTTAACCTTCTGTTTGACTATGAGCAAGTTATTTAATGATCCTGTGCCCTACTTTCCCTGTTGTAAAATGGAGATTGTAGAGTTCTCTGTAACGTGGATGTGTGTTAGCGTAAGTGTGCATTGATGCTTGGAGACCTCAAATGTGGGTTCTTCATAGTTTAAAGAAAAAAAAAGCATGGATGTCTAATCAAAGTGGTTAAAGAAACACTAAGGATCTACAAGTTCATCCTTTGGAAAGAAGTGGACAAGAAAGAACAGTCTGGCAATGGTCTTTGTGTGGAAAGTACGTGTACAAAGCAAGGAACAAGACTGTCCTCTCTGCTCTTCCCCTTGCCCTTAACCACTGCAACAGCCTCATGAGGATGAATAAAAGTAGAAGCTTCTTGCTGATGACTGCAAGGATTTTTTTTTGTTTGGGTTGTGCCTAGTTATTTGTTTTTCCTTCTTTGCTTGTCCTTTCAGCTAATGACCCGTTTTGCAAATAGCCAGCACCTGGTTTGAGTGGGTAAGGTTTATTAACATCTCTTCCACAGCTGCTTTGTGTAGCTTTTGCTGCATTTGTGCTGGCAGTGCCTCACTCACTGAGCAGTTTCATTTTCCTCTGATGCTTTTGAGCGTAGTTACGAGGTTAAAGTCTGTGGTGTCATGATTCTATGTTTTACCATGGGTTGTTTCTGTTTCCTAGCCCTCATTCTCCTCTTTCTGACTGCAGTATCTGAAATCCTCACAATCTTTCATGTGTTTGCTCTTCACTATTTCTGGGAAAAGTTCCTGATAAACATTTAAAATGGAAAGTGGAATTCTTACTAAATAAAATTATCTGAAGAAAATAATTGCTTTCCATGTGAAATTTCAACTCTTCAAGAGAATTAAACTTACTTTATTTTTGTCAATGGATGTTTAATGGGGTTGCTTCTCATGCTCTTTGCTAGCTTATTTTTCTTTTAAATTAAAATGTCCTGTCCTGTAATGCAAGCATTAATTTTATTTTAAAAACTTCTACTGTGTTATCCATTTTACTATTATTACTTCTGTCTGTGGCATGTATACAGAGAGCAATGCTTCCTCTTTTCTACCTCTTTTTTTACTCTACGTAGACATGTTTTTAATTTCCAAAGCAGTGCAATTAGTTCATCATCCAGTTTTGCTGCACGGCTTTGAACATTGCAACACATGTTTATGGGAGGACATGTTTCATGAATCATAAACAATTTAATATTAATGCAGATAATAACTTTGGTGTTTCTTTGCAGAGTGAAGAATGTCCATGCTGCTCCCTCTCTGTGAAAATCATAAGGATGAGAAATCTGAGAAAGGCAGATCTGTGTGAGTATCCCAGTCCTTCCTGGTAGTTCAGTTCTGAAAGCAGAGGGTATAAGCAAGCACTGTAACTTGTAGCTGTGTGTGAAGCGTCACCATGGTTTCAAATATTGATGCATGTTTGAATGTTGACTATTCTTAGAATACAGTTTTGTGTAAACAGTATCTTTCAGTTTATAGAATGTTACTATTTGTGGAAATACCAAAGGTCTGCTGTGGTGTACTGTGAAGTATCTTAACTGCTGACAAGCTTCACAGCCAATTTTGCTGAACAAATTCAGCTGTGACTTCTCAGTTGCAGGCTTTGATGCATGGAGATGCAGGCTGCACCTCTGCCTCTGGACAAAAATGCCAGCACTGATGACGAGTGGCTACCAGAGCCTGTGGGGTAACAGGAGAGCTTTGATGTCATAAGCATCACCTGTCTGGTTTTTGCAGACAGCAGAAATACACACAGGCAACTCTGAATTTCTGTTTTCTTTGAACAAGAAAAGAAAAAGAAAGACGAGTGTTACATATCTTGCTGTCAATCATCTTTTTTTTTTCTGTCAAATGCTTACTGTTATGTATTTGAAATACCAGACTTTCAGGGCAAAATGAGCTCCGTTGAAATGTTGTGCGGATTTGATGGCATGGGTGGAGGTAGAAGTGAAGAGAGAAAAATCTGAACAGTTACTCAGGTGGGAGAAAGTGAGCTGAAGGTCAGCTCAAAAATTTTCCTTAGAGAGAAAGGACAAGGAAGGAACACAATGGGAAGGATGTGAATATGAACCTTTGCATATTAAGGTCAAGCAAACTCAGCAAGAGTATTTGCAATCCCCATGGAGATTGCTGTTCAGTTCTTGCTTTCCTGCTGTTGAGCCTAGTGCAGAAATACTGCATTTTCTGGAAAATAGCTCATTTTCAGACAAGAATGAAAGGGTGGTTGTGTTCTCTCTCTGGCTTTTTAATTTCAGCTGAACTCTCTTCTGGCCCAAGAGAATGATGAAGTTGCTTTCACAGCCAGTAGCAATAAGATAACTAATTATCTTCCTCTGGCCTTAAAATCAGGGATGTTTATGTCTTTCTCAGCATTTTATAATATTTGGAGATGACTGTCTTTACATTGTTAACGACCAAAGAACTTCCAGAAGTCCATAGCATTTATCTTAACTCTTTTTTGTTAGCCCTTATCTTGTGTTTTCATTTTTGAGCAAATGTTTGACTGCCTGATTCATGTATGAAATTGGATTGGTATTGCCAGAGGTTTGCTTCCAAAGCCAGGTGTGGAGGAATGTCTTTGCTGGAAAGAGGCAGAAGAAGGAGTGCTAGGTGTCAGGGTCTGTGAGAGGAGCAGCCTCATCCATTCCCTATCCCAGTTGCCTTTTTCTGTCGTGTGACAGAGCACCACATTTTATTTTCCCTCTGAGAATCAGGAACCAGTTACCTGTGGCACATCGGAGAGTCAGTGAGATTTTGTCAGTGCTGTACCTGTGTGCTCTCTCAGAGCAATTCAATTTGTTAGCGGAGCCGTGCCACGTGGTGTAATACACGTCGTGAGAAATGAGACTGTTAAAAAGCATTAAACTGAATTAAACTGGAAATATAGTAGGAGCCTTTATGTGGTGGCCTTTCCATTCTTGACAAAGATGCTGTGCAGCAAGGTTTTAACACCTAAATAATGAAGAGAAGTCCTCAGAGGAAGAGATCCAAAGGCACTTGTTGAAAAACCTCTGCCATGGGAGAGAGAGGTGTTGGCATGTACAGCAGAGTTTGCTTTGTGCTCTGTAGCGAGTTTACGGTGGTTTAGGTTGAAGTGTATTTATAGGCAGTGAGACAAGTGGAGACTTTGAAGGCGAATTGGGGAATGCTAAACTATGCATTTTTTTGCACATGAATAGAGATACTCAAGTGAAGCAACATTGGTTTAAGAAAAAAGCAAAGATAGCTAGTTACGCTTAGATATCTGTATCTCTGCATGTATTTACTTTCCCAGGATTTACTCAAAATGGATATTTTAAAAAATATTTTCTGGGAATGTGTTTTTTATGTAATTAATGTATTCAAATATTTCTAAGGATATGGCTCAAAAGATGTTTTAGGAGAAGATTGTATTTCCTGCCCACATTTATTTGTTTCAGTCACTATTTCTTTACATTTTAAAGCTGTTGCAAGAGACAGGAGAACAGAGAGTTGAAAGATGGCACAGAAATAATTTAAACTGCAGAGAACCATTGATGCTTCAACTGAGTCACGATCTGGTTAGACTAAGCTGTGTTTTTCAGAATACTGCCTGTCAAAGGTGAATATATTTTGCTTTTCTTCGGCTGTAGTACTACAACGCACAGTGCCCATGCCTCCTTAGATCTTACACGTGTCATATAATATAGGACTGAGGTGGTTTTTTTTTTTGTTATAGGATAGCTGTGGCAATGATCTGTAATCATGATCTCCTGACTTTTTCCGTTTATGCCAGACAAAAGGCTGTATTTGTATGTGGTGTGGGCATCATGACAAGAGTTAGGCTACTAATGTGTGTTGAGATCTGATAGGAGTAAGGCTTGCTCATGAACCGGAAAGGTTTGCTCCTACCTTGTGTAGGTTATCGGGCAACTATAATCTGAGTAGTACCTATCATTCCCAAGACAAAACTGTTGCAATTTCTGGGCATGTTTGAGTTTGGCTAAATTTTCCCTTCCAAAATTTGTAAGAATACCAGACCAATCCAAAGTTGCAGCTCACTGGACAGTATGACCCCAGCACTGGCCTATAATAACTGCTTTGGGACAGGACAAACACTGAAGCACACTTTTCCCTGCCTCACTCCTAAGAGATCCGTGGTTCTTGAGGTCTGTAGCTCAGAGATCTGGCTCCTGGGTCAAAAGTAGTGTATGCATTTAACTGTCATACTCAAAACACCTGAGACTTGGAGGCCACTAAGGGATTTTACTCTGATATCTTTTAGCTCACTTTGCAGTGGACAGGAACCCAGATGCTCTTTCTCAGCATCGTAGGAAAACACCAGGCCTAGTTCCAGGATGTTGTTCTTTGGGGAGGTCTATTTATATTGCTAATTAAATGGTTATGGGCATTTCTTTTTTCTCTTCTTTGCCTTGCTTGGGCGACAGAAATACCTACTTGAGGCTGGCCTGGAGAGGCGTTTTCTGAATGTTACTTAGGGTTTGCTTTTACACAGAGGCAACTTCCCTCTTCTGTTTATTCCAGAAATGGCAGAAAACTTATCGTTAACAGTTGCATGACTGAAGCTGTCTCTTGCCTTAAAACTGAGAAGGCTTGATGGCTCTGAGAAACCTTCATGAATGCATCCACTGTTTCTGCAAAATCTGGATTCCCTGCCTGGATGGTGCTATTCCTCTACAGCTGAATGGGGTGGTATGTGGAGATTTTGGAGAGAAGTGTTCAATTGCATACAGTAGGAACACTGATCATCCAGCAGGGCTAGTTTGAGATACTGGCAAAGCAGGGAGCCATTGGTAGCATCAGGAGCAAGAGGCAGAAGCTGAGGTGCCCGGGCACTCTGTGTTCCTGAATCCTCATTACAATGCACAGGGACACGAGAATGGCTGTGCTGGACCAGAGCAAAGGTCTCTGCTGTCCTGTGTTTGAGAGCAGCTGAAAGGAAGTGCCTATGGACGAGTACGAGAGTGGAGTAGCAGTATGTAGTGCACTCTGCACGATGTGCTCTCCCAGCCTTTGATCGCTTCAGAGTTGGCAGCTTCCCAGGGCAAATAAAGTTATCCCATGAATGCAGCAACACCTTGAGTCTACCCTTGAACCTACATAAACTCTATGCATCAACACCAGCCTTTGTCCGGCCTCTGGTTTCCAAGTCATAAAATCCTTTGGAGCAATCTCATTACCTCATCTTTGTAGTAGCAAAAATCAGTTTTGCCTTTGCTGCTGAAAGGCCTTGAACTTGTTCTGCCATTGAGTGACTTCCCATGGTGTTCCTTTACTTTTCTTGTCAGCTGACAATAGTGGAGATTGACTATCAGAAGGCTTCCCATGTGTGGGAAGGGATTGGTGGTTACAAACCCCTTATTTTTCAAGGGCTGGTCCACCAGCTAAGATCACTGGAAGAGGGCATAGCTGTCATCTTCAAGTCCCCCGACCCATTTCTTCACAGAATCTTTTGAAGGTCCCCTGAAGACACCAATATCCAGAGCTCCCACTATTCTTCTGTCCATTGCTACCATCTAAACACATCTAAATGCTCTTCTGCTCTTCCACCATTTAATCATGGGAGAGTTTCTTTCTGGAGAGACTTACCTACTGTCCAGGTACCACTGCATTTCACCTCCTGTGTGCTGATGTAACAAGAACTAGACCCACGTTGTGTAGGTTTCCCAGAGATCTTGTTTTCAGCCTGACTGCCCAGACAGGTCTCACTCTGCACGGTCCTGCTGGAGCACACCCGGCACTCGCTGGCAAGTCTGGTTTGGCATGACCCTTCTCTCGATGACAAGGTTTGCTGATCTTTCAGGAGGGAACATAAATACCTTCTACACCGCATATCAATGAGAAATCTGTGTATTTCATGGGCCACAAGTGACATATAATGTAGCATCACAGAAACATTCCCTTCAGGAGACAAAAAAAAGGTCTTTAAAAATGCTGGCTTGCTCTACTTTTGTGTTTAGCACAGTTTGAGTATCCAGAAAACTTCTCCTGGCGTGGCCTACAGCTACGTTTTTTTTTTCCCCTTTAGTATGACAAGCTAATCTCAATCAGCATTCTTATTAGATAAAAGTTTAGACTTGTCTTTAACCATAGTATTAAATCTGAGTTGCTGAGTAATTTCATAACAAACTCTTAAATCGACCTTGACTGCCCTTTTGTTTAGGAGTGAAATATCTCCCCTGTCAAAAGGAGGTTTGGTGTCTTTTTGGGGTGTCTGGTCTAAGTTCCTGCTGCCAGTGACTGCTTGGACAGGGGCTGCTTGTGCATTAATGGGGACACATTTCTGGCAACAGGAACCTGCACAAGGACAGAGAGGCAGTGATGTGGACAACTATCAAATTGCAACAAGGCCGGTGATTGAGGGTTTCCTAACTGGTTAAGAAACTGAAACAAACAGGTAGAAAAGCAACTGTTAGTCACCAGAAGCTCCTCCCTGTGATATCATATCCTAAAGCGGGGCTTTTCTTACTGATCTGTTGCTGATCTGGTCAAGATTTAATTGCATAACTACTAAGGTGCCTGTCAAGATGCAGTCCTGGTCCTGCTGTTTAGAATAACAAAGTCATAATTGCAGCTAATAATAGGAGTAACAAATTAATAGGTAATCTCAGTTAATACTATGTGAACCTAATCTCAGTTAATATTATGTGAACCAACTTCACAGCTGCAGTTTTTAACAACAGCTGTTCCTTTCTAGTCAATCTTCGTTTTGGTTTCATCTGCCCAAGTTATCCAGGCGTGCTCCTACTCTCCCTCAGTCCTTTGCTACCATCTAAACATGTGCAAAATCCTTGTTTCCCTCAGCTGGCCTGTTCTGTGTTCTCTAGTCTAAGACATTATTTCCAGGTTCTTCCCTTTCTCCAGTCTTTGACAATGATGGCGTATGGTGTATAGAGCTCAGTGTATATTGTATGCAGTTGTATTGTATTGTATACAGGGTAAGAATTGCAGGGATGAAAAGCCTGCTCTGTGTCTCGATAGTAGCACAAGCTGCTACTACAAAGGAAAACGCTATATATAACCAAGGAACTCATTAGTAAGATTCTTGGTCAGGGCACCTTCTTAGAGCTATGGAAATAATTGCATCTCTTCTGCTAGGTATCAGTGGGTTGTATGTAGGTAAACACACATCTTGCTGCAGCTGTGCTGCCTTCTGTGCATTTCTGTGTGCAAGAGCAGAAAGCTTTTCTGATGGTTAAAGGTATTACGTGTGGTGTTCCCCCATTACGTCAGACTCTTGGTGTAACCTTGAGGAAGATGAGTTTTCTCAAAACCTCAGTTCCTCATTTGTAAAGCAAGGATTTCAGCAAGAGCATTAGGAGCCTCACAGGGGCAACAGGAGGGTGAACCAATTATTGGTTGAAGGACTGGGGAAAGGAGTAAACAACCACAGGTAAACGTTGGGCTCATCTCTATTGCAAAGGTGAGAGGTCTAGTACCATATCAGCACAGGTGGCATTGCAGCTGTTGCCTTTCATTGAGCATGGATAATCTTTAAAGCCTTTACTGATGGCACTACATTTTCCTAGCAGAATTCATTATCCTCTTCTTTAGAGGAGGCTTCTAGTTAACAATTGGTTGAAACAACTTTTAAAATGTTTTCCAACTTTTTAAAACATCAAAACCTGTTTTAAAACAGGTTTGAAAAGGGTGGAGGCAATGGAAATGAACGAGGGAGAAGCTTGGGTGGAGAAAAGAAGCTGGAATGAGTAAGTGATGATGGCAGCAATGCAGAAAACCACACAGTGCTTTGGGAGAACATGGGTCCACGCAGCAGCAGTTCATGAACCTTCACTCCTTCTCTGCTGTTTGGCTTGCGTAGTTAAAAATCAGTGGCAAACTCTGCTTGGGGTATGATTTTCTAGTTTGCATTCAGTAAGTTTCAAGGGACCCAAATGGATGTTTCTCAAGAGTGAGCTGTGTTTCATGAAGTGCTGTGCTAATAAATAATGCAGACGTCACAAGACTAGCGTGCAGTGTCTTTCAGATGTATGTAAGCAACGTCAGAAGTTGCCAACAGATAATGACGATGAAGCATGTACTTTTATTTCTGAACAGGCTTTCTTTATTTACAAATTCCTTTGGGCTGAGCTGTGTAACACCTTCTCACCACTTAGGAAAATAAGCTAAGCATTGCCTTTTCCCATGCTTACAGTCTCCTGTATCTTAAAAGTCATTGTACCTTGGCATTTTTGATCATCTTTGATAAGGACCATATTTTACTCTATATCCTGCTTACTGTTGCTCAACAATGTGTTGAGTTTCAGACCAAAGTATACTTTGCTTGATGCCAAACAGTAACCTCAAATATCAGCAGGTCTCTGTTTACAGTACTTTTAGTTGCGATTTGTGCAATCAAAGAAGCTTTTCAATAATATGAAGATCGGTAATGAATGTTTACTTATTGTAGGATTTTTGAGGTATTCCTTTGGTAAGGAGAAGGTACAACATCTCAACTTTGGTATTTTATTACAAAAAACTGTATTTAAATGCATGTTTGTTCATTGATTCCCAACAGATTTTCTTAGACGCTGTTAAAGAACCTGCAGAATTTATTTTAGCTCTGTCCTGGTCGTTCCAGTTTCATCAAGGCAGCAGTATCTGTAGTTCATCCAGTTATGCATTAGTCAGTGTGACCAATATCTGTAATAACTGATTCATTCTGACCTGTACCCTCTGAGCAGGAACTTGTTTTGGTTTTATGCATCTGTGCTCTCTTGGCGTTCTTTCACACACATCTGGGTGAGGGCTGCTGAGGTGAGGTGAGCTGCACGCTGCAAGCATGAGGTGATAAGGCCTGTGACACATCTTGGTCCCTGTGCAGGTTTATTCTGAAGACTGAGAGCAGTGCCAGGGAAAGCCTTGCCCACAGGCGAGACTCACAGAGCTTGAGGGCCATTGTCAGCAATGGTCTCCAGAGAGGAGCTTCAGGCAACCTTTTTGCTGAACCGAGGACATTGATTACCTTGTAGATAAACACCAAGAACCTAGACGTGATTTGCTATTTGTGGCAAGACAACGTAAAGCAGAGAGGCCAAGTTTTGCGTGGCTGTGAGAGTCTGCATTGCTGAAAAGACGCGTGAGAGTCTCCACATGAGGCTATGGTGTGTCTCTCGGGCACTTTGTGTGAGTGTGTCCTCAGCAGGAGACAATAAAAACGAAGGTTAAAAGTAAGATTCACTCAGAAACGTTGGTGCTGGTGCTTGCATTGTGTTCTACTATTAAACTTGCAATCTTTTTAAATATCTGCCTTTTTTAATATCTACTCAGGACCAGTTCTGACTACTATTTTTTCGGAGTTCCCTTTCAGTTCAAGAATGAACACTAGACGAAAGGGGTCTTGGGCATAAGTGTTCCTTGTAAGTCAGATATATCTATTCTTAAAGCTTTCATTCATTCTTACTTGAGGAAAGTTGCTATAGACTCCTAGATCAGTTGGGAGTCTTGGAGGACTCCACCTAGAATACAAGCTCATTTAATTTCACTGTGAAAATAGGATTAGTTGTAGTCTTGTGAGAAAAGACAGTCTGGAGGCTGTGTGTTTTTCTGTGGCTTACTTAGATGCGAAAGAAACTGATGGTGACAGCTTTGTAGAAAAGACATGTAAAGTGCGAAGACTTGGCTGCCAAGAGCAAAGTGCACGTTGGCAATGCATCCCAGTTACGGTATGTATGTCAGGATGAACCATTGCTGCAATGTAAGCTCTTAATCCGGGCTGAATGGGTTTATTTGCTAAAGAGAGAGAGTTCAAATAATCAAACTGTAATCTTCACCCATGCATTACGCCCTGTAGGTCCAAAATTTAATTCACAGAATGTTGACAGGCGCTTGCTTCCGGTGAGTTGTCCTGGTAAATTACGGGATTTTTCTTGCCAAATTAATTCATCAGCATCAACGGCTTTACCTTCCTGTTGGCTGCTGCAAACCATCCTGTGAGTGAATGAGGTGACTTATTGCACCCAATGTACTTTATTATTTCCATGCTGTCTCCTTAGGCATAACTTCCATCCTCACCAAAAAAACAAAGAACATTTACAGGTATCTATTTATGTCTACAGAATCTGCAGTAGATTCCTACAAATTACCAGTGGTAGCTTCTTCCTTGAAGTGAGACTTTGGGATATTTTTAACTTCACTCATCATATTTACAGATACTTTCTGGTTTCAGATACATCAAACCCACTGAAAGATGAACACCTCATGCCTCTCAGCTGACCTTGTCCTCACTATCACATTGATCTAAAGCTTTTTGACAGCTTCCCATTTGATACCAATTTTTACTTGAAAGAAAAGCTATCTAGGAGAAGTGTACCAGCTGTAAAGTTTGTTTATTCGGGAGCAAAGTTTTGGCTTCAAAACTCTGGAATGTGAATTAAAAAATTAAAATTAGTGAGTTCCTGCAAAAGACTACATCTCCCGTGATGTATTCCTCCTGCTTTTTCAGAGGAATCTTGGAGAATACAAGTACCGTAACTACATATTTTTATAGAGCATGTTAGAGGAATTTCTGTGTCAAAATAGTGATGTTTAGACAAAAAAATAGTTTTAGCTGTATGTTAAAAACATTGTTTCTAATCCCTTATTGAGTGAATAACTTTCTTGCAAACACTTTCTGAAGAAAGAAAACTTGTGAGTGCTGGTTAGTTTGTTCAGCTACTTTCTGTATCGATTTTGTTCCCACTCCCACTTTCTTTGATATCTGAGGCACTTCTATATACTACTTGCAGCCTGTTTCCAAGTCTGTTTCCCTCCTATTTCCCTCTAAGGATGGTTTCTTCAGATGCCGGACAGTTTTAGCTACACCCTATGTCTGCGTCAACAGTGTCAGCGCCTGGCCAAGACTTAATTTTTGGCTAGTTTATTTTTAAAAGGAAATGAAAGAACATTCTAAAAAATATTTCCCAATGATAGATGTGAGATTGCGCCACATATCACTGCAAGAGGGTCTGAGGTGGAACAAAGGAAGTCTGACCTCTTGGCCAAAAGTATCCGGCTTTTTGGTTCCTACTGGCTGACACTCCAAGTGTGGAACCAGTGAAATAGTGGCAATGCTGATGAAAAATGGGCATACCTATGGAAATATGTGATTTCTAGTTCCAGTTTGCCAAAAGAGAGCATATGTAAGGGTGATCCAATGACATCTGTGCTTCTGTTGACATGTACAAATCTTGCAAGAACAGTTACGTGTACCCAAAATGCCAGTTAGGCAATATAATTTATCCCCTCTTGCTTCACAAAGGAGTTGGGGTTGATGGGAGAAGTTGTAGCACAGCTCTCTGTGGGCTTCTCCGTGTTACACGGTGTTGCTTTTTGTCTTGGCTTCTTGGATTCTATTGGGATGGTACATGGAGGTTCTAGTTATGAATTTAGGCCTTGTCACTTCGACGCTGTATGTGTCTGGAAGGGAAAGGTGGCAGCTTTCCCAAAGAACTCACAGTATTCACGTGTCAAAGAAGGTTTGGAGTTGTTTTGGAGGCAGCGTCCAGATATATGGAAATTGGTTTCTTGGGCTGGTGTGCAACACAAGGATGTCCTTTCACTTCCTTCCCGGAGAGCCGAGGCTGGCAGGGAAACTGGTTAGCTGGTTTCCATGCAATATAATTGATGTGATGTGGTTATCCTGTTTATTGCCTTCCAGCATAAACATGGGCATCACGTGGAATCAGTTCCATATGACACCTTGTAGGTTCACCTGGGTTGGTCCTGCAGCAGGATCAAGTTTACCTTGTCTGTCACTCTTTGATGCGTATCTGGGTATATAATCTCTCTTGCTTAAACTAGCTCTCTTGGAGTTGCAGCAGTTTTCCTAATATTAGTCTTTGTTTCTTTCCCTCTGGCCATGCAGAGTCACAGATCATTGTCCTATTTGTATTTACCATTTGGACGTTGCAGAACTTACCATGTTAGTTGGCAGTCTTTGGTTTTGTCATCAAATCAGCAAACTCAATTCTTTCATCTCTTTCTCCTATGTCAGGCTAAATCAATACTCTTCAATCTGGAGATGCTGAATTTTAGTAGCTGTTAACAAAGCCTTTTATGGTGGAGGGAGGAAAAAGTGGAAGAGAACTGCAACATGGAAGACACTGAGCATCCACTTGTTCCTATCCAGGGCTGGGAGTGTATGGATCTCAGTGCTAAACCTCATCACCTGCACTTAATGCTTAACGCTGTGTATTTGGGATCTGGTCCAAAATTTATCTAAGCACGTGTTGAATATATAAGCTATCTGACAAGTCCTGCAACATTACAGTTCTGAGGCATAATCTGTTATTCTTCCCGCAGTGGCCTGGCTGTAATGGCTTGTTTTCAGATTCAAGTATCTCTGTCTCTATCCTTGTTCTTGTCCTGGGCTACAGTAAGACTGAGGCCTCGCCAGTTGCTAACTGAGCCGTTGTAACATGTGAATCGTCAGGCTGTGGGACTTGGTTTTTGCTCCTGTTAAGGGTGAACAGCTTTGTGAAAAACTGGACTAACTTCTCAAGTTGGCTATAGGTCAGTTGTGTTCAGAGGGGGTCACAGATCCCATCACAGCTCTGTCTAAATACAAGAATGTAGGTCACAAGTTTAGAGCTGCTTTGATACTCTGAAAATATTGCGTGCCTGTTTTCTAAATCAGGATTCATCGCTAGTATGCACACCAAAGAGATATCCCAGACCGTAAATGAACTAATTCTTTAAAACACAAAATATATTGGTAGTCCATAACTGACAGATGCAGTTGCTGAAGAAACGTACACTCTCACTCTTACCTACTTCTCTGGGACCATCTGAGAAAGTAACTATGCGAAATTAATACTATATTTGTCAAGTGTTACAAAACAATGGAAGAATTGTAGAAAATGTTGTGTGAGAGAGAGCTAAAGAAATTATTTTATCACTTCCTTTACCAATAAATTGTGTACAGGTACATTACACATATTCTGCTTTTTAAAATTGCAGCAGTAAGTCTAAAAATAACCTAATATTACTTTACAATAATTATAGTTATCTACATTTGTGATGGTAAAGTTATTTCTTCCCTGCTGTGGACAGTAAGAAAGAAAATATGAAATGCATGCTGGAAAACTAGAAGATGTTTCATGTTCAGACAGTATCAGAAGACTTGAAAGATAAATCACACATAACCTGATTACATAAATTGCTTTAAGCAACACCTGTTCGTTGCCACATGGGTTACACCATAAGTTTAAAGAAAATGTGGAACGAGAACCAAGAGACGGGTAGAGAAAGGATACCGTAATTGCTACTAAGACACACTCTTCCTGTGGGTGATGAGGAAATACTAATATCAGCAGTTATTTTTTTTGTATAATGCTTTTTAATCATGGGATATGAAACTAGATTACACAAGGGGAAATGATTGTTATCACTGTTTTATTGATAGGGAAGTGCAGTAAGAGAAGATAATTTAAATGGAAGCAATTGCCCAGAGTGACTTTGCAGCCTGGAGCAGAGCTGGGACTGGAGCCAGCATGCCATGAGACCTTTTCCAGCAGATTGCCCACTTGGTCATGCTGTCTTTCAGAATGTATCCCATGGTACCAACCTGCCTGTTGCTACACCCAAATCTGACCAGTTACTGTGATTACAAAAGAAATTCTTGGAGCTGGTGACATTATACACAGCTATAATTGTCCAGCAGACAAAAGAAATGTGTGTTGTCTAAAAGTGTGCAGGACTGAAGGACAGCAGCTTTGCTGTCCTGGGCTGGAAAGGGTGAAAGACAATGTAGAGAGCGTGAGTCACGCTACTTTTCACTGCATTTTCAGTTTATTACCACAGGTTCATGAGACACAACTCTCTCATGCACTTAGGAGCAGATGCCCAGCTCTGCTCACTGCTGAAAAAAAGCTCCAACATCATCTTAGTAGTATCAGAGAGCATCCTAACCACCAAATATTCCACATCCTAACCACCAAATATTCCACATACATCAGGTTAGCATGCAAAAGGGAAGTTAATTGCACAAATGTAAAAGGTTCAGAATTTAAATGGGAAAAAGTGCATTGCTATTTTAACGTATTTTTTGATGGTGGAGGGATGAGATAATGTGTCGGGCAAGACAGTCAGCTCATTGCCTAGACTAGGCTACAACTCTGTGGGGGAAGATCCTTTGTACCCAGTCCCTCTTTAGCTGTTCTGTTCCCCTCTTGAGAGTGAAGGACAGAGTTGGACCCCTGTGTCCTCCTTTGAATGGACAAAGAGTTAATGAGTATTTAATAGTCCTAGTCTAAAGAGTTGAGTAAGTATTTTAAAAGTTTCTCCTTCTTTCTTCTCCATTACAGAAATCTCTTCATCTGCAACAAACAGGGGACCATAGCAATAATGTGTTTTGTTAAGTAAAACTAGCTCTGTGTATTTTTTTCTTACCAGTTGTCTTTATTGCAGTGGCTTCTCTGATTCTGATGTAATGACCAGAGCTCTCACCTGCAGGAGGGAACAAATAGTAGTGAGTGCTCTTAAATAACAACCTTTAAGAAAATAGGAAAAAAACCCACTCCTTTTTTCAGCTTGCTGTTTATACGATGCTCTAAGAATGTGTTCTAAGATATTTATAGTAATTTGTAGTTACCATATATCTTTCCAACCACAGTTAGTCAAACTGATTGCTACGTAAGCCTGTTCTTGCCTACTGCTTCCCCTGAGACTGTCCGGACCAAAACCATCAAGAACTGCAAAGATCCAGTGTGGAATGAAAAATTTTGCTTCAGGATCCAGAGCCAAGTAAAAGTAAGATGCAGAATGTATTTGTTTTCCTTTGGGGGCAGAAATCTCATTGTGTGACTGATAGGGTACCATAAAAATAGGAATGTGTGAGGGACTACAAGGATATGGATAAGTAGATTTGCGGCAGAAAAATTAAATTTGATTTTCTGATGTATCAAAGATAGCCAAGTTATTTCACAACTATTGGTGTGTTCTTCTATCACTGTCCACTTACTCTTTTTTCTTTTTAATATTGCTCCTTTTCAAGAGTAAAGGTGAGAATTTCAGAATAAATTGAACAGCATAAAATATGTTTATGAGCTAAGTAGTGGGAACATCACAGTACTGTACTTTTTTCACTATTCCTTTGGAACAGCTTGCAATAAAAAAGGTCACAAAACAACAGTTAAAGAATTCAGGTGAAGACCAGCTGAGCTTTTGCCATTATGATAAATATTAGAGCTTAAGATTTGTAAGTCCCACTATCCCCTCCTTCCAGAGGACAGCATCAACCCCGGAGTTCTAGAAGTCCACAGAGATCAATGACAGATCAAGTAAGCCAAGCTTACTTCACACCTGGGGCAGTCAAGCTCTGCTTTACACCTTGCACCCTCCATTTCCTAGTGGTGGTGGTAGGGCAGTACAAAAACATTCCTGCCAAGTGCCAAATCAACCGGCGAGTCCCCTGGCTCTGCTGAGCATTGATAAGCTCCTCCAAGAGAACGTTCACAATAGCTCAAATTGTTGCTACACCACAGGATCTCCAGCCAGCAGTCCTCCTTGCGTGTATCTGCAGAAGCTGGTAGAAGCTGCAGAAGATGGTACAAGTTCTCAGACTTTTTTCCACAGAATTAGGTGGTACTGGTTCTGTTTGGTATGGCTTTCAGCTTGAACACATCTGCCCATCTGTGCCCTACACCCAGTGCTTTCCCTGCTGACCTATAAAAGTTCCAGCTTCTTTCAAAATAACAGCGAGGCACAATTTCACCGAGCCCTGCAGGTTTATCAGGGAGGCAAAAGGTAAGGGACAAACATTGCAGCATGGGAACAAACACCCACTAATCTGCAACTCTGGCACCAGAACACCTGCTCCTTGCAATGGTTTGTGGCTGACAGGTCTTTCAAAACTGCAATCCCACATGTAACAGCTGAAAAAAAATATCTCGGCCACAGGAATCTGCTTGAACTAGTCCTTCATGGAGTAGTGTTTGGGAAGACCTGATGTCTACTTTGCAGTAAGTCTGTAGCAGGAGAGGAGACATGTGGCATTGGCCCCAATAATTTTCAGCATGTGTTGGTGATCACTGTGGCTTCAGTGTGGGCTGCACAAAATGTGTCCTGGGGATTTGGGACAACTGAAGCAGCTCTGGCATGTCAGTCACAGCTGCCTCGCCGCTGTCTGGGCTCAACAGAATCAGTTAAGGCTCTCGCGGATTTCTCTACATACGATACAATTGCTCATTACTCTGTGAGCAGGGCCAGAACCTGCTGGTCTGCTTGTTTTCCCCTTGCCTGCTTTCATTGAAGTGTTAGTTTTCCTAGGTTGTGGGAGCTCGGTAAAATCATCAATACACTGTTGCTGTGGAAGGGGAGAGCCTTGTCTGGGTATGTCAGGCTGGTTCCCATCAGGAACGGGAGCGTTTACTGAAAAGCAATCTGTTTTGATGAACATTTGACCGAGCACTGTTGGTGAGGAAGGGCTTCCTGGGCTGGTTGTGGGCAACTCTCCCAGTACATGCCCCTCCTGGCTCACTGGGTGTAACTGAAGGACTTGGATCAATCTGTCAGTCACTGAGAAAACAAGTCAGCCATTTTAACCATGGTCTGTGCAGTATCACATCCTGGAAAACTCATTTGCTCTTTGGTGTAAGTCAGCCTTCTACAAACTTCAATCTGTTGTTTTTAAGTGTATCCCCTCTGTCACCATCTGTAACTTCTCATGGGCTGTTTACAGCTGGCTTGCAAACCGAGTGGCAGCAGCAGTTTCTCCCTGCCTCTTGTTGGCACATTCCTCTTAGCAAGCCTGGTGGGCAGGAACCCACCACTGACCCTGTCAGCCCCACACAGAATTGTTTTTCTCTCTGAAGCATGGTGTGATGCATTTATGTCTGTGGCCTTAAAGGGGAACAGCTTTTTGCTCTTCTGATAGCAAACTGTAAGCTCAAGGTCACTACAGCTTGTCAGCTCTCACTTGCTGGCTTGCTAGAGAGGTGATGTCAAAATTGAGTACTTGGATTCTAGATCATCTTCCTTTCAATATATTTACATATTCGATCACTAGTCGTACTTAGTTATGGACCTTTCTGTGATTCATTATAGGCTTTTAAGGCAACAAAGCTCTTTTTTGTGTTTGTGTGTGAGACCACAGGCCTATCCATGTGTCTTTAATAAACGTGGAACCTCTTAGTGGGTTTCAGTAAAATCTGATGGGTAAGTGAGAAATCTCTGAGATAAGAGGTCCCTGTAATTTACATGAAAATAAGCTGCTGAATAAATGGAGAGAGGCCTGAATTATTTCCCCACTGAGAAAACGGCTGTTAACATTAGTTTTCTCAGCGCTCTGGGAGGCACCTCTGAGCCAGTGCACGTGCAGCCACCTACTAATCATAGCAGGGGCTGTTGCCCCTCCTGTCCATCCAAAGGGGCAGGTTACAGAGGAAGTGATTTGTGCAGTAGAAGGAAAGAGGAGACGGAGGGATGTAGGATATAATCCGATGGAAATAGGCTTTTGTTCTGCTGCTTTCTGTGCATTTTGACAGCAATTTAACAAAACCATCAGCTTCTGGAGATTGCGTGGTGTTTATCTCCATGGGATCTGTTAAATAATTTACAGGATACAATTATGCGATCATGACGTAGTTATATGGTGCTTCCTTAATCTATTTTAATCACTGCTTATTTTGAGGTTTTATTTTTTTTGCCAATAGCAATACAATAGAATCATAGAATCATAGAATGTTAGGGATTGGAAGGGACCTCGAAAGATCATCAAGTCCAATCCCCCTGCCAGAGCAGGAATGCCTAGATTATGCTACATAGGAACGTGTCTAGGCAGGTCTTGAATGTCTCCAGAGAAGGAGACTCCACAACCTCTCTGGGCAGCCTGTTCCAGGGCTCCGTTATCCTCACTGAGAAGAACTTTCTTCTTGAGTTTAAGCGGAACCTCTTCTGTTCCAGTTTCAGCCCATTACCCCTTGTCCTATCAGTGGTTGTCACCGAGAAGAGCCTGGCTCCATCCTCGTGACACTCACCCTTGATATATTTGTAAACATTAATGAGGTCACCCCTCAGTCTCCTCTTCTGCAAACTAAAGAGCCCCAGCTCCTTCAGCCTTTTCTCATAAGGGAGATACTCCACTCCCTTAATCATCCTAGTTGCCCTGTGCTGGACTCTCTCCAGCACTTCCCTGTCTTTCTTGAACTGAGGGGCCCAGAACTGGACACAATATTCCAGATGGGGTCTCACCAGGGCAGAGTAGAGGGGAAGGAGAACCTCTCTCGACCTACTAACCACCCCCCTTCTAATACACCCCAGGATGCCATTGACCTTCTTGGCCACAAAGGCACAGTGCTGGCTCATGGTCATCCTGCTGTCCACCAAGACTCCCAGGTCCCTTTCCCCTACACTGCTCTCTAATAAGTCATTCCCCAACTTATATTGGAACCTGGGGTTGTTCCTACCCAGATGCAAGACCCTACATTTACCCTTGTTATATTTCATTAAATTTTTCCCCGCCCAACGCTCCAGCCTGTCCAGGTCTCGCTGGATGGCAGCACAGCCTTCTGGCGTGTCAGCCACTCCTCCCAGCTTGGTGTCATCAGCAAACTTGCTGATAGTACTCTCTAGTCCCTCACCCAAGTCATTGATGAATATATTGAATAATACTGGTCCCAGTACCGACCCTTGAGGGACTCCACTGGATGCAGGCCTCAATGCTGACCATTAGTTGGTTTCCTACAATTTAAGGGAAAGTGGTGACCACAAATCAAGTTAGAGGTCAAATGTGGTTTTCAATATGTGAGCTATATATTCAATATTCTGTTAGTCTTTGTCATTTAAATTACTCTGCAGGGGAAAATCAGCAACAAACCCACCTATGTTAGGTGCAGAATAACTTTCTTCAGCTCTTTGTGGATGTGAAGGTTGTGCATGCTCTCTCATTTCTCCCAGTCCGTTTTCTGTTCTCCCTAGTATCCTGAGCACCTCATCTAGTGCCTCTGTAAGGTTTCAAAATAGAGATATTCCTAATCCTGTACCTTTGTTCCCAGAATATTCTGGAGCTGAAAGTCTATGATGAAAATACAATCACTAAAGATGACCTCCTCTTCACTGTTCTCTTTGATGTTGCCAAAATCCAACTTGGAGAAACTGTTCATTTGGCTTTTCAGCTAAATCCAAAGGTGAGATATAAAACTGCCTTGGCCACAGGAAGGAAATACACTTTTGGTATTACCTCTTAAGTAACTTCTTGAGAAGTAATTGTGGGTGGGAGGGTTTGTTTTCTATTGGTTTGTACATTGTGTATCCTGTAAAATGCCTTCCAAATGTTGTTCAGCAAAGTGAACAAGGTTTACCTGCCTACCTTGGACATAATCCTGAAGGTTTTTACTAGCTCCTCAAACCTCTTAGCAGGGTTTTTATGACACCAGAGTTCCTTTGTTTTCCCCGTCTTTCTTAACTCTGTTGCTCAAATAGGTTTTGTTGGGGATAAAAGATGTCACCACTATTGCACGAAGATTCTCTGTTAGAATTTCTTCCTAGGACCAGCCCTTGTGAGTTTGGCCACACTCTGGCACAGAGGTTGGAGTATTCACTTAAAAACTGATACGCTGCTCTTAATTCTTCTGTGTATACCTGAATATAACACAAAGATTCATACTGAGGTGCTAAAACCCATTGATGGCCCATTACTATAGCTATCTCATTACTTCAGTGTGCCTGTATAAATCATGACTTCAGCATGGGATCTGGATGTCTGATTCAGATATTTTACAGGTTGGCCACCTCACTGACTTTTCTTATAGGGTATGTGTTGGTATCCAGCATTACGGTGATGCTGGCAGACAGTCTTATTTAACTGGTCTGGTGACTGGTAATGTATTGTCCATGTTATAGGAGTCCTTTCAATCAGAAGAATTGAGAATGCCTTCTGCTATCCAAGAGTATCAGTCCTCTCATAATGTTACCCCGAAAAAACAAGGCTTTAGACAATTTTACACCAGCAGTTATTGCAGGCTTAGGATTGGGGAATGCCTGTGTGACTATTTCACTCTGCCTCACCACTGAATGGATGAGTGTGGTCAGCCTGGGGAAGGATGGTTAGTGAAGGAGGGAGAACTCTTTCCAAAATCACTCTAACTTGATTGCTTTCACTCATCTGAGCATGTGCTAGAGCAGGAGGGAAATTTTATTTTAAGAGCTATTTCAGGAGCCAGAATAATCATTGACAACCATGGCTAGAGAGAAAGAAAATGAAATCAGATGCTTATAATAAATTAATCTCTTGCAGACACAAGAGATGCTGGAGGTTGAGTTTGCATCAGAGAGCATGTGAGTAGAACCCCTGTGGGACCAAAGAGCTGTGCTTTGCAAAAGCAAGCAGTGAAACACATGCTGGTGGTTAGTATAACATAGTTTAAAATGCTCAGTATCACAGCAACAGCTGGTGTTTATCAAGTTAGCTGCATATTGGCTAAAACATTGTGTTCCTTATCTACCAAGAATCATCATGGATAGTAATTTATCCCATTATTTGCTAGAGTAGGGAGAAGGATAAGAAGAACTGCACTCCCTGTGCTTCTTACTAATATTGTTTACCATTATCATTAAAAAAATGAGGAAGATATATTTCAGATGTCTCCCAAAATTAAAAATTAATGATGTATTTGAGACTATGCTGGACTAGGCAACCTTTAAGGAAAATACTATTCCTTGGTGTTCATTTAAGGATGTATTTAGGTCACCAGTTCTGATTGCATTATTCTTTTTTCTCTTTCAGTCCCATCCCTCCTGAAAAGCTTGTCACTAACGGTGTATTAGTGGTAATTTTAAACTATTTCTCTTCTGTGTTTGTATTCATGCTTATGATTGGAGTGGTGAAGCTAGCAGTTGCCCCAGCACTTGGCTGCAGGCACGGCTGACGTTGGGGGGAGATGAGGGATCAGACACCGGCTGCCATCTTGTTGTGCTGCTCCCTGTGGGAGGATGCCTTAGAGTGAACACAGTTGTTGGGGATACTCAGAGACCTGCCCACCAACTGATAGCAATCCTCTTGACAAAGCCTGAAGTGCTCTTTCATTGATTTACTCCCTCTGGGACCTCTCTTGGGACCTCCTCATGGCCATCCTTCACCTCCATAGGATGATATGGAAGTTGCTTCCTTGACTGCCTCCAACTCATCTAGATGAGGTTGCTCTTGGCTGTCCAACTTCACCAAGGCAGGGTTGCAAGGACAGCCCTGTGATTTGGCCAGCCCATCAGTCTACCCTTGAGGAGGCCTCAGCATACTCCCATTCCCTCTCTGGATATTTTCACTCCCTTCCCAGCCCCGTTCCTGTTGGTGGACCACAGCACCAAGGCCATTTCTCTTTCATCTGAAACCTGGCACATCTTCAGAGGGCCAAGGTCTTTCTCCTATCAACCTAGCAAACACAGTGTGGACAGGTTTATAGACCTCAGGGACCCAGGTGACCAGAGGCAGGTAACAGTGAAGTGACTCAGACAGGGCATGTTTTGTGTACTTAACTCTCTCATCCTTCATCCCTGCTCCAGTCTCGTGAAACTGCCTGCTTGGAAGTCCTGGTGGACAGCAGACAGATGAAGAAGGAACCTTCAGGTTAGACTTTGAATTAGAACAAAAAAATCTTGACTGAAGATTTCACATTTCTTTGTCATTTTCTAATCTGATCATTTTCCTGCTTTGGTCGTGAACTTGGAGCAAGAGAACTAAATAGTTAGGGGTTTATACAGGTTCAAAGATCCAACAAGTATAGTGCTTCTATGCTAACTAACTGTACAAGCTGGACTTTGAAATGAGAATGAATGATTAGAGTGATGATGACTCTTATTAGTGCTTATTAGAAGTAAATATGTATTTCTCTCAATAATTTAAATTATTCCCAATTTACCTGTATGTCTGAGTTTGTAAAACACCTGTTTTATAAGTTTTTAGTTCTCTTTTTTCTTTTTTCTTTTTTTCCTTTTTTTCTTCTTCCTGTAATGTTTCATGGTTGAATAAATAGTCTGAGAGCATTTAAGCATTGTTAAATATTTTATATATAAACCCAGAAACTTCTGAATGACTGTTCAACGTTGTGTTTCGGAAATCACAGTCATTAACTTCTCTGTATGCTTTTAATTTTTTTTAATATTTTGTTTTGGTTTTTTTTTTTTTTTTTTTTTTTTTTAGAAAAAGACTTCTTGTTTGCAGTGAACGGGTCCTACGAAGAGAGCCAGACCCTGTCACTGGGCTCTTCCTGGAGAACCGCAGAGGCCCTGGACTTCCATTACATTAAATACAGCCTCTCGGAGCTGCATGTGGCTCTAGCGGAGAAGCAGCCTCGTTTCTGCTTGGTATGTGATTGTTAGCTTGAGTAAGCACAGTAAAGACATGGAAGAATTTATTTTTTTCAGTTGAAAGCCATATATTCCTGGTCTTATAGAATCATTAAGGTTGGAAAAGCCCTCTAAGATCATCAAGTCCGACCATCAGCCCAACACCACCATGACCACAAAACCATGTCCTAAAGTGCCACGTCTACATGTTTTTTGAACACCTCCAGGGATGGTGACTCCACCACTACCCTGAGCAGCCTGTTCACAGGATCACAGAATGTCAGGGATTGGAAGGGACTTCAAAAGATCATCAAGTCCAATCCCCCTGCCAGAGCAGGAACGCCTCGATAATGCTACATAGGAACGTGTCCAGGCAGGTCTTGAATGTCTCCAGAGAAGGAGACTCCACAACCTCTCTGGGCAGCCTGTTCCAGGGCTCCGTCACCCTCACTGAGAAGAAGTTTCTTCTCGAGTTTAAGCGGAACCTCTTATGTTCCAGTTTCAGCCCATTACCCCTTGTCCTATCAGTGGTTGTCACCGAGAAGAGCCTGACTCCATCCTCGTGACACTCACCCTTTATATATTTGTAAACATTAATAAGGTCTCCCCTCAGTCTCCTCTTCTCCAAACTAAAGACCCCCGGCTCCCTCAGCCTTTCCTCATAAGGGAGATGCTCCGCTCCCTCAATCATCCTAGTTGCCCTGTGCTGGACTCTCTCCAGCAGTTCCCTGTCTTTCTTGAACTGAGGGGCCCAGAGCTTGACCAATCTTCTGCTCTGCAAGAGCTCTGTACCCCCTAAGACACACAGATATTAGATGCCATCTTGGAAACTGCTGGGTGGTGGCCCCATTTGAAAAAAATACATTGGTGACAGTGCTTGCTTTTTCTGTGGTGTTTACATTGAATATTCTTCTGCATTGTAACTTGTTTTTCAGCGTACCTCAGGTGAAGACAAGAAAGACTTCCATGCATCCCTCACTATTCCTCTGGATTCACTTCCCTTCAAGGAGAAAGTAGCAGTAGCAAAGGTGATTGATACTGACTTTTTAGACTGAAAGTGAAGAGTTTAGAGTGAAGCTGTGAGGCAAAGATTGATGGGCGTGAGTTATTTAGATCAGTGTGAAATAAGGCTTTGGGTATATAGCTGGTAGTGCCCTTACATTCCTAACAGAGGATTATGGACTTGTACATTTCCATCTGAACCAAATAGAACTGAAAAACACAGCCAGACATTTTACAGAAGGAATTCTGTGAGCAGCTGGGGAACTAATACAGATCAGAGCAAATGACAAGGCAAGATGGGGCACACTGGCAGAACTGGTGCTAGGTTTTTACTATATGCTGCTCTTCGTATCTTTAGAACAGAACAATTTAAAGAAAACAAAGTGGACTTGGAGTTTTAAAATTTGGATGTTTTTTGTGTTATGGCTTTGTGGCTCCAGCATGGCTCTTAGAAAAAGTGTAGGACTTCGAAGTTGACTGAAAGGATGTAAAATCACCTCCAGCACTTATACTGTGGTGTGTTGTTTTTTTTTTCTAGGATGAAACAATCAATTTGCAAGTGAAGTCAAATGACTGGTAAGAAACTGTCTTTGGGTTTTGTGGTTGTGCACAAAAATGTTGTCCAGCTTTTTTGCATTCTTACCTTTTTCTGTAACTAAAAGAGAAATTATCTAGTCAATGATTGTATTTACGTCGTGTTAGTTACCCATGTCCTGAAGGTGAACGTTGTTAATTGTGCTGGTTGAAACTTCCTGTTCTGCTGCTATGCCGGAGTTCAATTTGGATGAGAATAGTCTTTTCTGGCTGTAAAATCCTACGAGTTTAAAAGCTACGAGTTTGGAAAAATGTGTTTATACCTCACTTTCCTTACTTGTAAAGAATCCAGTGTATTTGTTTATAAAATCTGGAGGTCTTCAGGCAACAAAGCCTAAATATTCCTGTGTTTATAGTATGTGTATTTGGATTGCAGTGTTTATGTTGGACACTTCTTGAAAACCAGTATAACAACAAACAATGTTTCTGGTGTTTTTTTTCCTGCAAAATTTTACACCTTTTTAACTTTCTCAGCTTCTTTCTCTACCTTGTCTATATGATTTTTGATGTGCTTTTGTGGGGCTGCAATAGCAGCTTTTCTAAGCCCAATAGTAGGGTTTGTGATTTGTAATCATGGGTCAAGACATTAATTGCAAGTGACTGTGCACATCCCTTTTAACCTTGGACTTTGTTTGAGGTCAAGAAACTTGGACGTTCGCTTGGAGTTTGGTCTGTGCATAGAGGAGAAAAATTTCCTACAGAAACGAAGGAAGCTTGTGGCTTCTGCTCTGAAGAAAGCACTTCATTTAGAGCAAGACCTACAAGACCATGAGGTATGAGGAGCACCGTTAGGGACTGGACCATGCTGTGTAGCAGGAATGCTTGTAGCCACGTAAGATTTTTTTTGGGGTGAAGGGGAGGAAATACTTCCAAGTTTCAGATTTTCCAACAAAACAATGTTTTCTCATTGTCAGGTAAACCCAAATAAGAATACTTTGTTTTGACCTGAAATGCTTGTTTTGCATCAGGTCACTGCAGAGTATTTTCTTGACGAGATTGCCTGGAAATGTGTGTGGGAAAAGTCATTTGGCTCCTCGTTTCTCAGTGAGTTTCTTGGAGGAATTTGTCTTCCTGTCACACCGTTTAGATTTCTATTCAGTTAGGCTTTGTGATTCATCACTGAAATTATATACTCTAGATACTTTATAGGAAATGTAATCTTGTCATTATACTCAGCTTGCAAAAGTGGATGAGCTCTGCTTATTCCCAAAATAGAGCTTTCATGAGATGTATTCCACTAAGGAAAATGGAATCTAATACTGAAATGCTTTGAAGTTTTGAGCTGTTCAGTTAAGCCAGCATTTAACAATTTGGAATCAAAATAGATTGATTTTGATCGAAAAATAAAAATTAGCTGATCAACAAATATTTTATTACTATTATTTCTGTGCAAATCACCAGATTGTCCTCTTTTTCTCTCCTTCTTGGGGAAGTTGTGAAATGTTGGAATGTCTTGTGTGATAGAAATGCCATGTGCTGGTAAACAAAGTTGTTGCTTACCACTGCTGTGTTGATGTTTAATCAGGTACCAGTTGTAGCCGTGATGACAACAGGAGGTGGGACCCGCGCACTGACATCTCTGTTAGGCAACCTCTTGGGTCTCCAGAAGCTGGATCTCTTAGATGCTATTTCGTACATCACTGGGTCGTCTGGTTCAACATGGTAAGGAGATCACAAACAGACATCGTTTGTCACCTTCCTAGTCAGCTGTGTGAGTGATTTATTCTCTTTGTTTTGGTAAAGGATGGTGTACAACTTCAATCTCAAGCTTTTTTATTGCTGCATTAGGAAGATGTTGTCTGAACCAGAGCGTGGCCTAGGCCCCGCTTACAGGGAACAATATCTTCCTTGACCCTTTGTTTCATCTCTTGGCTCTTTCCTAGGGAGTGACTCGTGCAAATCCCAGTCCTGTGCATAAACCTACATAGCACGGAGGTTGCAAGTCCTCAGGTTTCACTAGTGATTTAGGGGGATGCTTTAAATCAAAAAAAAATCTTTTCAATTGTGAACTGAGCCCAAAAGGTGTTTTTAATGAACCCCAACTGGTTCATTTCATTTGGTCCTTAAATCCAAGTCTAAAAAGTGAAAGCATCGTGAGCATATGACAACATGCTTCCTTTCTGTTCTGCAGGACCTTGTCACATTTGTATCAGAGCGCCGACTGGTCACACAAGGATCTGTCCAGACCTATTAGTGAAGTCCGCAGACATATGACCAAGTGCAAGCTAAGCTGCTTTTCCCTGGAGAGCTTCAAGTACTATGACAAGGAGCTGAAACTGCGGAAGCAAGAGGGATACCAGATCTCTAGTGTTGATTTGTGGGGGCTTCTGCTGGAGAAAGCATTAAGTGATGGGGTAGCATGTCTGTGTTTTCCCTAAAAGCTACTGAATACTGATGTATGGAAAATCAAGCTCCAGGGATAGCTGCTAGCCTGAGAACTTGCCAGCATTATCCAGGAGATTACTTCTCTTGACTGACAAAGAGGATTTTTTCCCACATATCTCTCAACACATAATTAGCAGCCCAAAGGATGTTCTACAGAGCAGAAAACCTATGTCTCCCCTAACCAGTGTGTATATCTGAGCATGCAACAGCCGATTCCTGCTCTTAGTTTCTTTTTGCTCTGTTTCTTCCTGTGAGAGTTTAAATAATTTATCTGCAAAAAGTGGGTGCGTTTACTGAGAAAGAACAGGAGGTCATTAACCACAAAGTGTCCTACAGCTCACCTGTAATTAAATAAGCTTATCTGGATGTGTAAACATTTAGATTACTCCTTGGTTAAAAAAATACCCGACACAAAGCAAGTGGAGAGAATAAGAAAATGAAGGTGAAAACAAGTATTTATTTGGTAATCTTGCAAGCCCATATACCATGCCAAAAAGGTCTATTGATTTTGCTCTTTCTCTGTTTCTGGTCAATTGACAGAAAAACAACCACAAACTCTCAGATGAGCGACAAGCGTTGGGTCAGGGTCAGAATCCCCTACCCATCTACATGATCCTCAACATGAAAGAAGACTACAGCCTCTCGGAGTTCAAAGGTGATGGCAAAACTGAGCTGTATCTGTATTCGATTTGGTGTTCAAATCATCTGTATTATCAGTTACTGCATGTCCTGCCACTCCTTGCACTGCTGAACAACACCATTCATAAACAGTTCCTTTTCTTCCTTCTATTTCTAGGCTTTGTGCCTAGGCACTGGGAAGAACCCATCTTCCATGGGGCAGGAGAAATCTAGGGGAGGTGATAGAGGACAGCCAACATACTTACAGGTCCGAGATTTAGTTCCACATGTTGGAGACCTTGGGTTGACCCCTTTTTAGTGTAAACTTCACTTATGTCCTACCTGGCGAGGCTCATTGGAAAGTTCTGAATGAACAAGGTCAGGAAATGTTGCAGAGTGAGTGGCTGAAACCAGTCAGATGAAAACTCCTTACCCTGAGGAAGGCTGGTGTGAAACTGCCCTGCTGATAGGGTTTGTCCTGCAGCTTCTTCTGTGTCATTTTGGAGTCCCTCCTGCAGGGAGGCAGCGGAAAGACTGAGATTTAAAAGACCATTTTGTGCCTCTGCAGAATGGGTAGAGTTCACCCCCTACGAGGTCGGATTCTTAAAATACGGCGCCTTCATTCGTGCGGAGGATTTTGGCAGCGAGTTCTTCATGGGTCGCCTGATGAGGAAGCTCCCCGAGTCCCGGATCTGTTTTATGAAAGGTGATATTGCCCGACTCTGAAAATCTGAGTTGTATAAAAATGTACTTTATTTTTAATACAATACAGATCCTACATATTGCAACCAGTGCCCTGCAACATGCAGTTCTGAAGCAAAGTGCAGAAAATAGCATTCTCACCTCTGGCTGAATTCCTTAGACACTGGAGGAGGGCTAAAAAATAGGAAATTTGGAATAACACTATTCATTGTTGCTTTAGTTTTTTGAACAATTACTCTTACGCCTGGACTTTCAGGGCTGCATAAAGAGGTTAGGTTTGTTTTGAACCAATCAGCAGCAGAGTTCCACATGGAGAACATTTGTGCTTTGAAATGGAAATCTTAAAACCAAAATTGTCTATGAATGGCATGATTTTATAACAAAAAGCAATGTTGTTACTGCGTTTGTTATAAATATGGCTTTTTGAGTAGTTTTATGAACTGTTACTTATATTTTTGTAAGTTTAATAGTACTTGAAATCCGTTCTAATTTTGCTAGCGTGAGTTTTGTCACCCTTATTTCAGTAAAGTGGGTAGCTCCTAGCAGGACATGAAAGACAGCTTTGTACGTTTTATGCAATTCTTATTTCAATTTTGCATAATGCTAGAGCTCTCTACCACACCTCTTTGTACTCGGTCTCTGGTGTGAAGTTTTCTGCAGAAAGGTCCATCTGCTCTTAAACCCTGAACAGCAGCTGTGTTACATGTAAATAAGCACCACACACAACGGGACACCACAAATAGCAGTAAGAAGGGATCTACTTATGAACTGAAAAATCCATACTACCACCACCAACACTGTGTGTTATTCCTTATTTGGTGTGCATAGAAGTTGTGCACCTCGATGTACGATGTAGGAGTCGTCCAGTGTCGTATTGTTACAGTCATGAGAAAGTAGCTGGACATGAGGAAGTAGCTGGACATGAGGAACAGAAGATGATGCTTAGCCAGACAGACACTAAATCTCAGCACTTTAGTGGTTATGCTCAGGGATTTTAGTGATGTCATGGGTTAAGAAAAGAGCTTGCCAGGGGAAAAGACTCCGAAGATAGCACAGGATCCGTAAGTATAAATAGGTCTGAAAAAGGGAGGACAAATTTGTGGAAAGTAGTCCCACTGGTGGCTCTGAAAGACAGTTCAGACAGAACCACCAGCACTAGAGGTAGGAAATCCAGGACCTGGAGGTACTGGAGAGTACACTGGAGAAGAGATCCCTTCACACTTTGCATTTTCTTTTATTCTTCCGTTAAGCAGTGTGTACTGACCGCCAGAGGTAGGAGGCAGACTACAGAGCTAGGTGGGACTACAGAGCCTTCTTGTGAGAGCTTTGTGCCTCCGTTGCAGTTTCACAGTGACATCAATGTTGTGTCTTCATAGCCACGGTGACCAGGTAGCAAACATACCCAACACATCCAGTTCGGGCCAAGCTTTGTGTTCTCACCCTCAGCACCCACACTGGGCTGGTGACCCCACAGCCATAGGTGTATCTTTAGGAAGGATGGAGTGCAGAGTTAAAGCAATGTTGCCATCTAGTGATACAACATGTAATACCCTCCTGGGTTGCAGTTAGAATCTACTGTTAGTTACACTGTAGTTGGTCAAGGATAAAAGTAAGGTGTTATTTGCAGAGTGGGTAAGACATTTTATAAGAGAGATGGCTAGAGCTGGACAGATGGGATGAGCTTATGGGGATACAAGACCCTCAGGTTTCCAAAAGAAAGGCTGGGGTGCATGAAAGTTTATTTTTGACTCTGTCAGCCTAGGAAATTATATTGCCTCTTCTCGTAGTTCTTACTTCAGCAGATACAGGTACCATGAAACTCGGTGTAAAAGATGAGCGAAACATTGGTATGTCATTACAGCCAAGTTCTGGGGAGACAACAGTGTTTGGAAGATAGTAAAATGCACAAACAGTGTGCAACTCCATGGGCTTGGGGAGCCAGAAGAATTGTGGAGTGAGAAGGCACCAAGTGAAGACAGGAGAGATGAAGGGAGTTGCCTTCTCACAGCAGGCCTGGACAGAACCTTCTCAAGCTGCAGGGAAATCAGGTTGTTATGATGGAAGCTGGCCAGTAATTATCTGCAAATGAACCCTAATTGCCAGCTAAGTGTAGAGCCAGAGAAGCCCCTGTTTGATTCCTTAATGATGCATTTTTAATGTCTCTCAAGTGAGTCCCATTCTTATGGGGACTTCCTGTGATGCAGAAGACCTCTGGCTTCTTCGAGAGGCAAGCCAGGTTTAAATGGGAATTCCATTTCTGTTACTAATTTATGGAATGCATAATTCTTGTATTGTTCAGTTCAAATGATGGCATCCCCTGTGATCTAGGGCTTTTGCAAAGCTTTTTCTGGTAGAGGTTTTCAAGGCAGAGCTCAACACTGCCTTTCCTGGCAAAGTTCCTCTCAGTGCTTGCAGGATTACAGTGGAGGAAGAAATAGTTTTTGAGATCCAAGAGGCTTTTGGAGATTTCTGCACTGGAGACACATTTTTAGATGCTCTTTTAAGTGGGAGGGCAAAGGACTTTGGGGATGAGCTCAAAAGAACTTGTAGCAAGAGAAATTTTGGGCAGTGAAGTTGTCTTGTCTTAGAGGGCTACTCTGCAGACCATCCCAAACTGTGTTCTAACCATTTGAATTTTGGTTGTTCAGGAGCAGCCTTTAGACCTTTAACTGTATATATGGTTGTATATGACATACTTTGTAGACCAAACCCCTATTTTATAGGAAACTGTGTGGTTTTACTCTCTGGTAACAGTTGCTCATAGGACAGAAAATGCTGATTTGCAGTGTATCAGCAATAAGTGACAATGAATTACAGTGGTTGAAGGCCTGGCACCATGTTGAAAACTGTTTAGGTTCCTCTTTGAGAAGAGAATGTGAGCTGCCACTAAAGAACTTCATACAGTTTTTGATGAGAGTTTGAAAATCTTGAGGCTTTCTGATAGCCTCTGGAAAGCTGAAAAGTTGTGGATTTTTTAAAGGGATACTTTCTATTAAAATGTTTCCAAAGCAGTTTCTCTGTTGTCTACCATTGCACAGGCCTATGGAGCAATGTCTTTTCCTACAACCTCTTGGATGTCTGGCATTTGTCAGATCCTACAAAAGGATGCTCACTGAGGTGTACCCAACACAGGACTGTTGATGTTGGTTGGTTACATTTCTATTTCTACTTTACCTGCTTTCTTATGCATCTTTAAATGAGTTTTACATTCAGATGTGTATAGTGTGAAATCTTTGAGAAGGCTTTTTAGGTCTTAAAACTGAGACCAGTGCTGCACTGCCTTTTACTTTTTTTTTTTTTTTTCTCCTGAGGAGTCATGCTACCAGTGATACCTAATTAGATTTCCCCTCTGAATTCATTCATAGCAACATTATTTCCATTGGTCTCCTTTGAACCGGGTTTATGTGAGGGATGATTTGCCACAAATATGAAACTACTGAAGTTTTTTAACAGACTGACTTTGCCAGGGAACTTTCAGTGAACCTACATGTTCTAGCAAACGTCTTAGTGCTGTGTTCTCTCTCTGCCTTTTTGTATGGTGGTGTTGAATACTTAAATATATCAGTTGCATGGAACTCCATTTCAAATTTCTTTGGTCTTGTTGCAAACCTTTGTTCTTCTGAGAGGTGTTGGTTGTCCTTCCTGTGCTCAAATGTGATTACTGAGTTTGGCTTATTATTAAGTTTGGTATCTTATTAGGATCTTCTTTTCTCTATCTAGTAATAGTTGCCTGTTGGTAATTTAAGTATCTGAAATGTGTCCAAACCACAACTTGTTGATCTCCTCTACCCTTCAGAAGGAAATGAGCCTCCCCCACCAGCCAGGAGCCATGAGTTGGAGACTTACTTGGTCACCCCTGAATGTGGCATCATGGGCATCATTCGGCAGATCCTGACCGAGCGGGTGATGGTTTCAAAGTTCTACAACTTCCTGAAGGGGTTCCAGGTGCACAATGAATACCTTCAAAACAAAAGCTTCTGTATATGGAAAGGTAAATGTCCCTGAATAGTAATTTTTGTCCGCTTGGATGGTTGGTGTTTTCATCAGTGAAGGCAGAGCATAAATAGGCTTTATTCTCCACTTTGAAAACAAAAATTTCAAGGTAACTAGTTACATGGCATCCATTCAAATCAGCTCCAACTGGAGATGGAAGAAGAGTAGCATGAGAAGTGAGATCTTTTTACCTCAGACTCATCTGGCTTTTCTGTGTCAAGGCTGAGCTTCCATAGTGAAGCAGAGTCTTGGAAAGCACAAGTAATGGGGGGAAACAAGAGACGTTTTTTCCTCTCTTATTAGCCAAACAACAGATACATTACTTCTTCGGTGAATCACTCATCATAACAATTTCCTTTTATAGACACTGTGCTAGAGAATTTCCCCAACCAGCTGACAGAAACAGCAAAGTTCATGTGCCTGGCAGACACAGCAGGATACATGGACATCAGCTACCCACCGCTGATGAGACCAGAGAGGAAAGTGGATGTTGTCCTACACTTAAACTATTCTTCTGGATCACAGACATCGGTGCGATGACCACTCTGTTTTCTTTGATAATTACTGATGTCTTTTAGCCCTTTGTAATTCCTAAGGAGTCAGAATAATTTATGTAGAATAAGCTGATTCTAGTGTACAGCTAGTGTTTTGTAGATGCATAGGTCTCTCAGTGGTGCTAGTATGCCATGGAAAATCCACTAAGAGCAGAAGTAGTATAAGTTTTCTGAATATTTAATTTTAATTAATTCTCTGATAGTTAAATGCTATTTTTCTAGAGCTCTGTGCTCAAAGGATCTCAATATGGCTATTGAGGCTACACTCTGTATGGAGTGTTTCTCTGAAACTAGTACCACCACCAATGAAGTAATTTCATTTGTTTTGTGATATCTGTTTAAAGGTATCCACATGCAGTTGAATTAGAAATCATTTGCAATTTATTTTTGTTCTAAATTGTGGAGAATTGTCCTTTGACCATATGTGCTGTTTCAAGTACCAGCTGATAGCATGGTCTATAATTCGTGTTACTAGATGTGGATAAGACAGAAATTTTTGAGGACTAAAAATTTCATACACACTGACCAGATTCAGGAGCAAAAATCTTATTTTCAAAAACTACTTGCACACCTGCAAGATTAAATTAATATTTCAGTCAAGACAATGTTTGCTCCCAGATGCCTTACATCACTTTTCACACTTTTCACCATCTTTAAGGCATCTGAAACAGTTACAGACTTTTAAATATTTCATGTCAAGTTAACAAAATGTTTATACTTTTGTGAATCTCTATTTAAAAAACATATTTAAAATCTGATTTTCTCCAGTAAGGGGCATGTTTCTGTGTCTTAAGCAACTAGGCTACCCTTGCCTGCAGCCATGAACATCTTACTTATCTCAGAGAGAAAGGCTGCTGAGGAGGAAGGTGGTAGGACAACAGTCAGGAGTACAAGTTGGAGGGTGTGTATTGAATTGCCCTCCTGTTAATAACCAGTACTTAATATCTCATGTAAGAGACGAAGGCCAGAAGAAACAGTGACACTGAATGTTGCTCCCAGGTCTTTGTGAAGGACCTTTGATGAATGTGTAGTGCATTAGGAAAAGTTGTGGGGTTGGCAGAATTTCTGACTTTGTCTTTTTCTCTGTCTGAACACAGCCTTTGGAAGAAGCCTCCAAGTACTTCCAAAAGCAGGGAATTCCATTTCCCAAAATCCACCTGAGTGACGAAGAAAAGAAAAATCTGAAGGAGTGCTACATCTTTGAAGACACAGAGACCCCAGAGGCACCAATCGTGGTGTTTTTCCCGCTGGTGAATGACACCTTCAGAAAATACAAAGAGCCTGGTAAGCTGTGGGACAGAGATGGTCCTCACACCACCTGGCCACCCTTCAGCTGTGTCAGGATGGGAGACATGGTCTAACATGGTCCCCTCTCTTCCCTGCTGTGGCTCACATGGGAGAGAAATGTGGGTGTCCGAGTAGCAAGGAGCAACGTGCCCCATCTGGAAGGCGGGATGTGGGACCACATCTATATCCCATCAATGACTTCTCTTTGTTTGTCAGGTGTGGAGCGCAGCCCTGATGAGATGGCGCAGGGCAACGTGGATGTTTCCAGTGGTTTTTCCCCATATTGCTTAAACAGCTTTACCTACACAGAGGAAGAGTTCGACAAGCTGATAGAGCTGACCAGCTACAACATTCAGAACAATGGCCATCTGATCCTTCAGGCTTTGTATTCGGCCATAGAGCAGAAACGACAGCACAAAAAATGAACACCATCCTGAGTTTCAGAGAGATACCCATATATATTTTATTTTTTTCCCATATATGTATTTTTTTCCCCTGCAGAAGAATCAAGAGCTGTTTGTGAATGAGCACAGTGGACTTGGGAAAGTAAAAAGACTTGTCTCAGCCTATGGTTCCTCTCCACCACGTGGCGATCTTAGATAAACCGATCAAACAAAATAGTGATTAGTCTCGTGCTTAACTTCAGTTGGATTTCACTGCTGGTGAACATTTTTTCATATATGTGCATGTACATGCAGTAAACCAATGGTGAGGAAATATAGGATTTATTGAGGAGTTTCTAAATGCATGATCGTAGGACAGCAATACAAATTCTTTCAAAATTTACTACAGCAATGGAAGTTATAGGTGTAACAGAAAATTAGATAGTAAATGTGGACAATTTAAAAGAAAAAGAGAAAACTATGTTTTCCTTTAACATCAGCAAGATTTTTTAGAAATAACATGCAAAACTAAACATAAAAGATAAAGAAAATTTCAGATTTCACATGGAAAATATAAATTTTCTAAACTTATGAATTTATGAGTTTTATTACACCAGCAATGTTTAGGTTTGGAAAATCCCTTGGAAGTGACCATTTGTGAGTCGAGATCAGCTCTTCTGGTGCGTGCGTAAGTACCTAACCAGGGGTTGTGCCTTTCGCTGAACACTCACCATGTTTGAAGGATCCAACTCAGCGTCCACATCCCACTAATTTCCACAGGTTTAATAGTATTTATTGTTATTGCAGGATGGGACACTGTGAGAATAAAAACATCAGAAACTGAGAGAAATTCAGATTTTGTGGTGAGAAGGGAAGCTAAGATCTTTACATTGATATCCATGGGTAATTGCATAACTTTGCCAGTCCCTGAGAGTATATGAGCAACACAAGATCTGTGCAACTCCTATAAAAAGCACAGGGCAATTTGTTGAAACTGCTTATTTTTTAGATGAAGAGCAAAATAATTATTCGCTTTATGAAATATTTTAATAATGCAAGTACTCTGTAAACCTGTTTCATGACAGCAAAGATACTAATCTAGAAAAAGGTACAATGCTTTGGTCAGTACCAGCTGCCCTTAATTACTTCAAGTTTAATCGAAAGGCAGTAGCTTGTCTGTGCTGAAGTAGCATGTATTGGCAAACACAGAGCTGTGAATAATGAATCGTAACCGAAATAGAAAATAAATCCCTACATCAAAATGAAATGTGAACTTCTAAAATGCTGAAAAATTCTCTTCCGTCTTGCTATCATCTTCTTCCTCTAGGCATTCCTTTAAGCTTTGTTTTCCTCAAGCCTTTATCATCTTAATCCTCCCGCGCTCACCTCCGATGACCTCAGCCCCCTTAGGGATGGTGTGTCCTTGCCCCAGCTGCTTTCCCAGGCCCTCGCACCTCCATCCAATTTGCAGCCCGGGTTCAAACCTCTGGTGGGCTGAAATAGCTGTTTACTTGCTGGTGCTCATCAAGGGTTCCTCTCTTTGTGATCTCTGCTGCTGAGTCACGCCGTCCCTTTCGGCATTGCCTCTCCTCTGCCCCGGCTCTAACTCCCTCGCAGGCTTCCCTGTTTATCATTATGGCAAACCCATTTGGGGTGACACACATGTTTGCTACTTCTCCCGCCCGCCCTTCTTCCATCTGGAGTTTCGGACATCTTCAAGAGCTGTAAGCGGAGTTCCCACTCCTGCCATCCAAGTCCTTTGGTGAGACCAAATTTCAAGAACTCTGCCTCTCTCTTCCCATCCCTTGATACCCTTTTGCTCTCCTTGGTGTCTTTTTGTTTGTTGCTCCCAGTGGTGCTTTCAGTGTGGATAAAGCTCTTGGACAAGAACTGGATCTTTTTGTCAATTCTCTCTTTGCAATCCTCAAACATCAATGACTTACTTTCAGATACACCCAACAGCCACGTGAGTCCTGCAGTAAGGTCCTTGCTGTTTTCCTGAAAAATACCAAAATGTCGTGTATTGCTCTAGACCCTCAAATGTTGGGCTGCATCCTCCATCCAGCCATCCATTTCTGGGGACTTTCACCCAGAGCTGTGTGGCAACCCCATAGATAATGGTCTTGAATTGAGGGGAAGGGCACCAGCCCCATCATGCCACAAAGATGGTTTCCTCTGATAATTTCTTCTGAGGTGTTTTGGAGATGTCACAAGGTGACTGCTCCTCAGCAGTGGCCTGTTCTCCTGACTGCCTTCGAGTCAGCCCTCCTGGTCCATGTTTAGTAGAGGCATTTCATTTGTGACTCAGGGGGTTGATTGATTTGTTGGGCTCGGCCTGCTTTTTATCATTGAATTTATTAATTCATTATGCAGAACATGTGCAGGAGGGCATCAGTTCTTGCAGGCCGTTGTGGAGGTTTTGTGTGGCTTTGTCTTCTGGTGGTTTTTTTGTTCTGATTCAGCAGCTACTGGGGCCTGTTTCCCCTGCCTTGGGCTGTACTGAGGTATTGAAAGAATGTAGGTAACAGGTGCAGATGTATTTAAAAACCCTCTTGGTTTTGCAGGTCGGGAGCGTCCCTTTGTACGGGAAGTCGGGAAGTAGGAGTAGTTTCATGGAATGATCCCTTCAAGGGAGGAAACAAACTGCAGGGGGAGAAACACTGCAAAAATGCAGGTGCACACTGTATCACAATCCCAACAGCATCTACCGCTCAACTGGCCTCATCAGAGACTGCCTTGCCGTAGCGGAGCCGCATCACGAAGTGCTCACAGTTGTTACCAAGCAGGTTACGACCTGTTTGGCAACAACTGTGCGCACTTCGTGATGCGGCTCCTGGTCAATGAAGAACTGGGCTCATTGGATGATCCTCCTCACCGGGAGAGGGTTGTAGGTGCTGTTGTACTTGTTGACACATTAGGTGTCGTTTTCCGCCATGTCCTTCAGGAGCTACATCCTCACCCGGGCCTTTCTGCTGACTTCTGACTTGGCACTGCTCAGTGAGGCTGGGGGCCCTTCATCTGTGGGCGTCACATTGTCAACATGCCCATCCCCCAG
Source organism: Trogon surrucura (assembly GCA_020746105.1). Lineage (NCBI taxonomy): Eukaryota > Metazoa > Chordata > Aves > Trogoniformes > Trogonidae > Trogon > Trogon surrucura. The sequence goes on along the minus strand of CM036623.1, from coordinate 11,829,280 downwards.
GTAGAGGGCCCAGTACTGGTAAGCTGTCTGGAAGATCTCAGTCAGGTCCCCGGGCTCAGGGCCACCGCAGGGCCCCCGCTAGCTGCCAGCTCAAGTGTGTTAGGGCAGGACATGCTGCTCTGGCCGGACAGGCTCAGCGCAAGGCACAGCAGGGATGGGAGGTCTGGGACGCACACAGGGCACCCCCAGCTCCTGGCCCAAGTTGCAGGCAGAACACAGGGGTTTTTGAGAGGTTGGTTACTGTGGAAACATCTGAGTATCATCAGGAAGGTATTAGGGCTTCTCCCATCCGAACGGTGACCTGGCTGAGGTGCATCTACACTAGTGCACTCAGCATGGGTGACAAACAGGAGGAACTGGAGGCCGTTGTGCAGATGGAAAACTATGATATAGTTGCCATAACAGAAATGTGGTGGGATGACTCCCACAATTGCAGTGCTTCCCAGACATCTGCTGGAAATAAAATACAGTAGAGAGGGATCAGTCCCGGAGTTTCCTGAAGTGTGTGGGAGATAACTTCCTGACACAGATGGTGAGGAAACCAACAAGGGGAAGTGCACTCCTGCACTTGCTGCTTGTTAATACAGAAGGTCTTGTGGAGGATGTAATTATTGGAGGCTGTCTCAGACAAAGTGATCATGTAATGCTAGAGTTCTCCAGTTTTGGTGAAGTAAGGAGGGGGGTCAGCAGAATTACCACCTTGGACTTGCGGAGGGCTGACTTTGGTCTCTTCCAGTCCATGGTTAAGAGACTTCCTTGGGAGGCCGTTCTGGAGCACATGGGAGCCCAGGAAGGCTGGGCATACTTTAAGGAATTAATTTTAAAGGTGCAGGAACTAACTATACCTCAGTCACGGAAGACGAGTTGATGGGGAAGGAGACCAGCCTGGCTGAACAGAGAGCTTTGGCTGAAGCTTAGGAATAAAAGGAGAGTTTATGGTCTATGGAAGAGGAGCCAGGCAAATTACGAGGATTACAGACAAGAAGTGAAGCTGTGCAGGGAGAAAATTTGAAAGGCCAAAGCCCACCTAGAGCTAAACATGGCCACTGTGGTGAAGAATAACAAGAAAAGTTTCTATAAATACATTAACAGTAGGAGGAGGTCTAAGGAGAATCTGTGTCCTTTGTTGGATGCAGAGGGAAGCGCAGTGACCACAGATATGGAAAAAGCTGAGGTGCTTAATGCCTTCTTTGCCTCAGCCTTTAAGAGTAAGACCAGTTGTTCTCTGGGCACACAGCCCATGGACATGAACTGTAACGAATCTCACATGAGCTTTCCTGCCCTGAGAGACTGCTATGATGGATAGAACCCATGATTCTGAACTTAGTGAACTTACTGAACTTTTCCTATAAGTAGATCATTAGCTCGTGATCAGTATGACGTAAATGGTATGGAATAAGGCGGGGGGAATGTCCTGGGTTTAGCTAAAAAAAATTTCTGTTTAGTGATTTTTACTTTCTAGTTCAGTCTCTTCTAAAAGACTGCACGTTCTAAAGTCAGCAGCATGTTTTTGCAGACAGTGTGTGCTACTGGCAGTGATAACACCTGATGTTTACAGTTACTGCCTGGACTGGGATGCAGAAAGGCTCGTGCTGATACTTATTCCTATAGTGCCCAAGGCCACTGCTGGCTCTTGTGTGTCATGCTGGGGGTGCCGGGTAGAAAGAGGGGGCACAAGGAAGTAAAAGGTTGTACCTCTAGGGGGTAATAGACAGGACAGGTGACCAACAAGAGTATTCCATCCCATATACGTCATGTTTAGTATAAATTGGGTGATCACGAGAGTTTCTGTGCTTTTCTGCAATGGCCGGTGTCCAGGCAGGACTCCATCCAATCTCCTGCTTTTCATCCTAATCCTGAGTTCCCAAATCCAGCTCCCTGTATCCAGCTCCTGCCGCTGCTGCACCTTGGGGCTTCCCCAGTGCCGCCTGCTCTGCAGCACCAGTGGGGATTGCTACTAGGGGGCAGTTGGGTTCAGTATCAGGCTTATATATAGTTGCATATAGTTCTTTATTTTTGTCATTTCACTATTATTTCCATTATTATTTCATTAAATCTGTTCTAGTTTTTCTTTACTAACCCGTAAGTCTCTCTGCCTCATTCCCTTTTCCTTCCCGTTTGGAGGGGAGGAAGAGGGGGTTAGAGAGCGTCTGTCCGTGTTAGTGGCCGACCCAGCCCTAACCCGTGACAATTAAAAGCCAACAGGGAGATCAGGCCCAGTCAGCATGGATTCATGAAGGGCAGATCCTGCTTGACAAATCTAATCTCGTTCTATAACAGGGTGACCTGCTTAGTGGATGAGGGAAAGGCTGTCAATGTAGTGTACCTGGACTTCAGTAAGGCCTTTGGCACCGTCCCCCACAACATCCTTGTGGTTAATCTGGCTGCCCATGGCTTGGATGGGCACATACTCTGCTGGGTGAAACACTGGCTGGATGGCTGGGCCCAAAGAGTTGTGGTCAATGGAGTTAAATCCAGTTGGTGGCAAGTCACCTCAGGGCTCGGTGCTGAGGCCACTCCTGTTTAACATCTTCATCAATGATCTAGATGAGGGGATTGAGTGCACCCTCAGCAAGTTTGCAGATGACACCAAGCTGGGAGGGAGTGTCGATCTTTTGGAGGGTAGAAAGGCTCTACAGAGGGACCTGGACAGGCTGGATTGATGGGCCCAGGCCAGCTGCAGGCATTTCAACAGAGCCAAGTGTAGGGTCCTGCATTTTGGTCACGGCAACCCCATGCAACGCTACGGGCTTGGGGAAGGGTGGCTGGAAGGCTGTCTGCTTTGTGATCAAATGTGGTCTCACCACAATGACCAACGATTGTATGGAAATAAGATATATGAATATTAATAGGGGCTGAACTAATCTTTATAAAGGTCAAAATTAATAGCGGGCATTGTATGCATGTTTATGTTAAAGTATGTTGAAGTTCATAATTTTGCATAAAAGGTGTATAAATAGGCTGAATTTTTTGTGATATATCTGAAGCATTGGGTGGTTTCCATGCTTCCCAGCGCTGCAATAAAATGCTGGCTTATCTACGTCTGGATAAGTTTTGTCGTTTTTGCGACCTTTCCCTTTGAAAACCGCAACATTGGAGCGAGTGCAGAAGAGGGCAACAAAGCTGGTGAAGGACCTGGAGAATAGATCTTACAAGGAGCGATTGAGGGAGCTGGGACTGTTCAGTTTGATGAACAGGAGGCTAAGGGGGGACATCATCATGCTCTACAATTACTTGAAAGGACATTGTAGAGAGGTTGGTGCTGATCTCTTCTCACACGTAATTAGGGACAGAACCAGGGGGAATGGTTTCAAGTTGCAACAGGGTAGGTTTAGGCTGGACATTAGGAAGAAATTCTTCACAGGAAGAGTGATCAGACACTGGAACAGACTGCCTAGGGAGGTGGTTGAGTCGCCATCCCTGGGTGTGTTTAAGTGTCGCTTAGATGTGGTGTTGGGTGATACGGTTTAGGGGTGAACTTGTAGTGTAGGGTTAATGGTTGGACTCGATGATCCCAACGGTCTTTTCCAACCTGAATTGTTCTGTGATTCTATGTGAAGAAGAGTGTTCAGAAAATCCTTTGCAGACCGTTTTCTGATCACTCTTAAACATCTGGTCCATGGTCATTGCTGGTGCAGGAGCTGATGACTTGCAACCCACAGCTGGTTTGGAGCATGGCAGGAAGCACCATACTGGTCATACTAACCTCGTGCTGGTTTCCAGCTTGTGAGTTGATGATAAGCTTGCATGTAGTCTGCAGAAACGTGGAGGGAGAACAGAAAACTTTGGTAACTGCTCTTCTAGTCTACTGTACTCCTGGGAAACCTTCTCCAAGTACAGAAAACGGCCCACAGTGAGACAACTCCAGGCACAGAGGACTTTGTCAGTGTGCAGGTAAACATTGGGATGGTACATTTGCAACACACATAAAATTGGGGAGAGATAAAATGAGACATAAATCTCCACTTCAGTTAGGCTGCTCTAAGACCGGTATGGTAAGTGCTGTGTGTTATCCAGTACATCAGTCTGTGCTACTGAAAGCAGCACAGACAAGCATTTAACTGTGAGTGCAGTGATGTGAAATGTCATTAATGATGCTAGTCTCTCCACTGGGAAAGTAATACCTTTCAGTACCAGAACTGTGTACTAGTTATATTCTAGATACACAAAAATGCTAATGTGTGTAAGTAATAAAGTGCTGTACTTTTGTCAATATGACCATCATGTCCAAACAGGAATGTATTCTGGTACTTTTAAACTTTTTGGTTGAAGACTTGCTTTCAAATTAATTTACAACAGTTTTGATCCAGCCCAGGACTGATAAAAAGAAATCACAAAGCTACATTGGAACATGTTGAAAATAATTGTTTGTCATGGAGATCCATTTCTCCACAGGCTGTCTCTGCAGTCAGATATAATACAGGAACCTTGGCCAATCAATTGATGCCTCTACAAATTAGGTTGTAGTCTGAATGAGAGACCTAAGTATTAGAGGGAGTGCTAGGACTAGTGAGCACCAAAGGACAAGAGTTGTGTGCTGTTTGCTGCCAGAGCAACTACAGTTAGATCTTCGAAGCAGGTGGGTTATTTTGCTTCACCTATCCTTAAATTACCAAAATATGAAATATGAAGAAAAAAAAAATTATTCCACCTGGAGTATCTGCTTTTCACTCCACAAATTCAAGCCACAAGACCATGCAGATTTCAGTTTTCAATCCAAATTGGATTTTCATCCAAATTCAGCTTTCAAATTGGGTAACACTAGTACAATTGTTAATGAGCACCTCGGAGTTTTCTCTCTTTATGGTGCTCTCTGTGGAGTCACTCATGTGGGAGCAGAATACCTCAGTTTATCTGAGGGCCGTACATATCATTCCAGATGGCCGAGCGTGCACATAGTGGGGAATTAACTTCACAGGTTTTACACAGAATCTACCTGTTCTTCTCCATGGGTTTCCTTGAGAACAGGGAATCTCAACTTTCTTAAGATTTGTCAGCTTCAGAGGGGTTTGTAAATTAATATCGTCACTTACGATAATGGTCCTCTGAACTAATCAGCCTTGGGAAAACTGGCCTGCTCTGATAACAAGTATATTGGTATTTTTAGTGTCCCATGGCAGGTTTTCCAAGGTCAGGAGGGTCTTCTTTTCTGACGAGGCTGAGAAAAGAAGTCAAATGATTAAGTTGCAAGGAGTTCTCCAGGATGCAGCTCAGAGCGTCCATGACCCAAGGCAAGAAGATATTCTTAGACTTCAAGTGTGGGCAGAGGTACTTTTCATGCTGGACATGCAGATGCTATGACACAGCCTACTGTTACTGGAGCTGCTAGTTTGTTATTCGTTTGTTTTTCTGTGTTTGAAGATGGTAATTTCCACTGGGTATGCCTGGAGTTGTTCATGTACTCTTTTGTTCATGCTCTTTGGTTGAACAAAACCTCTGTGAAATAAAACTAAACCACTGGTTACTATATTCCATTCATCTTGACATGCGTTTCCTGCAGTTGCCATGTAAAGTTCAATTGCCTTGCTCCAGAAAACATATGAAAGCATAACTCTTACCTGCTTTGCACAGCTTGTATTTTTTTGATCAAATTTACTGGCAGATGCAGTAGTAGTCCTGGATAATGCTTGTAGCCGTAGGCATTGACCTCGAGATCTTTGCTAACCCCTGAAAATATCCACCTTCTCCCTTGCTGTCCTACCTCCTATGACCTGGTACTGCCGCTCCAACACCTCGCTCACCACCCCTACCTACAGCTCACCTCTGCAAACTGAAAACACAGCCCCATGCCCACACTTTGGCCTCTGTCCCCAAGGAAGAAGCAGTGGGAGCAGCCCCAGAGGACCTGAGAGTTGCTGGTCCAGGCAGTAACCTGTCATCTGGGGGGTTCTCCTTTCCAGGGAGGGGTCACTGTGTGATGCAGGCAGTGTGTTTGGGTTCACCCCGGCTTGTATGGACGCTTTGACTGAGGTGGACAGTCATCTGCCCGCACACATGCAGGTCACTGATGGTTACATTTTACACTTTTTTTTTTTTTTCCCCAGGGCTCAAGTTCCCTTGTGCAGGAGCTGCCATCGTGCTCCACTCAGGACAGTCCCTGTGCTGCAAGTGGGGAAGAGCTGAGTTTGAAGGAGCAGGCTTCAGCGGTGGTGCTCTCTGTGCTTCTTCTCTGCTTGGCCTGGGACTCTGCTTACCAGCAAAAAAGGGTGGCAGCAGTGCAGGACCCAAGGTATAAGTGCAGGCTGGAATAGGTTCCCAGCCACAGAAAGGTGCAGCATCCCTTTTGGCTGTTGTGCCTGCCCATAAGATCCTTCCCCAGAGCAGTCATCCACCATCCGCAGCAATGGGAGGGGAGTCCTTTACTTATAGAGATGAGATGGGTGGGGCCTCCGGTCATTTTATAAAATAACTTGTCATTGACTCCTACAGGCGTCAATCCTGCAAACATGTCTCAGGAAGTGCTGCCCGTGGAGGTGCCAGAAACACTCTATTGCAAGAACTTCGGGAAGACCATGATGCCATCAAATGCAAAAGCGCCACAGGTAAGAAAATGGCTTTAAAAGTTTGCTTAAAAGTCCACCGCATTTGACAGAAAACAAAATCCTGCTTTGCAGGCATGTTTGTATACAAGCTGCTGTACAAACTTGCTGTCTGGTGAGACTGGGTGGCAATCTCTCTGCCTGAAGAAGTTTAAGGTGAAGCGTTCTCTTTGAGACTCTCAGCAGCAGAAGTCCTCTTGACTCCGCTGGAGCCAAAGATCTCAGCCTCGTAGACAAAATGAGAGAAGTTAGCATAGCAAGGGGATAGAAGAAGAAGAGAAAGTGGAAAAAATGAATAGGGATGTAAACAATTTTTAGGGGACTGACTGAATCAGCCTGAATCTAGACTGGGCTTACTTTTTTCTTCCATAATTAAATGTTACTTTTACTACAAACTTAGGATTTCTGTATCAATAACAAAAATTTGACGTACATGTTACTGTGACAACCCCATTTCTGGTTATTGGGATAAGGATAAAAACAGGATAGAGAATAGGGGTAGGGAATTGAATTTTATTTCCACGTTATTTTTGTTCCTTTTTTTCCCATTGTGCTTTGCATTCTCTGGGTCATTTTAAGATCTGCATTTAATTTTAACTGTAGTATGTTATACATTGTTCTGTGTGCTCTTTGACTAGATGAAAGAAACGTACAGAATACTTTTGACATTTTTTATATGACGTTTTCCTACAAAGTGTTCGAAAAGGGGACACCCTACATTGTAGAAGTATTTTGCAACTTGTATTTCCTGAAGAAATTGAAATGTTCAATTTAAAATTTTGCAATCACGATGTGTTTCACGATCTGGGTTCAAATCCAGAGAAGAGATTCTGGTTTTTTTGTTTGTTTTTTTTTAATTTGAGATTTAGCACTCGCAAGAGCAGAAGCAGATTGCCAACAGATTGCATGCAAAACAAAAAATAAAACTTTTATCCACAAAATAAATGCAGAGGCACCTTTTGGGTATCTCACAGCTGAAATGGCTTTTCCCTCACTGACTTGTTGAAGGGGTACACCCAAAATGGATTTTGTACAGCATGTGCTGAACCACGTGGTGGTTTGTTCGTTCTGCTGAGCACTGTAACACAGCTGGGTGTAACCAACAGCTGGTCTAATTGGGGTTTCAGCACGAACTATTGCAGTAGGAATTAATTATCTACCCTGATAATGCTGCTGTTGTTGTTTTAACGTTATCATTTGTGATTTCTTTCTTTCTCCAGGATGAAGGCTCAGACGTGGATTCTTTGGGACGTGGTGAACCTCAAGAAGAAAAGGAGGAAAGTACTGTACCAGACAATGGTGATTTCAAGGTATTGTGAACAAGAGAATTTCAAATCAAAGAGGGTTTTGGGATTTGTTTTGCTCCAAAGGTGAGTAGGCTCACGTAGATAAGTAATGGTGGTGGCAGATCAAGTGTTAAAAGGGAAGCGCCCTTAAGTTTGTTTGATGCATTTTATTCCACTTATGTCTATGATTTTCAGAATTGCTTGTTGTATTTCTTGGTTATCTTTTTGTTGGGAACGTGAAGAATAGCTGCTGATTTAATCCCTCACTTGTTAAAGAAATGCAATTTCTGTTCCACAATGTGTTTTATAACTGAAAGGGCCAGAAGTAACAGTGAAACATGTTCTGTCGTAATGGCTTCAGCTGTGCCATCTCTGTCCTAGCAATTTATGGGGGAGTCCTGGGTTACTGAACCCTGATTTTTTTCACCACTTCTGTGCTCCATCAGAAAAAAAACCCTCTAATGGGATTCTCTGAAAGTAGTTATGCTTGCATGTGCTAGGGCTAGTTCTTGTGTTAGAAGATCAGTTGTATGTTTATTTTTGTTAGAAATAACTGATTTTCGTAGGGGTTTTTCACTTCTGCTGTTCTACAGTAAGCACAGACGTTGTTTTGTATCTGTCGGGATTAGAGAGGTTTAAATGTGAGTCACATAATGATGTTGTCCCAAGAGGTATCTGCTGCTGAGCCAGATAATTCTGTAGAAATTTGCATTATGATCCATGCAGACAAGTTTTACAGAGACAAAATGAAGTTGAAAAGGAGCTTTATATGGAAGTTGTAGTGATACTGTAAACAGGCAGACGGGTGAGCTTTGTGATAAGCTAGCTTCCAGGTAGTCCTGGTACAATTTAAGGACTGAGAAATTAAAATAAATTCTTATTCACATTTGCAGTAGCTTTACTTTTTCACATGTACTTTTAAAAGTCTAGCTTTTACATTTGCCTGGTATTAGGATTTTTATTTTAAAAGTGATAAAAATCAGTGGCATTCAAATATTATACTATATTTCCTCAGAATATATTCTGTCAGTCTTGGGTATCTGTGGCATTTCATCTTTCAAATATTTAGTGTACTATGTCTGCTATCTCCAGCCTGTGGAGATACCGAAATGCTGGACCATGTATAGAATGAAGAATTTCATAGATAGTAAAAACAGGCCAAACCCCAATAAACTGATCAATCTTTGCTATAACATCTGCTCCTTACATGGGATAAGGAACCTAAAATCATGATGAGAGAAAGCAAAAAGATTTTAACATGTGGATTATAATTACCTGTGATAATTTTACATATGACAGGTAACTTCTTGTCTCCATTTCTTAATCCCACACAGTAATGTGTTTGTTTTTCTATTATCTGCTCAGCATATAAACTTAGATCAAGGACATTTAAGGGTCGTGACATGTTGAGGAGGGGGCACATGTGACACTGGTGGACCAAAAGAATCATCTTATGTGTATGACATCATAACCTGCTTCTAGACCACTGTATTGCCCTTGTCTCTCACTGAAGGATTATTTTTCGTATTTGAAAATTAAAAAAATTCTTGATGATCCATTGGTGGGGGACTGAGCTGTTGTTCTTGCATCTGGTTACATAGTCATTGTTTTTTCTTCTATGATCAGAATGTACCACTCTGTCCTATGCACTTGCATGAACATGAATTGATTATTACAGCATATAATGAGTTTATGTGAAGGATGCACGTGTGCTCTTCAGTTTTTCTCAAATGTGAGTTCTTCATCACTGAAAGTATGAGAAGGCTTAATATGAGGGTCTCTGATGCTAAGAGGGATCATCTGTTAGACACGTACCCCAGCATATTCCCAGCAACTGCAAGTGCCTTTATGCTAACATGCTGATTTTTATCTGCTTTAAGAAATCTATATTATTCAGGCCTTGGCAGGTACTTTTCCTCACGCTAAAGCAGGAGGCAGAGCCAGCTCCGGTGTTTCAGACATCAGTACTTAAATTAAAATATTTAAGGATTGCAGCAGGTCTCCTACAATAATTTATGTGAGGGAAGGGAAAGGGAAAATTTGGATGCAGAGTTCTGAACTCAATGTTGGCCATGCCTTAACAAGGGTAAGATGTCTCATCCAGACATGGGCTGTGTTCTTGCACAGCTTGTGCAGGTGGGAAAACAGCAACCCTTTTAACAGAAAGAAGGGCAAGTTGAACTCTCACCCTCACACAAAGCAGGACCTCTGGCTTCTGTTAGGTTTTGGAAGCTGGAAGCAGTTCCTGAGATCGTGAGAAGAGTGAGGAGCTGCCACACTTCATGGCAAGACGCCTGTGCCTGACATAGACCTCTAGATTCCCTTGAGAATCAGTAGTCAGAAATAGAGATTTTCAGAGTGTGATGCATGTCCTGTGGTAATTTCTACATCAGGATGAGACTCCAGAAATTCCTAACAGCTGTGACATGTAAACACTTATTTTACAGCTATCTGCAGTTAAGTGTGATGAGTCTCAACCCTCAGATAGTTAGTACTTGGTCTAGTTTCTTTTTCTCACATTTGTTCTGGTTGGGAAGAACAAAGCAGTACACGGGGGCTGTATCTTTCCATGGATGGACCATCTTATTCACTCGGCTACAGTTCTACAAATGGAAATAATTTTGAACAAGCAGTTGAATGCTCTATGTTTTCAAATGGACCTACTTCTCAAAATCAGAAAACAATCCAGTTCTTAAACATCTGGAAACACTAAAAGATGAAGGACAACATTAACTGTACTGAAAGGGCTTTGCAACTAGCCCGAATTATTAATCAAATAATAGATCTCTGCAGCAGTTTGGACCACTGGGCACTGAGAGTATCTATGTTGTGTTGATCAATATTTGAAGTTCTGCCTTTTGGGGACGTGTTTAAAGCACAGCATTATGTGCACTGTCTTATTCCTCAAAAGCATTCAGAGTTCTGTGGTGGGTGTATGAAGAAGCAGTGATCTAAAGGACACAATTCTTGTGGTCTTGCATATACCTGTCTTACTCCTGTAGACACCTGCCAGGTGTCATGCTGAAACCAGGGTTACTGTGGCCATATGCATGAAAGGGATGTTTCCATGCAGCTGCAGAAGTTTTTAATTCACCAATATTTGACCAAGACTTCTCCCAATTCTGGTGAAAAGGTGGTCTGATTAGAAAAAGTTGTTACTAATAAAAAAACATGAAACACATGACTTGTGAAAGCCATGGTGCTCAGCGCTGACACAGCCCTGCAGCCATCGATGGAGGCGAAGGAAGGAAGCAGTTAGAGGAGCTGCTTCTCCAGCGTGGAACCTGAAATTGTCAAGAACAAGGAAAAGCTTGAGAGGCATGGCCAAATGCAGCATGACCACCCTCAGCCTGCAGTGGGGTCCCCTGGCACATGTCACAGCAGTGGGAGACAGGCTCCAGCAGGCTGGGGCAGGGCTTGCCCGAGTGATGTTCACAGCCTGAAATCATCCCAGGTACAACCATAAAAAAGTGGAGCATGCACGTTCTTGAAGGAGACCTGACTCTCAGGCAGCTCAAAGTTGGCACGTCTTCACACGCCACGGGCTCTAGGTACACCATCAGCAGCAAAGTATTTTAGTTCCTCTGATTTGGTCCTTGGCCGCCATCCAGTTAAATTAGCACCTGGAGCTGAAGAAAGGAGTTCCCTGGTGACATCCTGTTTGTGATTTCATCTCAGGAGAATGCTTCTCCAGGTCAGGAATGCAGGGAGACCTTAGTCAATACAGGGAAGCTATTTTTGCCAGGAAAGGCTGCTCTCCCGGTAGATGACATAGAAATGGATAGAAGCGTCGTTATGGGGTGGCTGCCGGAAAAATGTGTGGGTGGAGAGGAAGCTCTTTTCATGGTTTTCATAGATAACACCTTTTTTTTTGAGGTTGGCCTGTAGAAATGGCCCTTTTCAACCATTAAAAAAGTAAATTGATTGTCCTCAAGATATTTTTCAATCTTGCTAATCTTTGCCGAATGGCTTGTGGAATAGCATGCAGCCTGGTTGCACTGATGTAAGTAATGATATCCGCACACCGTGGCACGTATTTTTTTCTGCTTCCTCATCACAGTTTTTCATCCAGCACGACACAGGCCACCTTCTCATGAGACCATTTGGAAGGCATTCCACATTTCATGTAGAAAAGCTGCATTTTGGTGATGATATAGTTCTCTTCATACACAGTGAAGAGGAATTTCAGGATCTCAGCATTATTTTAATGTTAGCTCGTGATTGCTTTGGAATAAACACAAATCTAAAAAGGGCAACAATCAAGACTGAGGAGGTATTGGCTTCCCCTGAAGGTTCAAGAAGAAATTCTCCTCTCTGGATCAGTGCTGTTGGATACTGGTCTCTGTTTTGAGAAAGCAGCTACAATATTCTGCTACCTGATTGAACATCTGTGGTTAAAATATGCACTGACCCATCATGCATTTGACTGTGGTGGAATTACGGGACTGGGGTCGTCTCACAGTAGGCATGGTGATGTGGTGAATGTCCCTACCATTCATGCTGCAAACTGGAAAGATGCTGCTAGCAATAGCCCATACTGGAAGAGTCTGTTAGATGAAGAATCCTAGAGGGTGAAGAAAGGTACAGAGAGAAAAACAAGTTAAAAAAAAAAAAGGTTAAAGAAGAATAGCCATCCTCTGGTCTCACAGGCTCTTGACTCATTAAGGAGTGCAGTAATTTTAGAGCTCCACTGCCGATTGTGTTGTGACAGGATGTATTATACAGCTAAAGGAGTGGAGTAATTTACAGCAGTGCTTCCAGATGGATGCATGCCACACATACCTACGTCTGAATAGAAGCGTGACCCTAAAGAGGGCTGGGATAGACCTAAGGAGGCACGAATCTGCCAGGAATGCAGACGGCCTGCATCATCGGAGCTCTGCAGACAGAGAAATTTCTTTTGTCAAATTCTAACTCACCCGAGTGGGAGAAAGTTGGAATCATTCACATGACAGAGAAATCCTTTACTTCCACCAGCATAGTAGCTTGGTGCTAAGCATGTTATTCTTTTTTATGGCAAATGGTGGAAAACTGGAAAAAAGAGACTATGAGGTCTGCTCTACGTTTGCTGGAGCTGTTGTTTGAAAATCCCTGTAAAACTTCATTTCCCTGGGAGCACAGAGAACAGGGCAGCGTACACCTTGCTCATGCCCTGGCATTGCAGCGTGCAGTACTGCCTGCAGCTGTGCTATGCACGCGTGTCCATGAAGCACACGTGAGCACAATTTGGGAAGCACCAAAGTGAAGACAATCCGACAGACTGATGAGCAGTGAAACAGTCACAGAGTGATTACACGATTTTACAGATAGCAATACTATGTGAGGGGTGCTGGACGGTTGTTGTAGTGTATTCTTGTTAGCCACAGGGCAGAACGCTGCTTGGGGTCTTCCACCACCCCAGATCATGGTGGAAACCTCTCTAAAGGCGGAACATCATGACTTAGCAGCAGTGTTTTGGGTTGGTTTTTTTGTTTGTTTGGTTTTTTGTTAAAGAGATCATAATAGGTTTTAAGTAAACAGAATAACAGAACTTCTATCCTTTGCTTAATTCATGCATAGCTGCTATTTTCTTTGTGTAACTAGACCCTAGTGCATCATGTTTTGTCACAGCTGTTATTCAAACACATTTCTTTTGTATCATATGTTTCTGGAATTAGTGAAATCCTCCTGAAAGCAGTAGAATCAGTGAGGCCTGATCATCGGGTGATTTCTGCTCTCCTTTGTGTCTTCGCTACCCCATGGGCAGGTGCCAGGGCTGCCGGGATGGCCAACGCCGAGCCGTTGCTTCTTCCTTGGGTAACTGGCTGGTGGCGTCTGCCTCTCCTCCAGTGCAAGCACAGGTCCTGAGCTCTGTAGCTTCTGTGAAGCCACTGATTTTTTTAGGGGGTGAAATTTCAGTGTATCTTTGTGCAACCCGTATCTCTGAGAAACGATTTCCCTATGCAAGGTGGGGAAGTCTGACTAATGCATTAGAAAGTCATTGCATGGCAAGCAGGAGACTGGTGATCAGATGGTAGAAACCATGAAATAATAATTAAAAAAAACAAAACAACCCACTGCATTTCCTTGTCTCCTATCTAACCACCTCAAATTGCTTTCCAAATATTGAATCCATGGATTCTCACCCAAGCAAGGCCGTTTGCCCGAGGAAGTGAGGCTGGAGCTGATGCCGGAGCTGGCAGCGCCTTGCGCAATCTCTGGAGATAAACAGCTGCAAGAATTGGCCCCTGCTTATGCAGATCCTAGGGAACAATGAGTTTCTGCCTTCTAGGGCATATGCTGAGGTGCCCAAGCTCATTCCTAACATGCGAGTGTGCTGATCCACCTTTGCTAATTACCCAGCTGAGAGGAAGGGTTAATTAACTGGGTGGAGATCTGTATTAATATGGTTATACTGCTTCTGAAATGTGAACCAGTGCCCTTGCATGGGGTAGCTCTGAGGACATACCCCTCCATCAGTAGTTGTTTGGAAATTTTTCAGCTTCTGTTAGGCTTTTTCTCCTTCGAGAACACTTGAAATAGAAGGTGGTTGGGTTGCAGAGGGTGAATTCCATGAAGTACTAAAAAATGAAGAAAAAAATTGTTGAGGCACGTACAGGAGGTTGAAGCAGGAACTCTTTTTAAGGTCTCAGCAAAAACATTTTAACATAACATGGTCAGTTAGGAGAGAGAAGAGAGGTTTTTAAACACACATTAAGTAATTTGTTGTGACAAAGGAGGTCCAATCATCTTCCCATCTGAAAATAGGGGCCTTTTTGGTCCATTCTCTTAAAAAAATAAAATTGGCAACATTACACATATTGTTTTAAGTAAGGTTCTTCCAGGTTTTCTTTATCTGCCTTAACATCCATTTAATGTGGTTGTTTATAGTCGTTCTAGGAAGTGTCTGAAGTGCTATAGAAATAGAAGGATGCTCCTAAATGAGAGGAAATCAGCCGATAAAAATAGCAGTTGTTAAAAAGAATGATTTGGAGAGCTCTGCTGTAACCACTTATGCAGGTGGAAATGTTTCTAGGAGTGTGAGGAAATGACCGTGTGTCACAGCCACGGGAAATGCTGATTTATTTATTGGCTTCGTCAGAGCAGTTTTTTGCAGATAGGACTGAACTAGAGACAACTTTGTGGAATGAGACAGCAGGAAATCACCTTCCTTAGAAGAAGGAAATCACATTATCTTCTAATAATAAATAGGAAGAGGTCCCCACAGTCACAAAATTGGGAAAGACTTGTTTTATGGAAGGTTACGGCTGAGACATTCAAAGGGACCAAAAACAGTTAAGTGCTTTCAGTCTCAGGGATTCTCTTGGAGGGGGATGTCGTTCTTTACTTTTCTCCAAAGGCAACCTATACCTAATTCCTTACCCCTAAATCCTCTGGAAACCATTTTCAGCCATGTAGCTCATAGTCGTGATTTACAGAAGCTCAGATTATTTTTATTGGGTTTTTTTCCCCATAAAACTGTAAAGGGTGAAAAAAAAGAGATCTCTGTAATCTTGAAGTAGAAGACAAAACCACCTCTCTGAGAGCAGAACTTTGGGTTTATCCCTTGAGAGACAGCAACAACAGATAATCTCTACAGCCCTGTTCTCAGTCTGATGGGACCTCATGGGTGGTTACTAAAGGGGATTGGCTGTAACTTTGAGTAAGATTGCCAGTAGTGTGACACCTCTACCATGGTGCTCATCAGTGCATTTACTTTTTTCTGGGAGATTTATTGTAGCTGTCCTCTAGAGTTAATGCTGCAATTTCAAAGCAAAGTGTTTTGCAAGTATCTCACAGATGGTATCAGCTGACAGGGATTTATCCCTTTCTTTTCTGCTACAATGAGCAATCCAGACTCTCGGAGAAACACAGCAAAAAGACAGTGAAGTATATAAAATGTTAAGACAAGATTTCTGTAATGGCAGAAGCTCATGTTGCAGATTCTCTGAAGAATAGTGAGGTGGCTGGCACAGTTTTTATCAGTTGTATAATTGCTTTGTATGTAGAACTCGGTTTGCATATTTGATACTTTTTCCCCACTGAAGGCGCATTCATACTGTTCTGTTACATTCTTCTCCAGATAGAATCCTCTCCCTGCTAC
Source organism: Trogon surrucura (assembly GCA_020746105.1). NCBI lineage: Eukaryota > Metazoa > Chordata > Aves > Trogoniformes > Trogonidae > Trogon > Trogon surrucura. The sequence goes on along the minus strand of CM036623.1, from coordinate 11,813,372 downwards.
CTGCTGACAGTAAGGATCATCCGGATGAGAAATGTCCAGCGAGTGGACGCCTGTAAGTGTCTCCATTTTTAGTGGTATCTCAGGGTACAGGCAAGAAATTTTCTTATGTAAATGTATAGCAACCTTATTCAAGAATTTCTGAAATAACCCCATGTTTATATAAACAAATTATCAACCAGGTCAATCCTTACTGCCTGCTGCTGTTTCACTGAATGTCATTCCTGTGCTTTCTGGTTGGTTTTAAGTCTTGAATGTGTGTTTTAGGACAAGTTCTCCCAAAGAAAAGAGAGTTTCTGACACAGGTGAGAAAAAGACCACATCCCACGTTTTCAAAAGCAAGTGGTAATTTTGCCATTGGGTTGTAGCACCTTGGGAGCCGTGCCCTGGGAGGAGCGGACCTTTTCATCTCCCCCAAATCTTGGTTCTGACCCAGATGAAATGAACGAGAAAAAGCTTTCTAAAACTATTATCACCAGGGTAATGCCATTATTAATTACCCTGAAATGACTGTCAAAAACCCTGCTGACTGAGGGCTGGATGTCTTCTCCCTTCTAATGCCCACACAGCAGCCTGGCAGTTGTGCAAGCCTGTGAGTCACATGGCAGGAAAGTAGTGGGAAGTGAACGAGCAGGAAAGGAAAACACCACTGCTTAGTTAAAGCACATGGGCTACCCACATGTGCAGTGAGGAGAGGCATTTCACACAAAGTAGGCAAATAAATAAGGATATACCAGCTGTATCTTAGGTACATTTGGGTGTGCTCTCTGCATTCAAACCTTCTTCCTGGTCCGTGGCTGTGGGACATGTGTGATGATGCAATAACACAGAAAGGTTTCATCAAAGACTCATCTCGGATCTCCTGCCTGTCGGTTGGCAAGATAAAATCGTAAATAACCAGGTTGTAGGAGGAGATTGTGCAAGCAAAACTGAGGCAATATTTTGCATTAAATACACAGCTGACTAGCTTGCCTGCATCTACTTTTATAATTAAGGATTGTTTTATATGCTCTGTATCTCAAAGTACAGTTAAGATACAAGAATGACAAATTACATGGGTAGAATAGAGTACTTTGCCAGCCAAACAGCCAACAGTCATTGATCTGCAGTGATAAACCTCAAGTCATGCAGTAGTCATACAAAATTGCTTATAAAAGATTTTAAAATCAGTATCGTTATTTCTAGGATTTCCAAACATATTTGAATACTTATTTCTGCAGTTTCAAAAGTCTTCAAGGCATTATTATCTGCATAGAATTTCCCAGATTAAAAAAACAAAGGAACAACCGCCCCATTCCAAAAAAAAAACAACAGTCATACAGAATCAAACTTCTCTTAGGGGGATATATTCAGTTGTCTGCTGCAAAAGTCTCTGACAATTTAGAAAACAGAGTAACAGGAGAAGCTGTAGAAAGGCACCAATTATGATGACAGATCTGAAACAGCTTTACATCCAGAGGGATTAAAGAAACTACAGGCCTTCAGAGTAGAAGGGAAATTATTGGGGAGAACATGTAAGTAGTCCCTACAAAAAGGAATAGGAGGGAGAATGTAAAGGAGAAGTAATTTTTCAGCATTTTTCATGATGCAAGAATGGAAGAGGACCCAAGAATATTATCAAACAGGAATTGTAAAATGAATAAAATAGATATGCAAGTAAACTGTTCAACTTATTGTCAGGGAAATGGAGCATAAGTCTAGCAAGGGTTACTAAACATGATATTCCCAGTGAAAACTCTGGTTTGTGGAAGATCCTTGCTCTGGCATTGCCTGAGTGATGGATAGGAGATCAGGTGCAGCACTGCCCTAGGATTAGCTTGTACCTTCTACTCTGGAGCAAGGTGTAGAAGGGCTATTACCTGGAAGTGAAATGATTGTGAATTCCTTTTTTTGACATGAATAAGACTTAATGTTTTTTTCTTCCATCTCATCCCTGGAAAAAAAAGCTGAATTCTTCCAGATGAGACTTTCCCAGAATGTCCTGTCCAAAACAGACATGCTTCCTGGAAACTCATAGACTTGAATGCTGGGATTTGACAAGTGGTAGGCAGCTAAAATTTGTGTCTGAAGACAGAAGTGCAGCCTTAAATCTAGTTATTAAATCAATCTTTCCTCTGCAGGGAAAATGGTTAGGTGAGACACTTTATTCCTCCTTCAGAGAGATACTGATGTGCCTAAGCAAGGCAGGTAGACTGGCCAGGCTCCTCTCACCAGACAGCAGCTGAGGGTTGGTGTGTGTCTGAGTGCACACATGAACACAGGAAAGCTTGTTGCTTGAGAAACTGAAGAAAGTGACCGATGAGAAGAGGAAATTCTCACCCTCTTGCGCACAACATCGCTGTCATGTCAAGGAAGGATAGAAACCACCTCCGAGGTCATCTTACAGTCTGTGCTTTTTCCCTCTCAGAAGTGGATTTTGAAGAGAATTGTGTTGCATCAGGCATTTCTACCTTTAAATCTCTCATGCTTGCTGTTGGTTCCATGCAGTAACCTTTCTGGTGTCATGCAGCACCACTGACTTTGCCACCTTCACTATTGTTTTACCTCTTTTCCTGCCTCCAGTAAGCCAGGCTGATTGCTACGTGTCGCTGTGGCTGCCGACGGCGACGTGTGAAAAGACCCGCACTAAAACGGTGAGAAACTCCAACAACCCAGTGTGGAACGAAACCTTCTACTTCAGGATCCAGAGTCAGGTCAAGGTAAGGAGCCAAAACTCTCTGCTTGAGGCAGCCTGAAGGTTTTGTGTTTCGTGGGTCCTACCTATCTCCTGAGCTGTGTCCAGGAGCTGTTTAAGAGTTGCGCGTGATAAGGATCTCTTCAAACGGACACAGATGATTGAGTTCCCCTGACCGTGCTGTTTAGGAGGGCCAGAAACTGAGCCTGGTATTGAAGCTTTAGGGAAACCAGAGATTCATGTGAATCAGTGCACAATGGATACAGAATCTGGGAGTTAACTAAGCTGTCATGTAGGTATAGCCAATTTATTGCTCATGTTACAGTAACTAAACATTGAATTTACACTGTGTTTTTCCAAAGGGGGGTGAAACTTAGTTTCCCTAGCACTAATGATGTCTACCCAGTAGGAGCTATAAAAATCCCTTCTTTCTCTTGTCCAGAATGTGCTGGAACTGACAGTGTATGATGAGGATTTTGCTACTCCGGATGACCATCTCCTCTGTGCACTCTTTGATACGTCTAAACTTCCAATTGAAAGAACAGTGATCCTGTATTTTAAGCCCAGCGAACAGGTGAGAGCGAAAAATTAAGCAACTAGGAAACAACACTTTGAAAATCTTGTGGTGAGCTTTCTGAATCTGCCAGGGATCAGTTATCCAAAGGATGGGTGCATGAATTACCATTCAAAATATAGACCAAAAAAAAGTGGTAAAAAAAAAAAAAAAGTCTGTATTTGAGAGCCTGAATTCCTCCTCTCACTATTTTTATGAATTACTGAAGAGCTTATGACTGAAGCAGTGCAGTGGGCGGGGGAAGTATCTGACTGTGTGAGCTATCTCTGAGCAACACTGAGGCTGCACAGCTGTTGCAAGGTAGATAATCTGCAATATTTTTTTACCTTGTAATTCATAGCCAGTACCCCCTGCCCTTTTGGCTGTTTCTCCTTTCACCCCAAAGGCAAAGCTGAGGTTGCCCTCCTGTATATCCCAGCAGTGGTAGCTGCTCCTGTATATCCCAGCAGTGTCCTCTGCAGTGGTAGCTCAGCTAGGGCTGAGCCTGCTGACTCATGAATCAGATTTATTGTGGGTTTGGAGCTCTGAATGACCAATTTGCACCAGATTTCTTAGTTTCTCTTCTATAAAATGGGAAAAAGAGTCTTGATTCCCTCAGAGATCTATGGATGAGATCCATGAAATATCTTGCATGCTGACATGGGCAGATTGCTTCTGGTACCTGAACTGGGTCAGTTCCCAGCTAGTTCCTGCATATCAGCACTGCCTTACTGGGGGTTGCATAACTGTAATTCTGAATCACTCAGTAATGCCAGTCTCTGTTTATTATGTTAAAGTGATGGGTGGAAAGTATCTTTAACTTCCAAGTTAATAGCAAGGACAGTAAATCATGGCAGGACAGTGCCAGGAATAGTTGGGAGGAAAAAGGTAGAATTCAGAAGACAAAGCAAGTTGCAGTTTACCTTTCTGCAGCAGTTTAATACTGAGAGATAAAAATTCATGTTGTTTTGATTCCTTTCTCACCTCCTTCCTTCTTCAAGGTATCATTAAACTATCTGGTTTGAAACCATTGTTTCAGAACTTCTGATCTGAAATATTCATCCCAGGTTGTGCATTGCAACCAATTGCATTGATATTGCATACCAGGAACCTGGGTTTAAACAACAGAGAAAGCGTTATGTAGCTACTTCTTTTGATTTCTTGTTCTTGCTTTCAGGCCAAGGAGGAGCTAGAAGTTGAATTCAAATTGGAGGTCGCGTAAGTGATATACAAATCATTTCAGAAATGCAGGAATTGTCAAACGCTAGAACAAATAGTATTAGATGTCATGCTTTGTGAGTTTTCTGTAAAAAAGCGCCGGACGTCTGCATCACTACTGCAGTCTCAGACACGCAGCTGATCCTTCCAGTCAGCTTGTTCTGTAATTTAGTTGCTTTCAGAGATGGACCTCCCAGCATTGTCTCTTCTATCAGTGTCAGATTTGTCTACCTGGAGATATGTCAGGAGACTTCCTGAGTGTGTGTCTGCACGTCTGTCAATCTTTCCATGCCTGTTGCAGCTTATGCACTGGACAGACTCCTTATATTGAAACATCCTGGTTAGGTTTCCAGTGTATCTCTGATTCTTGATTTTTCCCTTGCAGCACTTGCACAGTTCTAGTAATTCCATTTTCTTTCTGCCCAACACAATGACAATGTGCAGGGCTTTTCCCTCAGCATGGTCAGCCTGCCGTCCATGTGAATCAGTGTTGTTGTCTCTGTGTTGTCACAAGGTAACTAAGGCACAGCAGAAATGAAGTGACCAGCCTAAGGTCAACCCTCGTACTAGTGGGGAAGCAAAGACCAGAATTCAAATCACTCCACACCATCTCCTGCCTTCACTTGAATGATCTGGAAGGCTTTTTGTCCCCTCATTTAATTGGTACCCACTGCCCTGTGCCCCTTTGGTTGTATTTGCATACCAACAAATACACAGAACTGGGCTTCCCAATGGGGATATGCTGACGTATTAGTGTATTACGGCTGAAATGCATATACTTGACATGTTATAGCGAGGAGAAGAATTTGACTTGCATTTTAGGTGATCACAAGATTGCACTGCAAAAAAAATAGCCATGATACACGTTGCTCAGCCTCAGTGCAGAGACAGGTCCCCTCAGAGCAGTGCTCAGTCCAAGCAAGCATGGAAAGGAGGTTGTTACATACCTGCTGAGGTCCTTCTGGTCATCATTCTTCTAAATAGGGAGAAGGGGTAACATCCTGGGCAAGGGTGAGTAGGTGTTTGTTTGACCTAAAAAAAAAAATCCATGTTTTTTCATTTTGTTTCGCAGTTCTGGTCCTTATGAAGCCATTGCTACCAATGGAGTCCTGGTGGTATGTGTCTTTTTCTCAAGAAATTTTCTATTAGTGTTGCCTTAATACAAAGGAGAAGGGAGGGTCGAGAGAGAACTCGTAGGTTAGTTCTTTCTCGTTCTTCCCTTTTTTCTATTTGGATACTTTGAGAATGGGATATTTTATTGCCCTGTTCATTGGTGATATCCCATTATTTCCCTTTTATCCTATATTTACACACACACACATCTTTCCTCTGGTGCCACTGTTCCTTCAAAAAAAATACATCTCTCTATCAAAGCACAATGATAAAAAGCCTGTGGAGCCACTTGCAGGTAAGCTACCCAGCCCTTTTCTCCCCTGGGAGATGAGCCATGGCTGCTGGGTAAGGTCAGCACCAAGTATTGGCCTGTCATAATTATATCATGTGAAAGAAGAGTTAGTGCCTAAAAAAAATCCCAAAACCCCCAAAATGTGAATAGCAATTCCTCTTCAGAAAACCCTTTCTCCTACTGCCTTTTGATATCTCAGCAATGTATCCTTCATTTATGTTTTTTCCCAGTTTAACCCTTTGTACCTGTGCTACTACCCTGAAAATGCTCCTGATACTCTTCCTTTGTATCTTCTGTGCCCAGTCATATGTCATCATCACTGGAGGATCCTCTACATCTCCCTCCAAAGCTTTTCCTTTTTCTTAGTCTGTGATTACTGGGCAAAAGCCCAGAAAAGCCAGAGAATGAGACACTTCAGGTAACTAGACATGTCCAAAGGCTGAGTGATTCCCAGTTCCCTATAATGTGGTCACTGTTCCCTGTCTTTCAGTGTCGTGAACTTTGCTGCTTGGAAGTTGAAGTGGCCGAAAAGATGCAGCAAAAATCAAGTAAAGTTTGGTTGTTGTTTTTTTTACCTATTTACCAACAATTGTACGCTTACTGATGAGAGGATGTCCCTTTCATATAATGTATTAGTGGAATAAATTTTGTGTGGAGTATTGAGTGCAGCTAACACCAGGTAAACACATTAGATTGTTACAGACTTCCCTTAAGTATACATACTTCCCTTAAGTATACATACTTCCCTTAAGTATACATAAATAAGGTCTATTAGACCTGCATTAAAGTTGCAATCCCTGTTCTATATAACAGCGAGAACTTTCAGAGTCCCCTTTTTATCAAAACATCATCCATTTTGCTCCCTTTGGAGTGTTTTCCACCAGACAAAGCTGTGGTCCAAACTCCACAGCTCTGATTTCTACCTCTAATTGAGCCAGAGCAATTTTCTGGTTAAATCATGGTGACATCTCTCATAATTATTTTTTTTTTAGAGAAAGAGCTCTCCCTCACCGTGAAGGGCTCCTTTGAGGGAACACAGGATATCATGCTGGGCCCCGATGGGGTGACCAGCCCGTCGGGTCCCACCAAGTTCCACTACATCAAGTACGCGGAGCCAACGCTGGACGTCATGTTGCCAAAGAAGAGGCGTTACCACCCTGTATGTTGGAAGTGGCCGTAATGATGAGCCGACCTTGAGTACCTCTTTTGAAAGTGGGAGGAGGGGGAGAGGGTAAACCCGTTACTGGTTTTGGCCTAAAGCATGTTGTTTTCCCAGTGGAGCTGTAAGTTCAGCACAGAGACGGGATCCCCAGTTGTGATGCTGAATTCGCTGCCCATGGGAAGGAAAACAACCATTGCAGAGGTGAGCATCACTTCTACCTGGTAGGAATAGAAGTTGCTCAAGTAGGAACTGGTCCCCATAATACTCAGATAGCTGCTAAGAGGGTCAGAAACATTATTTTTTTTCCCAGACCTTGAACAAACAAGAGCTTTGTTTCTCCCCACTGTTTTCTCCACAGAAGCAGGTTGTCCCTTTGTTAGTCTCCATTGTGTGCCGGTAGTGGACACGGAGACCAAGAAGGATGTCACAAAATATAATGGTTACTTCAGTACATCTCTCCCTGTTTATCCAAAAGCTCAGTGACACCTCCTTTGCTTACGGCCCAAACTGAGAGTTGCTCCTTGGACACAAGCTAGGACTAAGTCAATAAAAATGCCCTTAGTAAACCATGTGCTTCAAAGCACAGTATATTGAAATATGTTGAAAATCTTAAACATGGTGTATGGATTTTAAAAGAATATTGCTTGAAATATCTATATGTGCTGTATAATTTTAAAAGAAATTAGTAGAAGAGAATCATCCTTACTACAAAAAAACAGTTCCTGCTAAGAAACATGTACAAACGTCCAGATTATTAAGGACAATCTTGTCCAAATATTAGTTGTTTTGTTGTAGAAAACATCAGGTTTCAGGGTCATTCAAACATCCTCTCTGAAGAGACCGCTTTTTGCTGGTTAATATGAAGGTTGCAATAACAATTTCAAGACAGGATGAAGTCTTGGCAGAAGCAAATGCAGACCTGCAGTCTCTTCACTGTGAGGTTGTGGCCAGGATGTCAAAGATCTGCTGTGTATTAGAGCATAAAGAACGGGAAGCATCCAAAAAACGATATTTCAGGATGCTACAAAAAGATCCTGAATAACATGAGAAGTGGAACTTACTGCATGAGTCTCAGGCACCTCCTATACCAAGATTGCTAATGATTTCTGCAGCCTGGAAGAATTTGGGATCTGTGGATAGGGATGTTCCACTAATGTTAGATGAATATTTTTGGAAACGTATGCCAAAATCTCAAACATTTAACTTTGCAATTGCCAGGCCTTGCTGGGGTCTTGATTTATCAAGTTCTAACCCCAAGAAAGACAGGGAAAAAAATTTAAAATGAAAATTTGAAGAATTACAGTGCACATCCTTGTTTTCCAGGAGAAAAGATTTGACTTGAATGTGAGAGCACAAACCTGGTAAGAGATCATCTTCTATTCCTAAAGATGGGTTATTGATTTTGATATTGGTTTAGCTACATGGGAATGACACAAGCAGGCAGTCTCAGTCTGAAAACTAGAACGTGCTTTTAGGAAAACATAAAATAAATACATGCACAATATATTATACATAATTAGCTTTAGCAAGATTTGTCTTTAATCAACAAATGTTGATTAAACGTGTTTACTTTAGCATTATCCCTTCCCTTCTGATCACAGAATATTACTTTTGAAATCCACAAAAAGAACAAAGCTGACTAATAAAAACAGAATAGACAGAAGTAAACATTCAACTTGATCAGAAATTCTGAAAATTAATTTTTTTCTTAACTGTCAATATTCAGTAGTGATAGTAGTGATAAACCTCGTATTCTGTTAAATATAGTTGTTCTGTATATTGAGGAGAAACTAAGGTAGACAATGGGGCAAGTGATGTGACATCTATAGACATGCTCAACAATATTCATCAGTAAACATTAAGTTGTTTCATGTTATCCAGAGCTATATGTAACACGGGGAACCAGGCAAACTGATCTCTTTGTGTATGTGTCTGACTAGGAAATAAAAAGGGGAAAACTACTTAATCTCGAATTCAGAAGGATTGTTCTATCATTGATTTCAGAAAGGCAAATGATCAATGACAACAGGATAATCAGCGTTATTGCATGACAGGAAAAAGCTTCCCACTTATTTATTTCACTTTCAGAGAACTTCAAAAGCAGTTTCTTTATATCTCGATTTACAATGTTAACTTGCTTTTTCCGTTCCACCTAATACAATTCCCCTTGCATGCCTTCATTTTACAAACACAGTCGTAATCATTTAGCCGATTTTTCCCCGATCTTATGGTGAAGAAATGTCTTAAAGAAATTTCATTACTAGTTTTATTGAAATGATGGACTTGGCAAAGGAGAGAAGTTCTGTCACTGAAAGAGAAAGCAAAACCCTGCTGGTTTACAAAACCTGGCCAGGGCTCGCTGGCCACCCAGGGAGTCCACAGGTAGCCCTGACCTAAGGGCACTGTTCCACATCTCCTGCCCATTGATATCTTGATGGTGCAGGCCAGGGAGAAACAGCAAGGAAGTTGATGAGCAGATCCCAGGAATATCAGCTACAACAGAGGAGTTTTAAGGATGATCATTAAACTTCAAAATTGATGTGAATGAAATCTTCCTCTGAGGAATATTGCACTTTGCAATTTTTTGAGTTGAGATTGACATGAGATACAAGAGACGTGTGCAAGTGCAGGCAGATCAGAGAAGTGTGGGGGAAATCCTGCCCCACGAAACACGGTGACCTGTCTCCATCCATCCATCCATCCATCCAGGGGTTGGATGTTACCGAGGTGTCATCCTTTCAGCAAGCAGGGATACCGGGTTACAGGGCCACAGGTGCCTGGCAGGTGGGTGGAAGGGTTCCTACTCAGTGATGCTCCCCACTAGAGGGGGTTGCATCCCCATGCCAGCTGCTCGAAACAATAATTTGTTCTGGAAATTTGTTGGAAATGCCAACGTTTAAAAATTGGGGTTTATTTCAGATTTAGAATGACAAAAAATCCCATTAAATGGGAGTCATTATACTCAGCTGTTACCATTTGCACAGATTTTCTGAACATATAATACTTCTAGAATATTCATTTAAATATTTTGTTTCATTTGTAAATGCTGTAAATTGTTTCTTCGTCAATTAGTAATAACAGGATGTAATGCACTGATTAAGATCACTAATTGATATAATTTTTCTTACTTTTAAAAATATTTACAATATTCTCTCTTGCTCCTGTCATATTGCATCATCCTGTTTGAAGGGAAGGGCGCTATAGGTTATCTTTAATCAGAGTCCTAAACTTGTTATGGGTGTGTTGATATGCAAGATTTGTGCCTGTTTTTATCTTAGTAATTGTTCGTGCCACCAAGACCTGGACATGCGCTTTGGGTTTGACTTATGTTCAGAGGAGATGACTTTCCTGGGGAAAAGAAAGAAATATGTAGCAAGTGCCCTGAAGAATGTTTTTCACCTGCAACAGGATCTGCAGGATCATGAAGTACGTGTGCCTCGGAGAGGGGGGGCAAATCTTGAATTTGTAGCTCCTTCATGTATTCTTCTACATCAGCTGTCAGCAAAGTGGACCACATGTATTGGCTGTGCAGATACTAGCTTGTCTATATATCTTAAATACATTTGCTTTTGATGCCAAGGTTTGTTATTGCTGTTGCAGTAATTGCACCTTTCATGACTGTCAATCTGGAATTTGTCAGATTTGAGGTGTGTTCATCCTGTGCTCTACACAGCTTGGTTCAGAAATGCTGCTTACGTATTAAATACGTTACATAGCAAAGATTTCCTCCCTTGTTTGAATTCCATTGTTTTGTGAGAGTTTAGGGTAAACGTCTCTTAGTGTTGCCTATAATATATTCCCTTTCTTGCAGTTTTGAAGTTTCTTTAAATATAATTTATTTTAAGGCAACTTTACAATACTGAAGAATAACATCATTGATGAGGGTAGCTTAACAACACTGGCTGTGAACTGAGCGTATTTCTTCGTGGGGCTGGCATGTGAATTTTCATACAGTAGTAGCAGATGTGTAAAATAAGAATAAAGTGTCAATGAGATGGGAAATGTAGAGAAAATACATTGCTTCCTCCACAGAAGGGTTTCTCCTTGTTCACCTGTGGCCCTTTTTGCCCTGGAGATGGGCAAGAGCCCAGGTTTGGGTTAATCTCTGAACTCACATTTATCCAAAGGGAAGTAGCAGTAGCAGTCATTGCTTGGTCTTGGAGCCTTCCCTTCCAAAAAGGGGCCCGGGCTCTGAGGTCAAGAGTGTGGTGGCCAGAGCCCATTGCAGTCGGGGATGCGATGTTGAACGCTGTGGGTGTGAATGTCTCGTCCTCCTTTGCCCACCAGGTCCCCATCGTGGCTATCATCACGACAGGTGGAGGACTGAAGTCAATGACAGGACTATACGGCAGCCTCCTGGGACTGAAGAAATTAAATCTCCTGGACTGTGTAACCTACATCAGCGGCTTGTCCGGCACCACGTGGTAAGTCAGCTGGTGCAGGAGGCTTGACCAAGACTTTGGAGGATGACGCTGCAGAGAGGAGCTTCTGAATGCAGATAAGATTAGATTTTCTTCAAACATTGTAAAAACAGGCTTTTTCTTACAATAACAGGTCATGAAATATTAGCTTGATCTGATGCACTGATTTTTTTATTTGCATTTATTTACTGTGCTTTTCAACTCCACATTTGCAGCAGTTAATTATGTATAGGACAATTAGACTTGTCAAAATTGTTTCTAAGTAGTTACAGTGGATATAACCATGGACACCCATAGCACCAGGCCTCTTTCTCACTCCACTGATATCCCAGTTGTTGTTCCCAGTAATTTCTGAGACTGGCTCTGCTTTCTAACTGGTCACACAGAGAAAACTGCAGGATGGTGCATGCTTACTCCTGCAACCTCTCAATGTGGAAAAGGACTGAATTCCCCTGGGTAACATTATTCCCTGCTCTCAGGACCTCCAGCTGTGCAACATCTGATGGTCCCACTTAGGGAAGGTTGGAAATATAGATGATGTCATTAAAATGAAGTGTAGGATTAACACTAAGAGATATAAAACCAAGAGACAACACCTGGTGTGAACTGATATATGGTTTTAGAAAACAAGCGAAGAAAATTCATTATAATATCTGTCTAGTTTGTGCTTCAGAAATGCATGCCTGGCAATTTTATCCCTTAAGCTGCTGCCATTTCCGTTTTTAAAAAATAGTGAAGAATATATAAAAAACACCTTATCCTTCAGGACCATCTATAAAGCAGCCATAGAAACTCTGCGTATTCATTCTGCTGGATGGCACAGCAAAACCAGAGTATGTATGAGCAGAAATGAATCCATAAATGTAAACCTCTGTCCCCAAGGGCACAAAATTCCAAGCCTTTTTCTGCTCCTTTTGACTTCTGCTGTCTGTATTATCTTTCTCCAGGACCATGGCCAACTTATACAGAGATGCTTACTGGTCGCAGAAGGACCTCGACTCACATATTGGTGAAGCCCAGAAACAAGCAACCAAATGCAAGATGGGCTGTTTCTCTATGGATCGCATGAAATACTACAACAAGCAGCTTTGTCAGCGGAAAGAAGAGGGATACAGGACGTCGTTTATAGATCTTTGGGGGCTCATGATTGAGTACTTACTAAATGATGGGGTATGATGTATGTTCCATTTCTCAGAGAACCATCTATTTTTCTCTTAGTGAACAGAGAGGAAACTAGGTCATAATTTCAGAGAACGTACCTCAAAACAGAGTGGAGTTCTCTCCATGTCGACAAACTCTCAGATTTTTTAAATTTCCTTCGGTAATCTGCCTGGGGAGGAATGCTTCCTATATGTTAATAAAATAGGTTGTGGGTGCAGCCGTTTGAACTCTAGCTGGTATGTAGATAGAAGGAAAGGCAATGTCGGGCATTCTGCCTGAGATGGAGATTACGCATACAAAAAGAGTTAACGAGGCAAAGCAGAGTGATTTTAACAGTGTGAAAAAACTATCTGAAGCAAGCATGAAACAGCTAGAGTGCTTGGTGATTTGCATCCAGTGGCAAGTAATTTGATCTGCAAGTACACCACAGGCAAGTGCATAGTTTGCTTTTGCTGAAAAATGCTCAGACAGTAGCTGGTTTAACTGATCTTAATTTCTACAAGTGCTAACAAATTTGATTTTCTATTATTGAAGTGGTTTCTGCCCCTGCATAATGAAGTTTAAGGATGTGTGTTTTGGCACTTGGGCAGTGCAAAGGGACTTTTGTGAACTTGTGTGCAAAGTTGGGCCAGACCCTGGGAAGCAGATCCATCATCATCCATGGGTGGTGCCTGGAGGGCTCTGTGCAGTGACCCATCCCATGTGCTGGAGGCAGAACCACAGGGCTCCTCCAGCACCAGGGCCATCATATTCACCATCCATCATTTCCATCTCTTTCCACATAACTGTTTTTTCTTCCAATCTAGAAAGATCCCCACAAACTTTCGGACCAGCAAGAAGCACTGTGTGATGGCCAGAACCCACTGCCCATCTATGTGTCAGTCAGTGTCCGGGACAGCTACAGCACCAACGATTTCAAAGGTAAGGATGATGTTTCAGGTCCTGTGGGGCTAAAACTGGAAACTGAATTCCTGTGATTTGCTCTCCTCTGCTTGATAGCACTTGGAGGAGACAGTCCTGATGTGTTAGTTGGTTTTGCAGAAATAACTATCACCTCCATGCCTTACGATTTTAGTACAAGAGCTATTTGTGATCAGCATTTCACTGGCTGGACATACACAGCCTAAATCCTGCCAGAAAGACCATTTGTGAAATATTATCTGATCCACCTAGAATAAGAAGTATTGGAATTGTTCGAGTGTTAAATATTGCTTTTTGTCAATGCCCAGCTATAGTTTCAATGTGAAAAATGACCATATAGTTATGACAATGTTTGACAAAGCATCCAACCTACTCCCCACTGCATCTTTTGCTTTGCTTGTTATTCTGGTTACTTTTTTTTTCTGTGAGGCGAAGCAGCTGGAAAAGGGGTAGAGAAGAAATTCAGATCAGATCTTTTTATGGTTGAAGTGAAAAAATGAGCCACTTGTGAACAAAAAGGGAATTATGATCCATAACCTTTCTGCCTTACCCTGCAGTTTTATCAGACAACTGCACTTCACTTAGAAAGCAATTCTGAGAAAGCTGAGGACTAGTCTTATTCTATACTGAAAGGGTTGTCAGCCATTGGAACAGGCTGCCCAGGGAGGTGGTTGAGTCACTGTCCCTGGAGGTGTTTAAGGGAGGAGTGGATGTTGCATTGGGGGGAATCGTTTAGCATGTCGATAGGGCTGGGACAAAGGCGGGACTCGATGACCTTCTAGGTCTCTTCCGGCAGATACGATTCTATGATTCCTCATTACCACATGTAAAGAGTATAACTGGCCTCTTAAAAAACCCCTAGTTTCTGAAGAGCTCAGTGCCTGTCTTTGTGCACAAACAAATTATTTGAAGGAAGTTAAATTAATTGTATGGATTGTATCAACTGTATTGATACGAGGACAGGCTTGAGAGAGTTGGGGTTGTTCAGCCTGAAGAAGTCTCGGGGAGACCTTAGAGCAGCATTCCCATACCTGAAGGCGCTACAGGCAAGATGGGGAGGGACACTTTATCAGGGAGTGTAGTGATAGGACAAGGGTAGCAGTTTCGAACTGCAAAAGGGTAGATTTAGATTAGACACGAGGAAGAAATTTTTCACTGTGAGGGTGGCGAGACTCTGGCACAGGTTGCCCAGAGTTGCTGTGGGTGCCTCATCCCTGGGAGTGTTCAAGGCCAGATTGGACGAGGGCTTTGAGCAACTTGGTCTGGTGGGAGGTGTCCCTGCCCATGGTGGGGGTGTTGGAACTACATGATTTTTAAGTTACCTTCCAACCCAACCCGTTCTGTGATAACAGTGGAAGTACTTCTACCTAGACATGGTGTACACCAGGGCAGAATGAAGACTCCTGCAGGCTGGAGAACCTCAGCCTGGTGGGAGGAGGTGAGAGGTGCTGTTCCCTGTGCCACCAGCACCTCCAGCCTCCCCACCATCACGGACTCTGAGCTCGGCTGCCGGGCTGTGCTGGCGGCCATTAGTGAGAAAGACTTTGCACAGGCCAACACAAGTCAGAGCCGCGCACGCCCGAGCCACCTCTCTCTTGCCAGCCATCTGCCAGCCCTCTAAGCCTCCCATTGTGACTGTGTTGCAGAATGGGTAGAGTTCACCCCCTACGAGGTGGGACTCCTGAAGTACGGCGCCTTCGTTCGCACGGAGCACTTTGGAAGTGAGTTCTTCATGGGACGCTTGTTAAAAAAGCTGCCTGAATCACGGATCTGCTACCTTCAAGGTGATGTATGGTGGTGTGCCGGCACAAAGGCACTTGGGAGTGGTGCAGGGCTCCTGACCAAGAGGAGTGGGTGTTTCTGGTCCAACATACCGAATGCCGCTATGAAATCGCCTACTGGGAAATGGAGTATTCAAAAGAATACAATTAAAAATCCCACATCGGGTTTTTTCAGTTTCTTGTCACTGCCTTGGTATGCACAAATTTGTTAATGTTGTGTCTTATAGTTTAAACAGATAAAACTTCTTAATTCTTTCATTGTAAGAAATAGTTCCCACTTCCTTGGTTACTGTTTGTCTCTGAATGCACTCCAGCTTCAGAAAATGTTGAGACAGGAGCCCTGAAGCTGTCCTTCCACTGCAAAGTTTAACTTCATGTAGAGAATCCCACCTTCTAAAGATGCAGGCTGCCCAGAATGAAAAATGAGACCGGAGGAAAAGGTCTCTGAATCTCTCTGGACAGTCCCTGACTTGTACTGATGGGTTGTGTGTAAAAGTAAGAATATCCCCTTTCCACTGTCAGGTGAACACAGGGCAGTGCGAGCTGGGTTTCAGTCATATCTTCTTACACTGGTGCTGCTTAGAAGCTCCTTGGTTTCAGTAAACATGAAATATATGAAATTACCTGTAATCCCAAGTGGTATCTTTAAAATACTACCTCTTGGGCTGACCCTTTTTATCTGTCTTGTCCACCACTGGGAAATTCATTTCCTACAAACTGAGTTGGGGTGGTTCAGCCTGGAGAATGCTCCAGGGAGACCTTATTGCAGCCTTTGAGTACTTAAAGGGAACTGATAAGAGAGATGGAGCCAATCTTTTTAGCAAGGCCTGTTGCGTCAGAACAACAGGTAATGGTTTTGAACTGGAAGAGGGTAGATGTAGACTGGATATGAGGAAGAAATTTTTCATAATGAGGGTGGTGAAACACTGGAAAAACTGGTTGCCCAGAGAGCTGGTGGAGGCCCCATTGCTGGAGACGTTCAAGGTCAGGCTTGAAGAGGCTCTGAGCAACCTGATCTAGTTAAAGATGTCTGCATTATCTGAGCTCTTATTTTGCTTCTTGAGTGACTGTTTTTTTCTCCTTTACTCCTCTCCCATTTTTCTCTCTCTTTACTGTTGGCAGAGCCATGAGGCAGGTTAGGCACAGAGCTGGTGGCACCATGAACTGAACCAATGCCATAAAAAGTTAAGAGCAATTTAACAGCTCAAAAATTGAGAAATATTTGAATTAAGCCCATTCAAAAATCAATCCAGAAGGTCGAAATTGAAGGAAAAAGGCAATTTCTTGTTAGAATGTATCCTTGTGTTCCTTATTTCCTTTTACAGGTATGTGGAGCAGCATATTTTCTGTGAACCTATTACAAATATGGGGATTGTCTCATAGTTCAGAGGACTTCTGGAAGAGATGGACACAAGACAGAATAGAAGAAGTTGGTGAGAAATTATTAAGCCTTTCATTTATGGTCAGTGTTCTGGATGCCTTTTGGCATCATCCTGTCAACTATGCTGAAGCCAACATCATAGGATTCTTCTAAGAGATAGGAATTTCACCTCCCACTGTAAGGACTAAGAGGAAGAGGGTAATCAGGGAAATGGTACTGTAATTGCTAGACTTACTAAAACCTTACTGATTAAAAGACTTTGTCCTTAAAAAGAAGTTTTAGAGGGGTCACATATTTCTTACTCAGCCATACAGAACCGAGAACCAACATCAGAGAATTTTTACTGCCTGTGCAGAGAATAAACCTGAATATCAATTGATTAATCAATATTTCCTGGAGTTTTATTTTATTACTCAACACAGTAATTACTGCACTGGATTCATCCTGACACAAAGATAACTGAGGCCCAGAGGGTGTTTTCTGAAGCAATACAGAAACCATGGGTTTATTGCTAAATCATTTAATACGATAGTAACTAATGACGGACATCCGGAAAATAAAGAAATACATCTGTGCAATCACGGAAACCACCAAGTCTCACCTGCTGCACTATCAGCCACCTCGTCCAGCAAAGCAGGTTGTGATTTCGCGAAGCCACACCTTGTGCTGTTTCTACTTTTCACTCCCATATGCTGCCGTGTAGCTGCCCTGAGAATTATCTGTAGTTTCTGGATATGAATGTATGCTTCAAGTTTTGCTGGGATGCTCTCATTCTAGTAGCAAAGTATAAGCTTGTGTAGCTGTGGATCGTGGTCAGGTGGAAGCTCCCACTGTTGCAGTAGACCCCATGGTGCCCTGGTGTTGCCCATCTGACTGAGTGGGAGCAGATGCTTCAGCCCCATTTTCTCCGTGCTTGCCTCTGTTTCCTGTGAGGATACATAAATTTCTTTCTGATAGGACGGTCTTAAGGTGTCCCTTTTCCAGGGCTAAAGACTGCTTCTGACGAGCTGCCTTCAGGCCAAAGCTTAAGACCACCAGCACAGCTTTGTCCAGCAGCCACTCCTTTCTTTCAGAATAGTATTTATGTGTTTAGTGCATCATCTCAGAAAAGCCCCTGAGATCTCCTACGCACCAGGGACAGCCAGAAATGAACATGATTAGCAAACAGCTCACCAATTTTTCTCACCTCCTCCAGATGAAGACCCGGTGTTGCCTACAAGACCTCACGAGCTGAGGACTCGCATGTACACTCCTCCTGGCCCTCTGTCCAGTGCCCTTCGGGGAGCGCTGACTGACCGCTTCTCCGTTGCCCAGCACCACAATTTCCTGAAGGGCTACCAGCTGCACAACAGCTACATGGAGAATGAGCACTTCTGTCGGTGGAAAGGTAATAGGAACTAATATTTAACAGGCTTCACTTTCAGGTGGTTTTGGGGTGGGGAGTTTAGGAAAGAACCCTGTCAGGCTTGGCAAGGGAAAAAAAAAATCTCCTGAAGGAACATTTTTTTTCTGCACAGAGAGAAGATAATAAGACATCAGTGTTGCCAGGTTAAATACTTGGTTTTAAAAATAAGCATGTGTTTATGTGCTTTAGCCGAGATCTCTGTGGTCCAGACTGAAAGGATAGACTTGCAGCTGACAGAACCAAATTTAAAGTAGCAAAGAGCAGAGTAAACATCGGAGAAAGTTTAATTTGGCAAGACTGTGCCCCTAACTTCGGATGCTGCTGGAGTATCCCAGAAAGTGTGACCTGCAAGAGAAAGCTGGAAAGTAGTGGGCCTTTGTAGTCCAAAGAAGAGGGATCTGAGGGGGAAGCATAAATCCAAGTGTAAAAAGGGATGGGAATATTTTGTTCTCTGAATCAGCAACGGATAAAAAATGAAACAATGATTGAAATAAAGCAAAGCAGGTTTAAGTTTACTGTTAGCAGTAGCTTACTGGCACTAATGAGTGTCATGGATTACTGGGATATGTTGCCCGGCATCTCAACAGAGATGACTTTTCAGAACAGGAACTTGGGTTACATTTTGGGGTACCTGCCACACCTATTTGATAATCTAATAGTGTGACAATTAAATCAAACCAGGCCTCTGGGATGGTCAGTTCCACCTTGCATTTCTTTTTTCTAGTCAAAATACCTGCAGATCATTACTTACTCCAAGAAATACTTTCCTTCTAGACACTGTGTTGGACTCACGTCCCAACCAGCTGATGCAAAATCCTGATCACCTGGGCATGATAGACGCTGGATTTTTCATCAATACGAGCAGTGCACCGCTTTTAAGGCCACAGAGGGAAGTGGATGTCATCATATATTTAAGTTATACTACTGGATCACATACGTTGGTGAGGATGATCTCGTTACCATGTGTTGCTTCTCCTTTTGCTTGTGAATGGGTAACTCGTAGCGCTTAGAACTGCCAGTTATTTCCCTATGTTTTCCACTGTAATAATTGTTACTATTTCTTCCTGCCACTCCTGGAGTCAATCTTCCTGATTTATGAATACATTGAATTATTCAAGAGGACATTAGCACGGTGTCTTCCAGAACGATGGGAATAGCTGCTTCTGCTTTATGTCAAATCAAACAGAATTCCAGACCCTGCACAGGAATGTATGTAAAGACGAGGAAGCAATTTTTCCTGATTCAAGTTAGAATATGAAAGAGGTTAAGTGAATAGTCAAAGACAGGTCATTTCTGGGCTGACAGGTAAAATGCGACTAGGAGAATTCAATGGCAAGCATCTTCCTGCAGAAGCTCTGATTACATGGAGATAAATTTAATTAGCTGTCTATAAGGCCTTACAGCAAAGATGTTTGGGTCTTTATATCTCAGAAGCTGAGGCTAGTTAGAAATCTGGTGTTAAGCATTTTAAGTGGAATTATTTTTTGCGAGTGAGAAAGCTGCGCTACTGTTAATAAGCCATACGATGCACGAGACACGTAATGAAGTTTCATTTCAGCCTCACGCATTCTCTGGATTAATTTCATAAAGAAAGGCTACTGCAGGTTTAAGCACTTTAGTAGAAACTCTTTCCTATTTGATAGTGTCCACTATTGGATGGTGCAGAGTAAATAACACAGTACACAGAAGGACATGATGTTGTCTTGAAAAGCACAGTATAGCCTAGTACTCCAGGCTTTCTCAGTAAAACACTGATTTCATTTAACACTGTGCCATATTGCCTGCACAGGGAAAGACAAAATTTCACATTCAGACTTAACTTTCTTATCTCCAGGCTTCTAAGCCTAGAACAAGATACCTTAAACATTTTCTTGCTGTTGGTTTCTTTTCTAATTAATTCTATACAGTATATTAAAGATGGTCTCTTTCACTGATGAAAGCTACATGCTTTACTCTAAACTTCTGCAAATTTCTCCCATTTTTTAAAAAGCAGTGTCCTGGATGAATTCTTTAACTCTGGAATTCTGTTTGCAGCTTGTGATTAGCATTCTGGTTACCATGTGTGCTAATTATGTGTAGAATAACCCTTAATAAGAAGGAACTCACCCTATGGATCTGAGTGACTAAACCAGATAACTATTTGGGGGCTTTAAGACAACCAATTTGAATTCCAATGCTGACCATTTCCATGATCATCTAGTCTCTAGATAAGGCGTACAAGTACTACTCGGAGCAGAATATCCCATTCCCCAAAATTTCTTTGACTGATGAAGATAAGAAGAATCTGAAGGAGTGCTACATCTTCCAAGATTCAGATCTGCCAGGATGTCCGATCGTCATTTTTCTTCCCCTTGTGAATGATACCTTCCAAGAATACAAAGCACCGGGTAAGTTGTAAGTAGTGGCAAAGTATTAAACAAAGGACACTGTTGCCTGACTCAGGCATAGCCTTTTTCTCTGCTGCTGGCTGGTTTTGCTGGTTGGGTTCATGAGGATGCACTTTAGCAAATTAAACTTGTTTTCCTCATCCCTGGCCAAAGCTACTGTGTTCGTTCATGTCATCCTTGTGTCCCTAAGAGGACAGACACAGACTTTGTCCTTCAGATGGTGTTTACCTTCATCTCTCTCCTATTTGTAACATAAAGTGTTGCTAGCTAACTGTAAAACCTTTTCCTGGGATTGTTTTTGCTTCCATATATTGTCAGTTGTCCAGGGATTTAATTCTATACTAGAGGAGGCATAGTGGCATGTATGAATGGTAGGGGAACAAGAACGTGGTTTTCAGGCTGAACTCTGGCAATGTCAAGATCAAGGTGCCTCCTTCTGGTACAGCATCAGCCCAGGGGTGATTTTGCTCACCGTGTTGTCCTCGGGGCCTGTCATTCTTCTTCTGCCAGGCCACCTGCTTTGTATTCCTCTCCTTTACTGACAGTTACTAGGATGCATTTGATTCACTCCTTGGTAGCAGGGAGGCAAAGTCTAAAATTCTGCTTTTGTGGAATTTGGGAGATGCAAGAAATGGAAAAACAGAGATGGATCCTTGTGGCAGGATCCCTGATACCACATTGGGGATCACAGGAACTTCAAGTTTTCATATGTTTCTATCACTCCATTCTCACTTAAATTTTATTCTGGTACTAGCAACTCCCCTCCCTCAGCTGGAGTTCATAGAGGTCCCAACTGCTCAGGTTAAGACAGGGAGTGGCTATTGGAATGCACTTTAAGGCTGATATCTTTGACTCATCCATGGTTTAATGAGGCAGATGTTTCTGAGTAAATCATAGATGGTCATCACAATTCTCTCCCTCACTTCTCCCTTCTACCCTCATCACTTCAGGCGCACGAGGTTATCTTGACTAGTGGTGGGGATACACGACCTGCATTTAAACCCTATGAATTCTCTTCTGGAGAAGAATCCGGAAGAAAAAAAAATCCTGAGAAAAGTTCCCCTCTTTGGGCTGCTGTGGACTTCTTGATGGTGACTGAGACAAACACCACATCACAGCAACGACTTCTCTTTCTCTCCAGGTGTGAAGCGCTGCTGCTCGGAGATGGAGGGAGGACAACTTGATTTGAACAGCCGCTTTTCTCCCTACTGCATGTTCTCGGTCAGGTATACGGATGAGAATTACCGCCGGCTGCTGAACCTCAGTGAATACAACATCCTGAACAACTCACAGATGATTATGCAGGCCTTGCAGACAGCGATGCAAAGGAGAAGGCAAAACATGTGCTAATCACCGTCCAACTGCCCCTGTCTTCTCAGAGAGCTTTTCATGCTTTAGGACACAGAAGGGATGTAGCTTTTTGAACAACAGCCCTTCTGTTCTACAGAAAGAAACTATGCCAGGTGGCTCAGGGGGTTGTTGGTGTTTTTGCCATTCCCGAGAAGTGGCCTCTATAGGCAAAGACAGCACCTGGGAAATTGTAACGTGTGCTATGTTCCCTAAAGTCAGGTTGTCTGTAGAACACTCTTTACCTAAAATCCTTGATAGATTTTTAAAATAGTGTTACTTAAGCCTAACTTAATGTAATGTATGACATATAGGAAAATAATTTTTTTACCACCACAGTGCTACAGTAATACAACCCAGCCAACACACCCACAGGCTGTAAGAAGGGGTTATAAACTCCTGCTCCCCACACTTCTTCTTCGTGGAACACAAGATGCATCCAGCTCTGGAAAATGAAGAAATCCTGAGGCATGACTGGAAGCTGGCATTGGACCCCAGGGTCAGCTCTGTTTTGCAGGTGTCCTGAAGAGCAGCTGCAGAGGTTGGAAATGCAGGAGGGACAAGTGTGAGTGAACAGCCAGCCCCATGAACCCTGTGCATGTCCTGGGCTCTCTTGGGCTGTGAATGAGTCGTACATAGATGGGAAGGAGCAACTTAGGAAGAAGTGGTGTAAGATTTTCCATGTTTGTTTTTTTTTTTTTTTTACAGTGTAAGTTGTTATTTGGGCACATCAAAATTTCCTGTGACTTTATGTCAGTTTTGATTGTTTGGTGTTGAGACAGTATATTAAAAAGTCGATGTTTTATTTTGAAGCTTTTAAGATCTAAACATCCTGCATTTTTATTTTTTCTCCCAGTTCTAATATTAAATTTCCTTTCTTAAATTAAAAAGACAAAGTGCTTGAAATCAAAATATTTTACTTCCACTAGACAGTGAAACCTTTGTTGTTTTACTCAATGCAATTTGTTTAAATAGTTTAAGACTGACGCTCATCAACAAAAATGTTCCTTTGTTTAGTTCTGCCTGTTGAAACTGTGCAGATAAGCAGGAGTGAGCTAGTAGTCTGCAACAGCTAAGACCTTCTTAAAACAAGCTGAACAGACCCTCCATGGGATGTAGCAAAAAACCACCAATAATGTGTTGTATGTTTGCATTTTTAAACTTCCTTTGTTTTCCCTTTAACGATAAGTGCCTTTTCTGAACTGTTGAAAGTGTTGAGGCTGAGCTGTAAAAATTATAAATCGGTAACAGCCTTTGCATTCCAGGAGCAAGTCAAATTGAAAATATATTTTTTATTAACAAGCTTTGTGTCCTAATGACAACTGGGAAAATTTTGAACGCTGAGTCTGTTCAGTGAAAAAAAAAATCTATGGACTAGATGTCATTATCTGGGTCTAAAACAAACCAGGGAAAATGCTTGGGTAAGTTGAAACATTTCATGGTAGTATTTTACAAAACATCTTTGTTTTGAAACATAGCTTCTTTTTAATAGGCCACCTACCTCGTCAGCCCAGGGAACCCAACCTCAAAATCACAGGTTTCATTTACAATCAAATGACATGTTTAGCTTGATGCAAAATGACACTCTGAGGATTTTTATTTTGGCAAGAAATGACAACAATTATCTTTACAAATTGGTTCACAATGAGTTTTGCCAACACTTCTGCCATTTATGATGTCAAAACAAACATTTCTTTTCCGTGCAACTGTAGCCTAATGTTGCAAGTCTAAAGATCAGAGCATAAATACTAACATTTGAAACTCCTTAGGTTTTGAACAAATGCACACTATTGCTGGGGTTTTTTGTTCTATTGTAGTTTCACTAGTTGTAATTGGAAACATGGTGCTATGTGCCCTGTATATAACCCTGGGAATTGCCTCCTTCTGAACCTGAAATCCCTGGTGTGAAAGAATAAATGTGGTTTTTGGCCATAAACTCATGCCACCTCCCGCTCTGAAGAAACGGTATTTACATGCAAATATTTTGTGTATACAATACTGGACAATAAAGGCTTGTTCGCAAAATGAAAATTCTGCCTTGCTCCACATATTCAGGCATTTCAGTAACACGCTCCAGGTTCACAGTGTGTTCCTTGTTCCAGGAAAACAAAACTGTTGTTGGCTCTGCAAAGAGCACAAGAGCATACCAAATATTTGCTGTGAGCATCGTGGATAAAGGAATGTCTCGCAGGCAGATCGCAGGGGTACAGAGCAAGCCACGATCCTTCCCTGTCCCTCATCCCACAAGGGTTGTCTCTGTTGCAGATTGCAAATGTTATTTGTGAAAATGAGACCTTCTGGGGCCCTAGCACTGTGGGAGCAACACTCTCAGAGCCCCAGTCTTGGAGGTTTATAGCTTAGCTCTCCAAGGATATGTCGTAATAAAGCGCTGCCTTTAACTATGACTGAAAGATGCCGATGTTGCCAAGGGCTTTCTGTGATCTAATGAAAAATGTGTTTCATCAAGCTACATCATAGCAGCTGGCACACAGAGGAAATATGCCATGTATGTAGTGACAGCCCTTCACGGTGTTGTGAAATAATGTAGCCTATGGCAAAAATTTATTCTAGCAAGTTGACCGTGATGACTGTTGATATTATTTTGCATGGAAATATGCAAGGAGAACTGTGATGGCTGGTAGCAACATTTAACTAGTAAGCTCAGGGATACTCAGGAAAGAGGTGACTTTTTCTTCATAGATGATGAGCCGGGAGATCTCGCAGAGAGGCCAAAGGATTCCCTTCCCTCGGAGATTTTGATCTGTTACAACCTGCTGAAGATGCAGCACTCTTTGGGTGCCCTTTTTAATCCTGTTCCAGTGAGTTGGGAGCTGTGCTGGTTTTTGTGGCACAGGGCTTGGCCGGCTGCTCGCAGTGGTAGGTATCTTGCCATGGTGGTGGCTTTGTCTTTCTGCTGAGGACGGTGCAGAGGGCAGTGTGCGGTCGGCGCTGAGTTTTACCTCTGTCTGGCAGGGCTTATTGGCTCAGACATGGGCTCTTAAATGCAGCTAGAGTCAGTGTGAGCTGAAAAGTGGTGCAGAAGTACTCACAGGAGGTGGAGCCGAGCTAAGGAAATTCATTGCTTTGGGACTCTTCATCTAAACAAAAAGTAGTAATAACAATGAGCCAGAAGAAAGGAGGGGGAGGGAATACAATGACTTGAGGAGAGATTCAGCCCTGCTGGACCAAGGCTGGGTAGATACAAACCACTATATGAGTGTGTCTGCTTTGCATGCCTAGACCTGGGCTTGCAAGGATACTGTGAGACAGAAAGCCTGAAACTGGCTTTCGCAGGAATCACTTCAGTTTGAGAGCAATAGTGTTGTTCCTCTTTCTTTCCCCATCAGCTGTGTTATCCTATCTGTTTACTGTCATAGATAACCTAAATCAAAATAATGTACGTTGCCGCATCTTATCACCAAGTATATATTTCTGTAGGCTTTGAGGTCTTCTTAAGTGGGAAGTTCAGTGCTCAGGTAAAAAAGGTATCCTTCTCTCACCATAAGTTATAAACCTGCCATCAGCCTGTATTAGGCAAAGTGACTCAAACAGCACCTACTGCATAAAGATATTTTTCATACTTATTTGACCACAGGATTCAACTTCCTAGTACAAGAAAATGGGAGGGGAATAACTGAGTTTAATAAATCAGTCAGAGGTGGGGCTCTGAGTCAGTTTATAAAATAGTTGCTCACCTGCATATGAGACATTTAAACTATTGGTGTCTGTGGAAACTGGGAGATGTGAAATTGCATTGCCACAGATAACACCGGACCTGCACATGACAGAGGCCACATGGAGCAAGATGGCATTTTGTCTCAGGTGAGAGGGGTGCAGAGCAAGTTAAGGCACCTGGGATCTCAGCTGGTTATGCTGCATGCAGCGCAGAGGTGGTACTACTTTCTTGACCTACCACTGACCATAAATTACTCTGCACAGGATGAGAAAAGTCAGTGCTTCAGGAAGTCAGTAGTGAAATTTTAAAAAGGGCAGCAAACTGTAGGAAGAAAGAGAAAACTACTTGGGGGATAAGAGTTTATTTACAAAGGGATCATATTGTAAATGTAGGGGGCTTCTTCATTTCAGAGATGCAATATATAGGAAGCCTTAGAATAAGTATTAAATAGTAGGCAGATGTGCTTCAAGGTGAAAGATTAATGACGGGGTGTGTTTGTGGGAGACAGGTTTGCTGTTCCTTTAACAGCCAGGCCCAGAAGCTGCCTTCCCTCCCCGTGTGTCATGCAAAGGGTGGACCTTGCCTGGCTGCAACGCCTCTGCTCAAGCTCACCGGGACAAGCTCAAGCTCACCGGGACAAGCTTGGCGCGGGCGAGGACACCAGGCACAGCAAGAACACCTCGACCTGCCTCGGCTCCCCGTCACTGCCATTCTGCAGTGCTCAGCTCCCGATGAGGATTGCTTTTAAGAGACAGGATGGTTTTTCCAAGGGTAACGTCAGCCTTTCTTGTTGCAGGAGCTGATGGCTCCAACCACTCGGCTAGGAGCAGGAACTATGCGGCAGAATCCTGACGGGGAAGAGCGGACTCCTCTTACAAAGGTACCACAAAGGAGAATTTCAAAAGAAAATGGTAAAAGAGACTTTGCTGCTGGGTGGAGCCTGGGTGAGAGCAGACAGAGTTCGGCATCTGCCAAACAGTCTAATTAGCTACCACAACCCACCCCGCTCGCTCCATGAAACACTGTCACGCTTATCGCTTTGATCGCTTCACTTACGCAGTCTTGCTTCATGTTAAAGTCTTAGCACTGTTTTCTGCCTTTGGCACATGGGAAATGAACTCTGTTTTACCAAGAATAGTATCTTTAAAAAGATGGGTTTGGATAAGCTTTCTGCTACATATGTCTTGCTAAAGTACAAGGGCAAATTTATTACCAGTGTAGGTAGTAATAGCTGTGAAATTGTGCCAGTTACTCCTGAAAAATGACAGCACAATCTTGAAGTGGATTTTCAACACCTAATTTCCTGGATTAATCCTTCTTCTGGCCTTTACGAAAAGAAAATGAATAATATTCCAGGAGACTTCAAAGCAGATTATAAGAAATCTTTAAGAAATTAGAGGACGAGATGTGCTGAAAAGAGATTTTTTTGACCTTGTTCTCTCTAGTTTGAGGCCATTTAGTAACAATTAGGAACTCTCCTTTGTTCTGTTTTGAGTTTGAGCAGCAAGTATTGTGCTTACAGTTTAAGGAATAGCCAATCTTTCTGTTGATTAGTTGAGTGGAAAGCCCAGAGATGATAAAATATACCCTAAAACACAAGGTTCAGAAGACCAAACCAAACCTCTCACACTTTTTTAGGCAAAACTCAGCACACTGATGGGATTTCGGCCACTTGTTATTTATGCCTCTCTGATGCCCAAGCCAAGGCTGCCTGCTTATGACAGGGCCCACGTTGCACACCTGAGTGCTGTGTTCAATCTGCGCTCCCTCCCTGCTGCTTTGGGATCACCACAAGCCGTGAAGGTGGCTCCTCGGGACCCAATCTTTTGAGAATTGAGCCCCTCCAGGAAAAGTGTCTTCTTCAAAGCCAGTCACTTGAGCATCAGCTACTGCCTTTGTAATTACTGAAGATTTTTCACCCACACTTGCCTCATTTCTGTGCCTTAGGCGTTAGGTTTTAGACAGGAATACATATAAAGATAAGCTCTTTTGATGGGCTTATCCACAGCTACTCTTCAGACTCTTAGCAGTGGTTTAACACCTTGGATTTTCACACCCAGTCACCTGCTGGACATCATGAATGTCATTGGTGCCTCTTCCTAGAAAAGGGTACTTCGGTTACCTGGAAGCTAATTTTACCTGTTCCTTCATTAGCCCCAGCCACATGCATTAATACTTTCAGGTTAAACATTAGGAGAGACACCTCATGAATATATCTCTATCGAGCCTATAAATCCTGTGGCCTTTATAAGGACAGTAAGCACAGCACGTTGTTAACACAGCACATACCAAATCATTTTGCTCAGACAGCCAAGTAGAGCAAAAGTCCTGCTCTCCTTTCCCGAAATCCCCTTGTCACACATCCTTTTTATTGGGTATAACGAGGTCAATGTCACGCTAATGCCACCTCAGGACTGGCAATGGTCTTCTCAGAGTAATTTTGCAGTATAGGTGGAGTGAGCAGTTGGTGTCACTACCTGTCTATGGCCATGTAATTGCTCCAAACACCTTTTGCATTTGAAAATTTTTGGACCAAAATTTTCCTACTGATTTATATTCCAGTGTATCATTTCTTTTCCGCCTTTCTGTGACTATAGACATAAAAGTTTGGGTGGAAATGGAGATTAATGGTACTTATTTTATGGTAAAAGAAGGGATATGGACTCATGTTTGGGCTCCAGCATAAGACCAGAACAGTAGTGCGAGAAGCTAAGAAGTCAGACATGAAACCTTTATGTCAGAGACATGGGCTGATACGAAAGAGGGAAACCAAAGGAAACAGATGCGTTTCTTACCAGGCATAAAAATACTGTGTTTGCACTTAGGAAGAACAGTGCAAAGAAATGCCAGACAGGAAGAGTTTACATAATTTGAAACTTCTCACAAGAAAAAGTCAGAGATGAGCCCAGCTTGAGAGGGGCTGTTATATCCCTGTAGGTGAAGAACTCATGCGTAGTGAGTAGCACGGTGGAAGGGCACAGCAGCGATCTCTTCCTCTGACGTTAAAAGCAGCTTTGGGATCAGAGACCAGCAGTTAACCCTGCATGTTTAAAAGAGCAGGAATATAAGAAAATCATATCCTGTAGCCTGAGAGACTGAATATGTGTAATGACTGGATGGGAAGTGATTTCCACGATGATCATTTTATCACCTGGAAAAGGCCTAAGACAGCTTTTCATTTCCTAGCTTAGAAATTTAACAAGTAAATCTTCTCCCAAGCTGACTCTGAATCTTACCACTTTGTGCAGCTCGATTTTAGTTAGAAAGAAAATAAATTCTCTGTAGTAATATCAATCCACATATCATACTATAAAAATAGAGAAATCTTTCAGTCTAGTATTTGATTTAGATATTAGTAGGAAAATAAACGTATTGGTCATTCACATAGAAAAAATCAACTAACTTGCTCATGATTTGGGTATTTCTCTCTCCAGATCATTTGTATCTTCTGAATAGGCTATCTACCTTTACCATTCATTTCTGATTTTTGTATCCATTGTTTCCCCTCTTCTGCAGATAGAATCATCTCTGTGTTACTTACTGACTGTAAGAGTCATAAGAGCAAGAAATATCCAGCGGGCAGATGTCTGTAAGTATCTGTAGTGCTCTGTACAGTCACCTTAACCTTCATGAGGTTCCTGCTAGTCCCTCTCCAAGGAAAAGTGCTTGCTAGGTTTCTTCCATGGATGGAGGAAGTCCTCTCCCTGGCATGCTGGCTCCAGCAGTGAACACAGCATGCTGCTCTTGTTTGCATTGGCACCGTCCTATGCAGAAGTAGCTCTGTAAGGTCACAGTGGTACCTATTGCACATATTTCTCTACATCCCCAAAGAGAGCAGGGAAATCTCTGCAGTCTGTTGAAAGCAAGAACTGTGGGAAGATCTCCTGTGTTTTCAGCTGAAGTATGTTTATGTAACAAGGGACACAAACTGGTTGGGATCACGGAACAAATACTAAAAATGAAGTAGCCTTATATCCAATTTAGCTTGTACTCATAGGTTTCTCAAGGCTAAGTAAAGTAACCCAAACTCGCATATCCTGCGATTCTGTGTACCAGCTTTCACAGATGAAACCCTTTTGGGTGTTGCTAGGTTTTTTAGGTTCACTTCTGATAGCCTGCAACTGAAACATAATAGAATTGTAGCTTTACTTATGCAGAAATCAAGAAGTGTTGGGTTTTTTTCTGTGTTTTGAACTTTTTATTTAATGTTCTGTTTGGATAAAATAGAAGCTACCACTCTGGTTCCCTAACCCTTGCAGATATAGGGTGCTGTGGTTGTCCCAAATTATTTTATCCTGGCTAAACTGACTGCTTGATGACATAGAAGGAGGAGAAAGCCCTTTGTTTTTAACACATTTATTATCTCTCTAATCAGATTTATGCAGAGAAGAATCATTCCTATTACTAAGTTGTAATGTTTATGCTGCATGAACATGTCACCATGTTTCACAGTGTCTCTCCAAAAGCGAAGATTCATGTTGTTCAACTCTTTCTTTCCTCTAGAGCAAATCCTCATTTTTGACGTTTGGTTTTTTTTCACATACAGTAAGCCAAACTGATTGCTACGTGAGCCTGTGGCTGCCAACAGCTTCAGCTGAGAAATTTCAAACTAAAGCCATCAAGAACTGCAAAGATCCAGTCTGGAATGAAACCTTCTACTTTAGGATCCAGAGTCAGGTCAAGGTGCCGAGCTGAGATTTCCTTGTTAACTGTGACCTAGGGAGCAACCGCCAGGTTTTATCCTTTTACAAGGGGGACATAATTAATTTTCTCAAGAAATATATGAGAATAACACATATCCTTATGATGATTTTCCATGCCATGGAAGACAAATATCTCTCTCAGCCACAAGTAGATTAGGACCTTTAAGATGTCTGTGATTTCCTCTCATTCCTCCTCACAGGCAGATGCCTACATGAAGTTGATTTTCCCCTCCACCTCCTTCCCTTCCTGCTCTTTTTCTTTACGTTCTCCCACTCCTCACAACAGCTGACTAAAGCAGCTGTCCCTGAGATCTCCTGCTTTGTATGAAACCTGACATATTTCTAAAGTCTTTCCTTTCTCTTCCCAGAATGTGCTGGAGCTGGCGCTCTATGATAAGGATGTGGTTACTCAGGACGACCACCTCTTCACGGTATATTTTGATATAGCCAAACTTTCCCTGGGGGAGAAAGTCTTCATGCACTTCAAGTGTGATTCACAGGTGAGGTTGGAAATAACAAACAGAATAGGTTGGCAAGATGAGAACATGTTTGTCTGCTTTTCTGTGTAAAAGGTTAATTGCAAAATCTTTCTTTTTTTCTTTTCCTTCCTGTGTATGGACTGGCTCACCACATAAAAAAGAGTTGGTTTTCACTCTGAAAGCCTCTTCACACAGGATCTGCAGGCACACTGAAGAGTTTGGTGGTGGCCACAGAGGTGCACAAATTTCAGGTGTCTTTGCAAAATTGTCGTTTTGCTGAGCCTGCCCCCACTGAGGATCAAGGAGTGTGTCCATACCAGTACATGATGCTTTTTGTCATAGCTTGTTACTTAAAGTAGTAATTAGGAAGTAATAACTCTGCGATTGGAACCAAGTGTTGAACCAGCTAATTATGGACTGTGGCATGGGTGTTCAAATAAGGTGTCTAAGTCATGCCACTCAGCTTGGTAACAAGAAATATTCCTTTCTTGAATGTCCAGGGAGGCTCTGAAAGTTGCACATCCCACCTCCTGGTATGTTCTGTCATCTTTTCCAGTTCCCTCCCAGTCGCTTGTGCATCGGTCATGCACCATTCAGCTGACTCATTGCCTTATCTACACACACCCAGACCCCACTCTGCAGTTCATTATCTTTAAATTACTTATTTGATCATTTCTTCCTCTGCAAAACACCAGAGGACTTCAGCTAGCCCTTGGTAAAAAAGAAACTAGTTGTAACCCAGCTCATTACTGTCTGCGTGGCTACAGGTGCCATATCCAAGCCTTTCATTACTGCATTTCCAAAATTACAGTAGTTAGAGATCATATTCTCCAGGTCTTTGTGATTTGTTGTTTTTGTCCTTATTGATAAACTTCTTGGTATCTTCAATGCAATGGGTAATTTGAGTAACTAAGCAACCTACAGTGTGATCTCACTTTGCATCGTACCTTCTGTCCCCACCTTCATTTTCCTGTGCTTTCTTCCTCCTAGGGATTACCCTCTTCTCCACCACCCCACAGAACTGACACTCAGTGTCAGGTTTACCTCTGCCCCAGTGCCCTCAACATCTTACCAGACCAAATGGTTGTTTTCTTCCGCAGCTGCTTTTCTTGTCACCATTTCCCCCCGTCGGCTGCTCCCCTCTTTGCTGGTAGACTTGCTATGGAACAGCATCTCCATCTGGGGCTGTCCCTTGTGTCCCAGCAGAAGCTGTCAAGCCAGCTACTTTGTATGTTAAAAAAGTGCTATCACAGCCATCCAGAAACTTCCTCATTATAAAGAATCTTGAAGCTCGAGTCACACAGGGATGTGAGGTGGTGGGTGCCTCTATTTTAAATGCTCTGGCCAGTCACACATAGTGCTTGTGTACCTGTATCATGAGAGTGAGAACATGCGTTACAGGAATTGCTAGCAGACTAGTGCCAAAAACGTTTTCCTTTCTTTATTTTCCAGAGACAAGAGGAGCTAGAGGTGGGATTTGCATTGGATAATATGTGAGTAAACATGAAATGAAACAGGATCTGCAGCAAAACCAAACAGCAAGCTAGAGGCATGAAATAACGTAGTCTCATTGTCCAGAGTGCATCATTCCTTGGTGATGCTGGTCATGAACAGTTTCCCAAGGAATCTGTGCTCTAAGTGGTGTGATGAGTTGGTGCGTGCCAGGGTGACCTTCCGTAAACTTCAGGCAGACAGGGAGAACATCCTAAAACCTTTTCTTTGCTTAGCGTAATGAATAATATTTAAGATCAGAATACTGCTACTGCTATTCTGTTACACGTTTATCTCTGAGGTCAGCAGGAGGATTCGCCTTCCCTCAAAGTGCAACAGGGAATAGCACACTGGGTTTCTGATCTGGAGCCCTTTCTGTCCCATACTCCAACAAGTGGCATTTTTTAAAAAAAAAATGGATTCTGTGGTACTATCTGCAGCCTCGACTTAGGGCTGAGCATAAAATCACTGCACGGCTTGGCCCCAAAGTACCTTCATTTTTTTGGCTGAACTCCAGGACCGGACGAGCCAGTTGGATGACGATTATGCCTTGACAGAGTAGAGTGAGGAAACTCGTACCGCAAGTCTCCTGGGACTTTTCTTTCAAATCCAATACACAACTAAAAATAAGCAAGAGGAAAATCAGGAGAAGGGTGTGGCTCATGAATTATACTGTAATTATGCTGAGTTATTAAAAATGTATTTTTCTTTCTGTTTCCTAGTTCAGGCCCTCCTGAAACCGTCATTACTAATGGAGTACTAGTGGTGAGTGTCAAGTTTTGTCATCTTTCTTGTCCTGTTGCTACACTTGTTTCACTTGACTCACAGTCACCAGGCCACCATGCCCTTTGACTGAGCAAAGCCAGCACTGAAACGCGGTGATTTCCCGCTTCATCATCTGCCTCACGACACATCCTCATGGATGGCACCTCTGGAGAGGCTGCGGTTGGTACACTGGGAAGATCCCCCATGCTCACATCCCTCAGGGGTTGCATAGGCAACACGCGGAAGTGGTTTAGGTCTGAGGCATCTGTGCAGCAGTGAACTCTCCTCCGGACATCATTGCTCCTGAATTCCCGTATTGCCAAAGCGATGGGGTTTGTCTAGTCCCAAGCACACGTCATTTCCTGCATTCATAACTGTCCTTTTTACACAGAGACTTTCTGACTCTGCTGTTTGCTCATTTATGAGCTTTGTTTCCTCATTATTTCCATATAAGTTAGTCCTCTACATCTCCTCCAGGATCCTGGGAGTGCTGTTTTTCACTTTGCCCGTACCTTTTCCCTTCTGCAAGCACTGTTCGTCCACACTTCACTCCCAGCCTTGCCCTTCTCGTGTCCCTTTTCTCAAGAGACTTCTGTTCCAGCCAGCGCCTGAAATCAAGGTTGTGGCAGACAGAAAATGTTTTCCTCAGGACAAACTGCACTGCCTGTATAGCACTCATAACATCATCAGTAGGAAACAGTATCTCAGGCTGGCAAATTCCCTGCCATGAGGCATTTTATTGTTCATGTCTCTTACAGTCTCGTAAAATCTGCTCCTTGGAAGTCCAGGTGGTTGAGAAGAAGAAAAAGAAGAAGAAGAAGAAGAAAAAGGAGAAGTCTTTAAAAAGTGAGGTTGTTTCTCCGTCAGTTATTTTTAAACCATGATGTGCTAATATTATGAAGGCAATTGGCTTAATGTAAGAATGAAAGAAAAACTATCAAATCTGAAACATGAAAACAGCCATATGATAGACTCTGTAAGAATCTTTGTTTCCAACTTTGATGAAGAAACTACTCTGTGTCTGCTTTTCTGTTCCTTCCTTAGAGAAAGGATTCTCCTTTAAAGTGCAAGGTTCTTACGAAGGCACACAAGACATTATGCTGGGATCGGACCTGGTCTTCAGCTCCCCCTCTCCTGCCAAGTTCCACTATGCCAGATACAAGCAACCAACACTGGATGTTACACTACCAGGGAAGAAACAACCTCCCTCCTTTGTATGTTATAATTGTACTTCATAAAACGTAATAATAGCATGTAAACTAACATGCGTCATAAACAGTAAAATTAATTTACATTGCGGACAGAGAGTAACATTCCTTACAACATAAACTTGGATATATCTCTCTTTTGTCAGTGCTCCCACGTGTATGATACAGACTGTCCAAACGTGGAACTTCATTCCCTTCCAAGCGGAAAAAACACACTGTTAGCAGAGGTGAGTGCTTGCTTCTTGGTGGAAGAAGTTGAGAAACCCAAGGGTGGAAATTTGCAACCCCCTGATGATTACCATTTCTCATGATGAAAGCCTGCAGAGAAAAATCCCACAATCTAACACTGTCTTCAGGTGATAAGGCCAACTTGTGCCTTGTTCTGTTTGAATGGGTGTGGGAATATGGGGATTCTTGATACTCCATCCTGATCTTACTTGACGGTAAATTTTGAGAGTCTGCTTTTCCCCTTCTCACACACCAGTGGGGCACCCCAACCAAATGGTGAGGTAGTGCCAGTCCCTTGCTGATGCTGACCATGCTTTGCAAAGCACTTCTAGGTTTGTGTTAAAAACCATATTCCATACAGAATTAAAGAATCATGGCTGCTGTGGGGGGTCAGCCACAGAAAGGGAGGAGCAAATGCTGTTGTGTAAAATCGTAGTGTGGCCACTCCCTGCCTGGCTGCCTAAGGGTGGTAATCTTAGTAGACATGGGTAAGGTATTTATTATCATTAGCTTCCTCCGTAAACAGCAGTTTTCCTCAGACATTGCATTCACTAGGAAACATTTGAATTGCTGAACAACTTCCCTTGAGAATAAACCATTGCGGTCAATTCAGATATACCACTGGATTATTCAGAGCTCCTGATTTGTACCTGCATTGCTAGAATGGCACAAACTAAAGCTCCTCCTGGCGCTGCAGGGGAGGAGTGCTAAAGCGGGTTTTCACCCTGACACTGTTTGCATTTTTGCTTTCCAGGATAAAGGATTTGATTTATATGCGAAGGCGGAAGACTGGTAAGAGCCTTGGCCACTCTCGGAGGCTAACATGTCCTTAGTTGAACCCGTCTTGCCCTTGGCTCTTTTTACTGGGGAGGAGGCACTCGCAGTGGGACAGTAGGTTGTGTGACCCACTGGAATGTGGAATCTGCACGAGCTGAAAGCAAACCATGTGTGTAAAATTAACCATGCATGTAGAATGAAAATGAAAAGTTATTACAGTAGAAGAAAAAACGTGACAAGCCAATTATGCCAGTCAGTGTTACACTCAGCACAGTCTTTAAAATGTCCTTTAGCACTGCGTAAGGGTGCAACTGGTGCTGATGATCATGCAGATGTCTCAGAAATTATCTGCAGAATGTCTTTCCGTGGGCTTTCTTCTGTTAGCAGTCCCTTTTTCTGTCACCCCTTCATGCAGCATTGAGATTATATGAAAGGCTCCTGTAAATACAGAAGCTTGTGAATCTGGTTTATTTGCTTGTACTGGAAACTCTGAGCTTGCCTACCAATAATAAAGTGGAATATTCCTTTTTCCTCATCTCTGCTTCAGCCCAGACCACCTTGATGTGCGTTTAGGGTTTGACCTCTGCGCGCAGGAGCAAGAATTTCTACGCAAAAGGCAGAAGTATGTTGCTCCTGCTCTGAAGAAGGTCCTGCAACTGGAACAGGATCTCATGGAGCATGAGGTCTGTAGGGCAAACATTCAAAACTTTTAACAAATGCTTCACAGTGGGGGCATCGCAGCAGAATATGACCTCAGTTAAACCTTTTTCTGGTCTTTCCACATCTTTAAATTTATGTACCCTTCTAATCCTGCCCCATACCTTTAATCTCATTCTGCTGCTTCTGTCTTTTCAGTTGTTTTCCTGATGTACCTTCATTGCAAGCCAACCTAGATATTCCTTATACAGCAGTGACTTCTCTCACAGTCTTTACCCTATGATTGTTGTCTTTATTGATAATCCTTCCTCCTCTCTTCAATCTGAGTTTGTTTTTTTAATTTTAATTCCTGCCTTTACAACTGTGGGGTTTTTTCTCTCTTACCCTCTCTTTAGGTTCCAATTAACGCAATTTCATTTGTTTGTTTTACCAAACATCTGTGTTGAAGACATTGAAGTCTTCAATGTGTCACCTATTTTAGCAAAAAAATTGTTCCTGTTCTCCTTTATAAATTAAACGGTAGATGATGTTTCAGTAGAATCTTTAGGAATTAAGTCAGTCCCAGGCCTGTCTCTGATATCAGCCCTTTCCGTTCGTGTGTTGCACAGATGCCTGTGGTGGCCATCATGACTACGGGGGGAGGGATGAGGTCTTTGACCGCGCTGTACGGCAGTCTGCGGGGGCTCAAGAAACTCAACATCCTGGATTGTGCCACGTACCTGACTGGCTTGTCTGGTACCACCTGGTGAGTAGGACTGGGTGGCTCTTGGTTGGAGTCTTTCTGACAACGCTGATGTGCTGACGTAGGCTGTGGCTGGCATGCAATTGTCTAGCTATAATACCTTCTCAGCAGTCCTGTTTTTTTTGATCTTCTTCCAAAACTGACAAATTAAAGTCTTTCCATGGGGGAAAGCCACGTAATTTGCAACAATATGGAAACAAGTGTTTTTCTAAGAACAGCTTCTGAAAAATCACTCAAGCCATTGACAAGAACAATGACTGTGACTTCAAAGGCAACACGATAGTTTCTTAGGGAACTGAGGACAGCAAACCTTTGCTTAATTTCAAATCAAGAACTTAAAATAGAAACACAAAATGTAGCCATTGCCTACTTATAAGCCTGGTGTGTTTTCTTCCCTCTTCAATATGTATTTTCTCTCCCTAGGACCATGTCAAACTTGTACAGAGATGCTCACTGGTCACAAAAGGATCTCGACAAGCAAATCAGTGAGGCTCGAAAACATATGACAAAATGCAAAATAAAGTCCCTTTCCTTGGAGTATTTGAAGTATTACAATAAGCAGCTGTGTCAACGGAAAAGAGAGGGCCGCAAAACATCTTTTATAGATCTCTGGGGGCTTGTCCTGGAATCTTTATTGCATGATGGGGTACAGTATGTCATAAACCAACATTTACAATGGTTTTCAGTTTTCTGAAAATTAAATTCTGGAGAAGATGTTTTCCTGTTTGTACTGAGAGAAGTAGCTGGTTACAAGACTATGTATATGCAAACGCACAGCCATTTCCAAAACATTTGGTGACAGCCCAACTGTGGTGGTAATCAGCAAAATTGCAGACATTATCTTAATGTCCATGACAGATATTAAGAAATGGACCTGCAGATTTTTGAAATATGTGAGAGATCTTACATAAACCTTTGGCATAAGGCATTAAGCTGGTTTATACCAAAAGTATCACTTTCTGCTCTTCATAATTTCCTTCCATTTTCATCCTAATGGATCATCAAATAATCTGGCATCAGACTGGATGCCTGCAGATATTTCAGTAACAGAACACTTCCAGGAATTTTGAAAAATATACAACATTTCAGACTTTAAGCATAGTATGCTTTATATATTAGAGGCAGAAATTTTTCTACCCTACAAGCTTAGATGCAGAAAGAACTTTCCTGTGCTAATTTTTGTCTCAGTATAACCATATTTCTGAAATCACAGAAAGACAACCATAGACTCTCTGATCAGCAACGGGCCGTTGATCATGGTCAGAACCCATTGCCGATCTATACAGCCGTCAATGTCAAGAACAACTACAGCACTCTGGATTTCAAAGGTAATTATGAGATGTCTGAGAGTCATTTGTCTCGATATGTAAAGTGTTAGATCCCAGGACAGTCTTTTTAGATAGTCTAAAAAAGCTCTCATTTAAAGACCAGAACCTCAGCTTATGTATATTCATTCATATAATGTCCTTGTGGTTATATAAAAGCTTGATAATCAGCTGACAGAATCAAAAATATTTGAAAGATTTTTCATGTTAATGAGTTTAAATTTCTCATTGCTATTGGTCTGAAACATTGGACCTAATTGCAGAAATTTTAATTGTTAACTCCTTTCATTCTTATTATAGCAACATTATTTTTGCCTACAGCCAAGTGGCTTGTAGTAAAACATTGTTCTCTTCTTTGTGTTCCTTTTCACAGAGTGGGTGGAGTTCACCCCTTATGAGGTGGGATTACAAAAATATGGAGTTTTTGTTCATACTGAGGATTTTGGCAGTGAGTTCTTCATGGGTCGGTTGATGAAGAAGATCCCTGAATCCCGGATCTGCTTTTTAGAAGGTAAGCTCTTAAAAATACCTGAGTGGGGTTAATTTTGTTTGGTTGGTGTTTTTTTTTTTAATGATGAGCTATATAAGCTAAGCACTAATAAAGCACTGGTGCATGACTGACAGGTTAGTTTCACTGGGGAGGATAAATACCTCATTGCTGAATTAATACTTGCTATCATGGATTCAGTTTACTGTAAAAAAGAAAGTTCAAAGTGACAAACAGTTATTTTCGTTTTTTTTCAAGCTAGCTCTGAATAAAAATACAGTATCATTACCAGTCCAACAATAAAATCCAGGTCCCTTGGGATCCACGGTCCTACTCATGCCATGCCAGAAGGGTGAACTCCTGAGCCTCTCGCTTGTCTCGGAGGTAGTTGGTAATTTATGTGCTTCCTACAGACAGTGTACATGAGCCTTTGTGCTGATTCTCTGCTGCATCGGGGTGTGTTTGAGCATGCCAGGTCCACTCTGCTCCAGAGGGTCTGGTTTGGCCCATCACTGGCTCCAGTTTCCATATTGCATGGGGGGAGGAACAGCACAGTCATAATCCAAAAGCATTTTTGCTCCCAAAGTTGAGCATGGATACACATTTTCCACACAAAGAGACAAGCTGTCAACTTGTGACTGGCTCACAATGTAAACATCTCTTGGACTGGCCACTTTCCTTAGGATGAGGGAGACAGTGGCTGTTTTAGCTGAAGCCTATGCTGGATGTCCATACCTTTGCATTTCTTGAACAACAACAAAAAAAAACAACAGTGAGATCTTGTGCCCTAAGGGATAACCAAAGAAACTTTTTCTCAAGCTCAAAAATACATGGTCAAAACTGATCCCTCAGTGTGTTCAGAGGCTTATTCTTAAAAGGGGAAGTCTGCCAATGCAGAGGCTGTAAGATCACATTGCAGTTGGTCCTTCATCAATATAAAACTCCACCAAATCTCCCAGATGGCAAACTTTCATCCTTTCTTTTTATACGAGACTTGTGATACTTGATGGTTTTTGTTTTTGAAAACCCAGTCTCCTTAAATCATATTAATTCACAAAAATCTCACCATTTGTTGAAATATATATATCCAGCCCTAAGTATCGTAAGACAAAAACTGGATACAAAAATAAGATTTAAAAAACAGCAGCCAAATAGAAATGACATATCACATTCTGTGATTCTGTGTGATTATCCATTGAAAACAAGCTAAAGAAGTGCAGGAACCTTGTGAATTTCATTTCATTATAAGAATTTTGCAATTTGTGGTGTGTGAATATTTGCATTAGAAAGCTCTTTCCTTTCACAGGCATGTGGAGTAGTTTATTTTCATTCAATGTGTTATACATCTGGAATTTGTCCCACTCATCAGAAGATTTCTGGCACAGGTGGACCCGGGACAAAATCGACAATATAGGTAAGTTATCGTACTTCTTCCTTACTGTGTATTTATTGTTAATGTTAGATAAACCATCACACCCACCTGCTATGTGAGATGCGCGCAGCATATTCGGCAGTTTTGAGGAGTGTTTCTTCAAAGGTCACATTGCCTTTCTGGAAGGAATTGGATTCAAAGTCCATACTGTGACACATAACTGGACAATTATAAAATCTCGAGTCCTGTGATATAAGTGCTCACGAATGGTTCGGCACTGATGTTGGCAGATGAGTAAAATGCTTGGGAACAATAAGATTGATCTGTAAATGATTCATAAAGCAAAACGATTTTGACTACATTAAGTCAGAGCTACTGTAATACAAATAAGTACAAAATTATCCTTTTCCAAAGCCCAAGGCCTGTTCCACAGGTGTGTGTATATCTGGTGCAGATTTTCATTGCTGCCTTATAGTGGTTTTGTTTTTTATCCATGTCTGGACTGTGTAAAGAAATGATGTTTTGGCTGATAAGAGTAGCATTTTACTTCCTCTTTCATTTGGTCACTTGTGTTCATCAAGTCTTTTCATCCTAGGCTTTTAAAGTAAATTTTCTTTTATTACTTACCTTGATATCCTGGGGAATGGCCTTGCTGTAGACAGGTAGAGTTTAACAGCTTTTCCCTGTGCAGAGGAGGAACCCCTTCTCCCGCTGAAGCCACACGAGCTGGGGACGCGCCTGTCCACCCCCGCCGGCCCCCTCAGCAGTGCTCTTCGCGGGGCTCTCACCGACCGCCTCTGCATCTCCCAGGAGCACAACTTCCTAAAGGGCTTCCAGATGCATAACGGCTACCTGGAGAACCAGCGCTTCTGCAGGTGGAAAGGTAACAGAAGACCTGTGTGCCTGGGGAGAGAATAAACAAGCAGAACAAAATAAAAACTCCAATTAAAGGAGACCTATGGGAAAATAGTAGGGAGGGAGTCCCTTTGGAAGGATGCTTTACCAGGGAGGGTAGTGACAGGACAAGGGCTAACAATTTCAAAATGAGAAAGAGTAGATTTAGGTGAGATATTAGGAAGAAATCATTTTCTGTCAGGATGATGAGACACTGGAACTGGTTGTCCAGAGAAGTTGTGGAAGCTCCCCCTCCCTGGAAGTCTACAGTGCCAGGTTGGACGGGGCTTTGAGCAACATCTGGGGTGTATTAGAAGGGGGGTGGTTAGTAGGTCGAGAGAGGTTCTCCTTCCCCTCTACTCTGCCCTGGTGAGACCCCATCTGGAATACTGTGTCCAGTTCTGGGCCCCTCAGTTCAAGAAAGACAGGGAACTGCTGGAGAGAGTCCAGCACAGGGCAACTAGGATGATTAAGGGAGTGGAGCATCTCCCTTATGAGAAAAGACTGAAGGAGCTGGGGCTCTTTAGTTTGGAAGAGACTGAGGGGTGACCTCATTAATGTTTACAAATATATCAAAGGTGAGTGTCACGAGGATGGAGCCAGGCTCTTCTCGGTGACAACCACTGATAGGACAAGGGGTAATGGGCTGAAACTGGAACATAAGAGGTTCCGCTTAAACTTAAGAAGAAAGTTCTTCTCAGTGAGGGTGACGGGACACTGGAACAGGCTGCCCAGGGAGGTTGTGGAGTCTCCTTCTCTGGAGACATTCAAGACCTGCCTGGACACGTTCCTATGTAGCATAATCTAGGCATTCCTGCTCTGGCAGGGGGATTGGACTTGATGATCTTTCAAGGTCCCTTCCAATCCCTAACATTCTGTGATTCTGTGAACATGGTCTAGTGGGAAGTGTCCCTGCCTGTGACAGTAGGAGTGGAACTAGATGATTGTTAAGGTTCTTTCCAAACCAAACCGTTCTATGATTCTGTCGCGGGTTAGGGCTGGGCCGGCCACTAACACGGACAGACGCTCTCTAACCCCCTCTTCCCCCCCCCAAACGGGAAGAGAAAAGGGAATGAGGCAGAGAGACTTACGGATGAGAGAAGGAAAAAAAAACGAACTAGAACAGCTTTAATGAAAGTAATAGGAATAATGGTAAAAAGATAAAAGTAAAGAACTATATACAACTATAGATAATAGCCCGATATCAAACCCGACTCCCTCCCCCGATAGAAATCACCACTGGTACTGCAGAGCAGGAGGCACTGGGGAAACCCCAGGCTCAGCGGCGGCGGGAGCTGGATACAGGGAGCTGGATTCGGGAACTCAGGATCCGGATCAAAATCAGGAGGTCAGATGGAGTGCTCTCTGGACACCGGCCATTGCAGAAAGGAAGGGCGAAAAGGCCGAAAAAGGGCAGTAAAAAAGGGCGAAAAGGGACGAAACTCTCGTGATCACTCAATTTATACTAAATATGACGTATATGGGATGGAATACTCTCGTTGGTCACCTGTCCTGTCTGTTACCCCCTGGAGGTGCCACCTTTTACTTCCTTGTGCCCCCCTCTTACTACCCAGCACCCCCAGCGTGGCACACAAGAGCCAGCAGTGGCCTTGGTCACTATAGGAATAAGTATAAGCAAGAGCCTTTCTGCATCCCAGTCCCAGGCAGTAACTGTAAACATCAGGTGTTATCACTGCCAGTAGCACACACTGTCTGCAAAAACATGCTGCTGACTTCAGAACGTGCAGCCTTTTAGAAGACACTAAACTGAAAAGTAAAAAAATCACTAAACAGGACTGGGTTTTTAGCTAAACCCAGGACAGATTCTATGATTTGATATTAAACCCATTCTCCAAGATTAGAGGCCATGTTTTGTCGGAATCACTATTGGATCGGTCAGTTGTGGCACACTGGGATGTACCATGGCACGGTGTTGAGCTCCATGTCAGTGGTTTGCTGGTGGCACACACATCCTGAGGCAGGGCCACCAGGTCCTGATGGTGGCTCTCCCTTTCTCTGTTTAAAGACACACTTGATGGGGAGGTAAATGAAAATCTCTTTGTGAATGTTGTTACTGAAGGTCCAAAACTGCTTGTGGCTGGAGTTAGGAAGGTGGAGGAGAAGGGACATGGCAAATTTCCCTTCCCTGAAGGTGGTAACCAGTTAGGGCTCTGTGGTCGTGATACAAGAGTGGAAAACAGGCTCATCAGTTTTGCACTTACAACAAGAAAAAATCATTCTTTTTTAGATACTGTGTTAGACACCTTTCCCAACCAACTGACACCGTCAGAGGAATTCCTGTCTCTGGTAGATACGGGATTTTTCATCAATACAAGCATCATGCCACTTCTAAAACCAGAGAGAAAGGTGGACCTCATTCTGCATTTAAATTACAGTGCAGGATCCCAGACACAGGTGAGAGGATTTGAAACGGTCTCTATTTCTTCTTCAGCTGCTGTACACCCAGGAATTTTTAACGCTCACATGCTTTCTGTATTGCTCCTACTAAAAGTCTTAACCACTAGCATTTTCAGCTTAAGCTGTACACTTGTTGAGAGTTTGTTACTCTCTTGTACAACACACACGTTTTGTGTTAAGAACTCGGGGAAAACAAAAACTTTTTCTCCCATGACACAGTGTTTTCCAAACGAGGTTTTCAATCTTTCACACAGGTAACTTGGAAAATGCCCCCTTTGTTACTGCACCCCAAGAAATCCTGAGCCTTGGAATCCTCTTTAAGTCTTAGTCCTGTTCTGTTCATTGATCAAGGCTCTGGACCAGACCTGCAAGTACTGCTCGGAGCAGGGAATCATTTTTCCCAGGGTGGACTTCAGTGAAGATGACAGGAAAAACCTGAAGGAATGTTACCTCTTTGATGGTGCTGAGACTCCGGGAGCGCCAGTGCTGCTATTTTTCCCACTCATTAACGATACCTTCCAAAAATACAAAGCACCAGGTAAGTAATCAGACATGTTTTAAAAAGGTTGACAGTATGGCCAGCCTATTAAAGGGAGTATATTTAATATTCTAACTCTTGAACTTCATCATTGACCCATTTCAGTACATCAAACCTCTCTGTCGCTTAAGGTTG
This sequence comes from Trogon surrucura, assembly GCA_020746105.1. NCBI lineage: Eukaryota > Metazoa > Chordata > Aves > Trogoniformes > Trogonidae > Trogon > Trogon surrucura. The sequence continues at coordinate 11,769,664 of CM036623.1, read as the reverse complement.
CTTTTTTTTTATTATGTTAGATTTGGTGCCATGGCTGTGCTGTGTCAATTCCTAAGCTGGTTGGCTTGCAGGTAACTTTGATGAATCTATGTGAGCCACAGGTACAGCTCAGACCTACTGTGTAAGAGAAATAATCACTGCTTTTCTCCCTTCATCATGAGAAGCAGCTTATACCCACCTGAACCAGTGTTTTTAAACAAAAAGAATTATTTGTTTAAAAAATTAGAATATATAAACCTACACGGATAATTTACATTACAAACTCTCTATGTGGAGAGACAACTCCTTTCCCTGCTTTCTTAAGAGTTTGCTCGCTGACCAGAGTAACTCCCATTTCTCAGCAGTAATTTCTCAGCCCTTCCTCCTAGGTCAGAAGCGCTCAGAGTCAGAGATGGAAGATGGCAAAGTTGATCTCTATGGCTCCTGTTCCCCTTATTCAACATATTCAATTCAATACACTGAGAAGGTGTACGACCGTCTGGTTCAGCTGGGTGAATACAACATCCTCAATAACGAAGACCTCATTATGCAGGCCTTGCACACAGCAGTGGCACGGAAAAGGCAGAAAAAGAAATAATGTCAGACAAGGGAGGATGATTTTGTGTCCCTTCACATGCCGAGAGACTGAAGGTCACTTACAATCAACCAGCAGACTTCAGAGGATTCCTGCTCAACTCCATTAAACGACAATCTCAGATGAACAAAGAGGCTGAAGAGAAACTTTTTTCTCTGCAGCAATTCATTGCAATTCTGCTTCAATGGTGGAGTACAAATCACTGTATGGTACAGAGGATGGGCAGCCACGAAGAAGGTGCTAAGACAATGAGCGTGGTGCTAGTTGCCTTGAGAAAGAGTTTGAAAAGTCTAACATGTTCAGGGCAGATCACATTAAAGCATACTTTATTAACTTGCCTCGCGTTTTGTGTTTGTGAGGTGGCGGTGAGGCAAGCAGCAGCCTGTGGGCCAGGTTTGTGACTGAGACCACGGCACATTGTAGGCAAGTGTTTAGAGGTAGAAAGGCATGTTATATCGCATCCTGTGGGCACAGATCACCCCCAAGGGAGGCTTTGGACAGAAGCAGACATGGGCCATGGGCACCAGATCACCCAGGAAAGCAAGAGGGTTAATGAAGTTTTCCACTGCTTGAATGCCAAGCTCCTCTGTGCATTTCCTCACTGCTTCTTGGCTACACCTCCCTCTTTCCAGGCCTGGTGGGAGTGGTATTAGAGCAGCTGAACAGAACCACGCTTTCCTGTCTTTAAACCCCCTCAAAACAAGGGCAAGGATGTGCAGGCCTCTGAATGCATCAGCTCTACCTACCCTTGCTGTTGGCTGGGTCTTGCACAAGCTCAGCACCTGCAGAATTGGGAAGCACCCACATGAGAGAGAAAGGGCTTTACATGGTCTTGGTGCAATAAGGAAGATTTTGTGTTTTGCAGCATTTGAAGAGAATAGCCTGCTCCAGGAATGTTATTTTCCCCTCTTAAGGTAGCAAAAACTTATTTTAATTGTAGTGTTGCTGTGAGCCTTGCGCCAGCTGTGAAAAAGACAACAAAGGTGGAGACCTATGGAGATCCCTGGAAGCTCTGGGAAGGTTTGTTATAGCGAGTGCTTCTGCATAAAAAACTGCTGCAGAAGGATCTGTGCCTCCTGAGCTCTAAGGTTTCTTGGACTGGCTCCGCACCAAACCTGGCACGGACATGCACATACATGGCATAATTTTTGCATTTGGGCCAAATGTGCCCTGGTGAGAGGTTGTCTAACCTAGGCTTCTGCCATTGTCCCCAGGATGGAGGAGACAGAGGAGTGCTTTGCTTGCACTCACAGCAAAGTTCCTCCAGCTCCTCTTGCATGCCTCTCACTGCCTGGTTTGTTCCCTAGGGTTAAGATGCTTTACTTGTTCAATGAAAAAAAAAAAAAACCCTCAAAGAAAAAACCCCAAACCCCAACAGTAGAGAAGTAGCTTCATGAAATTACAAATCGTGTACACCTGGATCACACAGCCATGGCATATGAGTACGCAGGGGTATTTCTTTCCAAACACATGAATAAGCTTATTTTGATTAAGTTCATTGCAGGTCACCCATGTGCTAGGTTGAATTAGCAACATAAAATACGCTAATACTTTACAGACCAAATGTGGGTTTTTATGATTTTCCCAGAGCATTGACTTCTCAGTTACTAACAGACAGTAAAAATTCCCTAATTCTATTTTATTAACCAAAGTGATATTGAGTTCAATAATAAAATAGGACCATCCTATTTTTACAGCAGGTAACAAGTATCTCAAAATAAGTGAAACTTTGATTACAGAAGGAATGGGAATGGAACGGAACAGAACAGAATAGAATAGAATAGAACTATTTCAGTTGGAAGGGACCTACAACAATCTAGTCCAACTTCCTAATCAATTCAGGGCTCACCAAATCAGAGCATGTTGTTATGGGCATTGTCCAAATGCCTGTTAAACATTAATGGTCTTGGGGCATTGACCACTTCTCTAGGAAGCCTGTTCTAGTGTCTGACCACCCTCTCAGTAAACAAATGCTTCCTAAGGTCCAGTCTAAATCTCCCCTGACGCGGCTTTGAGCCATTCCCACGTGTCCTATCACTGGGTACCAGCGAGAAGAGCTCAGCACCTCCCTCTCCACCTCCCCTCCTCAGGAAGCTGCAGAGAGCAGTGAGGTCAGTCCTCAGCCTCCTTTTCTCCAAGCTATAGAAGGCCCAAGTTTTCAGTCACTTCTCATAGGACATGCCTTCCAGCCTTTTTACCCATTTTTGTGACCCTCTGGATGCATTCAAGGACCTTCACATCCCTCTTAAATCGTGCACCCCAGGACTGTATGCAGGCCTCAAGGTGAGCTCGCACCAACACTGAACACAGTGGGATGATCACCCCTCTTGGCCAGCTGGTCATGCTGGGTTTGAAGCACCCTGGGATGGGGTTTGCCCTTTTGGCTGCTAGGCCAAACAGCTGGTTCCTGTTGAGCTGCTGCTGACCAGCTCAGCCAGTTCCCTTTCTGCAGGGCTGCTCTCCTGTCACTCCTTTCCCAACTTATACCTGTGCCTGGTGTACAGGACTCTGCTTTGAGTTTACATGGTGAGGTTCTGGTAGCAGGGTGGGGTGCTGCTGAGGTGGCCCCAGTGGTTTCCAGCTACATTTCAAGGCTCATGTGCAGGATTTTGTCTCTTCTTTCGAAATGAGTAGATCAAGGTATCTACAGTGTGCTTGGCTGACTCATGTCACTGTGAAGCTTTAAATTGCATCATCAGAGCATGGTAGAGCAAGCAGGGCAGTGTAATAACACACCAGCTAAGGACAAAAATTTTCTGCTCTGTGCAGCTCCATATTTTCAAATACAAGGGAGAAGGGGTGGAAGTGGCTGGGAGGGGTGTCTGTGAAATGCCTGCCTTGTTCCTGTAAGGGAACTCTCTGGATAAAGTCATGCTTTTATTTCTGCACTACTGAAAAGTTGTAGCTTTAACTGTGTGATTTGTCCAGGGTGGATTCTCAGAAGTTTTTTTTTGTGGGTTATGGACAGGTTCTGGCTCTCAGCACTTCGGCACTTTGCATTTATCCTTCCAGAATTAAATTCCGAGAGTTGGTGTTCCTGCTATCAGTCTGGACTGATTTTCTCATGATCAGTTCACTTTCTTTGCACAGTCTGTGTGAACCCCTCAAGGGATGGTTCCTACAGCTACAAAAAGGTCAGGTGTAATTTCCTTAGGGAGTATCAATTGTTCTTCTAGCTTCAGCCACCCACTTAACTTAAAAGCCATTGCATAACCACTGTTTGTTCATTAGGGTCTATTTTGTAAAATATACAAAGGTTACATCACAGCCTTCTGTATTGTTAATGATTGGACTTGATGACCTTAAAGGTCTTTTCCAGCTTAAAAGTTGCTACTATTCTGTGATTCTTTTTGTCAAACTGGTAGATTCAGCTCTTCCAGTTCTCAGTGTAAAAAAACCATTTCTTTGCTATACCCAGTTGTATCTCTGTTCTTGCACTCCCTCCACCTCAGCATTGTCCCTTTAACAAACACAAGATGCCAGTAGCGCTCCCACTCTTGCTATACACTGAGCTGAACATTGCCTTGTTATTCTTTTATTCGTACATATAAATTACTTTCCAGTTTCTATATACAGAATCCAACTGTCCTCATTTGCCATTAGAGGCTTCTGCTGAGTTGTTTGTCTTCCATAAGCTGGTGAGTTAGTGTTTTTCCACACCACAGTCTTCCCTTTCGTAAGGGGGAGTAAATCGTAACATACATTTGTCATTCCTTTCATAACAACTTCACACTTCAGTGCGTTAGAATTAACTGTGGTTAATCAGGGCAGTTTATCAAGCAGGTCAGATCGTTCTGTACAATTGCCCTGTCCTCAGTAATACTCAGCACTCCATCAAGCTTCTGCTGCAAATCTGGCTAGTCAGGATGGAACGTTTATTTCCAGATCTCTCATAAAAAATGTTGAATAGAGTTTGAGACAGGTAAACTCTTAAAAATTACTCAGAAGAAAATGTTTTTTCAGTGGTGTTTCTCACTGAGGACTAATTCTGAAATCTGAAAGCTGACAAAACCCTAACCTGAGTAATATATACAAAAACTTACTATCTTTGCACAGTAGTCTACAAGTAAAAAAACACCTGTAATCGCAGGATAGAACAAAATCAGTTTCTTCTTGTTAAAAAACCCTCTAATTTATGCTGACTGGCTTCCAGAAGGTAGCTCAGGGCTTACAAAAACTGCTCATCACCTTACAAGGAACCTCTGGCTCATGTTAACCCCAGAAGTATTTCTTTTCTGTGCAGTCACCTTGCGTCACCATTTAACTGTTGCTTGCACGCACCTTGCTGGTGGAATGCCCTGGGAATGCTTTGATACCCTCTAATAGCTTTATTGCACTCTGGTCACTGAAAGCCAGCCCCAGGACTCTGGTTTGCAAGATCGATGCATTCCTAGGAACAGCACACCCCAGTTTCAGCAGTACACTGGCGTCACCTCTAGTACATGCCTAAAATAAGTAAATTAAAGAGGAATTTCTATGCATAATTCAAATATAAGTAAGACTTACAAAAAGCTTCATAGAAATAGATCTTTTTAAATAACTAAAAAATCACAAATATATCTACTTTGATTAAGAGCACCTTCCAAGGGCTTACCTTTCCTTTTTTTTTCCAGTCCTTTTATTTCCCAGCTGTATAGTTCTTAAGCTCTTTACTAAACCATGCGGCTAGGCATTCAGTTCATATGCAAGTCAGCTAGGTCTCTTATTTCTGCCTTCATGGAAAGGATTTCAGACTTGAATCTGAAAATTATTTTTACTCCAAATCTCCCCAGGTGTTTTTATGCATACATACATATATATATATGTGTACATATGGAATTTTTCTGGGTGGAGCTATCTTCTATCCAGACAATAAATTGTACTAGTTAATGGATGTCCTAAAGCTAACTCATTACAAGTCATAAACCTTAATTTTTGGGAAAACACTCCCTTGTGTGGCAGAGCGCAGTTTTCAGTGTATAATTGCTTTTGTATGCTGAAACTTGTACTTAATGTAAACATGCATACGTTAACAAATGCTCTGCAAAACATATGAAACATAAATGAGGAGAATGTATATAACCTGAAGCTAACTCTTGACTTGGAATAGGTACTGCTGTTAACTATTTCGGGGATGATGGAGCATTTGGTGTGTACGACTACCAGCCCACATTTTGAGGAACAGCAAGAGAATCAATACTGGTAATTTATGCCAATTGTTTTTTAATTAGTCAGATATTGTGCCCACTATGGCAATGGCAGCCAGGTTGCACCGGCACCTTACCACAGCCCTCCTGCTCCTTCTGAAAAGTGGCACAATATTCCCTTTCTTTCACTTTTCTGCAGTTCTGCAGTATCCCAACAATGAAAATAGCTGAACCATAGACAGCCAGGAATCCTCCTAGATTCCACTTTTGGAACTAATTGGTAAGAATGATTGCTGTCCTGCTTTAACATGTGTTGTATGGCTATGTGTTGCGAAGCAGTTTATAATATTTGTTGATGAAACATGATAAGTTTCTTCATTCCCAACATAGAACACAAGTGTTTTATTAGCATTCCTGCCTTAGCTGCATCATTAGTAATTGTTTTGTTACCTCTATGGAGTCATAAGTAGACACCTTTGATAGGATTTTGCTTTCTCTTCATGAACATTTCCTTTATATTTGTGTATATACATATGCATATATGTTTATACTTCCTATTGCTGCCCTTGGAAACCATGTTTTTTCTACATTCTACAAGTTTTGATTTATGTTGAAAGTTTCATAATTCCCATTTTCCCATTTGCTGTGCATTGCTTTTTCACATCCAACTGCTGCTTTCTTATTACCTTTAGAAGAAATTGGGCTTTCAGCCAAAATTGTGCAACTGGAATAGCTCGTATCATACTGCTGAGATTTCCTCAACTGCAGCAGGAACAGATAGTTTTGCCTCCAGAGACACCTCCTAGCCCACCCTGATCTTTCCCACTGGTTTTTAGCATGAAGCTGCAATGTTGAGCTTCCAGATCAATAAGAATATCTCTTTGTCAATCACACAAATTGGTTTTTTATCACCAGCTAATCTGACTTTATCATTGCCTTGGACTTTTGGAAATACAGGGAATAATTAATTTTCTTTTTACATCATGTCTGTGCAACACAATTTAATTGAGTAGGTTCGGGTGATTACATCACATAGCGTCAAAATATTAAAAACATGTGAGAGTTACATGCAATAGCTGTTTAGACATGTTTCCACATGCTTTAGTAACACGTAGCTCCCTTACATTTATTATAATGGATATTCAGCAATGTTTGACAGTGCAAATTTGTCTTTCTTTAATCTGTTTTCTTGACCTGACCTAAGCATCACATTTGCCTTTGATGTCTGTGAGTTTTCACCCAGTATCATGTTGCAATAGTGATTTAATTTAGCATGTAATAGGATGTAGTTACATAGTTGTCTATCTCGATCTCCTGGAGAATGTTTCTTTCCTTACGTGTTTCTGAAACACTTCCTTAAGGTGTTTGGCAATTGTTTCTTTAAAGTCTTTCCATGCGGAGCTGTTAACGTAGCTTAATCTCTGTGATCAGCCTTTCTGTGAGTAAGTGGCCACACTAGATTCCTGCGCGCATTTGGATTTTGTTCAGCGGGAGCATGTGGAATGATAGCCGGACTCCTTTGCCAACCAGCCCCAAATTCTCCCACACTTGGCTCCCCAAAAACTGCCAGAGCATTTTGGGACTCCCTGCGAAATGGCTTTGTTTTCTTACCAGCCCCGTGGAGTCACACACGTAGCGTCATTGAGAGCACGTCCCACGGACAGCTGGCACAAGGCACGGGTGGTAGCTCCATCTCAGATGGCACAAAGTGCAGGTGTGTGGGGTGTCCCTTGTCCCTCCCAACAGAGCCAGGGTTTGCTAAGCACTGCTTACATGACCTACCAGGTGGCCTGGAAAGGCTGTCACTCCATCCTCATAGTGACAACACACTGTTTATAGGGCAAGATACGCTGCCATGCACACCTCTTCAGATTGCACAACAGGTCACAAGGCTCGAAGTCAACATGGCAATGGGGATGTGGCTTCTGAACACAGTGAGAGGTACTGGATGCAAGAGCTTCTGCCACAGCCGGGTCTTTCTCACTCAAGAAAGAGGCACCAGGAATTTCAGCAAGACAAGTTTAGCTGAAGTAAGTGCATGACATAACTCTGTGCTTCCTCTTCCTCTTGCTCTTCAGCCTGCAAAGCCCTCAGTGCCTGGCAGCCTTTCCTCGGTTGGGTTACGCCTTCCCTAGGGATGTTCTTTTCCCACAGATTCTGCTTTCTTCATAGAATCATAGAATGGCCTAGGCTGGAAGGGACCTTAGAGATCATTTAATCCAACCTCCCTGTCATGGGCAGGGATGCCTCTCAACTAGATCAGGCAACGCATGGGGACCCAACGGGGATTGAACCCACGACCTTGGTGTTATCAGCACCACACTCTAACCGAGTGAGCTAACCAGCCCCTACTTGCCAGAGCTCTCACACTGTAGGCAACCCCCTGTCTCAGGTTGTGGAGGAGAAGGGGAGAATGTCTTGGCTGTTTTCATACCCCACCAGCACTTGCTGATTTTATTAAGATACCAAGATACTGTTAACTTACTACGGATTAAGAGGTTCAAAAGCCGATTATTTCAAGGTAAGTTGCTTTAGCTGTCCCAATGTCTTTTAGTGTTAGACAGGAGACTATGGTGACACTGCTAAGAATTAGGATTCTACACAGGGCACACCTTATAGAACAGAAGACTGATTTAAGAACTTCATATATAAGTTCAGTAATAAAAATCTATTACACTTGTGCACATGTGCAGGTCTCCTACAGATTAGATCTATCAGAAGATGTAAGAGTAACCAGACCAAATAACCTTGCAAATCTGAGCTACTCTCAGTGTTTGTCTGGGACATTAAGTACTTCTTGGACTGTTTCTGAAATACTTTCTGAATCTAAAGTTTCCTGAGTTTGAGTAAAATTAGTATATAGGTAACAACCTATAGCCTGTATTTGTCATGGGGAGGAGCATAGAGAGCCCTCCTAAAAACAATATAATATTCTTGGTGGACAGAAACACCCCTTTTTCTGCTGATCTATCTTTATGCCCGAATTTTCTCAAGCCATTTCACTTTTTCTGCCCTAATGTGTTCATATTTGAATTATGAAGATTTTTATACATCTATACATATTTCTCATGATGACCACTATATTTATCTTATTAAAATAAGGGGCATATGAGTCATTAGCGGAGATTATGTGGACCAGGCAAAGTCACACAGCCATTGCCGTACTAAATCCTAATTCTTGTGAATGATACCTGGCATTGCTGTCATGGAGGTTGCTATGACCTCCCAACCCCTTCAAGTACTGGAAGGCTGCTATAAGGTCTCCCTGGAACCTTCTCTTCTGCAGGCTGAACAACCCCAACTCTTTCATCCCATCTTCATAGGAGAGGTGTGCCATTTGTTCCAAACACGTCTCAGACGCTTCTGAAGCCATTGCTGAACTTCCACAGATTGCAGTCTGGGGTTTCATGGAAAAACTCAACTTCGTACTTCTTCCTTAATATCCTTGGGCATGAGCTACCACTGCACAGCCTGTGCTTTATGAACAACCATCCCAAGACACCCTGTCCCATTCATGATGAAGGGGTCCTACAAGAAAGATGGGGAGAGACTGTTTACAAGGTCATATAGAGATAGAACGGGGGACAGTGGTTTTAAACTAGAGGAGGGCGGATTTATATTAGATGTTAGGAAGAAGTTCTTTACTATGAGGGTGGTGAGACACTGGAATGGGTTGCCCAGAGAGATTGTGGAGGCCCCATCCCTGGAGACATTCAAGGTCAGGCTTGATGGGGCTCTGAGCAACATGATCTGTAAAGACGTCCCTGCTTGCTGCAGGGGAGTTGGATTAGATGGCCTTTGGAAGTCCCTTCCAACCCAATGCATTCTGTGATTCTATGATCACTGGGGCTGTAGGTGATCCCAGACTGGAATATGGAAGGAAGCATGTGCTGGTATTTGCAGCATTGCATTTTGCCTTCTCTGACACCCAGGTTATAGCAACCGCCTTCTTTGTTATTTGAAAGAATCCATGAGAGGATTTTTCATTTATATGCTAATAGAGCTTTTCCCCAAAGGTGTTTTACAGCTTCACATCTCAACAGAGTGAATCACCTGTTAAGAACACAACCAAGTTCCTCAATGTACTGTTTCCTCAGCATTGCTTGGAAACAAGAGATTAAAGAGGATCTACAGATTACTCAGAGTGGGATTCACCTCACCTACCTGTAGCCATTCAGAAGTTGTGTCAAGTATGACATGGACATAATGAATTATTCTCCAGAATAATCCAATATAGAGGGGCTTAGTCACTACCTGCAGGTGCCATGCTTGCTTGTCCTCCTTTCACTACACAGGGAACCAGTTTCGACTAGAAGTCAAACTTCTAGGCGACTTACATGAGACCAAGCCTGTCCTAAGTGTGCGACTTGTGAAAAGGCCCTGCTTGCCTCGAATAGTGCTTCATAGTGAAATGCAATTTTAACTTTGAACTCATGTAGGAGTCAAAGGTACCTTTGGCTGCCTTTGAAGAACAGGTATTTCATATCAGGATGGCTTGCAGGAAGGAAGGGTTAGCTGTTAGACAACGAGCAACTCTTAGTCACCTTCCTAAGTGACGTTGGAGGCTTCTTCCCCCATCTCATTTCCTTCTGTCTTAAAACCAAAGGTGTGATAAGATGCATGTGAAGGAAAACCAGCTCTCATGCAGAAACCCCACACTCGTTAGTTTCCATACATTGCAGAAACCAGAGCTAGAGCTGATTATTTGGGGGGCACAATTACAAAGAAATTGCAGCTAGCATTCTCATTCATCTGCTGTGGCACTGCACCTCTTCTAGACACTTCAATCAAGGATACAGACAGGCTGTAGCACAAGAAATAGAAAATAGATATGTTTTTGTGTATACAGGTACTTTTCTCTAAACATTTTCTGGTCACCATTTTTATAGGAAAAAAAAAAAAAGCAGATTCTAATTTATTTTTTTTTTTACTGGATTGCAAGTGCTGATACTAAGCAAAGCATCAGCCAAAGCTTGGGATTTTCTTATGACTATCCTTTGTTGTTGCTTGTAGTTTATATAATTCTGGTTTCAATTGAGCAGTGCTTGTTCCATCAAATGTTTCAATACCATGAAGGCGAGAATGGAAGTTCATAATAATGAGCTTTCCTTTCATGACGTAATAAAATAGGTGTTCTTATTTAATTTTTTAAAGCCCAACAAAACCGAACAGAAAACGTAGGCATAAAACTAAGCCTAAGAAATCAAACTTCCTCAAGGATGGAATACTCCAGGTGAGATGATCAAACTGTCTTAATTTGTTCTCCTTGCAACACCAGCTTTTCATATCGATTCGAGGTAAGAAAAGTATGCAATGAGACAGCTAGAAGTGACTAGGTTTGTGTCTAGTTTCTGTCAGTCAAGATCCACGTACAACAGTCATTGCCACAGTCAGGGAGGCTGTGATTTCGTATTTATGCAGGTCTCTACTAGGAAGCATCCTGCTTTGTCATCCTATTAATCTCAAGTGCTTTCACAAGCACTACTTTTAATCATTTGGGAGGACTTTCAATACAAGTGTATGTGTGCCTAGTAATGCTTGCACAATGGATTAGAAAATTTAATCACTGAGCTTTCTAGAGGTGTGATGAACACATGCAGATTCTCAACAGATTAAAAAAAAAGTATAAAAAATGTACAGGATGAGTCCATTAAATTCTAGTAATCTGCTAGTAATGCCCAGCTGGTTGGTGATTTGAATAAAGCTGCTCAGAAATATGATTTTTTAAATTTTTTTTTTGCATTGGAAAATGACAGTTCTGAACTGGGAAGAAAAAAAAATCGATATCTCCTACAACATGAAATTATTTTAGTTTGTTGAAAAGTTTCATACTTTTTCGAGGTGAAACGCTGGAATCTCATTTCAGTTTGTTAAGATGCATACAGTTTTAAATGTGAAGCCCAGAAATAAGTAAAACAGTTCAAATGTAAAAGTGATACATTGTGGTTTAGGGAGCACAGAGACATTGCTTTTCAAATTTCTCCTTTTTTCCATTTTTTTTTTGAAGTAGCACACTACAATAAAAAATAAAACATGTATGCACAAATCATGGTGCAACAGCACTCTTCAGGGAAAAATATTCCTTCGTAAGAATTCTTAATATCTTCATACAGTTGAGAGGCGTCCCTGCCCATGACAGGGAGGTTGGATTAAATGATCTCTAAGGTCCCTTCCAGCCTAGGCCATTCTGTGCTTCTGTGGTAAATGTCTATTTTCTAATGATCATCCCCATCTGTTTTTATTTTGTTTTTTTTTTATTGGGGAAGCAGCAGTGCATGGAATTCAGGGTCCTTGCAGGGAGGCAATAAGTATTTTCTTATTATCACCACTTTTAGACTATCACTGCCAGGTTACCTCTCACAGATGATCTCTGTCAGATGATCTCAATCAGGTAATCACTGTGATTGTGCTCCCATGAGCCCCCAGGTGGGAACCATTTGGTCTCTTAGCATCCTCTGCTCAGGCACAAATCCGAACGCTCACAACTTACAACAGGCGTGCTCTTTGGACAAGTAGCGTGGGTGGGAAATTTTCCTGTTTCAGAAATCATGAAGGGGTGGAGCTCTGACTCAATGTAATAAAACACCCGTTCAGCAACTTCTGACACTCTTCAAGGCTGTAAATTTGTTTCAGGAGGCACTGGCAGCTCTGGAGCCTTATACTCAGGTGCTGTCTGCAGCACCTGCTTTTAATACAGCAGTGATCTCCATGGCATCAACCTCTGCCTTCTCCCAGGTAAGTGGAAAACAGAACAACCCTGGCAGGGGTCTCTGAGTATTTCATTCAGATTTGTCCCCAGACTATAAACAGGTCAAGTCTTCTGTTACCTGTAGGACGTAAATCTCTGAGAAAACAAGACTGCCCTTCCTCATCTATTTGTAGCTAAAACAACCTGGAGTCAATAACTTTCCATATGGCACAGAAACACCTGCTGCTTTCCTGGCACGTTAGTTTTATCCACCACAAACAATGAGGAGTGAAGTGCCTGTTCCACACTGATGAGTTGAAAGAAGTCAAAAAAAAATGGCCTTTGCTCTCTTTTTCACCTCTTGTTCTTCCTCCCTCAGCAGTATTCAAGCAGCAAATCAAGCCCCTTGGAAAATGAAGAAAGAAAATGGATGAAGCACTTCATAGACCCAAGCAACGTTGATGTGAAGGTACCAACTTCAGAAAGCTATAAGTTGGTGGAACTGAACCAATATTTTTTTTTTTGAGATGGGTAGGACCTTTTTGTTTTCCAAATGTGGTTATTAAAAATTCACGCACTTCTTTAGAAATAGGAAAATTTCATAAAAGAAAATTTTCTTTAGGTGGAACATCTGCATTTCACAATTTTTTTTTTATTCTATTTCTTTATGTATTTACACAATGTGTGTTATTCCCATAGCTTTCTTCCTTAGAGAAATTCCTTGGTGAAAATGTTCTCAATTTACTGTTAAAATGGGACTGACTTTGGCCTTCTTCTAATGCTGTCTATTTCTATGGACTTTAATGGAGTTTTAGCCCAGCGTGAGCAGAGAACGTTGCTGGTGCTGGAAAGTCAGAGCGTGGTTATTGGTGATCTTTTGGGTTTTGGTCATTAATGCTAGTTTTCAGAACAAATGCCCACTTTGTTCACCGTACAACTCATCACAACAAAACAACTCTAGCAACGTTTGCAGGGCTTGTGACAGAGATACATCAAACACATATCAGCTCTATAAGCGATGACTTTTTTGGCTCCACTTTCAGGCACCTTGCAGCTGACTACACATTGTGTCGAGCTGCCTCAAAGTAAAATCAGGGGCTCCAAACGAAAAGCTGACTTTGGATGATATGTTTAATGGCATTGGATTTAAGTATCTATCTACATTCAATTTCTTGTTTGTGTAATAAGGCTTCAAATCAATAGAAAACTACAAAAGTCATTTGCTTATGTATGTCACAAGCTTATCAAATTGATTGATCAAACTGATCCCTTTTTAGGTCTTTGTTAGTAGATCCCTTCTGGCGCTCCTACAGATGGAAATCAGCGTACAAAGGAGGGTGGCAAACTATCAGTGGGGTGTGAAACTTGATGTATGTGGCAAAGGAGCCTAACCAACACCAAAGGGGCATTTAGGTGTTCATAATTTGCTTTCTTTGTGTGTATGGGTGCTAAAGCTCGGTGGGGAAACATACTAAAGCACAAAAAGCAACTACTAGGGAGTGTGATGACTCAACCTCTTTAGCATTTTTATAATGATTTACTGTATCTATACTGCAGTTGTGTTTTGGTTTAGAATATCTGTGACTAAAGGCATCTGACCCTTCTTTACCACTAACGTAGTTATATGTTTATAAAGATCCAGCACATGTATCTGAATGTACATAAACTAACGTACAAAATATTCCTGTGGCCATAAACCCTTGCACAGAGGGGCTATGGGACCCTTCCCACAGCTTTAATTTGTTGTTCTTGTGAGAATTTCTCCTTATAGACTGAACCTCTGAAAATTCGGTTTGCTAATCACAGGTGTTTAACGACCAAGACACTATTCAGACACTATTTGCCTCCTGGCTTCTGAATATGTCTTCTCTGTAATAAGGCAAGGCAGAAAACTGGCATTAAAGGCACAGACTTGTGCAAGCTAATTTCTGCCTTACTGGTATTGGATTTCCCAGGCAGCTTTCAGTAATTCCCTTGATTTTTTGCAAGTTATAACTTGCCATCTGCAACAGGAGGATAATCTTTAGCAGAGAGGTGTTATGAAGGATAACAAGCTTATGAATGCCAGAACAAGTAAATGGGTGCTAATACTCAATATCTGCCCAAGTACTTGATTCAGCTGGAGAAGACTTTGTGTAGCTGTGTGATAAACTCAACAGTTACTGAATTGGGTTTAGAAAGATATGCCCAGGGGCTACGCATGGAATTGAGCTGAATATACACTGATAAATTTTCAGGAAAATGTAACAACCTCATGAAACCTGCTTCATATTTTAAAATGGATAGGAGGGTCAAGAGAGCATGTCCTTGGCTGTTTCAGGTTGACAGTTTGCCTTCTAGTGCCTTACACATGAACACAGGAAAGGTGAGACACATTAAAGGAGCATCATAAATAGTTGTGAGTAATGTAGACCATAATTATAGTAAGTCCAGAAAATTTATCACTGAGTATTTTCTGTTAACGCAGTCTTATATAGAATAATTCATTTTTTTCCAAAACCAAAAAGAGCCAATGGTGTTCTCCTTGGGAAATTATTGGCTTAAAAAAAAAAATAGTTGTTGGCTTGTCACATGTGAATGCACTGAAAACCTAAGCACAGTGATGCAAAGAGCAAGAAACTAGGAAGGATCGTTTCAGCTCAAGATTAGTAATAGTAACACAGAGCAGGGAGGCTTGACAACGAATTCTGTTGGACACTATATCAGAAACCAGAGAAGAACTAGCACAACTGTAGTCAGGTTTTGATTTATGCACGTGGCACACATAAAGGGCCGTGTGTTACTGGACCGTTTGCCACCAAACTAGAAAAAGCTGTGACATTACCAAGTGTCCTCTCACCCTGCCCTCTGGAAAAAAAGAATCTGTGGTTGAAGTGTGTCATTTAAGGTTACCTTCTGCAGGGATAGCAGAGATAAGTTCAGAGGTTCAGGGTGTGCGGATTTATCTTTGTTAGAGGAGACTGCAAGGGGGTTTGCTCATCTGTGTACTGTGGATTCTCACTGTTTTTTTGTAATACTTTATTATAGCTAGTGGGAATTGCTCCTGGCTTAATAAAGAATGCAAACCTTGTGCTGAAAATCCCTGTTTATGATAATTAGTTACTCCTGGATAGTTGATTACATTATCAGCATCCTGAACTAACCAGTCTTTTTTAATGTGACACAAATGATAATCACCAGCAGCAACACATTTACTTTTTAGCTTGTTAGCATTGTTTAATGCATTATTGCAATGAAATTGTGACTAGAGGGAAAAACCCACTTAGTTTCATGATTTCCTTTGCTGGCACCAGGGACTTGAGGGTCAGTTATAGGAAGTTATTTCACTCTGAATTTTCTGGAGTAGTTTTCATGTCTGGCATTGGGCTGTCAGAAAAATATTATATGTAGTAATTTTTCATTAACTGCCTTCTCTAAAAAGGATATCTTCTTTCATGTGGGAGATTTGCTTTATATTTAATAGTTCACTTAATGGTTAGCAGTGAGAATTGGTATCTCAAATTATGATGATGATCGCTGACTATTGTTCCTCCTTTGATGACCTAAGGAGGGGATCAAATGTTTTCTAGAATAAGTTGTTTTTTTCTGAAGGATTTTTATTTGGGGGACATGGCCACCTGTTATATTGAGAGAAAGGGAGAGGCGTTCAGAGTACAGACTGGTCCTGAGTCCTGTGAAAACTCTTTGCTAACAAGTAAAAATGTTGAGAATGTGAAGGTAAAACTAGCATTTTCATTAGTCCTTCAAATTTAAAGTAACTGTTGGTCTTGGAGACTGGCTAACACCAGAAAGGCTGTTGCTAATTAACCACACTGATCCAGGGAGTGAGGCTCAGGCTGAGGGAAGCCCAACCAGGACTTTACTGGCTACATGTTCTCTGCCTCCAAAGGCTGAATGCATCTCTCACGTTCATGTCATTAACTCTTTCCTCTGCTCCTCATTCACTGAGTTTCTTTCTTCCGTTCTCTCTCTTGCGGTCTTTGTTCCATGGCTGAATGCTGGGTGTACTCTGGCTGACACAGCCAGCACCTTGCTGTCCCACAGGACTTGGGTTTCTCTTAGCTGCTACTCAGAGCTCTCCTCTTTGAAATGAGAAATAATTCTTGCTTCTCACTCAATCAAGTTTCTAATCTGCATGTTATGGGTGATCGGATACTCTGCCCTATTGCTCCCCTGGCAAGCTCTTCAAATATATATAAACTCTTGCTCTTTCCACCAAGACGTCTTCGTTGGTTCCACAAAAACATTAGAAAAAAACTTTTCACGATGAGGGTGACAGAGCCCTGGCACAGGCTGCCCAGGGAGGTTGTAGATTCTCCTTCTCTGGAGACTTTCAAACCCCGCCTGGACACGTTCCTGTGTGATCTACTGTAGGTGATTCTGCTCTGGCAGGGGGGTTGAACTAGATGATCTTTTTGAGGTGCCTTCCAACTCCTAATGGTCTGTGATTCCTTTGACACCAAATTTCCCTATCCACTTTTGCACCATGATCCCACATGAAATTAGGGGTTTGAACTCTTGCTTAACCTTTGACATTATCTCATCTCTGCAGTATCTTACTATTCTCGTGGAAACACTAGATATGTTCTATTGGTTTGTTAAGTCTTTTTCCCTTTATAGTATAGCCCTCCCTTACTCTAAGTTTCTTATCACTTTGTCCCCATTTGCATGCAAGGTGTGAGGTTCTTGTGATGCATTATTCACATAACCTCTACTCCAGCCTGCTGCAGCGGCACTCGGGACCAAACCTGGTGTAAACATGTCTTTGCAGAACCTGTGCTTGTTTCTGTTTCTGTTGTTCTACTTCTTAGAAAGTCATGATAGTTCATACATGTCTCTAACAATCTTTGAAAACACATGTTCCAAAACATCGGCTCAAGTACCATTAGAGAAGGTTAAGAGAGCACCAACACCAAATGCAATTCCTTTAGCTCGGTCCCTTATTCCTCCTGAATTTGTCTGAAATTTTTATGCATTTCTCTAATTGGAGTGCTATTTTTGAGAAAAGTACAGAAACGAACGGACAAACCCAATGAGTGTTTGCTCTTTAAGGGCAAAACATGTTGAGGTAAGATCACACAGGGTTATTCCTTGCTAAGGTCTAACAATAATGCTTGAAGCAGTAGTGGGGAGCTGGCTGAGCCCAGATTCTCATCATACCAAGATCTTACCTCCCCTGTTTAGAACAAGCATAGAATCATAGAATGTTAGGGATTGGAAGGGACCTCGAAAGATCATCAAGTCCAATCCCCCTGCCAGAGCAGGAATGCCTAGACTATGCCACACAGAAACATGTCCAGGCAGGTCTTGAATATCTCCAGAGAAGGAGACTCCACAGCCTCTCTGGGCAGCCTGTTCCAGGGCTCCGTCACCCTCACTGAGAAGAACTTTCTTCTCGAGTTTAAGCGGAACCTCTTATGTTCCAGTTTCAGACCATTACCCCTTGTCCTATCAGTGGTTGTCACCGAGAAGAGCCTGGCTCCATCCTCGTGACACCCACCTTTGATATATTTGTAAACATTAATGAGGTCACCCCTCAGTCTCCTCTTCTCCAAACTAAAGAGCCCCAGCTCCCTCAGTCTTTTCTCATAAGGGAGATGCTCCACTCCCTTAATCATCCTAGTTGCCCTGTGCTGGACTCTCTCCAGCACTTCCCTGTCTTTCTTGAACTGAGGGGCCCAGAACTGGACACAATATTCCAGATGGGGTCTCACCAGGGCAGAGTAGAGGGGAAGGAGAACCTCTCTCGACCTACTAACCACCCCCCTTCTAACACACCCCAGGATGCCATTGGCCTTCCTGGCCACAAGGGCACAGTGCTGGCTCATGGTCATCCTGCTGTCCACCAAGACTCCCAGGTCCCTATCCCCTACACTACTCTCTAATAAGTCATTCCCCAACTTATATTGGAACCTGGGGTTGTTCCTACCCAGATGCAAGACCCTACATTTACCCTTGTTATATTTCATTAAATTTTTCCCCGCCCAACCCTCCAGCCTGTCCAGGTCTCGCTGGATGGCAGCACAGCCTTCTGGTGTGTCAGCCACTCCTCCCAGCTTGGTGTCATCAGCAAACTTGCTGATAGTACTCTCTAGTCCCTCATCCAAGTCATCGATGAATATATTGAATAATACTGGTCCCAGTACCGACCCTTGAGGCACTCCACTGGATACAGGTCTCCAACCAGACTCCGCCCCATTGACCACAACTCTTCTTCCCCTTAGCCAGTTCACAGTCCACCTCACTACCTGAGAGTCTAGACCACACTTCCTCAGTTTAGCAGCAAGGATGCTGTGGGAGACTGTGTCAAATGCTTTACTGAAAGCAGCCTTATAAAACATCCTGTGCCCTGCATGTGACTTTAAGCACTGGAAATATTAATTTTGTATTTAGTTTTGGAATACTCCTACCCAGAAGCCAAGATCTTCTGCTCCCAGCCTGATAAAGAGAACGCATTTGTTCAGCACTTAATAGTCCTCTTGCTGTTTTGGGTGTGCTGCTGCTGTACTTCACAGCAAAAAGTATTAGCATTTTAACTAGGCAACTTTACTGAAAACATTCAGATGTTACAATTCTTGGTTATAAGCTTGAGCACATGGGCAAAACTTTATGGCACTGTTTAACTTTTATTTAATGTGCTTTCAAATTACCCAGCATTTTCTCAAAAAATCTTGCCATTTCATTGGATAACTTCATAGCTTGAGAACGGCTGCATTTTTTTGCAAATTCCTTTTATGACCTTCGTGTCCTTCATCCTTACAGAGCTGTATGATTTGGGAGGTTAAGCTAGATTTCTGTCATGATGAATCCCCCATGGTCCAATGCCGCACATGCTTCAGTTGATGTACTGTCTTGTCTCACTACTTTCTTATATTTTGACCTTCTTAGCACTCTTTGACTTTTGTGACAGTAGCAACACCTATGAATGTGCTTTCTCTTATTTCACTCGAAAGTTTCTACCTGTTATTTTAATCAAATTTTCTCTGAAAATAGATAACATCTAATTATTTCATCACCTTCCACCAGCACTCCTGCCTTTTCACTTCAGATAATCTTTTCAAACTTTTGGTCATTAGCTTTTACAACAACTTCTTAGTTTGGCTACCTTTTTTTTTTTTTTTTTTTTTTTTTTTTGTGGTGTTCTTTCATGAGGCTGACTTTACAAAGAAGTACTGATCTATTTGCCTTCCGCCATTATCTCAACTGCTCCTTGAGCTCTTCCTGAATATCGGTGAATGCCATCAGGCTTCCACCTCCCTGAAGCGAATGCCTATTCTTTGACTCTGACATATACTATGCCTTCAGTATTATTTGGCTGAATATCTTTCTGCAAATCTACAAGTGTTATAACGATTAGTTTGGTCATTTTATAATTTCTACAGACCCTTGTTAGAACTTCAAACTAACAGCTTACTATTCCCAAATCTACCTAATTTTAATGCTAAAATTTCTTGGCTTTACTGATGCTTTACTTAATAACTTTTTTTTTTAAGGTCTTACTCCATAACCTGACTCTCTCAAGGTCACTTCTTATGTATTTGTATACATATGTTATACTACTTGTATCTTCCCCTCTTATTGGAGACCGCCAACTAGGAATCTGCCGATAACATCTCTGTACGCAGTCAGCCCTCACAGTTTGACAGACTTTGAGAGAGCCTTTTTTGTCCTGTGCAGATCCTTGTCCTCTGGCATTCACTGCAGTCTTACTGTGTTGCCTCAACTATTTAATGAGACTTGTTCTGATCACGATCATGCATCAATTTGGGGTTTATTACCCAATATAGTCTGAAATTTCTCAAATTCCTCCTTTTTTCTTGCTTCTGTCTCTAAAAGATGGTATGTGTAGCCATCCTCAGTGCTGATTCATCCTTTTCATTCAGTCTGTAGTATACAACCATGGTGTAACTCTCCTTTCTATAAACTTCAGCTATTTTGACAAATTTCCCACAGCTGCTCCTGCAGTCAGGGACGCCAAACAGCCATCTCTGTTGCAGTCATGGGAAGCTTTGCCCGTTTTCTGCATCTTTCTGCTGATACTCTTGTTGCCTTGTCTGCTGCTGCTGGACATGATGGACATGATCTCTGAAGAGGTAAAATCCCTGAAGTGCATGTGGTTTGCACAATTTTTACAGAGCCAGCTGGTCAGACCTGGCATCTTCAACAAGGAATTGGAGCTAGCTTTCTTTGAGACCAACTCAAAACTATGTCTTTTGTGCTGCTACTCCACATCTGTCAATGGGATAACCACACTTGGTAAGGAAAACTCCTGTTGCCACAAAGCAAGCCAGGAGTGTTTGTCCAAAGCTGCGTATTGACCTGATGGCATGAGACATTTGCTAAGGTGCTAATACTAATTTTTAGACACCTCTCCGTCATGAAAATTATTCTTTTTAAAAACAAGGGAGAAAACCTCTTCTTTTTGAACCACAATTGAAGCATTTTCCATTGGTGATTCACTGGATTTTGTGTTGCCATATTGGATGCTGATGGCTGCATGTAGGATTGAATGTAGCTGACCAAATGATCTTTCTCAGCTTATTTACATCCAATCTCCACTTTCTTATTCGCTCTCTCCTCCCACTCTTTCTGTTGGTGTGCTTAGGTGACTGCAGATTTCAGGGGCTGATGAAGTTCGTGGAGAAAGTGCATTTTGTTGCCTCTTGTATTTTTGCTGTGATGGCAGCTGGAAGAGGTGGCTTCAGCAGAGCCTGGGTTCCTGTCAGTGTTTGGTTGTCATTACAATAAATACACGTATCCCAAACTTTAAAGCACATCTCCTTTGTTATTTTTTTTTCAGCAGGAAGAAATGTCACCTTACTCCCTGCTCACTGTAAGAATCATAAAGTTGAGAAATGCTCATCAGGCAGATTTTTGTAAGTACCAGACTTTCTTACTGACATTATGCAGTTCTAAAATTACTAGATCAGTCCCTGCTTGTGCTAGCCACAAATGGAACGCACAGAAATCATACCAGCTAAAAAATGACAGTCCAAGCCAATCTCTACTTACAATTTTAGAGTTTTTTTTTGGTGTCTGGGTGTTTGTTTTTTAAGAATTCAGCATCAGGTCAATGCCAAGTAGGGTATTGACTAAAACTTTAAGACTTCCAGTCAGCAAAGCACACACGAGTTGGCTATTTCAGTGGTGTGAAAATATCGTAATATCAGTTTTAATCCCCAGATGTTAATATCTCATGTCTGTAACAAATATATAGAATACAGGGCTCAAATCTTTACATGTCAGCCACTGTTAATGCTTACCTGTAAAGTGTTCTGAAAATATGTGGTATTTGGCCAGCCCTTACCTGGTGCTCCACTTCCACAGAGGTTTTTCTCTGGAGAATTTTCTCCTGACATTCCTACATGTGCCTCATGAACTTGGCAGGTCAGTAATAACTATAGTTTTGCATATCCCTTTATCATACTGTTCTCTTTTTGCTGCGCATTTTTGTTGCTTTTTTGGGAGATTGTGCTGAAGTTCACTAACCCCACCGCCTTTCTGCTCAGCAACATTTCATGTGACATGTTACCTCACTCCTCTGTCTTCCTACTTTTTAATAGTTTTAGTACATCTAGTGTATCCATCAGAGTGAAAAGTCATTTACAGTTGCTGTTTGTGCAGACCAACAGTCCATTACTTAGCTATGGTGCTCCAAAATGTGGTGCTTTCAGTGGAGGAAATGGCTGTAGGTTGCACGTCAAGGACTCTCAGGTTGTCTTGATACACTCCGCAAAGCTAGAAACTCAGACGATATCTATGACAGGCACAACTTTTTCAAAGAAACGAGACATCCCACTCTGCCAATAAACTAGTAGCTCCAGATTATTTTGGCCTGGAAACCCTAACAGGTTTTGCTTCCCAAGACTACTTTGGACTAGACTTCTCACTAGCAGACAGGCAGCTCTAAAGGTCCGTCTTTCCATGAGGCAGCAAGTCACCAGACAGATTTTGAAGGCTAAGGACATGGCAGGACTCCTTCATGTTTTCTCCAAGTGAGCACTACGTGTCTTCCACTGGATAATTCAGAAACGGCACCATTTTCACTGCCAGTTGTTTTTATCTTCATCTTCTGATGGAACAGTACTCTATAAAGAAAATTTCTCACCCCCTCTTTGTATTCCACTCACTCTGATGTTTCGAGAACATGGATGTCACCATTGTCGATTTTTCCAACCAAATGGAAGTGTTTGGTTCATGTGTCTTGTAACGGTGGATTGTAGAGAACAGAAGAAATATCATAGGATAGCAAAGAAGGACAAAGTTCAATTCTATTCTTTTTCACAACTATGAAACACTGCATGTATTTGCAAGACCTCACCTTCACTCCTTTGAAGTGCTGATCTAATTTCTTTTAGTATCACTTTTGCTCTAAAGTGGAAGTTGAATGACAAGACAAGAACCATGATTCACCAGCTCATGCAACAGGGATTGCACAAAGTAAAATGATTCTGCCTTCTCAGAAAATAATGAAGCTATTATGACCTTGTCCTCCCTCCTGAGGACAGTGGGATTTCAGAAGTAGTATTGCGTAATGAGATGCGGGCATTTAGAAAATTCCCATTACTGCCAAAACGTACATCCCTGGAGTAGGGATCAAGACAGGTAGGCTCAGGTTTTAACCCTGTTGTATAAGTTTAGGCAAGTCATCCAACAGTCTGTGCCTCTGTTGCTCTATCTATAAAATATGCATAACAGAATATCTAGTACATGTTTTCTCTCTATTGCCTATTTAGATTATGTGCTCATTTTGAAAGGGATTATCAATACGTGTAGAGACATCCTAATTTAAAATGCCAGGTAAGTCCTAGAAACAGTGAAAAGTATCTCCAGATTCTTTTGGTAATTACCAGTTGTCGTGGTTTAACCCTGGCCAGCTGCCAGGTACCCACACAGCCGCTCACTCACTCCCCCTTCACTGCTAGGCAGGGGGAGAAAATATTTCCAAGGGCTCAGGGTTCGAGATAAGGACAGGGAGATCACTCTCATTTACTGTCCCGGACAAAACAGACTCAGTTTTCGGGAAATTAGGTACATTTATTTAAAAGAACTAATCAGAGAGGAGTAGTGAGAAGTGAGAAAGAGCAAACAGATCTTAACAAACGGAACACCTTCCCCCATCCCTCCCTTCTTCCCGGGCTTAACATCAATCCCGGTTTCTCCACCTCCTCCCCCCGAGCGGCGCAGGGGGACAGGGAATGGGGGTTACGGTCAGTTCATCCGATGTTGGTTCCACCGCTTCTTCATTCCGGGGGAGGACTCTTCACTCTTCCCCAGGGCCATTGTGGGGTCCCTCTCACGGGAGACAAGCTTCACGCTCTCTTCTCCGCGTGAGTCATCCCACGAAGGGCAATTCATCACAAACTGCCCAACGGGAGACACCTCACGAGGGGCAGCCCACCCCTCGTGAGTCTGAGGTGCAGTCCTTCGGGAGAAACTGCTCCAGCGTGAGCCACCCGCAGCGTCCCAAAAGTCCCGCCGGCCAACCTGCTCCAGCGTGGGCATTCCTCTCTCCCACAGGCTACAGGTTCTGGCAGCGACTTGCTCTGACGGGGGCTTCCCACGGGCTACAGCCCCCTTCAGGCATCCACCCACATGGCGTGGAGTCCTCAGTGGACATCTACGCGGTGATCCTCACGGTGGACATCTGCACCTCGCCCATGGGCTGCAGGGGGACAACCTGCTTCACCATGGGCTTCACCACAGACCTGGGGGACTCCTTCTGCTCCGGCACCTGGAGCTCATCTTCCCCCGCCTCCCTCTTCACTGACCTTGGTGTCTGCACAGATTCTCACTCCTCCATCTCTGTGCCAGCTGTAATGGCGCAGTTCTTTTCCCCGTTCTTAAATATGTTTTCACAGAGGCGTTCCTCTGCTATCACCTTACTGATAGGCTCAGCCTTGGCCAGTGGCGGGTCCCTCTTTGGAGCCGGCTGGCATTGGCTCTATCAAACTTGGGGAGCCTCTAGCAGCTTCTTCCAGAAGCCACCCTGCAGCTCCCCCCTCCGCCGCCAAAATCCGGCCAGGCCAAACCAAAACACCAGTAAACGAGATTTGGGGATGAGCAGGTGAAGAAAAAGGATGTCTTTCTCTCCTTTCTGTTGGTAATTCTCTGTGACTTCAGGCCTGTTTCTTAATGTCATAACATAATGAAGCACTGCAAACTAGCATGCCATTGAACAAGGAAGATAAATAGCTCTTTATTGACTGGGCAGCAACCTGCCTTTGCACTCGGAGAAGCTGGAGTCTCCCAGGAAAAATAATGTGAAACATTGGTACAATGCAAAAAGATATCTTGTAATTTTTAACTGCTTGATTTTTGCTCAGGTACTGCTGTCCTTCTAGCTTAATGGTTTGTTTTCAGTATTTGAGAGTATTTGAAATATCAGAAAACTAAAATAGCTACACATGCTAATGCATGCTGATGAGAAAGTGATATTTACCTAGTCTGGCCTCAGCAATATGATGTTTTCCCGTGGAAAATTAATTATAAACAGGTGATACAGGCACTGTTTGACCATGAGATTTCAGTGGAAGACCGACAGTTTTTCTGATAACATATTTCAGATTTCCCTAGATTTTCATCTTCCAAATATCAAACCCAGGAACAAGCTGCCTTTCCAACCGAGTGCAATAGTTTCTATGACTTTGCATTTCTGCTTGCCTGCTGCCTTCTCATCTTTCTAAGCACATGCAGTTATCTGCTTGCTTGAGTTTCTCATCACCTCCACTTGTCTAGAACATACTCCATTTTCCTGATTTTTCTCTCAGTTTGTCACAAATGCAGTCACAGCAGGTCCTCTGGCTACTAGAGTTGTTATATTTTTCCTTGAATTACCTGCCAAATCCTGACTTCAGGGAATGGTGCTTTCCATACACTTCCACTGACATTCCTCGCTACTGTGTGCACCCAGCTTGATCCTGGGTGTTTTTTAAATGTGCAGCTCAAGATCCATGGGATGTGTGTTTCACAAGCCTGGGATGGAGTCCCAGCTTATCTTGAAATCTGATGTTACACCTCTGTCTGTAGAGAACACGTGGTGGAACTTGGCAATGGCTGCATCTGTTTTCACACAAAGAAAAACATTAAAGCAAGAAGAAAGCACCTGCTCCTCCTCAATGGATCAATTAGCCCTCTTCATACACCCACAGTCAGTTGCTCCTCCACTTTTGTGGACTCTTCTTTACTGGGTAGTGTTCAATGTTTCCTTCATACATCACACAACTGGTTTCTGTCTTGCTATGCAAATACTCTTGACATTCCTGAGGTAATTATTTTTCACTGTATTCTGAACTGATCTTTACACTGATTTGTAATCAGACTCACACACACATTTCTGGCCCTCCCTGGTCTCTCTGTGGGCATTAGAAAGGGCAGATACGATTACTTACCCTCATCCTGCTCTCTGGTGATGAACCAGGCTCCAAGGAGTACGCAGCTGGGCTGGAGAGGTGCTGGGCATGCTGGAAAGGAAGCAATTCCAGTGAAATTTATGTGGTTTTTGTTGTCTGGCACCTGCTTTGCAGTGGTATTCCCCTCCTCAGTCCAAGACTGCATACAGCCTCAGGTAAACAAATGATTTTTTTTATACGTGCTGTATTCATTTGTTCCTTCTCAGTTAGTGTCAGAGGCTGTCACAGAAGCTCCCATTTCCTGATTCTATTAATGGTGTCACTTCTCGTACAGAATTCCCCATGCGTAGGAGGAGTATTTGGCCAGGGGGAGTATTTGGCCAGGAGGAGGTGGCAGGGTAAGCAGTGTATGTATTGGTTCCTCTCCTTGCTGGTAACACCCCTTCCAGTGACTCTGTTTCCCAAAAGGATGAGAAAGGAACTGGGCAATGGGAGAGGAGAACCATGGTGGCACAGGCTCTCCAATACCTTCTGTCTGCTCTCCTTAATCAAATAAGCTATTAGATGGGCCAGGGAGAGCTGCACCAAGCTCCCAGCCTGGCCCACCTTCACCATCCTTAGTGTTTATGTGCTGTTTTCTGGCAGCGTGTTGGGGCTCATTAACATAGCAGGAATGGAGAGAAGGGGTGTCAAGTCTAGCTTGACATATTCACCTTCACTGGTGCTGGGTGTCTGCAACCCTCTGGAGTGCAGAGGTCAATTTAATTTGTGTGCCCCAGTAAGAAATTACTTGGAGGCCAACAGGTGATTACTTTCAGGCCAACAGGTGATTTCTTCCCAGAGACAAAACCTTCTCTGCTGGGTGTTGTCCCACCAGTTTGAGAGGCTATGGGTAGGAAGATCCCTGTGACACAGCTAGCAGAGCTGAGGTAGGACGAGGTGAAATCTTAGCAGGGGGTGATGGTGTTGAAATGTGATTGTGATTATCATGTATATTTTCTGACTGTAGAAATCAGATGGATGTGGAATCTGTCTCAGCTGTGAAAGGAAACGTGATGGTCTTAGCTGGGAGGCCAGAAAAATCATGCCGTGTCCTTTAGCCTTACTTTTGTTTTCAAATCTTCCTTTTGTTTTTCATCTTTGGATGAAGAGAGACCTTGCATATTTATACAAAAGGAGCTTGGGGCCTTTCTCCTCTCCCAGCTTATGAAATTGTTTTCTGGAAGCTCTTCTTTTATCCGTTTGGAAGAAATTAATCAGTTCAGGGGTGATACACTTGGAGTGTTTGGAAATCAGAGTGGTCCTCCAGAGACATCAGTGGCTATTTTTGCTAAGCAAGCAGATCAAGGAGAATACATCTAGTGCAGGTGATATTGACAGTCCTGCCTCAGGAATGCATGTGGTACTGGTGGCACAGAAGGTAGAGGGTGACCCAGGATGTGAAACCTTCACTCTGTGACTACAGCAGGTACTGCACCCACTGAGTGTGCTCCAGGGAGCAAATCCTTTTTCGCTGTTCAACTTCAATGGCTGGATAGGGTTGAGGGTTCATTCACATGGGACTCTGTGCATTCCTGGTAAAGGACATTACTGATTAAGCACAGTCGATCTACGAGCATTTGTTATTTCCACAAGTAAACTATGGATAGTAATACTGAGCTTACAGATGAATGTTGCATCTGGGTATGTTAGAGGACAGTGTCCAGTTCAAATCAGCTCTTGGAAAGGCAGCAGTTGGAGGTAACTCCTTAGTTTTGTCTATATCATGTTATGCTGGTTTGGGAAAATTCTCCTGGAGATCATGTTCAATGATTGAGAAAAGGGAGTGTCTCTTCTCCTTCTTTTGGGTGAACTGTAGTAAACTAGGATTCAAGAGGAACCTGTCTGTGCAGGTGGAGAAGAATTCATCAGGGGAAAATTGTTTCTTCTCTTTGGTGTTACGAAATGCAACAACAGGACAGATGGGCTTTTATAGTTTACATTCATTGCCCTTATGAGAGCACTGTTTCTTATATGCTTTTGTTTTCACTGCTGAAATTTTCTTCTTACTTATGACGGAGATGAATGACCTTAGCCTGTGATGGTTCATTTCAGGAACATAGTACAGGACTGTACTCTCACAGAGCAGCAAACAGCTGGCTGCAGTTCTGAACTTTTAGGTTCATTCCTGAATTTTTAGCTTGAAGACAGAGGTGAAATAGCCCCATGTTCCATCAACACACAAACTCAACTGAATCAGAAGTTAAAAATTGGGAAAGGATATCAGGGTCACTTAGTGTTAGCTTACAAAGAGACTGGGAGTTCAGATGTCTCAGCATCCATATGGGGTGACATTATGTCATCAAGCAATGGAGTTGCAACAAGCGCACTGAAGTAAGTGCCTGACCTGGCATGAAATTGCTAATGATGCCCAGCTATTGCATGAAAACTAGAGCACGAAGAAAACATAAGCGTGATTTTTTTTTCTTGTTTTAGTTTCCAGGTAGCAATGAATAAACTGGAAGATTTTCAGTGGCTTTTTTTGTGCACTTTTTTCAGGGATAAGAGGGAGTAAAAAAAAGCTGATTAGTCATTTCAGCTGCTCCCATGTAATGAGGGTATCATAGCATTCACAGAATTCATCACACATCCAACTATCCTGTTATTTTTGATTTGTCCCACTGCTTGCCTCACAGCTTAGCCTGGCTTCAAGTGAACTGCCAATTCTGCATAAATACATAAGCTCAGTGTCACAACATGGGGAATAGCTGATGCTGTCTGTAAAACTCGAGGAAAATACAGAGAATCACAGGAACTGTAGAGGAAACTGCAACCTCTCTCCATCAGTAGGGACTGTAGATGAATTGTGGCAAAAAAAAAAACGTACGGTAGAGTCCCCTTTCTCCACCTGAAAACCTGCTTTGTTCCAGTGGTTTCATCTCACCCCATATTCAAGGTCAAATTTGCACTCAGTAGTTACTAACAATTATATGTCATTTGTCTGTGACCAGCTAGTCTTGATATTGCAGAATCACACAGTGGCCAAGGTGTGGAGGCACGTCTGGGGATCGTCTAGTCCACCCACCGCTCAAAGCAAGGTCAGCTACAGCAGGTTGCTCACAGGCATGTCCAGTTGGGTTTTGAACATCTCCAAGGACAGAGACTTCACAACCTCTCTGGACAACCTATGCCAGTGTTTGAGCACCCTCATGGTGAAAAAGCTTTTCTTTCTTTTTAAATGGAATTTCCTGTATTTTGATTTGTGTCCATTACCTCTTACCTTTTATTGGGCACCACTGACAAGAGTCTGACTTCTTTATTTCCCTCTCCCCTGTCCTCAGTCAGGTCTTTACATACATCGATAAAATCCCCCTGAGCTTTCTTGGCTCCAGACTGAAGAGTCCCAGCCCCTTAAGCATCTCCCCCTATGGCAGATGCTCCAGTCACCCCATCTTCTTTGTGGACTTTTTCTAGACTCACTCCAGTATGTTCTTACCTCTCTTGTACTGGGGAACTCAGAGATACAGCCTTGCCAGTGCTGAGTAGAAGGTTCACCCTCCACTTGCTGGCAACGTTCATCCTGACATGGCTCAGAAGGCTGTTGGCTTTGTTTGCCACAAGGGCATGTTGCTGGCTCATGTTCAACCTGATGTCCACCAAAATGCACAGGTCCTTCTCTGCAGAGCTGCATTCCAGCCAGTCAGCCCTTAGCCTGTCCTGATGCATTGGGTTTATTTCTCCTCATGCACACGACTTTTCATTTCCCTGATGAACTTCACGAGGCTCGTGTCGACCCAGTTCTCCAGCCTGTCCAGGTCCCTCTAAATGGCAGTGCAGCCATCTTGTGTGTCAACCACTTCTCCCGGTTTTGTACCACCTGCCAACTTGCAGATGGTGTACTCTGTTCCATCACCCACATTAATGAAGATGTTAAACATTATTTGCCCCAGTATCAGCCCCTGCGGTTGACCGCTAGTGACTGGCCTACACCTGGACTTTGTGCTCCTGATCACAACCCTTTGAGCCTGCCAGTTCAGCCAGTTTTTAATCCACTTCACTGTCCCTTTATCTAGCCTGTACATTTTGACAAAGAATTGTCAATAGCTTATTGTAAGTAAATATTTATGAAATCAACACCCATATGGAAAAATAAGTGATGTTTGGTTCTTGGCTTTTGTACAGGCTTCCTATGTGCTCTTGAGAACCTCTGTAGGTTAGAGATGGTGATACTTCTTATCAGGACAAGTACATCACAGCTCGTCAGGTTGTCAGACAGCACAGTGAGGGGAGATGTTTTGGTTATCAGACAGATCACTAATCACAGCTGTTCCACACATTGCAAACTGAACATGACACCGGTAATTGCCAAAGTCGTCGTGTTATCCTGTCACTTTGATGTAAAAATCTAAGATGCTGCAATGCTGTCTGTGGAAACAATTTAAAAGACAGAAAGGCAACCTAAATCCTTCACAAGGGAAAACTCCAGGCAGTGCCAAGAAATTCCCTGATATTTAGCATGAAGAGTTATCTGGGAATTCCCCTGCCTGACAGGGATCGTCCTCAGAGCACGTCCGAACCACAGGGTCTCAAGCAATACTTTATATTTAGGCAAAATATCCCAAAGCAACATACCTGATATCCTGAGCAAAGACACCAGGACAAACTCTCTTTTAATCTTAAGGAACTGACTCAAGACTTGTGTCATACTTACAGATAGTGAGTGTTCTTCTCTGCTCACAAGTTAGTTACCTCTACTGACTTCCACGGGACCAGACTATGTCCCTTCTACTCTTTTCTCACCAAAGCCTGTGTTCAGCACAACAGGATGGATCAGCCCTTCCAGTTGCCTCTTGAAAAGTTCCTGTCCCAGGTCTGATAATCAATTCGGTGTTTGCTTGTTTTGTGATCTAAGGGAGATGATCCCTTATAGTAAGTGCAGGTTCACTCCCTTCATCCACAAGATCCAAATCCTTTCTCCCACTTTGCCTTTCTCAGAAGAGATGGGGAATAGGAAATAACTTCCAGGTCTTTCAGGCATAAGTAAACACCAGAAAAAAGCTCCAGCTACCTACTGACCTGATGAAGCAACTGTGCTGCTTCTAGGCCTCTCCCTTCCTACCCCACCTAAGGAGACAATGCTCTAGGTAGCTGGAATAATTAATTTTCCATCATGAAGCGCTAATAACCAGGTATGGCAGACATTTATTATCTGAATCAGACTCAAGCCTGATTCTTTTAAGATTTCTCACAAAGTGAATTGCCACAGAGGGAATTTATGCACAACCCCTCTCAGGGTCTGAGACTCACTCTCTGCTACACTTGCAGCAGTTTCTCCTGCTACATTTGCAGAGAGCTGAAACAAGGTTGAAAACGAGCAATGTGAGGCTCCTGGCTATATATATTTTTCCATCCATTTGTTAGGACTGCATTTTTTTTTTTTTTTTAATGTGTAGGATTGTGCACAGTTATCCGAATACAGTGTTTATTAAAAATACTGTTGCAATGAACAACAAATTAATTTTATCTAGCTATGTAATCTTTTTATGTCACTGGTTTTGTTGATGTATATCAGAAAGAACTGGTCATCCCTCATCCCTGTTCAAGCTACAGATGATTTCAATGCCTCCCCTTCTTGTGTCGTGCTTCCACTGCCAGACGTTTTGTGCCTATGTTTCTGTAGTAAGCCAGTCTGATTGCTACGTGAGGCTATGGTTGCCAACTGCTTCAGACGAAAAATTCCACACCAAAACCATCAAAAACTGCAGAAACCCTGTGTGGAATGAAACGTTCTACTTCCGGATACAGAGACAAGTCAAGGTATGCAAACAGAAACTCTTCCTCATCTCTAAGCAGCTTCTTTCAGTTTAGCCCAGAACAGGACATCACATAGTCTAATGCCTTCCTGAGTTTACTTAAAATTCCCCTAGCAAGCTTGACCAAAAGAAATTTGAGTTTTTGCTGGAATCCACTTCTGTCCTAACATAGTTATTATGTATTTATCTATCAATAATGTGAGTGTGATATCCTTGGAGAGGGCTGATGGGACCAATGACAGAGTAATAGCACAGAGAAAATATGAAATGAAAACATAAACCAACACTGTAACAGAAGGCCACATCTTTCGCTGAGAGGACAAGAAATAAGGGAATATCAATGCTGGGAAGCTGTTAAATTCTAGTATGATTAAGAATTTTATTAACTTTGCTGCTGACAATTACACTACATTCAAGCACCCAGAAGCACGTGGTTGAAAGTGGGAAGCCCAAGGACACAGAAAGGTGATTGTTGATATGAAGTGACCTCTATTGAGAGTACTCTATTGAGAGTAGCCCTAAAGAGAAGGATTTGGGGGTGTTGATAGATGAGAAGCTCAACATGAGCCACCAGTGCACTCATGCAACCCAGAAAGCCAACCCTGTCCTGGGATGTATCAGGAGAAGCGTAGCCAGCAGGTCAAGAGAGGTGATTCTCCCCCTTTACTCTGCTCTTGTGAGACCTCACCTTGAATACTGCGTCCAGTTCTGGTGTCCCCACCATGAGAGAGACATGGATCTGTTGGAGCATGTTCAGAGGAGGCCACAAAGATGATCCAAGGGCTGGAGCACCTCTGCTACGAGGACAGGCTGCAGGAGCTGGGATTGTTCAGTCTTGAAAAGAGAAGACTTCGGGGGGACCTAATAGCTGCCTTCCAATACCTGAAGAGATCCTACAGGAAGGTTGGGGAGGGACTTTTTACAAGAGCATCCACTGATAGGATAAGGGGAAATGGGTTTAAGTTGAAGGAGAGTAGTTTTAGATTAGATTTTAGGAAGAAATTCTTCAGTACGAGGGTGGCAAGACTTTGGAATAAATTGCCCAGAGAGGTTGTGGCTGCCGCTTCCCTGGAGGTGTTCAAGGCCAGGTTGGACAGAGCCTTGAGTAGCCTGATCTAGTTGAGAGGCATCCCTGCCCGTGACAGGGAAGTTGGATTAGATGACCTCTAAGGTTCCTTCCAACCTAGGCCATTCTATGACTTCTGGCTATCCATATTTCTCCCTAAAAGATCATATTTTTGATGCATTTTGTACTTAGAAGTATAAAAGGTGACCCAAGAGAAATTTCAATTCAGCCTTAATTGACAAGACTGTTTCTTATTGACTGTTTCTTGTTGACAAAGCTATTTCTTATAAAGCAGGTTACACTTATTTGTCTTAGTACTCTTCATGATGCTTTGTTATCAATACTTTTCTAGAAGTAAAGCAGGTGCTGAATCTGAAAGAGCTGCAGAATGTCATACTTCTCTAGTACATGCTAACGAATTGGACATTTTTCATTTATTTTCCCAGAATGTTCTGGAAATTACTGTTTCTGATGATGACATCATTCATGATGATGACCATGCAATTGTGCTTTTTGACGTAGCTAAAGTCCCCTTGGGGGAAAGAGTGCTGATGGCATTCCCACTAAATGAGCAGGTAAGAGCTTCGTTTCTTTTAGTGCACCTTGATGCCCATTCTCCTCCTGCTGATTAAAGGGATGTGCTGTCCCTTCTCTCTTTTACCACCAGGACCAGCTTGGTGGCAAAAATTCTACTAAAACTGTAGAAATTGCAGACCAGTGATGAAATAGATGCCTTCTCAAGTTCCTGTCAGTGTTGTCTGGCACAGAACGAGGCCAAATTCCCAAGGAGATGCAATTTTTGCGAAGTTTCACACTATTAATAATCTGGAAGAAAATGACAGAGCTTATCTAATCTTCACAAAGAATATAAAAAGTAAAAGAATGCCAGGACAGGAAAATGGCCTGCTTCCACAATATTTTACTGAACACTAAGTCTTAGCATATTGTGTTTGGCACATGGAAGCTGGCAGGGAAGAAAATGTGAAAAATACAGGTTTACTAGGGAGAGTTGTAAGCACCAAACACCCTCTGTTCTGCTAGTACAACTAAGATCTTCTGTTCCTGGGGGAAGGAAAAAACTGCCTCTGTCCTTTAACACTGACAATAAAAGGAAACTGCTCGTGAAAATGAAGGTCACTTTGCCAACCTCTGCATATGCTAATTAAGACTAGTTCATTTTATTTTTTTTATTTCTTTTCAGAGGAGGGAGGAGCTGGAAGTTGAGTTTGTGCTGGAAAGCATGTGAGTAAAACCCCATTATAATGGGAGCAGCAGCTTAAGAGTCGTGCATCAGTGCAAGGAAGCCTTTTGTATGCCCAGCATCATCTCAATAGCCAGATTCAGCCTTTTTCCAGACTTAATGTGTGCGTCAGCAAATCACTGTGAGAAAGGAAAATGTTACGATGCTGAGAATGAGTTCAGAATTTCTCATTCTGCGAGTTTCTCTTAAAATTTATATATTACTTCCACGGTTCACAGCTGGTTTTCTGGGTCTGGTAACTCCCACATCAGTAAGTCCTATCAATTTTCTGGAGAGCAGAAAATTCTCTGAGCAGCTCATGGCTGAGGAGAATGTTGCTACCAAATCTGTGACATTCTTGTGCTGTTAAAGCTCTTACAAGCATTTTCCAGGTGCCTTATTGCCATCGAAT
This sequence comes from Trogon surrucura, assembly GCA_020746105.1. Taxonomy (NCBI): domain Eukaryota; kingdom Metazoa; phylum Chordata; class Aves; order Trogoniformes; family Trogonidae; genus Trogon; species Trogon surrucura. The sequence goes on along the minus strand of CM036623.1, from coordinate 11,735,414 downwards.
CACTTCTGCTAAATAGTTATGTGGCATCTAGTGAAAAGGAAGCATGTTTCTGCAAATAAGAAGGAAGAAATGGGGAGGGAGGTGGTGAGCCAGAGAGAGAAAAATCTGTCCTGTTCAGGACAGTATCCAGATTACATTATTTATAAAATACCTATTATTTGTTCTTGTTTTCTAGCCCGGATCCTCCTGAAACCATCATCACAAATGGGGCGATAGCGGTAAAATTTAATTTGTTTTGTTCTCTGATGTTCTTTCCCACACAATTACTTAGCTTAACTGACTATGATGGAAGTGAGGGAAACATTGCAAGTCTTCATTCTTTAGTGATGCTTTTGAAGAGCTTCATCTCTGAGAAGGCCAGCATGATCTTATAGGAGCCTTTGGACTGCTATCCTTTTTCCTCATGTTGTCTGCATCCGTGGAAAATTGCAATATGCTCAGCACAGCACCATCTTCCCATATGGCGAGGAAGTTAATTGTGACTTTCACTGGGTCTGGCAAAAGTTTCTAACACAGTTGGCCCTCACATTCAAGCAATGACCCTTCCCAGCAGTGGTGGTGAGATGGCTGGATGGGTAATCTAATTCTCTGTCCCCATCACGTCTATTCTAGTGTCGTGAAGTGGCCTGCTTGGAAGTTCAGTTGGACAGTAGGATGAAAAAGAAGCATTTTTCAGGTAAGCTTATAATTTTTTTAAAACTGTATATTATACTCTCTAACAATGCCTGTAAATTGCATCATCCAAATATTAAGGCTTTAATTGACCACATCTAAGGCAACTTATAAAAACTTTGCAGTAGGGAACGCCACCAGTTCTACAGCAGGTGTACATTCAGGGTTCTGACTTCACGTGAAGCCTTGTGCCAGAGTAGAAAGAACATCAGATGCTTGTATAGAAGGTATCTAAACCCCGAGCTGAGATCCTGAAAACCTCTAGTACTGCTAAACCCTGTAGAAGCTTACTTCCTTAGGTACAATAGTCCATGGCCGCAACTTTCCTCAGAATCTCTGACAGCTGGACTCCTGCATGTGCACAGAAACACCTCATTTTTTGCAGGGCTTAGCCGCTCAGCAGCTGGCTCCTGCCTGACCCTGATCAAGATCCAGAATCTAGAAGTTCCTCTGCCCACATTCCCTGAGGGCCTGGATCTGCTAGGCCATCTCAGAGCATGCATAACACACACCAGCAGGATTAGCTGATATCTTCATATAAATAGGGTCATCTACTGCGAAGTCAGATCTTTTTAGCTGAGCTGAGAGCTTCTCCTGCTTATTATTTGGTCTGGGGGGAGGATGATGATTCACAATGCAAAGTAGCTGGTTGAATTCACTGTGTGATGATGCAACTGGAACACACATGCAGCAGTCTAAAATTCAGCGCTATTCACATCACCCTCCCATCTAGCTTCTCGCTCAGCCCGTTATAAAGATACACTTGCCTATAATGTTTGGGTCTTGGATCACTTTCAGAAGACAGCTTTCCAAAAACAAAGGAAGAGGAGAACGGTTTTGTTCAAAGCTTTTAATATGCCCGTTATCTCATTGTTTTAGAGAATGAGCTAACATTTACAGTGAGAGGATCCTTTGAAGAAACCCAGACAGTTTCCTTGGGCTGTGACTCTCGCTCCCGTCTCCCAGATCCCACCATCTTCCACTATGCCAAATACAAGCAACCCTCCTTGGATGTTGCACTCACAAAGAAGAGGAAGCTTCCCATGTTTGTATGTTACCCTAGAACATTGTAGACCACTCAGACAGTCTAACTTTTATGTGTGGGCAGGCAGCAAGAGGAGAATATTTCTGTCTTAACCAAAAGGTACTTCGTGCTCTTTTTCAGTGTGCTTGTGTGTCATGCGGAGCAAGGAGGACAAGCGTCCCCCTGACTCTCCCTCTGAAGTCTCTCCCCTCCGAGAAAGAAGTAGTTGGCGAGGTAAGTGTCTCTGGTTATGAGGAATCCTCTGCGAGCTTTTAAAAATCGTTACTGGCTCCCAAGAGGCAGAAACCTCTCTTTATACAAGGCAGTTGTTTCCTAACCTTCCTCGAACCTGGGTCGATGCATAATGAAGTTACTTATTTGGAGCAAAATAAAAGCAGGAAACCTAGGAGAGAAGGAAGAAGAAGGAATATGTCCAAGCTGTTGCTCATGCTCTTAGCCAGGCTGGAGGTCACGGGGTGTTCTTCTGGAACAGAGGTGTGAGCCAAAGCCCGGCACATTGCCATGGAAGGCAAACCTGTGCCACCCTCATGGGGTGCTCAGCCTCTTTGGCTTTCCTTTGTATCTCACACTGTTGTGTGAAGGATTTTAGTTTCAAAACCCCTGTTTAATGATGGAGCCTTCCAGGGAAGTGAGGTGTAGCACTGCAACTCCTCTGCTATTTGTTTGTGTCACAAAGTAGTACCAGTGCAAGCTACAACCTGAGTTTCCCAATGGAGAGAAGATGCAGATTGTGAACGATAATACTAAAGTATTAACTTATTAAATCAGTGCACATCTCTGGGTACTAGTGAAACATTGAGAGGAGAGTCTGTCTCCCAGTCTCAGTTCACTGAGGTTCAGAGCTTTGTGGATGTAATGATGACCCAAAACAGCTATGTCCCCTTCTGAGAGGAGGAAATGGACTGTTTTAAACAAAATAATCAGTATTCATTTTACCTTTTTAATTTGCAGCACAGAAAATTTGACTTGCACTTCAAAGTGAAAAAATGGTAAGATACCTTATTTATCTTCCTTCTGGTTTTTTCCCCCTCAGTTCTTTGAATTTAAATAGTAGCTAAAGAAGTTCCAACCTCTTTGTTACTGCCTCTGTCCTGAATGCTGGCTCATCCTTATTTCAGATTATAAAATAAAATGGACTCAGTACACAATACAGAGATTTTTCAGTGGCTGTGAGTTTATGTAATGGGACTAGACATAGTCCCATAGAGTTAAGAAAAGGTTTTATAAAGATCACACCAATTTTCTATTAATATTTTTCTACTATCAAAATTATGTGCTAACAGCCGCTGGAGACACTGTTTTATATCTCTACAAATTATTTCTAAATGTAGGGGTTTTTTTTTCAATAAAAGCAGCATTTCAAAGCTAATTGAAAGAAACCCTTCTGTTTCCCAAAGTCAGAAAAAAACCCTCAAGGATCAGAGTGCCTAGCCACTCTAGGATATATAAAAAAAATTGAAATAACAAATGTACCCATAATTGGGTTTTAATGTCTACTCAAAGAGATAAATGGAAATTAAGTCAGTCAAGTGATTGCTTATTTCTAAACCAAGGAAACACATTGTGTACTTTGAGATATGGTTAAGGTCTTCGTAAAATTTAGAAGATGAATATGTTACACCATGTAAAATATTTCAAAAGCAAGTGCATCTTCTATCCTTCTGTTTATTTTCAGTAAATATGATGTGAGATATACATAGTTTACAGCTGTCGTTCAGAAACTTCTTCCTTACCACGCCTAAGAAAGATTTTCATAGCAGCTTCCAAACTGCAACTATAGTGCTTATAAATATCCATAAATGACTATCAACACCCACGCAAAAAAACACCTCCAAACACGAAAGGCCACAATTCCCAGGTTATTGGTGGGAGTTTGTACAACTTTTAAAAGCCATCTTTAAAATCCTGCCCTCTGCAGGCTTTTGGGTTCATGTGTGAAAGGGAACCATTCTGTTACTTGCAGCTATATTTAATTTCAGATGTCTTCAACAAGGAGAAAAAAAAATAAGATTAGAAACCCTCTCAGTTCAGAAGAAGGTGTATTGTTGTTCTCCAGGAACAAACTAGAACATTTAATCTCTTCCTGCTTTGCTTTATATATATATATATTTATATATATATATACACATGAAATAGAAGCAACTAAAATGCTGACTTGGACTATAAAGATAATGTGAGATACCTGGTCCTCTGTTCTAGCCAGGAAGACCTAGATGTACGCCTGGGGTTTGACCTGTGTGCCCAGGAAAAGGATTTCATTCGCAAGAGGAAGAGGGTGGTTGCAGCTGCTCTGAAGGACATTCTCCAGCTGGAGGAGGACTTGCAGGACGATGAGGTTTCTGAGCTGTAATTATTCTCTGCTTTTTCCACAGTTGAGTGTCAAAATGTTGTAGCATTTGTGTTTAACTCTCATTTACCTCAAAAGAGTGTGAAGTTTCATGTGCAAGCTATGGCTGATCTCTTGTCTCAATTCTAGAGAAGAGAGAGGTACTCCTAGGAAACATCAATAAAACCCTCTCGCCCTGTTGCTGTAGGACCTAGCTTTGTGTTGAGTAGCAGTCTGCACAAGAATGCAGAGAAGGTGCTCTCAGGACCAAAGCCAAAGCTTTTTATAAACCTCACAGTCAGCTTGGCCAGATCTAAAGCATTGGCTCAGCACTTCTTTTCAAACTGGACTTTTCTTGTCACCTTTTGGGACAGTGCTTAGGCTCCCACTGCATGAGCGCATCCTGCTGCCAGTCTGACATCATCGTCTGCTACGGCTCAAGCACTTGCCTGCTTGGCAAATGCGGGTGCTAACAGAGGGTCCAAAGCAGGGAAAAATCAGATTTCTCTTCTTTTTTCATTATGATCCTATGTCTACAGTGTGAAGCCTGAACTCAGATGCAGAGACGACAAATTTTCCTTGGTTTTGCCCTAAGCTGAGCTCAGCAGGTTTTTTGCACAGTTGGACTGTTCACATGCAAGACCTTGCCTTTAAATGCTAGCACTAAGCCGTGGGCCATTTCCTTCCCCTCAAATGCAGAGGCACCCATACCTCCCTGCAGAACAGTCTCCCTACAGCATCTTGATGGTTTGCACAAGAGAATTCACCCCAGTGCACAGTAGCTATCTTTACTCCTAACGGAGCTGATTCATATTTGCCCGTTAACCTTTCTTCTAAGACTACCAGACCCTGGATTTCTTTATTATCACAGAAAGAAGTAATTGGAGCTCACTTACATACCTAGTACCCAATGTACGTGCATGGTAGATGGAGTGAGTATGGTTTCTCTTCCCCTCCAGCAACTGTAAAAGGGATGATGCCGCCCTGGTCTCAGGGGATCTGAACCAATCTGTGCTCTTAAACCCACCAGTCACGATACATCTAGTATGGCCTGTGAAATAACTATAAAAAAAAGCAGGAACTGTCTTTGGCAAACTTCAGTAACAGAAATCATGAGACAGCACCTATGTTTCCTCATCTATTGCATCTGGTAAAAATCAGGCTTGGGTGCAGGAGGTACCATTCTTTCTAGTTTTTTGCTGGTCTGTCTTACTGGCTTTGCCATCATGTCTGAGATGATGGACTTCATGTCCTAATGTGCAGTTGTTTGGCGGAGGAAACGTGAAGTGTTTCTTACTTGGTCCATGCACCATTATTAATTCAGGTTTTTCTTCTCCTTGCAGACTGGTGCGGCATCTTTACTTTATCAATGCTGTAACCTGCTCTTTTCTAATAGTAAAATGTCTCTCTTCCTTCTCAAACCGTGTCACTAAATGCTTGATCTTGGCATTGAACAGGTACCTGTGGTGGCAATCATGACAACAGGGGGTGGAACGAGAGCTCTGACGGCCATGTATGCCCACCTTCTCAGCGTGCAGGAACTGAATGTCTTGGACTGTGTCTCATACATCACTGGTCTATCTGGCACAACTTGGTAAGACAAGCAAAGTTTTCACAGGAATTTTCTATACATGATGTCAAAAACTCATCTGAAGGATTACATCATCTTTGCTATCAAAGGGTTTTCTTTTTCTGCTGTGTCTTTTTCTTGTTTCCTTCAGTGGGTATTTATCCACATTTGGAATTAATTCAGTCCTGATTAAATATGTGGATGTCGCCACACACGTGCTTTTTCATGTTAAATCATGAACCTCCATAACTTCCCAAAGCTCTGCTTCAGAACTCATGCTTTTCCTTGTGGTATTTTTTTTTTTTTTAGGACCATGTCAAACTTGTATGAAGATCCTGAATGGTCCCAAAAGGATCTTAAAGAAACACTCAGTGATGCCCGAAAGCATGTGCTAAAAAATAAGTTCTTCACTTGCTTTGCCCCCAATCGTCTGAAATACTATTTGAAAGAGTTGTGCCAGAGGCAACAGGAAGGCCATCAGATATGTTTCACAGACCTGTGGGGACTCATCATTGAAACCATGTTACATGAAAAGGTACGATAGCGGCACCTTGCTCTTCTGACTTGAGTACTTAGGGAATATAGCAGGGAGGGCAGAGAGTAAATCAGAAAATAATTGAGATTGGAAGGTCCGACCTTTGCAGATCATCTGTTCTGATGGCCCTGCTCCAGCAGAGCCAGCTAGAGCTGGCTGCCCTGTACCACGGGCTTTTGAGTATCTCCATAGGTGAAGGCTCCACAACTTCTCTGGGTAACATATGCCAGCGTTTAAAAGGGGGTTTTCACTTGTTTGTTTGTTTTTCAGATAGATGCCTAAAGCATGTGCCTTGGCAGCATCATTCTTTGTGTTTGCTGGCTGCAGATCTTAACGTCACACCTGGTCCAGTAAGGGTGGGAATAAAAAGGAATAACGGGAAACTGTAGTATGAATAACTTTAAAATTATTTCATGTGTACCTACTTAAATGAAAATCCTCTCTTCAAGGAGGATATGAACCCAGCACCCTGCTCCCAAACAGTCCTGCCCTTTCCACCGTGCCTGACTGTGCAGGATGCTCTGCAGCAGAAGCAATAAGAGGCAAGGCTCGCTAAACATGAACTCTGAGCCTTGGCTCTGTCACAGGTCTGAGAAGAAGATGATTTTCTGGGCAGTCAAGGAAGGGGCTACTCTTTCTGAATGAACTATTTCCTGCCAAGTGCTTTACAAATATTCCCATATGTTTTTCTGAAATAAATAATGTAAATAACGTTTTCCTCCTACCATTGAAATACTGAGGATTTTTCAGCGTATGAATTTAATTTAGGATTATTTGTGTTCACAAGTGCTGGAGCAGGGGAGGGTCAGAGATAGGGGCAAGAGCATCCCTCTGAACTAAACCAGTGGGGAGCACCCCAGCTGGAGTCTGGTATGAGCAGCATTGTCGGAGCCCAAGCTTAGATGAAGTGGGAGGCTCTTTGTGTCATCTAACTGTCCTCAGCTACTGTCTTTCTTCAAAACAGGAGGACTTCCATAAGCTCACAGATCAGCAGCAGGCGCTAAATCAGGGTCAGAATCCCCTGCCCATCTACCTCTCTCTCAATGTGAAGGATAAAATCAGCGACCAGGATTTTAGAGGTAATAATACTCTAAAATTGCTTTACACACTTAACCCCAATAGGGATCAATTTAGGATTAGGTAAAGAAATCAATGCACAAGCGCTCTAAAAGGCCGATATACCTAAGACTGGAAATGTAATAGTTAATTTTATGAAGACTTATTATATTCAGCTGTATTCAAGATCAAAAGCAGGGTGATAAAGGACATTATCATGAAATAACCTTGCTATGCATGTCTGTAGAAAGCTTCAGAAATCTGAAGTTTGTAGACAAATTTTGATGTAAGTGGGCAATTCACTCCTCATGTTCACCACTGTGAAATGCATTGTGAATAAATGTCTGCTTGCAAAGTGTGTTTGTTAGGAACCAGTGAGCATTAACTTGATCAATATAAGATTTATTTGACTAATTTATGCTTCTGCTGCTGTATCCAGTCTGCCTTGTGCTTTTTCTTACAGAATGGGTGGAATTCACCCCTTATGAGGTAGGATTCCCAAAATATGGTGCCTTCATTCGTGCAGAAGATTTTGGTAGTGAGTTCTTCATGGGTCGTCTGATGAAGAAAATCCCGGAATCCAGAATCTGCTTTTTGGAAGGTGTTTAACTCCTCTGGAGTAGTGTAAAGTAATATAACATAATCAGTTCCTGTGCAAAACTCCTCTTCTGAAATGAAGCAGTTAGTATATTCTTTATCTGCCAGGAGCAGTATACGGTAAAATATTAGAACTGATAACGGGTCGCTATCTGAAGGATTTTTTTTTTATTTTCTCTGCAGTTTTATTCAGCTGAACAAATTCATTTCATTTCATATATCCTTATGCTTACTGACGTGAGGCCTTCACAACAAAAGTTGTGTGACATTGCCCCTATGTTAAATCATCAGTCTCTTCCACAGCCCAAGACTCTAAAATACAGTCTTTTATCTACGATCTTCCTGCTGCAGCTAACCCTGATTAATCCTCCAGGATAACACTTCCATCTCAAAGTGCAAACAGGTCATAATATTTACCTTTTGTCCCCTCTTGCATAAGAACAGTAAAAGCAGTAAGGAAATCTTTTTTTTTCCCTTTACGAAAGCAGTCTCTTGCCTTGTTCTTCCTACTTCTACCAATTGCATAAAGGAAGTTTCAGAGGGTTTTGGAGAAGTTAAGACTTATTGCTTGCATGGAGATTTCACTACAACTAGTGGTGAGGTATAAGGAAGCAAACTGGAATCTCTCTGTCCCTGGCTGCAGTGTCAGAAAAGGTACCCAGATCTCCCATTCCATGGTCAGAAATGGCACTTTCTTCCTCCGTTCTCTAGAGAGATCACAGAAACAGAATGGTTTGGGTTGGAAGGGACTTTAAAGATCATCTAGTTCCAAGCTCCCTGAAAACTGGCAGGGACACCTCCCACCAGAGCTGGCTGCTCAAAGCCCCGTCCAACCTGGCCTTGAACACTTCCAGGGAGGGGAACTTGCACAACACCTCTGGGCAACTTGTGCCAGTGTCTCACCACTCTCATAGTAAAGAATTTCTTCCTAATGTCTAATCTGCTCTAGTTTAAAACCATTGCCCCTTGTCCTATCACCACATGACCTTATAAAACCCCCTCCCCATCTTTCCTATAGCCTCCTTTAAGTACTGGAAGGCCACTATAAGGTCTCCCTGGAGCCTTCTCTTCTCCAGGCTGAACAGCCCCAATTCTCTCAGTCTGTCCTCGTAGGAGAGGTGCTCCAGTCTCCTGATGATCTTCATGGCCTGGGATATTTCTGTCCCTGTTCCCTGACAGCGATCCAGCATTCTCTCATTCTGGCAGCACTGCTTACTCCAGTGACACAGTTATTCAAAAGGTTTTCAGCAAATTCCTTTCAGCCCCAACCTCCGAACAGTGCAGGGACTGCCCACGTAGGTCCTGCAGCTTTGTCCCTCACGGCTGAGCCCATCCCTCTGCCTGTGAGCTCACACTGCTGGGGCAGGGAATCCCACCAGGAGCCTCACTCGGTTCCTCCCCAGAGCACCACGTTTAGTTCTGCAGTTTGGAGGGTTTGGAAAGGCACCGTTAACACACCCAGGACATCTAACCATACCAGCTAATGGTGTTTCATCAGCCTGAAAGGCTGCAGATAGGTGACCCTCCAGACTGCCATCAACTTGCTGCATCCATTAGTAGAGGAACTTCAAAATACGCCCTGAAGCCTGAAAAAAATCAGAAGACAAATCAAAAGACTCATTTACACTTTCTATTTTCAAGACCTTCAAGTCAGCTTCTTCATCATAAGGGATATTAGCATATGAATCTTGAATGTTTTGTAGTTGACAGTCCTGCATGATAAGGGAGTACCTGTAACAGGATTATGCTAGAAATAAATAAAAACTTTAGAATTGCCAGTGTTGGAAACTTGGGGAACAACAAATGTTGAGGACAGGTGGAAAACATTAAGATGAAATAGTCAAAATATTATTTACCACACAACAAAAATGAGTGTGTTAGCAGATAAACCAAAGATACTAACAGGTCTCTTAATATGTGTCAATAAGTTAGATTCTTTATTTACATTATGGATTCATATACATTCATGAATTTATGAAGACAGTCTCTTTTATTTGTGCACTAAGACAATGTAATGAGTAAAGTTTGATAGAAAACGCAAAAAGTATTGAAGATCACTGTGAATGAAAACACTTCCAGGTCTTCACTGATTTACTTTTTGTCAACTATATCCTATGCCACAGGAATCTGGAGCAGTGTATTTTCCTTGAATCTTATGGATGCTTGGTATATATCTGTTCATTCAGAGGACTTCTGGCACAAATGGACCCGAGACAAAGTTACTGACATAGGTGGGTTATTCTTATGCCATTATGTTATATTATTTTATCTTTTTTTCCCCCTCTCTCTCTCTCTTTCTTCTTTTGGTTTTTTTTTTTTTTTTTTTTTACTTTACATACTGCTATTCACTCACTGAATTTTCAGAGCCATTTTGAAATTCCCTCCTCAGGGATTCCCGTAATCCACATGGAAATCTGGAGGAAATTCATGCTACGCATTATAATCATTTTACAGCAATTGTTTCAGTTTTGTGAGAACAGAAACTAGGATCTGTAACAGGAAAACAAAAAAAAAAAAAAAGAGAGAATAGGCCTCATATGAGACATTTGCAGAGCACAAGGGTAAAACTGGAGAAACATGTCCCCATAGAGTAGGAGAGGCTGGAAGCCTCCCTTAGAAATCCACAGTCTTCCAGGCTTGACAGAAACGAGAACAATCACCATCCCTGCCTCTCTGGGGTCTACATAATATGGAGACAAACTTCAGTGCTATTGGAGGTCATTCCAAACTAGTCATAAGGCTGAGATCTGCAAAACACACTACCAAATTAGGAAAGATCTGTAGGGTGGGATTTTAAGGAGAAATACACAAGACAGAAGTACTGCAGAGAAAAAAAAAAAAGATGAGAAGGAAGAGAAACGTAGCACAAAGGGTGATTTATTTCACTTTCTTGCACTTGCAGGGGTTGTTTCTGGTTCTTAAAACAAAGAGATTGTATTTACTAGTAAGGAACATTCATTACATTTGTGTGGCTGAGAGATTGTGTCTGTGGGGCTTTTAATGCACGTGGCTGGGAGAGAAACTGTAACACACAGAGAGCAGCAACAGAAAATAGTGCAGAATATTGTAGTGGATAAAATCATAGACAAGTAAAGAAATGTATAGTAGGTGACACAGACTCTTTTGCAGTAGAAGCTAAGCATTTACCACTGTGGAGTGAGAAGAAGAAACGGATTTTTCAAAGCTCAGCTAGAGAACTGTGAGATGTGTGGAGATCCTGAAAATAAAAAAAAAAGGACTCCAAGTTTTGACAAACACATTAAAACAGATTATGATTGCACAGATTGACATTGACAACATACAAGAACTGTTGTTATTTCTTCTGCAGATGATGAAACCCTATTTCCTACAAGACCAAATGAGCTGGACACTCGAGTGGTTTGTCCCACTGACAGCTTTTCAGACGTTTTCCGAGATATTGCCATGTTACGTCCAGCAGCTTCAGAAATCCATAACTTCATGAAGGGCCTCCAGATGAACAACAACTACCTAGAAAGCGAGTTTTCCAAATGGAAAGGTATGGCAATAGTACCCTGCTTTTAGTTATGTTTTAAATCATCCTTGTGGAAAAAAAAAAACAAACCCACAACACAACAAGCAGTGCTTAAGAGATTACCAAGCTGACTGCATTTTTTGTCCTGTTCCCATCCTCTGATAAGATTTTAACCTGTTTGTCACTAAAATTAGGTAGCAGGAGAGGCTTCAGAAACAAATTCTCAAAAATCTCATGAAGTCTGGTGACTGATAGGTGACAAAGACCCTGATTAGTCAACCCGTGTATGCCTGCTGCTGTGCCAGCCAGTCAGCATGCACGCTTCTGGTACGGCACTGGTGCCACCATACACTGTCTCTTGACTGCCCAATACTCAAGGGATGTGGGAGGGAGCCCTGTTTCCATGTTAACTTTTCACTTTTAAGTTAAGGTATAACCTTTGTAACAGTATTCTCTGTTACCTAGCTTGGGAACTTGTGTTCAGTCAGGTCCCAGATCTTCTGTGCACCTTAGAGTAGCTGTGTGCCTGTTCTTGCAGCGTGCAAGGCACCAAGTATCTTTAGCTGAGACAGTGAGGTGCCATTTTTGCTTCTCTCATATTAAAAGAAGAAAAAAAACAAACCCACCCTGATCAGTCTCATACACAAAACCAGGGCATGGAATTAGCCCTGTTCTCCCGAGCCCCAAGTTAATCCCTCTTAATAAGAGGAAAGCCAAAGAAATTTCAGAGTAAATAGTGGAAAGAGGAAGTCAGATGAGGAGTTGAGAAATGACTGAACTGCAGCTATCAGCTATACAGGTACATCTATAACAGAAGAAAAGCTAAATTTTCTTTTTGTTAACAATCGACTTCTCTCAGCACCTTGTGTTACGCACCTCCCCTGAAAAAAAATATACTTCTTTTCTAGACTGCGAACTTGACTCTCAGCCCAACCACCTGACCGCAGGAAGGGACTACCTCATCCTAATCGATACTGCATTTGCCTTTGCTACCAGTTACCCACCCCTTATGAGACCAGAGAGGAAAGTGGATGTCATTTTGCATTTCAACTACAGTTCTGGTTCCCAGACAAGGGTGAGCCTTGTACTTTCTTCTTTTCCGCTTTCTATCTTTCATCACTGAGTTCCCAGAATGGCTGATCCTCTACTCACAGAAACTTTTTTCCCCAGTTATTTGGGAAGCGTAAATAAGCTAGCAGCTTACCAGGGTCACATATCTTTACTGAGCAGTACAAGCGTTAGCAGGAAGTAAGAATTTAGTGAACCAAGTTTGCCCATTTTTATATGTAAATATGTTTTAGCTGATTTGGTGGCAGTCAGATGTAGAAAGGAAAAAGCTAAATGCATTTAAAAATTGTCTAAGACTTCTCAATGCAATCCTACGTATTCTTATGCACGGAAAAAATGTACATTCAGCACAAGTGTAACAATAGAAGGGTTTGATGCTGAAGACCAGGTATGCAAATAAAGTTTGTAGTTAGGAACTTCAAATTCCTTAGGAAGTTGTCTAAAAGCAGCATTTTTAATATTCAAATGTGAGATGTAGATTTTCAAAGACAAGCACGTGGACCCAGATCCATCCCCACTTAACTCTGGCCTGCCAGGTCTTGGCTCCACGTACAGTCTACACCTAAGTTGGGTACATGTCACCATCTGTCAGAACTTGGCACTTACCCCACAAATGTTCCTGGTGAAAATGGGTTTTGGTCAAATTCCAAGTGCTTCCCATATGTTGTGATGTTTTCTTTTGCTTTGTTTTCGAATTGTGGCAACCAGCCCCTGAAAGAAGCCTCTGAATACTTTGCAAAACAGGGAATTCCTTTCCCTGCAAAGGTGCCAGATGATCAGGAAACTCCACATCTGAAGGAATGCTACATTGTTGGTGACAAGGAGAGCCCAGAAACACCTGTCGTGGTATTTTTTCCTCTAGTAAATGACACCTTCAGGGACTACAAAGCACCTGGTAAGTTTATGGTTACCCACCACATGAACAGAGCAACAGCTGCCTTCTTTCTCTTTTTTTACTGTGCAATATCTGTTCTCCAGAGCATGCTGTAAACACAGACTCAGACTCACTGGACTTAGATCTGAACTATACAAATAGCTTAAAATATGTAATTTTTCCTGGACAGGAGCTGGGATCAGTCTTTGGCACATATGTCCCTCTTCAGATATTTTTTGGAGTGGAGCTTTTCATGAGTACATTGTAGAGTTTACTGATGAAAAGTATATTTTATTTATCTGCAGAGGCAAAAATTAGCTGGGTTGTTTACTCTCATACTTGCCATCCTTTCCTGTTAGAGAATGCTCTGGGGAATCTAAGGACTTCACTGTTCAAAATAATTTCCAGGCTTACAGTTAGGCAGATGACCTTGAAAACAAAAGTGTGAACTAGTGAAGTGATGAAAATATGACACTGAATCAGAGTGAAGTGATGAAAATAAAACACTGAGCCATGCCAACAGTTTCTGTTCACTTCAGTGAGCCTTACTTTGAAATTTAAAGAGTTTCAATAGCAACATTGCCAGTCACTTCAAAACAGTTGAATTCCAAGTCCTGGTACCATATCCCACGGTGTCATACTACCCCTGTTTGTGCCAAAAGTCTCAATTACTCCTTCTCCAGACGATAGAATTCTTAACTCATACTGTGAGAACACTTATTTTTCAGTCACTTCAGAGCCCCGCAGTATACTGAAACCCAAAAGTTCCAGGCTGGTATATGTTACATTAAATTTAATAATAAAACAAATGCAGAAATTATTGTCCTAACTGTAATAATTCTTTTCCTTTTTTTTTTTTTTTTCTTTTTAAGCAAGCCATAAAAGACATCATATGGTACTTTTGCTTTGTAGATATTCTGGATTGAGTTCATTGCACATTTGAGGTGTATGACTGGGGTTTTGAACAGGATTCAAATAGGCTATGGGTATTTATGCAGGTACACACACCACTCTACACCAGCTCTTACCACAGACCAAGTTACTGAAAGGTTGGTTTCCTTTGTAGAAGGAATTAGAGAAAGGAGAAAAGGAGAAAGAACTAGAACAGGGACTGAGAATTAGCTTCTATACTGGTCTGTGAGGGAATTTGCCTCCCCTCTCACCCTCAATAGTCTCCAGACCCCAGGGATGCTGTTCCTAATGCAGTTATCTAATACCAGGTGTACATCGGATGATGTGCAGCTGCTACATGTCAACATAAATTACCAGGGAATCTAAAAAGAGGTGTTACCAGGCATATAGAAGATGTATATGAAGGTCTGCATGATATCTGCATATTACATATGCTTGAGGCAAGCTTGTCCTGCCCAACCCATTGAGCTGCTAGCTGCAAGCTGAGACTAAACAGGGAGAAAAAGTGTTGCTGTCAGGCTCACATGGGTGAAGTAGCAGCTGAGCTGACATGGAAAGGCTCAGCCCATGCAGTTTTTGGGAGGGCTGCCACCTCGCAGCTGAGATCTGAGCTGTCTCGCAGCAGGACGGATGCTGCAGAAAGACCTGGAAGGCTGGGAATGGTTGTCTGCCCTTTGCTAGTGACTGGCGGAGATCAGCTTAACTACTAGTGCTTCAGTACCATGCCCCAGCCCAGATCTAAACTCTGCAGCATGTGAAGTATTAGTTCCAATCACATGAACGGGCAGTTTTTCCATAGCCAGCTTATCCATCAGCTTGCTCAGCATGGGGAAATTTAGAGCTTAGGCAGTAACAGAATAAAACTGATGTCTTCAAACCGGGTTAGTTCTGCACTGGTTAGGCTATTCCACAATCAAGTAGAAAGAGGATTCTCTTTGTGAGGCTTAGGCGACTTCACTTGAGTGGTACCAGTTCCTTATAACTCTCTCTGCTAGGCTGGGAGGAGTAAATCCATCAGACTTGGAGAGATCTTTGAGGGATGTCAGGTTCACTCCCACTGTTGAGGTTATATAAAGCCTGTAGTTTTTTTTATAGTAGTAGGAAACTCACAAAAATTACCATAAATATTTGTGCCATCTGCTTCCTGGATATGTTCAGTAATGACCCTGTGAAGTCTCTCAGTTTAGACAACAGAATCTGGTTGTTTAAGTCTGTTTTCTCCATTTTTTTTTTTTTATAATTCTTCCCTGTAGGAAACAAGACTTGATGTAGCGGATAGTGCTAATGCAAGTGCTGGGTTGTCTTGGGTGAAAGAGTATCTCTTAGGTCACTGAGAAGACAGGTGTGCTTTTGGAAATCTTGAATGTCTGACATACATGGATTTTTGGCAGCCTACTTCTGGAGGCACAAAAGGATACTATTGAGGGAAATAACACGATGTAGACTCAAAGCTGGAAGGCATGGAATGGGAATGTGGCGGTAGCTTCAGACCCATCGCCTGGAAAGAAACCATACTGTTGTGAGGTCCTTGTTGCTGTTGTCTGCTTTGGGAAAGAGGAAGGAAAGACAGAAAGACAGAAAGAGTACTTGCCCTTTACTTGTACTTTGGACAGAAGTACAGGGTGCTGTGATGGCTGGAAGACAGAAGCAAGGTGGGAGCCAGGGCTTCGAGAACATCTGTGACAAAGAGGACCTGGGGACCATGCTGATGGTTCATCCCAGTGCTAGAGGAGAGGGCAGGGAGCCTCCCCATCCTGTGCACAAAAGAGGAGATACACTGCTCGTTTTTTGCATTTCCAAGAGTACATAGGGCAATCCCTACTTCCCTTATCACCACCAGCTTCTCTACCAGATGCTGCCAACAGCATATCCCAGCAATAAAACACCCATGGAGGAAAAATTTTGGGTTGTTGTCCATTGTGCATACATGCCTGAAAAACACCCAGACCCTAATTGCTTTTTTCTAATTAACCAGATTATTGTTTGTCCCTTAGGTGTGAAACGTAGTCCCTCAGAGATGGCGGAGGGTAACGTTGACATTGCCAATAGCTGTGGGCCGTATTACATAAACAATCTCAGTTACTCAGAGGAAAATTTTGACAAATTGGTGAACTTAAGTTACTACAACGTCCAGAACAATAAAGACTTGATTCTTCAGGCCTTGCGTACCGCTGTGGAACGGAAAAAGCAGCATAAGAAAGAGCAACCACTGCAAAAATCACCTGACGGGGACAGTATGTGTGTGCCCAAGAAAGAGGGAACCCAGCCTTTGGCCAACTGCCCAGCACTAGGGAATATGAAATAAAACACCCATGAGTCCTGTTACTGAAGAAAGAAATAAATTTGATTAGGAAGTGAAGAAAAGCCAAAGAATGCTAAGAGTAGCACTTTGTCATCAGAAAGGCTAAAGCCTGTCAGCAAAGGGAATAAACACACAGAAAAAGAACTCTTCCATAAAGAATTAATGTGCTTTCCTCGTTGACAACCCCAGAAGTGTGGCTAGGCAAGGCTATGCTCCACTCGTGCTTGCAGAAGTGACCTTTCAGGCCAAGGCCAAAATGCTTGGACAAGGAAGCGTGAGGAAGTTTATGTTGACTGTGTTTGTGCTCTACCTGTGCTATAAAAAGAGAGGATTTTCAGTCCAGAAATGCAGCAGAGAACAAAATCCATTGTCTCTAAAACAAAATCAAGAAGCCCCTTTGTGAGCCAGCGAGTCTTTATGTGACTGTAAATAAATATTAAACTTTATATAATAAAACACTTTTGGAGTCAGTTGCAGCAAATAAATATTTTTCACAGCAAATACATGTTAAAGCCATTTCTTTTAGATCCTTCTTCCTCTGCTAGCAAGACAATTAAAGACAACTCACATACCTATTTCATAGCTGCTGAAAAATTAATGAAGAAGAAATTATGCCTGCACCAGACCTAGGTATGAACTGTTCCAGGATCCTGGGACTCCTTAAATTTAGGATTACACTTAAGACCTATCTCTACAAGAACCAACTCATGCTAATATTTTTTGATTAAGTTGGATTCAAATGTTACTTCTACATACTCAATCTTTAAAGCTTTAGAGTTTTTGAGACAATTGCATCTAAAAAGACATGAGGAACACAGCCAAAGCAGATCCAAAATTGTATACCTAATATTCCTCACCCAAATGCAATTTTTTAACTTGCTGTAGAGTACGGCAAATGAAGTTAACAGAACATTAACTTTCAATTTTCTGATGCTTTGGTCATTGCATTAATGTGTCTCCTTTCAAGTAAGAAAACTGCTTGTTGACAGATTGAATCCCAAGTCTCCATTTGTTCTTTTTCTAAATTATCTTCTTTTCAATATTATTGATTTATTTATTAAATGCCTTGTATCTATAAGGCCACACTTCCTACAGGCTTCCCTGCGCCCAGTTCTGCTGTAGTCTCCTTTGTCAAGAGATCCTGTTGTTGCGGGCCAAAAACAGAAGCCTTACAAACCCCTTTGCCCTCAAGGGTCTCCGCCTTGGTGGGGCACAGAAATGTAATCTTTCTCTTTCCCTCTCAGATCAGTGAACACTTACCTGTGGCGCACACGTCAAGAGCCCACATAGCTCCCCTACAGGTTATATGCCCAGGGTTTACCTCCCGTGGAAACAAGAGAGCAAAGACAGTAGTGCTGATGCATGCTGGATTTCACTGCAATATGGGATGGGATGTAGCCAGAGGGCACCTCCAGACCTGGGAATTTGGAAACGTTCCCAGGTTCCCACACACAGAGCTTTATTGTCTGAAGGGCAAAAATTATCCCACTGACAGCAGGAAGCACCTAGGCAGGAAGCCTGAAAACAAGCAGAACGAGGTGTGCGGGTGCAAACACCTCCCTGCCCTTCCTGCAGCTCTCCAGCAGCCATGAAAGGGTCACAGAGAACAATGAGCACTTTACCCCATTTCAGAAAGCTCACATGAAACAATTAAGTATCTCAGAGTTTTCTATATTCAACAAGAATACAGAGGAAAGTGTCAGGGCTGATCAAAGAGGTGGAACAGCTTCCACATAGATAAGGAATCTGCAGCCTAGAAAAATGACAACGGGAGTGAAAGGCAGAGAGGAGAGAGCTATGAAATCTCTCTGTGGGAGATGAACAGTGACTATGCACCTCTCTTCTAACACAGGACCTGGAGGGGATCAGACAAAGCTTGCAAGCAGCAGGTTCAAAGTAAGGTAGCTCTGCATACAACATGTAATTAAGTTAAAGACCTCTTTGACCCTGGATGTTGTTGATTAAAGTTTGTGAGTTTAAAAATCCTGATTGGCGCACTCAATGGAAAATTTTTAAGGACTAAAAATTACAAAGGCTCTGCATCTGACTCAGTCCTGAACCACCAGTTCCCAGAGGCTAGGAGGACAGTCAGAGACAGTATTGTCCCTACCCTCTTTCTGTGATGTTCTCCAGTCACTAAATACTGTCTGCACCAAAGACAAGTGGGAAACAGTCTCACTCCAGACTGCAATACTCAGGTTTTCCACAGCCCACATGTTTTTTAAGACAATAAATGATCAAAAGTAGTAACAACTCCTAAAGATGTGGTGATATGAGACTCATCTAAAAGAAATTATTGAAGTAGCAAGGAGAAGGAGGAAGTAACTGCAAGGATAACTTAATTATCGATGAATTGACCTATGGGAAAAAGTCATGAAACAGAGGAATACAAAACTGAGCTATGTAAAGGAGATTAAAAAAAAAATGAGGAAGCCAGTCAGCAAGACCCTACGTGAAACTGTATAAAATCTTTAGACTCAGCATGGAAATTGCAAAAAAAAACGGTTGCAAAACACACGCATAGCCCTAAATAAAACATGAAGCAAGGAACCCAGAAAAGGCAGAGGAGTTAAGTGCTTGGGAACTGAACATCGTTAAAGTCTAACATCTGTTCTTGAGGAATGATGTGGAGAGGAGGGAGATGGAAAGAGCATATCTAAACTCACTGATGCGTTTAGAAAACAGCGTAGAGAGAAAAGGTAATATTCAAGCTGGAAATCACAAGGAACGAAGGTGCCCAGCTGAAAATGTGAATTGAGAGATGTGCTGGACCAGCAAAAAGGGGTTTAAATTATGTTGGGTGCTGCAAAGGAGCCAAGGCAATAAGTGTGCGACATGGAAGATACGCTTCTAACAGAATGTTCACACACGTACTCAGCCAAATATATAACTGAGATCCCAAGCTTTTGTTTTTTAGGTAGTGAGTGAGCACGTTTGTTTTGTCAGGGACAAAAAAATACTCGTTTTACTGATTTCCTTGATGTTCAAGGGAACATGGTATTGTATTCCATTAAAACCTCTTGTAAAACCAACGGAAAAGGGGATTCTCCCACACGGCTTCACGCAATCTCAAGACCGAAGGTTATAACTAGTGGCCATATGTGCCATATGTGCTCAATGGGCAACATTTTGGTGTCACTCTGAGGGTTTTCACTGCGTTTCAAGCAGTTGCCCTGGCTAATCCCACAGGCGCTCACCCACCCGCTTCTTCGGCATCCCGCGGCGGGAGCCGGGAAGCATACTTTTCACATGTGCCACCCCGAAAATCCCCTCTGACTCCGAAAAAAAAATTGCAACTTCCCCCTCAGAAAACACCGCAGAACCACCTCACGCCATTGCCATGTAGGTATGGCAGGGAGGCGGCCGCGGCTAGCACCGCCCCGGGGCTGGGCCTAGGCCTGGGCCGGGCCCGCCCCGCCGGGGGCTGCTTGCGCGGGCAGGCCTGGTGGCGGGCAGGGCCGGCGGACGGCGGCGGAGCGGCGGGATGTTCAGCTGGCTGGGGAAGCAGGGCGGCGGGCGGGAACGCGGCGTTGGCGGCACCGACTTGGTCCAGACGGTGACCGGGGGTTTGCGGGACCTCTACCTCCGCAAGCTTTTGCCTCTGGAGGAACACTACCGCTTCCATGAATTCCACTCGCCCGCCCTGGAGGAGGCCGACTTCGAGAACAAGCCCATGGTGCTGCTCGTGGGGCAGTACAGCACCGGCAAGACCACCTTCATCCGGTAAGCGACACCCCCTCCTTGTCCCCTCCGCTCTTCCTTCTCCTGAGGCCGCTGCGGGGAACCTCGCCCGGTAATCCCCGCTCCCCTCCCTCCCGCTGCCCGGTAAACGCCTCCTGCGCCCCAGCAGCGCACCCCGCGGCCGCATCTCGCCAGTGGAAAGCGGCGAACAGCCCCCCCGGAGCGGGGCCGGCGGCCGGTGTCCCCGGCGGGGAGCGGGGCCGTGGGGCAGCCGGGCTGGGCGCCGCTCCCCTGCCTGGAACTCGCCCGCTGGCCTCCTCCGCGTTGGTGGTGTCCGTGATGTTAGTTCGGTTTCGCGTTCTGCTGAGAAAGTGTAACCTCCTCCTCGTCTGCTTCCTCTTTTCTTTGAAATCCCGAAATTGTTTCACAAACGGGCGGCGCTCGGCCGGCACAGACCGTTTAACCTTGATGTCGTCGCCCTTCCCTCTCAGAAGTAGTTTAATGCTTGGATTGGGTGAGGAGGTGAGAGGGAAATGCGACAACAGTTTTTGGGAAAAAAAAACCAAACCAAAACAAAAAACTACTTAGTATCTGGAATGTCCCTTTCCCCCCTCCAACTCTTTCGCCCAATTGCATCGAACAAACAGTATCATCCCTCAGGGGGCTTAGCAGCATTGCTGCGGTTGCAGTATTTTCTGTCTTTCTTGTCCTCCTTGTGGCTAAGTTGGTAAGGGATTTTAGGCAGCTGGTATTACAAGCTGGTCAATATTTTGCGTATATTTGACTGTGTTTGCCTCTCACGTGCCTCTTAAAAATCAGTCTAAAGTTAGGTAAAACTGCAGGAGACACTGAGAGGTCACTTGAATCCGGACTCACTCATTACACCTGAGGTTCGATTTTGACTCATTACGTCTAAAGTTCGATTTTGACTCACTACATCTGAAGTTCGTTACAGTCCTTCTGCAAGTTTACAAATGTTTCTCTTTCGATTCCAAAGGTTGCAGGGAGCCTTGCTGTCACGTGTTTTCTTTCTTACAGTGCACCCTCCCACCCATTGAAGAGTGATGTTTACCTTTACTCACCTGAGAGCTTTTCAGATGTTTACAGAGCTAATCATATTTCTTTTCTGGTTTTACAACTAGCTAACTGGAAGTTTGCTTCTTTACCGGTTATTACTGAATTCTCGTAAACACTGAAAATGGTTTTGCTCAGAGGAACATTTTGAAAATAGAGACAGGGCTATGATTAAAAGAAGATAAACTTAGTTTCAGGATCTCCAAAGGTAGTCACAAGAAAATGTGTGTTTTTGGGCAGGGTGATTTGGGGTTTCCTGACATTTCCCTAGCCATGCTGATTCATTTTCTTCTTTAAAATTTCAGTTGCTTTGTTAGTCTGTATATTTCCACATAAGTGTTACCTGGCTTATGGACAGGCGATGGTGACAGTGCGGGTAATGTGGTGACAGAACGGTCCTGAATACATCTATGTGTACCAGAACCTGTTCTGCCTGTCAGCTGAGTTGCTGTGTCATTTGCGATTCACAGGAAACCATTTTTTCCATCTCCTATAAGAGTTTGCCTTGGATGAGGACACACATTCTTGATTCATGAACATTCTACTTTTCTGTCCTTTACAGTTGCCCATATTTTACTAAAGTGCAAGCCAATATTACACTAAGAAATTATATTCCTTGCAGTGCTGTAGATGTATTTTTGGTACTGTGTCCTTGTGAGTAACTTCTTATCACCTTAACCATAAAACACTGATTCGTAGGGTTGACCGATACCAATGTACAGTCTGAGTGAGAGACATATAATTTATTACAGCTATTCCCAGCTCTTTTTTTTGGGCACTCGTCACTGCTGGGCAAAGATGCCCAGACAAATTTGACAGAAATTTTTTCAGAGGTGTTTTCTCATGCATTTTATTAAAATATCTGACTCAACAGAGGAGGTGACTTGTACTGTAAGGTGCCCTTCTCTTCACACACTTACCACTTTCTCCTGTCCCTATTTTAGATAGATTGCAGAGTGGTTTAATCCCTTACTAGGTATTGGAGGAGACAGGATTTGACTGCTGAGCCCTGATCGGCTGTTACTGCTTCTAAAGGACCACACTCTGACCTCACCACGATAAGCATGCATTGCATCAGTGTTCACTATAGAATATAGAGTAATTGGCTAAATCAGCATAAGAAAATGCTCCATTCGAAATGGGCAGCAACTTAGTGTCACAGTGACTGCTACTCTAAATCCAGTTTAGAGGAGAAAAAGAAGAGAGAAGTATTTGTACGCTAAAGGGAAGACTTAATATTTTCCCATGTCGTCTTCTGTAGTGTTGACGTTGACCACAAATTTTTTCTCTGATAGGCTGAATTTCCTATGGAAAGATACCATATGCTCAAGATTGCTGTAATTCTGGGTTTATTATAGATAGTTTTTCTTTCAATTAAGTTGGACTATAGCTCTTTTTTTTTGTCTTCCCCACTAGCCTTTTAACAAGGGAACTTTATTTTAAATCTTAATCCAAACTGCTTTTTGTTCCACATTTCTCCATTTCGTAGTGAGGAGGGTGTACTAGATGTGCTTAAGTGTTTACTGTTAGGTTTACGTGTGAACATAACAGTTCTGCTTGGCTGACAAATACTCACTGGGGATTTACTTTGATTTAGACATTATCGTGAGAACTTCACATTTTCATACTTCTGACACATCCACATCCAGCCAGTTCCTTCCACTAAGGTTTCACGGAAAACACTCATCTAGCAGTGACCAAGTGTCCTTGGGGGTTAAGATATGCAAACAAATACTTCCAGGTTTCTGACAGCTCTTCTGTTTTTTTCCCTTGATGCTCTTTATCCTCTTTGCACTTGAAATGATGCGGTGAAACTGGCCGGTTTCGCCGTCTAAGGTGCAGCGTGGTGATACTGCTTTATTTTATCTGATGATGCCGACAGTTCAAGTGTATTCAGGCTCAAATATTAATACTTGCCTGATTGTTTTTAGTGGGGTGGGAGGATGGGTGAGAGCCAAGTGCTTATCTTGCGCATGAGCAGCTTGGCCTTGCAGCTTCTGTGATTCTCTCAGTTTATCCTGGCTGCTTTAGAGAAAGAAGCAGAGAGAGGAGGGACAGGAGGGGAGAATTGTAGTGTATGGAAAAAGAGATAGATGGTCAGTACGAGTTTGTAGTTGATGACGTTTTTCCTTCCTTCTAACAATGAATTAAATTTCTGGTCTAATAACGTTTAACTGGTTAACAACTTTTCTGTTTTAAGAGGGATTGACTTTTTTAAAAGAACTTATCAAGATGGGGAGAAACAGAAGTAAATTCCTTGGCTTGCCAGGCTGTGCTTTTATTTTGCTCCCAGGTATTACTCAGAGTTTGAAATGGTAAACTTCCTTCTATTTAACTCAGCCAGAGCTGGGTTTTCTGAAAGCAACCTTTTGGATATGGAATACCTGGAGCCTGCAAGTACTGTGTAGTCGCTTGTATGGCAAGTATGAGCTACCTCTGTTTCTTTAGTGGGGAAAAGGTCTCTTAATGTCTTTGGGTGAAAGCTGGAGCTTCTTCGTTTCTAGCTCTGCATGAAAGTTTCATTTATTTGGAGCACAGTTCTTAAACTAAAGCAGGCAACTGCTAGTTTCGGCATGTTTAAACAAAGGGTTTGGTGCAGTGGGTATTAGTGAGGTGAGCAGCCTTATGAAAGGAGACTTGAATTTGTCTCCGTGCCTAGTGCTTCCCTGTCCAGCTCGCTGTGTTCGGGCTTCAGTTTGGCTTAGCTAAAGTATTTAGACTTCAGATGATTATCAGCATCCCCAACTGTGGGTAATCTTTGCTATCTCTGGAGCTTTGTAAACCAGTTTCCCCCATCATCTGGCTCTAGATCTTGGAGCAGAACATAGATGAATGTTTATTGGCAAAGCAGAGAGGCTATAGCCCAGGTGAATACAAAGGGAGAAGAGTCAACAGGATGTCTGTTGTTTGATCTAGATCATCTTTGGATAAGCTATTTTAAAGCATTCTTCCTGTGAACCTTTTTGAACTCTCTCTCTGCTGAAAATTCCTGAGAAGAACGCGCAGTTGCTGATGCTAAAGATCCAGGTATTTTTCTCTCAATACAACATACTGTACAAAAACATTCGCAGCTTTTCAGTTTACACATGACTGCTTATCCCTGCGGTGTGGCTGAGTGAAACTGGTATTTTCATGCAGAGTGGAAGTGTGATACAGCTTCTACAGCCAGTGCTCAAGAACTAGGGTTTATTTTAGCCTGTACTGATTCTTGATGTGCAACCATGAGCCAATCTTAAGTGGAAAATACCTGCCTTGCGAAGTGTTTCCTGTGTCTGTTGAACAACCAGACTCAGTGCTGTGATTGTTGGATAGGACCCGGTGTTTGGAAGGAGACCTCGCCGTCCTGGAGTGTTATCACTGGTGAAGTTTGTTTTTTAAATGCTGCGTCTGTGATGTCAGCTTGGAAGTATCGTTGCAGTTCGGTAGCACTTTTTTCTTGTTTAGTTGTTTCAGTAAACGGCTAATCTGAATCTGCATTATTTGAGTTCTGAGATGAAAATACAGATGTGGAAATCCTGAAAGGTGCTCCAAACTGCCAATGCTTTGTGAGTTCTACAAGTGTTACATGGGCAGCAACTTCAAGAGCAGGTGTCATGGGTTAGGGCTGGCCTGGCCACTAAATGCAACAGATGCTTTCTAACCACTTCTCCCTCCCCAAATGGGAAGGAAAAGGGAATGAGGGGGAGAGACTTACGAATTGGAAAAAAGAAAATAATGATGTGCATTAGGTACAGTGTATTCTAGAAGTAGAACAAATTGACTTTGGCGGGTTCTGGGGTGATTGTTCTTATGTTCCTTCTTTCCCACAGTTTTTAGCTTTGGCTTTTTTTTTTTTTAATTTATCTGGAAGCAGAAAGCTGCAGGAAATCTTATGTAAATAACTCTTCTATGGTTTAAGCCTCCCAGATCATAGATTGAGCTGATTTGAGCCAGCTTGCTAAGACTGGTGGAAAAAGATCCTTAAAATTTGTAGTATATATTTGGTTCCTAAATTCAGCTTCTGTGCCCTGATCTATGAAGTCTGTGAATGTTTGGGTCATTGAATTTGAAGACAGAGATTACACAGCAATTACAGATGCATTGTAGAATGTATTTTTGCAGAAAAAGCAGCCTGCAGGTCCTCTCAAATAGGTATCAGTTTATGAAATGAGAGCAGAACAGGCATGGAGATGTTGGATTGATGGCCAGAGCAAACCCATTATTCAAAGACTGATGTTAATATAGATGTGCTCAGCCTAATTAGTGCTGCCATTGGATGTAGAACATCACCTGTGCCTGAAGAATTGTTGTTTAAATCCAGCTTTGACTGTGTAATAAGTTAGGTTGTAGTTGGTTAGAATCGTGCGTTTTCTTTAAGAACTCCCAAGGTGATGTGGAACCCATAGAATTAGTAAGTAGGAGATGAGCTGGAGAATGTTAATGCTCCTGTAATGTCACATTACAGCATACTTGAAAAGAATCTGGGCTTAGTGTTCAGGTGAATGTTTTCAAGATGTTGCTGTTGTGAATGAGGACAATGGCGCTCATACTTTAAAGTTAAGTGGTGTTGCCTGCTTCTGATTTTGAGAAGTGGCAGTTGTCATTTTGTAGGCTGGAGGAATGACGTAAACTGGCTTGGTAGGTTTGGGGCTTTTCTTGCTTGTTGCTTGCCGTCCAGGAAGGGATGGAGCCAAGCTTTTTCTGTAAATACATGCTCCAGTTCCATTAAGTGTCAGCATTTAAATAGGCATGTCCTTCCTTCGTCTGAGACTTTCTCTGGAAAGTCAAGACTTGGTCTATCAGACTTGTATGTGCTGTCTGCATCTCTGAGTGAACTAATGAAAGGGGGATGTGAAGTAGTTTGTTGGTACAACGCTGACTGACTTGATGCTTCTTAAAGCACAGAAATAATGAAATGCGGGAAAAATATAATTTGATCATTCTGGAGTGTGTATAAACTTGGGAATTTTCAGGCAAACTACAGCCATTTGCTTTTGCCATAGTTCGCAGTCATTCATTCTGTTACTTTATGTATTCTTCATCTCTAGATACCTGCTTGAACAAGACTTCCCAGGCATGCGGATTGGTCCAGAGCCTACCACGGATTCTTTTATTGCTGTGATGTACGGAGATTCAGAAGGAAACATTCCTGGAAATGCCCTAGTTGTTGATCCTAAGAAGCCGTTCCGCAAACTCAGCCGCTTTGGAAATGCTTTCCTTAACAGGTGAGATCTGTTTCACTGATGTCTTGCTTTTTATGTTTAAATTTCTATTTGATACCATCTTCAAGCATCAGTGTTCTTTTACTAAGTTTTTTTCTACTGTATTCCATGCTGTGCAAACCAAATAAATACTCAAATACAGGCAGGAGCTGTCACAGTTCAAATGAATTAACAAAAGAAAGCAGTACTAATAGGGTAGCACTAGCATAGATATATTCAGTTATCTGAACAGAAAATCATTGCTGAAACCCGTTCACAGAAAATTACTGCAATGTTCCACCAGCTGACTTGTTTGTAAGGCATTATACCAGCTGGAACACAGGATTGGTTTGAGCACAAATTCTCCTGCTTGACAAAACTTAGAGAGTAGTATTATTTTTAAAAACTACCATCCAAGAAAAGGAAAAAAAATTTCCTCAAACAGGCGTATAAGATTGGAGAATATTTGAATATGCCTTCTGGATAAATACATACTCAAGCTGTTGGTTTTCATTTTGACTAGATGGTCTTCAAGCAGTCCCATAGATGAGGATGATAGCATTTGCTTCTGGATAGTTGCTGTATAGTTGCAAAAAAGGGAAGATTTGTTCGGGGCTGTGAATGTTGCTTTAGGTAACTTAAGTAACAGGCTAAATATTTCCAGTTAAAAGTTATTAATAGCTTTATTCAAATTGTGTGAGCAATCACCTTGTTTTCTTCCTGTATTTGACGGTAACTTGACATGGAGGCCAGACTTTGCAAGCCAAGTAATCTAAATTAGTTCTTTTTTAACAATAAACTTTCCTGTTTGGCTGATAAACACTGGCATATGTGTTAAAAGTTCATCATGGAGGGTCTTATCTCTTGCTGTGGTTATTCACAGAAGAAAGTTTATAGCTGCTTGTAGTTGGTTTGGCTATTGCTTTGCTGAAAGATAAGAGTATATCCTGTGGGAAGCTGCAGTCAAGTCCCATTTTAAATCATAGAATCATAGAATGTTAGGGATTGGAAGGGACCTCGAAAGATCATCAAGTCCAATCCCCCTGCCAGAGCAGGAACGCCTAGATTATGCTACACAGGAACGTGTCCAGGCAGGTCTTGAATGTCTCCAGAGAAGGAGACTCCACAACCTCTCTGGGAAGCCTGTTCCAGTGTTCCGTCACCCTCACTGAGAAGAAGTTTCTTCTCGAGTTTAAGCGGAACCTCTTACGTTCCAGTTTCAGCCCATTACCCCTTGTCCTATCACTGGTTGTCACCGAGAAGAGCCTGGCTCCATCTTCGTGACACTCCCCCTTGATATATTTGTAAACATTAATGAGGTCACCCCTCAGTCTCCTCTTCTCCAAACTAAAGAGCCCCAGCTCCCTCAGTCTTTCCTCATAAGGGAGATGCTCCACTCCCTTAATCATCCTAGTTGCCCTGTGCTGGACTCTCTCCAGCAGTTCCCTGTCTCTCTTGAACTGAGGGGCCCAGAACTGGACACAATATTCCAGATGGGGTCTCACCAGGGCAGAGTAGAGGGGAAGGAGAACCTCTCTTGACCTACTAACCACCCCCCTTCTAATACACCCCAGGATACCATTGGCCTTCCTGGCCACAAGGGCACACTGCTGGCTCATGGTCATCCTGCTGTCCACCAAGACTCCCAAGTCCCTTTCCCCTACACTACTCTCTAATAAGTCATTCGCCAACTTATACTGGAACCTGGGGTTGTTCCTACCCAGATGCAAGACTCTACACTTACCCTTGTTATATTTCATTAAATTTTTCCCCGCCCAACTCTCCAGCCTGTCCAGGTCTCGCTGGATGGCAGCACAGCCTTCTGGCGTGTCAGCCACTCCTCCCAGCTTGGTGTCATCAGCAAACTTGCTGATAGTACTCTCTAGTCCCTCATCCAAGTCATCGATGAATATATTGAATAATACTGGTCCCAGTACCGACCCTTGAGGGACTCCACTGGATACAGGCCTCCAACCAGACTCTGCCCCATTGACCACAACTCTTTGTCTTCTTCCCCTTAGGCAGTTCACAGTCCACCTCACTACCTGAGAGTCTAGACCACACTTCCTCAGTTTAGCAGCAAGGATGCTGTGGGAGACTGTGTCAAATGCTTTACTGAAGTCAAGGTAGACCACATCCACCGCTCTGCCATCATCTATCCACCTTGTTATATGTGGTCCAAGACCCCTTTCTGTGAGATCACTATTCGCTTTCTCTCTTTCCCCACTATTGTACTCTCTATGAAAAGTTACTATAATTATACGGTAAATAGTATTTTGTGCAATATTCAAATATTTACGCAGAACACATAATAACACTGTGGGTTTGTCTGGATGAGCAGTATACACATAATTTTTTGGCTAAATCATCTATCTAGCTAGTTTTGTCAGGTCCTGAATCTTAAGCAAGCAAGATCTTATGCTAGCTGAAAAGATGTACATTCAGAGTATCTGACTGAATTATTCTCATTCTTTTCATGCCGGTGCTAGCGTGTTGCACTGCTGTGAGCACCCTTACTTTCCCCAACGATCATGTTTGCTCCTTCGTTTTGCAGCAGAGATGGAGGTGCTTATATTGCCCATCACCCTTGGTCTGCCACTCTGATCATTTTGCTGCTTTTTCAACATTCCTCTCTCTTTCCTACTTCACCTAGTTGAAAATGGCTTTGGCTTCAGTATCTTTAAGTAACTTCCCCCTGTTCTTACCTGCAGTCATACTGCATAATTTACTCTGCCTTCCCCGTTTGCTGTGCTGACAATCTTTTATACCTAATATTACCTTTTTTTTGCTCCTGTCTCAATAGGTTTTTCTCTGCTCCCTCCTGCTTGCCTCCACTTATTAAAAAAAATTAATAATTTTTTCCAATCTAGTGTTTTGCTTCATGGAAGAATTTAAGGCTATGGACACTTAGACTGTCCTTTTCATCTAATTGTAACATAAAAGTAAACAGTGAGGTAATGGAGAAACTAAAACCGAGCAAGAACAATGTGGCACAATCAAAGCTTGTACTTAAAAATAAGCTGCATTAATTTATTGATGTTACCTTCCTTTTTTTTTTTCCCATGATCCCTTCTTACTTCATGTGTCTTTTTTCCCCCTCCCTCTCACTGCTTGTGATAGATATCTCTGGAAGGCTTCTGAGTGTAGAAACTTGACTCTTTTTTTTGTTCTCCTGTATTCTTTTAAGGAAAGTTCATGCGGAAGGGGATGCCCTTAGATGCTGGTTAAAGTGAGGAAATAATATTGCAGTATGCCAGAAAGACATGGAAATAAATTGACGCTGCTGAGAAGAAACACATGGTCCTGCTCTGTTCCAATATCTGAATGGGCACATAAAGAAATATAAATTCTTGCTAGATTCTTTGTCATCCAAAGTTAGCCTAAAAAAAAAAAATTAAAAAGTCAGCAGATGACTACAAAGTTGTTGATTGCATTTTTGCAAAAAACGTAACTTATTTTTGCAAGGATAGTCTAACACTGCTCGTTTTCTTTAACAGTAGTTTTATTGTAATACAAAAAACATGACAGTATCAAAAGTAATGTGTCATAAACAGTCATCCACAATATTTTTATAAAGCTTTTTTGTGAAGGTCTGTTGCCATTAAGATAGATAGCATGTAGGTTGAATTTTTAGGAGGCAGAACTTAAAAATCATATAGGTCACATAAGACACAGTTGTTCAGAGCCAAATCGTAAAGTAAAAAAGAGATAGTCAGATACAGTTAGAATTACAATTCTAAGTTGTCTGAAATATTAGTTTCATGTAAGATTTTTAACCCATCTGTTGTCTTTAGATTATGGATATATTCTGAAAGCTACTGCTAGTTAATTCTGAGTTTATCCTTTTATTTCGTATTCTTTCCCATGTACTTTCTTCCTGCCCTTGCCAGTAAAGACTGCTGTGGAGATTGCAAGGTCTTTGATCCTCTGAGGCCTGTGGTTCTCTTCTTGCACGACATTTTCCAGTTGTCCCGATCTGGGTGATGCCTGAGTCAAAATAATGCTGGATTGTTCAGCTAAATAATGGTACCTGTTGCCTTGTAGTGTATGCCTAGAAACATCTCAGTGATACTGAACAATGCTGGACTTTCTAAAGTGGAGCAATGATTTGAAGAATAAAAATCAGCCTTTATACTGTTCCAAATGTGTGAAAGTTACTTCATGTTGTACGTACTAGTTCCACGGGGGGTGTAGCTGATGCTGCCATTTCTGTTGCACCCAAGAAGGGATGCTCTGTGCTTTTTGTTGCAGACTCATTACTACTGAAAACCAAGGCGAAACAAGATTTAAGGATTTTTTTTTCTTCCTGATTTCCTTTGAATCATCTGCATTATCTGCCCAACAACAGTTTCCAAATATCAGTATGTCTTACGTTTTGTAGCTGATATTTGACTGCCTCAACTCTTCCTAACTCAGATTATCTTTGATCTCAGAGTTCTTGTTTGACTTTGGCACAGTTAAAATTTGCTGTCCGAGATGCTTGAGGTAGTGTCCCTTCTAAAGTGATGGAGGAATGTGAGTTACACTGTGTGCCTGTTAGTTTGGTCTTCAGTTGCTACCCGATAAGAAGATTAAACTCTCATGCAAATCTCTGAAAGGCAATTTATGATGAAGGGAGGTGAAGTGAGTTGTCCCAGAAGCATCGGAGTAGCTTGGATTTAACACAGAAAATGTTCTGCACTGCTCTCGGGGGCCTCATGAATTATTTATTTTTTCATAATACCACCATTGAATTCATCTCCTGTTGCAGAGGCAGGAGGTTATTGTTTAGAGCCTGCTGGGTGTAATTTGCACTCTTGGTTCTGGCAGAGTGAAAGCTTTTGCTCAGTTTGTGGGAGAAATGATGTTGTTTTCAGTCCTAAGGGGTGAGACAGGAACCATTGAAGCATGGCTGGAGCAGGTGAGATGGTGACTTGCCAGCAAGCAGAATATGAACGTATGGCCAATATGTCTTTCTGCCTGCTTCCCTTTTCCTTTGAGTCTCCTTGAGTTTGGGCAGAAATTGAAGCACACGAAGAATTGTTTCTTGCGTATACTAATTGCAGTCTTAGTAAAATGTTTGTTTTGTGCAGGTTTTTTGATGTTGCCTATATGGCCCATGCTAACTGTTGCAAAATTTGAAACTTTATTAATATTGAGACATAAGGTTTCGCAAGATTTTCCGGTGTGGTGGCATGGACTTTTTTTAATGAGAAGCTCTCCGTTTACATTTGTTTTCTTAAACATGTATGGTTGCCAAACATGGGGGTTTACTAGGACTTCAGAAGCCTTTGTTTTAAAGCTCACTTGAGTCTTTCTAACAGCAGATACCTAAAGGGGGGAACACTCAAGGGACAATCCACATGTGATCTAGAGCTACTGCTAACGTGGGGTTTTTTTTCTCCTCCTTTCTTGCAGGTTCATGTGTTCTCAGTTACCTAACCAGGTACTGAAGAGCATCAGTATCATCGACAGCCCTGGCATCCTCTCTGGAGAGAAGCAGCGAATCAGCAGAGGTGAGATGCAACAGCTTGAGAATAACCAAGCTCCCAAATTTTGCTATACTGGATGAGTAGTCACCCTAATCTCTTGGGTGCCTGTTTCAGTGGTATTGAGTGTTGGCGGGTCCTCAAGTTTCTCACTGCAAGGCTTGTTAAATGCAACTTTTAAGGCTGAATGTAGGGTTTAGAATTTTTTTTCTCTTGAAAAGTGGTGAGGTTGGGGTTTCTGTCATCCTGTCATTATGGCTGCAAATGGCTATGGTCGTGTATTCCATTGGCTAATTAGTGCTTTCACAGTCCTGAGAAAAAAAACACCTTATTTCCACCATTTTAGTTGCTTTCCACAAAGTAAGGATGAATGGACTCCTGTATGTACTATTAAAGTTCATGAATGAAGAAATGTTTCGTAACAGCTGTAGATCTTCAAGCTGGTTGTGTTTAAAAACTGAGGAGTTGGGCTGTACATAAGATGCTTTTGTTGTAGGCTCAGCTGCTAGTGTTGCTTCTTAAAATTGCTCAGTTGTGCCATAATATAATTTTCAGTCAAAAGAGTTAAGGTAGGAGGAGGAAGAGGGACTTGGAGTATTTTTAATAAAAATTACACAAAGAATCAAACCTTAGTTTTAACAGGCTGTTTAAGAAATTGGCTTGTCTTTGAGAAACTCTTAAAACAAAACAGTGTAATGTAAATAACTTTCTTCCTTGGTTCCTCCAGCTGCATTTAAGTACATGTCAGATTTCTGTGGACTTACAAATAGTAGTGATCCAGTGTGTGGCTTATGCTGCTCTCTGTTTACAGACTTTTGTTTAAGGAATGACAATTTTCGTGCTTCATCCTTCTGTGGGAGAGGGAATAGTTTTGTTTTTTTTAACATATTGCATCTGATATTTTTTGACCAAATCTGGAAATGAGCTGTGCAGCTTGTGCAGCACTGACAGAATAAGAGACTATTTCTTGGGAAATAGTCTTACATAGTAACTTGGTCTACTGGGTATTTCTAGATTCTTTGTCTGGTGTCAAGAGTGTGAGGTTTGGTTTTTTTTTTATTCCTCTTTATTGCTCCTATAGTCATGTAAAGCATTCTTCATGGGAAGAGCTGTGTTTACTTATATGTGGTATATTGGTGAACTAGTGGAGATCAACAGCTCTGCATTTGTGCAGGGAAAGGCTTGAATGTTGTGGAAGTAAAGCACATAGTGTGTGTTGGCACTCTTATTTCTAGGCAGAAATAACCAAGTGTATATCTAATGACCTTTAATCCTGCAAAATCTTCTCATTAAATGTCCACAAATTGTTTGAGTTTCGGTTTACACAAGATCTCATAAAATCAAAGATGGTCTTAAGCGTCCTACTTCTGCTTCTTTGTTGCAGATTCCCATTCCCTTTTTCTTCCACCAAGAAAAAATCAGGCATATCTTTCTCCTCTGCTTGTTAAATAAAGGGAAAATGGTGCTTGGCAGCATTCACGTATCTGTTGCTGCTTTCCTAACCATGTGGAAGTGAATATGAAATAAATAGAAAACTAGAGCTTCGTATAAATATACCACTGAAATAGCGGGCAGTTGTGTGACAAAATTCAACACCATTAGGTATTGCTGTGGAAGTCCCAGACATAATGTGTGGGACAGAGTTGTGCTTCACTCCAGGTTGTTTCATGGATAGTGCTACATTGCTGAAAGGACCACGCTGCCTAGAATTGCTCTTGTGACTTAACCAAGCAAAACACTGTTGTTCCTTTATTTTTCAGAAGCTTCAATTCTTAACAGTATGTGCCTCATCAATTGTTTTTATGGCCTGCCCGTTGATGGGATAAGCTTCCGAAGCTGACAGTTCTGTCATAACCTCCAACTCTTACCTCGTCCCCAGGTTTTAATTTGACTCCTTTGCATTTCATTAAGTACCTGCAAGTCACTGTATGGACCTGTTGCATGCTTTTCTGATGAGGCAGTATTGTACTCACCCATGTCTGAAACATTGTATAGTCAGATATGTTTACTGTATATGAGTTTTGGGCTACATCTGCAGTTTCCAGTACAGGTGGTTTTCTGGAGTACAAACTCGACTTGTGCAGTGGTGCCGCACACGGCAAGGCCTTTCTGACCTGCTTCGAGTCGGACTGACTTCAACATATCGATACTACAAATCTAATTTAGAAAATTGTGGAGTTTCAGTTGCTTAGATTACTTTTAAATCACTGTCTATGAATGGAAGCAGGATTCCACAAGATGTTTTCTGCTGTCCCTAAATGTTTTTCTGACAGAGAAGATGCTGCTCGTACACCTTCAGACTAACAAAGATTTTTTTCCTACAAAATGTGTGGGTTTTACTCCTTAAACTTCCTGGCTGCTTCTCGCTGAAACGGGGTTGCAACTGGTGTGCTTTGCTGCCATTTCTTTTTGTTTTGAAGGTGATTACAGTCTTAAACCTTGGGATGCTTTTCTGTGCTTGCTAGGAAAGCTCTAAACATACAGGATGATTCTACAGAATTTCTGTTCTGACAGTTCCACAATTTTGTACTTCAAAAGTCAAAATTATATAGCTCTGCTGGTTTTATTTTTTAAGCTTTTGGTTTCTATATCTCTCTTAAAATTGTTTTTCTTATAAATCTTGCTATATTTGGAATAATATCTATGAGTGAGATTTTTCATAGTTCATTAGTGGAATTTAACATCTAATAACACCTGAAAAGTGTTCTAGATGCTTTCTGTTCTGCATATTACTGGTTTCTATTCCTATCCAAGTCTTTACCTTTCTGTAAGTTTAACTTGTGTCTAACATTGATGAGCAACAACTTTTCTTATCGGTGATATTTTAATGTGTGTAATGAAAGAATAACATTATGGGACCCCAGTTTAAAACATTCACTTTGCTATTGGTTATTTTTTCCCATCGTCCCCTGAGCAACTGCTTAACTGTTTACCTATGAATGGATGTGACACCTGCAGAATGATAGAATTTGACAGGTACCCACTAGGAGCAAGGTGAAGCCTTCTGAGACCAACGAAGCAACCAAATGCTAACTTCCAGTTTTAAAATTCAGGAAAACAGTAGAAGGACTGTGTAAAAATACAGGATATGCACTACTTCCCAGCGTATTTTTTTTATAACTCTGGAAAGCCTCCAGGCCATGGATGAAGGAGCCGATCGCTTTCTGAAGGGTCAAAAATACGCACGAGGTGCAACATTCAAAGCTGTCTTTCTCGACACACCTTTCCCACTCCTGTTTTTCGTGGAAGGATGTCCCAGGAGTTTCCTGCCTGTTGGTTCAAGAGGTGCGTAAGTGGCTGGAGGAGAATGGGCAGCTGTCTGCCAACATTGTCCCCGGGCAGACAGTGCCCGTCCCCCTGAGGCTTCTGTGGCATCACTGGTGACGTTCGCAAAGGCCTCGTCAGACAGAAACGTCCGTGGGGTGTGGAAGGAACAATGAGCGTACGGAAAGGAGGAAGGAGAAGCAATGCCTGGCAGGGTGTGGGGAGGAACTGCTTTTAGAAAGGAACGGGGGTTGCTTCACGGCTGTGTGGTGTGAAGGCAAGGGCTTCCAGGAATATGGGGAAGGAGTTCAGAGGAAACCAGAGGATGTTGGTTAGCTTGCAGTTTCGAGCTGGGCTTGCTTAAATACAGGTGATTTTCTCAGTTGGATCTGGCTTGCGAAAATGTAGTTGTGGGTCAAGTCAGTGATGTAAGTAGTTGCAGCGTTGTGTCAGGCTTTCCCTTGCAGGGAGACACTTTACATTCTCCTTAGGATTAGCCCAGCGACAGGAGTGCGGTGGGGGTGTTATCTGGGAGTGCTGGGTTGAGATGGGCTTTCATTAACACAGCTGGAGACTCCCATCCCAGGCAACAAAAAACACACACATGTGGGACTGAGCTCCGTTTGAAAGACTCGGGAAGGTTTAGATGCTCATCTGTGACAAAATGTTAGAAGAACAGCGGACTGAGGATGGGGAAAGGCTGCTCTTGTCCTCTTCCAAGCTGTGTATTGTAGCCTTGGTTTGTGTGGTTCTTGGACAGTGCTGGCAGGTGGAATGGCTCCAGCACTGCCCATCCCCGATTCATCTGGTAAGTGGGTGCTGTTTCCTAAGCTTGGAGGCTCCTCATCGCAGCGTTTGCCTGGGAGGTGCCTCTCTTCTGCTGTGCCTGTAGCACCAGCCTCAGGGCTGGAAGAACTGGCCACTCTGCCTGCCAGAGGATAGGGTGGAGCCCATCAAGCCTCTCTAATTGTTTTCTGAATTGTGAAAGCTTTAGGAGACAGCCTGAAATTATTTACCTTGGGCCTACTGTTCATTTAAATCTTTATGACTAACTGGCACAGAAAATGGACTCGTGCTCGTGCAGCACGATTGCATGGTGGCTGTCAGGGATGGGGCTGGTGCTTTGCCCTGTGCTAATGACACAGGAGCGCTCATGATCATTCCCCTTGTCAGCGTTTGCAGGGCTGATAACCACGTGCGGTTTCTCTCCAGCTTTTCCATCTCTTCCGCATTGTTCCGTTTTGTTCTCCTCTGCGGTCTCTGCTCAGCCCGTTACTGATGCCCAATAGTTATGTCTCTGTCAGAGGCACCAGCTTGCTTCTTCCCTGCAGCTTGGAAGGAGCTCAAGAGCTCTGCTTTACTTCTTGTGGATTACTGCTTCCCTCTGCCCCTTGACTGGGTACAAGGATGACTTGTCACTTTCTAATACACATTTTCAAGTAGATGATGTACCTGGTGAGACACAGATCCTTGGGCTGGCTATAATTGCTGACATTAGTCATCAGGAACAAACCTTTGAAGAAAGAGCAGCAGTAGAGCAGCAAGAGGCTGAGAAGTATAGACACCAAGTTGGCTTTTTTTGGTCAGGTTTTCCAAACTGTTCACCGTTGAACACTGAACCTGTGTATAAAATACATTCACTTCTAGTGACAAATTTTCATTGAAATGCATGGGTTTTTATCAGATTATTTTATGAGGTCTTTTATTAATTTTCAGCAAACAGACTTTCTCAAAGCAAATGCTTCATTGATACTTGATTCATGATAAAAATAAATTTGTTGCTAATTAACACTTAACAACAATTTTTTTACAGTAAAAATTCATGAAGTATTCTTGGTAATTTTTATATTTAACCATCCTTGTAAGTTACCTGCTTATACATCCATTTATGGAAAACTTAGTAGAACTTGATTTGCTTAATTTTGCAGCTTTATTTCATTTGAAGCGTATTTCCTTCTACATGAATGAAACTGGAACATGTTATTGTTTGGCTGAGATTTGTGCATTGTTGCAACTATGTCGTGAATTGCAAGTGATAGACGAGATCTTGCTTCTCCCTTTCTTTCCTGCTAAGTTTTTATAAACATAAATTATTCATACTGGGTTTGATTAGATTGTTAGTGTGAAGTGAGAAGAGTTCTCTTTCGGCTGTGTTTTGTGCAGCTTTCCTCCTTGGCCCCACTTTTTGTCTCTTGTTCAGCCCTTGAGGAACTGGTCACAGGAAAGAACATAGGAAAGCACCAGAGCAGCATTATCTGGAGAGGGGACAGATTTTGCATTCCTTACAGAGCAATCCTTTTAATGGGAAAGATTGTTGCCTTTTTTTTTTTTTTTTTTTTTTTTTTTTTTGTGTCTAGCCAGGTAAAGAGTCTGACCTACTTCCTTCTGGATGTTTTTAACATGGCACTCTCGTTTCGGTTTGATGTGGCCATGCTGGATTTTTAGTGAAGTTTAATGATCTCTCTTTTGAGATGGTGGGAGGACGAGCAAGATGTGTCACTGGTGGCATTTTCTTGCTATTAACTAGAATTTCTGGATTTCACTTCATATGCTATTTGTAACTTTTAAACAAAAGATGTAAGACTGAGTTCTTTCTTGTGTTGCTAAATATGCACACATACATTCCCTGACAAACCTGGGGTTCACTACTTTTTCCTGTTATTTTCATGTATGTCTGCTTGTCTTGATGTTGGCCTTTGGCTCTACCTGGTGCGCTCAAACCAGGACAACTGGAAAGCAAAAAAAAAAAAAAAATTATTTGTTTTCGTGTTCCCTGTTAAATACTTTAAGTTACAGTGAGTGATGACTTGACTGAACCAGCGTTAAGAAAAGCTAAGTGACTTCACAGTGTCCCCGTACCCTTTTATTTCTACTGTTTAAAAGACACTAGGGAGGATGAGGAGTGGTGAAGAGTGTTTTGGTTGTGTCTGGGCCAGATATATGAAGTGTTTGAGTAATTGGCTCATGTATGAGTAATCTAAGTGGGTTTTCCTTTGCTGGGGGATTGGGAGTTTTAAAGGTTTACCTTGCACTACTGAGAAATGACCAAAGACACCCTGGAGGGCTCAGTGGGTGGTAACTGAGCTTTCTTTGCTGTTGATACTTAAACATATACTGCTGGGAACAAAACTGTTGATTCTGGGTTACTTTGCATCTTTCCCTGCATTTTGACTCCTCCCTCTTTTAGCTCAATTGTTTCTGAAAGGAAGAGGAGAGGTGGGGTGTCAGCTCCCAGCTCATACCTTGCTGTTCCTTCCTCAAACAGAATGCGTCACATCCCCACCAAGCCTCACGCCACATTACAGTGACTCTGCAGATTAAATGTGTCACTTCTAAATAAGGAGCTTCTGAATACTGTTTGTTGTGTGGATTAGGTACCAGCTGCACTTACAAAAGTGTTCAGACAGGTGCTACGAATAGGCTTTCCTTTAGAACATCAAAAAATTTGTTTCAGATGACCAGAGAGGTCACTGCTTATGTTCTGTAACTTGTCATGTCCCCAAAACCATCAGCAACATGGGCATGTAACTTGTAAATTGTAAATCTGAGTCTGCCATGGCAGAAATAACAGCAAGGAGAGATGACTTTGGAAATGGTTTTAAAAACCAAGTGGTTTTGGTTGCTGCCTTAGGCTGGAGTGCTGCGCCTGCTCTGTTTTCCTTTGTAATACAGAGCCTGGCACCACCTGGCACCAGTGGTAAGTGACGGAGAGAGCTTGTGGAAGAGGCCCACAGACTTGCTGAGCTCAGGTGCTTTGCTGAAGCCAGAACTTCTGGGAAGCAGCAAATGTGGGTGCAAGGCAGTAACTCCCAGCAGCACAGAAGATAGTGGCGTAGGAGGTGGATGGCAAGGCTGAAAGATAAAAACAAAAGTTGGTCATAGTGAGATCACTGCAAGGAAATGCAGGATACAGTTGTCCTGACCTTGTTGTCCACAGACACTCTCTTCTGGGTGGTCCATCTCCTCTTTTGCCTTACGGTAGATGCTATGATCTCCTCGTTCTCTATCCCCAGCCCTGCTTTCCCTGAGACTTGCTTTTCTGAAATGGTGGGACCGTGACAGTGTGTTCTTCCTCCAGGCTATGACTTCTGCCAAGTCCTCCAGTGGTTTGCTGAGAGGGTCGACCGCATCATCCTCCTTTTTGATGCTCACAAGCTGGATATATCCGATGAGTTTTCAGAGGCTATTAAGTCATTCCGGGGCCAGGATGACAAGATCCGAGTGGTGCTGAATAAGGCCGACCAAGTGGACACGCAGCAGCTGATGAGGGTCTATGGTGCGCTCATGTGGTCCCTGGGAAAGGTGATCGACACTCCAGAGGTGCTGCGGGTCTACATTGGCTCCTTCTGGGCCCATCCGCTCCGAAACACAGAGAATCGAAGACTCTTTGAGGCCGAAGCACAGGATCTTTTCAAGGATATCCAGAGTCTCCCGCAGAAGGCTGCTGTGCGGAAACTTAATGATCTCATTAAGAGGGCAAGACTTGCAAAGGTAAGGAAAGATAAAAACCGTAAATTAATTGTCTTTTCTGTCTGTAAGTGTGTTCTTTCTCTCACCCTTCCTAATCTTTACCGACAAACTGTGTTTCTCAGCTTTTCAAGGCAGAGACAGACACTCAGGATATAGAAGCAGATGGGAGGAAATAGGGATTTGTACTGGGATGCCTCCCTAACTTTAGAGAAGGGTTTTGATGCTTTCTAGGCCATTAAAGCTATTGTTTGCTTGGTAGGGGAGTGAATTTTTTTTTTTTACACTCTGCAGCAAAGCAATCTTAATGTTACTTTTTGGAGATGAACCACTTTTTTTGGTTTTTTTAACAATATCTGATACATAGAGAGCACTTTAAAAAAAGAAAACGGGAGCAAAAAATCACAAACAACTGTTCACAGTGCAACCTTGTGTAACTGTCTACAGCCGACTGTTGAAAACCTGTTTCATTTTTTTAATCAATCTCGAGTTGACTTTGATGACTGAGCGTATGTCATTTAAAGCTTTGTGAATTATCACCAAATTTTCATTATCTATCTGTAAAACCTTCTGGTTGTATTTTACACTAATCTTTCGGAACCCCTACTTGACAACACAAGCTTTGTCTGTCCTTTCTTCCATAGCCTATCTAGAACAAGATTTGATCAGAGTCTGGAATATTTTTTGCCTATTTCTCTGATTCTACAATGCATTTCTTTTATTTTTTTCTTTTATTTCTTTCTTACAACAGCAGCACAGAAGCTGCTCTTAGAATAATAATTAAAATTGCTGCCAGGCTTCTTGTTGTTTAGAAAAGCTCAAGAACAAAATGAAAATCGATGATTCAAGAATTACAACTGATCCTTTGGAAAATTTGGAAAAAAAAGAAAAACTGTCCTCAGAAATACTTGGGGAGAAAGCTGGTGCTGCCAGGCAGAAATTCTGATTTCCTATGCAGTTATCAAGCAGAATGTGAGTTGAGTTAATGCAGTTGTCTTGGAACACATTTTCTTGTGGACTTCTAAGCAGAAATGAAGAGCACTCACCCTTTACATGGATATAAGAATAGTTGTGTGGGGATGTATAGCACTTCCTATGTTGGCTGAATTAACTCTCTGAATATAATGACACACTTAAAACCTGAGCTTTAGGGCACCCCATAGCAGTTGCTTCTTGGAAAACTGCATTTAAAGTCATACTCCGGATCATGTTGTGTTAAAAGTTGCTACGATCTGTTTTGTGGATGTTGTTGGCAACTTCATGCTTTCATTTGTTACAGTCATTTTGATAATTGAAAACTGTCAAGTGGATCATCCCTAGGTGTTTCTATGTAATGTAAAATAAGAATGGACAAAGGTGAATACAAAATATGATGCTCATAGGGTGTGCTGGTTAGACAGTTATGGAAAGGGAATAAGCTGTTTATCTGCAGGAAAGCTGCAGTGTAATCTCTCAGCTGTTGCCTTTCTGTCTTCCAAACAGTTTAAAATGCTGACACTCAAAAATAATTTTTTACAGCATTACATGGTCATTTTTTTTGTCCTATTTCCATGCTACTCAGTTATTAATACCTTCTAAAACATGTACAGTAACCAAAAATGAAAGCAAACTGTTAACTTGCATTAACAAATTTGAGCATTAGGCTTTTTTTTAAGTCCTATGACTCACTGTCTCGTTTTCTTATCTACAAGAAACACATGTGTGTACCGGCATACCTCAGAGCACTTAGCATACACATGTGAAACTGTAAATGCTTGTGAACTATAAACACACTTCTCTGGTTTTGCTAGAAGTATTATTTTAAATGTAAGATCCATAAAATTGCTTATGCTTGCTTATAAACTCTCTTAGAAATAGCCTTGTTGAATCAGCTCTGTCATTCTGGAGAAATACTTATTATCTACCATATTAGAAAACTTCATGGATTTATGCAGAAACTGGTTCTTTACACTGTTTATTTTTTTTCTCCTCTAGACAAATTTAAATTTATCGGCAGTTTAAATGTATGCACCCTTTTTAGGTTTAAGGAAGTGATATTGTGTGCAAGTTACGAACTTAAGATGTATTAAAAAAAAGATGGTCACACCATTTTTCTTTAAATACGAAGGGATTTTTTTTTTTTCTAGTTTCCTGTAAGCCTTGTAAATAAGTAAGGAAAGGAGTGGGAGAGCACTTCCCCTGTACAGATTGTGTTAAGGTTTGTACAGAATACTTGAAGGCACATTCTGCTGTGTTTTGGTAGGTATTTAGCATACTTACACCACACCTATGTAATCACTTCTTTTTATGGAATGGAGTGATAGAATCGTAGAATGGCTTGCGTTGGAAGGCATGTTCAAGATTGTTCCAACCCCCTGCCCTGGGCAGGGACACCTCCCACCAGACCAGGTTGTTCAAAGCTTTATCCAGCCTAGCCTTGAACACCTCCAGGGATGAGGCATCCACAGCTTCTCTGGGCAACCTGTGCCAGGGTCTCACCGATCAGTTTTCTCACTGTCAGGTTTTTTACTGATCCTTGTTTCTGGTAGTCTGTCTTCCCACAGTCTTCAAAATTTCAGTGTTTTATTGCTCAGTGGTTTGATAGATACTCTGATTTTGTCTTTTTTTTTTCCTGTATGTGTGAAAATTGTGGTGTCCAGTGACGGGGCAATGGTCAAAACCAGGAGTTTCAACCTAAACAGAAGAAGGTACTTCTTTACTGTGAGGGTGCCAGAGCACTGACACAGGCTGCCCAGAGAGGTTGTGGAGTCTCCTTCTCTGGAGACTTTCAGAACCCACCTGGATGCCTTGCTGTGCGATCTACTGTAGGTGATCCTGCTCTGGCAGGGGGGTTGGACTAGATGATCTTCAGAGGTCCATTCCAACCTCTGTGATTCTGCAAGTAACTTCTGTTTTGGGAGCAGTTACATCCTGTTTTAATGAAGAATGACATGAGTTCTGTGAAGATTTGTCTGGTTGTGGAGGTCCTTTGACATCAGTGGTCCTGCCTGGGTCAGACTGTAGAAAAGCAGTTTGATTACATCCAGTTGTGACAGATGTGCATTGCTTCTAAAAGAGGGCTGTTCTTGCGCTTCCCTCTCGTGTACAGAATGAGTATCAATGTCCACACCATATAAGTGAACTCACCTCAGTTGAGAAGTGCCACCACTGTTTCTGTCCTGGACCAGGTCACTCGCTGTGTGGCCAAGCAGATCCTTTTGATGGTGAAACCTGGTGGGAGGGGGAAGAGAAGAATGGTTCAGGGTAAAGGTAGAAGGAGGGCGCATGGGCAGGATGGGTGTTCTGGTAGTACCACTGAGTTATCTTGATCATAGCAGATGGGAAACCCTAAGAACTCTGCAGGTATCAATGTGCTTTAGGACTTAGCATCCTAAATTAATGCCTTTCTTTATATGCTGGGAAGGCTTGGCTTTTTTTTTGTAAGTCTGCAAGGCAGCTGTGGCGTGCTGCTCTTGCAGTAGATGAACTACTCTGTCATCCTCTGGTGGCTATAGGTACTTACTTTTCTGCAAGTGAGTAGGTAGGAATGCAGCGTCACTTCAATTAGATAGCCCTGCTGCTTAGCAGACACAGATTACCCAACCCTGAGCATTATCCCATTGGCTAATTGGTGAGGCAAGTGGAGTTACAAATCTCTGCTACTGAGACAGATGGGCCAGCGTGGCTGGTGCTCCGTGTATGATCTATGCACATAGTGTCAGGACATGATCTTGGAGGCCTTGCTTTTTCTTTCCCTGTTGGTACTAATAGAACACAGTATCATACTTCTTCTTAAACTGTGAGCTTCCATCTGCTTCTTTTGGATGTGTTTGCTTTCTCTCTGCCCCTCAAAGGAGTCCTGAAAGCATGAACAGTTATCAGCTAGCTTTTCCTGTAAACATGAACAGTTTAGGGAAACACATTTCTTCTGTTTCTTTTTATGACCTGGGTGAAGAATGCTGGTGTTAATTGTAGATAAGGGATAGTCTG
Source organism: Trogon surrucura (assembly GCA_020746105.1). Classification (NCBI taxonomy): domain Eukaryota; kingdom Metazoa; phylum Chordata; class Aves; order Trogoniformes; family Trogonidae; genus Trogon; species Trogon surrucura. The sequence continues at coordinate 11,691,861 of CM036623.1, read as the reverse complement.
ATTTCAGTTTTGCTTCTTCTTAGGTCCATGCTTATATCATCAGCTATCTGAAAAAAGAAATGCCCTCTGTATTTGGAAAGGAGAACAAGAAGAAGGAACTGATCAACAGATTGCCAGAGATCTACCTTCAGCTGCAAAGGGAATACCATATCTCAGCAGGGGACTTCCCTGAAGTCAAGAAAATGCAGGTAAGATGATAGATTGCAGTCCTACCGAGATAATATTAACTTTCCAAAAGGATTGCCAACTTGGAGAAGGTAGGACAGAGTGTCCTGGCATTATAGTTTCGGGTAAAGTGACAGTCAGTCGTGTGTCTGTTACAGGGGTAGCAAGACTTGGAAGCAGTACAGAACAAAAAGATTGGTAACTTGCTTAGTGTGCATCCACTAATACACGGGACTGTTGAATTTGCCGTAAGGAATCGGACCCTTCTGTCCTTTCAGTCAGTATTTGGTCCCTGAGAGCAGATGATAGTAAAGGTTCTGTGCGAATAAAATGGCAGTGTATACTTGGGGATTAAGGTGTTTTTTGTTTTGTATCCTAGTTGTGGGTATTTTTATCACTTTTGTAATGGTATCATATACTTGTACGGGTGAAGATATCCTCAGCTGCATATTATTCTCTTTTAGCCTGCTCTGTTTACCAGGAACTAATAAAGGCAATGTGTTACCCGAAAAGTCCAACTTAAAACTCGAAAAGGGTGCATTTCAGTTTTTTCTTGTACTCTTGCATTCATATTCTATGAAGATAGAAGTTCTCGATTTATAGTCCTGTTCCTTTTGTCTCTTGTTCCCGTTTTAAACTTCGTGCAATCTTAGTACCAACTTTCTGTCACTTCCTACCTTTTCGTTTCTGTTCTCTGATTTGAGGTGAGTTGCTTAGAGAGTATCCTAGGGAAGAACAGCTAATGCTGTGTTAGCAGTGCTTTTCAATTTATGCCTCAATTCACAACTTCTGGCTCTCAGATCATAGTCTTCTTAAACAACCTTTGAATTAGAAGATAATTCAGACTTGAAGCTGAAGAACGTGAGGTCAGGAAGCCTGTGGTTTGGTCTGACCGTGGGCTAGTCATGAGATTGATGGAGGATGTTTTCCAGACTGACACTTGTTTATTGTTCTGACAATTTATGTGGTACACTTACACTGCTAATCATAAAGAATGATGGCTGGCTCGTTAACCTGTCTGTAGGGATGCACAAGTTTCCTTTATGAACTAAAATATTTATCTTGGGAATCAATTATTGGTATGAGACTGTAAATTATAGATGAAGCACAGGAGCTGTTTCAGCCAGGTTTTCACAGGCAGGATTGTCAGAAGGGTTTTATGAGTTAGGCTTTAAAAGAGGGTTTGTATGGAAAAAGCTGACTCTTTCTTCCCATGCCACTTTTGTTGCTGATGCGAGGTGAGAGCCGATGACTTGTCACTTAGGATGCTGAAACAAAGTTTGAGTAGAACTTTATCAAGCTAATAGTGCATCTCATTAAGCCTCAGCAGCAGATGGCAGCAAATATGAACGTGAAAGATCAGTCGTTTCTGTAGTGAGGAGCAAAGGTTTGAGAAAACAGAATTGTGTCAAAACAGATTGCAGGTTTGACCTTGCTTCTAAGATTTATGGCATATCATGAACTTGTACTGATCAGTTGTAAAACAGGTGACTGTGTATAAATGTCATCTGAACAGAGTGGTGGTTGCTGGACGACATTTTTCCTCTACGAAATCCAAAGTTCAGTGCTGCTTGCCTGTGCTTCCAGTTCCTTGGATTCATGTAGTTATAGCTCTGATATGGATGGGTCAGCTCCCTGAAGTGATAGATGTAATTTAAAGCAGTTTAGCACCATCTTGAGAGGAGTTTGGGAAGGGAGAGGTTGTTCAATTGGATGCTTTTAACGGTTTCCACTGTAACTCTCTCTTCTCAGCTAGCATTTTGCATGTAGAGATCATGTAATAATTGCCTAAAGCATTTTTAATTTTCCAGCACTCTGGTGTAAACGTGCTTGGACTTGTGTTGGAGTAGCACATATCACCCAGTTAAACATCTCACTGAAGTTAATAGGAGCTTATGCACAAGATGAAAACTCATCAGGGACCATATGACCTCGTGATTTTTTGCAGTATCTATAAAAACACTGCTGTCATCCCATCTCAGTTTTTCTTCATCACTAAAAGACACTTGTTCATGACCTAACCACAAACAAAGTTTAATCTATAAAATCAGATCAGTCTCGCAAACTCTCTGATTTATTTTTTACTTTAAATGCTTGCATAAGTGCTAGCAGGAATGAGGACTTGCTTGCTTGCTTTCTTTGATGTTTGGAAGAAAAACACCAAATGGAAGTTATTGGGTAGTATTCATTAACTGTCGTGTTTTTATGCGTTGCCTTTTTGAAAATTGTATTGCAAATGTAATTTAATAGATGAGCTCCTACACTGTTGCAAAATTGCCTTGGTGTGTTTGATCAATATGTTAGGTGTGTGGTGCATATGTGTCAACTTTGCTTCTTCAAGAGGAGTTTCAGTTATGGAAAATGCGCCTTGCAGATTATTTTAATTCCAAACCTGTCCTTTAACCTCTTCGCTGTACTGGAAATGTTTCTAACTGCTGTCATTGAAACCTTTGTCATTGACAGGAACAGCTGGAGACTTGTGACTTCACTAAATTTCATTCTTTGAAACCAAAGCTGATTGAAGCTGTGGATAATATGCTGGCCAACAAAATTGCCTCCCTGATGAACCTGATCAGACAAGAAGAGAGCAATATGCCCACAGAGATTGTACAAGGTGGAGCTTTTGATGGCACCATGGCAGGACCTTTTGGTCATGGATATGGAGAAGGTGCTAAGGAAGGAGCTGATGAAGACGAGTGGGTTGTTGCCAAAGATAAACCTGCTTATGATGAGATTTTCTACACTCTCTCACCAATCAACGGCAAGATATCTGGGATTAGTGCAAAGAAGGAGATGGTGACATCTAAACTACCCAACAGTGTTTTGGGGAAGATCTGGAAACTTTCAGACTGTGACGGCGATGGGATGTTGGATGATGAGGAGTTCGCGTTGGCAAAACATCTTATCAAGATTAAGCTGGATGGGTATGAACTGCCCAGCACGCTGCCTGCCCACCTCGTGCCGCCATCTCACAGGAAACCTTTCCAGACAGCAGAGTGAAAAATACAAGGAGAAGAATGAAGAAATCTTGAAGCAAACTTGTTGAAACCACCAAAATTCGAAGCTAAGCTTAGACCCTTAAGCCTCACAGCACATTTCATGCAGGTTACTGAAATTAGAAGTGTGGCAGCAGGGAGACATTTGTGTAGCTGTCCCTGTTGACTCTCACTCAGACATGCTTATCACAAGTGCCTTGTATAGATCTATCATAAGGTGAAGATGTTTTTGCAGTCCTGCTTCTGTGTCTTGCTGCCTTTACAACCATAAAGCAGGAAAGACCATGTTTTAAAATAAACACCGACCTTCACCAAACCTAAATATTTATCAACAGCAAGTTTCTCCAAATGATACTAAATAGTACAAGGAAGCTCTAAATGTTATATTCACCTGCCTATGCAAGTAGTGTTTTCTATGCTAAAAACATACTTTAGGCATCAAGTGAATGTCAGCATCTCTGTAGTTTAAGAAAATGCTGATATAAAAGGAAATTTTATTTTTTTCATTTTATTATTGAATAGGAGGTTAGAAAAAGAGAGAAGACTAATGGGAAGACTTTTAAGTGCTCAGAATAGGAGCAGACAGTTTTAAAGCTTTACTGATTGTAGCTCAAATGGCAAAATTTTAAAATGATTATCTGTCATCACTGTGTCTTGTTATATGAAGAACTGCTTCTTCAGTTTTATACAACACTGTATACTCAGTATTATCATTAGAAGGACCGAATCTCCTTTATTCCTTGGACTTGCAGTTTCTTTTGAGGTTTCAGTTTAGCTGCTCTGCAGACAACAAATTCCCAAACTGTTCAAAGTGGCAGTAGAATGTTTTCGTAAGCTAAAAAAGAAATAAATTGTGTTTCCATTGAAATCAAGCTTCACTTTCTGTTAGGAAAAGCTGCATTGCTCAAAGTCAGCTTCTTCAAAGCACATCAGATTGTCTCGGGATATTTTCATTGGTATTTAATTTCTATTTACAGGTAATTGTAGTTATCTCTGTGTATTTTTTAATATACTTTTAAGAAAAGTTTTTAACTCTTTCTTTTGCCAACATGTAGCTGACAACCACAGAAGAGAGATGCGATCCCCATGGTTGCAGCTTTGAAAGATGAGGAAGGTAACAGGAATCTTTACATTGACTGCAATACATGACAGGCTGGTTCCCCTCAGATCGTCTTCCTTTACTGAAAACAATCCAGGAAAGGAGTGGATGCATAACAAGCATTCATTTATCTAACAACACAATCAAAGCTGAAGGTATTGACTACTTTCAACTGTTTTTTTTTATCAGTACCTTAAAAGGAATGCAAATTTTTGGCCCAGTGAACTTGAGTCTTTCAGGGAGGGCCAGTTCTTTTCTGAAATCAGGCTTGGCAGTCAGTTTTGCTCTATGCATAGGAGCAGGAATTGACTTGTATTCCATTTGTAGTATGAAATACCTTACACATCAGAAGTACTGTAGTTTTGAGCACTCTTTTTTTTTTTTTAGTCTCAGTGAAGGGTGGCAGTAGTGCCTTCTGAGACAGAGGAAGCCAAAAAGTGTTTTAGCATCCTTGCAAGTAGGGATGTGGAGGGAAGTACTTTGGGTATTGTCTCCCAGGTAAGGTTTTAGTCACCTTTACGTATTTGGATTTGTAAGTGACCTAAGAAAAGCCTCAGCTTCTTTTTTCCAGTTGTAGATTTACAGGTTTTCGGTCAGGTTTCATACCTCAGATCTTTCCGGGCCTCTTATCTTTTGCATCTGTTCTGATGTGAAATTACCATGCACTTTACCAAGGCTCTACCATGGGGAAACAATGAAGGTATTTTAGGTAATGGCAGAAGAACACCTTTACCTTGGAGGACTGGTTTAGCTCACTCAGTTGAGCATGGTGCTGAATCACCTAAGGTCACGAGTTCAATTCCCGTTCGATCCTCATGTGTTGCCTGATCTAGTTGAGAGGCATCCCTGCCCATGACAGGGAGGTTGAATTAAATGACCTCTAAGGTCCCTTCCAGCCTAGACCATTCTATGGCTTTCGAGTCTGCATCAAAGGTATCCTGGCTTAGTTGAATCGTTCTTGAGAATCTGCTTGCTTTTTAAAATATCTTAGATTTTTCTCTTACCATTTAAGTGTACCAACTTTATTTCTATTAGACCTGAAGTCAGAGCTAAATTAGCTGAAGTACATTGGTGTGCACTTTAGTAGAGCTGTGAAACTCGACCATGAGTCTGCCTGTGTGACTGTACATCTGCAGAGTAACTGATTTTCTGTGCAATTTATTTTTGATTGAATAAAAAGCAGTCTGTAGACATTGCAGTTGTTAAAAAAAAAGAAGGCTGTGGAAGTAGTAATGTATGCTTGTTTTTGTGTACTGCCTGCAGTCAGTAACACATTCATACACTAATGATCAACCTGACTAGCTTACTAAGGAAAGCCACCAGGAGAAAGCAAGCAAGTTTGCGTATTGTGACTACTGTAGTGTGGGCAAAGCTTAGAAGATCTGAGAAGCTGCTGATCTTCCGACTCTGCCTTACCTTGCTCCTGAGCAGCACAGGATTCCAAGGGTGGTTTGAGTTCCCATTGCGTGTGGCTTCTGGCGGTGATGCTCCAAATTGCGTTGGAGCCGTGTGATCCCATACCAGTAGAAATACCCTCCTTCAGTGAGAGGAGCAGGATAGTTTCTCAGTGATTTTATTGTATTTTTCTAGAGTTATTGGTAGTAAAATGGAGAACACAGCCTTTTCTTCATTCTGACCTGCATGCTAACTAGGGCTTAGGAGAGACAAACTGAAATGTGCCATTTTGATGTGTTAAAATATTTTGTCTAGGTGGATTTGAAAGGTTTTACTTTGTTTTCCTGTAGACTTTGGAAGGGGAATGCATGAAACATGTATAGAAGTAGAGGTGGATTTTCTCTGTTTATCTGGAGGAATGGAAGTGTTTCAGAATGAGCATGCAGAACGACACTCATAAATGTATTTCTGGCATCATACCTAGTTGACAGGAATAAAATACATTTCATGTGGACTTCAAACAACAGCTTCTTGCACAGCTAAACTGATACAGTAGGTTGCTGTTGCTTAGGAGAAGGTATCTCTTCTGAAGAGATCCTGAGTGAGCAGGATTACCTTCTCTCATGAAATTGTGCTCTAAATTGGTTTTGGGAACAGCAGTGTGGAGTTCAGTTTGACGTTACTAATATCTACTAAAAAAAAGACTTCAGATGTTAGATTCATTGGCTCTTTCATACCTAGGATTTTGATTGTACTTGCCGTGAGACTGTTCAAAACTGCCAGTAATTCATCCTGTGAAATCCCTGCCCACCGGTGTAGTCCACTGCCACAAACTGAAGCAGAGACTGCTGCTTTTACCTCTTCCATTACCCTGCAACAGTTTTAATTCCCAATGCTGATTCTGTACCCGTGGAAATTTAATAGAATTCTGTTGTAGATAGGATCAGGAAATGCGAGGCTACCTCTCATAACCACACTACAGGACAGCAAGAGCCTTTTAAAAGCTGTAACAGCTTGAAAATGGTGGGTTTTTAGGTCCCTGGTTGTAAGTTGGGGGTAGTATGGATTTGTGTGGAACCTGGTGTCGAAGCAGCAATGTCTGGCCCTGACTTTCAACAAGGACATTCTCCCCCAGTACTTGAAATGTGCCCTCTTTCTTCTTCTCACTTCCTTCCCTTCACAACATGGACTCACTTTGATGGCTCTTTAGATTGTTGGAATTCAAGCAGAGTTTGAAGTGTATGGTTTGATGAATTCTGTGTAACTTAGCACTGAGAGAATGAACATGAACTTGGTTTTCTACTTCATGTGCTCACCTCTTGGAATATTTTTGTTTTCACTTCAAAAGCACTCTAATTTTTGAGCGAAGGCTTGATCTGCGCGGTGTGTTTCAGTTTGTCCAACTAGGCAAACAAAGTTGTAAGTTCATTATTGTTGCACTTTTATTACACAATAAATTCCTTGCAGATACTGTAATATATTTTAATATGCTTTGTAATCATTTTTAGAAAGTAGTGATAAAAATTGCTTATCTAATAAACTACTATTGAACTACCTGGGATTTTTATATTTATTTTTTTTTGTAAGCTTAGTTTTAGAAGGCAATCTTTCAGTGACTAGAATTTTGTAATCCTGCTCTTTAAGGTTCATAGGCATAATAGCTGTTTGGCAAGCTGCTTACTTTCCCGCCTTGGTTTATGTATTCCTGGGAAGTTACAGCTATTTCCCTTCTGTGTCCTTGAACTTATTACTGAAATTACTGCCCATGCCAGACTCCAGAACTGAATTTAGATTTAAAAAGGGGGAAAAAAAGCACTGAACTGTCCAGTTAAAAGGGTTTTTGTGCAGCTGTGTTAGCAAGCCAAGCTGTTGTGCTCATGGTGGTCACGTTGCTGAAAGTGTTCCTGGGAGGGTTTCTGGAGGCTGCATTGCTGTTGTATCGCAGTGGCTTGTTTGAAGTGTTCCTTGTAAAAGTCAGAAGTAGTTGGGAGAAGATGAGGTTTTAATCCTTGGTTGATAGTTGGACAGCAGTTTCTAGTTGGACAGTGGGAAAAATGAATGACATGTCCGCACTACCGCTTCGATTAAGTTGTGCAGTGTGTGTTACTTCTAATATTTGGAGCCCTTGAACTGTGAAACCTTTCTGTTTATCCCTACTGTACTATTTAGTTTCTCCAGACCTTGTTATCGGCTCCCATGTTTGGCACATTTGTAAGGACTTTAGAGCAGACACTCTTCTGAGCAGCTCTGATGCAAGGCCCTTACCAAGCTGCAAGTACAGGCTGAGTGCAGAGGAGCTTTTAGAAAGCTTGGCCTTTGGGCTAGCCTGCCTGGTTTGGGTAGGAGACCCCAAGAGAAGGAGTTGGCTGCCTTGCCCTGCATGGACAGATGACCACTGAAGGTGCCTCCCTGGAAATTAATGCCCAAACCCTGCAAACACCTGTTATGATCAAAACACAGGAGGAGGTGTACATGGTTATATTCAGAAGTTCTGTTTCTATGCAGCTTTTCTGACTGCTGAGGGAGAAATACCTTCTGTTGCGGAAACCATAGGATTGAGATGGTTTCCTCTTCCTTTCCCCGCAGGACTTCATGCTCACACGGACTTGTACCTGGTGATAGATGGCGGACTCAGTTACTTTCTGGTCCAGTGAATACTGGAAACATTAATGCCAGGTCTAACTTGTTCTCCCACCTATTATTTTCTCTGAGATGGAGCCTGTTGATGTTTTCAAGGTGTTATTAGCTCAGTAACCCATACTTCATTTCATCCTGAAGAGCTCTGAATATTTCATTGCAGTGAAAGTAGCTCATTTTACATGTATGGTAAGTATCCCTCACCAGATGCTGTATTTCAGATGCACTGTAAGATTTCTATGTATGATTATCTCATTTTAAAGAAGAAACTGTTGAAAGACGCTGCTCATGCTTAGTGATGCACTTTTTGGATTGCCTGATGGTTTTGCTCAAAATGCATTTGTCTGAAAGTAAGAATCAACCAACAGCGTAACCATAACCAGAAAGTTGTAGCAATTATAGCCTACAGTGAAGAGTAATTACAATTCTTCTTCATTTTGCACTACACTGTCTTATCTCTCATGTGCTAAAATTTGTACTGTTAATGGTAACTGTTCATACAATGTCTTTTGCCAGCTGCCTTCCATCATTCTGCATGACTGGGTGGTCTTCTCAATGGAGCTGGGACGGCTGAGCTGGGAGGGACTGGAACCTTGGCACAAACGGTGGGCAGGGTCCAGTGCTCTGGCACTAAGGGTGCTGGGAGCCAGTCTGCATGCAAGTCCCTCAATTTTGTTTCACTGGTAAATAGAGCAAAATGCTTTCATTGCTCCAATGTACAAACCGCACCCTAAAAGACAGCTGTAAAAGGAGGAGTTCTGCCCTCACGCAGTGGTCTTCCTTTGTAGCAATGGGTAAAAATGAAAACATCTGAACCAGATGTTAAAAATAGACTGGTTAGATCTAGCATCACTAACACAGCGATTTCTAAGGCACATTTTCAGTTTGGTGTTCAAAATGCTAAGACATTTGTCACTTGAAACCCTTTATCTGTGTTGGTATGAAATGGAAATAGCATTGAAGTCCTCTTCTGTCCCATGTGTTCATCCCACAAAGCCTTTGAAGCTCTTATGTTAACTGTCTGAGGTTCAGAAACAGAAGAGAAACTTCAAGATAATGTAAACAGCTCCAAGGAGAAAATGTCTTTAATTCATGACTAAACAAGCAAACGTATATTTTATTTTTTTTGTTGTTTCAAAAAGATGACTGAACTAGTTTGTGCCAGGAAAAACAAATTCATCTAATTTTGCTTTAAGCTGTCCTCTTTTTCAAATTCAACAAGGGGCTCCAGTTCCTTTGGATGATGTAATTCGACTGTTCTGCTTGAATTCTGCTCCCTGTTGATGTCATGTCCCCGCCAACCAACTATTCAGAGAGAAAAGCAACTTCTGGTTTAGACTAGAGCATGGAAAGGCTGAGGTTTACAACAACCCAGCATCCCAGGATGCCGCTTTAGATCCTCCTGGGCAGAGCTCAGCTTGAAGACGAGCTGGGGCTCCATCCGCTGGGGACCCCCCTGCCCACGGGCAGGTGGCACCTGGGACAGATGGTGACAGTGGAAGGCAGGTATGTGGGGGGACAGAGGGGAGATTCCTGGGGTTGGGGAGCTGGAGCCCATTGGGGAGGTAAGCTGAGAGAAGTATTTGGGTATTTAGAGACAACGTTCAGCTGAGAGGCCTGTGGAAGTAAGGAATCTCTGCAGCCAGCCAGCCGGATGTCTCCATGCCTTCCCTAGGAGCTGTTTTTGACTAACTCCTCAACTTTTCTTCAGCCTTAATATCCCAAATGAGCAAAAGGCTTCTTACAATAGTTACCGCCTGCTGCTCTCTGGCGTTCTTGGTATCCAAAGCGTAGCTCCTCTGTGCTATGATGAGATTTGCTGTAATTCAAGACGTGGTTGGGAAATGCTCTGGGCTCACGGTTCATCTCACCTGTGCCCACGCTGCCTTGAACATCAGCTGTTTGCTGGAGGGGCTGGAGTGGGGAGGCAACGGGGAGGTAACTTGTGGGACCCAGGCTGCTGGCCTCAGGTTCCTGTACTTACTTGTCATGCCCAGGGCTACAAAACTGTGCCCTTGAGAGGGTTCTACCTTCCTACTCCACAGAGTCAAGGCCCAGATGTTGGTTTTTTTGAGACTTTTACATGTGGAAGCAACACAACTGGAGACACGGTGTGTGTGGGGGGAAGCAGAGGACTCGGCTGTCACGCATGTGTTTGCACTTAATGTACCAATGCTCTTTGAGATTTGGGGAACCTTCTTTTTGGCAGATGTCAGACAGGATTTTCACGTACTTTCAGGAACGGGTGTATGCAAAGAGACACTCCGACACGCGAAGGCACCTTCACCTTCCTGTGTGCCCTCAGGCAGGCTCCTGCATCCTGGAGGGCGATGGGGGGGTGAAGCCAATGCTGCCGGCTGGCTAGCGGGGTCAAGGAGGCCTCCACGGGGCTCTTCTCCTGAGAAAGCTCATGGCTGTCAGCCCTCACTCAGGCCAGGACTGGGAATAGCAAACTCCAAACCTGTAACCCTCTACTCATTTCTGTGACTGTCCCTTTTATGGTCTTTGCTGCAGAGGGATTAAACATTTCTTCCCATCTTGGAAGCGCTGGGAATTCACGTACATGTCGGAGGAGGAGGAGGGTAACTATATTTAAAAAAAAAAAAAACCCACCCAAAATTTAGAATAGGTAGAAAGGAAGTATCACATGACTCTAACACAATGTTTCCAGGAGTTGGAAGAGCAATGGGGCAATTCTGGGGGCAGAGGAGCTTTGTGGGTGCAAGCCAGGCTGCCTGGGTCTGATCTCCACCATTTCTGTTTTGTTCTTAAGTAGAACAAGATTGTGGACAGATAAGAAAGGGTGCTAGCAAAGCCTGACACATCTCACATGGCTACAGAAGAGAATCCCACATCAGGGTCCTTCCTGTTAGGAAACAAGAAAACGCTATTTCCATGGTGGAAAACTACTTAAGACAGAAAACGGGGCAAGACGAGGGTGCTCTTAGGGTCATTCTCCTTCCTGACGTCGGTGGCAAGACTCCACATCTTTGCAAAAGCCTATAATTAACTTGGAAGGGTGGCTTTTTTTTTTCTGGTCCCACCAGGAAACTGCACACAAATATTATTATGCCCTTACCTTGTTAGGATATAAATAACTGAGGAAATGGTGCTTTTTGTAATCAGTGTCAGATATAAGTCCACCATTTTTACTTTCAACTGTAGATAGGTACCGCAAATGGAAATTGATATTCAGGAGTTAGTGAAATTTTATACCAGATTTTTGATTGCCTTGTATTGTCATAAAAAGCAAAGCCGATGTTTCACACATTTAATCATTTAGATAATAATAAACTCTCCAATAAGGAGAAATCCCTGTGTTCAGGGCCAATTCATCTACTGGTCCTCTGCCTTTCATCTGACGGGAGCAAGGGCATTTTCTCAACACACACAGCCTAGCCAGCCCGTACCAGATTTACGCCAACAGCCTATAATCCCACCTTTAGAGAAATGTAGGTGTAACTAAAAGTGAGGTGGAACAGAGAAGTGTGAAATTGTAACCAGTCAATAAGCTTAGAGAAAACACATAAACGGTTGCTGAATTTATATCTCTTTCCTTCTGTCATCCTATTCAATGTTCATTAAGAATTACATTGTATTATTTGGCTGGTGAACACAAGTCCAGGAATTTGGAGAGAATGTTTTGAGGAATATCTGTAACATATGTGTTCATTTTTTTATTATTATTTTTAGCTGCCTTATGTGACACTACATTTGTCATTTCTCCAGGGTGTGTATGAAGATACAGATTTTTGTTGATCAAGATTTATTTGTACTGAGTTTTGGGGGCTTGTTCATTTCTTCTTATGCGTTTCCTCCTCCACTTTTAGATGTTAACTAAACTACTCTTGCCAGAAGGGAAAAAGAGTGCTCTTCCCTCACCTCATCTCTCATCTGGACATCTTCGCTTAAAGCTACCAATCCCAGACACCTGCCTGTTTTCTGGCAGTGATTCCCAGCAGCAACCCTCTTGTTCCTGGCAGTGATGCCAGGTCAATGTGTTCAGTGCTTGTGTGAGCTTGTAAGTGACAGAGAGGACTCCCTGCTATATAAGGTACCAGAATTATTGCCCCTTTCATTATTAATGGGAAGTCCATCAATAGTAAACTTTGGAAGCAGCTGATGCTGCCAGCTTGATCCCAGTTTGCCCTGTCAGCAGCAGGTATCTGTGCACATGAGCTTCCTCAAAACAGCAACTGGCAAATTCCTAACACTTCACAATTTCACCTTCTCATTTGCTGTAACCAGTTTTGATCTTTGTACCCTCTGCTGTGCTTTCATTTTCAGACCTCATTGTTGGATTCAATTTCCCAGGTAAGAATTCATCTAGAATTCTGTGATCAGCCGGACTGCTCGGTGCAGTGGTGAAAGGTGCACTTTACCAAAGCATCAGCATGGTGGATGTCTGTTTTCACTGCTTTACAGCAATTTTGGTGCTGTTCTTACATTACATTTGAGTGCAAGAATTGGACAAGGCCTGTGACAACCTTTACTCATTATATTCTGATGAGTTATTTCCTCCAGATCAGAAGAAAGGTTCATAGGTAGGTCATAAATACTTGGTCTCTGTTCCTGAATTCAAAGGTTGCTTTGTGTAAAGACGGCAAGCTGAATGTATGAGTAGGAGAGGATTTACAACTGAAAGTCATTCTCCAGACTGACCAACTGCTGAGTATCAGAAAGGAGTTCCTCCAAACCTGAGTAAGTCCATTTTTTTTTTCCCACATTCTTTGTTTTTGGTTTTTTTTTTTTTCTGTATTGTCTTCATATAGCCAGATTTGTCTTTTACGTCCTGCAAATGCAGATAAACTGTTACAGAGCTGTCTGCGGGTAATCACCTACCAATGCAGGGAGCATTTCTAAGTTAGTTTAATAAAACAGGTGAGCTGTTGTGCAAAAAATACACTTTCTTTGCACTCAAGTGAGATCAACTGGGCTATTGTTCAGAGTGGCTGCAATGCTTGGATAACCACTCTTTGGAAAAAAGCAACCCACAGACATTCTGAGAACTATTTGCCAAGTTTAGAAATGGCATTATGGCATGGGCTGACTACATGCATTTATTACCCGAGAGTGAATTAACATCACCGCTCTGGCAGAGAAAGGCAGCTCTTGGAATATCTGCTCTCCAGATGGAGAAAGTATGTAGTGCTGAGCTAGTACAAAAGGTAAGAAAATATTGTGAGGATCTTTTGTGTAGTTCTACTTCCAACTTTGCTAAATCCTTCCTTTCATAAGGCTTTCATCTATGGTCAGGATCTTTCCCTGTGGTGTTGCTGAACTGTCAGGCTTCAGTGCTGTCGCTGTTTTGCGGAAGTCAAGCACTGGTGGTTAAGAAACACCTGCTGAAAAATAAATAGGTAGAAATTGCTTCTGCACTTCCCACACCTTTTCGTCTTGTCAAATGACAAAATCCTTCTTATTTATCAGAGCACAAAAGCTATTAGGCAAGAAATTTCCCATTTACAGTGGCTGCTGATGTTACTTCCATATTGCTGTCTTCTTATACTAGGATAGATAATGTGGTGGGTTTGGTTGTTTTACTCTTTTTGTAAGGGATTCCCTTGCCTTTATATCAGCAACGTCACTGCTGTTACAGGTTTACACTGTAAGACTCTAAAGGGGTTGTTCAGCTGAGGTGAAATCAAGTGTATTGTGTCAGACTCTAAAGGGAGGACTCCTCCTTTCTAGTCTTCCTGAATGTTCAGCTTGGGTGCTGTGTTGTACTGGAAGCCTGATTTTTTTCACTGATACGGGTGAGACAGACAAATGTGACAGCCTGGGGAAGAGACATAATGCTTCTTGACTTCCAACCTAGCACCTTATCCATGTGATTATGGATCTGTGTCACCATCCTTAGCGATAGATACACCAAAACTAAACTCATGGTAGGAAAGAACCAAGGTGGTTCCATTTCCTTTCTAAACAGCTGTTTTATTTGTGTTGGAAACGCTGTGATCTGAAAGCCAAGAGTAGCATCTCAACCTGTCCTCAGAGAACACAAGACACTTTTAAGCACCGCATTGGAAGTGATTTGCAGATCCCTCTTTCCGACAGTTCTCTGTCGTATGCTTCCAACACACCCGAGGAAGTTATTGACAGCTTTCAGATCATGGTGCTTCTTGTGGGATCCAGTGACTGGAGAGAGACTGAAAAAAAGAAAGTAAAGCTGCACAGGTACATGTCACGTTCTCATCCTGAAACTAGACATGTGTTTTAGAAGGGAGAACTCAAGTTAAAAAGTTGAGTGAAGTTAAAGTGCAAAGTACAAGCAGAAGGAAATTAAGATGATGTACTGGGCGTGGTATTGAATCTTGACCCTGTTGGGGCTGCATTCCCTACGTATGCCTGGCATGTTGTTGGCTTTTGTAGCTGTCGAGGCAGATTTCTTCAGCACTGAGCACCTCACTGGGGTTTCTAACTTCCTAGATGACCATGGGTACTGAATATGAAAAAGATCATATCAAAAAGCTGCAGGAGCAGCGTATGTCCATGCAAAAGAAGACCTTCACCAACTGGATGAACAATGTCTTCTACAGGAATAATGTAGGTAAATCCTTCAATTTGGGGATATTTTTTTCTTTTTTTTTATTTTTCTCATTGTAATATTTTTTTGCATATTTTTTCTAAGTGTTGTCATATATATAAATGCAAGCAAAGAAGGCTTTTACTTGCCAGAGTGCTCAAGCCTGTATCTTTTATTTTATATCTGTTTCCATTGTCCGTGTTACCAATCTCCCCTGAAGTCAGGCTTCACTTCAGGGTTCACTAGACTATATAACCCTGTCATATTGTGATGTCCACTGTGTCTTGATGATCACTTCAGAGGAAAATCTTGATTTGCTCTTTTTTTTCCCTGTAAGTCAAGTATCTGCAGATGTCTGGATTTACCCAAACAATGCTCGATTCTTAATTGCCTGGCCAAAATATAAGACTTTCTGCTTTGCCTCATCAGTCCAGCTTGAGCTGCTGCTCAATGACTGAAAAAGTTACCTTAAGTCTAGCTATTTCAGACATACTGCCATGCAAGTACAGACGGGTTCATTTTCGGTAAATCTCAGACTTTATAAGATTCAGAGCTTCCATACAGTTGATACTGTGTGCAAGGTAACACCAATATATTCCAGAAGTCTCCAGACTTACTATAAATAAATTCATTTCAGATACGAATGAAGTAACTGTGTCACAAAAGGGAATTACATCATCCAAAATCAATTCCCTTTCCTAGAGTCTGTAGTTAATATTAATGAAAATGGACCTTGATGACACCAAGAACCTCTTGGTTCCATTCTAGGTCATCACTGTTGTATAATGTTTTAACAATCGGATGCAATTTTTTTCAGTGTAATATTTTAAGCTGGTGACTGGTGCAAAGGCAGCCTTGGAGCACAACATACTTTTGAATTATTTTTTCTTACTACCAGAAGAGAACTGCAAACCACATTCTTATTTTGCTGCCTGCAGAGGGTTAGGGTTTTATCACATAGGAAATTATTTCCTTTTAACTACAGATAAGTATATAGACTTACTCATTTTAAAAACACCTTTAAGTTCAAAGATTAAAATGCCAGTCTTAACTTCCTGTATGATAGTTGTCCATGTATCATAAAAGCAGGAGGAAAAAAGCCTGTGAGAGCTTTCCAAACCATATACGGTCAGAAATGGTGCAGAGACTGACAGCTTATCTAGGTCTTCCCATCAATGCAGTCTCAGCTTTTCAACACACACTTTAAGGTCATTGGATCTTAGTATAGGACACCACGGTATTCTCGGTTGCTGTCTACTTCAAGTCTAGCACCAAGGATGCTGTTGGATTGAGTTTGTTAAGTGGTCTGTGATTGGTGTCTTTATGAGAGGAAAGATGGAACAAAACTGTTAAAGCTATTGCTAGGTGAGGCGTAAAGCAGATACATGAAGACTACCTCTTTATAAATTTAAATGGAACTGTTCTTCATTTATAGAAGTGTCACAGAGTGTAACGATTTTAACTTTTTTATGGTAATCTACTGTAGGCAGAATTTTAAGTTTGTTAAATATGCAAAAAGAAGTAACATAGGCAAATAAACAGAGAGATTTTCGTGGAGATAATCAGTCAGAGTAAGTCATATATTCTTGTTCCACACACAATACAGACTTAAAGTCTCTGAGTTGCTTTTACACTTCCAGCATTTTCTTTTTTTTCCTCTGGAGAAAAGATCTGTTAAACTAATTAAGATTTTTAGTCAGGAATGAGAAAATGTATGTCTCGTCCTTTTTTCCCCACTATGTATAACTATTCTCTGAATTAGAAAAATTAAAAAAGCTACTACTTCAGATTTGGGGTTTTTTCCTTAACACAAACAGATAATTTACCATGGATCACAGAATCACAGTAAATTCTTGTTGGGTGAGTGGTATGGTTTTAATGTCACTTCTTGGTGGCTGGTGGAATAAGGCCAGAAGGAAACACCCAAGGCAAGTTCTGATTAGGTCAGAGTACACACTGTCATGTTGTTATCACCGAAGCTCTGGGTGACCTCACTACTGACAGCAATGAAACACATTCTTTTTTTTTTTTATAAAAGATCTTAATCTTTCACTTAGTGAGAGACTGGATAAAAACATGTAGGCTTTGGGTAGTAGTGCAGGTCTAAGCAGGATGTAAAAGATTTTGCTGAGACTATGAAGTAAAACCCAAGTCATTGAATGGGATTATCAGATCCATTTTTAAATGAAATGCATTGTTCAGAATATAAACTTGAAGAAATTAATTTGAATTGAAATAAAAAATATCAGCACTCCCAAAATGTTTGATTTTTTTTTTTGAAAATGCTAATTTTTTTTTTTGAAATCTACTTTTTTTTTTCTTTATTTGCGCATCTGTGGGTTTTCTCTTTTGTTTTATTTTTACTTCAGCTGACTTTCATAAATAATGTCGGTCCTCCTGCAAATGCATTTTTTGTGAATTAAGATTCTTCCCTTTTCTCATGTACGCGCTGACATACAGAAGACTCGGTTAAACAGCGAGAAGGTGCTGCTTGTTTAGTAGTGGAAGTAGAGGGTTCTGTGGGCCAAATGTTCAGCCGGAGACTGTATTGTCTGACTGGTGTTTGCAGGTAAAGGTTGAAATAGAAGATATTTACTCAGACTTGAAGGATGGCATCGCTCTCATGCAACTCCTGGAGCTGCTCTCTGGAGAAGCTTTGCCCAGACCAAACCGGGGAAAGATGAGAGTGCATTTTCTGGAGAACAACAGCAAAGCCATCACATTTCTGAAATCCAAGGTAAGTTAATACTAGGGATCACAACAGCTTATGTATGTTACTAATTATAGTATTATGTTCATTTCAATTCCTCCTCTAATAATAAGATATCCTTTAAAGACAGGCCAGATTTGTTGTTTTGTGGGTTTTTTAAAGAAAAAAAAGTCATCAGATTTGAGTTTCTTTGAGTAACATGACTTATAAACAGATGATGTTCCCTCAAAACAAATCGCCTACATGAAAACATATTGCATTTCTATATCTTTCTGGATGTTATGTTTTTTCAGCTGTTGAGGAAAAGCAAACATCATTAGGGAAAGGTGAAGCTGCCTGATATAAAACCAGATTTTTAAAACTCTTAGTTTCAGCAAGTGATTGCAGTTGATTTTTGTTTGGTTTTGTTGATTCCAGATATGCATGCTCTTTCCAGCTACAAGTTAGTATGTCGCTTTTTTCCCTTTTTCAAGCAAGTGATTTATTGTAGACCTCTGGAAAATTATTGCACAAAACTCTTAAGCTATGAATTCCAAAGGAGCAGAGGGGTTTCAGAGCAGTAGCCTTGGGCAAGTATTCAACACCTGCATTTTTTGCTACTTACAAACCAAGTGCAATACAGCACAGGGCTCCAGCTACAACATTCCTGCTAAGGGTACAGACCACGTAAGGCCCAGTGGTATGTGCACATCCAGGCTTTGCCAGCTGGACCCATCACTTGGCACTTGAGTCCAACCTCCAAAGAGGGGGTCATGCAGATAGCAGGAGCCAGTATAGCGTGCTCAGGCTTCTTACAGAGATATCGCCTTGTTGGCCTCAATTACAACCCAGTTTCCTGCTCAGGTATCAGTGGAGAAGGCAACCCTGGCTTGTTTAGTAGGATGTTTGTACTGTTTGGTGAGCTCAAGAGCTCTGTGCTGGCTAGCTGGCTGGAGACTGGACAGAGGAGATGGTCTCTGAGTTTGCGCTACCGTCACTGCTTTGGAGGAAAAGAGCATCGAATTGTGTTTCTTTCCTCTCCTTAACCATATATTTTCAAAACCTTTATAGGAATTTTAAATCTCTGAGACTGCTATCCCTTTGCCAGGCTTTTGCAGAAATTCATCCCTGGAGTGTGTGAGAACTAGGGTGTGAACATGGCAGCCTGCAGGTATATAGACAAATGAAGAAATCATGTAAAACCCGTTTCCTTAAGAAAACAGCCTGAACACCCTCTTCAGTAACAACTTGTGACACAAATATCTCCTTCAGTGAACTGGACATGAGTACTTCTATGCTGAATTGGTTTATTAGCAGGTACAAGTAAAAGTGATTGGTCCTGAGAATATCGTGGATGGTGACAGAACCTTAATCCTGGGACTTATCTGGATCATTATACTTCGATTTCAGATTTCATCTATCAAACTTGATAAGGTAAACCAATGTCTTTTTTACTAATTAGAGTATTTCAGTAACTTTGTAGAGTTTCAGGCTGGCAAGGGCCATTTTGATGAAGTTTTCCTGATCATTTTGATCATGCAGCTCTTATTATATTACCTGTTACCCAGCTACCAATATCTAAAATCAATTGAATCTGTTTTACAGTTTTTCAAGGAGACAGAAAACAGTAACTTGGAGATAGATAGGATATTCATATTCTCTACACTCTTCCACAATTTTTTAACTGGCTTTAGACTCCAGAATTTCTGACAACAGTTACCTCTGGATTTGAACTACATTCAGCTTCTTTACTCTTTCTCTGAATTAAAGTATTTTTAATTATTTAACATGTACTCTGAGTATGTGTGAAAGATAAGATCCTGTGAAGGTATTACAAAACCCAAGTTAATAATTTCTAACATTAGACCTGGATACATTATATTTTGTTTCGGAGTTCTAGTTCACAGCTAAGGAAGCAAATAAACAAAGCTTTGCTTTCCACTTGATTTCTTCAAACCTTACTGAAGAGAAATGTTTAAAAAAAAATAATACCTGCATTTCACATTATAATTTCTGAGTTCATTCAGTTTACGTTTACTTTAATAGAACACTTCTGCTTTCGTGTTAAATCATTCTGCCTTCATGGCAGATAGAGTCTGCAAGTCATGACTCTGGGGGTATTTGTGAATAGAACACAAGTAACACAAAGTGATCTTTGGAAACATAAGAATGAAGCCACTGATGCTACTTGGGTGTATTGTTCACACTGATTTTTCTTTTCCCTGCTCTCTTCACAGGAAGAATTTGGAGGCAGAGCTGATGATCTATTTGCCAATGAAGCCTTACTGCTCTGGTGTCAGCATAAAACTGCCAGCTATTCCAATGTGAATGTAAAAGACTTCTCCAAAAGCTGGAGTGATGGGTTGGCCTTCAACGCACTTATACATGCTCACAGGTGAGATCTGATGGATCAGTTCAGGAGGAGTTGCTCGTTGCTGTTTCTAGCTTCAACACAAGTTTTTTCCAGGGTCTGAATTACAATTATTTGTCAAGAAACCGTCAAATTCTCTTTGTCCTTTCTCACAGAATACTTTCCCTTTGTAAATGGATATCCTCTCTCTGAGGAAGAAAGGACCAAAAGCCTCCTGGTTGGTAGTTCCTTTAGTTGCCCATAGAATTGAACTTCCAAGGAAATATAATGCATGTGAACAATGCTGCCCATTATTTGTTCTTAGCCCCTCAGTCACATTCCCATTGCTCTTTGCTCTTTTTCAAAAGTTATTATTTTAGATATTTATTTTAATATATCAACTTTAAGCATGTGTACCTTCTGGTTCAGTTGTAACAGAGGAAGAGATCTCAGTCTTTTTCCTTCTCCCTTCTCTGGCGCTTTAAAAAAGTGTGAAGAAAACAGCCAAAGGCAGAAGAGAGAAATGACCTGTTAGACTCTTGAACATTTCTTCTCCCATTAACAGTTCTGATACAACCACAGTGGAATCCTGTAACTTCCCCAGCAGGCAGTCACCTGCCTTTTCAGAAGTGCCTGTCTAGTGGACTTTGGTTTTCACCCATCAGTAAGAACAAGAAATAAGTGAAGGACAGACATTTGGTAGGAATGCTACTTCAATTTCAAAAGGGACAGTTTTCTTCCTGCTATGTAGGCAAGGGGTGATGCTTGTGAATGAGGATCAGGGTCAGAGTAATTTCAGTGTTAATGTCACATTCCTTAGTCCAATAAACGGTTTATGGTTTATAATCTGAAAGAAATTACAACAAACAAATCTTTCTTCCCCTCCACGCCCTGTTCTTCTCTTTGCCCAGGCCTGATCTTATCCACTATAGCTCATTGCGGCAGGACCAGCCCATCAAAAACCTGAACAATGCATTCAGTGTTGCTGAGAAAGAGCTAGGGATCAGCAAGCTGCTGGATGCTGAGGATGTGGCAGTCCCCTACCCAGATGAGAGATCCATCATGACTTACGTGTCGCTCTATTACCACTACTTCTCCAGACTGAAACAAGGCCAGACGATACAAAAGCGACTTACCAAAGTAAGTGCCTTGCTGTCTTCAGAACTTAAAAGTTAAACGCATGAAACTGAGTTTATACTGGAAGGTTTGGGTTTTTTGTTTATTTTTTTTGTTCAAGCTCAATTTCAGGATAATTTGAACCGAAACCAATGGCACAACCATTTGAAAGACTTTTTATTGTCTTTTGAATCCTGAGAAGAGTCTGTAAACTCTGATCTCTAAAGGGAATTGCATTTATCTCACTGAAAACTAGTCCCCTTTTGACCTCACAGTTCCTATTTGAGAATTAATGTGGCTCTGAAGCAGCTTGAGGCATACACCAGTGATTTGGGGAGGATTACTGCTAGGCAGAAGCAGACCTAATCAATAATGTTTTGATTTAATAGGAAGAATGATCTCTTACTCTATGAGATTACTTTGGGTTTTTATTTCCTGTGAAAATTATCATACTTTCTTTCTAACTACTTAGGTGCAAAATGGGAAAAGAAATACAACAACCTGATAAATCTGAAATAGTGCCTGAGGAACCAAGCATGTATTAGAGGAACTATAAGGATCAAATAGGCCATAACTTTTCTATTATGGAAAAAACCCAAAAAGAGTGTTTCTTACTTTGTCCTTTTTCCATTCTTGTGTGCTCCAGTGCTTTTTCCACTTTGTATAGGTATATTTCCCCCCCCTCCTTTCTTTCCACTTACCTGCTTCTTTTTCTCTCTTTGCCTCCTTCCCTATTTTTAGCCTGTCGCTGTGTTATATTCCTGTTCTCCTGCATTTCTGACACATAAGAACGTTCAGAAGGACAACAAAACAGATGTTAATCTCTTCATGTCCTTAGTCCCCTCAAATAGGCAGCTCTGAACTTACTAATAGGATTGGGGAGGGAAGCCAGAATGTGTCAGGGAAGCCTTCGAGTTCAGACTGTGTGACCAGAATGGCAGAGAGAATCAGCTCAGGGAGGTAAATCTCCTTTCCCCCCCCATTCCGTGTGAGGTGACCATGCATTTGCTGGGATCTTTCAGCGAGAACTGGGTACGATGGCAGAAAAATCAGAAGGGAGCCCTGATGTCATGGGCTGCTTCTCCTGCACTAAAGGTTGGTGCTGTTTTGCTCCTCTTCCAGCACTTTGGTGCTTACTCATTGCCAAGTGAACTTTCTGGTAGGTAAAAGAAGATTACCACGTGCAGGGACCGGGTTTTTGCTCAGTGCCATCTCCCTTAGTAATCTGCCAGGCTGGAGCAGCCAGGCTCAGCGAGATGACAGAGACAGACAACATTGTTCAGTGTTAAAACTGACATCTGCAGGAGAGCTACTAAGTTAGGGTGAAGGGAAACAAATATAACATATTAAAAAAAAAGTCAAAGATGGAAAAAAATTTGTACAGTCAAGCAAAAGGATAATTCCATTCTAATATTTTTAATTTCTTTATGGATTTCATTCTAAATTTTTGCTCCAATGTTTGCCTGAACTCCAAATAAAAGTAGGTCAGGCCACAAATGAAACTGAAATTGGAAATTTAGTATTGAATCAGAGTTAGCATCCTCACCAAACCCCTGTTTGGCTATGACATTAATTAATAATGTATATAAGGAGAAAACAGCTCTAACAGAAGAGATTGAGAAGGGGCTATTTGACCACAGTGGGAGAGAACTGCATCTCACGTCTTGAGACAGATACCGCATTACAGGGAGTAGGATCTTGTCAGATCGTGAACAGACTAAGATGTGAACAGACTAAGATGTTGAAGCTAAAAGGGTATAGTGGATGGGATAGAACTATTTTGATTTTAGGAAAAAGAGTAGGTGAAGAAAATCTGCTTATTTTCCATTATGAATCAAAAAATCTGAACCCTCAGTTTAGGATTCTTGCTCTCTAGTCAGCCCATGTAGGAGCTGCTGACAGTCTCCACATGCATGCTATTTGTTGCAAAATTAACCTTTTCTTAAATAAAAACTGAAATGAAACGTTAAATAATTATTTATCTTTGCTTTATGGAAAGTTTTTCTAGGATTTCACCTGCCCTCAGATTTGACAGTTGTCACCACACTGGTATAAAAATGTGGTGACTGTGGCAACCTGCTTGTTAAATACTATTTTCCTGACACGTGTTTGAATCCTAAGCTCAGTTTATCAAGATGTTGCTTCCTGTTTATCCACCTTCTGCTTCTTATGTGGCTTGTAACTTCACATTCCCATCACAGATCGTGTTCTTCCTGAAGGAGATCGATGACTTGAAGCTTCTATACGAGCAGATGGTCTCTGACCTCCTGAAATGGATTAAACAGAAGGTGGTGGAACTGGATGACCGCCATTTCCCCAACTCTCTTCAGGAAATGTGGCTGCTCATGGCCAACTTCAAGACCTTTCGCACTGTGGAGAAACCCCCCAAATATCAAGAGAAGGGCATGATTGAAGCTTATCTCTTCAGCATCAGGACCAAGCAGAGAGCCAACAACCAGCGGCCATACTTGCCCCCAGAAGGGAGGACACTGCAGGATGTGGAAAAGCACTGGAATATCCTGGAAAAGGCAGAGCACAGCCGGGGCAAAGCTCTGCAGGAGGAGATGCTGAGGCTGGAAAGGCTGGAACAGCTAGTCCAGAGGTTCCTGAAGAAGGCGGCCCTGCGTGAATCCTACTTGGAAGACATGAGGAAGGTGATTGGGAAACAGGACTTCTGGCCAGAGAGCGCAGACAGGATGGAGGCTGCCAGTAAGAAGCTGGAAGCCATCGTGGCAGATGTCCTTCCCAGAACGGAACGCTTCACGGCTTTGGACAAAATGGCCGCAGTCATCAGCCAGGAGAACTACCATGGCAAAGATCAAATTGTGAAGAAGTGAGTGACGGTCGTGAGGCTGGGTAGTGGTGGAAGTTGAAAGGAGTTGAAAGTCTGTGATGTGGTGGAAGAAGATGAATTGTAGCTGTGAATTGTAGCTCTGCTCCTCCTGAGTAGACCGGCAGGATTTTCTCCGACCTGTGAACAGTTTCAGCAGATAAGACAAAAGCTTCATCTTCTTCAATTATTTTTTTTCTTGAACGATCAAACCCTTAGACTGATTTGTGGGGAAAAATAGTTTTAAGACATTTTCATTATATATGAAAATACTTGTTCTGCCAAAAATTCTATCTTCCATTGAAAATGCTTAGAGGGATAGTCTTTTTCCAAATCCACACATCCTTTTTTTCAGCATGTAGTTTGGGCAAATACAGATTGGTCAAGGCACAAAGTCTTCTCAGACTTTAGTTTGCAGCAAATCTTGAGAAATTATGACTCCTCTGATTATCAATATAGCCAATGTAGGAACAGCTAAGAATACCGTACGAATGACTTGACTCGTAGTATTTCAGTGCTTTTCTAAGTTCAGGCAAAATCACAAACCTGTGGGAAAACTATGAAAAACAGTTATAAAAAAAGTAAACCAAACTCTTTATGAGATCAAATTGTGACTTATGATATGGTTAGGTTAATTTTTTACTTTTTACTTTAAGCAGACGATTCAGCTTTTTTTTTTTTCTTTAAAGCCTTTCCATTTGATAATGAAAGCAATGTGGGGTTTGATGTATAAGGATCCTTGAAAAACAATGTCTAAATTAACAAGAGTCAATGACAATTGACATATTAGTCAAAATTCCTCTCTGTGATCACACTAATTAGACAAAAACATGGCTTTGACCTATTTTGTGATAATGGCCTGTCCTCTTACACTAGTGGCAAGAGCTCTGTGTGTTCATTCAAATCCTCTAAAGCTGCAAGCACCGAGAATCTCCCAGTGCTGCCTCAAGTCTTTAGTCCAAATTGGTCATTTCTCTCCCTTCCTTTGTAGACAAAGCAGCATTTCCAAGCAATGGCAGGATCTTCTGGATCAGCTGCAGAGACGACAACGCTCTGTGGGTACAATGCAGGAAATTCTGGGCCTCCTGAGGGATATTGATGCTATTACAGAAGAGCTGAAAGAGCTGCAGGTACTGAACCCTCTCCACCAGCACACAGCGACCAGTGTGTGTCCCTAAAAAAGACCCCGTGTTCCAGTGACTGCCTGGTGCTAGCAGAAAATAGATCTGTCAGCAATAGGAAGAAATACGCTATTTTTACTTCAGTGTTTAACTGTGCATTTCAGTCCATCATTGCAGGCTCTGCTACAGGGACTTTTCTTAATCAACCAAATACCGTATTACAGGGAGTGCGCTACAGGTTCAAGTTATGTGGTGAAATAAAGATGGCAAACAATCTCGCCCAGATTTAGAACTGTAAAAGCAAAAGTGAAATAAACCAGCCTTCTATTCCCATTCCACATAATTCTTCTTAATTACCTTCTGGAAGTACCTCCAGTGGTCATATAGGTGGGGACTAGCTCGTGCATCTGTCTGGCTTTCAGGTATCTAAACTCATGAGAGAGAAAAGGTCCACTGTAAATGCACAGTGATTGCTTTTAGCAGGAATTTCCAGGTGCTACCAGAGCATCAGAGCGCAAGGTCTTCCCTTTAGCATAGGAAATACTGGTTTCATACTGATTTTGTAATGTCAGGAAGTATATATATCTCTTTTGATCCTGCCTTATGTAAAGACAGGAAAAGCCTCATGGCTGTGGGTTGCCTTGTACCTAAGTTGGAAGAGTCAACATGCTATAAAAAATTGTGGATTTCAGATTAAAGATAAGAACTATCTCTAAGTTATGAATCTTTCTGTCCTGATGTTAGTAAGCAAAAACACCTAATGGTAATAATGCTGAAACCATGATAGCCTGAGGATATGGGAGAAGATTGGTAAGGAAAGATAACATCCTACAACAGGATTAATAGCTGTATCTGTTGATACAATTAGTAAGAGTATAGGCTCTTAAACACTTGCTACCTTCATCAACCACTACTTAAACACTAGTAGAAGTACTTATTTTCATTATTTACATAGCAAAGGCAAGTAAGTTCCTCAAACAAAAAAAACCCGCATTGCAGTCAAATTATACCATAAAGTGGATTATTGAAGAATTCTCCAAATACAGACTGTGAATCATTCTGCCTACAGGTGCGTGGCGAAGGACTATTTCTTGCAATCATGAGTTGTGAGACTTTGAGTGCCCAATCAATAGAAATAATTTTGATGTGAAATCATATGCTTATTTGAAGAGACAGTTTGTTGCACTGCAGTAGCTAGAAACTCTGGATTGTTGCCAGAGTTAGCTTGTGAAATTGAAAGGAAAGTAGGATTCTTCCAATTAGGCAGCTTTTCAGCTCTACCTCGCTGACATCATTCTTTTGCATTTAGAAGTTATGAGAGTCAACAGGAATATTTCAACTGTTTTCTGTGTTCTGGGCCACTGGATGAGCTCTCTGCCAGTGCCTTTTGTTTACCACTTTATTTGCAGGTGCTAGTGAATTCCCAGGACTGTGGGAAGCAGCTCCTGGAAGTAGAAGATTTGCTGCAGAAGCACAACTTGGTTGACTCGCAGATCTCTTCCTATGATGATAGACTGACACACATCACCCAGAGGACAGCAGAAATCAGCAAGGACAGCACGGTTAAACCAGAAGTGCTTTATGCCAAAGTTCAGATGCTCCGTCAGCTGTATCAGAACCTTACAGCTCTGAGCAAGTCACGGTAGGGCTGTGCTTATGGCTCTGTTCTTCCTAATTAGGATGGCAAATCCCTCCCTTAATCAGAAGACACAGCTTCCCAGCATCTGATTTTTTTTTTTTATTTCTCCACTTATCAAGACATAACACAAACAACTTGAGTGTCCTGATTGCACTTGAATGAGAGAGATCACTTGCCTTCATAGGTGAAGAATATCTTTATTCTCTCAGCATTTATTGTGACTTGCTTTATGTGAAGACTGAACAGCATGTGGTTATCTCCTCATCTCCTAGAGGCAGAATGAAATGTAATTTTGTTCCCTTTGTTTTCTTCCATGAATAAATTAATCTATGACACAGAGGTATTAAAGGCATTCAGATTTTGAATTTTCTAAATTCTTCTTTGATTATCCTACCATTGTCACCATGGGATCCTAATTCTAACTGAGATATACTGTCTGTTTATTTTTTTTCAGAAAATCTCAGCTAGAAGAGGCTTTGAAGCTTTTTGAATTTTTCCGTGACTGCAAAGAGGAAGAATTGTGGATCTCTGAGAAATGGAAGCTGGCCAGAACAACGACATTAGGGAAAGATGTCAGCCAGATTACAGCTTCTATGCAGAAGCACAAGGTATCTTATTCTGCTGGTGGTGCCTCGTCTTTGTATGATAGCAAGATTTTAGAACACCTGTCTCCTTCAGTCAGTGCATCGCTTATAAGAAAACTGTCAAGCCACTTGTTATCTCAACTGTCTGGACCAGTGTTTGGAATTTTTAAAAAATGTAGAGGGTGTGGATTTTTTTGTTAAGAGATTAAGGAAAAAGAGAGAGAAGGAAAATGCTTCATATTGGACTAGAAGCATGGCTTCTAGTGAAGACATTGGGCTCCCTATTGGCTCACTTTGGAGGGGAAGGGAAGAAGACTGATAGTTTTTTGTTTTTCTCACATTTCCTGGCCAAGAGAGATGTGGGGAAAGAAAGATTGTGAAAAGATGATGGATGTCAGGCAGGATGGGTAATGTGTGAGCTCACAAATCTGTTACCACTTTCCATAAGGGCTTGCTTGTGGGCTACTATAAAAAGTTTAGGTATAGAACTACTGCCTTCTTACAGCAAAGAATCACTGTGGACAAGTGAAGAGACCTGTGGACTTGAGAACTTGCATGACAAAACTGAAACAGAAGACTCTTTTGTAGTTTTAATATACATTTGTGTGCATCTGTTTGTGTATTTGTTGCTTCTGGAAGGTATAGGACAGCTGAATTGGTGGACGACAAATAAGTATCTCCTTCAGAGAAAGATACTGCATAACAAGCTTCACATCAAAGGCAAAAAGTAGGAGAGTAACTTGTGTGGAGGGAGCTAAGGGACAATCACCTCAGGGCTCAGGGAAAAGTCATAAGCATGAATAAGACAGGGCTTCTGGAAATGAATGTATTGCAGTAGTGGAGAACAAGACCTCCTGTTCTGGTGGGGAGTGAGTAGTGTTGACATGTCTTTTGTCCTTCTTCTAGGCACTCGAAGCGGAGTGCAATTCCCACAGGGCCGTGTGTGCAGATGTGATGAGGAGAGGCTGGGACCTGAGCCAAAAGAACCCCACGCGCCAGGAGGACATTGTGCAGCAAACAGACAACCTCCAGAAATTGTGGCAGCAGCTCCAGGATGAGGTGGCTGATCGCAGAAGCCGCTTGCAGGCAGCAACTCTGGTCAAACAGGTGAGCAGGACTCTGTTGTGGTGTGTGGCACGGGGGGCGCGGAGGTGGTTCAGTTCTGCCCTGTGCCTCAGGTGTGCAAGGCAACAGTGGGGAAGGGCAGGAAGCCTTCACATGTTGTTTTTCAAAAAGATATTCGGCAGTGAAGTCTCAGTCCTTCTGCAAGCCAGCCAGGCAGGAGATTTGAGCAGCTGGGAGCTGCTCTGACTTAAAAATGCTAATGGAATATCTCACATAATAGTGCTGATGCAGAGCCTTTTCTGAGGTTGGAATCTAGGTAGCTGTGTGAGATTCTTCTAAGATTAATTAAAAAAAAAACCAAAACAAAACAAGAAAAAAATCACATTGTAACACTTAGATTGACCATGAACTTCCCAAAGCCTGGGAAACATTTTCTCCTGGCACTCTGATCCACACTTTTACACCTACAGACGTTCACATGTCTGCAAATAAAGAGCTCACAAAGCTCAAAAACGTTCACAAATTGCATAACATTATCTAAGGTATTCTTATTCTTCCTTTCCAAAGTTTTTTTGCTCAGTCTTTTGTTCCCATGAGATGCTTGAACAAAACTGTTCTTGACAAGTCTAAATTCTCTTTTCTGCCTAGTAATTTTAGCATCATTATGGTGTTTTAGTTTTCTTTTTCATTCACTACTATTCATTTTCTTTTTTATTGGTGATTGTACCCTTATTCTATATTTCAAAATCTTGTTTCCTTTTTTTTTTTCTTTTTTTTTTTTTTACAACCGTAGCCAAGCAGACTTCAAATTCTGGGAAAAAGAAAACTTTTGTTGTAGACTGAGTTCATTGTTCATTTCTAGACTATTCCTTAGAACATTTAGAAAATACCTGTTGGAATTACCTGGTGCCTACCAACGTCATACACTGTGGGTTCCTTTTACTGCTGTTATTAAGCACCATACAGTTTTAGTTAGCTAGGAGTTTTTAAAAAGTTATACAGGCAATCCTTGAATCTATTTATTCACTGTTATTCTGTCAATTATCTGTGCTTGGTGTCATCATGAAATACATCACAGATTTAGAGCTACCTTATTCATAGCTTTCACAGCACCCAGAAGTAACCTTATAGCTACAGAGCTCATGGCATTTCTCCTTATTCATAATTTTCAAAAGAGGAAGGAACTGGACATGATACTTTCAGGATGAAGCCAAGGTTTTTCTTTCCTGTGCTCCTTCAGTACTTTGCTGACATCGATGAGGCAAATTCATGGCTGCGAGAAAGACAGCCCCTTCTGACCAGCAAGGACTATGGAAAAGACGAATCGAGCACCGAAGCTCTGCTGCATCGTCACTTGCGCCTAGAGAAGGAGATTACAACCTATGCCTCCGAGATGAGGCGCCTGAAAGAGCAGGCTGACACCGCAGCACAGCAAGCTCCGGCTGCAGTAAGTAGATGAGGGGTCGTGTCACGTTTTGTTGAAGAAAAGGTAATTTTTTTAATTATGTAAAATATTTTGCTTTTGCCAAAATAGAATATTCCAAATTACCTAAACAAGAGCTTTTTTTTTTTTAATTCTGAAGATTATTTTTAATTAGAATTGTGGGAAGTTTTTAGATGACAAAAAGTTCATTGGCCACTTGTAGCCCACCTAGTTAGGGTTCCGAGAAATAGAAATATGCTTGTCGATATTAGTTCCCTCTACTGGTCCTCACAAATACCTTCTCAGTCTTTATTCTCATAATATTATTAATTTCAATCAGCTTTAAAAAGCAGACATTTAAGATAAACATCTTTACAAATTCTTTCTGGGTCCTAATGGGTCCACATTTCCAGGAGCGATTCTTACCATCCCAGGATGGATGTTTAAGACACATGGGATGAAGTCAACCTCTGCAGATGCCCCTCTTTTTCACTGACCAGAAAGGAAAATTTTAAGTTGAGCTGAACTCATTTGACAACAGAATTTAGGGGACGTGAATGACAGAGTTTAAAGCTTGCTTCTTTCAGACTTCTATGATCACTCAATCAGTTTGAGAGCTATGAGTATCACTTTGGGTTTTTCCTTTACCTTGCCATTCCAATGTTTTATTTGAACAAAAATTTTATTGCTTCTTTATTAAACATGAAAAAGCATGTGACAAGGTGGCATTGATGTGTGAATAGAAGCATTTATTCACTGGAAATATTCAAGTACTAAAACATCACCACAAACAGAACTGTGAGCATAGCCGATTTCTTGGTTTGTTGCCAATTCTAAAAGTCAAAAGGAAAAAAAAAAGCAACCCACCAGAACAACCTGACCTTGATGTGTACAGAAACTGAGAGTTTTTACTGAATCAATATGTTTTAAAATGAGATAGATGAAACTACTGCTTTAAACAAAACTGAAGGGTTCTTTTTATTCAGAATAAAACAAAGGAAACAGATTCAAACAAATACTGAAAATGTTTTGTTTAAAGGGTCAGGCTGGAATTTAAACTAGCAAATTCAAATTTTCCTTCCATGTGAAATTTTTATCTAAATCAGAAATATTCACTCATTGGTTCTGTTAAATTTTGCCTGACAGATGGTTAAGATGGAAGCCCCAAGTGACTTAAATCAAAGGACAAGTAAACTACCATTCAGTCGAACCTGGGCAACATCTGAAACTGCATTCCCTGGAACCTCTAGCCCAGATGTTCATTTTCTTCCAGAGAACATCTGGAAAACCCAGGATGAAATAGATTCACTTTATGAAAATCTACAGAGCATGGCTGAGGTATTGTATTGGCAAACTTTCCATTTGCCTTCTAGTCTTTTTACTTTATGAAAAGTGGATTCTTTTGTATAATTTTTTTTTTCCTCTCCCTTAATGCTTGCTTGCTGCAACATCTAAATCTTTGGGCTGTTTTACCTGATACCAGAAAAAATAAACAACCATAACTTGCATTCTTTTTTTATTACTTTTCCACTCCAGCCTGCTGCTATCCTGCCCTACAGACCAACAAAAACATATCATATGGGACTTTTACATATTCCTGAGATTACTGAGGTAAATCTTAGCAGCAGCAGCAAGCAGCACAGCAGCCTTCCTGCCTGTCAGGGGCCGAGCACTCTCCAACTGCTTCTCTCACACTTTTAAACCACAGTTGCTCTGGGAAAGAGGTATTGTGGTCTTAGGGTAACCTGTTCTCTTTCAGCAGCATCTGGCAAAACTACTAAGCTACCACCTGTATATTGCAGTTTAAATATTTTATTTTATTTTTCTTTCCTCATGGCAAGGAGTTATTATATAGCAATATAGACTTAAGTCTTTATCTGTTTTACAGGACAGGAAAAAAGCTCTGGAGGAGATGATTGGATATTACCGCTTCTGTAGCTCTTGTGAAGAATTTCAGTCATGGATGAAAGATAAAGAGAGCATTTTCCGAACTCTTCAGCCTCAAGCAGACAACGTGGAGGTCATGCAGCAGAAATATCAGGTAGCCCCTTCTTCCCTGCCAACAGATGGCACCTTTTGGATCAGATTGACTCTGGCAGAATAGATAGTTGAGGAATTAAATTTTGAGAGTCTTCTCATTCATTTCAACCTGTGGAGTTGTGCATAGATAGATATTTCTTTCATGTAAACCATGCCAAACTTATCGAAGCTGATGTGACTATATCCTCTTAACTTCTCCTGTGGACATGGTGTCCTCTACAAATACCATGGCACAAAAGGACTCTTTTTGTTGTTCATCTTATGCCACTTGAAGAAAAATGCCAGAATATGAAAAAATCCTGCAGTGCCCTTGCATCCCAGTGAGGTGGGATATATGTGCACGGGTGTAGTGGGCATGCTGGGGCTATAGGGGAGTCACCTGTGCAAGGGGTGCATATGCGGTGTCAGCAGACAGGTAAGTGGAGAAGACAACTGGGAAAGTGGGAGATGAGTAGATATGACAGATTATTGAGATATGTGTCCATGGAAATGGAAAAAAACTCTCAGGTTCTGCTTTCTTGTAATCTTTTCTGTTTTAGAGCTTTTTAATGGAACTGGCTGCAGGCAAAGGCCAGCTGGGAGATATTGAAAACTTGGCTGTTAAATATGGAAAGATCAGTCCCAACAAATATTTTGAGATCCAGATTTGGCTCGAAGAGATCAACAGCAGGTAAAGGCACTACTGACAAAACAGCTCTGTCTCACTAGGGGCAATTGAAGAGAAGGCCTGATCCCTCCATCTAGACTACACTGAGAAGAATACCCATCTGACATATTTAACTCCCAGAACTGAGCTGAGGGGAGGCTTTGGGGTGTGGCTGAGGTTTGCTGTGTTGGGGGGTAGCTGTCACCACCAGACTGAGACCGGGGTGACAGGGCTGGGGCTGCTCCCTGGGCCTAGACTGGGCCTTGGAGCTGGGATCTGTCCTACTGCCCCGAACAGGGCAGGCAGAGGGCGGGGAACGGGGGACAGCTCTCAGTCTTCATGGCCCAACTAATCTGTGGTGAAAGGAGCAGGGCTGCTGCCTGACTAGGAAGCCAATTTTTGGTGTAAGGCCTTCACAAATATTGAAAGGAACATCAAACCCGGTTTGAGTTCACCAAGTATATTTAGAATCTGTTGTGTATGTGTTCTTAGCACCGTGCCACTCAGCTGGGAGGCACAGACAGGTCCTGATTTTGATCACTGTTGTTTACTGGCCTCATGTCCAGTGTGTTTTGATCACCTGAGCAGGGTCATAGAATCATAGAATTGTCAGGGTTGGAAGGGACCTTAAAGATCATCCAGTTCCATCCCCTCCCACCATGGGCAGGGACATCCTCCCCTAGACCAGGTTGCCCAGAGCCCCATCCAGCCTGACCTTAAAAACCTCCAGGGATGGGGCTTCCACCACCTCTCTGGGCAACCTGGGCCAGTGTCTCACCACCCTCATGGTGAAGAACTTCTTCCTAACGTCCAATCGGAACCGATCCATCTCTAGCTTTAATCCATTCCCTTTAGTCCTACCACTACCTGACATCCCCTTGCTTTTGAGGATGACACTGATATGAACTTGGAGGTTGTGGAGGGAGTTCTAATGTTCACACCCTCGGTCCACTTAAATCTGATGAAATGTTTGTAGAAGACTTTTTCTGAGTAGAAGGCAGTCATACATTGAACCTACTCTGTAGGTCGAGGCAAGTTTTGGGGCAGCAGCTGAGGCTAATCAGGTTATTGCTTTTCAAGGTGGCAACTCATGGAAACTCTGAAGGAGGAGAAGGGCTCTGAGCTGATTGGAGTGGCTGATGTGAGGACATTTCTTCAGGACTGTCAGAGCATAGGAGTACTACTGCAAGGCAAGATGGTCCAGCTCAGGGACCTGGAACCAGGGAACTCACCTGCTGGGCTGGAGTCAGACAAGCGCAAACTATCTACAGTTGAGAGAGAGGTCCTGGTGATAGAGAGGAAAATTGAATACTTGAGGAGTGTTGCAAAATCGTAAGGAATCTGCACTTTGTTTCCATATTCTTTGCTAATTCTCTAAGATCGCATTGTAAATTATGACTATAAAGAGACCGAGCAGCTACTGAAATTTCTCTTGAAGTTTCTCTTTGTAGCAACCTGTGGAACCAACTTGGATTGAGATCAGCTCTCCTGAGTATGGCTGGGTGATTGGTAAAGTGATTGCTTCTAGACTTGACTGTTGTAAGATGATAAATAGCACAGAATTGGTTGTGATTATAACAAATTATTTCTCCTAATTGGAGTTACTTCCACATTTTGAATAAGTAATCATTTAGGTCTTGAAACAGGGTAATCACAGGGAGCAAGGGTGAAGGAAGAAAGCTAGCAGAGAATCATGCACAGTGGTTTGAATTTGAAATATCAATTTCAAGTTCACTACTTTTTCTATACATTCACAATGGGAATGAATCATTCAACCACAACAGTGATACCGGAGTCTTTCAGAGGGATGCGCTTTCTGTGGTATGCCATATTCACACCAGTATTTCTTGCTAGTGTGGAGCATGTTGCCTTGTCTGACTTTCTTTTTAAGTGTAAATATTAAAATCTGTTCCTTTTAAAGAGTATTGGTTCAAGCTCTTAAATACCTCAAGTGTTCATCTAATTGGATGTATTTTATTTACTCTGTAGGATTAAGGACACAAACCCTGCAGAGAGTAGGGCCATCACTGAGCAGGTGGAGAACATGGAGAGGCTTCTGGCAAAGCTCAAGCTGGAGACCCAAAAAAACCAGGACATTCTGCAGCGGGCCCAAAATCAACAGTCCTTCCTGCAAGACAGCCGCAGGCTCCTCCTGTGGGCAGAAGGCATTCGGGAGAAACTGAGCAGTGAAGAAATGGGTGTGGACGTGGCTTCTGCAGAGCAATTGCTGAAGGAACATCAGGACCTGCTGAAAGAAATTAGATCTCAGAAAGAAAGGTAGAGAGAGATTGTATTAGGGTGTACAAGTGGGGATGATATGACAACAGTACTGTGAAGGCAAAATGTGTCTACCATGTACACAAATTGTGTATGAAAGTAATGCTGAGAGTGCATTCAAATGCTCTTAAAGCTTAGTGTCAAAATGAGACTACACAACGCAAAATCCTTATAACTATTGCGTACCTGATGGCTGGTGGAGGGGGAAAGAGGAGCTGTACATTTGGAGTAGTATTTCACAAGCTCTCCTGACAATCAGATAGTGCCATCTACGCCTTCTTTCAGTTCCCCCAGGCCTTCCCTGCTCAGGCCTTATACTTCCAGTTGCCATCATCTTCAGCTCTCCTTCTGCACTGTTATGGAGTCCCAGGTATTGAATTGACCCTCCTTTCCCTTCTAATGGGAAAGCCTGCTTATATGGGCTTTCAACCCAAATAGGGAAAAGTCACCTACTGCCTCCTGCGTGTATCCCTGAGCGAACAACCAGCTGTATTTTGTAGTGCACAGCCATGACCAGCAGGAGAAGAGTGAAAGGGAGGGAGGGAAGCTTACTATCTAGGTGCTGCTAAAAGAGCAAAAAACTGTCAATGAAAGAGAACCCATATTCCCTCCTACAGTGAGCTCTCACTTTTCTTTTTGACTCTGGGAAGATTTGTGCAGCTGGAAGAGCTAGGGCACAAAGTAATCCACGAACAACCCAGTAATGGCAGGACCGTCGATGTTCACCAGTCCATGGAGAGGCTTGCCAAGGAGAGCAAAGAGCTGGAAAAGATGTGGGAACAGCGACAGAAAAAGCTTCAGGATGGCCTGGAACTGCAAAAGTTCAACAGGGAGGGAGACCGTATCAATGCAGCCCTCAGTGGCCATGAGGCTTTCCTCCGTGGGGATAACCTTGGGGTATGTACAGCAGCTGATTTTGTTTTCTCCTACTTCATCTCCCCATGCAGGGAGTAGCAACAGTTTTCTTTATTAGATCAGCTTCCTCATTCTTACGGTCATGGTATTCTAATACTTGGGAACTAGACTTCCAGGTTCTTATTAATGTTCTTATGTTCTTACTCATTGCAATGAGAACGCAGCTCATTGTCTCTCAAAAAAGTTTTTAAGAACAGCTAGAGTTGTCATTTGCTGTGTTTGTACATGTCAGATGGGTTATATACAATTGACTCATCACTTTGGTGGCTAACCATTAAAAAAAATGTTTCAGCTTGAGCGTAACTAATGGGTTTTTTTGCTGAAGTAAAAACTTGATTTTAAAAAATAAAGCTATTCCCTTTAAGAACATTAAAGCCAATGAAGAGGAAAAACAAATACAGACAACATTCACAAGATCAGTGAACAAGGAAGTTGTGGGGTCTTACCATCTTATGTGTTTTCAGCTGAAAGTGAAACTTTGATACTTTTGGGTCAGCTAAGTGACATAAAATTTTATTTATGGCCTTTCATATTGCACGTACTTTGATGTGCCAGAGTGCTGGCATAAAACCAGAATGCAGATTTTCTAAAAGATGAAAATTAAACCATAACAGAAATGGAAACAGAAGAACCAGGTATGATGCAAACCTAAACACTTGCTGCTTGTTTGTAGCCCTGAACATCCTTAGACACATGCAAAATGTACACTGTATCTCCTGCCTGAAAGACAAGGGAGAAAATAAGCTCCTTTTTTTTTTTCATTGCTACAGAAGCAATATACGACAAAGCAAAACCTTGATCAGATTTTCTTTCTTAAATGCAGGACCACGTAGATGCTGTTCGAAGCCTGCTGAAGCAACATCAGGAATTTGAACAACTGCTTATGGCACTAAAGAGACGAGTTGAAACACTTAATGAAAATGGAGTGAACTTAATAGAGAACAGGCACTTTGGATCTCCTGTGTGAGTCCAAACTCCCTTCCTTTTTTTTATTTAATTTTAATAAATGATCCAGTGTGTTTAGGGTGAGATGAGAAACGTTCTCTGTTTGAGGATTTGGTTGACCTGCAAGCTGTGATCTGCTGAAAGAGGCTGGGGATAAAAGGGATTTTTAAAAAAGAAAAAAAAAGTTCAAAACCAGATTTCCTTTGCTATCAGGACAGATAAGTGAAATGCTTTAGGTTAAAAGTGGCATTTGATGGAACTCTAGAATAATTTGCCTTGTATCATAAAGTGCATATTATGTTAAAACTTCTTTAATGTAAACTCATTAAGTGCATACTTAGATTTTCTTTCATTTATATGTATAACATATTAGAATTAATATTTGCTGTTAAGAAGTTACAGATAGCTTCACAAGGAAATAACTCGCCAGGAGCAGCTCCTTCATGTTTTTGTCAGAGCTGAATGGTCGTGTGTAATTCCTCTACTGTGCTAAAGCTACTATGATCTAGTAAGGGGACCTCTGCATGAGCAACAATTAGAAATAATATAGGGTCAGAAAGAACCTTTTGGGTCAAAAAGACCATGTTCTTGTGATCACAGGTGATAATGTCTTGAAAATTCCCTCCATGAATTTCTAAAACTGCTCTTAAAATCTGATTTGTTGCCAGCACTGCTAACATTAGGCAGCCATTCCAGAGCCTTATTGCAGTTACATCACAGAGGAAATTACTAATTAAGGTGAAATATTTGAGACAGATACAGGTCTTGATGTTTTAGTCAAGCACACCTGACTGCAATTCACTAATGTAGCACAGCCATACAAAAGGAAAATGCAGAGCAGCTGGCAAGCAAGAGCTGCTTACCAGGTGAACCCACCATGGTCATGGGACAGGGCCATATATCACTTCATCCTGTCAACAGAGGTGTTGAATTAGGTTCCATTTATCTCAATACTCATGACTACAAGTACAGCCAAGGGGAACCAATATGACTAATACTGCTTTGGGCTTCCTGTTTTTCTTGGTAGTATTGAAGAGAGAATGGTTACTCTTCAGCGAAGGTGGGAGTGGCTGGTACAAAGCAATGCCAGGAGAAAACAGAGGTTGTTGGATTCCCTAGAGCTGCAGGTAAAAGGACCAGTACTGGCAGATTTGGTCAGGCACTTGTGAAGTAATTTTACCCTATGTCTTGATATGGGGCAAATCTCAAACTGCTGAGCGTTCCTGCTGCAGCTCACTTCCTCTTCAGCTGTGAGACAGAGAATTTCGGTTGCCAAGGAGCAGGTAATGCGCTGGTGATAAATCTTACAAAGCTGTAGCCATGGCAAAATGCCAAAACCAAACTGGAGATATTGAATGAAAGATATCAACAGAGTATTTTTGTCTACTGGATAAGTTTATTCTGCTCATGACTTACTGTTGTTCTGGGCCTCAATATTTTGGCACAGTGACTTACAGAAACTGTACTCTTGGCACCAAATTTAGCTTCCAATTCTGAGATACAAGTTATACTGGAGGATTGGACCACTCGTGGTTAAAATAGTCTAGCAAAAATGCACATCTTCACTGACAATTAAAGGCAACAGGTTAACAGATGTGGTAAAAGAGGGACTAAGCGACATTACTCCGAGGACTTAAAAACTCATCGATGATTCAAATCATACCTCTTTGATTAAAAGTGCTGATTGTGTAGAACAACTTCTATGTGAAAATATATCACATTTCGTAACTGTTAGGAAAAAAATCAGGACTCGATCCCACACAGAATCAGAAGTTAAATCAATTTAATCCTGTTTGTTTCCATAAGGAGTTTAATCGTGATGCTGCTGAGCTTTTGATATGGATGGAAGAGAAGTACAAGATTGCATCAGATGAATCCTATCGTGATCCAACAAATGTGCTACGCAAACTGAAGTGGCATGAGGCTGCTGAGAAGGAAATGATGGCTAATGAGGAGCACTTTGCAACACTGATGAAGGTGAAAGCAGTCATAGAGCTAAGTCTTCTATGTTGTCCCAATCTTCATAGATGCTGATCTGCTCAAAAAAAAAAAAACTTATGTGCTGTATTTCTCCAGAAAGGAAATCAACTTATTCGAGACGACCATTATGCTGCAGCTTCTATCCGGGAGGAAATGTCGAAGCTTCAAAGGACGTGGAAGGAATTGTATGGCAAGATGACAGAGCGAGGTGACAAGCTGAGACAAGCTGGTCAGCAAGAACAGCTCATGGAACTACTCCAGGTCAGGAGGTGACAGGGAACAGAGAGGAGAAATGGCCTAGGAGCCTGGTTCCCCTGTTGTGCGGTCCTCACAAATGAGCAGAATACCATCCAGATGAACATGGATTTTAAGGTGTCCATTTTGTCTACAGTCTCAGGAAAGAAAACTCAGCATGATGCTGACCAAGCTCACTCCAAAGCAGGGTAACTGTGCCAGCACAGCACCAGGGTACAAAGCTGTTGAACCCAGGTTCAGCACTGCGTAGCTATCCCGTACTGGAAAAAAGCAACCAAAACTTTCCGCATGGGTCGATGCCATGCATACATAACTGCTTGTTTGGAGTCAGTTTGGGGGTTAGCGGTATGACACTGTGTTCAGTACACTGTCATCCATGCAAATCATCAAAGAGGGACAATGTGCCGTGAAGTTGTTCCGATACCGGTACGTCACAGAAATGCTATTGCGTTGTAGCTGCAATCGGAAACCTTTGAACATTGTTTTGTATTATGTCACTGGAGATAGTTCGAAGAGACTGTTTTTAGTGATGTGCTTTAGTGTCTCAGACAGAAGGGTACTCCAGGACAGTGTACAAACCAAAATATTCCCAGGACATGCCTCTTAGAGATACCTGGCCATCATGTTGCAAAGAAAGCATATACGGATTTAAGAATTGTGCCCAGGAAGCTGTCATAGGAGAGCCTGAGTGAAAGAAAATTATGTTGAAGGGCCAGTACAAGTGTGCTGTAATCTTCTCCTGGCAGGATGCCAAAAAGAAGATAGAGAAAATTGAGAAAGTTCTTCAGGAATCTGAGACAGGCCATGATTTGCGCTCCAGCCGTGACCTACTCAAGCAGCACAGGCAGCTGGAAAATGAGACACGTGAGCTGGCTGAGAAGATGAACTCTATTGTATCTCACGCGAGGAAAATGGCCACCAATCACTTTAACTCCCAGAGGATTCTGGATGAAACACAGAAATACCTGAAAAGGTGAGGTGTCAGTGATTTTTTGGTTTTTTTTTTTTGTTTTTACCTACATACCTTGTGACAAATAGTGGTTTTTGTTCTACCTTTCAGAAAATGTGTTTGGGTTGATTGGTTTAAACCCGTATTAAGGAATGATTTCTCCTCTCAGTTGTGTACCACAACTTTGTGCTTTGTTCTGCACCTACACAGCCACCTATTGACCCACCTCAGACTTTTTTTACTGGACCTTGCTCCTCACCTGCTGCACCTCGTTTAGTCCTCTACTTATCCACTGCCTTCCGAGAGGTGCCAGTGATCCAGCATTTGATAGTGACTAGTTCCTTAAAATACCACAGGACAAGCCTAGGACTTCAAAAGCATAAATCGCTTTCCTTCTGCTTATGTTTAGTGCTATTGTATAAATCTACTTGCCCAAAGTAACCTTCTGAAGAAGTGATGTGCAGCCAGCAGTAAACGTTGAAATTTAACTGCAAAGGAGTATCCAGTGTTTTCTAATCTTCACAGTGATACCAAAGCCTGATTTCCTCAGCAGAATCAGAATAAAGCTTTGGTTTAACCTATGTTTAATGGGTGTCCCCTAGGTTTGAGTCTCTGCAAGCACCTCTTGATGAGAGGCGTAAGTTGCTGGAAGCTGCAGTGGATCTCTATGAGTTCTACCATTATCATGACATGGAACTGAACTGGATTAATGAGCGATTGCCTATTGCCCATTCCACCAACTGCGGGAAGTCCTTGGATGTGGCTCAAAGTCTGTTGCAAAAACACAAGGTATCTCGTTTAATCAAGTGTGTTATGGTGATTTGGCACATTGCGTTTCACCTCAGCTTGCAAAGCAGTACCTGCACAGTTCTCCTTTACCTTCAGGAAGGCCATTGCAAGACAAATGTATTGCCACACTTTCAATGGGTAAATGTGCCAATTCCTGCACTAGCCCAGCTGAAATGGTTCCAGTGGATTGAGATGAGCCAGCAAGGTGGTGATGATTTTCAAAGTAAATATGAAATTTCTGTGGGAACTGCAAAATTAATCATATTTGGCAGTATTGTTATTGGGAGAAATTTTGCAGCTCTTCTCGTTAAAAGTGGATAAAAAGCTACTGGACTTCGCTGAATGGAAAAAAACCACAAGGTTTTTGCTTTGTTAGTTGACCTGGGTTGAATGTTTTGACTATGTTCATTCTGTTTTAGTTCTATACTTGTTGCTTTATTATGCATGTATTCTTGAGGTATGAGCATGCTCGATTCTCTAGGAGACCATATAACACCCCATTAATGTTTACTTTAGCCCTGTGCTGCTTGTAAAATGGTTTGAACAAGCCACAGTCAATACATTTATGAAGACAAATTGACATCACTCTCTGGAGTCTTTGTAGCAGTTCCTCACAGCCAAAGAGTCCTTGTGTCCACTGGCTACACTCTACCTGCTGTCACAGTTTTGTTTGGAACTAG
This sequence comes from Trogon surrucura, assembly GCA_020746105.1. Lineage (NCBI taxonomy): Eukaryota > Metazoa > Chordata > Aves > Trogoniformes > Trogonidae > Trogon > Trogon surrucura. The sequence goes on along the minus strand of CM036623.1, from coordinate 11,650,750 downwards.
GAGTGTGTAGAATTTCTTTGTTCTCACAAACCCTTCATTTATTCTTATTTTTTTGTTTTATCTCGTTCCCAGGAACTTCAGGCAGAAGTGAATGCCCACACACAGCAAGTCCAGCGGGTCCTGGATAAAGGAAACACGATGATAGTAGGCCGGCACCCATCAGCTCAGAAAATAAGCGAGAAATGCCAGGAGCTTGTGAGTGCCTGGCAGGGCTTGGAGAAGACCTGTGAGGAAAGGATGAAGCAGCTGCAGCACTCAGTTGGCTTCCAGGAGGTACAAATTAACAGCAAAGTGCTTGCACAGTAGCTTCTTCAGGGAAGCAAGAGGCCCAAAGCTTTAAAGTGAATCATGAAACAGCTTTGCTGGGACTGATATTGACTTCAGTGGCTTGAGGACAAACTCTTGAGAATGGAGGGCTAGATTTCACAGCTGAATGCAGCTGCTGCTCTAGAGATTTGCCTTGGACTCTGTACCCATCCCTTATGGTTGTGTACAGACCACATGTTTCTGCTAGGAGTCGCTACTTTCTATCTTTATACAGCCTCAGGCTTTGACTGAAGTAATACAGTGGATCCTGAACTGACACTTCAAAACAAGGAAATCGGAAAAGGATGCATCTCTTGTGCCATCCAATCTTTGCCTGTTCCAGGCAACAAAATGATTCTAAGAAACTGATAACATTTTTTCACTCTTAAAGGGAGAGTTAGGACTTTTGGCCCTATTGTTTTCAGAATACTGGACCTCTGTGTTTAGCCTGTTTAAAAAAACCCCAAACATTCAAATATTTATAGAATCATTAATGTTGGAAAATACCTCTAAGATCATCTGTTCCAACTGTCTAGCCAACACTACCATGACCACTAAACAGTGTGCCAAAGTTCCACATCTGTACATTTTTTGAACACTTCCAGGGATGACGACTCCATCACTTCCCTGAGCAGCCTGTTCCAAGCAAATCTTGATAATTTAAATTTTCTGACTTCAGTAGGTCATGCAGGAGTGCAGCTGCTTGGGTAACACCTGCAGTTTTGTAGACACGAACAGCGTTTTCACAGAGTTCGCAGACCCAACTAAAGTATGTCCCCTGGAGAATTACATCAACTGGCCCTCATTTCTTCCATCTATAAAAACAACTGTCCATACTATAGGCTTTATGAAGCCTGATTTTTATAGGAGATCTGAACTTCTCAGAAAGGGAAGGGAGAAATATCACATTGATATTACACAGTTAGCTCCTGGCCTGAATGAAGATAAGGAAGAGTCAAGTAAGGATAGTGATGTGAAGAAAGAAAAGTGAGACATCTTGAAACTTACCGTCAGAGCTTTGATGCCTGAAGATAGCTTTCATTATGCCCTGAAGTCTTCCATCTCCTTTACCTCTGGAGGATTTGACAGAGCAGCCCTGTGAAATTAGTGGTTCTTGAGATTAAATATTCTTTTTTTGTTATATAATAAAACATCACAGAAAATCTTGGAGTGTCTAACATGCCTTAACAAATGTCTAAGTGTCCTTCACTTAGAATATATTAGGTCAAAGAAATGACATCAGTGTTTTGAAAGTCGAGGTAGAAACTGACTTGCTTTCTCTGTAACTGATAGTTTTTAATGAACACTTCAGACCTGGAGGCTTGGATAGCAGAAAAACATCCACTTGTGACAAGCAAGGACTATGGTAAGGATGAAGATGGAACACTGAAACTCCTCAAGAAACATAAGGTATTCTTCTGCTTAAATTCTGTATGCTGGCCTGAGCTTCTGGTCTCTCTGTAAAATTTTGTTGTAAAATTTTCTGTCTGCTTGGTACTTAAGTGTCCAGCCATCTGCAAGATATTTTGCATTGATTTATGTTCACATGTGGATGAACTGATAGAGGAGATCAATGCTTACTAATACTGTTTGGAAAAAAATGCAGTTTAGTGTAGTTCAGTGAATATTCTCATGTTTTTCTGAGGTCAAAACTGACTATGATCTGATATCTGGTTTTTAGTCTCAGCAGATGCATGCAGAAACCTTTTTTTTTTTTTTTTTTTTTTTTCCCCAGGAATCAAAGATAGAGTATTACTTCAGGAATACTTTTCTCTGCCTAATAATGCATCAGTATTTTCTAATTGTCTTTATTCACCTAATTTGAATTTATGTACACTTCTTTTTTCAAAAATTGTTGCTGGAAAAATACTTAAAATTGATAGTCTTGGAAATGTCAGATGCTTACGGAACATTATTCTCCTCATTCAAAGTTCTGGCTACACCAGAGGCTGGTGCAAAAGTTCAGACAGTGGATGTATTGGACAACTGGCTCTCAATCTGTTTTTTCTCTGCCAGGCACTGGAGCATGAGATTGCTGTTTACCAAGATCTGATGGAAGAACTGAGTGAAAGCGCCCAAACTCTCCCTCTTGTGGGCTCCATCCAGTACATTGAGGTTGATGCACCAAAGGAACAAGTTCGCTCAAGACTCCAGGAGCTGCAGGAACTAGCAGCAGCAAGGTATTAACTAGAACTGCTCCTGGGATCCTAGGTTTGATGCAAAGCCCCCTGTAGTCAATAAAAGATTTCTCCAGTTACCTTACTGGAATTAAGGTCTTATCCACGATCTCCCTTTTTTTCAATTGTATGTAGGAAATTGCTTGTTTCTATATCAGAATTCTGTGCACCTGTAAGATTTCTCTATTGCTAAGCAAGAACTCTGCATTTTATTTGATACATATTAAGGATTTGAAGCCACCCAAATTTTCTCTTTACCCTTCATCATTCTCCTGTAAAGTGACTTGCAATGCCAGATTCTGACTTGCCTTTGTGGTATTTAGGGAAAAAAAAGAGGAAAAAAAATAATTTAAAAAGGTTTTCTTAATTTTCCTTGAAAACTACTTAATTCATTACACAGCAGAAGGGAAACAATTACAATTACAGTTACCTCTATGCCCAGTGGCTGTGCTAGTATAGGAAGGGTTGTTCTTGAATAAGTCATTTATTCTTCATTTCACTGAATTTTTGATGTTACAGTAAGATGTTTACAACTGGACAGTTTGCTTGTACAAAGGGTTTTAAAATGCTTTTGGTTTCTTGTCAGGGAAGAACACATGTCTGAGCAGCTGAGGCTTTTTCATCTACAAAAATTTCACTCAGAAAAGGAATGGGACTCTGCAAGCAGACTACCAAATAAATGAGTCTGAAAAGTGGAATAATTATGCCTAGAGGAAATGCTGATATTTTATCTTTTGCTTTTATTCTTGTTTAGAGTTAAATAAGTAAAAGCATCAACAGAAAAATCCTGTGAATGAAAAGTTCAGAAAAAGAAAAACTCCATCTAGAAATATCAAAACACTTGTGTGTGTTGAACATAAATGAGTTTGTGGTCATTCACACCTAATGTTAAGCTGGGTCTCATGGTGCCTTATTGGTGCCCTGGTTTGTACCCCTGATCTGCGTTCTCCTGGGCAGGCTGGACTTTCTCAGCAAGCTACACCTCTTGTGATACACGTCTGTGATTCAAACAAGGAAGCCAGGGTTCATCTTTCCTGGAGTATTTGCTGGGAAATATGTGGCCAGGAAGTGTTAGCAGGTGGAAAATTGGTGGGTTTGGTTGGCTTTTTTTTTTTTTACCATGGAAAGCCTGTAGCATGCCAGGGTGTACTATAAGGTACTCTAGATGATCAGAAATCAGGTTGCAAGAATTTTGCTGACCAGACAGTATGAACAGAATTGCATAAAATGGCTTTCATAGCACTTGCCTTCCTCATGTGCCATCCTCAGTTAGAAAGATTTCCTTGTTACATTCCACAATTATCTTTAGAAAAACAGGTCAGTATGGATCTGAAAAAAAAAGAGCATATTTTTATGGGAGGGGAAAAAAAAAGAGACAAACAAAAACCCAACCAAGGAGAGAGCTTAGCGAGGCAGTGTTCTGGGAAACTCAGCCAATGAGTCTGACCTGGCTGACAGCTGCCATCCTACAAACATAATTTCCAATCTTGAGAAATAAAATCAGCTCATTTTTTTAAAGTGAATGAGTCTTGATGGTGAGAATTTTTGGGACTGATAGGAGGAAAGTTACCGATTGCCCTCCCCTTATATTGCCTTGGTCTAATTTTATTGTCTCCTTCCTCCAACAGAGGCAAAAAGCTGGATGAGACTCTTGTCTTGCATGAGTTTATGCGAGAATATGAAGATCTGCAAGATTGGATTGCTCAGCAGAAACAAACAGCCAGCTCTGAAGACTATGGAAACGATTATGAACACGTCCTGGTGAGTTTTTTGAGTAACAGATCAAAACCGCAACCAAACTGTGTGTAGTGAGACAGTAAAAATATTCTAAGGTTGTTCTTGAAAACTTGAAAGAGAGTAAGAAATGAGTATAAATAACTGGCAGACAAGAAGAAAAAAGGGTGAAGAGTGGGTGGGAAGGATTGACTCATTAGTCAGGCAGCATTGCTAACACATCCTGCTATCGTGGGGGCTGAGCTGTGTGAAGAAAATGCGTATTAAAATGTTCATGCTGTCAGAGAGCAATTCCTTTCTATTTTTGGACATCTGCAGCTATACCTATTCACATGGCACAGAAACTAATTTAATTTCAGACCATTAGAAGTCAGTAGCAATTCAGAATCCTCATTTTTATAATTTATTTCAAAATATCTTGTGTCTTATCTTAATGTTGGACTACATTATTCGGTTATAGTACTGCATATACATTTGCATTCATGAACTGAAAGCCTCTCAGTTGAAATTCATTGTACGTTGAATGCTCGTTTCTATTCTTGGTAATAATGTTTCTGCCACCCACCTGCATCACAAAACCTGTGTTTTGCTAATAGTTTGTAGCTCCTCATGGTCTTTGGAGGTAAAATCCAATCATTCTCCACATTTTCCCCATCTTAAGATATGATCAGCTTATTGCTGTCTTTTGGCTGTGCTTTGGTAGCTGAACAGGTATGTTTTGGGGAAGAGAGCACTCAAAATGCCTTTTGGTTATTGTTTGCTTGTTGGTTTTTTTTTTCCTTCAAAAGCAACTTTATGCCAGATATGACACCTTCCGACACCACTTGGAAGCAGCTGGGAAACGAGTTGTGGCTTGCCAGCAGCTGGCAGACAACTTACTGAACTCTGGGCATTATGAGTCCAGGGAAATTCGGCAGAAGCAGAAAGAGCTCAGGTAGGAAACTTGTGCTTTGTCCTTTCAGTTCACTCTCAAGGAGGAGAAAGCGAGAAGGAATTAGAGAAGGATAAAACATGTCCTCCCAATCCTCTAATTGCGAAATATGCCTTTTGCTCACTGATACAGTGTTGCTGCCCTGCGTCATTTAAAAATAGACTAATGTAATGCAGATGTTATCTGGTTGCTGCTTTGGCTTCTTGTAAAGCACCTCTGATACAATTGACAAGTAAAGGATGAATGAACTTCCTTTGTCCTTTGAAATAGAATCACTTCACTGAAAGACAAGGACTTTAGTTGCTTCTTTATTGCTTCTCGTTTTCAAGTTTGAGTCACATGACTGCTCTGAAGAACAACATTAATGTGTTCTGAGATTGTTATGCCATGCATTGGTCCAAACCGGGCCAAAAGAGAAACAGGAGGAAAAGGGTCTCACTCAGTCCTCCAAGTCCTGCATACAAAATCTGTCAAGCATATTGGAGTGGGGCATCCTTATATAGGACCATCTATTTAAGTGCCTGGAGCAGACAGGAGGATATGAACAGGGTAGGATGACAGACATGCTGCCCCACAGAGAAACCGCTCCAGCAGAATTTACTGGCAGGAATGAAAAATAAAGTAAGAGGAGGCCTTGGTTTCAGTCTTTCTTTGGACTGTTCATCTTCTTTACTCCTAGGTCGAATGTTTTACATGGTTCTTTTCCCCATCCTCCCTTGTAGGAACTCCTGGGAGGAGCTGTTGGAAGTTACCAGATTACGAGGTGAGCGTCTGAGAGATGCTGAGGCAATTCACAAGTGTTACCAAGATCTGAAAGATGCTCTGGCTCATATTGAGGTAAAAAATAATGGGCAAGTTTCATAAAATGAGAACTTAATTTCAGATTAATTTGTGCAGTATTATGATGATGCTCAGCGTGTTAACTGATGACTTCTAAAACCAAAAATCTCAGTAGGAAACTTGTGTCATTATTCAAAGTGTAAAAAACATTTTAAAGTAATTCTTAGATGCCTGACAGTTTCACCAGTTGTTCTCATGAGGTGACCAAGGTGCAGCTGGAGTTGCTGATGTGTGAGGTAAGCTCAGAAGACCGGAGCTTGAACTAAGTTGTCTCACAATGCAATTCGTATAATAATGTTTGCAGTCATCAGGCCTGACTTGGAAACTGTTTACTGCCTCACTGTCGTTCTTCTTTGTGCACTGTTGTAGCTTTGTGTGCTGAAGAAAGAACTGTCTTGTTAACAAGGCGTTTGTCTGGATCACAGAGACTGTTGCCCTGGAAGGTTGTCAAGGCAATCGTGTGACCTGTTGCGAAAAGGCAGCCCAAAAATCTTTTCTTCTCAATTCAGTGCCAAGTACTGGCAATAATTTCAAACAGTTCTGGTGTGAAAACTGGGGGGAGAAGTCCCAATGAAAATCTTCCAGCTTGTTCTATCTAAGCATCCTGCAAAATTTCATGGTGAAACCACCTCTTTGCTGTAATGAGAGGTGTGGTTTCCCTGATGCAGATGTGTACAGGAGGTGGCGATCCAACAGAGCTTCCACTGTTTGCAAGGCAACAGGGCTTTGTTAAGATACATGTGACAGATTTTCTACTTGCTTGTGCTGGCAGAGGCTGCCTTATTCAACTCTGTTATTGCTGTTTTCTTTTCTTGTCGTGAATGGAAAAATCAAATGTCATTTCACTGTGTGCCAGTTGGAATTCTCAGAACCTGGTACAGATTTAACTTCAATGAAGAAGCAGTAAATTCTGTGATGGTGACAAGTGGTGGTTCAGAAACACTTTGCAGACCAGCTGTTGGTGTATGCCCTCACTGTTTGGCCCAGGCAACCAATACTTGCTTCTTGTGTTGCATTCTGTTACTAAGCTTCACTACTGAGTGGGACAGCAATTCAGTCATCTTGCCCATCCCTTCCTGAGTACCCTGGTCAGATGGCTAGCAGGGAAAGCTGTTTCTCATAGGAGCATAGTACTAGAAGATCTTGCTTAAGTCACCGACTCCAGTGGAATCATGTCATACTCAAGCACGAATCTCCTTTTACAGGACCTTGCCAAGATGTGTCATTGGTACCCTGCAATTCTGTTACAGAAAAACACTACTCTAGTGGTTAGAAATGTTCTTCTGATTTTCATCTAGATTGACCTGGAACAAGTTTCTAATAATTTTGTTCTAGCAACAGTGTTGTCCTCCAGATGAAATAAAAGACTTTTTTTTTTTTAAGCATGCTGTGTTCCCAGTTTATGTCTGTGTAACAACAAAATCCCCTCAGAACCTTTCAAGCTAAATAAGTGTTTAAATCTCCTTTTACATGATTTCTCCATTTCTTTCATCTTTACAGTAATATTTCTTTGCATATATGCTATTTTTAATTCATCTTTCCTCAGCTTGTGTTAAGTAAATTTTTATCTAAAGTTGAATTGCAGATAAACCACCTGTATCCCAAAGAATGGCCTGAAACTCTTGGCTTTTAGTGCTACTTTAAGAATTCATTATCTGTCACTGCAGTAACTGTTCAAGATTGATTCCCAACTCAAAGTCATCGAGTCAAAGACATTCTCCTGTATTGTCTGATCGAGGACAGACTTGAGCCTTTGTCTCTCACAGTACAACTGGGTAGCTTGATCACTTTACTACGAGAGATGTACTAGGACAGATTTTTCCAGCTTCCTTTTACCTGTCATATTGAATAAGCCAAGATGTCCTTGCTTATACAGAATGAGTTGCACTACACAAAGCAACTAAAGGCTTGTAGTGTGTGTTGCTTGGAAGTAGAAAATAACAAAGCATTCTCTGATTTATTCCTTCTAGGAGAAGTCCAAAAGTATTCCAGATGATGTTGCTAAGGCCATGAGAGGTGTGCAAACCCAGCTCTGGAAACATGTGGCCCTAGAGCATGAGCTCTCTGGGAATGAGCAGCAGGTAATGAAAAGGGTTGTTAACATGCAGCCGGAATTCAAGTTTCCAAGACCATCATAGTAATAATTTGGTATTGTGAACTAAATTATTACAGGTTCCTGAAAATCTCCAAGGATCATCCTTAGTCTTCTGCTTTTTTAATAGGTTCAATGTTTGATGGCAATTATGGTGTGGGTCATTGAAAACTGTATAAATTAGGGACGTATTATAACGAGCGCTGGCTATTGGCATGATTTACAGGAATGTTTTTGATCACTGTTTGAAATGTATGATTATGCCAGGCTTTATGATGTGTTCTGCTTTCTTCAAAGTGTTCCAGGTGATTACAAGAGAAAATCCTGAATCTGCTGAATGTGCAGAGAAACTGAACATTCATTGAACTCAAAATGCATCAGTTAACTATAGAGAGTTATAGAAGGAAGGATGGGGCAGCAGTTTGAAATTTTCAACAAGTTTAGAGGAGTAGGAAGTGGATGGCAGAAAGAAGGATAGGGGTCATTATGCAAACTTGTGAAAAGTTTCAGCTCATGAGAACAGCTGTTTAGAAAGCTTCCTTGTATATAGATTTACTTAGCTTCAACTAGACCAATAAAACTAATATGAGTTTTCTCTTCACCCCTTTGTTTAGTAAGTGTAATGGTATAGAGAGAGTTAATCTATATTATTACTGGGATAATGGTTGGCTATTATTTTCATTGCTCATATAATAAATGGTATAGTAAAAAGGAGAAACAAAATCTCCCAGCCTATTTGAAAAAACACTGTTGTGATGAGCCTTAGCAAACACTGGATGTCACTGTTATTCCATAGAACTGAAATTAGGGAAGGTTTTGGTTAGCGTGAGATAAGTTAGGACAGAAAATGCTGCTTGAACTGTAGTTTCATGTACAATTGACATAGCCCTGGTCATGACTTTTCTGTTATTAGCTGGATATCCATGACTCTATTTCCTACCCTTTTCTTTTGTCCCTATGTATAGCTGCAGGAGCTGATCCACTCTGCAGATCATGTGCTGACCCATTGCTCAAAGAAGCAGGTAGCAGACCTGAAAGCGAAGCAGCAGGCAATAGTGACCCAGTGGAAGGCCCTGAAGTCTAAAGTGGAACTGCGCAAGAAACTTCTGGAACAAGCATACAACCTTTACCAGTTTCAGGCACAGGTGAGCCCTTTTGCCCTTCGGTACACAGGGGAGAAAGCTGAAGCTGCCCTCAGTGTGTGTGGATTGTAGACGCGCTTCCAAGCTGCAAAGGCTGATGTAAAAGGCTGCCGGTGCTATCTGTGTTACATAAATCAAGCATTTAAGTGCTTGTAGCTATGTGAAAGGTCTTTGAGGATAAGCAGCTTTTACCTTCTGCAGGAAGGACAGCTTGTCTCCAACTGAGTGTGGAATAATTGATAATTGTCAGAAATGGTCATCACTTCACAAGAGTAGCAGTTTCAAATGCTCTGCAATTCCCACAGAGCAACAGGGATTGAAAGTATGTGTTAGATTCCCATTTCTGCTATGTGTTCTTCTAACGTATATCAGATTCTTCAAGTCTTCAGCCTCGGGGCATCCTTCATCTCAGGAGATAGATCTTGATGGATTTATCCATTAAAACATAAATGTGTATGTCTTAAAACATACGACTATATGTCACAGTCACTCAGGGTTTGCTTCATTATTGATTTGTTTCATAACTTATGTCATAAATTTAGTTATTGACTTCAGGTCCAAAACATCCTGTTGGTAAAGGTGCTTTTTTCTTTTGATTGCTGGAGCCATACAAAATACCTTTGGTTTGAATTTTGGCTGAAATTTGTGATGCATCCTGTGATTTGGATGGTGAATCAATAGCCCATTTCTTATTCTGGCAGTGTGTCCTTTCATTTGCATTGGCAAATTTGCAAGCAATGAACACCTTAAAAATAAATCTGTCGGTGCTTAAGAGCACTACACAGTCATTAAGGTGCTTTCTTAACATCATAAAACAAAGTGACAAAGCCAGGTGACCGTATGCTCAGTGAAATGCCTGAATGGGATTATGTCTCAGGCATCCCCCGTCTCCTCTGTGTCTGCTGGCAAGAAGTCAGCAAGAAGAAGTGAAGAACTTACTCCAGAAGTTTGGTAACCACTTTTTTCTGCCCAGGTAGGACAAGGCAGGGTAATACAGCCTTGTCTAATGACTCTAAGTGTCTCAGTAGCTCTAGGGTAGGTTAGAGCAGCTTTGCTGCAGAATGTCCCCCATATTGCTGAGCGCAAAGAGCCAACTTTGGTCCATTTTGTCTTTCAACTGTGCTAAGAGGACCACAAACCATGTCAGTCCATGGGGCTTTTTCTTTATGAAATTGTACACAGATGGAATGAAGCAAAAAAATAATAAAAGTTGGTCTTTCCTTGAAATGAGAATTCTTGGCCTTTCCATAAAATGAGAAGTCTGCAAAATCACCTGGTGTATCTTCTTGCATCCCATCAAGTGGAATTTTTGTCTGATTAAATAGCAGAGCTGACCCTAACTGACAACACATGGTAACAGCAGAGGGCTCCAAATCCTCCAAGAAACTCTGTCAAAGAGGAATTTAGACCCGGACTCAGAAGTATTTCTGAATGATCTGGGGTTCTTGTTCTGAAGTTTGTGCCAGGATCTGTATGGTCTCAGTCAGGCTTTGCTTAGGCGTTTCTTGCAGACTGGTGCATAGTCTGTTCTTAAATGCTGCTGGCAGTGGCTCTTGACTTGTTCCGTTGCAGTAGGTATCCTGAGATTTATAGATTTTTTCCTAATTTCCTAATGTTTAGCTTAAAATTTGAGGGAGTCTTAGACATTTGCAGTGCCAAGTGCAGTGTCAGTGTCTACAGTGACATCCAGCTGTGCATGAGTTACTTTTGCAAATCAAAATGATGTTAACATGTGTGCACCATGTGACCCCCTTTAAAAGGACCGCAGTCCTTTTTAAAGAGTCATTTTGTAGCTGTGCTCGCTGGCTTATTTTGTAGCTGTGCTCGCTGGCTTACTTTGTAGCTGTGCTCACTGGCTTTAAGAAAAGAGTATCTTGACTTTAAAGCCTGAACTCTTAGGACCCCAACTTGGCCAATTTCAATTTTGTGCTGCTTTTCTGAAAATATTTTTTTTTCCTGGCTGGGTGGTTCACAAGCCAGCTTTGAGCTGTGCAAGATTTTGATGAAAGGGATAAAAATCCATGGGTAAAATGGAATTTCCATTACACAATTTCCTTCAGTGGAAAAGCCAGCAACCATTCACGAGAGAAAATTTTTAGTTCTCTGCAGTTCTCTTCAGCGCTTCTTCAGACATAAGTCTTTTAAATTATGCTTGAAAACTAAAAGACCATTTACCACTCCAGAACTGAATCAACTAATCCAAACCATTAAATGATAACAAAACTTAATTGTTCTATATAATCCCCAGTACAGTTACAAACTGACACATAAGAGGCTAAAGTAAGCAGACTGGTGAAGGTGCAAAATCGAATACAGAAGAAGATATACAGAAAGTGTCAAATTATTTTTACTTGCACAAGTTTCTTCAGTCACACTCAGAAAATAATTTGCAGAGATTTGTTTTCGAATGTCCTTGCTTAAAATTGCCTCAGCCAAACGCTTCAGACATCTTAAAATATTGTAAATACGTTTATCGGTTCATTAGATTTTGAAGGTAAACTAGCATTACACCCTTGTTCATTCCAGAGTTGTGTTCGTGCTGGCCTCAGTCATATAATTCCACAAATGAAGACCTGAATCTGCGTATCCAGTATGCTTAAGCAATTTTTTCTGAACTGTGATTTGCCTTTATCCCACCTCTATTAGATTGAGCACATTTGTTTTTCACCTGAAAATTCTCACTCTCATTTTAGAAGATGTGTACAACTTAGGTTTCACCTGTGTTAGCCAAAGCTGAGTTCCAGGAAAGTGGGGTGATATTGTTTTGTCCTCCGTGAAGGAATAACACCAGAAAACATTTTATCAGTGATGCAATATATGACACAGTAAGATTATATTACAAATGATGTATAGTTTAACACAGTAGGTAGAAATTCCTGCAGTCAGGTTATCCACCCTTCTCAAAATTCATAGAAGCAGTCTAAGCCCTAATGAAATACATTTTCTTATCTATGATTTTATGAGCTCTTATTCACTTGAACGGTCAACCTATGATTTTCTTGCCTGATAACTCAAGCTTGAGCTTTAGATTCAATTTTGATGTTTTCTTGGGTTGCAGGTGTGGAACTATTTCTCATGGACAGCAGAAATAATACGAGAAATGAAAGCCAAGGAGACTATTCGGGACATATGTACTAGCAGCCTGAGACTGACCCAACATCAACAGCTACTGGCAGAGATTGAAGCACGAGAAGAGAAGTATAATCATGTTGTACAGCTGGGACAGTCACTCCTGCAAAATGAGGAAATGCGATCAAAAGAGGTAATTGAAACTCCTTTGAGCTCAGTCACACACATTCAGCTCCTCAAAACCAGTGTAACTATCATGCTGTATCACTCTGCAGGCATACAGATGCATGTGTACACTCATGTTACCCACATGCATGACCTATGCTTGCTTCAGTTTGTTACCTAGCCTGGGCACAAAAACACCTGTTCCGTTTCCTACTTCAGCAGTCGATGTGTGCTCCTAAGGGCCCACTGCAGCAAAGCTGGGCTTATCCAAGAAGATAGCTGTGTTCTGAGCAACGGAGATAATCCCACTCGCTTCCCAAACTGGATTTTCACACGAACACTATGCTTCACAATTACAGTGCTATTTCCATACTAGACCAGGCTGGTCAAAAACCTGCCAACCAAAGAACGAACCCACTCAAATGCATGACAGAATTTAAAGATGAGTTGGAACATTTTCTGTAGTAATGAGTTACGCTGAGTCTACTTAACTCCCTGGAAATGAAAGATAGAAATGAAAATGTCAGTTTACTCAAGATGAATAGCTTCCAAGATTCTCACAGCATGATTTCTTTTCTAGTACCTACTAGTTTATTTTTCCTCTGACAGTTCATTAACATGTCTCTTGAATATCTTAAGAAAACTGCAGAGTCCATGCAAATTATTCTCTTATCTGACCAAGCCGTTTCCCAAAAAATTGTTGAATATTGCTATGTATTACTATAGTAACTAGAGATTTTCCTGACTGTAAAGACCTTTGCCTGTAGAGTAATGTAAGGGAGGAGAAAAACATTTGTGTCAGGCCCATGAATACACAGCGTTTGGAATCTGAGATTCCATGAAGTCTAGCAGTGACGCATGTATCCACTGATTGGGAGAATATGCTATGTTGATAATTTATTTAAGTATTTGTCCTACACCAATATGCAGCACTATAATGGCACTGTTATGACTAAAGATAATGGAGAATTAGGATTTGATTCTAAAATCTAGTTAAAGATCTTCCTGCTCACTGCAGGGGGATTGGAATAGATGACTTTTAAAGGTCCCTTCCAGCCTAACACATTCTATGGTTTGAGAAATCGTTACCTTTTTTGCTTTTGGCTCGGACTGCTTTATATGCTATCAGAAGCACTCTTCCATTCCTGAAATGAGGCCCCTCTAATTATCTGGCTGACCAAATGTGAGTACTAGAACTTGTTCTACTTTCTTCGATTTGATAATTTTGTTGCAATTTAAGGGGCTTGTCCACCACTCTGCTTAATCCTTTCTGCTCCCACCTTACCCTGGTCCACGGGGTATAAAGGCAAACAGGCCTTTTTCATGGAAAATTGTGTTCAGATTCAGCAGAAGCTGCAGGCTCTGTTAGAAGAGAAGGAAAATGTATACAATGAATGGAAACAGAAGAAGGAGTGGCTGGAGAGAATACACCAAGAACAGATGTTCTACAAGGATTGGGATCACCTGGACATGCTCCTGAACTCACAGGAGGTGAGTGAATTATGAACTTGAAATAAGCAGTTAAACTCTTCAAGCATTTGAGCTCCTCCAAACTAAAAAGGGGCACTACTGTTCTCCTACAACTTAAAATCCTTGGGTCTGTGTATAGGCAGGACACTCTTTTTAGTGTTTGCATAGCGATAACACTCGGTGACTGCAGCAATGTACGAGACTCCCCCCTTTCTTAATGGGACTTAGGTGCAGAACCAGAAACAGAAAGGTGATCCTTGCCTGAAAGGTAATTCCTTACAGATAAACATAAGAGCAAACTGATAAAGAGTCACAACAGAAGAGGGAGACAACAGTCCAGTATTAGTCCGTGTTGCAAACCAATCTCAGCATACCAACTGCTTAACCACGGGCAAGTTGTTTTGTAAAGGCTTCAGAAAGAAGGGAAATTGTAAAGAGGATTTGAAGGAGGACAGGGAGATTACTTTGCAGTCAGAGAGAATGACAAGAAAGTAAGGAGAGGGGAATGACGACAAGTTGGTCTTGTCTGTGCAGTTAAAGAGAATGAGGGAGCCAGAGTCATCATACGCTCTTACGTTTTTTCCACTACCCTCTGCAGACTTTCTAATTTATTTTTTTTTAATAAAGAGCACCCAGGCTGGAAAAAAACACCCTAGCTATGGAAAGAAAATTCATAAACTTTTTGTTTCTCCTTTTTGCTTGTATTTAATCCTCATAAGATTACAATTGATCGAAGCTTTTTTCCCCTTTGTGAGAGATCTGTGCATGTAAAGAATTAGTTGCATGTTCAGAGTTACTGTTGTGAAGTAGAAAAGTAGGTTGCAATGATATGACCATATAGACAGATGTCTCTGATAGTGCAGTCAGTGACCAAGTATCTACGTGCAATATAACAAGGAAATTACAGATCACCGTGGATTTCTAAATTAGTAATCTGGATATCAATCAGTCATCTTTCTCCTCCTTCACTGACATGGTCCCTAACATCACTAAGCTACCACAGTGCCTGGAAGAGACTGTTATGGATTAGTGTTCAGCTTTAATTCAGGTAATGCAGAAATGCTGTCAGGTGGGAAGAACAGACACTGAATTTATTCCTATCCAATGATGCAAACAAACAGATCCTCAATGAACTGAGAGCGTACAGGATGAGTTTCAAGTCTCCTATTCTGGGTGCACCTGTTAGGCCAACATTTTGAACAGCTTTCCTTTCAGAAATTACTTCCTTGCCTTCACCACAATGACTCATTCCTGTGTTGCCCATTCTTGTCATTTTAGTTTTTGCCCATAGTTGATACTGAGTAAAACCATGAAGAAAAGGCAGCTACCCAGGAGCATCAGCTTGCCTCAGAGCTAAAGAGTGTTTGTGAAAGCACATCTCAGCTGTACTTCTCTGGCATGATCTAGCTGAGAGGCGTCTCTGCCCATAACAGGGAGGTTGAATTAGATGATGTCTAAGGTCCCTTCCAGGCTAGGCCATTCTATGATTCTGTGATTCACAAATTCCACTGCTACCTGCTTGTTTTAAATCATGTTTTGCTGTGTTTAAGCCAGTTTTTCTGACTGGAGACCTGGTAATGTTGGCAATTGCCAGAGAACAGCCTCAAGAGCAGTATCAGTCCACAGTGAATATAAACACAGAGTGATGCAGGTTTAAGCATTTATACTGCTTGGAAGACAGATTGTATGTGTTTAAAAACAGAGTAAGCTGCGTCTTTGAAGAATCTATGGGATGAAATCAAAACCAAAACAAATCATTGCAAGAAGGGGTTCATTTTAAGCTGTTCATGGAAGAACAAATTTACCTTCTACTGAATTCTAGCCCTGCACTAATTTCCAGTGCATCTGCTGGGCCCTGAATGGAAACATCGACACTATTCTGATTCCTCTACAGCTGGAATTCCTGTATTCCCAGAGTATTCCCCGATTCCTTCTGTTCTCTCATCTCTAAGTGTGATCGTTTTTCAAACAGATTATTTCTGTGCTGCAGGACTCCCATCTAAATGAGGGAAAAACAAAAAGAACTACAACGTTGTCTTTTGCAGCTGCCACCATCTGCCTTATGGATCAATTTGCCAATGAACTGAGGTTCCTTTGGTCACTCTTTGTATTTTACTTCTCTGCATTTGAAGAACAATTGGAAGAGGAAACTATGCCTTTTGGAGGGGACTCTCTTACTACTATATGTAGTTAAAATGTGGCTGCACAATGGCTCAGGCTCTGCTCCCAGTGGAGACAGGCAGAATGGTAGGAAAGCCATCCTTTCAAACACATGTGCAAAAAGTATTCAGTCAGGCTCTCAAACCACATTTCCAATAGGAATTTTGTCATTTTCTGTGTTCGGAAAGCAAAAAAGCAAACACAGGGAGCTGGGGCTCTTTAGTTTGGAGGAGACTGAGGGGTGACCTCATTAATGTTTACAAATACATCAAGGGTGAGTGTCACGAGGATGGCGCCAGGCTCTTCTCGGTGACAACCAGTGATAGGACAAGGGGTAATGGGCTGAAACTGGAACATAAGAGGTTCCGCTTAAACTCGAGAAGAAACTTCTTCTCAGTGAGGGTGACGGAACACTGGAACAGGCTTCCCAGAGAGGTTGTGGAGTCTCCTTCTCTGGAGACATTCAAGACCTGCCTGGACACGTTCCTGTGTAGCATTATCGAGGCGTTCCTGCTCTGGCAGGGGGATTGGACTTGATGATCTTTCGAGGTCCCTTCCAATCCCTAACATTCTATGATTCTATGATTCTATGATATGCAAAGAGGATTCCTATCGGGCAAACAAATACAGGCAACCTCTCCACCCTCTGTGTTTCTTTTGACTTTTGTGACCAAGGCAAAGTTCAGTTGCGTGTGTTTTGCAGATCTGCAAAATACGTGTGTAAGAAAGCAGCTTCTGCCATCCTGTAATTTTTAGATCCTATTTTTTCAGTACTTCATATGCCTTAGACCAAATCCCCAGCAGCAAGGAATAGGGGAAGGAAGGAGGCAACAGAGGAGTGTTTTAAACTAAGAACTACTACAGAGAGCTGCTCTCTCATTCGCCGTCTGTGCCAGTGTGACAGGTTTGACTTTATGCCAACATCTTATATTACATCCAAGTTACTTAAACCTTAGAAGGATTTCTGCAGAATTTAGTCTAGGATTGTTCTATGCTAAAGAAAATAGAGCACATGTGGAGAAAATTAGGCAAACTTCTATCTTTTTTATTTATTTTTTATTATTATTCTGAATTCAGTTGTGCCGTTGCATGAAACTGTTCTAGGAAACTCTCCTAAGACCTGTGGACTGAGACCTTGCCATTCGGAGCACAGAAAAACAACAGCTGAAAAACAGAAAGGTGAAAAAAAAATTACTTTTTGCTTTGAGCAGAAGCAGAGCCCATTATGCTCTGCTCCATTCTAACCTTTTCACGGCAGCAGACGCATTGCTCAGGTTAGCTGCTTTCCCTTTTTTTCACAGATGAAATAACAGCGAGTTCGCAGACTGTCTCTGGCAGGCGTTCTTGGCTCCCTCCTGCTCTGTCTGCAGTCTCACTGTCAGAACACTCAGGGAACCAGAGCCTCATGCTCCATAATTTATCTTTCTGCCCATCCCACACTCATATCACTTTGCAGTCATGACAGGCGGTGGTAGCAGTATTAGAAGAGCTGTGCTTTTATATTTTGAATGTGGATTTTTTTAGCTTTTTTTTTTCCTGGAAAATGTTTATTCATCTCTCATTCCTACGCTTCAGAGGAAGAATGGAAATTTCCAGTGCCAAAGGAAAAAGGATTAGGAGTTGGTTTTAAAAACAGGGGGAAAGGCAAGCTTCTGTGGCTTCGATTTTTGCATCGTTTAGGACTAAGCTTCAGAATGTCACGCAGGAACCATCGCTGCAAACTTTCACCTGCAACCTGTGTCTCCACGGCGGAAGTGATGCTGTCTTCCAGCAGAATAACCCCACCTCCTCCTTTTGAAGCTGCTGTGCGGGACAGGCCGTTTCAAAAGATGCCAGCCTCAGCGTGGTCTCCTCCCGCTGGTTCATCAGTTGCAGAGCTCACTTCAGGAAATGCCAGCTCACCACCAAGCAGTGCATCTTCTGGAGCTTACTGTTCAAGGCTAGATGTCGTCCTGGCACACACAGACCAGAGGAAAGGTTTCAGGAGCACTGGTCACTGTGTCAGTCCTTCTGATGAGACATCCAGGTGTTCCCATCCTCCGAGGGACCCGCGGGGCCATGCATACAAGAGTTCTGGCACTCGTTCAACATCTGCATCTTACAAGCAATGTTCGGAAAGAGAAAAAAGCCTTCACTGTATTTCTCCTGAAAAAAGCAATCCCTTGAAGCTTGCTGTATCTTTGCCCTCTGAAGTCCTTTCCTGCAAAGCTCCACCAAGCTGGACATCACGCCTAGATGTTGATCTCTCTGCTATGCCAACTGTTCCTACACTCCGCAGCAAAAATCTGCACGCATCCCTGGAACCTTGTGATTCTCTCCCACCCCAGCAAGGCTGTAGCCAGTGCAATGGCCAAATGCCAGATCTCCATGCTTCAGTGAAGCTTTACATTTCAACTTGCAGCTTGACGATAAAGCCTTTTCGAGCAGATTCCCATGGAAGCAGTCATGCTCGTTCAAGTCTGCTCATGCCACAAATAGAGAAGATGCCTGAAACTCCAGATGGTCTTCCAAGGGGATCCCAGAAACCCAATCCAAGCTTTCCTTCAGATGGATCTCCAGCCCTTCAAATCACAAGATTTCATGTGACTTCCTCTAAGTATCCTGGCCTTCCCCAGCAGGCTGTCTCCAGAGATATATGGCTGTCTCCAGCTGTGCTGACTGGAAGAGAAAATTCAGCCAGTGAGATTGAGGTCTCGAGCAAGGATTTAAATCCAGAGCTGATTGTCTTTCAGAACCACCCTTCATCTAGGCCAGAGTTTAGGAAGACTCCTTGTGATGACCTAACACCTGCTCATCACAAGGTTTCCAAAATCACCCTAATACTTGCCACCCCTTGGACTGCTATGCCTATCCAGGTGATAAGAGAATTTAGAAGAAGCCCAAGTCCATCGATCTTTATCAAAACACATGATTCACATATAGCTGGTCCACCCTTTCACCCTGTGGAGATTGGGGCTGGCCTCTCTCTGTCAGTGAATCCAGTTTGCTGCTCAGGATTGCTTTCTAGCCATTGGGCAAAATCTGGTTTTAGACCTTCCCAGGAAGCGTGTGCTCTAAAAAGCGTATGCCCTGACAACCTTTTGACAAACCTGCCAGCTCACACCACGCCTTCAACTCACAGAGACACAGAGGGTGCGTGGTGTCCATCTATTGCTGTCAACATTGATTCCTTTGGATCTGGGAGGAGAGTGGTCAAGATTTCTATTCCATTCTAGGGACACTTGCAAACAGAAGTTTTCAGCTGGGTTAATCAAACCATGTGGATTTCTTTTTGTTTGCTTCCTGCCATGTTTCCACTCCCTATACATGACTTATGAGACAATCAGAAAGCAACTTGTGTACTGCAGTCACCGAGGCTGCAGCTACAGCTTGATTCATCCTATGTGAAGCTGAGCACTCGGATCTGATCGAGCACTTAACAAATGTTTCGTTTTAACCATCAGAGTACTCTTGTCAACGTGACATGCTCAGTCCTGTGCATGTGCTTATAGATCTAGCATAGCTGGGCCATAGTGCTCAGCACTTCAGAGGCTCGAGCCTTCAGAGCCAAGAACTGATTTTCTTCTCTGCTACTCGGTCTGGGACCTGGGACAAATCCTCAGTGGAGTTTTTCTTATTTTTTTCTCTTTCCCTGTTTTCATTTTCTTCCATGTCAGATTATACTGTATTTCTAAATGGTTAATTCCTGGGTTTGTAACTTTTTAAAGTAATACTTCCTTTCAGACCCCAAAATATTTAGGTGCGTATGAAAAAATACCTTTTTTTTCCCCTCTTAGGAAAAGAAAGGTACCACCCTTTCCTAAGGGAAATGAAAGGAATTTAGTCTCTGTAAGCATCTCAAATTTGGATATCCCAGCAAAGTTTCTAGCAGTGAAACTATGGGGAGTTTAAGAGGAATTTAATCTCCCTTCAGTCAAATGTTTCGTAAGTAAATATTTGAATGATGATGTTGTGTGGGCATAGGATTCTGGTCTAACACCTACTGCTTACAGGATAGCGGTCGAGCTTGCGAATTTTGAAGGAGGAGAACATAGGTGGGAGGAAAGGATTGTAGCAGTTACAGGAAAACAAACACTGACTCCTCTCTGTGTTTTTCCCCTATATGTTTCCAATATCAGATAAAATTATATTCTTATCCCAATAAGATAGCATGTGGTGGGAGCAGGGAAGGAAATTTTTAAAACGTATAACATTAGAATTTCACATCTAGATTGTGAGGTCAGAGGCCAATAATACAGTGATGTCAGCATGATGGAAAAGGTGTATTTATTTTTTTTATAAACAACTTTATTTTGTTTTATTCCACTTACTGTTATGATACCTTGTTATAACTTTTACTGAAATGAAGCATAGTACAACATATTTGTGAACCGTATATAATCATGTTATTAAGCACATTTATTTACTTTGCTAAAACAAATTTAAATTACTTTGGGTTTTTTCATTATTTCTTTTTTTTATTTACTTTTATCAGAAGTCAGTCAAGTCAAACCTTGTCATTACATATCTGGGCAGAGAGTTTGGACTTGATTCCATGTTTTAAGTGAAGGCATTTAAAAAACAGGAGTAATTCTGGCTTTTAGTACATCCTTACTGAAAGCTGCAGGCTGAAAGATTTTCGGTGGGGTTCCAGCAATCTCAGCAGCAAGCCCATGGCAGGCAGTGAGGGGCAAAATCCATGGAACTTGTTATTCTCTGAAGAGCAGAAGCAGGAGAAGGGAGTGGATTTGCACAGATACTTAAAATAGTTTTTCTTCTAGAGAAATAAAAATGACCCTTCTTGGAAAACATATTTCTCTTGGGACTGTGTCAGCTTCCAGTGAGCAAAAATGTGAAGTTGTGTCATCCAGAGAGCATAGTTATCCTAGTGATTAAAATGTTTCATTCAGTATTTCTCCAAACGCTAGAGCTGCCCTGTGTTGTCACGTAAGTGTGTAGATAGAACTATTTTATATAAAATGAATGTTTACTTTTTAATTCAGCTTTGCATTTAGTTCTGCATTAATTTGTATGTAAAAGGTCTTATGACAGTGTGACTAAATCTATGCTATGTGTTCAGAAACAGTGAAAAAGTCCAGTTAAGCAGGGATAAAACCTCGGCTGCTTCACTTTGCGTTGTTAATAACTTGGCTATTTTTTACATGCTCCATTTCAAATCTCAAAAAGGGCCAAGTCTGTTTTGTGGTTTTAAGCATCTTTGAAAGGCTTCACTTAAAAACGAGTCTGTTGTATAGCAAGTGGTCAAGTCTTTGGTGCTTTTTGTCCTGAACATTAAATTCCTGATGATGGGCCACGATTCATAACAGAAACAAACTTGAAAGAAGGTTTATACCTGCTGTGTGCTGTGGGAGACCCTGGTAGGTTACCTGAGGAGAGCTATGCAGTGGCTTGTGTTTGAAATCAAAACGTCTCATTCAAAGCAGGAGTTTGGGGACTGGTCTAAAAATATGCCAAAAAGTGATGTAATTGGCCACAGGCCAGCATTGTGGTCTGGGAGCCAGTTTCCATTCTGCTTTTAGAATGGTATAACAAATGGTGAAAAAAAAAAAAAGAAAAAAACCCAACATTGTGGTTCTGATTCTGGCAATTGCTTTGTAAGATTTCCGTTTAAATGATGAATGGAAAGTTTTTACCTCCCTGGTCCTCCAAGTAGCACTGTTAGTACTACTGGGGCTGCTTTCCTCTAAGCGTATTGCCATCGCTGCTCCTGTAATGTATGCAGCCAGGTTTCTTTTGCACTCATTTTCTTTCTCTGTACCAGTTTTCTTTCCCAGTATTAAAACCTGGGTTCCCAAGAGCATTTGAAAGGGATTCTACTTGAAGGACACAGCCCAAAGTTTTCAGAAATAAGGATTTTTTTTTTTTTTTCCCCCCACAGCTGAAGGAACAGGGATTTGAATGCTCAGTTTTATTTGTGTAGCAGTTTCCAATGGGAGCAAGGTACGGAGCACTCCAGTGGCAGCTGCTAATGACTCACCATCTCACACCCCTGCTCTCAGATGTCTCTGTTCTCTTTTTCCAAAGAAAGTGACCATCTTTACCAGTAGATGCCGCTTGCCTTTTTCTTCCACCACAGATACAGGAGCAGGAAAATTAGTGGCTGGCCATTTCTTCAGCTATCACAGAGTTTGCAGTTTCACTGCCAACAGTTACTCAATAAAAGTCCTGGAGTGCTATATGGAAAATTGTGGGAATTTTGTTTCCTTGGGTAAATGTTTTTTGACTAAAAATGGTAGATAAATCTACATAATATGACAGAGAAGTTACAATGCTTTTAAAGCAGTGTTTAAAACAACAAAATAGAGATATGCAGCATGTGGCTATATGTTTTTGTACCCCAAACAGTAGTGTGTTCGATGTAAATGTGGATGGTAATTATAAATGATTTAACAAAGTACTACAGGAAGCAGACCTGGAGCCCACATGTGTGGAAATTGTCCTCCACAAGAGCAAACCAAATCCAAAAGCACTGTAAAAAAAAAAAAAAGTAGTGCCATAATTTCATACACTTGATGAGTAGGTTTGAAGTTTGAGTGACATAATATCTGCCTTCTGGGGGAGGTGTATTTAACATACAGAGGTGTTAATGTGTTTTTTTTAGGTATCCTGGTGATTTATGGGCCAGACTTATTAACTTAGGGCTGTTGTACAGTGGTCTTTCCCTCTTCTTAACAGTGATTACTGTAGTGGAATTTATTCACCTTTCTTCTGATATTCAGCATGGCATTCGTACAGAGCAGTTTGAACATCTGACCTGAGCATAATATTCTTCTGTGCACTTTTCTGTATAAGCCAAATATTCATCTCATTACCTCTCAAAAAAAGAGAACCAGAAAGTCAAGCCAAGTCTGGCTCTTGGTCCTCTTAGCTGCAGCTGCCAAGGAGGGCTGAGTGATGGCAGCAGTAACAAAGTCCATCGACCAACTGGAGATGAAGGCAACAAAGCGAGGAGGTACTGGCTGAAATCTGGGGTCTGTCCGAGATGTCCAGGGCAGGGCTGGGGCCAGGACTGAGCCTTGGGGGGACCCCCAGGTGGGAGCAGGGAATGGTCAGGGACACCAGCGCTTGTTTCTGCACTGAGACCTGAGCAGGTAGGTGCAGATTGGGAAACCTCTTCTTCAGAAGATTGCCTGTGGGGTTAAACAGTCATCCAATACTTCTGTGCCAATGAGGAACTTTGTTGCTGGTTTTCAGAAGCAGGGACTGAAGAATGTATTTTCTTTAGTATAAAACACACCCTGTCAAGACTGCTACAGAATTGCAATATTTTGCAAGGCAAGAGAGATGTCTCTAGATGTGTTTTTCCTGAGCACGTCTATGGTTTTAAGGCACAGATCTACCTTTTTACCAGCCTTCCTCTGAAACTTAGCACTTGCATTGTTTCATTGATTCTGTTCTGTTTCTTTCCTGCCTCTTAATTCTTTCACGCTATATCAGTGTTCTCAAACTCTTCTTCCATCTCTGCAAACTGCACTTTATCCAGGTAGAGTTGCTGGTTGGAATTTCTCACTCTTTGTCCAAATACTTATGATTCTCTGAGCTCACAGAATGGATTACGCAGGGCTATGTCCCAGCTGATAAATGCAGTCCCTCGTAGCAGCCTGAACTCCAAAAGTCTGTCCAGTCATATTCACTCCACTGTGAGCCAAGTACACAGGTAATTTTTGCTCACGTCCCATCAGAGTTTCTGACTGGCGTTTTAGTCCTGCTGTTGTCTCATCATTGAATAAGGGAAGAAACTGTGGTCAATTAGATCAGCTGTATAAAAAATAAATTCCTATTGGCCTGCAGAAAAGTTTATTTTTTTGTTGATAATAGATAACTACACTGTTTATTCTTTTGCATTTGACAAAACTGAATGTAATGGGATGTATGGGAGAAGCAACTGGGCAGTCTGTTTTCTTAACACCAGAAAAGAGTCAAGAAACAGTGTGATGCCTTAAAGATGTATGTGAACTAGTTAGTGAAAGTCCTAGCAGTGTTAAAAACGAGTCGTTCAGAGGTCAGATTCCTTAAATATGCATTTGTTATTTTATCCTAAGGTCTTTCTACCTCAGGGACTGAAGGACAGACAGCAAATAAAATTAATGCAGGACAGTTGGAAAGGTAACCTGAAAAAATGATAGATGTAATGCACTTGGTACCGGTGCAAGCTATGACATTTTTCAAGAATAATCATCTGCGTAAATACAAGATGGGAACAGGCTGGCCTGATAGAGGTTCTTCTGAAAAGTTTCTGGAAGCTTGCAGTGGGTTGCAAGGTGAACTTGAGTTCATGGTATTGTGTAAAAGATAAGCACCATACACAGGTGCAGGCAGAAGATTACAGCTTGAAAGGCACATGTAAGCTCTCTGCTGTCTTCACTGCCTTGTCTCTGGCAGTCTTATTGCTTACTGCCACTTACTGCATCAAGTATTACGAAGCCAGTTTCAAAATAAATGGAAATTGAGAAAATGCAGAGGAGAGTGATAAGAATAATCAGTCAAGAAGACACAGCCTTTGTGGAATGATTCATGAGACCAGGGGAGTTTTAGCCTGGAGAAGATAGAAATCCTGGTATGCAAAAAGCCCACAAAGATCTACAAGGCTGAAGCAAATGTAAAAGGAATTCTCTCCTTAGTGTGATGAAGAGGGCAGTGTGTAATGAGGTGAAGTATTAGCAATGTTTTTTCAGGCTAGATATTTGGAAAACCTTGCTAATGGTAAAAGTAATGAGACACTGGAATAAATGGCCCAGAGAGGCTGCAAAGTGTCTGTTGTTGGAAGTCTTCTGAGAACGAGTCGCACAGACATCTGTCAGACATGACAGTGTTGATCTTGCTTTGGGTTACAAGGATGGCTTAGACCTCTGGAATTCAGTGCCTTGTGACTTAGTGATTGCGATAAGCAGCGGTAGGTCACTTTCCTTAGCTGTACTTGTTAATGCTTCTCTTTCTCGCTCAGGACCATGGAGCTCTATTACTTAATTTTCAGTTTCAGTTGCCCCCTGTTGCTTTTTTTCCTCTCAAGTGTACTCTCAGCTGCAGAGTTAAAACCTCTCCTCATATTTGTGAAACAGATTCATGTGATAATCCATTGAGAGAAATATTAAACTTTTTTTTTTGTAGATTTATTTGAAAAGCAGTGACCTTGGAAGCTCTGTAGATGAAGTAGAGCGACTGATAAGAAAGCATGAGGCTTTTGAGAAGCTTCTGGCATCACAGGATGAGAAGGTACAAAGATCAACAACAAATATTCTGCCAACCTTCAAGCTAAAAGGATTTTTCTTTTACTTTTTTCTTTTTTTGATATGGCAACACATTAAATTGCTGACAGTTGTGATATGCCTGATATGCTTGAACCAAAGAGAAAATGGGGAAATAAGAGACAGAGCAGTGGAGAACAAGTATTAAAAACTCTATGCCCAAACCGTGTCTATATTGTCTTGCAGTAGAAAGAAAAACCTTTTAACTGAATAGCGGAACTTAAAAGAAGAAATATTTAAAGCAGGCTACGTTATGTTGTATGTTATGGATATCAGATATTTCTACTTTTTTCATTAAAAAGATCAGTATTTTTTAAAACAAGTAAAATACAGTAGATCAGAGGGGATGATTTGCCTAATTATTTAAATATAGATTTGATAAACAATGCCTGTACCAAATTGACTAACCTCTCTGCAGCTTTGGAATAGATGCTGAATTGCTCACCAACTTTTAAAGGAGTCTGCCTGGCTGGTGGCCACTGCTGTAATTCATCCAGGCTAGGGCTAAGCTCAAACCTGGGGCTGTTCCGGGGTTCCCAAAAAGGAATGATCTCCCAGAACCTGTGCCAGTTCCCCGATTGCTCAAGTCGAGATCTACCTTCCAACACTCAATTTCCTTAAAACAATAAAACCAGAGCACTCATGGGTGTGAGGCTTGCTCTGTGATTACTTGCACTGGTTGAGCGGTGACATAGGGACTCCTGGAGCTACAGCTTTAATTCATTTATGTAGGCAGGGTGCACTGCAGAGATCAATGACAAGGACTTCATAGATGTAGCGTAGTACAGGGTGAAGGCAATGCTAGTTAACATGTTCCTGCTATTCTTCGTTCATTACAGAAAAAAAGGAGGATCTTTTAAGTATGGAAAGGAATCTGGGTTTTGTTTCTTTCACCACTTGGAAGCATAGAAGTAATTTCAGATTTGTTGCCTCCTCAGATGATGTCTCTTCAAGAACAGGCAAGCAGGCTAGAAAGGGTCGGTGGACTGGAAGGGCTAAAGATCCAGCGCAAGCTGAATGCCATCCGTGAGAGGAAGCAGCAGATCAAGGATCTGTCCCAGAGTAGGAGAGAGAAGCTGCAGACAGCCCTTCTTCTGGCACTTTTCTACCAGAACTTGAAAGAGGTAAGAGGGCTTTACATGGGGATGGGGTGGAAGGCAGAGAAGCTGCCCTACCCCCATTGGATGAAGGACTCACCCATGCCAGAGATTAGGCAGATTGAGGATCTGCTCTGGTATGGCAACTCCTGCCACACTCACGCAAATGGGTGCTCCAATGCCATTGCTGTTACTACACTGTCGTCATGACTTTGTGCCCATTACAGCTGCTTTACACATCAGGAGCTCTGTGCTAAAATAAAACTAACAAAAGGAAAACTGCCAGCTCTGCTACCTCTATGCTTCCTTTGGTGGGAAAGAAAAGATATTTCAAATCAGGGTGAATACAAATAAAATTCTGCATTAGTGCAGTCACTGAAACCATTATTTAAAATACATTTAACTGTTTAATCCGCTACCCACAAATAATAGACATTTATGAAAAAGGAAAGCATTATGGAAAGTGCACCAAGCTTTACTAGTGGGTTTTCACTGAAGGCCTTCAAAACAAAGTACTGTAACTTAACCTGGTTCTTCAGCTACTCTATGCTGGTCTCTGCAAAATACGTCCATCTCTGTCTCCTGTCCTGGCCCGAGTCCTGTAACTGAGTGGCTCTGCTCCTGGCGCTACTGTTGGAGAGACATACTAGGTCAGTCTTTCAAAGGGCAGCACAATGTGTGTGGCTGAAAAATGTACTCGCATCCGCTGTGCTGGCATAAACAACAGCACATGTGCCCTGAGAGACATTTGCAAACACTCTTACTGATCTGGCATGCACCCCTCCTGCTGCTGCATCCCATGGAACATCCTCCGTGGGTTAAAGAAAAACTGCAGGTGCTTGTCACCTCCCAGCCTGTGAAAGAGACATGTCCTGACACAGGTCGTATTATGATTGTCATCAAAATAGAATGAGTGCCTGTAACACAGCTGCTGCTGACAACCAAATTTATTTCTCACCCCCACCCTGCCACCAGAATAATCAGGCATTTAAATAACCTCTTCTTTTCTCATCCACTTTCTCCACATAAATGCATCCAAGAGTTCTGCAGGAAGTTTCTGTTCCCACCCTACCTGCTTGTTTACCTTGCCAATCTAAATTCATTGCCTGCTACTGTAGACTGTGAATGCCACCAGTAAATTAAAAAAAATAATCTTCCAGTAGTATCACTCTTCATCTTTATTGGGTAGAATGGAATGTTTTATTTTAATGATGTCCTGGGTGTGTACAAGTTCTTACATGAGAATAGTCCCCAAAGGCATGTTAAATTGCAGAGATGACTTTTTGAGTTTAACTGTGAAATCAATGAGGTCATTGCTTATTCTTACTTACTAGGAGAGCAACTCCTACTCCCCTAAAAACTCTCCCTCCTGCAATCATCTTAAGTCATTTCTGTTGATCAAAGAGAATTTTTTGCACCAGCAGAAAACAGTGATCACTGTCATTGTTAAAAGTATCCTAGTTACTCTCTAGAAGCAGTTACACAGAGCGCTGCGCACATCAGTACAAAACCAAGGCAGTCTGTGATTACTGATGGGAGGATAGGAGCTCGATATCATATGGTCTGCTTAGAAGGTTAACTGCTGCAGTTTGTACCCTGTTCAGGACATAGGACTTTGTTTTTTTGCACCAAACCTGCAGCAACTAGCTCAGGAGGTCACATGCAGCTCACAAAATAGGACACACTCTTCTACAGTAGAAACAGAGTGCTTTTCTAGCCCCAAAGAAGTGAGACATACTTACAGACTATCCTATTGTCACAAAGCCTCTACCTCCGTGTTAACATGGAAGGCAAATGAACAGGTTGCCACTCTAGAAATATGTGTACTTAAGTTATTGCAGGGGAAAGATCATAAAGGTGAAAGTTTTGTAATGCTGACTCTAAAACTTGTTTATCTTATTGGTGTCACTGAATTTCCTTTCCCTTTCACCCTCAATATAAGAGCATAAAACTCACTATCTCAGAGGAGTGTGAGAGAGAATTAGTTGTTATCTCTAAATATCTAGGACAGGCACACCCCTTTATATGCTTTATATATTTTGGGGTAATTTACAAATAAATGTATGCTCTTGAGGTTACAGTAACTGATATTTTTAAATTGTAGATTTCTAACCTTACAGTGCCCACATTTTTTATAAGTCCGATAGAACTAAGCCTGGTCCCTTGTGCCTGCACTGAACATACCGCTAGTCTCGCTATTGTCTTCAATAAAGTAAAAATGCCTGTCCAGACAACTGTAAGACTTTCCACAGAAAGATCTTAGGACAACAGATCAACGTGCTTCACATCTAAATGTGGACACATGGCCAGGAAAAGAGCCATCCTAAGCAAGCCTTAAAATAAACCAAGCCACTAAGAGTGCAGATGCGATTTATTTATCTTTTAATGTCTTTGTTCCGTCTGTCGTTGAGCCATTGCTTATTATTAGAAAGTATGAGAGGAATCACTCTTTAAGTGGCTGTACAGAGAGGGTTCATTTGTTTCTTATCCTAACTGCACGGATGAGCCTCTCCCGTACAAATGAAAGTCAGTTAAGTGACGTTAGTGTTAATGTGTAGCTGAGTAATGGGAGAAGGCCTCAGCTTGTGAAGAGGGTGTCAGAAATGAAAACAGCAGATGACAGTGTGCTGTCCTGGGCAACCTTGACATAAGGCTCCTGTCTGAGCCTCTAACTGTGCTTTAGAGGGGAACAGTTTCTGGAGAGCGTGCTGCTAGTGAAAGCTATTTCTGTTATTGTTTATAGAATTTCAGCAGCTGCAACAACACTTCAAATCATTAATTAACTGAGAAAATCCTCCAGTTGTCTTGTGTGCATGTAGCACAGTTCCACAAGGACGGCCAAGATGCTTTGAAACTGATAAAGCGAGCTTCAGTTTGCTGTTCTTCTGCTGTCAAAACATTAGGTTACTTCAGTGGTCTGAGGACAACAGGGTCAGTTACAACATACGTCAAGTGTTCAGGTCTCAGTGTTTTGATGGATAGAAATTATTTCCTTCAGCGGTTTAAAAAAAACTGTGGAAAACTCTCTGTCTTCTTGTCCATTCTAGTCTGCATACAGTTAATTCCTCTAAGAAAGAATTTCCTAAGAGTCACAAATAACGCTTGCTTTACTAGTCCTCATGGTTCACCAGCCTGTCTGAATCTGATGCTCCTGACTAGATTGTTTTGCATTTTATGAAGTGTAAAAGCAAATAAAGTTGTATTTGGTTTCAAATAATCTGATTAGTGCTTGACTCCATCAGTAACGCTTTGTTTACTTTGCACTTCCCATTTAGGTCTCGCATCATTGACATTAGGAAATGTTAGTTCTGGTTTATAAGCAAGGCACAGAATTCTTAAGCATCGTAACTCCTTTTAGAGGTGGGTCAATGATAGAGATAGGATATGAAACTCAGAGCCCTAAATTCAAGGCTCAGATGTCATAATCTCATATTAAATATGTCTACCAGGTCAAGGCTGCATCTCTGCTCAATGATTCTCTATAACCCAGAAGATTGCATAATCTGTTTCTGGTTTGTAATAAAATTTGGGGCTGTTCAAGGAATTTTTCACTGTCCTTGTGGTCAGATAAAAATTATTTGGGTGTCTACCTGCTTTTATTTCCTGGCGAGTAGAGTGGTTCAGAAACTGAAGAGCCACCTCGGCTGCCAGCTCCCAGCTCAATCTGCCATAGGCAGTTGTGTAGAACAAGAACCTCTCCTGGGAGGAAGCTCCAGGACAGCATGTCACACAACTCTGATGCCTCACACTTCCGCAGGCAGAGGACTGGATCGGTGAGCGCATGCAGAAGCTGGAGGATCCTTCCATACGAGACCTCAGCAATCTCCAGGACAAAATGAAGCTGCTGCAGAAGCATCAGGTCTTTGAGGCAGAGATTCTAGCCAATGAAGAAATCATCACAGCTGTTAATAAGGTAACTTTCTCACTCTGCTAGTGTTTTTACAGGTTATTTACTGCTTACACATTGTTGCTGGTTATCCAAAGAAAGACAGATGGAATGAAAAGGAAGCGTAGCTTACTCACCACTTCTGTATCAATTATCCTACTTGTGTGACAAGAACCTGATTGCTTTGCCATGGAAATGTAATGCTTTTGATTTAAACCAGAGAGATTTGTTAATTGTTAATCCAGGCAACTTCCATCTCTCGTTATTGCCTGAATAGGAAGATATCATTGACTTCTTCCTTGCCTGGAGTGATTACTCCCGCAAAAGGTAAATAGGATTTCATGCCCAATTTGCGGACATTCGTGTTGGATCTGAGTCAGTCACATAGCTGAAGGGTGCAATCATCTTGGTGCTTCCACTCCGTGAATGTCATTCTTGGCAGGGAAATACTCAAATCCAAGTGTTGTTGATTCCCTCCAGATGTAAAAGCTTTCCAGCTGGGCAGTATCATTTGGGCTTTAAGAATTTATGTTAGTAATTTATTGTGCAGTCCAGGTTAGAAAAGTAGGAGAGTCCTTCTAGAAAGGTCATGTAACATGGTAATCACATGAAAAAATAGTGGCAACCTTCATTTCTACTTTCCTCTTTTGAATATAAAGAAAGGAGAAACCCTGGTATCAAAAGGCCATCCAAAATCAGGAGAGATCCGTCGTCAAGTCCGCATGCTTCAGGAGTGCTGGGAGAAGTTGAAGAGAGCTGTTGCTGCCCGTGGAAAGATGCTGGAGGACAGCCGGGACTTCCTGGAATTTCTCCAGAAGGTGGACCAGGTGGAAGCCTGGATCAGGGAGAAGGTAAATGGATTCTAGTATTTAACCCAAGGAGAAGACTGCTATGTAGCACTGAGCTTTTGATAAATGTACCATCTCCCAGGATATTTTCTTAGTGGCTTTTGCCTGAAAGAATCATAACATGTTCTACAAACAACATGTAAGAAATTATTCAACAAATTCTAAACATTTTCTGGAGTGTTTCTATGCCAGAGTTGGTTGGAGAGTATTAGCACATGCACTCATGTAGAATTACACATAAAGAGATTGTGATTATTGGTGGTCATCTTGTGTTTCTGCATCAAGATAGAGACATGAAAGAAGCCTAGAATGGAAGAGACTTGGAGCATTGGGCAACTGGGACTCACACTCTTTGTGTGATCGCTACGTTTTCATTCAGAGGTTGCTTCCAGAATTGATAATAGATTGGAGAGGGATCTGGGACTGTCTCATAATTATCTAAAGATCAGAAAAGACTACTTCAGCAGCTGTAGGTCAATGATCTGCAGACACTTCGCAGAACTTACTGCATAAGCTTTGGGATGTGCTGTGTTCGCATACTCTTAGGCTGAATGTTTGCCTGTCCTGCTTGTTTTCCCAGGAAGTCATGATTAATGTAGGTGATGTGGGAAATGACTATGAACACTGCCTGCAGCTCATGAAGAAGCTGAATGAGTTCCGTGGAGCAACGTCAGGGGTAAGAGGTGTTTTTCATGCACGTTCCTTGTATGGCTGAAAGCAGCAGTTAAATTGTCACCCCAGCAGTATATCCAGGTAGCAAATAGAGTTCCAGTACCCTGAGGAAGTGAAAGATCAGGGCATTAGAAAGCATTACCACTTTATAAGCCATTGAAAAAGACAGGGTTTTCCCTCTTTCTGCCTTCTGCTTTGATGATGTCTAAGCAGAGCTGTTGGGGGTTCATGATAACCTAAAATTTTGGATTGCATTACATGACTGGAAGGAAAGCTGGCTGTGTGAGCCTGAATTTGAGATTTCTAGCCTGGCTTATGCAGTCTGCAAACCCACAGTGACTTCCACCCAAGAGCGGATTAAAAATGGTTGTTTCAGCCATGTTTTTTGAATCTGAAATTCTGTAGAGCTGTGAAACCACTTAAAAAAATAATTGCCACTTTCTGGATTTCCTTCCTTTATTTCTCCCTTCTCCTCGTCCTGAGGAACCATCAAGTTTCTCATATTCCTTCTTTCAAACCAAGCACATATATTTGGGGGCCTTCGTTTATATAGCACACATTGTTAGTCATGAATCATAATGTTAATAATAAGACATTTAGTAAACTAGAGCAGTGGTTTAAACCTTGGAGAGCAGCCATGTGACAAGACAGCTGCACAGTTCACCTTTCTGTGCTGAAATCTCTGACCCTCTTTTGTGGCGCTGAGTCATGCCAGCTGCCTCTCTTGCCCTCAGCGAGAGGTGGTGACCCGGGCAACAGACCTTGGGAATCCTGGGGAACGGCCTCCTCGTGCTGTGCTTTCAGCTCCCACCAGGAGAACTGTGAGGCCATACATTGTGGAGATGCTTTTGCAGCAACCTCTTGTTCTCTCATTTTTATTTTTTTTGTCAACTGCTGCATATGCAGATTAACAGATCTGAGAGCCCCGCAGGAAAGATCTGTGTGGATTTGCTATCCTGGAAGCTGTGAGGAAGGTCCGGAGAAGAGGTGTATTAGGACTTTGCAAGTTCTCTCCTAATATTCTTTATCTTTCATTTACCTGTTATCTTGTTGCCAGTTCCAATTATGGCAGATCCTATCTTTTATTTCTGTTGTCTAATAGCAGGAGGAGGCAATCTTCTTCTGTGCAAAGTAACAGTAGAGAAATGCCTGATGCCTGGGAAAAAACCCTGAGCTCCTCTTTCCAGAGCTTGGCAGAATTGCCTGTGACATCGCATTAGTACTGGATTTGAGTAGAGAGACAAAATAGTCAAGCTTCAGCACCAGTGAAGAGACTTTCATTGGCCCTTCAGTTCTCAGCAGCTGAACTGTGAGCTTAAGGGATGAAGAAGGGGATCTGCTGCAACTTGTACCAGCCAAAAGAAGGATGCTGGAAGAGTCAGAAACCACCCAGTGTCCCAGTCAGTGTAAGACACTGAATAGGAAAGTCTTCCCATAAACTGAGGTAGATTTTGTGACACAGAAGGAAGCTCTTGGCCTTAGATTCCACCAGCTTGTGGCCACTGCCCCAGTACCACTCTGAACGTGACTCCTGCAGAAAAAGCCTGGGGCAGTGATACCTTCAGAGCTGATTCTTCACAGGGTGAGACAAACATAAGCAGGCTGGTCCTGGCACAGTGTGTGCATCCATCCAGACTGGGTTTCCCCACTAGGCAAATCTGAAATCAGAGTAGGGAGCAACCATCCTGCACTGATGGCTGCCAGATTTTTCTACTCTTATTCTGTCACACTGCTGCTATTATTTCCCAGGAGAGGAGACTGCAGGCTTTCTGAAGAATATCTGACTGTCTACTGGTTTCTTTTGTTTTCTTTATGGCTATGTATAATGGTAAAGCACATATGGAAGCATGCACATTGGTATGGATGTAACATAAATAAAATATAAATGGAGTCCATATTTCTGTTAACAGTGTGCTGGTATCCTGCAGCTGTGCTTCTACTATACCTGTGATTAATATCTCCCTGCTATGCTTGTGATTTGCGGGTCTTAGGAAAATAGAGAATGTTTTTGAATCTTGAAGCAGCGTTCAATGTTGGCCACCCATCTTGCTTCAAAAGAACAATTATTCCACTGTAGTCCAGGTTATATATGCAAATATTACCCTTTCCATGGTAGGTACATGGGAACCAAGTTGCCTCAAAGATTAACATACCTTTTAAAGTGCAGTGATGTACCTTTAGAAGAAAATGCAATGTCATGGCTTGTCTGGATTTCTCAAGGCTGCCTGGATTTTAAGCCTGTTGACAGTTACAAAAGGCACTTCTGGACTCCAACAATTGTAGCAGAGCAAACCCCACGTATTTGAAATATTTGGCAGTAAGGTAAAACCCTTGCTTGTTGGTGTTACTGTTGTTTTTCACATCTCAGTGGAAAACTCAGTCACAAGCATTTCCAACACACACCTTTTATCCTTTTCTCACATTACAGGAGACGACAGTAGATGATGCTCACATCAGGTCTATCAATGCCCTGGCCATGAAACTGGAGAGACAGAACAAGGAAGAAACAAAGACAATATATGAGCGCCGGAAACAGCTCAATGAGAAGTGAGTAACCTTTTAAGGCTTTCCCTGTAAAGCAAAAACCAGGAGGGAAAATCAGGTGTCTTGGGCTGGGATAAATGTAGGAATTGTGACCTATATTTTTTTTTTTTATTAACATCACAACGACAAAACATCGGACACAGGGGTTACCTTTCAAGATCTCAGAGCAGTTAGCCAGAAGGATTTCTAATCCAGTAGGGCCAAATCACATTTCTAGGCTTGGAGGAAAATTTGCTATTTTACAGCCCTCTACATGCTAGATCCATGAAGCAAGACACTTCCTTCTTTAAAAAACTATACTGATGAAGCTTTTACTGCTTCACAGCCCACTAGCTAAGAACCAAAGGTATGAAGGTAGGGATTGTGAGGTTATTGAGAGTTTAAGGAAGCTGGATCAGTATTTTTTAGCTTTTAACCCACAGGCCATCCTGAAAACTTGGAATAAATATAGCCCGATGGTCTTGTCAGGCAAATGCTTTGTCTCTGTGATGTGTCCCCTATTGTGGGGCATTGGGATTCAGCACGTAAGGTAGTTCAAAAATCCCCTCTCTTTCCTTAGATCTTAGCATCGTGAAACTCAGCTGTGGAAACCCTCACCTCTGAAATACACTTCTAAATTATTTTTTTCAATAAAAGGTGGAACAGTTTCCATGGTAGCCTGAACACGTACAGGAAGAAGTTAGAGGGAGCCCTAGAAATTCATACCTTAATAAGAGAAATTGAGGACATCACAGAAAGAATTACCGAGAAGGTGAGTTTTCAGATTTTGATTAATTGAAATGGGAAAATATTCTATTTTGCGAACAGTGATAAACACGGGCAGGCTGGTTGC
Source organism: Trogon surrucura (assembly GCA_020746105.1). Lineage (NCBI taxonomy): Eukaryota > Metazoa > Chordata > Aves > Trogoniformes > Trogonidae > Trogon > Trogon surrucura. Next base: position 11,615,540 of record CM036623.1, on the reverse strand, counting down.
TAGAGAGATACTGAGTATCCTGCAGTGGCCTTTGAGAGTTGTCAGCGTATCAATTTTGTAGGAAGGCTGAAGTATGATTAAACACTTTGCAGATTACCAACTCTAAGGCATTGACAGTTAAAAAGGAACATTTGAAATATATTGTGAGAAATTACAGATTAGAGTTTGCATTGAAAGAGGATGCTTTCTTCACCTAATGAGAGGTTACAAAGAAGATGAAGCTGCACTCTTCTTGGAGGTCCCTAGTGAAATGATCAGAGTCAATGGGTACAAGTTGCAACAAGAAAAATACCAAAGAGGCATAAAGTGTGACAAAAATCGCAAAGAGAGTGATCAGACACTGGAGGAGGTTATGTAGAGGAGCTGCGGATTCAATGTCCTTGGAAACATTCAGATCTCAACTAGATCAGACCCTGAGCAATCTGATCTAAGGTGGCTCTTCTTTGGGCAGGGGTTGGACTAGATGATGTTCAGAGGTTCCTTTCAACCTAAATTATTTTGTGATTCTGTGATTCTAATTAATGGTCTCTAGTCAAATACTGTTGCTTATTAAATAGTACTTTTAATATTAGGTGACTAGTTGCTATACCCAAAGCTGTCATCCATATTTTCTTCTGCAGTTGGTAGAGCTCAGTGCCTCTAACCTATTGTAGGTGTCCTCTTGAGGGTGAGATAAATCGTGCCTCAGCGGGTACTCCTCCTTTCTATAGATTGTAGGGAGAGTTAGACAAGTAATTAAACTGCGACATCTTTGTTTGTAGACATCTTCCTGCAGTCTGGTAAATCCTTCCAAACAAAAAGAGCACTGCAAGATGCAGTAAGTAGGGTACAAATCTAAGCAGCTAAGGGACTGGTACCTCTTTTTTACTGTGTTATTGACATGGCTGTGCATCTCCTTCAGACAGTGCTGAGCTAAGTTGATTCTGAACACCAAAAGTCAGTTAGCTGAGCTGCGATAGAACTTTTTCCAGATTATCTACTTAGCTTGAATATAGCAACTTCTAGTGCTCCAAATTCGAAGTTAATTCATTCAACTAGTTCAGAAAATGAAGGTAAAAAATGCCTATTATGGATTATAATTTTGAGATTAATAGAAGAAAGAGGCTATATAAAAACTAATTATTTCATCCGTGTAACTAATGATATTAATTCATCTGCAAGTCAGTAGGCAAATGCATAGGGATACTACTTAAGGTTAAATGACTGTTGGTTTGAAATTTTTGTAATTATGCTTACAAGTGTATTTCTTCATTGTATGGGTTTTCATTTCTGAAGTTCAGCTTTATTTTCTATATTTTCATACAACACATTTGAAAATTCGTGTGTGATAAATTAGTGGGGAATATTTGGCTTTTTCGGTATACAGAGACAAAAAAAAGGAGGGGGAAGGAAAGACTGAGAAATGCAGGGAAGTGTTCCTGTCTTTGTTTTATAGGTGAATGACCAGAGGCACCTTAAGTAGGATTTGGACTGTTCAAAGAGTTGTGAATTCTTGTTCCATCTCTGTAAGAATTTCAGACAAGTTGCACTATTGATATTTAAAAAAAACAGTAAGAACGTTCAGATGACAATACAAAGAAGTGGAGGAGAACACTATTTGAGGGAACTAACGTTTGGTCCTTTTGCTTTTTTTTTGTCTTTGGTATTTGTACATCCTACTGTCCCCTCCAGAGTGTACTGATACAGGCACTGGATTATGGGAAAGATGTGGAAAGTGTGGAAAACCTGATTCGAAGGCATGAAGAGATGGAGAGAGAAATCAGTGTTATTAAGTCCAAAATGGAGGTAAGAAAAGGGCAAGTAAAGAGGATACTGTAAAAAAAATTCATTTTTACTTCTTGGAAACATGGTGCAATGATCCACTAATATCAATTGCATTGCAATGCAAATGCAGCACACATGTCTTCTCAGTAAAATACTGTGCTACTTAGTCCTACTTTATCGAACGTTATTCTTCCTGATGCACCAAATCTAAAAAGAGAAGTCTCTTTTTAACATCTTAGCTGATTCTCTGACCCTTGTGTACAAGCCGAATTAGACTGTCCTATATCTTTTGGCAGTGTGGAATCCAAATTAAACTCTTCCTTTTTCCCCATTTCTGTACTGACTTGAACCAAAATAATGACTCTAATTCTGTTTAGAACTAAAACCCCACAATACATGCATTTTTCTGACAAAGACATTAAAACCAGAAATCCTAGGTTATGATTACCTGCCTAATCAGCTCTGACTTTTGTAAAATGGCCAGTTTGCATAGTTTAGGAATAAACGTCAGCATTTAATAGGGTTCTGAGCTCCTATGTAATTGCATATTTTGAATAAATGTTTCAGCTGAACAGCAGCAGCAGAAACCCTGTGACAATCTCTCACAGTTTTCATTGTCGGCCGTTAAGCCTTTTCATGTAGAAAAATATTTTTGCAAACCTTCTCTAAACTTTTTCTCTGCAGTAGTTTGCAAATGGTGGCAATATGTGTGATGCCTCCACACGTTGTGATTTTGTTAGCTAATTCTCATACGCAATGTGGGTGATTACTACTTGGCATTCCGTAAATAGCATTAGCAAGGCTGTATGGGGGAGTGCTGCATGGGAACGGAAAGATGAGCAAGGTTTGGTGGTTTATTTTTTTGATGCTGCCACAAAAAAAAAAAAACATGTACAAAATACAATACCTATACTTTTCTTACAGATTAAAACCAGCCCAGCATATTCTCTTTTCTGCGTAATTTAAAATCCTTCATTTTCATGAAAAATTTCAGAGTTTTGCAAGAAAAATACCAACTCAAAACCTGGGTTGATGAGTGTTTATCAGTCTGTGTTAAGGAGAACAGCACCAACCAGAGGTCTACACTGAAAGAAGTATTTTGATGTTGCTTTTAGCTGAAATGACTTTTGAGTCTTAGGCTGAAAGGCAACTTTTGTTGCTTCTATGCACTGCCGTATTTTCATGGCTTTTGTTAGCCATCTTAGGTAGAGCCACAAGGTTAGCATTTCATTTTCCTATATCTTTGTCCCAATTCTGCAAAACTGTTTAACTGTAAATTAACATTTGTGCATATGAAGCAACACACAAATCTTTCTTCACATGAATGATTGCTCAAATGCATATGGGTTTTTTTTGCATGTAACAGGTCCCTTTGTATGTTTTGTTATTGTAATTTAAGTGCCTGCTTTTGAAAACTGGGATATTAAAATTAACTATTTTTCCTGAAAGGCAAACTCAGGAATGAATATAAGCTATTTGGCATAAATTCATCCCACTATAAATCTCTTTCCAGCCACTGGAATTGGAATCTTTCCGCCTTTCCACAAGGAATCCATCCATAAATGACAAACTGACTGTGAAAAAACAGGAGATGAAAAACAATTGGCTACGACTCCAAGGACAGGCCAGACAAAGGTAAAGACTGCTAGTGGTCTAAACGGCTCTCAGCAGGAGTAAAGCTGCTCCTTAGGGTCTCAGGTCTGCTTGCCAGGGACCTTTCAAAAGTTTTTGAGGATCCTTTAGAAAGTTAATTCAGACAGGTAAGGCACCTGCATCAGAACAAGTGTGATTTGGTACAAGAAAAGGTCCACTTGTGTGACTTTGGGAAGACTAATGCAATGAGTTTGTGGCTTACCCACTAAATAATGTTACTGAAATCTGGACTATCAGATTAAATCTATCATGAACAAAGACTTGGGTTTGGATAGTTCTAGAAGACTTTTTTTTTCTCGACTCTTTCCAAAATAAGAAAGTCTCAGGCTTGAGCTGTAGTCATTCTTGGAAGCAAGAGCTATGAAGCCTTTTTTTACCTTTCTTGTTCTGATGAACTGATGTAGAAAGTAAGGTAGAAAGTAGGGTGTTATCTCCAAGGCAGCGTGCATCTCCTGTGGTTTTGGTTTAACATTGGGACATTTATGAGCTGTGAGGAAAAGCTAGGAGACTTGAATTCACTGCATTTGGCTTCTCTTATGATACTTTCCTCTGCAAATGGGGAGGGAGAGGCAACTAGAGATTGCTCTGTTGGATAGCACTGAGCTGCACGTTGTGTTGCAGGAAGGAGAAGCTGGCAGCATCGTATCAGTTGCAGAAGTTTAACTTGGAGCTGAAGGAGATGCTAGATTGGACCCAAAACATCAGAGGCTTAATGGAGGCGGGGGGGCTTCCTAAAAGTGCAAATGAAGCAGAAAGCATGATTGAGGAACATCAGGAGAGAAAGGCAAGTATCATCACTTCCAATTGAACATACTCGGAATCTTTCCCGTGGGAATTAATTGCTGTGGACACAGTAGGATTTTGCTGCAAGTCAATAACATGGTGAGAAGACTGTTTTCAATAACAGGCTCGGGACAGAAGTCACCTATGTAGTGACAGACCTGTCCCATGGGCTGTTTGGCAGCTCGCGTCTCTGCAAAAAATCCCCGAAATCCTCCTTAGCTCTCACTGCTACTGCTGTCCACACCAGTGGGTAAAAAGCCATTTCGGTATCAAAACATGCTCACTGGCTATCTCTCTGTTCAAACTGCCAAAAGATTAATGCCAGTTAATTCTAGCTTTAAGTTAGATTTTTGTCTTGTGAACTTCATATGCCTGAAAGGAAAATAAAAACAGCAGTTGGTCTCACACAGGGCACTGAATTACCATTGGTTTCTACACACATTCAGTTCTGAAACACTTCATGTCCCAGTACTGATCACCACGCAATCCTTTGATGGTTAATTTGGCTAATATTTTTGGTATTTTTTCTAAAAGCAACAGTACTGTTAATTAACCTTAGACAAAAGTTAGTATTTTACTTTTTCACAAGCTTCCCAGCTATCTTGCACTTATTGTGTTACCTTTTCTTTACAGTTATGTTACTTTTTCTAAAAAGCATGTTCCCAGGATTCATCATGCTTAATATCCAGAGCTTTCTGGGTCCGATTATTAGCACAGATAGTTTGTAGATTCCAATTAATTTTCTAGGATGAGTTTAGTGTGAAGTACCTGAAGAAGTCCCCTTCTTTTTCAAAGTCTTCCATTTTAACCACTGATGTACTCCAAATCTAGGTGGTAGCAAAATCTAATTATTTAAAACCTGTTAGTAAAGAACTCAAATGGCTCTAGGGAGACAGTCACACAGAAAAGGAGGAATCCAGGCAGCATGTTCTTTTGGATTGGGTTGATTAAACCAAAATTAAAGACAAGACAATACAAATTGAGGTAGTGCTCAGGTTAGTGGCTCAAACCAAACTCCTTAGGAGAGGCTAGAGTTGAAGACAAGGTGCTAATCTGAATTTAAAAAAACAGAACAGCCGTCTTACAGCTGTCTTATCTGTGCCTGAGCAATACCACCACCCCAAAAAAGCCCTAAAAACAGCAATTCTAACTTCAGACATTTAATATACATGCCATAGTTTTTAAGGTGGTTTCTGAGTTAATACATGGTATTATTTCAGTGTATGTTTATTTTTATTTTCAAATTGTTTGCATTAGGAATTCCACATTCAGTTTGCTGGGGTCATACTCGCTTGCAATGCTTTCACCTTCAGAATTCATTATATAGGGCATAACTCATTCCTCAGACCAGATGAAAAAGTTGAATGTATTTCGTTTTAACAGCACAAAATAAAGTAAAACTGTGTCTTTAGTGTAATAATCTGATGCCCAATTATTTAGCAGGAGAGGAAAACTTGTGGGTGCTGTTTCTCGTAAGAATCACTTTTATGCAGAAAGCACAAAATAAAGTAAAACCAAGTCGGTAATGTAATAACCTGATGCCAATTTATTCAACGGGAAAGCAAAACTTATGGGTACTGTTTCTCATAAGAATCACCTTTATTTAGGAAGCCTGGGCTGGAAAATACAGCACTATGGATGTTCAAAATTCTGTTCATTTATATCTAAACATTTTTTAACCTGTTTCTAATTTATTCCCAGTTTTGATTTGTAGGAGACTAGTTGTTCCTAGAGCAATAAAATCATTTATTGTCCATGTTTCTTTTCTTTTAGGCAATTCTATGCTCTTTCACTAATGTAGCTCAAAGATGAATACTTTTCCATACAAATATTAGTGTTGGAAAGTTACAGCCCATGCTCTTCCCCTTAAGACTTGTATTCTGAATAACTGGCATTCCATAAACCTTTGACATCGACTTAGTAATATATTTTAGGAGGAGATTGAAGCACGATTGGAAAGATTCAACTCTCTCGGTAACTATGGTCAAGAACTTGCCAATTCTGGTCACTACGCAACCCCCGAGATCCACCAGTCCCTCCGCAGACTACAGCAAGCCTGGTCTGAATTAAGCCAAGCGTGGCAGGAGCGATATAGGAAATTGTTCCAGGCACGAGATTTACAGGTGAGTAAAAAGACATTCAAGAGAGAACACACGTGCCACTGCCAGTTTTCCTGACAATTTGTAAGATGGTATATTGAAAGATATGCCAATAATACCCAGTGTTTACTGTGTGTTTCACCATTTTCCAAAGGCATTCTGAGAGCCAAGCACCTTCAGTGATGGCAAGACTTGTAGAAATGATACCTTTACAAATCAAGGAAATTTCTGTGGAATATGTGCTCATAGGTTTTACAAAGGCTATGAAACTTAGCAAAATTTGGTCAAACTCTCATGCAGCCAGCAAAAGGCATGTACTTAAAATGAAACATCACTATTCTGCCAAAATCTCTAACTTTCCCCAAAAAAGCATGGAGTCAAGCAAGCATGTAAAAAAAAAAAAAATCTGAAGAAAAATTTAACATGGATGGAATATTGTATTTTTCCCTGGCTATTATTCTAAGAAGAGAACTGTTTTGGCTGCAGTTTTCCAGAAATACTTCCCTGTAACAGTCATCTCAAAATTTCTGCTCAAGTGGTTTGTTGGCAAAAGTTAGAAATAACTGAAACGGAGATTTTACAATGGGGAGTGTCAAGTACCTTAAATAACAACTGATACTACTAGTCACATCTAAAACAAATCTAAGACAAAAAGTAATAATCATCTAAGACAAAAAGCAATAATCATATTATAAAAGAAGGTAAACTAATAATTGTTATGCATGTGGGTTTTGTAGCATCTAATGCTTACTGCCATCCAGTGCTGTGTGTTTAATTTTTGGAATAACCCTGAAAGTTTGGGGTTTTTTAACATATTCTGCCAGGTTTTACACCATATTTATGACTACTTTTTTTCCCCTTATACAGAAATTCTATGGCTATATGGAACAGACTGAGAGCTGGCTCAGCAGCAAAGAGGCTTTCCTGGCTAATGAGGACTTGGGGGTAAGTGCTCTGAAAAATTTGGTTTCTCTGCTGTCACTCTAGAGGAAACGTTCGATGTTCTCCGAACATCTGTGATCTTTCTCCTTCTGAAGCTACTGCTCCTTCTTCTTGGCAATTTAGAATCGCATCTCTTTCCTTGATACTTTACACAGGATAGGATTCTCAGCCCCAAGAGTAATGACACAGTCCAGTTGCTTCAATGGCGGCAGGAAAATGAGACAGCATCTCTCTTAACTGACCCAAAAACATCTGTCAGCAGTGTGAAAGTCATCCCTGTTGTCACTGCTGACATACCCAGTGTAGCTTTATGTTACCTGCCTCAGTCACCAAAAACTGAAACCACAGACTGATGCATGGGCTGCAGAAGCTGTGCAAGAAGCTGGATATACATTCTGACGCTGAGCTTACCCTCCGCCTTGTATAGGTAGTGCTATGAAATTAGTCATCTCTGCAGAAACTACATTTACGTCTCAGGTTCAGTGTAGGCGTAAATTTGTACAAAAGACATGAAAAACATAATGCTTGTGGCTGGTGTCTGTCTCTATAATTTTCAGCCTCGAGGTATGTATTTACAATCCCTCCTTAGAATTATATAAGGCTTAAAAGGAGCCATTTTCCAGTCAGATTTAGCTCAGCAGTGTACAGAAAATTCTCTGTATTTTCCCTTCCAATGACTTATGTAAGCACCCAAAAGTTTAGGGTTTTTTCTGACCTATTTGATGTGAGCTTTATTGCTTCCTTTAGAATAGTTGGAAAGGAGAGTTTATTGCAGTGAAAACATTTTGACACCACTGATTCTAAAATTAAAAGTGCAGAGGGGTGCTGAAAAGAGAACTCTGAGTCATTAAGTATGGGATTCACAAATGTTAGAAGTCAAACTCTGTGTTTCTCTCCAAACGATCTGTAATGTCAGACTTCAGTTCTCAAGCCCAAATCTGGATCTGCACTCTTCCAAATATCATGAGTTGAAACCGAGGCTCTAATTTTAATTTCTCTGTGACATGTTTGTTCACTTAACTCTGATCTCAGTTTGGCATCCCACATTTGGTTCCAAAATAGCATTTCTTAAGATTGATTTACAATTAGGAGCTGATCCTTATCCTCTTGAGAAGTGATGTGTTCTATGCAGCACAACAATATTTAGGAGAAGCTAAGCATCCAGTAGTTCAAGTTTTACCCATAAACAACGGCCTGTGTTCATGCACAGACCTTTATTTAGGCCCCAAGTCTCAGATTCAATGCCAATAAGTTTCAAAGACCAGTGAATTTTCTTGAGACTTTGCAAATGTGAGGTAAATGCCATTTCGCTTTTGGATTATCGGTGTTGCAGATGGAAAAACTCTGACTGAAAGCAGCTTCCCTTTGTTGATTTCTATCCAGGACTCAGTGTCCAGTGTGGAGAGTCTACAGCGGAAACACGCACAGTTTGAAAAAGCCCTGGAAGCTCAGATGGAGAAAATTGATGAGATGGCTGCATTTGCTCAGCAGCTCAAGCAGTACAAGCACTACGATTCGGACAACATCACCAACAGATGCCAGGCTGTTCTGAAGAGGTGAAGTCAAACCCCACCCATGTCAGCCTCCCGTCTTTTTTGTAATGAGATTCTCCCCATGTGACTAATATTTTTAAAAGATTGAAGAGAACCACAAACTGCTTTGCATTTACTCAGCTTTGCGCTTTGCACTGTGGTCTTGCAAAATTGGCTGGAGTCTAGTCAATATTTCATTAGGGGGTTGTCAAAATACAGCTGAGGCGGAGCAGGATTTAGAAAAAGGCAGTTTTCCTGTAATTCTGTATCCTGGCCAGGCCTTAGGGACAGTGCTGCAAAAAAAAGACAGGGGCCTGCTGTGCCATTAAATACTTGATATTTATAAATAACATCAAGAAAGGTCATTTGCTACACTACTGCTTTTTCACTGCTCTAATGGGGTTGATCTTAAAGCCCTTCCATTAGGGCAATTGTTCTGAGAGGATCTTATCCTTTCTTGTGGATTACTTTATCTCTCCTAGCACGTTGCGTATTGTTAATCTTAAATGCAGAGGCAGTTGTATTTAGTGCTGTGGTAGATGAATTGATACACTTAACATTTACAAAGAGAAATTGGAGATCTCTTACAATTAAAGCGAACACAGGCATTTATTAATGTGATCAAACTACCTCATGCCTGCATTAACATGAAGTGCTGCAGGTTCACATTTGGAAAAAAAGATTAAAAGATGCTGTAGCTTTGGTTTATGAGTGACAAATACCATCATACTCATAGGCTTTTCATAAAAGAAGCGTGCCGAGTTCATGTTCTCTTGAACCCTGAAAGGTGATAATGGTTATTCCTAGAGGCAGATACAGCACATTAGGAATTTTATGTGCTTTAAACATATCTATCTGCTAGTAATCCTTCCTATAATGTCCTGAGCATCTTTTCTGACAGTTCAAATCATGGGAGGCTGAATATTATGGGTATTTCTCTCCTAGACAGTGGAGAGTTATACCACGTGTGTTTTCGAGATGAAAACTGAAAACCCGTATCCTACTTAATTCACTATGGCTTTTACCTTACACATCTGTCTTCATCTTAGAAAAGAGAAACTCCTGGAGAATGCCGCTGCTCGCAGACAGCTGCTAGAAGAATCAAGGCTTCTGCAAAAGCTGCTGAAGAATTCCTTTGAGGTACAATTACACAGGATTCATGGTATTCTGATTTCTTAAAACATACTACGCTGCATAGATCTGAATCCCTGAATGGATTTACTGTGAGAAAAATCAAGGAGCCGAACCTGGAATGAGGTGATATTGGGAAAGATGAGGACAAGAGTGAAAGGATATTTTTCAGCTTTTGAGTCACGGCTTCCCTCCTGTCACTAGATGAAAGATCTACTATTCGTTGGATGCCAGTGAAGTGCAGAAGAAATAAATGCATTGGAAGAGAATGTGTCACCATTTTTAAATTCAGAGGAAGAGAAAAATCAAAATCACTTCTTTTCTTGTGAGAAACTGCCAGTGGATTAGAAATAGGGAGATAACTGCCTTTTCTCCCCCATGTGCACATACACACATGCTTTTCACTGAATGGGAACTATCTCATGGAAACAGCCCCCTTTCCGGGTAACAGTGCTGGTAAACAGGGGGGAACTTCATGATGAAAGACAGGAGGAGCTTAGGGAAGCAGAACCTCAGAAGGACAACTCATTTGTGTCCCCACTCACTAGTGCCTTATATTATAACTGTTAGAGGAGAGCCTGGCAGGTTGGAGCTGAGGAAAACCTGGAGGTTTTATCGACTTCTGTTCTTCCCCCCCAAAGATGGCTGCCTGGATCAATGAGAAGAATAGCATTGCCCAGGATGATAGCTGGAAGGATCCAAGTAATCTGCCGACCAAACTGCAGAAGCACCAGACTTTCCAAGCAGAGATCATGGCCAACAGAAATCACCTGGACTCCATCAAATCTGTGAGAGAAGCAGGGTTGATGGCAAGGGTGGGCAACTGGTGTGATAGGCTGTGCAAACAGTCTGAGTTACAGTGATCTCCATCATGCAAGTGGCAATCACTGTCCGTTCATTGAAGTGGCTCGTGTTGTCTCTGAGGGGGCTGAGAAACTTATTCTTGTAGTCCATCAAGAACTTTGTGTTCGTTGGTTTCTTTCAACCTCTCTCTTACTGTCTAGTGTGAGCTTGCTACCTATATTCAGTGCCTGCAATGCAAAGAGATGGGTGCTTTCAATGAAAAACTCAGTCCACTGACTTTGGTGACTGCTCTGTGGGGTGAATGCCACTTTAGAGGTACCTCTCTTTCTTTCCCGCAGGGAACCTAGCTGATTGGATGCACACTTCCAACAAGTCAGCTAAGATGTATCCAACAAAAAGGATCACAGAGAGTTTTCAAGTGTTGCCTTTGTAGAGACCTGCTGGTAGGAGAGAGATGAAGGAAGTCTGACAAGCTTTGTCAGATACTTGGCAGAAGCTGTGATCAGATGATGAGTTTGGAAGGACAGACTGTTCCATGTTTATTAACCTTATTTTCAGCGCAGCACTTACTAGCTGTATTTTGCAGTAGATTACTAAGCATGAAAGGTAGATTCCCTCCTCAGACTTGCCTACATCCAGTATTGTAGAACCCTTTTATTTTTAAATTATTTTTTTAAAAAAAAAACCTTTTTAACGCCCCTGTGTGCAAGCACAAGAGAGGGGTTAAAAGGTGGCGTTACAATTCAGAATTGATCTGTTTTTAGAGAGGTTTTTGCCACATCCTTTTTTCATTATTTCTTGATGCTCTGCCTTTTTTGTTGGAAATAGCCTTACTAGTTGTTCTTTGGAAGGAAATTAACATCTGCTGTCCTGGTGTAGCATCTTTCTCATACTGTGCCTCCTCTTCCCCGTCCCAAAATGTAGAAACGTCTCGGTTTAACTTTCTAAAGCAAACTTAGTCAGAGCTTGAGGATATACCTACAGACTCATCTACATGATGGAGGTCTTGCCTATGCCCCCTTTACCTCTTCTGCCAACCTGTTAAGCATCTGCAGCTCAGGGATTAGAAATGCAGACAGACTTTTATTACACAGTACAGAGGTACAATGGTACATGATTAAAAGAGGTTTTATTATTTCATGCAGTGGTTCACTTGGATACAAGAAAGGGAACAGAAAAGGGCAGGTGGCTGGGCAATCTCAAACAGTGATCATAGAATGTGAGACATGACAGAAAAAAAACTAGTCCTTGCAAATAGGCTCCTTGCCAGCTTTTAGACAATATAGTTGTTGTGTAGTGGAGATTCTTTTTACTCTTAATTTTCTAATATTGTCTTCTAGACTTTCAAATTGTTTTAGAGGCCAGGAAAGCAGGAAAACTGGTCTCTGCCCTAGTTTCAATAAGCATTTTGTCTTTATCTGTTTATTCTTTTCTCTCTGCAGCCTCCCTCTCTTATGTCAGGAGTGAGGGCTGCAGCCAGCCCTTTACACAGCAGCATCAGTACTCCCTGTTTATGGAGGCAAATGTGTATATTCTGGTGCATTCAGCAAAAGAAGAAAACTTTGACTGTTCTCTCTGCTGTAGGAAGGGGAGAAGATGCTCCGTGAGGGGCACTATGCCCCTGAAGCCATTCAGTCCAGACTACAAGAAATGGAAGAGCTATGGGAAGAACTGCTAGCAAGTTGCCAGGATAAACAGGCAAAGCTGCAGGATGCTTACAAGGTAATACAAGGATGCCAGTCGTTGGATTTGGGTATCATTTCCAGACACAGCACAGCTGCCTTGCTACACATCTTGTCTATGACTGTGTCACTTGATACAATCAGGCCTTATTCCTCAAGACCTTTAGAGCAAAGAAACTGCTAACAGTGCACTGATTGAGTGGAATCAGCAGGAGAATTGGAGATCCCAGTTGAGGGAAACAGATTTGTAGGCTGTGTTCCCTTCTACTTTCTGCTGCTCATTTAGATCAGGATTCCAAAGAAGGATACTGAGGGAAAACAGGCTGCCCAGGGAGGTTGTGGAATCTCCTTCTCTGGAGACATTCAAAATCTGCCTGGACGCGTTCCTGTGCGATCTACTGTAGGTGATCCTGCTCTGGCAGGGGGGCTGGACGAGGTGATCTTTTGAGGTCCCTTCCAACCCCAAACGTTCTGTGATTCTGTGAAAACATGCTCATTCATACATGTCAACTTTCTGCATCTGCCCCAGTGGCATCTTTCCTCCAACACACTGGCAAAAAAGGCCACAGCTGCTTTTCATTCTTCTAACTCCAGACACGTGACTTTCCATAACTGTGTGTTTTGCATGGGCTGTCAGACACTCTGTAGGTATACAATAGAGCTCTCCCTTGATATGGCTTTCTTTTAAGGTACTGTGTCCATCATTAGTTTTTGTGCAATGCAAGTAAAATTAGTTCTTGATGTTCTCTGCATCTGTTCTTATGTTCACTCTGAATGAATTTTTCATGTGGACCACCATCATACCTGGAAGGAGTTGACTGAGCACTGGGAAGCTTCTCCTTGTTTGTGCATAATTCTTACTGGCCGCTGTAATTGTGACCAAGATTTTTATATCATATTGTCTGTCCTAAAGGTTTAAATGACCTTTTCTTCTTGCTCGTCTTCAGGCCCTCCATTTTCAGCGAAGTATAGAAGATATGGAGAAATGGTTGGATGATGTGGAAAATGAGTTGAAAGCACCATGTAGTAGCAATGATCTGGTGGTTTTGAACAGTCACCTGAAGAAACAAGAGGAACTAGAGGAAGATATTGCTCACCATGGGGACCGGCTGCAAGAGCTTTTGTTCACAGTTCAGCAATTCCAGAAGGAGAAACATTTCCTTGCTGATGAACTAGAAGAGAGAGTGGATCAACTGGTGCAGAGGTGCGTGAGTGCCTGGCCTATCTCCTGTCATCTTTTTCTGACTTTTCTTGGTCTCTTTCTCCCTTGTACATTTTTTTCTTTCCATTTCTACATCATTCTGAAAACTGGTTTGCATCCATTCCTTATCAGTCTGCTGTCCTCATTGGTTTCCCTTTACATTTTGCAGATACAAAAGTCTACGTGATCCTCTGCAGGAGAGACATGAGAGTCTGGAGGCAAGTAGACTTCAGTACCAATTCTTCCGAGATGTTGATGAGGAGTTGGCCTGGGTTCATGAGAAGCTCCCCTTGGCTTCCTCCAGGGATTATGGCCAGTCCCTGGCAACTGTTCAGAGTCTACAAGAAAAGCATCAGGTAATGTCATGTGAGAACCATTCTTGGTTTTTACAATCAAAGAGAGAAGACAAAATTTAATTTGCCTCTGGCAAACTTCTTCTGCTGTGCTTTGGCTAACAGCAGCCATGATGCCACGATTTGCTGTTATCCTTGTCTGATAATGACATTTTTCAAAGGATATGTCCACGACTTGGGAACATGTGGGATTCCGCACTGCTTATTATTGCAGGGGTGTAGCTGCCACACCATATACTTCTCTGTGGACACATTGGCACTTCCTGTGAACTGAGTTCAAAACCTGGCCTTTGCAACACCAAACTGATTTTACACATTGTTGTGCATGGTGTCGTAGCTTCTATGGGCAACAGATGTCCTAACAAATATGCCTTGAAACTCAGTAAGTACATCCAAGCAAGCTCACTGCTCACATGTCTCAGTATGAGCTCCCAGGAAAGTATATTTCCCCAAAACTCTTTCTACTCTAGAGGGAGGGAATTAACAGGATCTTATGATGATCCTTAGCTGACCTTCATTCCAGTAGTAGCTTTCAAGATACCTGCTGAATTATTTCACAAGGTTCAGATGGACCATGAAAGAAAGCAGTGCCTGGAACACTGTCATCTCAAATACCAATAAAGCAGCAGCTGCCTTTGTAATTGTTTTTTAGTAAGGAGCACTGTCTCTTAGCAAACGTGAGGTGAAAAAAAAAATCCTGTTAAATTTTTCCAACAGCTATTGGTATTTAAAGTTAACAAATTACAGCCTATTTAAGTGCCAGGTCAAGTGCATCTGGGGAAAACCTATGCAATCTGCAGTAGGCCTGGAAAGAGAGACTTTCTTATGAAATTGGGCATGTGTATGATGTATATATACGTAGAGACAGAGAGTAAGGCCAAGCATTTGGTGCCATTCGCATGTCTATACATAAAAAGTTGAACTTACATAAATACTGAAATGTCCCCGGGGTAAGTCAAGACTGTCACAAGTGACATACTAGGACAGGAATGAAGTCTCTAAAAAGTTAATTTATCCTAGGTGTACTCACAGTTTAATAAACAATAGTAAAATGTATTTAAATGCATCCTCCAGAATACTCCTGACTAAGGCCCATGGGTATATTCTTAGTAGTTTGCACCTTCTTAGTATTTGGTGTAATTCTCGTATTTTTAAAAATTCTGTATTTAAGCAAGATGCAGTTGTTGACTTTGAAATGGTACAGTAAGAACAAAAAGCTTTTTTCGTTATGATTGAAAGTATAGATGTTGTTATGCATGCAATTACTCCTAAAAATTATGAGCTGATTGACATGATAGGGAAAGTAATTAGGTTTACAGAAGAAAGGACATTTGAGTGGAATTAAGGTGAGAAAATATTTGGGATAACTGAAGGAACAGTGCAGATACTGCTTTAGGCTGCAATTATCTTTGTGTTAACTGACCAAGTCTCAAAATATTTCAGTGAACTGTGAGAATGGGAGATACAGACCATAATAGGAGTGCGTAATAAAATGCCAAGTTTCTTCCTATTCTTATGGAAATAGAATTAAAATATAAGCTTTGAATTCTCAGTCTTTTAGCAGCTGGCATCTTACACCTTTTTTTAATGTTGGCTTACAGGCAAACAAATGTCAGATGTAACATGGCAGTCAATAATTGAATACGCTATTATTTCCACCCTTTGTTGTTTGTCTTAATGAGCCAGATTTGCAAAATCCAGTCCCTGGTTTGTTACCATGAAGAGATTGTGCTTGAAATCTATCAACTTGGGAAAAAGAAAAAAAATCTGTCTTGCAAAACTGTGTTTACACACAAATATAATACGCGTATGCACAGCTGCTTGGCTTGGAACAGAGTCTGCCTCACTCCTCTCATCCTTTCTTTTTTTCCCTATTCTTTTTTATTTTAAAATTTTTGTTATAAATGAAGTACTGTGAATACATGTTCCTGAATGTTCAATTGCAAAGTTGTTCTTCATGCTGCTAGCTTATTATTAATTCAGAGTACAAGTTGGTTTATAATCTTTGCCACTGGATTCCATTCTGCTGGGGTCAGATAGGGTGTCACTTTTCAACATAGTGGTTGTCTTGAAATTAATAGGGGGAAGTTGAAGGCAAGATTAGAATCAGAGCTCGTTTCCAACCAAGTTCGATACTTAAGTTGAAAAAGCAGCTCCTCTCCTCAGAGAGGGTGCCTCTTTCGCATTAACTCAGCTTGGCAATCTAACTCTGAACCTGCCTGTTTCCTGGCTAGGAAAATAACCAGAACAATTGTAAAATGCTGGGGTTGGTTCGTGCTGAATATGTTCAGGCCTATTTAGCCATGGAATGCACACCCGCCCACGGAACAGTTGATGAGCATCCAGGCCATTATTGTATCGGTGTGTATGGAAGTATGATTATGGCTTTTAAATCTACCAGTTTTCAAAAATTAATTTCAAGCAAAGTCTTTGAGAACTGGTTCCGGTAGCTTTCACCTCTTCTTGTTTTCTTGGCTGCCTGCTGTGTAGCCACAGCATTTGAAACGGCTTTTACACAAAGCTGCATCTGCTACAAAGGTGTTGGCAAGTGATAAATACTGATGAGCAGGTGAATTGATTGTTCTTCCATGGGCATGTTTTAATTCAAGAAACACTGTGTAACAGGGTGGAAATGAGTATATTTTTGGTGGAATCTACGGATTAAGAGGTTTGTGGCTAGAACCTCTTCCCTCCACACTCTGAGGTGGATACACACCGTTGCCCAAACTTCATGGCTATATTGGATTTCTGTAATCAATCCTTCACCCCAAAAACTCTTCCATTGCACTTCAAACATTTGCTCGGTCTTTGTACTTCTGACCCATCTTTGTGCAAAGAGAACAAATTTATGCTGGAATTACATGACTACATCACCTGGTATTAAAGTGTTCATAGCTTTTATTTTGGGTCTGTCATTTTACTCTTTCCAGATTTTGGAGAATGAGATAAACAGTCGGGATGCTTTGACGAAAGCAGTGCTCAGTACCGGCCAGAAACTGCTAAGGGGAGGCCACTCAGCCTCTCGCAAAATTATGGAGCATCTGAAGGAGCTTGAGACTTCTGTAGAAACCTTGAAGGCAGAAGCTCAGGAAAGGAGACAGCGGCTCATGCAGTCTTATGAGGCCCATCTATTCCTGAATGAGGTAAAGATGGTTCATGAGATCATTATTTTGTTTTTTCTTTGCTTAAAAGAACTAATACCTATATTGTTGAATGGATTCAAGTGATGAGACAGGACCAGAAATTCTTACTGTCCCGATTTTTCATATCTGGCAAATATGCATACTGTGGAGAAGTAACATTTACTTTTCCAACTACCTGCAGTGAGGGATAAACAGGTAACCATAATTACTTGGTTCTGGGTACACACATTTTTTTGAGTAATGTCTGCTAGATTGCAGTATAGGAAGGCACCTAAGCTGCTCTCTGTTTTCACCAATATGCTTTGGACACCATTGCTTTCCAGTTTTCTTTGTCTTAACCGAAACCACAGCTGTGTTCAGGCCCATCCCTGTATTTTTTTTACAGCTTCTGGAGGTGGAGGCGTGGCTGGCAGAGAGGAGCTTCATTCTGGAGACCTCTGATTATGGGAAGAATGAAGAATCCACGCAAGCTTTGCTTCGTAAACTAGAAGCTACCAAACTTGACCTGGATGGTTTCAGGCCCCGTATCGAGAAAGTACAAGAAACAGGGGCCAGCTTAATTAACAAAGACAGCCCAGAGAGGTAGGAAAGTGAAAAAAGACTTCTGCTCCAGGTCTATCAGAAATTCCCACAGAAGGCAAATTCAGAAAAATTCAACCTTCAGTAGCTGTTTGATGGCTCGTTCAGAAATATGAATTCAGGGGACATCAGTCCCTCCTTCACTGCCATCACACACACTCAGACCCCAAAAAGCTTGATGATTTAATATTTTCATGCCTGTTGTTTTTTAACACCAGGCCAGTTAGTGCAGATCAGTTTCTTTGTTGATTGTCTGTTCCCAGGAACTGTCATCTAGTTCTCATTCACCATAAATGTTCATAAGCAGTGCTTAGGAAAGGAAACAAACACTCCTCACAGTTTTTTTTATTCCAAGTTTGTTTTTATATCTGGGGATGACGAAGTGAAAAGAGCAGTCATTCATATGAGATACTTCAATTTCCTGAACTGACTGGTTTTAACGGCTTGTCAGAACTCACTCCATGATGTTATCTGGTTTCTGCTGTAATTCAAAGGTGATGCAAATTCAACCTGTCTGATTCTTGTTCTTTGCAGTCTGGCCATACTTTCAAAGCTCCAGGGGATCCTAGCAGACTATCAGTCTCTCCTGCAGAAGGCTGAGACCCAGAGAAAGCGCCTGCAAGAACAATTCCAGCTCTATCAGTTTGAAAGAGAATTCCAGCTGGTGGATGCATGGTTTTCCAGTAAACAGTCTGTAGCAGAATCTGATGACTATGGGCAGGACTTAGATGATGTTGAGGTAAAAGAAAACAAAAGATATTGTATATTTTGTGTGGCAAAGCAAGAATATATTTGCTGTAATCACAGTAAAGCATGTTACAGTGACAAAAACTAAGCAAACAAATTATTTCTGCAGCAAAAAATCAGACTGGTTTCTGTCTACTTATACAGGCTTCTCTGAGGCAGCATCATCCAACAGAAAAAGTAGGTGCACCAGAAAGCTATTTTCTGGGATAAGGTGAGGTCAGCACAGCTCACTGCTGGCCCTGATTTTAAATTTGACAGAGCCTACAAAATTTTATATGAGCGGGGCCATGGTCTCATAACACTTTCAGTGGAATATACTGGTTTGTGTCATTAATACCTCTAGCTGCAGATTTCAAGGATAAATTTCTCCTCAGGGCACAGAGCAGAGAGGTATAATTCATAGTGTCCAGTCCTCAGCAAAAGCTGCATATGGTGACAGCCTAGCAGGTTATGTTTCTTAGCTTTTGATCTGCACAGCTTCTGTTTGTCAGGATATGGGTGACTTTTCCTCTGTGACATAAGATGTTAAATGATCAAGACACTAGATGCTGCCTTCTGTCTCCAGGTCATCTGGGTTTATCAAGTGATTTGCACTTGTAGACTGCAATATGTAGCTTCTGTGTTAAACAGTACAGAGAAAGTGATTCCTTCTGTCTCTCTTGTAAAAGTAGGCAGAAATTTTTATATCTAAGTCTGTATCCCCATTTATCCCACAGGTGCTAGAGAAAAAGTTTAACGATTTTATAAATGAGACAAGACCTTTGGGACATTCCAAAGTTGTCTCCTTAAACGAGTTAGCATCTAAATTAGAGAAGGAGGACCACAGCAAGATGGACATTATCCAGAAGAGAACAAAACAAATCAATGAGACATGGGAGAAACTATGCCACGCCATCCAGACAAGGACAGAGGTAGGGAATGCATGAAAATCTGGGGCACTTGGCTGTGTTCTTCTTTCCCAAACCAGTGCATTGCTCATGTTGAAAAAACAAGGCTTATTCTTGAAAGATTTATCAGCCTAGAGTAATGCCATTTTCCTTCATTCGTTGCTAGCCCTGGTTTGTTGAAAAACTAAGCCAATCAACAGCTTACCACCACTAACGGGAGGCCGACTCTGGCAGTCGTTGACTCTTTATTGAACTACTTCTGCTTATTAAACAAGATGAAAACTCTAGAATTTTTATGCTGACTTAGTAACTTGAAGTCAAGGAAAGGGAATGGGAGAGAAGGTGATAGAGGACACTCAGCCAAACGCCCTACCTTTTGGCAGCAGTTAGCTGTTAAATCAGCTCATCCCCTCTCATGAAACTGCAGTCACAGATGTGTTTGGAAAAGCAGAGAGGACACATAGATCTCAACGTTTTTGTTTGCTTTAAGGAGAACATTAAATGTCAGATGTCCTCAACTCTTTTTTTCATGACCATTGCATGCACATTTAGCTTATAAAGCTCAAGCCCACTGTTGTCTATTAGCAGCAGAAAATGCATGACAATATAATATATAGTTTTAATGTAAAATAGAATGTTTTTTAATCCTCTAATTTCAGAAAACTTATTTTTCACTCCTCTTATTTTTCCACTGTTTGCAGTGTAGGCCTCTACTGCAAGCAAGTTTTTTAGGGTACTTTCTGTGGTTGAAAGAGCTACCTTTAGAGCATAATTCATGCTCTCCACCTTGTTCATTCATCTTATGTAGGGATTAATTGGTCTTTGGAGACATCTGTTTCTTTCAGTTGACAAAGAGAGCTTGGGGAAATCAGGTCAACTTGAGCATCTCATTTTCAGGTGACTTAATTGGGAAGGTGTTTCACTCCCACTCTTGTTCAATCTGTGCTGCACTAGGACACATACTGGGATTGCCCTCTTTTTTTGTACTTCGGACACGATAAATAGTATCGACGTTAAATTGTTTCATTATTCTAGAATCTAAGAGCAGCCCGTCGAGTTCATCAGTATGATCATGATGTGGATGAAGTAAAGGGCTGGATGCAGGAGAAAGAGGCAGTGGTGGATATAGAAGATTACGGGTATGATCTTCCAGGTGTACAGACGCTTCTCAGCCAGCTTGAGCGAGTAGAGGTAAGGGCACCTGTCATGAAGCAGTGGCAGAAACGTATAAATGGCAAAAAAAAGACCAATGCTTGATTTGAGATTCTCTCAAGTGCCTTGTTTGGAGACCAACATTTGTGACACCTTGAAATATTGTGCTTCACAGAAAAGGACCTTTTCCTCCTGGTTTTAACATTGTGATATTCTTTTATTAATGCTTTTGCTTCTGTAGATGAGCTTCTCTTTTAAAATCTATTCCAAGTTGTTATTGTAATTGCAAAAGTGTCATCTGAACTACAAGGCACTTTGGCTCCACACTTACCAAAATAATCAGTGTGTCATGTCTAAAGAAATTTCTTTGATGTTTCGTGATGGATGCTAAAATGCATTTGGAGGAAACTGAGAGGAAAAGTCTTGAAAGTCCGTATGCACAGCCAGTGGCTAGAAAAGATACGCACCATCTTTAAAATCCACTTTCAGTAAGTGTAAGTAGTAACTTGGTCTTGCAATCCATCCTGTCTCTTTTCCAGAGAGATCTAGGAGCCATCATGAAAGAGCTGGAACGGATTCGGGGAGAAGCTTGGCACCTCAGCCGCACATATCCTCAAGTCAAGGAAAACATCATGGAGAGACTCACAGATGTGGATGAGTGCTGGGAAAACTTGGACAAGAAGTTTCTGGAGAGGAAGGCAAGACTGAACCAGGCAGAACAAGTCCAGCTCTACTTCAATGACTGCAGGGAGCTTATGTATGTGTTGGCCTCCTGAGTTTGGCAGCGCACCTCATTTCTTGTCTTTCACAAATAGGGTTTTCTAAATTACACCTGTTAGCGATTTTACTCTGGTCTGAGGTGCTCTGCAGCTAGTTTGCAAATCTCTTTGAATAATAATATGTGGCATCTTCTCAATAGTACTTCACAGAATTCACCACGCTTTGGATGTTACCGTGCCGCTCCGCTCCAGCCACAGTGTGCGTGACAGACCCACATTAGGGGGTTGGAGTAGATGACCTTTAAAGGTCGCTTCCAACGCAATGCATTCTATAATTTTTTTTTACTATTTCCGAGACAGTCTTGTAGAATTCAGTCACTCTAGATAGATTTGGTAGTCTCACAATTCCAACTTGAAAGTACTGTTGGTTCTGTAGGGAGGTGGGGGAGTCTCTGCTAGAGAGTTGGGTAATTCGCACACCTGTACAGACACCAGTGCCTGGTTCTCCCAGAATCAACACACAACTACATTAAAGATAACCTAGAATAGGTTAGTTCTGAAAGTGTTTTGCATGCACTTTTAATGCCACTGCCCATATGCGCATTCTTCTGTCCCTTCTTATTAGGGATCATTTTTTTGCAAGAGTTCAATTGCTGGGACATTCCATGATTTTTTTCCCTTTTTTAATCTGAATTGGAACAACATGCTGTATGTTTAAAGAATCTACAAAACATATCTTTTAAAAAAGATGTGTTAAGCTAAGCATCTTCCTTTGTATAAGCAGAGATCTAATGCAAAACTTTAAATAATTAATGGAAATATGCTGTATTCTCAAAGTGTCAGACCAACATTAAAACAATATATTTTACAATTTTAATTTAATTTTTATCAAAAATGATAGATTTTTGATGGAAAATATGTTTTTAAATAGGATTTCTCACAGATGAAATACAGACACTTTTAATTCAGTGTAGTTAATGAAAGAGTTAATCCATGAAAGGAGAAGAAATACAAAGACAGGGAAGTGTTTGCCATTGACTGTTGGACATTAACTCTGCTAAGGGATAGATCCTGAGCTCAGGTAAATCAAGATGCAGATGAGGCTCACGGAGTAGAAAAACTTCCTTACAAAGTATCTATCAATATGCTTTTTTGTATGTGTGCGTATGAAGTACTTTCACGCATGGGGCTAAGGTGAGATGGACATCTGAAAGTCCCCATGTCCCTGTACCGTGTATAAAAGTACTGCCAATGGGTACAGCCTAGGCACTTGCAGTTACACTTTTTTTTTTTTCTGATGATTTGAACGTGCAGCGCTTCAATACATATAGATGCTGCATCTGCCTTTCCAACACTGAACCGGCACAGGGAATACTGTCTATAAAAATACATAGATGCATGAGTGAACCTTCATCGATGTATTTGGATATTCTTATCTTCTGTGAACAAAGAAAAATCTGTTTGTGTATCTGCAGCTACATGATAATGTGCATTCCTGAGTATCCAACAGCCTCGTATTCCTTCCCTTTTTACCCTTTTGACTCTACTCCTTAGGGCCTGGGCCAATGAGATGCACGCACTAGTGATAACTGAGGAACTGGCAAATGATGTCCTGGGAGCTGAGCTCCTTATCAAGCGACATGAGGAGTACAAGCGTGAGATAGAGAAGCAGTGGCTGAAATATGAAGAAATGCAGCAGGTGGGAGGTGATCTGCTGAAGAATGGGCATTTCATGTCTGCAGAGGTGTGTTGATGACTTAAAATATTTTACAAACCAGAGTGAACAAAGATGACATTAAACAGGCAGGAAGTGCAGCTTTGTCTTGCTTTCAAGAGGATAGAACAGGGCAGTCAGGTTCTCTAACATTAAAAGCTGCAGACTCTGTGATATCTAGAAGAAGAAAATACCTTTTACAGTTCTTACTCCTCTGGAAACTGATTTTGAAGCTGACCATAACAGAATAGCCAATGGATTGATTATGGCTATGTGGGGGGATAGGGAAGTATCACCATTCCACAGAAAAGATGTGCCGCACAATGAGATTTCTGTTGTAGAAAGCATTAGAGAACTTTCCATGCTCTCCACTACTGCCTTGCTATAAGTGGAGGTATTTGTTAAATCTTCAGGTTCTCACTCGTTCTGTAATACAGATTGCCTGGGTATAAGCTTTCGTCATAGGAAAGCATACAGCAGAATATTGGTTATACAGTATGTGGAATATGCATGCAATTATAATATATAGCTATACAACATACACGCTAAATGAATCCAAGTAAGAAAAAAAAAAAGGACACAGGCATCCTTTCTAAACTGTGTTAAAACCACAAGTTGTCTTTGGCATCATGAGGGCACGCTGACTGTCACGTAAAAGCCTGATTGAATTTTAAACCTCCTGACATTGCGTATGTCATTTCTCTAGATTGAAGAAAAACTATTGGAGCTGACAGAGCTGATGAAGAAGGTAAAGGAGAGCTGGGACATGAGAAAAGAGTTATATGAAGAAAACTGGGAGATCCAATTACTCCGCAGAGAATTGGAACAAGCAGAAGCATGGCTGGCTTCCAAGGAAAGCTTTCTTTCAGATCCGAGCTATGGGGTAAGTAACAACAGTGCAACCCTGTTGCTGGAGGTTCAACCTTTCCTGTTAGGCTAAGACTGTTTCAAAAGGAAAAAGGGGTTTTACCCGCCTCTTGTTGAGTGGTAGAATGTTTTGCACAGAGGGCTTGATAACTTGTTAATTCCTGTACAAGACAGAGTTTAAGATGCATGTGTTGTAGGGCAGGAATAAACTCTGTGTCTAGCACAAGCTGGAATCCAGATACTTCATCTGTGTGTAAACAGCTGTAGCTGGAAGCCATGGTACCACATGGCTTTACAGAAAAAAAAGGTGGTTATTTGAGCTCTTTTTTTCATGTACAGCAGGCAGAATGCACATTATAGACCCTTTTTTAAGTGTAAATTAAGATTTTTCGCACGCTACCAGGGTTTTAGATGTTTAATTACAAAAAATTCAGAATCATCATTTGGCTAAATAGAATGGGTAAATCTGAAAATCTTAGGCAAATTCTCTTCTGATGGATTTGATTTTTGGATTTCCGTATCTGATAGGTTTTTTTCCATTCAGGATTCAGTGTCTGAAGTAGAGGAATTGCTGAAGAAACACCATGATTTTGAGAAGATGCTTGCAGCTCAGGAGGAGAAATTTGCTCATCTCAGCAGGAAAACTAAGGTGAGAAGCACAGATGGTTGATGAGCTGTGTTTGAGACAGGATGATGTGGATCCTTGAATGTTTGGGGTTCAGTCATTCCTTGCAAGAATGAATTCCTGTGCTGAGATGAAAAAAATGAGGGACCAAAGCTGAGATGGTGCAGACAGAGCAGCTCAGAACAAGACCTGTCTGTGGATCAAAAAGAGCCCAACTAGCTTGCAAAAGCTTGAGGGGAGAAGTGGATACTTCCTTCTGCCAGGAGCAGAAGAAGGGTGTGTAGTGCACATCATTGTGGGAGAAACAGGAGGTTCCGCTTAAGCTCGAGAAGAAACTTCTTCTCAGTGAGGGTGACGGAAGACTGGAACAGGCTGCCCAGAGAGGTTGTGGAGTCTCCTTCTCTGGAGACATTCAAGACCTGCCTGGACACGTTCCTATGCAGCATTATCGAGGCGTTCCTGCTCTGGCAGGGGGATTGGACTTGATGATCTTTCGAGGTCCCTTCCAATGCCTAACATTCTATGATTCTATGATTATGATTCTATGATTCTATGATCCCTTGCTGTGTGGATAGAGAGATTTTAATTCATTCAGGATTTCAGTAGAGAGCTGCAACCACTTGGCTGTGCTGGAGAACGGCAAAGGGCTGAAAATAAAAGGACACCAAGGCAGAGATAGGCCTTTTTCATCCTGGCATCAGAGTTCTCCAGTGGATCATATTAAGTACCAAAAATACTCAGTCAGCCTCTCAGATCTTATTTCAATATTTATTTTAAAATAATTTTCCTGAAGTAACCAGCAGAACATAGCTTTTGTGTTTGGCATTAGGCTGAAAATTAGCATAGCTGACTCTGCCTTTTGTTCAGTGATTTGCCGATGGGCTAAATAAAGGGACAGAGGGCCTCCGCTCTGATTTTTTTCATGAGAACAACCCTGGATGCTCACTGTTCCTACAGCAAAATTTAAAAAGCAATGCCACAGAAGAGGAGCATAGTTTCTCTAGAGCTTATTAAAGACTCAGCCTCTAGAGAGCTTAACAAGGGCAAGATTCACTGTATTTGAGATTAACTGTCATTAGTATTCATAGTCTGGGCAACAAAATAATGCTCAGCACATAGCAATTAAGTTCAGTTCTAACTCTAAGGGTGCCAATGGAGGTACAGGCCTTGAAATTCAATGCCAGGAGAAGAATGTACTTGAAAAACTATTCCTGCTTGAAATAAAACACATCTTACATAAGTATCCATGAATACAATTAAGGTAATTTAAAAAAAAATAATAATAATTATGTCCAACAGAGGGAGATGAATCTTCTGAAGCAAGTGGACACAGAAGAGAGTGAGCAGAAGGATAAAGGCAAAATTGTGCGGGTTCCCTCTCTGAAAAGAAAAGCATCTGACAAAAGGAATGCACCACCAAAAGTGACAGAGATGAGGAGCATACCACAACTGTCATCTGTGCCCTCACCCAGCGTGTCCTGGAGGACCCCACTTGAAACTGTTTTCTCCCCAGTTGAAAGGTCTCCATCAACATTCCAGCAATTCGCTGCTGAAGGAGTCCCAGAAGTGCTGAGCAGCAACAAAACAGAAAGAAAAGCTGAGGGGAGGCTCAGTGAGAAGATTATCACTCCACCTACACCAAAGACAGTGGCCCCACAAGCTACATCTTTGGGAAGTCACAGTTCTTCAAGCTCTCCTTTATCTCCTACTCCCATAAGCCAGCAACGTGGCAGCAGTTTGTCAGAATCTTATGCCACAGGCCTTTTATCACCTCAGGAAAAAAGTGCTAGAGGGTCATCTTTCTCCAGCCTGCAGACAGAACAAATGGAAACTCCACTTGAGCCTGGCCAAAGGTCACTAGATAAATCACCAGATTTACTGCTGTCTAACTCCTCTTGGGAGAGATTAGAGAATGCATCTTTGGTAAGTCCCATGGATTCCTGGCTCTCTCCTCACAGCACTGCTGTCCTCTCCCAGTTAAAGTTAAGGAGATACAGAAAGTTCCACATGTAAGTTGCAAAAAGCATAAAGTGGGCATTTTAGTGGATATATTCATGAATCCAAACAGCAAGACGTGTTTTATGTGCTTTTGCAGTTGATACACTTTCCAAACAGGTAGTTGTCTTAAGCAGCTAAATAGAGTTTAAAAGCATTTTTAATTTCCTTGACTTTGTAGCCTAGATCTTGACAACTGTATTGGTTTCTGCTTTTCTTTCCCAAACTAGAGGTTGCTCATGCTGCTGAATACCCAGCAAAGCACTTAAGGTTGGACTAGATGATCCCTGAGGTCCCTTCCAACCTGGTATTCTATGATTTTATGATTAACCAGAGCCAGGAGGTGCTGTCACACGAAGGGGCAAGGCTGCTGATTTGCCCACGCCCTCTGTGTGAGGTGCTGGTGGTGCTTAGTGTCCACTGAGCTTAGAAGTCAGAGAGGACCTAGTGGCACCCAGGCCAAAGAGCTGACCTACTGCAAGACTAGAACCTGCAACTCCTGTTTGTTCACCATGGCAGGAAATGCACTGTTAACTCACGGATGGGTGAAAATTGTTCCCTTCCCCTCTTGCACTTTGAGAGAAATGTATTTGTCATGTACCAGGGCAACACACTTTACCTTGCTGTAGCTCAGTATTACTGCAGGGGTGGTATGAATAACCTTGGCAGTTTAAGTTGTAAATTATATTTAATAATATAAAAGAATATTAATTAAAATATTAATTCTATGGGCAAATACTTCTAGAAGGACATGAATTCTGTTCATTTAGTTAGTGTATCAGAGGTGTGACTGCAACCTAGAGAGGATTTCAAACTGTGCTGTGAATGTAAAGGATAGAGGCAGTAGAGATCAGTCTCTGTGTGTGTTAAATCTAACTAGAAGTTATATGTTTAAGGGCCGTTTTAAACAGCAATGTTCTTCTGTGTGTCAGGTCTCTGCAAATCTCCAGCACATGGAGGGATTCCTAGAAAAGAGAGACCAGCTCCTGCCAGGAAGAAAACAGGTAGAAACAAATATCATCACTCTGGGTTAATTCATCTTTCCTTGTTTTATAGTCCAGATCTAGTCTGACTTCTTCAGGATAAGCTCTTTGCTTTAAGGAAGCTCAGGACTGTGGCTTTAATTCAGTTACGACTAAAATGCATGAAGTGTCCACTGATTTTACCAGTACCTGATCTAATCCTTAAGAGAAGGAGACAATGGAATTTTCACTTGTGATGGGAATCATGCAGAGCAGGGTCTGTCTACATTTAATGGATTTATGAACCAGAGCCCAGGCTGTATGTACATGTTCATTATGTTCCCCTAATTATAAATACAAACTTCAATACCTCAACTGAATTAGGAAAAAAACTGAATATTAAAAAACCCCACGCATGCGTCCAAGAGTCTGTATCAGGATGTGATGGTTTGTTGGCAGAAGCCCTCACTCCCGTGCTCCCAAACCTTATTTCTAACTGCGCTAGAGGAGAATTAAGGCTTTTGTTTATCTTTGAAGAAGTGGCTTGTTTAATCCAGGGCTGAATGAACTGAAATCTAATTCTCATCCTGGGAAGAAAAACATCACTTCAGGTCAGTAGGCTAATGATCATAACAGGGCAGGAAGTTTTCTAATATTCACCACTAATCTGTAGACATTTGAGTGTCTGCTGAGGCATTGCACTTAAACAAGTTGCCTTGGATTGTTTGGCCCGTAGAATATTTTCTCTGAAACTTTTAACTTTAAAGACCTCTTTGAAAAATAGCAACTGGCATGGACCACATCTCCTGGAAGACAAGTTTAGTTTTTCTTCTCTTTTGGATAAACTGAATTTAGTCTGCTGTGATAGTAAACTTCTGTGTTACCAAACGAGAAAAACTATGGCTTATCTTCCTCAGGACTTTTTCCTCATTTTTCTCCGAATGACCAAATTGTCAACTTGATACACTGACATAAAATAAGAATATGTACAAGTAATAGAATCCTTCATCCGGAAGGGTCTTATGGGCTAACCTTTCAGTGGTACATAGTTGGGGTGGGAAATAGCAGCTGTTTTTGCACAGTAGCAGTCCACTGGGGTTAGTTTAGGAAATGAAGAATTCAGGAGCCTTTTTAGACTGAAACCACACACTTAAAACTAGACGTTGACCAACAGGCAAGGGCTGGTGTTCCAGCTGGGATAAAAGCGGTGCTTTCAGTGGCCAAAAACCAGACATAACTTGGATTACCCTCCTTCTCTGCAAGATGTTGCTGGTCACGATGTGGTGTAGAGCTTGCTTACACCAGGTTACATCATTTATTCATTCCTGGCTCACAAAGAGAACCTTCTTCAATTGCCTACACTAGAAACTACTGCAGGTTCTGTTCTATGAGATAATCATGACTAAGAGAGCTTCTGTGATTGTAATATGGGCAGCTTCTGCATTCCTGTGGAAGTTGCCCATGTAAGATTTCTCTACTCCCAATAAAATGTATAGCTAATAATTGGATTTTATTACTGTTTCTATTCATGTAGCCAGGCTCAAGGTCTTGGAAATCCTTCTACGTAAAACTTGATGGATTAAAGCTTGATTTCTATAATGATGAAAAGGAAGCATCTAAGGTAATTTGGGTTTTTAATCTTATTAGTAATATCTGTGTTTTCCTTTAAATGCATTTTTGTGCAGGTAAATAGAGTTACATTTCTTTTGGTTTGGGGCTGGGGTAATCAGTTCTCTTTCAAATGTCAGCTGAGTGAAAATTCAACAATTGTCCAGCTGATACCCGACTATAAGACAGAATAATAAGCTTTCAGAAATCTTCAAACATGTTCTTTGAAAGTACCTTGTTCAAGAATTACCTTTGTGTTATGATGTAACAGCCTATTGTTCCTCTGTGGTTCTTCCCATTCAGTGATCCTAGCTTAGAAGTTAGAAGCAGAAAAAGATAGTAGGGGTGTGTAGTCAGCCTGCAGGTTGGTACGGGATTGAATACTAGCAGAAAAAGACACATTTTGTTTTAATTTCATCATCGTTCAGAACGTATCCACACTCCTGTCCCTCGGCATTCCTGGAGCCAAATGTGAGAGGCTGGTAAATTACAGCAGGAAAGAGAACGCCTTCATGTTGCGGTAAGTTTTATAGAGGAGTGCGCTGGTAACAACCTACATAGGTACCTGTATGGTTGTATTTGCCCACAGTCACCTAAGACTGTTTGTTGTCAGGAGGTGGTACTGGTGCTTAACCCCCTCACAAGGACAGGAGGTATAAAGCAGCACTAACTAGAATTCACGTTCTCCTATCCTTATTTACAGACTGAGAGATGGGGCAGAGTATTTCTTTGCAGCACCGTCTTGGGCACTGATGGAGGACTGGCTACAATCGCTACAGAATAATATAGGTACGTTCTCACTTCCCTCAAGAATGAAACGTGTTTTTTAGTAAGTGATGGCAAGAGAATGAGGTGTCCTTAGTCTGGGGTATTTTGAGCTGTGCTTTTTGCCCCTGTTAGAGAGCAGCAACACAAGTCATCTCCCACATTGCGAGGTAATAAGCCAGCAGGAGAATGCCCTGGGCAACTTTCAAAGAAGCCTTTTGGTTGTGCTGTGACCAGCATCACGTTGCTCCCAGGGAGGGGCCTTTCCCAAGGGCTCTATGCATGCTTTTATTAAGGATCTTGATCAACAGCTTTTCTTCTGAATCTGGATCTCTTTCTGGACACCTCACTTGGGCAGTGGCTTGTTGGAAAGGAAGACAGAGCGCAATTATAGCAATGAATGTTCAGAGAAAATTATTATTGATCTCAAAATGGCAAACTTTGCCTCTAACAATACTTTAGAAGGTTTTTATTTGTGTTCTTTCACTCTGCAGGACACAGTAACAGATCATATTCCACAGTGATGGTGCAGCCTATCGCTCCAAACACAGAGATGTCCCAGGCAAGACTACGGGACTTTAAAGACAGAGACTCTGCTGAAAGACTAACCAGCAGAAGCACACTCCTGAGGTAGGGACTCTACCAAAAGGCTGAATAGATGTCAGTGCTGTTTGTGCTCAGGTAGCAGTCACCTACACAGGGAGGTTGCCCTGAAGTACAGAAAGTCCTGCTCCTCTGTCACTAAAGTCACAGAAAGAGTGTGGCCAGCGGGACCAGAGCAGTGATTGCCCCCCTGTACTTGGCTCTGGTGAGGCCGCACCTTGAATCCTGTGTTCAGTTTGGGGCCTCTCATGACAAGAAAGACATCGAAGTGCTGGAGAGCGTCCAAAGAGCAGCGATAAAGCTGGTGAAGGGTCTTCATAACAAGTCTTACAAGCGGGGGTTGGTTAATCTGGAGAAAAGAGAAATGAGGGTAGTTTGCAGGTGACACCAAGCTGGGGGGAAGTGTCGATCTGCTGGAGGGTAGGAAGGCACTGAAAGAGGGACCTGGACAGGCTGGGCCCATGGGCTGAGGCCAACGGTGTGAAGTTCAACAAGACCGAATGCCGGGTCCCACACTTTGGCCTCCTAATTTCAAGGAGCCAAGCCAGTTGTTTAAATCTGCACTGTTTGAATACTTCCCTCAAACGCTATTTTGAGAATCCACGTGCAGGCATGGAAAACACAGCCACAGCCAAATTCGGAAATTTGGCCTGTAGTGTAAATCAACTTCTGTTGTATTTGGAGTCTGTAAAAATCTTACGAGCTATGATCTGAAATCCTCGTCCCTCTGCCTGGTAGATTTTTGCTGCTGAGCTAGATGCTTAACAAGTTCTTACATAAACAGATCAACTGTAGATTATACCTGATTTTCTGGTGATGTGTGTTGTTGATAGGAGAACACCTTCCTTCAAAATCAAACCAGAGAGAGAGTCTGCAGAATTTTCCAGGGATTTTAAGCAAGATGGGACTGCAGTGACACAAGCCTCCATCACCACCCTGAGCCTAGAACAAAGTGGTAATTAAACAAAACTGCCTCCATCTCTACTAGAAGCAGGAAGAGAAAAATGATGTTTGTCTCAATGAACACCAGACCCTTCACCATTTTATCTTAACCTGTCCCTCTGGAAATGTATTGATGTGTTTTAAGTTAATCACTACCCTTGGAACTTATTTTAATTATGTATTAAATCTAGTAAAGCCATTAACTATAATTAAACAGGACTGCCACTGGTATACTTTTGTGTATGTGCCGACTGTCACCTAAGTACTATAACTCCAAGTTATCTAATGGAAGAGCGGAGGGACCTTTAAGCCAGACAGCTCAGGTGAAGTGACTGAGCAGAGCGTGAGGTGCAAGATGTGAGTAAACAGCAGCCACCTGCAAGTATCTTTGCAGGTAAGATACAAGTAGGTTGGGCAGTCTGTACACCGCAAGAGCAGAAGTCTCAAAGGAATATTTGTTACATAATTTCAGCCATGATTTGAAGTCTCCAGGAATCTTTCATTCTTACAATGTGTCAACCAGCAATTCCTTAACTGTTTGTAAATTCTTTCTGGATGAGGTTACCAGGAAAAACAAGTCCTGCATTGTTACTCATTTTTAATGGAATCTGAAACCAAAGTAGAGCATGAACAATCAGTCTTTCAGTATAAAAAGTGAGGAAAAGCAGGATAGCGAGGAGGAGGTCTAGTCTTCAGACCACTGCTCTCAGAAAGACCAAAAATTGATTAACAAGATCCTGTTGAAAAGCTGGATTGAGTAGGAAATCATATAATAGTCTTTTCTTGATATATAGGGGAAGGAAAAGACCATGTCCTGTAGTATGTTATCTGTATGAAGTCTCAGCTGGTTCTCATCATATAAACTCATCGTATAAACTCCTTTAGCTGAACAGTGTGTCAGGTGCACACAAATTACCAAATTTTTATTCCCACAGTGCCTGCATGATGCAGCGGTGCAGTAAAGACAGGTGACCACATCAGTAAGGAGCCTGTTGTTTTTAGCAAGTAGTGTAACACTTGCTTTGAAAGGGTGCTGCTGCTTGGGTTAAACATAGATGTGTTGGTGGGATGAGACCTCTGGAGGTCTGCAGTTCAGCGTCTTACTCAAAGCCAGATAATCATCAACACTATATCAAGATCAGGTATAGTTTTGTCTAGATAAGCCTTAAAAGTCCTCTGGGGATGACAATTCCACCGTCTCTCTTGGTGACCTGTCTAGTGCTGCTCTACTCTGAGTGAAGAGTTTCCTGAAGTTTCACATGAACCTTCCAAGTCAGGACTCATGCCTGTTGTCCCATGCTATGTCTTGCACTATTACCAAGAAGAGTGTGGACCCATGAGCTTTGTACCTGCACTTCAGCCGTTGAAGGTACTGCCATATTGCCTGCTCTTTGGCCACACCAAGCATTTGCAACTCTACCAGTCTCCCCTCACAAGCTGTGTGCCCTCAAACCCCTGATCATCTTGGTCACCCTCCACTGCACCCCTTTCAGTCTCTCTGCTTCCCCCCTTGAACTGGGCATCCCCAGACTCATCACCATATAACGTCTATGTCCTCATCAGTCCTGACTGAAGCCCTGACACTCCTGACGTAGCCCGTTTTGCAGTTTGCCTTATTTACACCCCTCTACTCCTACTGACCCTGGCATCCATAGTAACTGCCAGATGTTTTCAGCAGAGCTGCTACCCAGGTAGTTGCTGCCCAGTCTATGCTGACGAAGGGGCATATTCTGCACCTGGTGCTGAGTTTTGCACTTTTCCTTGTTCAACTTTGTGAGATTTCTGTTGATCCAATCAAGTTTTCTCTGTGTCCTTCTGGATTGAAGATCTGCCATTTCTCATGTCAACCACTCCCTGATTTTTTTTTTATTGTTGTCCCCACATGTACTGAGGATGTGCTCTACCTTGTTGTACTGATGATGTTGAAGAACAATATTAGTCATAGTATTTACCCCAGAATACAGAATACTTTGCAACAGCCAACGTCTAGAAGTCAAA
Organism: Trogon surrucura; assembly: GCA_020746105.1. Classification (NCBI taxonomy): domain Eukaryota; kingdom Metazoa; phylum Chordata; class Aves; order Trogoniformes; family Trogonidae; genus Trogon; species Trogon surrucura. The sequence continues at coordinate 11,582,290 of CM036623.1, read as the reverse complement.
CCATTAATTGTTGCCATTGTACAAGGCAGCTCGGCCACTTCTGAAGCCATCTAATGGTCTGTTTATCCAGTGAGACTTACGCAACTCTCAGATGAGATTGTTCTTGGAGAGGAGGGACAAGGCTTATTAAATCTGAAGGATATCGTCTCTACTTTTCTCCACATGACCACATACCCAGTCGTTTCATAACAAAGGGCAATTACATGTTACAAGCCTGATGTCTCCTTAGTAATTCCATGCTGAATGTTCCTGATTGCCACCTTGGCCTTCATGTGCTTGGAATGAAGTCCAGGAGGACTTGCTGCATGATCTCAACAGTAGTTGTAGTGAGGCTGATTGGTCTCGTATATAGCTTATGAGACCCTTTCTTGCTTTCACATCAGACCATATTGCATCATGAGAGAAACCTCCTCCAGCCACCATAATGCTTCATATGTAATAGAGCAGCAGTCTTGGAGTCTGCTAATGCAGCATCTTGATGAACATCTAGCTACTCTAAGTAGACCCTGATCTGTTGTTTTCCCAATGATGGATCTCCCAACTCCTTCCCTAACCATGCTGATGATGCTGGTACACCCAGAGGCCCGTGACCAGGGTTTACCCATTAGTACTGAGGAGAAAGAAAAAGAAAAAAAAAAAAAAGAATTTAATTCTTCCTCCTTTTTCATAATGTCCCTCCATTTGTCTTGCTAGTGGTCCTGCAGTTACTCTGAATTTCTATGTCATTGATATCTGCAAGGTTGAAGAGCAAAGAGTAGTTAAATAAACTTTAGCAATTCCTACAAATTCACAAATCTGGGCTCTGGATGAGAAGCAAAGGGTCCAAGACAAAAGGTCTGGCCAGCTGTCTGGTGCCTCTGTCCCACACAGGAGGGAGCCTCCTGTGCTCCGTGGTTCTTCCTATGTTAAATAAGAAACCTGAATCCCAAGTAATGAAGATCACTGTGAGGCTCTCCTTTCACTGTCCTGTGGACCAGGCTGTCAGCCTTCAGGCTACTTCAGCTCAGCTTCCAGTAGTCAAAGCAGAGATTAGGAATTGGAACAAATTAGACTGAAAACTTCGGCAATAAGACTATGAAATTGCTGGATGAAGTGGACAGGCACATTGAGCTGAATCTTTTCCTACAGGGGACTAGACAGAACCTTCTTGATGGAGCCCTGCGTGCACACCCACACACATGCCTGCACGCGTGTGTCCTTGTGTCCTTTAAAAGGTATTTAGTGTGTTATTTAGTGTGGAGTAAGAACAATGCCTGCAGTGATTCTTCTGAATAAAAGGGTCTCATTCCTTTCACAAAAATTTGTTGCACTGGATACGAGATGAAAAGTCAAAACTGTTTATCAAGAGAGAGGAATGATCATCTAAGCACCGCGGAAGCAGTTTGCAGAAAAGAGCTGTCACCATTTTCAGAAACTGAACTGCATCAATCCAGGTGGCCAGTGCTGCAGGTCTGTGAAAGACTTCAGTCTGGAAATTGTCTGAGCCTGATGTTGACAAATGAGAGGAATTAGACACGCTCGGCTCTGTATGTTGCTCCCAGGGATCGTCAGTCAAGCCAAACTGCATTACTGTGGTCTTAGATGAGATCAAACTAAGAATAACTGCAACCTGAGCCCCAGTCTCCACAGACGAAGGATAATTGCACTTAATGCTCGTCTTATGATGTTTTTCATGCTCAATTTTTTGCCTTGAGGCACTGCTTCGAAGGACCCATTGAATCAGCTGCGCACAGTTAGGGCAGCTTCAGTGTAACAGATTTGTGTGTAATGCTCCAAATCGCATTCTGCAAAGTCACCTCAGCTGAATGTAAGAAGTGACCTCACTCTATGAGCCAAATAAAAAAAAAAATATATATAGCCCTTGGCAGCCACCTGAGTGTCACTCCTGGGAAGAAAGCAAGTAAGAGAGCAGTTATTTCATAATGAAATTAACTTTTCAGGGTTTGCCAGACTGTTTCAGGGAAGACATTCAACCTTTCAAAAGTCATTCATACGTTAAAAATGCAAACTGCTATGGATTGGATTATTGAGTGCAAGCATGTCTTTCTGCATCTGCCAGTGTGTGGATGTACTGTGTGCTATGCCACTGGAAATCATTATCAACATAAAAAAGTCTCATCAGATTTGGTGGTTAGAAAGCATGACTTCGTTAAGAAAAAGGTCCCTTTGTAATTGTTTTTTTGGGGTTGTTTTTTTTTTTTTTCTTTAACCCGAGTTATATATAGTCAATTTTCATAGGTACTTTCTGCAATTGTTTCAAAGGAGCAAATTAAGAGCTAAACATGCTTAAAATGCTTACCAGCCTTAGTCACTGCACAGCAGCCAAACCAATTAAAAATGCTGATGAGGGACAATTGAGCAGACTTATAGATTAGACAGGTTCAGTTGTTTTTGGAAGTGGAGGGTTTTGATCTGAAATGTACGTTATTCTTTCCTCCCCTTTTGCCTACCACACCACCAACTTGTCTGCACACGAGGGCTGCCTGTTTCTGAGCCAAAAAAAAGTTACATAGCATGGAGCTGGGAAGAGATAGCATTTATATTTTTTTTCACCTCTACAGAGGCTGGAAGCTTCTCACTGGCTAAAGCCTCACGTCCTTAACTCCTCCAACAAGGACTTCCCCCTCGTTCCTTTTGTAGCCAGTCTGAAGCACGAGTCTTGCTCTTTCCTTGCGGTCTTCTCCTCCGCGTTGCCTAATTTTCCGGTGGGAGAGAAGGAGAAAGCGTAACAGTTTATGTGAAAATTTGATAGGTGCATGTGACCTGTAGTTTAAATTTGTGCCCAGACTGATCCAGATCAGTCACTCATATCCAACAACGTGATCTAATCATCGCAAATTTTTTTATGATTTTCTTTTTTGGCTAGTCCAGCTCCTTCAGCTGCTAAACCTCTGCTGGAGCCACTGCCTGTCACAAAAAAAAAATACAGCAAATAAAATAACAGGTAAAACTGGTGCATTTTCCTTTATTGTTGGTAAGTTTTAAGTGCTTTTGCAAAAAAAAAAAAAATCAGAAAACTTTCTTTTTTTTTTCTTCCTTAAACTTAGGTATTTTAAACTCACTTTATCTGATAGCAGTAAAGTTCAATGAAAAGGAGATTTCTGTGCACATTTAAAACAAATCATCATGAGGCAAAATCAATCTGTGCCTGGGCTGTGGCTCAGTACAGCTGCCTTCCTACCCTGCCTCATGTCATTCCACTGCAGAGGGTTTTACCACAGGAGGTAGATTTTGTTACACTTTTTTTGTCCAGGCCCTCAATGCCTTTGTAAACCAGAGAATCTCCTCTCTGATTTTTTTTTTTTTTCCCCCACCCAGTCTTGAAACCAGTAAATGTCCTACAATGTGCTCAGCAGGCACCTGGCGTAAGTCATGCTAAAACAACTGGGGAAAAATGCAGTCTTGTGTTTGTGTCTAAAGTGAAAGCCTGTTGCTCCTTCGCAGTATTTTATTTTTAAATAATATTTTATTTTTAAATAATATATTGTTAAATGCTTAAAAGACAAAAGCAAGCAATTTCTCTAAAGAGTAGCTAATAGTTTTAAAATCAAACTTTTGTTTCCTTTGTGTTTGGCAGCAGATAGCAAGCGCTGTGTTTGGGGGGGGATTTCCAGCAAAATGTTCATCTGAGAGCAGTGGTCTGGGGTGCACTGCAGATGAGGGCGTTGCACACATTCACTTGTCTTCAGTGGTTAAGCAAACATAATGCCAGAACAGCAAGACTCAGTTTATAAGCATAACATGTGCCTTTTCACGCATGCCTTTTTCTGGTGGGCTGCAGAGAAAGCCTTTTTATATATATATATATATATATATATACACATTTTTTTATATGTGTGTATACATACACAGACATACACAAACATCTACGTGTGTGTGTGTGTGTGTGTGTGTGTGTGTGTGTGTGTGTGTGTGTATACACACATACACACACACAAAAGCATGTATATATACATGTGTATGTGTGTCTCTGTGTGTGTGTGTGTGTGTGTGTGTATATATATATAGGCACACACACACACACACACACACACATTCTATAGTTTGGTGTATTTCAGGCTGTGTAAATTAACATGCTCTGAACCAGAGCCCAGGCAAGCCTTGGGTGACAGCATGTGCCAGCCACCAGGTCCCAAGAAGCTGCATAGATAAAACTGTGCCACGTGAGGTTCCCTCCACCCTGCAGAGTCCTCCAGCAGCCTTTGCCCTCATCTCACGGTCCTCCTGCCACCCCACCAGGCCAGCAAAATGTTCCCTTAGTATCATGCTACAAAACCAAAAAAAACCAAGCAGAACAAAAGTCAAAATGCTCTGACGGACAGTGATGCAGCCCTCACAGAATTTCAGGCTCTGAAATGCAAAAATATAGTTTAAAAAAACCCTCCACAAAACTATTAGCAATTAAGGCTACAGGGCTACCACAAGGTCTCAAGGAGCTCGAGGGGCATGTGCTTGTCTGTGCCTGTGGGCTGCAAGATCAGACAGCCGTCCCCAGCCTCACTTTAGGTGTTGGCACAACCTTGGGTGACAGTTCTCCTGGCAAAGGCAGAGGCACGCCACCTTCCCATCTCCTTACCTACCCACAGCTACATCTGGCTCTCTATGACAGGGTTTAACAGTCCCTTAGAAAAGTTACTTTTCCACCAAGTGTGGGTTACCCAGAAACCCCGTGGGGTTTCTTTTGGCTCTTTCACATTTTAGTGGGCATTCCTGTTTGCATTAGCAGCACTATGAAAGCACCAAACATGATTTTCTCAGCATGGCTGAGCTGCCTCACTGCTGGGCACGTGTTGCTGAGGTTTGTGGGGCTACAGATCCCTTACTGACTGTAGCCCGTGAACAGAACAGGGATAACTTCTTGTAGCAGCAGAGCATAAAAATTGGGTAAGATGAGGTAAAACAGTGTTCCTATTTTACAGCATGGATGACACATAAAGCAAAGGGCAATGATACAACATCATTGGTGGTCTTGTTCCTGACGAATCTGCTGTATCTGTTGGAGGCTGCCCCGAGTCTCTGCTCCTGAAGGCCAAGTCTTCCAGCTTCAGCTGGAGTTTGATTTAGTGTCAAAAGAAATCCCATCTGCTGTGGAGAACGCCAGTGTCCCTGACTGAACCAAGTCCTTTAACCATTGCAGCAGAAAAGCCGCTATCGGTTGCCGTGATTCGGGCTCCCCACAAGCTGTCCAGCCGTTTGTGTAATTGCATAATCCTGGAAGACATGAGCAAGAATTTGATGGTCCCAGTGCAGTGACTGCATGGGGACAGGCAGCATGATGGCATCACTCAATCCTCGTCCATCCTTTCCACTCCCGCTGACCGGCCGAGGTGAGCAGAGGGTCAAACACCAACAAGCTCTGGAGCTCGTTTTTTTGGGGCTTTTTTTATATTTGCAGCTGGTATCCAATTAATTTGTATGATCTCATGGTCTGAATTCAGTTGTACAGTTGCATTCCAGCTGTTAAGACCCCTCAGGTTTTGCACGGTGTTGCTTAGCTCCATAAATAAGCACTGTACAAAGGAATATTGCTGATGCTTATTCATCGCCGTTGCTTGCAGCAGCAGAAGCATTTAGTAGATGCAGGGTTCAGGCAATGAAGCCTTTTGTAAATTCTCTCCTCCGGGCTTCAATACTGTTTGCATTTACCTGTTTCACTTTGTCTAATTTTGGATTTCAAGTAAAACTAATTCTAGATGCCAAGTAAATTTCAAACACAGAAGAAATTTGTAAGATTTTCCTTGGAGGTTGCAATGAATACGCTTTGTTTGGATTCAATAAAGTAAAAGCAGGTCCAAATCCTTCAGTGCTAGGAAGTCTGGAAAGTTCTCTGACTTCTGTGGAGCTCTGTTTTGCAGTGTTCAGCATCCTTCGCTACCTTTTTAATACAGTGGAGGCCTATAAAGATATTCCAAGCTCCTAGCTCAAGGCAAAGTCTCTCACTGTACTTCAAAGCAAATGAAAGCCAGGCTTCATTTTAAAAAAATATCTTCCTCCAAAAAGGAGGTGTGATAAAGAATTTCCTTTTATTTTAATGTAGCACCTATTAAAAATACCTTGACTAAGATGTTAGGGATAGAAGACAACTGTAAAGAAAAAAAATCTTCTGGGTGTGAAAATACAATGGCTTTGCACTCTGTTAGTTACATTATCCTACCTTCAATTTGCGTACATAAGGAGCACCAGTCTCAGTCACGATTATTAAATTAAATATATTTGAGTCTATGGTAACTATTCCCCTTGAGTTTCTGGTAGCAAGAGCTTATTTCAGGCTCTTGAGATTTTAGTGCATAAAGGCACTAGCCGTACAAATCAATAAAGTCACTCATGCCTTACGCAGAATTTTTCCTCCAGTCAATGCTCAAAAGCTATGCAGCTTGTCCTTTCTCCTTGAAATGCAGCTGCCCCACTCCTGGCAGCCTGGAGCAGCACTTCTGTGCCAAACTCTTGCAGGGGAATGGAAAAAGAAAAGGAATAATTTCTAAATCAGCAAGGGGAATCAGCCAGACAGAATGCAATTGTCCACTTTGGCCGTTGTTCACAAGTATGTCTGACTCTTTGGCTCAACTTCAAAGCTGAGCCCACCAATTCAGTGCAAATGCTAGTTTGCTCAGCCTATCTGAAAATCTGGACATTACTAAATGCAGATGGCCAGGACTTGCCTTGTAAAGAAGCATTGAAAAGACACCGACAATGGGCTCAGGATTGAGGGGACAGGCATATACAAATCAGCTATCACCACTACCATATTCTATAACATCAGGGAGATCCTGGAAAGTCTCTCCTAACCAGGACCCTAATTTCTTAATGAGGAGACCACAGTGTGAGGCTCTCATGGTCTGAAAACTTGGAGGAAGGAAATTAAATAAACCCTTTTGAAAGCTAGAAATTCGAAGGAGGCAAGCTGAGAAATGTAGGGGTTTCCTCAGTTTCCTGCAAATAATGAATGCTGTGATGCGTTGTGACGGTGACGCGCCATGATGTGACTGTGGGGTGTTGTGACCATTGTAGCCTTCAGTGGGGAACAGCGCAAAACCCCAGCCTAGGGGTATCCGGCTCCGGAGTAGCTGGGAAGATTTCCAGTCCTGCAGCTTCTCTTCCGTTCTACGGCACTCCGGATTGCCTGGAGGAGCATGTCTTTGTTATTGAGGATGTTGTATTTGCTTAGGTTGACGAGTTTGTCAAAATTTTCAGAGGAGTAGATGAGCCTAATGAGGTAATAGGGTGAGCAGCTGCTGTCCAGATTTACTTTGCCTTCTTCCATCTCTGAGACTCCACGCTTTACCCCTGTGGAGAAAGACAAAACCACCACAGTGAGCTGAATCGGGACCACAAAACGCAGTGTTGGAGGAGACTGATCTACTCGGCAGAACCCGCTGTGAAAAACAGCCTCCAGGAAAGACTGCACACCCTGTCCCCCAGCTTGAAAGAGTCATTCCTGGTCAGCTTTCTCAGTTGCTCCCCCTCCTCTTTCCTGATAAACCTCAGATCTGGAAGTCCCTCAGCAGGGCTGCCAATTTGAACCATATATGCCCAAACCACAAATGTATTGTGAGATAACCATCAGCGGGGCTGCAAACAGACTGCTGAGATAAGCTTTATGGTGTCTACCAGAGTCATGTGAAAATGACACATGAATTTTGCCTGAGACACAGCAGGTTTTAGTCTAATGTAGAGGTTTCTGGATGGTGTGATCTCACGGTGCTGGACACAGGCTTTCAGTGGAAGTGCCTGTATTAAAAACGTCCAAGTTTTGCTTCACTGAGCCTCCCAGTGTTCGGAGAGATGTCATCTGTGCTATCCAGATACACACTCTATAGTTACACTGCAAATGGGCAGTTCACAAGCTGGTCCTCTTTTCTAGAATTCAAATAGTTAAACCCCCCAAAAATAAGTACCCACATTCCACAAGGTGTCTCTCAGCCATCTAGAAATGAAAAGCTCCACTGTTAAACTTGAAATCCACACAAGCTGGTTGCCAAGCTCCCTCCTCCCCCAGCCACCCACATGAGCTGCTGGCTGTCAGCTTGATGGATGAATCACCACCAGCTTGGAGACATGCAGGTGAGCGTCACAGCTCACAAATTCAGGCCCGGAGCGCTGAGAAGCTGCAGCAGCTGCTTTACTCTGCATAATCTCATCTGTCTTTCACGCAGAGATACTCCAAAGCACTCACCTATTTTATTCGCTAGCCATGGCTCAGTGGCCACATCTCACTGCACATTGCTATTTGGATTACCTCCAGCCTCCACTGAACAAGACTAGTTCCCTCTACTGGGTACCTCCTCTGTTCACCCATAGAGTTCCTAAACATGAGTTTATTGGAGTATCTCTTACTGCACACATTGTCTAACCACTGGTGAATATCATAGCAGGAAAGGAGCTTTACTTAACCTTTTTGCTGTTGTTCATAACCTTCCCCACATGTTCCCTCAGAGATATCCATTTAGCTGTGGTCTCCGCCCCACAATATAATTTTGGGTGGAGCTGGAAGGAGAGCGAATGCTCCGTCTGCTGTGTCGAGCAGTAGCAGAGGGAAAGCAGAAGTTCACCATGACCTGATAGCTCAAAAGGTGGTGTGTGAGATACTTCAGGGTTCGTTGCTGTAAGAGCTTCAGCACAGAGCAAGGTCTCAGGTTAAGGAAATCAGACAGCAGATGCATCAGCAAGATATTGTCTCTCTGATTTTTTTGCAGGATATCCCACAAGCTGCTGGAAACACCTAATCTATACTGAGGCTCTCTTGTTCTAGCATGGCCTTTGCTGCTTCATGCCTGCATTCAAAGACAACGCCCAAGGGCAGACCCCACGCAGAACTGTCCTGGGTTTAGCTGAAAACCCAGTCCTGTTTAGTGAATTTTACTTTTCAGTTTAGTGTCTTCTAAAAGGCTGCACATTCTGAAGTCAGCAGCATGTTTTCGCAGACAGTGTGTGCTACTGGCAGTGATAACACCTGATGTTTACAGTCACTGCCTGGGACTGGTATGTAGAAAGGCTCTTGCTTATACTTATTCCTGTAGTGACCAAGGCCACTGCTGGCTCTTGTGTGCCACGCTGGGGGTGCTGGGTAGTAAGAGGGGGGCACAAGGAAGTAAAAGGTGGCACCTCCGGGGGGTAACAGACAGGACAGGTGACCAACGAGAGTATTCCATCCCATATACGTCATATTTAGTATAAATTGAGTGATCACGAGAGTTTCGTCCCTTTTCGGCCTTTTCGCCCTTCCCTTTTCAGCCCTTTTGCCCCTTTTGCCCTTTTTTGGCCCTTCTTTTCTGCAATGGCCGGTGTCCAGAGAGGACTCCATCTGACCTCCTGATTTTGATCCGGATCCTGAGTTCCCGAATCCAGCTCCCTGTATCCAGCTCCCGCCGCCGCTGAGCCTGGGGTTTCCCCAGTGCCTCCTGCTCTGCAGCACCAGTGGGGATTTCTATCGGGGGAGGGAGTCGGGTTTGATATCGGGCTACTATCTATAGTTGTATATAATTCTTTACTTTTATCTCTTTACCATTATTCCTATTATTTTCATTAAAGCTGTTCTAGTTTTTTTCTTCTCTCACCGGTAAGTCTCTCTGCCTCATTCCCTTTTCTCTTCCCGTTTAGGGGGGGAAGAGGGGGTTAGAGAGCGTCTGTCCGCGTTAGTGGCCGGCCCAGCCCTAACCCGCGACAAGAACCCACTCAACCGCCCATGTCCCCACAGGAAAGCCATGTCTGTTGTTGAATTCCCCGGAGAAAGGGAGGAAGGATATGAGCTGTGTCACCTGGGAAAATTAGGGACTTGCTGTGGGTTAATCATGTGCACAGGGCTGCCAAACTCATGTGCAAAACTCTTTAACAAGTACAGGACAAGGTCCTTCTCTGTGAGCTAATACAGGCTTGTCCTTGTGTACACCACTGACTAACAGAGCTCTTCTGGCAGCTCTTTCACTTGTAGTAGAGTAACCTCCTCCTCCCACAATGCTGGTACCAACACATATAATAGCTAGGCCAAGGTAGGGCAATCAGTAACTTTTATGCTTCTTCCACTTATGCCAACTAAACAACTCCTCCATTCCACCTCCGACTATTTATTTATCTGAATATGTTCACAACAGAATTACCTGACCCAGCTATTAGCAGCCATGTGTCCACTCCTTTGACTTTTGGGCCACAAATATAATTCTTATTGCTGGAGATGCTTGCTAATTCCCTCCATCTAGATGATGGCTGGCACAAAGGCATGAGAAGTAACCAGTGTCCACCCTGCTTGCTTATTGCTAGGTCTTAAATTGATACATGAAGGAAGAAGCAGTTGGCAGATGTTCTCGGTCTCTTCTAGATCAAGGAGGAATTCTGGCCCTTCCCTTTCCCCAGTATCTTACCATTGCTGGTGTTGTCTTCTCCCATACACTTTGTGGAGTGAGTTGTGGCTTAAAGCCTTGTCCTTGTCCTGTGTCTTAATCCTGTGGTTTGCTAACCTGCCTCTTGAGGAGTACATGGAGGCTAATCAGTAGAGACATGGACCTCTGTTGCATCACGGTGGATAAGAGATGTAGTTTCACTTCATATTAGGGGAACATAATCCTGGTTTTGGTGAGGATAGTGTGACTAGGATAGCAGGAAAAGAGTTAACACTTCCTTCTCATCTGTCGTGGTGGAAACTCATGTACTTTGGAACCTAGACCTGGTCTGACAGATGAGTGTTCGTGCTTGCTCATAGCCCAATGGAAGAAGCTAATATACATGAATGACCATGTTGGACAGGAGACAGGATGGTTTCACTTGCTGAAAATTGTTGCTACAAAGGACAGATAACATCTATGTCGTGGAAAGACAAATGGCTCAAACTCAACTAAAAAGTATAGTTTTGTTGATAACTTACCAGGCTCCTTGAATTCCTTAAAGGTGTCATTCACCAGTGGGAAATGGATTACTATGGGTGCTCTGGGGTCTTCTGCATCTGAAAACACGTAACATTCTTTTGGGTTCTTCTCTTCTTCTTTACTTATCTCCACTTTGGGGAATGGGATTTTTTGTACCTTGCAATATTTGTATGTCATCTCTAATTGCTGTGGACACAAAATGTCATTGCCTTAAAGTTAACACTAAGACTAGAATCAGGATTACTGAGTTATCATAGAAACACTACAGCAACTTAATTCAGCCCCTAGAACCACTCTGCAATGAACATGTAATCCAAAGTAGCCGCAGTATAACCCTTCTTTCTGCCACCACTCACCACAAGTCAGAAGGTGCTTCTCATCACCCTAGAAAGTTTCTTGACCAAAAGCCACACGTAGAATTTGTCATGAGGACAGACAAGTAGAGGTCAAGGTCAGGTCTCCAGCAACCAATTGTGACCACAATCCACTACAGAGGAAAGAGCCTAACAGTTTCTATAGTTCTGGTCTTGAAGGAAGTTCCTTTCCTCCTCCCAGATATGGTGACTCATTTGCTCTCTAGCGTATGATCAAGACTTAGACAGCCACGTTAATTGAAAGTTTTAATAACATAGGAAGAGTTTTACCAGGGCTGCAAGGAGCAGAGCATGTTAATCTTCTCACCTTGAACACATTCCCCAAACCATAATCAAGTGAGATAATGACATCTACATTCCTCTCTGGCTTGAAAAGTGCTGCGCCACTGCTGTTGATGAAATAGCCAACATCTATCAGGCAAAGGTATTTCTGCAGTGGTGTCAGATTGTTAGGGTAACCATCCAGCACAGTGTCTGAAAAACATTTTGAATGTAGTTAGTGATGCACCGGCATGAAAGGAGGAGTCAATAGTTATGTCAGGCCACAGCTGAGACACAAGCCTGGGGGATTTTTCACAGAATACAGGCCTTAGTTGATTTTTTTCCCCCCCTAAGAACCAGGAAAAATACAAAGAACAAAAAACAACTTCACAGCGTAAAAACAAATCCAACTAATGCAGCTGCATTGCTCTTTTTTTTCAGGGTGAAAAATTAGACTTCAATCTGCTTTCACTGATCTCTCATATAAATTATCTCAGCCATGTTGCAAAAAAATACCACATCATACACACAGCATCCCTTATCAACATCTTAGAATACTCTTTGCATTAATTAAACCTCCCATTAATGCCTAAAGGAACCAGCAATTTGAGATTTAAAGCTGGTTTCTAGACTCTTCTTTCTCTGCTAGCAACCCACCAGCCCGCCCTGTAGACAGCAAGTCCACTATTGCTCCCCTGATGCCATTTCTAGTCCCATGGAATAAGAAACATTTTGCTGTGGTTTTAAATATCAAAACGATGGTTTAAGAGTGTTCCTCAAGTTTACAAAATGAGGTAGCAAAGCCCAGAGCAGACCCCTTGAGCCTTAAATAATTTGTGCTTTAATAATTTCTATTTTAAGAAACTGTTGATCACAGAAATACTGCAGCTAAGTTCCAGCACTGCACTTCTTTCGGTATCTCTGCCTCCTTGGCCTCTTTCTGTTGTGTTGATTTAAACCCTGCAGAAAAACTCCAGCTTGTTCCATAGCCTGGAATGTTTGACAGCAGCTTGAAGCAATAACTCATATTTTTTCCATTCCCTCACTTTCAGGTCTTTACAAAATTTTTTGCTTATTTTAGCATTCATGGCTGCTGGGAATTGATAGATTCTCCTGTAATGAGAGACATTTGCTTGCAGTCCCTCACAGAAGAAACAAAGCATACTTTTTATTTTTATTTGGCCTGGTGAATACTTTTAGTTGAAATTCCATTATCCCCGTTTTCTTATCACAGAGTTGGAATGGTGCAGCATTTATTCGTGGCTGGATATGTGAATCAGATGTAGGGATTTTATTTGGGAGAGTCTCTTATTCCATCCCACATCCAAAAGGGGACTTTGGAGAAGTCCTGCCTCAGGAATTCCCTTGAAAGCATGAACTCTGTTGCGAATGCACTACACTAATTCCAGGCTATGAGTTCCCTAACTTCTCACCATGAAAATCAGGCTTTTCATATGGCATTTAAAAATCTTGTTTTAATATGTCAGACAGCCCAAGCTACAGGGAAGCCTTCAAAACACAGCTATATCCTGGAGACTTCACCTACCGCGAGACTATCATTTCTGATCACAGAGCTGGAACCTCCTCTTGCTCCTAGAAATAGATCCATACCTGGTTTTAGCCAGGCAGCCAGAAGACGAAACCAAATCTCCTAATTTTTCCCACTCCAGACTTTGTTGCCCTTTTACCACTCCAGATTTCGTGTTTTCCACTTATTTTACTTTATTTGTAGAGTATCTATCCTGAGATAGTCTTCAGTCTTCCTCCAAATCATCCCTGAAATCTGCTTCTACCCATTTGCCTTTGCTGGTCAGCAAATGTAAGGAAAATTAAGTTTTTAATTTACTGATTGACAATTTTGTTCCTCAGCCACCTTTTTAAGCTACTTGCTTGCTCCTTCTCTCACCCACCCTTCTTATGCTACTTGTTTTCTCCTACTCTCATTTTCTTTGAGCAGACACTTCCAGGACACAAACTCTTTGCTTACTGAATGTTTTGAAAGCACTTAGCACACTGTGGGCTCTGCCTTAATCCACGAAAAACCTCCACCATCTCTTGCCATTGTCAGTAAACCATGTAGCGATGGCAGCCAGGAAGTAGAAGTGTTGTAATTTGCATGAAACAGGGGAGAGAGAACAAAAGTTGTCAAAGAGAAGGACTCAGAGGAGGAAGAGAGCGGTGTTTTCTGGCTGAAGTCAGATTAACCTGAATAACGTGGGGTCCTCCCACGGCACTACCTGCTCCTGGAACAAATGAGGATTACAGGAAGGCTCGTGATGCGCAAAACCTTGGCCCCATCACCTTGCTGTCATTTCACAGCTTGTCTCATAGATCTTGATGTAAAACTAGCACGACTGTTTGCTCTGCCTGCCTGCAGAGCACAGGCCAGAGAAAATTTGTGTTCAATTTATACATTGAGTTTACATATTCTGCTTGTTTATTATATACAGTCTAATCCTATGTGGCTTTAAATTCCTGTGGTTGGATCTCGGTATTTCAGTTTCTGGAGGGTTAAAGAGAGCGGTCTCCCTGTGGATAAATTATCAGGCAGAAATACCACACGTAGGGGCAACCACAGGCTTGCAGCCCGTCCTTTCCTTCATCTGATGCGCATAATTACCTGCTATTTCATGTTTCTGGCGTTACCTTCATTTCTTGACCTCAAAAGATTCTCAAAAGTTTCTGAACCTTTTGACCACTGTACCTATGCAGAGCAACAAACCTTCTGTGGAAGATCATGCTTTGATACAAACTGCAGATATCCTCAAGAGGTGAAAGAGTGGCCCCTGGACTAGTTGCCCTAAAGAAACGGACACCACGAGCATCGATCCATCCCGGCACATTTCCAAACGCTGAGAAACTATCTCTAAATGCAAGATTTCCAAAGTCTAAAAACAAAACAAAACAAAAATCTGAGGTGTTACCTGCACACTGCAGCTAACTCTTTGTTGCAGTTACCTTTCCATTCAATGAATTTTTGCTGATGGATATAATCCTTGTGAAATTCTAAGCCTCTCAGGAAGTTATGTGACTTTCCCAGCAGAGGACGCTTGGTCATAATGTCCTGAAACATTTCAAACAACTTCCCCGACAAACAAGACGGAGGCTCGATGATAGTGACATCTTCCTCGGGGGAATGTTTTTCTGAAATAGAGAAGGAACTGTGAGAAAAAACCATCAGCAATCTGTCTGCCGGGCACCTTTACTGACTGGCTGCCCCTGCTGCCTTCCGGTGGGTCCCTCTCCACCCTGTTTCTCGCAGTCTTAAAAACATATGCACATAACCAATCCCATTTAAACAAAGAGATAGTTAGTTTTGGTCAAAGCAAGCACAGCTTTTTTTCAAATGACGTGTTGGCTTTGTACCTTTGCCTACAAGTAAAAGCCACCCTTCTCATCTGTGGTCATGAGCGGAGTCATTTAACAGCCCATGAACAAAATTTAAATCAAAAACATCTGTAACTAGCATGAAGTGTGCCTCTGGGTTAAAAATAAGTATAGTAATTATAAAAATAAAATAAAATAAAATAAAATAAAATAAAATAAAATAAAATAAAATAAAATAAAATAACGAAATAATCAATTTAAAATTAAAAAATAAATAAAAAATTTGAAAAATGAAAATAAGATTAAAGCTTCACATAGTGATCATTCTGACACAGGTGAAAATCATGCTAGAAGATCCAGAGTGAGGCAACGCAACATGCAGTAATTTAGGGAGAACGTGTGAGAGATTATTCACAAACAGTAGTAGTAGTGTATCTTTCTTCATCCTCTCCTGAATAGGAAGCACTGTCTGGTCAAAAACAAACACTGATTTTGAAACTCTTACCTACATCCACCATATCTTGAGCCCATCGTTCCCAGAATTCATTTGAATTTGAGGACCAGTACAAGCCATCCAGCAAATTCCTAGTAAAGATGTTTGTCCAAAGACCTGTAAGTCAAACCACAGGGGTAAAATACTGCACCACCGCACGTTAACCACTGACTATTACAAATATCCGTGCTACATACTATTGGCCCACGTGAAGGGACCCTGTCATGACACAGCTTAAGCAGTTGGTCTCACAGAGTTCAATCATAATGGTGTCAGCACTTCAACGTTCATTCTCGAGAGGTCGCAACACACAGACTTTCATAAATAGTAGAGAGTAATAAAATAAGGCGTATCTCTCCCCCAAATGAAATTTTTGAGTGTTCACTGTGTGCTTTTGAAAGAAAGGAGGCCTTGAAAGCATGGTAAAGCCATACAAGCATAAGGCCCTTCTTTAAACTGATTTATTCTTCAAATTGATCTAAGACAATTTTTTTTTCTTTTCCTTTCAGGCATGTTTTGTTTCTGTGGAGTTCAGCTGGTCCAGGATTAAAATAGAATCGGCTCCATATGTGAGTCTGCTTTTGGAGAACTATCCCTTGTTATTAAGCCCCATGCCAGGTACTCAACATGAGGAACAAATTCAATCTCTATAAGACTTTACAGTGAGAGAAATACTTTTTTTTTGTCTCTACTCAAGCCTTGGTTGTGGTATCAAAAGATAAAATTCTGGCAAGGATTAAAAACTGCCTGGAGCAGACGGATCCCTCTGACTAGCTGCTTTTTCCCTTTTATTTGCCTTTAGAGGCAGAACAGCTAGTCTAAGCAGTTTTTGGAGGTTAAAAGGGCTTCCTTCATCCTTATGGGCAGGGAAGATTAGTGACAACATCCTCAGCTTACACGGCTCAGATGGCTCTCACCTTTGTGGGTTGTTCTAGAACAGCTATATTTTGTTTTCAGCTCCTTCCAATTCTACCTCAGCAATGCACTGTCTAAAATACAGTTGATGAAGTTGAAGCATAGATGACTGCTCAGGGAAGAAAGGCTTATTATTTTCTCAATTATTATTAAAGCTTATTAATTCCTCCTTTGCTGTCTCCATCCTCTTGTATGGTTCAGAAAATGGGAAGGGCAACCATACTGCAACTTTTCCAGATCTGCCCAGGTTAAAAGGGAAGACAGGAGGGAAGAAGTTTTATGAAGAGCAGAAGTGTACAAAAGGGATAAAAAGCCCATGGAATCAAGACCTAAGGCAGAACTGCTGGCGAGGAGTGCCGTACACAGACGGATGGCCAGCCAGCACCATGCTTTCTACCACGCTGTGTTGAACTATATTGCGCTGCTAGCTCACCTTCCAGATAGCAGATGCGAGATTCTGGAAGCTTCTTCACTCGCCTTCCCATGAAGAACTCACTGTCAAAATACTCTGAAGGAATGGAGGCTCCATATTTTGGTATGGCCACCTCGTAAGGGGAGAAGTCTGCCCACTCTACAAAAGAATTGGCATGACATTTGCTGTAATAAAAATAAGAAAACAACACCTTCCCCCATGGATAAAGCTACCCACAAGCTCCATGGATCTTGCTTGTGTCAGCAGCTCTGTACTATCAGTAGCTTTGTAATGCAAACTACACAGTCTACTTCCATACAAACGGAGAGATGATTTGCATACAAAAGAAACTAGCTTCTTCACCTCAGGAAGAGTCTGATTTAACTTGGAAAGCTTAGATATATACTCGTATATTAAGCTTCTGGGATCTCACTTGCCTCTCTAAATGAAGAGCATCAAGCGTTCGACATGCAAGTGTGATCCAACCTGCCAGGAATGACTGGCATGAAACCTCCACTGACCCAGACCTGTCAGTCTACGTGATGTAACAGAGCCGCCCCACGACACATCAGTTCCAAACTAGAAAGTTGTACCGTGCTGTTTCCTGACTCAAGTTGTCCTATACAGGTACTGCAGTAGAACAGTAGCTATAAACTTAATCAAGTGTAGCTGATAGCTTTTCTTTCCAGTACTGCTCATTTTAACACCTTTGGTTGAATGGAGCCCGGGTCCATTTAAAAGGTGTCATGTCACACCCATCTGGCAATAGTGCTCCACTCCATTTCCATAGCCCCACCAGTGTAGCATTTAGGGAAGTGGCAACCTCTAAAAACTAAGGATCTATCAAAGCCATTTTATAGGTTGTGGAACTGAGACAGAAAAAGATCGCATGGTTTGCCCACGCTCACTCACAATATCCGTGGCAAAACTATAACTTTAGCCCAGCTCTTCAGAAATGCCCTGCTTGTGCCCGAGGATGTTAACCAGTAGATCTGCTCTTTCTAAACAACACCCAGCAGTTCACAAAATACCAAACATTTTGTGAAAACATGAATACTGAGTCGGGGCAAGCAACAGATGTTTGCATCCTTATACTCTCCACACGCAGGCACACTCCCTCCAAATTCTCTTTAGTGCCTACTCAGAGTCAGAAAAAGCTCTAGGAATACTTACCTCTAAATTTGAAAGTACTGAACTTTTCCTCTTTCACATTGAGGACCGCATAGAAAGGCAGCGGGTTTTGGCCATGTTCCAATGCCTTGCGCTGGTCTGTGAGTTTGTACTTTCTTGGCTAATCAGAGAGATAAGAAAAGCACAGTAAACCTCTGGAAGAGCATAAGGCAGAAAATCTGTCACAATCTACCTGACTCTGGATAGACAATGGATGTTACAACACAGAGGAATCTGTGAGTCACATTTTTATGAGCTCTCTTCCTTCATATTCCTTCACTTTCCTTCCTGGTTGCCTTTTTTGATACCTAGCAACTTTTTCATTGATATCTAATGATTTTCTGCATCCCCCAGATCTTTACTAAGGCTGAGGCTAATGTTCATATGAGGACAGATTATTGTAACTCTTCACTGTCCAGCTTTAACACATTTGACTTTTCAGAGGGAGATTGCTCATTTCTTTCTCAAAGTTTGCCTACTGAAGTCAACTCTCGGGCACTCTAGTACAGAGGCACCTTCAAACCATTTAGCAATGCTGGAGAACTCCAGCTACAAGATCCTCCATCATTGTTTACAAATCACACTGGGATGCCTCAGTCGCTTTGGATTTGTTCCACACATTACATCGTTCCCTCAAAGAGCAAAGCCCCAACGAAAATGACTGGATGTTTCCCACATGTGTGGCAGTAATATGTACATACCCGTTCATGTAGAAATATTTCCTGAACAAGCGACCACAGAGTTGTAAAAGATGACACATGTCCTGCCTTTGCCCTTTCAGCAAGTTCCTTGTGATAATACTTCACATGCTCTACAGACATGAGGTTGAGCTTGCACTTTGTCACTTGTTCTTTTACTGCCTTAAGTGGCCCCTCCAGAGATTTCTGTGACCAGTCGGCATGCTCATACAGGTCCGCTAGGGTCCTAAAGAACAGAAATGTGAGAAAATAGTCCATTTAATTTGGATCGATTTGGCAAGTCACTTCATTTACCCATCCACTTTCATCAAAGAAGAGAATCAGCAAGTCTAAACTGAAGTTATGATCGAAAGCCAGCATAGCTTTAGCAGGGAATTACATTACAATGCAAGACTCCAAAAGAGATGTGTGGAAACGCAGTGTCACGGTCATGCCAAATGCAAATCTCATCTTCTATACGCACCATGTTGAGCCAGAAGCCCCAGTGACATAGGTAACACAGTCCAACAGATTCAGCTTCTGAAGAGCTAAGAGGTGGCCAAACATAGCTGACATTGCTCTGAGGCCTCCGCCTGTTGCCATAATAGCTATTACTGGGACCTGTTCAAAAAATACAAGTATTATCTTCAAACTCTTACTCACTTGCCTTCTTGGAAAAGTCTAATTACAGCTTTTATAATTTCCTCAGCATACTTCATTGGGGACAATGAAATTAAATCAATATTCAGTCGGACTTAACCAGTAGCTTCTTTAAGTTAACCTCCAGATATTCAGTGGGTTCCCTTAACCCCAAAGCTTGGATGAGTCTGGATATGCAGTGATTTTTAACTTTTCTTCCTCCCCTTGTTCTTTATAATTGGAATTGCAATGATTAATAACATATAATTGTATTATTCTATTATAAATAACAAAAATTGCAACAAATGCAATTAAGAATGGATTCAAGGAAGTCCTGAGCAGAGTTCAGAAAAAGTATATTAAGTAAACAAAATGATTCTTTGGACAGCATCCATTCAACAAGTATAATTTCAGCAAGAAAACAAAAGTTCGCTTAAAAATTCACCCTAGATCTTGGCAACGAAACATACTTCATCTGGAGCTTGTTATAAAATCTTCTTTCTCCGCCTAAAAGAATGCTGAACTTTTGTGAAAAGTGATTTCGTAAATGTCTATGTGGGGGAAAACTCCTGTTTTCCTACTTGGTTTGGGTTGTCTGGCTAGGCTTTGTCTAACACAATGTCCCCATGCCTCCTATCTTGCTGACCCACTGCACCACACTGTTGGAAACTCTGGCTTTGAGGAGTGGTACATCATGGTCTTGGGAATTCAGCCTGTTGAAAAGAGCGGACGCATGAACAGCTGAGCTGAAATTTCAGGTCTGCCTCACTGAGAACTTGTGTTCTTCTGCCATTCAAATCAACAGGTTTTCCATCAACACGCAAAAACTACCAGAAATTCTGTGGGAAGTTGTGCTGATCCTAATTCAAGAGACCCCACAGCCCGTGCTTGAATTCCAGCTCACAGACCTCGTGTCCATGTAGATCTCTTTCCAGATGAAGAACCCTTTTCAGGGCGCTGGCAACCACCCTCTTCCTCTTCTGCAAGAATTCTTGCTCTCCTTGGCACAGATCGTACCCGAAGCGCACATCCAGTTTTTCTGTGCTGAAACACAAATAAATCCAGAGGCACAGGATTGGTGTTGAAAATGTATATGGATCTATTTTCAGCAACTTCAGTGTACTAAATGTTGTAAAAAATCCTGATTCACTGTTCAGATTTAGAGGCAGAAGTACAGCATCCAGTTTCAAAGAAATCAACTGCTTTGCTTCTACAAGTTCTTTTTTATTTTTTGATGTTTTAGTGTAAGATTTTCTGTCACCTAAGGACAGCAAATATGAAAAACGAAAGGCTCCTTTGTGGTTTTCAATAGTTTTGTAAGCTGAATCCTTTCTATTTCTGCTCCATATCATTTCTGAGAAAAGGGTGACTCGAACCTAACAAGATCTGTACCGTGAGGATTTGTACCACAGGCTTAGTATGATGAAAAACATATTCAAATAATGTTGGTTTATTTGTTGACTATCTCATCATTTTGCAGTGTAACATTTCTTCTCCCCTAACTTGTGCATCTCTCTAGTGGTATCACCAGAGCCACAAATCTATTTTCTTAAAAACACCTGTGCGGTTTGAGTAATGTACAGACTCTGGATGTCTTGCTTATTTCAAACTCCCTGTCCATCTGCCTTCTTCCCACCTCTGGGTCCCTTTTGAAGAAGCCTCCAATCTCAGTCTTTGGTTCTTTGACGCAAAGGACACTCAGTGACTAATCTCCTCACTGTCTGAAATTCTCATAATTTTTTTTCTTTCCACCTTGGCGTGACTCTTTTGCCCCACGGGCATTTAACTTTGATCTGTTGTGGTGACTCTTTCATGGTGACTTAAATATTGTTATATTTTACCCTTAGTCTTTTGCATTCCTTGTATCTAAATAAAGGATACTCTGCTCTAGAATCCACAGTTCAAAGAGCAATAAAACCTTTAGAGTGAAAAACAGTCCTCTTACCAATCGTTTAGTTGGAGGTACAACTGCAGTGGCACATTCTGTAAACAAAGGAATGAGAGCAGGAACATGAATGACTGGGGAAAAGGGTAGTTTTGAAATCCAGATTTTCAGTGCCTCCTGGAATGCCCCACCACTGCTGCCCTGCATAGAGTTTGTTTTGGAAAACTGTAGCAGAAAAGAGAAGGAAAGCAACTGAACACCAAACATATTCTACAGAGAAGCAAAAGAGGCAGGAGGAGTTGAAGTGGTTGTGAAAGAGCTTTTCTTCCTCACTCTGAATATAGCTCCACGAACCACCCTAATCCCACAGGAGTACCCCATTGCCATCCTCCTGTTCTCGAGGATGAGGAACAGCAGCCAGAGAGAGACAAGGGTAGAAGAGAAAATACAAGTCATCATATACTTCTAAAAAGTTACGGGAAGTAAAAGAGAGGCGGGGCATCACTACTGGTAAAACAGATATCCATTCTCCCTTCTCTTTACAGGAAAGGTGCTGAGAAATTCTCCTTCTCCTGCTTTTGCCTCCCATTTGCTGCAAGGTCCGGGAAAGGATGTCTGGCCTTTGTTAACAGACTCATCTGGCCACACAGCAGCACAGCTACTGCTTTTAACTTAGAGCTGCATCTCTCACCAGTTACCATCATGACTGTAGTTACAGAGGAATGTAATAGAATTGTTCTCTGAGGGTAATATTCAACTCACCTAGCTTTGGCCATCTAAAATTTAGATACATCGACTGAGCTAGCCACTTGCGCTTCATAAAGAGCAGGGGGGTATCCCAGAGCCTGGCTAGGGGTAATGAATATTCTCCTTTAATTGTGTAAGGACAGCAGAGGCTAATCTGAAATGCATCTAAAATTGAATTTCCAATCATTGATTTTTCTTGACAGAAAATTGGTATTTATCTGAGAAAACTAACTTTTTTTTCGCAGAAAACTTGCAGGTGTACAAAATTTTCCCTCAGACTTATTAATTGTTTGGGTTTTTTTTTTTAAATCTTACAGTGTTAAATACTAATGGTTACTCTATTCTTCTTTCCAAAAGCTCATATAGATGTTGAAGCACTTACATTTCTCACAGGGAGGGTTACTTTCACTTTATGTCCAACAGGGAGAAATTTCAGTGGTACCGTTAAGGTGTCACTTAAATTGCTATTGACATCTTCCTCATCAGAAACTTTCTACAGAGATAAAAAAAACCATGCATTTTATTCACAGAATAGACACCGTTCAGTCCTTTACTCTTTCGGTGGCACTGGAAATGAGCAAGCAATATGAAGAGTGGCATCGTATAGTGCCCATTACCTGCAGCCTGACTTTTAGAACTGGCTCCCAAGCCTTCACACAATGGAAGTAGAATGTATCTGTGTCCTCTGTAGTTTTCTGTGTTCCCTCGTGGGATGCAGGCACCGTAAGCACGAGATTTTTACCCTCTATTGAAAACAGATTTATTTAGAGAATAATACCGCTGATTGTGCAAAAATAGCTAGCAAAGTTGGCAAACTTTCTGCTGGAGTCGTTCTTTGTGGTAACTCCTCCCTAAGCTGCCACCAGCACAGGAATTGGTATCCCTGCCTTTACTCCTCGGCTTGGAGGGCTCCCAAACTTTCTCATACCTCCACCAGGAAAGCTTATTTGATAGCTTCAAAGGCAAAGACACAGAGATTGGCATTACAGCTGGAGGCAGTTCAGAGATTTTCACTGCATTATGTTTTATTGTCTTCAGAACATTCTTAGTCAGCCTTGTATCCTGAAGTGCCTCCATCTGGGTCTGAATGACTGTAATAGTGTTGATTTGGCCATGCCCTCTCTTCACAGAGAAATTGGCATACCTGCCAAATATTTTCTGCTTTCGTTAATGTCCACTTGCGCTTCCAAGCAGCAGACCTCGCGGGACTGTAAAAGAGAGGAGCGGAAAAGTGGGAAGATATAGCAGATGCCACGTCTGCAGCAAATAAAGAAATATCATTCAGGCAAACCACTACCTGTAATATAGAGCCAACTAAACTGCTCCCAGCACTGGAAGCAACCCATAAAACTCACTTCAGAGCCCATTATCCCAGTAGCCCAGTCTACACCGCATCAGAGCCAGTATGCCGTGCAGCAGCACATTGCCAGAGGCTGTTATACCCGTTCTAGTTTATCCCAAAATCAGGAAACTGTACAACACACTGTTGCTCAAACAGCTACACATATATCTGATAATTATTTAGGAAGCGTGGGGGAAAACACCTGATGACGAGTTTCTGTGTATTGTGGTGGTGATTGGTTTACAAAGCATCTTCTTTCTGGTCCCCATGTAGGGAGATCACGGATTTATTGCACCCTAACATCCACCTGAGTCATTCCAGTTTAACTTTAATAACTCATGCCAGGACAGTTTTCCAAGCCACTCCAGGAACACCACACAGCACATGCCAGTCATTACAGCTCTTATGCCTCACACAGAAAATGAGGGCGAAAGAACAGAACGTGTGTTGCTTTGCCTCAGGGGCATTAAAGGCTGGAAACCCAGCACAGGCTTGGAGTGGCTGGCACGAAGTATTTTGTACTCCTTAGCTGCTGGGCCGACCCAAGGAGATAGGTAATATACCATGTGCTCACTAGTAACAAAAGAGGCCTCGTTATGTTTCAATGACTAAAATAACTCTTAATTAAAAAAATGGTTTCCCAAAAAGCAGTTACATTAGATAACCTTCCAGTCATAAGCTCAATGAATTCTTGCTATTGTCTCCCACAGACTCATCCCTTTTATAATCTTTGTTTTTTCCTGGTGTATTATATGAAACACGAGCAGTTTTCACTCTGAACACCAACAAATATGAGCTTCTGCCACAAAATACTGGGGAAATATTCTAGGCAAAATATTGACATCTGTAATACCTGAGGACATCAAGAAACACAGCTTCTATTTTTGCATGGAGAGGGTAACAATGAAGCCATATCCCATGCCTTTCACTTTATAAAGCACACCATGCTCTTATCTATCATGAGGAAAAAGAGAGAATCAAAGTGAAGGAAAAATCACTCCAAGCTGAATTCATATGTGAACCTTACCACTAGGACATCATTGGTAATGAGCTGCTCTGGAGGGCCAGGACTGAAAAGATAGAATCAAAAAAACAAATAAACAAAAGCTGTGTGTCTCATATATTAATTTTTAATAGTAGTTTTATGACCTTTCCTGCTTAAAATTTAGTACAGTTAGGTTAGTACCACAATTTGTTTTCTAAAAGGTGTAATACATGATCACCTGCTAGGCACATGACCCAAAACACAGTAGCCAAACAAGAAGAAAGGAAGAAGAGCCCACAAAAAAACATCGAGGCTTAAAACTATACGCTAAGATAGAACAGAACAAAGACATATTGGTCTGTGTGGAGTCATGTCATGCTATTAACAAATGACCATATGACTTGGGGAAAGCAAAGGCTACTATTAATGTCTTCTGCAAATACTTATTAGGAAAGATATTTCTGACTGTTTCAGACTGTAATTTACAACTGATTCCAAATGAATGGCAAGTAAGAATTAGCTCCTGATGTGCTGTAATGTGTGACTGGAAAACACAGAGGTAAGTTAAAGAAAGTCTTTGTCCCAGACATTTTACCTCGTAAGACCTAGGTCTGTCACTGAATGGATGTAGTTATTTAATACTATGAGTAACCCATAGAGTCTATTAACAGCATTTCTCATTAAGGTCAATACTCCAACACCACCGTGTTACACACATTCATAAGTGCATTCATATATCTGAAAAAAACATTAAAATTACATAGCATGTAATCTTTGGCTTTCTGCAAAGTTTGGGGTATTTTACCAAACGCCACTTCCCACCTTGAAACTTCTATTTCAGCTGTAGAATGTATTTAAATGTAAATAACTAGATTTGCCTTTCAAGGACAGAGAATCCCGTACGTGCCTTATGACTTGAACGGTGAAAGGTGTTCCTCTAATTTGTAGCCTGAATCTCCTCAGTCTGGTTTCTAAGCACTGCATCTCATTCTGTCCTTTCTATATGTCTGGCTGTGACTGCTTCCACATTTGCAGGAGATGCTTACACCAACTCTTAAAGTATCCCTCATTGCTAAATTAAATAGATTTTCTTGAGTTTCACTGTGGAGAAATTAACCAAGATTACCAGTGATTTTCTTCTGCAGCTTTTCAGTGTTTAAGAAGCCTTATTTTTAGTTCCTTCTTCTAACTGCAACTCCATGCAGTTAGGCAGTTTTGACTGGACAATATTCCTTATTTTTGGTAATGCTAAGCCCAAATATGCCAGAACATGTAGTTTAGGGTGTTGGTTTGGGGTTTTTTTCAACCAAACCTGTGATAGCATTTAAAAGAAAGATAAAGTTTATCTTATGTGATTTGGTCTCCTCCAGATAATGTTGATTACCACTTTGAGGGGGATGGTCTTAACTTTATTATTTGTTCATTGTATGGGTTTTTTTCAGTTTAACTAAGCTGTCACCTAATGGGTGACTTTTCTAATACTGTCTACATAACTCTATGTATATATCATGATAATAGTACAAGTTTTCTGCTCTTTTAGAAACACAACGGTGTTCTAGGCATCGTTCAATTAGTATTAACAACTTGATGAACATCTCCGTTGAGTTTTACATGCATCACATTGTGCCAGTGTTACTACATTTCCACGATCAGGATATACATGTTGAACAGAAGGTAAGATTTGTATGAAATACACTGAAAGGTAGAATTATCTGGGGAAGTTAAGGTAATAACAAAGTTTGAAACCATCATTTCAGCTCATGTTGGAAGGAAGAGCTGAAAGAAATTTTTCTTTCTCTGGGATATCATTACTCCCTGGCAGGTCTACACCTTCCAGCTTTGAAATTTTACTCACATTCTTTCCAGCCAGAATTCCACTTCCAAACTTTCCCATTTCTTAGCACACGTCTCTTTCTAAAAAGAAATAAAAAAGTAAAATAAATATGGATTATTGGAGGTTGCAAGAATTTTCAGTATAGACACGCCTAAAAAGCACTTCTGTGGCTGACATCTCTTCTGCCAATGCTACCAAAAGAGCTGTGTGTTACCTCTTTCCAAAGCTGAGACTGCAATGGAAACCACAGGCTTGTGACTACCATTCTCCCATGATGGGATCTGCAGAATTGTACATATTTCCAAAGATGTAATCAGAGAGGGAAAGCCTGGCTGAAACAGAAATATAAGGCTTTCTGCAAAGATGGTGTGCATGGGGGAAGGGCACTGAAGCCCAGCAACAAATGTGACTAACACCAGTGTCATTTCCAGGTACAAACCATTTAAATCACATTCAGCCTGAATCCAGCAGAGATGAAGTAGGCAAGGGCACTCCGGACCGAGGTGGTTATTGAATCACTGCATTTCCCAGTGACTCACCTGCTGGCTGGGGAGAGCACAGCACCAGCCTGCAGAGTCACAAGGAAGATCCACATTAACAGCTTTAGGCACGTGGGAAGTAGCTGGTTTTGGGGGTATGGGCTGGCTCCTTCCTGCTGTGAGCATGTAGCACCACCTCAGCCACAGCTCAGACAAGCCCAGGAGTTGTTATGGACCTATCCCAGCTTTGTCCTCTGGACAACTCACTTTCATGGGCTCGTTAACAGAATACCCATGATCTCAGGAGAGGAGGCATCCCTTTACTATGGGCTAGAGAAATCTGAATCACCTAGAAGAAAATTCAGCATGAACATCAACAGGAGAAGCCTGAAAGAATTGTTCCATTCAAGTGGTGAGTGGATTGGCTTCATGTGTTTAATAAAAAGTTGCTGTTCAAGAGGAAATGTTCTCTGTGTGGCTAAAGTGGAATAAAGCCGAAAGTGGAGGAATTCATTTATTTAGATTATAAAAGATAAAAAATACTTTCTACAGATGCTCCCTGTTAACATATTTTGCCCCCACAGAGATGGTGCGCCTGAGACAAAATTTTCTTAGTTTTCTGAATTTGCAAAAGAGATTAATGTCACAGAAAATCCAGCACAGTGATACCTGCTTTGATGAGATATAACGATATTATAAGGATATCTGTTTACACAGACTCAAACCCCATTTAACATTGGAAACCAATGTGGACAATGAGGTCTTGCCAATCTCTCCCTGTATTTTCACAACTTACCTCTGATTTCAAAGCAAATGTCTCACGGACCGTCTCTCCAGGTCTGATTCTAGCAATATTAAAAAGAACTGTGAACTGCATGTCATCTTTAGTGAGTGGATCTTCATCACACACTGCCAATTCTAAAACGTTCTGGTAGAAGAGGAAAATAAATAAGAACTCTCATTGAGCTATAATTACACAAAAACAACAGCAACAACAAAATGGTTACAGATTTATGCAGCTGCTTAACTAGCATAGCAACAAAACTCAGTGACAACAAAGTGAATTTGGACTAGTTGGTATCACCAATGTCTACAACTAGTTGAGGGGAACACTACTGCAGATGTTTACTCTTTTGTATTGTAAATTCCATTACACAAGCATTTTGCTAAGCTATCTAGTACAGTTGATTGGCAGGCTGTCAACTGAGTATTCCCAAGTATTCAAAATGGTGAATTTTCTATTATTTTTTTTTAACTACCTCAACTTCTCTTTGGATCCTAAAGTAGAAAGTCTCATTCCAGACGGGGTTGTCAGAATTCTTGATGGTTTTGGTCTGAAGCTTTCCCTTTGAAGCAGATGGCAGCCACAAGCGCACGTAGCAGTCCGATGCAGTCACTGCAGCAGAGAAAAATTAAAAACCTGATGCCAATGCTATAGATGAAAAGTAGGACAAGGCCATGATTCTGGGGACTAATAAATATAACTACTTTTTTTTTAATAAGTAAAGAGACCATTGGTTAGAAGCAACCAGTGAAAACCATCTAGCTCCTGGGTAGTTACAAACTGCAAACGTACACACACACACACACACAAAGTACGCCAAGAGTCATGTTTCCCATGTCAAGAGAAAGAGGATATGAAAGACCCCACTGACCATTCATTGGGCATATTCCTTATAATTCCAGTCAACGATGTTAAAAAAAGCTTAACTGAAACTAGAAGTAGCTCATAGAAAGGGCTGTTAGGATGATTACAGGAAAGGTGAACACATATTACAGAGAAGATCGAAGGAGACTGGATTGTTCAGTCTGGCAACATGGACATGCAGAGGGGACACGACGGCTGTCTAGAAGGGTTAGGTACTAGGGAAGAAGATCTGTTGTAGCTAAAGGCCAGTGTGGGTCCAGGAACACGAGGAGGTTGGAAATCTTCATCTCACTTCCAGCCCACATCTACTCCTTATGGTTAGTGCAGCCAGTGCCTCGAGCAGCCATCCTTTGGGAAGAGCCAGGGTGGGAAAGTGCATTTACTTTGTGAAGCTGGACAACGGTGTGAAAGGAAATCTCCAAGGTGATGTCTTTCAGAGCTGGAGTCTGGACTTGACTGAAGATGTCTACTGCAGCCCGAGATGCCTAAATACTTCAGACTGGTATCAAGCAGTGAATAACATTGCCCCGCAAGGTTTTGGCAGGAAAGTGGAACTGTCCCTTCAATAGAGTAGATAGAAGAGATCATTGAAACTCAGAAAAACAGGCCTTGTCACACTATCACCTTTCTAGTGTCCACCTCTGGACGTTTCTAGGTGGTGTCTGCCATCGGAGTACAGGAACCAACAGAGGATTCAGCTCCCTCTGGTCTCCCTTGCATCCAGGCTTGGCCAAGGTTATGCTTGGCCCTGCACGGCCAGACATGGGTGGTCTCAGCTGTAACTCAAATAACTCACTACAAAGTGATGGTTTTTGGCTGAACATGTTGTTTTTCACTAGAGGAATACATAGGCTGGAGGTTTCAAGAGTGTGAGAAAAGGCATCTCAAGGACTCTGGCCTGACTGAGGAGGCCACAGGAGACCTCTACAAAAATGGCAGCTGAATGGCTGGCTCCTAGCACACCTGGAGAAGGAGACATAGGAGGCTGTGAGGGTGAGATAATGAGTTAAGAAAGCTGAATACAACAGTACACAGAAAAAGTCTATTTTGCCTGCATGTCCAGCAGGTGCTTAGAGTTGGATCTGCTCTCCTTAACCAGAAACTATCAATATAATTTAATGTGACTGGTCATACGAGAACAGCAAATACCTCAAATGATATTGTATTTTAGACAGATTGAAATTCTCTATATCACCTTTGATTATTGTGTATAATCAATAAATTTCAATAAAAGGTCCCTAAACAAATGGTGTGTGGCAAAATTCCAGTCCGTCATATGATTTATGCCAATTATGAACACCAAAACCAAACAACTTCAAGCAGATTTACAGATTGCAGTGTCCTCACAAGGTCTACCTTCCCTTATTGGCCCAGAAAATTCATCTGGCAGTCTTGGTTTTTATCAGTTCCCCGAAATGCCACTAGTTATGTCCTCCAATCTAATGATACCTCAGGTATTTGATCTAATTACAGCCCTGGCATTGGTACTTCTACTGCTGTGCTTTACGTACGTCGTTTGTATACCTTTGGAACTTGGGAACATTGCTCACTGTGTAAACTCAGGAGATGACTAAAAACACAATCAAACCACAACTCACGCAGGTCTCTTGACTTGATGTTCTTAGCTTGTATGATTCTTACAGAAAGCATGTGGATGGGGCAAAACTTCATCTGCAGAGAAAACAAATGCAATTATCAGCTCAGAATGCAAAAACAATACACTGAACAGGGGACAGGCCGTCCTACTGTTTGTCTGTTTGAAGTGAGGTAACCACCCCCCAGTGTACGTACACCCCACTAAGACGATGGCATCTTAGCCATGATTGCACACCGGGCTATTTGCTAAGCAGCTTGAGCAAGTGAAGATGGAGAAAGAAAACAGGGGCTCAGACAGTGGTATGGAAAGCTTTTGTAGTCAACATCAAGGTACTTGTTTTCGTACCACCTGATGCATGCATGGCCATGTGATGGTTCTGCCAGTCTGCTGAGGTTCTTGTGCCACACGTAAGTCAAATCTGGGCCTTTGGAAGGCAGTACTGGAACATCGTAACAGGTTGCCCAGAGAAGCTGTGGATGTCTCATCCCTGGAAGCGTTCAAGGCCAGGTTGGACGGGGCTTTGAGCAACCTGATCTAGTGGGAGGTGTCCCTGCCCATGGCAGGGGGATTGGAACTTGATGATCTTTAAGGTCCCTTCAAACTCAAACCATTCTGTGAGCCTACGACTTGATGAACTTGCGGCTGTCCTGGCACAGCACTGACACTACACCAGGGCATGTTAGTTACCAAAGTGCTCTAAAAACTTGTGACTTTGTATCTCAACTAGGACTAAATTTTCACGTTGCTTGTAAGTAGGCCAAGCTCACCTTGAGGCACCTAGAGGAACGTCCTTCTGACTTGGAGTGAATGGGCCAAAAGCCCAGCAGAGACTCTTCACATAAAGATGAAGGTGCCCTGCTTTGGAGGCATAACGTCACAAAATCCAACATCATTATGTCTCTTGAAAATACCTGATGGGAATGGAACTACTTCCCTTCCAGACCGTGAGAAAGCTATCATTGCAACCTTATTTCAAGTTACTTGTTCCTAATGCTAACGAAGCATTAAGCTTCCCAACTTCAGCTGTTCAGAAAATATTTGCCACTTTCAAAAGACATTCTGATAAGCCTGAATGGACACACGTATACAGACACGTGACAATCTTAATACTAAAAGCAGGAAAACATTTTCTTCTTTTTCCCAAATGGGATCATTTAAACTTCTTTAAATTCCTGTTGAGTGTTTTCCCTTTTTTTTTTTCTTTTGCATATTAGCGTAGCTTGTCAGCAATAATAAGTAATAATAACATACAATGCTGCTACCACTAATAAATTAAAACAGGGCTACACCATGCTAGAAGTGTTTCATTAGTTCGAATGGCAGCTTAAACTACACACTCACTGTAACACCTGATCTATTTGTCTAAAGGAGAGCATCTCATTACACTGTAACAAAATTATTTGACAACTTTATTCTGAAAGTTAGCACTACGAATAATTTTCCTGACACTGAAATCATTAACTTTGGAGACAGAAAGAGCTGAGCAAGGAGGAACTTCTCTGTGGAAGGAGTCACTCACTACAGTTAATCTGAAATTATTTTAAAATGGGACGGAGGCTACTTGACATGTTGGTTCCAAAGGAGAATAGCCTTCATTCAGTTTCATTCAGTTTTGTTTAGAGGCAAATTACATTACATCAAATGGATATCATTTGAGCTATGAATTAGCACATTCAGACAAAGATGATACTAAATTTTATGATGTCACTTTTAAAGTTACATCCTTTTTTAAGAGTCAAAATTACCAATTACTGTGTCTCCTGGCCTCTTAATGGTTGACTGAAACATTTTTTGTAAAAAAAAATACAAAATACCTTTGTTCTTGTGTGACAAGAACTGTTTCTATTATGTTTTCCTCCCATTTGAAACCAGTGTATTTAAAAAGTTCTGCGTTTAATGCATTATGGACATTTCAGGTTCCAGTTGGGGCACTTGGTATTATTCCAGTTGCCCACTGAAAGAATTTCACTTTAATTTTCATGTGCAAATAATTATTTAACATAGAAGTACCAACAGGAGCACTCAGTCAGCATTCCTAGTAGGTTTCATTAGCGTGAAATATTGGATTATGTAGCCAATTACAGAGCTGACTGGGCTTAATTAATATGTTGATTCTGTGTGATTTTGTAATCAACTTCCCCCTTGCTCAAGAGAAGCCCAAACCATTCTCAGAGTCTGCCTTCACTGGGGAAATGGTTGTTGGTACATGATTTGCTCCAAACCGCCTCCAGGACCATGGTTACTCCAGCCTATGGTAACCATTCAGATTCAGCTAAATTCTTTTTTCTTTTTTTTTTTTTGGTCAGAAAAAAGCAGAGCTAATTTTCTTCTACAATGGGCCAGAACAGGGGCTGATTTGGGTGCTCTAAAATTACGTCCTTGCCCCGAAGTGCACTCCAACACACCTTTCTAGAAAAAAATAATTAGGGTTAGAAATATCATTTGCTACTTTCATAACCTGAAAAGCAATGTGTAATTTCGTGCAAACTGATAAGCACAGGTATCATAACCAGACAGCTCCTGACAGTCTTGCAGTTTACCGGTCTTGCTTTTTTTAGTTCTTTTCCTTGGGAGAAACATAGTTTTCTGCATAGACATACAGAGAGTAACAAAATTCCTCTGTAAAAAAATATCCAGAGTCAAATGTAGCTTTCACAGAAGCCCGTAATTCTATTTTTCCTGGAAATTTAGTAGTGCCACATAGAGGCTAATGGCAGAGTGAAGGATTCAGCTACTTGTGCCTGTTTGTATCCCAGAAAATAACACTTCAGCCCAATAAATATTAGCATATCCAGAGTCCCAAAGAGTAGGCTAAAAAACCAAATAAAATCAAACTTATTTTCACTTGATAGCATCTAGCACTGAACTGCATTTCTGTACACTCAAAATAAGTTTGGAATGAGTCATTTCAGGTCTAAAATACAGAAAACTCAATAAGCCCGAGATAAAACTATCATGACAGAATTGCCACAGCTGTGTTAAACCTTAACAAACTGAAAATCCACATCTGTTGCCAACACCACATTGATTGTATAATACACATTTGCTGGCCTAGTGTCTGGCTTCCAGAGAACAGTCACATGCCAGGAGGACACAGAATTCTCCTGATTACAGGCACTTACTCATTTCAAGGTTTCATCCACAAAAGACAACTTTGCCAATATGAAAGCTCATTAATGATGAGAAGCGTACCCAGATGGTCTTTGGATGATGGTGAAAGAAGAAAAAATGACAGCTCGTACCTCTGATTTCACTCCTTATTGCCTTCTCCATGCTGCTCCTAGAACAAGATCTCATGGCTACCTTCACTAGAAAGTTAGTCTTCTAGGGAGCAGTTTCTACAGAGCCTGGCAACCTGGGAACCTCCTTCCACCACCACCTCTTTTTCCATTTTCTTTTTTTTAATGTCCTTGATTTATATGTGTTGGAAGGCTGATGAAAATCTCAACGTTTTGCTCCCTCTGCACCAAATCCAAGCAGTTCTCTGAGCAGAGTTGTCACCATGGGACAGTACAAAGATATAGCACGTTTTATATGAGGAGTTTGCTCTCTGTTTTTTTGACCTGCTGTAAATAGCTGTAGGATTTACCATTCAGTTTTATCAATAACTTTCAGACAGGAATAATTACTTCTTTTCACAGATTACTTCTTCTCAAGATCTCACACCAAATGTAATCATTTGGCATATTCTTGCCATTTTATCTTGCATACTGAAGATGCAGTTCAACCACACCTTGGCAATTTATCAAATTAAGGTTAAAGCTACTAACTATAAAAGAGCTTCATGACCAGTCTGGTTCCAAAGCGCTCTCTTCCACACAGATTCTTTAACACCTAATAGGGACTGAGTTTTTTAGCCCCTTCATGAGTGAGAATACCGCTGGCAATTTCTCCTTCCACCCAGCTGCTTCCATTAAATTAGAAGAATGTGAAATTCTGGTGACCAAAGCTACCAATTGAAGGAATACACAAAACAGGGAGAGGGGATAGAAGGAGAGAGCATGACCATGACCATGACAATTATTCAAAATCTTGGCATTGGAAGTTGAAGAGTTATTGAGTAAATCTAACTTGCCTTACAAACATTTACTACACTTTCCTTTTATCATTGATGGGTTGTTTCAAGAGTCACCGCGGATTTAGGATGCATCCTCTGTTCATATTCTATCAGCCACCTCTCTATGGGTGGGTCCTTTAGGGCTTTGCATTGACAGAATTTCTGAGTACTTACCACATAAAAATTATTTCGTAGTTCACAGAATAAAACTGCTAAAAAGTGATTATTCTTGTCTGAGCAGAACACCCTGTTATGAATATCAAAACCATTCCCTGCAATTTGTAAATTAATATTGTCCATCACTTCTGTGCCAGTTTGGTAGCTTTTCTGAACAGGAAAAAAATAACTGAGAGACTTCTAGCAGGTCTTCCTAGATAGGTCAAAACATCCACACTTTTCTGAACATCTTGGGGTTTTTTCTTTTAATATAAAAGAAAAAAACCCACAAAACTACTCTGTTCTGATTTCTGTATCTATTTACGAATATACACATGCTGAAAAATGCATTAGCCTGACAGAATGGGAGAGGTACCTGCAATGTTGAACGAATCTCCTTCCCTAGGAATAGAAGTTTTCTGACCTGAAGTGATGTTTGTACTCGAAATTTTGGCAGTGCTGCCTATTAACCAGGTGTATGTCTATATTCGTGGAATAGCAGCTGCAGCATTAGGATGAAATGCAAGAACTTTTGCTGTAATTGAGACTTCACTGATGAAAACCATACCTAAGCTATCTACTCATCTGTCAGATCCAGAATTTTCTTATTAGATACAACACTGGTATTCAAATTTTTCTATCTAAGATAGACAGATAGCTCTGGATCTAACAGGTAGATAGTTCAGATACTAATTTTATCAAGAAAGTACATTACATTTACAATTTATATTGTTTGCCCCGAACATCCAGTGTTTGAATATTTTTAATCTATCATTTGTGCTCTTGGTTCAAGCCACTGGAATTTTCCTGAATCTTTAACTTCATCTGCAAATATTACCAGGGCACATGTGTAGTACGTATTTTTTATTCTTAATGATTAATGATTCTCTGTAAGTTATAGCGTGAAACATTGTTTCTCACTATGTTCAAAACTCGTGAATGCCCATATTTTTTTTTATTTGCTGCAAAATTTGATGTAGGGTTTGACACATAAAGAACGGCTAGTTTTAAATAATTCACTTCGTGCATTTCAGACACTGCGTGCATTACTTTTTAAAGGTATATGTGAGAAAATAGCTCTTGGCTTACAATTCTGTTGATTTATAGGAAAAAACGTCAGTTAAAATCTCTGAATGGAACCTACTATCAGAAAACTCGAGTCCAGACATGAAATGCTTCCACAAGAATCATAGAAGCTGTAAACATTACAATAAAGATAGCGAAATCAGCCAAATAGCTCATCAGAACTCTCCCCTGCAGCTAAAGAAACAGAAATTACGCTTTTTTTCTAGAAGAAGCTGTTGCGTTTTTTTCAGCTGGGGCAAGCAACGAACATGTGCTGCCCTGAGAGAAGAGCGTAGCAGGGCAAAAGCACTTTCATTTTAAGGTGAGGTAAACTCACCAAGGCCAGCCCTCTCCTCCTTCCCGGTGTTCACTCCAGCATGTACAACCTCTCCAGAAAAGAAAAAGGGCCGCCTTTTCGCTGAAGCTCGCTTCCCTGTTAGTTACCATGAGGTAAAAAGGGGAAAACGGTGCATTTGCAAAGTCCAAGGTGAGCCTGCCCTGTTGCAGCACAACAGCTTGTCTCTGCTTCTCAGCAGATGCAAAGAAGAGGGAGTTGGCTCACGAGAACGGGAGCAGGGAGGTCCCAGCCCCGAGGTGCAGGGCCACAACGAAGCGCAGAGCTGTGATTCTCTTACCTTGGCTGGTGGGCTCCCCATGATGTGCAAGATGGCGACAGCACCAGAAAACCCAATTTAGGTAACAGATCTGTCAGCTGACAAACACGCTCACGGCTTGTTGTTGCTGCTGGAATAACCTGAAGGACACATATAATTTATACAGGCGCCGAGCTCCACCCTCTGCCTCCTCTGTGTGAAGACTCTGCCTACGTCTCAGAGGGAAAGATCTGCAATGTCAGAGGTGAGAGGAAAACTAGGGTTACCACACCTATGCCTGTCCCTTCATTACCTCTCACAATTTGTTCTTGTTCCAATAGATTGTCCTGCCTGGTTTTTGGGCTGATTCTGCCATGTTCAGAAAGTCTTCTTCACTCCCCACCTCTACCATCTATGTAGTCAGTAGCTGAATTTACAGTAGCTTTTAAGTTCTTCCACAAAATACTCCAGAAAAAAAAATGAAAGGGAGGGGATAGCCAAATCTCACTTATTACAATTTCTGGTGGGAGATCAACCCACTTAAGAGTGCTCTTTTCAACTCTTCCTAAATTAGAGACTTATTTTAATATATCATTGGAAATCTTTCTGCCAACCAGATCAAGTCTCCTTACTTTGAAGTACCAATGGCCAGTGCAGAAATGCTGGTGAAATCGAGATAAGAATTAGCAGGGAAAGAGAAAGTTGCATACCTTCTGACCTTCTCCCCTTACATACTTCTTATAAGAACATGACAACTTGACATCTCCCAGCTTCTCATCCTATTGTTCCATGAGCTTGCTGGTGACAGTGGTGGGTCCCAAGGCATACTCTCGAGACGGCTCAGGCATGGCTTCCTCTGCCTCTCCCATGACTACGGTGGACTGTGGAGTCTTGACAGACAACCCATGGGGTGCCTGTCAGGACATTGCTCCAGGCAATCTGTTATGGCTGTACCTTAACCCATACTTGCAATTTCATGTTGGATGTCGTGTAGACCCAAACTTGGAAAAGGCCTGGAGGCCACCATACGTTTGTGGGAAGGTATGTCCTCACTGGGGAACAGTAACATCAAATAGGACCAAGACTCATCAAACAAGCAGTGGACACCTTAGGCTGATGGAGAGGGAGAGTGTCAAGAGCTAATTTTCATCAAATAGTAGTTATGAGTTTGGCTTTTGGCGAGAGAATAAAAAAAATGAAATGTGACCACAATAATTGGTTGGGAAAGTAGGTTTACCTGAAATCTTTGGCTTTTGATCTTTCCTGAATCTCAGATGCACTCTGTGGATCACCTTTAAACTACTTTTTACAGCATTTTCCACAAAAGAAATCCCTGTCATCAACTGAAAATCAGTTCTAGTCAGATGCTCCTGGGCTTGTGCAAGTGACAACCAACAGCTCAAACGGAGGTTTCAGCAGGACTCTGCTGTGGCTGCCATGCTGCCACCGTGCGAGCAGCGAGGACTGGATGCTGGCAGGGTAAGAATGAGTCCTTCATTAGGTTGCCATCTTTGAAATACTAAAAAGACCAACATCTCAGACAAAGGACTGCTGTGTAAGTGCAGCAAATCAAAGGGCAGCCACAGAACTCCCAGAAAAATGAGCCAAACTCATCAGAAAGCCACCTGGGATTCTGAACAATTAACCAGGGAAGTCTTGCGCTCCTGCAGTGACACTGTTTTGACAGCTTCACTTGGGCATTTTTACAGGAGCAGTCAAGACTGTGGCGCAAGAATTCTACTCTGTACTTCCTGGGACACAGGAGTCTATAGCATTCTATTTCCAGAAATAGGAAAAAAAAAAAAAAAAAGAGAGAAAAAGGGAAAAAGCTCTTATTCAGAGTGGAGTGCTTGTTCTTCTTTACATTTGCTGTTGCAGTTTTGATCACATGTTCTGCTGCTGTGGTGAACCGAGAGACCAAAATATTAGGCTGACAAATTGACCTCTTAAAGAGAAGGCAAATGGAAAAAGAGCTAGAGAAAAATGAACTCCACTCAAAGAGAGGTATGTCTGCCTGGAAACAGAGCAACACATTAAAAACAGAACAGCTGCAGCAGGGAGACCTAGGTCTTAATGGAACAGGAAAGAAGGAAAAAAATCCCCCAGAATGTCTTCAAATCAAGGTGCAAAAGTTATTTTGGAGAGCAATGGAACTATTTTTTCCAATAGCCCCTCCAAGAAGTTAACGTTTCCAGTAAATCAGCATGGCCAAAACACATAAAAGTTTTTGCGTTGTCAACAAGCATGCTGACAAGTACCACGTCCACTTCCTCCAGGGTGTGAGGGAGATGAGTGACGTGATGTCAGGCGTTACTACAGACAAAAAAAAATGTACAGCACGGGAAAAGCGAGACAGAGAAAGTCAACTGCATACAGAAGGAAGGACAAAACTAAAAGGTTAAATCTAAAGCAAAGAGGGCACGGCACAATGCTTTAGTGAATTAGCTAAAGAGTAGGCAATGTCTTCAAGGGGGTGCAGAAAACCCTCCCTTTCCCTTTCTAGAGGGTGGACATAGTCCTGCCAGGCTTATGCTAGTGGAGATAAATTCAGAAAATATAACACAGTATCTGTGGTTTCAGTTTGTGAAAGGCTGTCCAGGAGACAAGGAGTGATTCGAGAAAGACTTCACGGGTTAATTAAGCTGGTCTCATTCCACCTTTACGACCGAATCTTTTTTCTTTTCTGCACTAATATTAAGAAACTGCTTCAAAATGAGCTATGAGGGGAAGCCAAAGAGATTAAGATGCCAAATTACACTGAGGTTAAATTGCTTCATACGCTACCTCCTGGCACTCAGATAGTGCACACAAGAGCACGTGAAACAAAATCAGAATGGAAGGAATGCTGCTCCTGGTATGCATGAAATAGGAGTTAATTAATGCAGTGTTCAGCCTCACGCAACTTACCCAGGGGGCTGCTCACTAACAGCCCCTTGCAAGAAGCTACTCAAGAGTCACAGCTGAGCTGCCAGAAAGTGGCAGCAACCCCAAACTGCTGGGATTTGGATCATCTTCCTGCTGGCATAAACTTTAAAGCTAACCAGGACGGAATTTACAAAAGGGAATGAAAGATTCATTTAGTGGAGTTCAATATTTAGCCCAGCAATGGCACCAGCACGGTAAAACTTCACACGAGTGTGTCTCAGCTTCGGTGCGCAAAAACCTGCCCTCAGCAAATCACAGTCTTCACAGTCCTTCCATGCTTGATCCTGGTAGCTTCATGAGCAAGACAGCAATTACTAAAACATTCTCCTACAAACATACATCTCCTATGACTTTGTTTGAGAACATTTGTTTATTCATCCCATGAAAGCTGAGGATTTTCCTCGGGCTAGATGCAGCCACACCAACGAGGAGGTGGAAGACTCCAGCTTTGTGGAGACTTCTTGTTGTGTCAGATAGTGGGAGGCAACGGTCCCTTTCTCTTTGCCTCATAAATCAGTTTGTGCCTTGTTCAGCTCACTGGCTAGGTTAGAAAAACTACAGTAACCTGAGAAAACAATTGTCTGTAGTTAAAATCAAACCAAAAAATTTCTCAGAAATTGGGAAGAAAGTAATTTATATTTTTCCCTAACAAATCCCCAAACTACTTTTTTTTTCATATTTGGGTTATTTAACCACTGTAAAAAATAATCCAAACAAAAAAAAAGGTTATTAAAATATATCTCCATTTTTCAGTTCAGCATTGCCACACAAAACTAGAAGCTATATAGCAAAACTTCAGAAATGTCAGATTTTGGGACCCTTCAAAATGAAAACATTTATGTCTGAAAGAAAAGCTTCCTAATTTTCTGCTGTTTCCACCCCCTGCTCCATTTTTTTACTGAGCAAAACAACACAGCTCATTCAAAATTATTTCAGATCCTTTAATCTTTCCAAATAACCATTCTGAGTGCACTTGGTGTTAGATAGAACAAAGCGCTGAGCTGTCTCTCTGAGTAGCAGTTCAGGTGAGCGCAGCATTTGTAAATGAACCATCCTTCTGGCTATCAAGATCTAAACCTGTTTCCGAAAAGTAAAAGGTGCTACATCCTCTTGCCTATCTCCTGAACCACTGCAATCTTAAATAAAGATATCATACAGCAAAGCCAGTGTCACTGGCTCTTTTTCCTGGCCACAGTAAGAGAGCTACTAATTTCCTTCGATGCTTTGCAGGTGTGGTTGTAACTATGGCAAGATACGGATCTTTGCAGCTTCAGATGGGAGGAAGCCGCTTATTACTTACCTGGGGTATCTGAGGACTGGAGCGTTATCTCTCCGAGACACGTCAATGTAAAGCCACACATTGAAAACCACAGCATTTAGTTTAGAAATTGTTCTTTTCTTTCAAACCAAGCGATTGCAGAGCACCTAATTGAAATAATTGAGTAAGACACTTCAGAGTCAATCTACTCAAGCCTGTTTCTGACACCTTTATCATCAGATCTCATTCAAATAGTCTGACACTGATGTCAGTATGAAATTGCTTGAGGAAAGACCTTGGAAGAGTTAGGTAAATATTACACTTTACCTCTTGGCTGACAGGAAGACTTGACTTATGGTTATGGTATTCAGCTTTTTTTTTCCAATGGTCACTTTTTTAGAATCAACAGTAACTCTTGTGCTCTCCTATTGTTTTTCACTCTATCATGACTCCAAGTTCCTTGGGCCAAGATCCACTAAGAAAACGTTTGCTACTGAATGTAGCAAATGGGCAAGAGTAATTAATAAACAAAGGTTACTGTGGTTGTATGACACACATAGTAGTATTTCCTTTCTAACCATGTTGCTGTGTCAAACCCTCTTTCAGCACTGTATGTGATTTTATTCAAGATTCTACCTTTACCTGAGCAGAGCCCCTAGCTGCTGGCTCAGAACGGGATAAAAGATATACAAGGATTTATTTGAAATAATATACAAGTCCTTCAGGGTTCAATTCATTCAGTCCTTGCAGTAACTTACCCTCTAAGTAGCCCTCCAGAATCAACAAGACTAAAGACAGTGGCAAGTATCATCAGTATGCTGTTCTGTAAGTTAGTATAATTAATGGTTATGCTTTTTAAATAAAGCTAGCAACGCAGAATCATGCGATCATAGAATGCTTTGGGTTGGAAGGGACCTCAAAGATTGTCTAATTCCAACCTCCCTGCCATGTTTAAGGACATCAACCAACCCATGTCCTGGCTTAAGTAACATGGGAGGCTTTAGTAAAGTGTAAATGTAAGAAAATCAATGATCTAAGCGTAGAGATAGGACACAGAAATGTGGAAACAGCAAATTCAGGGTGAACTGAATACATCCAGTATATCACCAATCGTTTTGGAAATACCTCCGAAGTCAGCCTTCGCGGCAGGCACACTGATCACAAAGAAGTGGTGAACACTGGCACAGAATCCGTGGTAAATATCTGAAAATGCTCAAGCCTTAAAAATATCTGAGGGCGAAGTTTCATGTTGCAGCAAAACTCATCTAAGAGCTAGCTGTCACTAGAAGATGAAGTCTTGCTCCCACCCCAGTCCCAAGTTTAGAGAGTTCTGCCTCTACCCTGCAGTGTTGCCTTGGCACTCTTTTGGCCAAATGCTCCACTACTCTGAGGAGTTGAAGCAATAGAAAATTACTTTTTTTTTTACTGAGGAATTTCCAGGACTGCCCTTCTTCAGTGGCATGTAGCCATTACTTCAGCTTACTAGAACATACAAATCCACCTCGAGTTTCAGTAGTGGGAATCTGACCACGGGCAAATACCATTGTCCCTAAGAGCTGCCGAAAGCATCAAGACTCACAGGAAAATGAGTATGAGAAGTGGAAAACACATTAGACAATTCAGAGCACATCCCTGCAAGTGTATCATTACCATTCATTGACCTCAGTACCAGAAAATCGTGGGTTTTTTTTTTTCTACTACCTCTTTGTATGGTTTTCTAAAGTTGCTGCAAGGTTGTCAAAATTGAAAACTGATTTTGTTTTTCCTTTACTTTTCTTCATCATTGTACCTTTTTACTTTTTTTTTTAATAAAAAAATCTCTAGACCTCAACCAAGGTATGGGAACAATTTCAAACAGAATAACCAGAGTTTGACTTAGCCATTAGAGCTCTTATGAGTTATGAGCATTGCAAGCTTATTTACAGCCATTAAAAACCTCGTGACTCATTCCTGGTGGATTATAACTTCTGACAGCAGAGGACTACTTCATGAGGACTTCATGGGCTCTACAGAGTCATGAGGATTTTAATAGGAAAGCTCCTTCTGCTTTGATACTTATCCCTACAGAAAATATTTCTGATGAGAAAAATCCCCTGTTCAGGTCTGTGTCTGTTCTTGTAGTCCATTTGAACCACACTTGCGACAAAAAGAAATCGGAAAGCTTTCCCAATAGCGCAACCAGGAACTCAACCTTGCAGAGAGCACTCTCAGCTTTATTTCAGCAGCATGAAAGCAGTTTTTTGTCACCTGCTTCCCTTAGCCCAGTGCAGAAGGCAGAGAAGTGTGAGCAGAGAGCCTGGCACATGAAACACACTGAGCATTTCAGCCGGTCTCAGGAAAGCTTCTCTAGCCTGTGCCAAGGCAGAGTCATCCATGCAGTCTGATGCTATCTCTGAATGTCTCTATGCATATTAGGTCTGTTTTAACTCTTCTGTTTCAGCAGCACATAAACATAACACTTGACTACAGTTTTAAATGCCCTCATCCTAGCCGAAAACTGATTTTTCACAGGCATAGACCTTCTTAAACTTCATAATTCATATAGTAGCTTGGGGTTTCTGAAGCTCCTGAGATTTTTGTACAATGGTTCTTGAAGCCTGAGAACCCCAAACTCATGCCAAAGCCAATAGAAATGTACAGCCTCAGCATCCCCATGAACTAAGGTGTTTTTAACCTTAGGGCTCCAATGTTCGTGCTTTATGTGGCAGGTGAGACATGATATGGCCAACAAGCTGAAAAATTTTTCTGTGGGTCACGGGAGGCATTCATGTTCAGAGTGGAGCAGTAAAATAAGCTACCTACACTGTCTCCTTTGCCAGAGGATCCAGATCTATGTGCCAAAGATCCAAAATTAGATCTTCTGGGCCTAGCCTGGGAGAGTCCAGGCTGGAGGGGATCCACTCAGAGACTCTAGCTTCCAGGGTAGAGATCTGATGGAAGACTAGATTCCAGATGGTGACCTCTCCCATAAACACCTCCAGGAATCAAGCCTCACCCACAGCCTGCCAATGCAGCGGGGCACGAACCAGTCACGGTGCCTTCTCCGCAACACACACAAGTTGTCCTCTGCAATCTCTTCCTGTGCAATAAATGCATTGCAAAGTGGCAGAGCAGAGACCCTCACCTTGTGTGATTCAAATCCACTAATTGCTGGTCTCCCCCGCAGTGTGCTCACACGCATACTGAATGCATTTGTCAGCCAAGAACCAGCCAGCAACCCGTGAACCGCAAAAAGGTAGAAATGTCCCGTGACTCGCCTGTGCCAGTGCTGGGAACTGGAATGTTCGTCCCACAGA
Source organism: Trogon surrucura (assembly GCA_020746105.1). Lineage (NCBI taxonomy): Eukaryota > Metazoa > Chordata > Aves > Trogoniformes > Trogonidae > Trogon > Trogon surrucura. The sequence goes on along the minus strand of CM036623.1, from coordinate 11,539,299 downwards.
GGAAACCATGTTGGCACGTCTCCCCTCACCCTTCCCAGAGAGACTTCTCTCAGATATATAAGAAAGGTTTTGAAACATTTCTGGGCTGATGCCTCTGTTCAAATGCCAGGACCCTGCCAATGTAGCTGGTTTGCTACCAGACGGGTGGTGCAACAGTCACCCGACCAGGCTAGGAGCTTCGAAGCTAAGAGATCTAGGGAGCTGGAGGCAAAGGAATTAGCCAACAGCTGAAGGACATCTAATGGGCAGCTTATTCAACTGCTGACCAGCCTAGGGGGTAGCCCCTGGTAACTGGGAGAAGCCAGCTGTGTCATGGCATCACAGGATGGTGGGTAGCCAGTGGAACAGGCCAGGTGGGTCCACAAGGCTTACGGCAGCATGACACCTTTCCAAGCAGGTTTCCATGAAGCTGAAGAACCAGCCAACCCAGCAATACAGAATCCAATCAACATTTTCAAAAGGAGAAGCGTTGCATCAGAAAACATGATCAGCTCTGTTCATCAGCCATCACTTCCTCGTGTATGCTCAAACTATGAATGGGAAGTATCTGACTGTTGTTAACACACCTCTTATTTCTACCTCCTCCTCAGACTTGATACACAAACAGTTGACAACATGGGCAGATATGTGGAGCATGGAATGCCTTGTGCAACAACTGCATGCTCTGCTTACAGGAAAAAAGAGGAGAGAAAAAATGAGAATCAAATCGGTAACATACCCCCTGTTCCATTTGAATATTCCTTGCCCTGTCACAAATCCCTGCACATTGTAGGCAAGTTAGAGATGACTTGTAGCATGAAATTAAAGTAGCAACCACCAGTTCAACTGAGATCAGGGGAACTGGAGCAACCCAAAGACAAACTAGAAACTCAAAAACTATCATGACCCTGTTGTTGTAGAGTATTACTGGCCCTTCCTCCAAATAATTTGAAAATATCCCTTTTAGACATCTTTCATTTATGAAACAAAATGTTGTTTACTGGCACTGTCAACGTTCAGAGAAATTTAGAGCATTCCCCACCGCTTGTATCATGGGAGACATCATTTTACGCGTGGTCCACAGAGCACCAAAGCGTCCAGCAGCCATAGCACGGGCCAGAAATGTGTCCCACCCTCTGAATTCATACTTGAAGGCGCTTTTTGTTCCACATAGGACATTGTCTAGCCTTATGTGGCTCTGAATCAAATTAAATGAATGGTTGTATTACATTATTACAGATGCAGCTAAATGCTGTTCACTTGCCCCCAGCAAAACATCCTCCAACTCTGTGGGGAACAACCTGGGAGTCAGAAAGTTAATTAATGGCTTCACTCAGCACCAAGGAGTTCTGTAAGAAGTAGTGAGCAGGGCAGCTTAATTTGCATTCAACATACTCATGTACTAGGAAGTCTGTATTAATAACTTTAACAGAATATATTATGGTATCCATCGCAAAACCAAGAAACAAAGATATTGTAAAGCTATTTGGTGCTTTCCTAAATGGGAACAGATCTTAATAGCCGCCTATTAACAACTCCTTTCCTAACTAACATTTTGAAAGCAGAACTGTACAAATGAACCCATGCCAATCCATTTCAGCCTCTGGAGACAGGATTTCATCATTCTAGTTCTGGTTGTTATCATTCAAGCTCCATTTCCTTCCTTCTGACATATATAGCCATCAGCATTACATGGTCTGGGTCAGGACAGTGTCTAACACAAAAGATACAACAGAGCATCTCAGGGTTTTTGTTGCTACCTGTGTGGTGCGGAGCACAAGCAAAATCCTCATCTCTAACTCTTACACGCCTTGTCCTTCACCACTTCAGATCACTGAGGGAAGACAGTCAAAATTCAGCCAGTCAAAACACAACCTTCTGTCTGCTGCTGGGAATAGATGTGCTGGAAAGATTCAGAGACATCTTCCTGATCTGCAGCAACTGGTAATTTGCCAGTAGGTTTTGTGGTTAGACAATTCCAGCTTTTCTGTTATCCACTTAGTAGTTATCCCATGCAGTGAAAGTCTGAAGCTTTGCCCCTCTCAGACACTTGCACATCGTTTCTCAAGAATAGTCTGACTGATATTAATAAGATAATTCACAGTTAAAGTTCCACCTCAGGTGCACAAGTGTTTGATGATGAACTGAAGTACAACCAAACACCAGACAAAGAAATACACACAAAACTTCAGCCCAGTCTCCCCTCTCTGCTCCTCACAAAACCTAAACACATCACACTTTATTCACAGCCTTAATTATTGTTTAACTCCTGCCCTTTTACTTCTATTTTCTCATTTGTGTTTGTGTTAATGTAATCTATTCGGATTGCAGGGGTTTTTCTGAACAAGCTTATCTGGGAATTTTTAGCAAAATGTGGCTCACTTCTCTGTTAGCTTCTCACAGTACCACAGCACCATAAAAAACAACAAATTCTATTTCTGATCCTTTAAACCTGTGTTAAAGCTAAACTACGTATCTTCCCTAAACTATGTATCTTCCCTCCTACACCTTCCTTTCACATCGTGACCCCTGGCTTTTCTCAGCCTCCACACCACATTTCCCTCCCACACGCTAGCTAAATTTAAATCAATACTGGATGATTGTCTTTTATGTGTAGCTCAATCAGACATTAGGAATTTGACTCAGGAATTACTGAGAAAAATGCAGGCATTGTGCAGGTCGGAATAAATAACCATGGCTGGCCTTAGCTTTAAAAATCTCTTTTTCCTCCACGCATTAAGCTTTTCTTTACACCTTAAACATATATTAGGAGCCTGTAGTTCACATGAAGAGACGGGGTGTTCCCATTATTTCAAGGAGACTCACTTTGAAGTTTAATAGTGTTAGAAACCGAATGCCCTTGGCACTGATATATAGTGTACCTCTTCCAAAAACTACAGGGTAACAGAGCTTCCCAGAAAATACATTGCACGTGACAATACAGAAAAGCTTTCTCAGGTGCAGCGATGAAGGAGACGGCAGCCTCTGGTCTGAGTTGAAAGCAAGGCCTTTTATCGCCAAAGTAGAAGGGAAGCAAAAGCAGAAGCGAAGTTGTGCATGAATGTATGTGTGTGTGTGTGTCCCCGAGAGCTGCTTATATACAGTTTTCTGTATCTGAACTACAAAGCCAAACAGGATTATTGATGTTTCTCTTGACACATTCATCCTTGTGACTATCTTAGTCGCGTCTGTTCACATATGCTTCCACGCAGCTTCACAGACTGATATTTTTAATGCATTCATCAACTATTATCCTGGGTGGCTTGTTCAGAGCAGCTTGTTTTTACCCAAGTCTAGTCCAGTTTTATTTTGCAGGTGTTCAGCAAGTTCCCCACATATCAGAACAGTTTGTTTTACTAAAATCTGGTCATATTTTTCCACCTTGTGTTCAGCAGGATTCCCACTCTTTGGAAGAAAGACACAGCCTTCCCTTTCTTCACACCTTTCTTCCCTGAGCAATCACTTTGAAGGCAGTTCCTAGACACCGATCTCGAGAGATTTCCTCAGTTGGTTCCCATTTCTTATTCATATTCCTATAGCAGAGGCACCAGCGATTCATTTGCATCTCATCTGTGTCAGTGGGTTTCAGCCTTTCCTGTTTATATACCTTCACAGCAGCAGTGCCATTAGGATAATTAGTTATGACAGAACTCCTTTGCGCACTACCAGGAGTCACTTTGTGTCTTGATAGTGAGGTCAGCAATTTCCAAGATTTGCAGAACATGGACAAATTGGTTTGGCATTGTGCCTGATTTACTCCCAGGTTTGTCTGCACCACCTTTTCCTACAGTAGACCCCATCTTAGTTTCTGCATTATTATTCAATGCTACTTTCTGTTCCAAGCTCTTCTTCTGCCATAATGGACCACATCATGTTTTACCCCTCGCAGAAGTTCCCATACTGAGGGTCACGACCAGCAGAGAGGCCAGTGCAGAAATATTCAGGTTAAGATAATCGCAGAAATATTCCAGTTAAGATAATCACAGAAGAAATGGTGAGGGAGAAAAGTGAGGAATTATAGGGCAAAATCATATTCAAGTAAATGTTGCTGAACAAACATCATGGAACATACTTCTAAGCTGTTGTTACATTGGAAGTAACAAGAGGAAACACAACTTAATCTGCTACTCACAAATGTGTTCTGGTCTTCCAAACTCACCATGCATGCTCCTCAAGGAAGTCACATACTCCAGGGCATCTCTGCTCTACTCCAGCCTGTGAGATCTGACAGCCCAGGTTTTATTTAGCACGTAGTCTCATGTCACATTCAAGGCCAGACTAACACTGCCACTTCCTCAGTTCATTCCATTGCACCAAAATTCATACCAAGGCACCAGAACTCTCACAAGAGCCATGCTTTGCAAACCTAATAACTCTAAACACGATGACTGTGAGCTTGGATTCAAGATGTGGCCATCAAAGCAGGCATATTACAAGTGAATTCCTGACCCAAACAAAATTAGCAGTGAAATTACGAGAAATACGCACCTTAAAAGAGTGCTATCATTCTCAGCAGTTATGCAGGGAGCAAGCTTCACATAAAGCAGAGCAGGTGGCTTAGCAAAAGCTTCGCAACTGCCAAACGCCCTGACAATCAAAATAAAACACCTTGCACTCCGCAGGAGTGGGTAAGTCATTGCCGGACATTTATCCTTCCTACAAAATCTTAGCGTAACCTACGCAGACTATCAGGATGTCAGCATAAGGCTGCTACTCCAGGCTCACATACTCTTCCGCACAAGAAGTAGTGCCCACCAACACTTCCAGCTGCATGAGATTTTGCAGCCTTCCAAGACGCCCTGAGGCAGATATCATCTTCTTGGCCAAGGCTCCTACTGTATCTGTACGCAACTGTTTCTCCCAGCGTTGCTATAGCTGTACGTTACGAAACTCCTTAAACACCCCATACATCAGCTTTTGGCACGGCTCTCCCGAGCAGGTGTGTTGCGCAAAGCGTTCTTCAGGACTAGCAGGGATTAAATGTCGTTTCGTGGGTCCCGGGAGCTGCCATTTATATCGCTCTGAGCTCCGTAAGGCCAAGTTGCCTCTGCTTAGTAGAGCCAAAGGATGTCATGCATTTAGATATACAAAGACAGAAGGAGAAGGACTATGACTAAAGTGTAGGATGAGTCCTCCATCACTGATTTTTTGAAAAACTCTGACTTGCAACAATTTAATAAAACTTTCCATATAAGCATGCTCCCAAGTGCAGACGTGGGGAGAACAAGCGCTTCAGGGCTAAAAACGTTTCTGATGTATTCCAGGGAGTTAAAACAAGTCTGGAAACATGCCTTATATAAAATATCTTCCTAAAACACTCCTACAGTGAAGCTTCCATGACCTTACCATTCCTGCTGAAGTGCCTCCTTAGATAATATCACATGCTTGGGATACTTGAAGAATTTGGAATTGCTGAAGGCTTTATTGCTAGAGGTTTCGCTCCCTAAAGAGACAGTGACACCGTGTGGCCAGTTGCTTAACCGGGAAACGACATGCTAATGGCAAAGGGCGGCGTACAATTTTCTCATTTTTCTTTTGCTTTATTAAATCTAGCTGAGATGCGACTACACTGACTAATGAGAGGAAAACTGGAGAGAACAGTTGTCATCTGGACAGGTATACAAAACCAAAGCCAAGGACCATTTGGGATTTCAGTACATGTTCCGAAGTCTAAAGTATCTCCTGAAAACGTACCTCCACGCTCAGCAAGTAAATATCCATAAGCACAGTGTGCACGTGTCAGAACAGCATATTCACTTAGTAGATGCAAGCAACTGGTAGAACTATGATTCTACATTTTCCTCAAAAAAGTGCACTGGAAGATGCACCTAATTATCTCTGCTTTTTTTCTGGTTTGAGCTAAACAGAACCAATTCTGCAGTAATATCGCAAAAAAAACGGCAATTAATTTTGAAAATGGATGGGTTTTTGCTTTTCTCTCGTGGCTTGTTTTCCTTCCAAGTACATGCAAATACCACCATTTATTTTTATAGACATTCCCGAGGAAAGTATTTAAATTCACAAGTGGGAATATTGCTGCTAGAAATGTTCTCAGTAGTTATCACCCCGCATTATGTAATATGGTGACTGATGTGATGAATCATCTCTCCCTAGCACAGTTCTCTTTTTCAAAATCAAGTACTGCACATTCAAAAGGTGCAGCTCACGAAGAACGGTAAGAATGGGCAGATTTCTCTGAAAGAGACACAGGGACAGGCAGGCAAACAGGCAGATAAAAACTGAATACAGATTACTTATAAATCCCTCAAACAGAGAATAGTACATTAAATAAACTCTGCACTGAGAATATATTCACTCAGTACTATTGTAAAAAAAATAAGTGTTCAGTAAGAAACATGTATTTAGCGGCAGAGTTCTGTTCTCAAGAGCAGAAAGGAAGGAAAAATAGAACAAACGTGACTCTCAGTTGCATAGGCTTTGCAAAGTCAATGCTCCATAAGTGTTGCTTTTTTATTTAGTTAAATAAAATGCTGGTGTTTTTTTTTTCTCATTCACAGAATCACAGAATCACAGAATGTTAAAGGTTGGAAGGGACCTTAAAGATCATCTAGTCCAACCCCCCTGTCAGAGCAGGATCACCTACAATAGAGCGCACAGGAACGCGTCCAGGCGGGTTTTGAATGTCTCAAGAGAAGGAGATTCCACAACCTCCCTGGGCAGCCATTCCTCTGTCTCTCTGCCAGTTGTTGTGTGCCACAGTTCTTTTTTTTCCCCATTTCTTAAATATGTTTTCACAGAGGTGTTCCTATCCTATCATTACTGATAGGCTCAGCCTGTGGCCTGTGGCAGGTCTCTCTTTGGAACTGGCTGGTGTTGGCTCTGTCAGACCTGGGGAAGCTTCTAGCAGTTTTTTGCAGAAGCCACGCTTACAGCCTCCCCGCCCTCAAAATCCAGGCAAACCCAGTACAACATAGAAGTTTAGAGCCCAGGAAACACCAAGGAGTTAGACTTTCTGATTGTTCAAAACAGGAGTTCGAGTTAGAGGAAGATTAACGACCTGATCCCTCAAATGTTGTCACCTTGGCTGCTGAGGTTGTGCTGCCACCTCGTGACCCCACAATTTTACATGGTTACAGTGACTGCAAATTTTCCCTCGAGACTGGGAGGACAGTGTACGCATGTCCCTGGTATACAGGCGTGATGGCCATGCTTTTTGCCCCTGAGGGCTCTTTTATGTTGAGACTCATGTTTTCTCTCCTTAGTTTTCTCACCCGTGACTGATGGGTTGCACCTCTTGATGTCATTGTCCTTGCTAATGGAACTGGTGTCCATGGACAGGCCTGGGTAGGATCTTGAGGCAGCCCTGCAGAGGGAGTGAAACCGAGAGTTTAAAATAGTAGGCTTTTGTAATAAAGGCTACAGAGAGTCCCCCTGCTGCCAAGAGAACTGTTCATGCTGGAAAGCAAAATGCAAACTTAGCCAGCATTAGAATATGACAGCATACACTGAAAAAAAGATATATTCTTTACAGCTGGGAGGAACAATTATAAATTATTACAGTTTTGCACGCTGATGATAAAATTTTCCTCTCCATCTTCCCAAGTGTAAAGCTTGTATATTTATGGTAGAATTTTTCTTGCTTGGAAAAAAAAAAACCAACAAAAAAAATCCTGTGTTGCGATTGGCTGTATTCTGAATCTAAATGGGACTGTTCCATCTGGTCAAACTAAATAAAACAGCTGTATGTCAAAGCAGTTATGCTGTTCTTTTGAAACAATACAGGTTTCAGTCGCAGTGATTACTTTAATAGCATTTTGGAATCCCTGGAAAAAGCTCAGTATGGCTGCAATCACACAAAAAGGCAAGCTGGGAACCTCTCTGCTAGTAACCCCCTGTTCCTTTATCAGCTAGCTGTGCTTCCATTGGCACTTGCTCCCAAGACACTTCATAAGCAAAGACATAGAATCAAACCTTGAAACACTGACAATCTGAAATGCATGTGCAAGGAAGGACCAGGGACATACCAGGTACACGGAGGCTTGAGAGCTCTGACCTAACAAGGTAGCTGCTGTGAGCTTGGATGCATGCTTGGGAGAGCCCATAGAAGACACGCAGAGCTAGAAATGTTCCCTCAGCATCTCTGGCTGGAGAGAAAAGATCAGTCCTTCTTCACTGGCAAAGACACTCAAATCATTGAACTGTTTTCTCTCCAATCCTTGTATGCCAAAGTAAACCAAAGCATCCTGCATTTAGACTCTGATTAGAGTTTCCAGGACACCCTGTATTTTCTCTAAAATATGGCAGAGCAGAATAAGGGTTCCCACCTAGCAGCTGAAGGTTATGTTTGCCTGTTCCCTGTTTTCAAGGAGGTTAATTGCATTGCGTTGGTTGTATAAACAGAACCTAAAATCTTGTGACAGTGGGGACTTTATATTTTCTTAAAACACTAAAATGTTCTGAGAAATACATAGCTAGCTGAATCATCTCTGTGGGACTTAGCAGCGTATTTCGACAATCATCATAATAGTTATTATTAGGGTTTGCAAAGCTCTGGGCAGATTTACAGCTAATCCATTTGCAAAGTTTAGAAAAAATAAAATTAAGAGTATGAAGTCATGTGGTTACAGTCCCTCAGTGAGCCTGTGATGGTAGGCATAGACCCTCCTTAACATTTGTTCCTTTAGAGGACGAGGAAGGTGTCTCAGATTCCTTTCTTTCCAACATACCTGACATGTCTGACACTTTCCAATCCCGTCTTCTGAGTTGGAAATCAATTCCAGTTCTCATGACTGTTCCACCTCGTTTGCGAAACCACAGTATGCTATTAAAGCAAGCAGTAGAAGAATTAAACCATCTCACATCAAAGCTTCTTTACTATGCCAGATTCAAGTGAGAGAATGGAGTTCATTCTTTTCCCCTTCCTTCCAGCAAGCACCAAATAATAGAATGAAATACGCAGCATCAACCAGACATCATTTCAAGTCTGCTGGAGCTAAACGCAGATCTTGACTATCCGGGTGACAAATACTCCTTTCAGCAGCACCTACCTGGAGCTGATATTTTCCTATATAGGTAAGTATAAATATGATTCTATTGATCTTTGCCTGTCCCTTTATCTTCTGTCTCTTTTATAGCCATCTTCTTCTGCACCCAAGAAGGTATTTAATCATTCTGCTGGGTTTGGATGAAGTGTGTTCTTCTGCAAAAGGGCAGCTGAAGGCAATGTACCAGTGAAACTTCAGAGCAGCCTTCAGGCTGCAACCAGAATGGAGTTTCGATGACAAACAAACGTCACACCTAAAATCTGCACAGAGAAATGCTCTACCCCTAGCCCATAAGCCCCCACTGCTCCATTACTGACTTCATGCCTATGTAGGAAATCATGCTTCTAGAATACAGAAAGAGAAAAAAAAATTCAGTCTCTATATTCACTCAGAATTAATTTCCATAAGATGCTAATCCCTCTGGCATCAATCTAATATTTGTGGATGGGCAAAAATCCCATGGATTTCAACTGGAAGTCTTTCAGAACGTGTGACATCTGGTCTCATGGTACTTTCGTGGTCAAAACTCCTGGAGGTACTGTTCAAGACACCACCCAGCAAGCTGAAACAAGAAGTCTTTAGAGCAGACAGATACTGCTAAAGTGACTCTTCCTTTTCTCTGAAAGGGGTAGGGGACCCACTTATGACAGCACAAGGTATTCTGTTGCCAGAAAACCTCTAGGAATCCAGACTAATGTGCACAAATGGCTGATTATTTTCGTGGGATGGTAGTAAGTCAAGGATACATTGCACATCCTCTGCAACAAGTTCGTGCTGCGCCTGCCATTTCTTCTTTATTCCACAAGAAGGACTTAAGAGGTACCATAAACACTCAGTGAGCCCCTCTGCACGGAAGTAAATGTCATCTTTAAATCATTCTGAAATATAATCTCTTCTTTATTACAGTAATAAACCAGGCTCTTCTTTCTCTGATACAGTCTGCTCCCACAACGGATTCAGGCTGCAGCAGCAGTCCAAACAGCCGGTTTCAGAACCTCCTAACTGCAGTAAAGTCTGAGACCTTTCATTTCAACTTACTTCATCACAAAAATCTGATTATCTGTATTATAATAAGAGATACAGTACCCATTTTATGAAATTCGTCAGCAATGAGAGCTCAAAATAAAACTGGCATTCTCCCTGCAAGAGACATGAGGAAAGAAAGAAAAGCAGAATTTGGAAAACCTAACAGAATGGAACAGGCTAAAATAGGAGGAGAGCAAAATGATGGACCAAGGACAAAGGAGTTGAGAAAGAGCAAGAATTCTGTTCAGGCCTCTGGCTGCCCTGGGGGCAACAGCATAAGAGCATGGTGGTTTGGTCTGCAGTTCTTCTCTGGAAGCAGAAGTAGGTACTTGCTGTTTCTGCCCTGCCCCTGGAAAGTCAGAGCTGAGGGTGCTACAGAATTGCCAGTCAAGCACTTTCAGAAGCACGAAAACATGCTGAAACCTGCTTTCAGTTTTCACACTTCTTTAATAAAAACCTAGAACACACAAAGAAAAATCTCACAGAGATAAAAGCCTTCCTGACTGTCTCCACATGGAACCTTGCACTAAGAACTGGGGACCACAGCAGGGAAGAACATCCTTAGAGGCCACAGACACTCATCTGCTCCCAGCAGAACTACATTTCTTATACTAAGTCACCTTACAGCCAGAATCATCTTGACTGATCTGTGCACAGAAAAAATCACTCCCTAGTTATAAAGTGTAGCAGCAGGCTCTGTCTTCCGGAAACATCACCTCATAAGGAGAATTTTGCACCATTCTACAGACAAAGTAACAGGAAAGTGGCTGAGATATGCACAGGCATTAGTCAAGTCATGACTGAATGTACAATGATTTAGCCTGAGCAGCTGGCTATGAGGTTATAAAAGGAATGTTTTACTACGTGAGTGCTAGGTGAAACGACCCTGTTGCCAAACCTGGCTAAGAACTCGAACAGCCGCAGAGCACACATAGGATTTATGAGACTAACCTCTGGATTCCTTCCTGAGCTCAGGAAATTGCATTCCTTTGAGGTCTGAACCAATGTTCATTGACAATACAAAATTACCCTCTTCTGCAGGGAGAAGAAAAGCAAAGCAGCAGCACTGGAAAGCCAAACAGCCTTATGTGGAAAACTGAAAGGAATGAAGAAAGATAACAAATTACTTTCTTAAAAAAGGAGGGAGAACTTGCATATGCGCAAAGGACAGGGAACAAATGATTGTTAAGCTATTCAAGCTATTTTTTCTTAAGTTTGTGAATTGAAAGGTAGAGTGGTATCACCTGCTTCAGCCCATCCTGTGTGTGGTGCCCATTATATGGCTAATCAGGCAGGCACAAATGATGAAAATACCCAGAAATCAAACCAAACAATCAGGAAATGAAGTGGAGAAAGAGGACAGCTCTGGCTTAGGAACTGGTAGGCACCTGCACCTCCTGGGATTGAAGCTTTCTGCCAGGCCTCAGAAGATGAAGAGGCCATGTGAGGAGATGAATGGGGCTGGCCTTTTCCCAAGCAGTTCTTTTGCTAGTGGACAGCAGTCCTTAGGCTACGCAAAATGCACTTAGTAGCCAGAGACAACTAAAATAAAACAAAACAAAAAGCAATATTTATCTCTGGTCTTCCGTTCCCCTGTTCTGAGCAAAATATCCCAGAAGAACCAAGAGAAACACAGACAGGACATATCGTGAGCCATATATTCTAAGGAAGCTAAATTACCGAAAGACTAACGTCACATTGCATGATGTGTAAGGCAACAGTTAATAAAAGAAACATTTCATCTCACAAAAAAATACTGAGATTTCCAAAAACTTAATGGTTCCAGGTGAAATCAAAATCAAGACTTTCTTCTGAACCCACCATAACCTCCCGTGTACCAATAATCAACAAACTGCTGATCAGAACGCTAGGTAGGGAAGCAGGACAATCTAATCAAGCACAGCCAAGGCGTGAGTCTCATCCCCATAGAGAGCCCCACCTTTCAGTTTAACGGCTATTTTAAGGAGACTTTTACCACTTCTCTTTAAGAATATAAAACAGAGTTATGCAACTAAATGCTAATCTTTTCCCCAGCAGGAGAAATAAATTTTTTTTTTAATACCTTCTTTACCTCAGTTCTCTCCAATAGTTTGAGAACAAAGGACTGTGTTTTTTTCATGTCTGATTAGTGACTGAAAAATTTGAGTGGAATCAACAAGAAATGTAGTAAGTAGAATTCGTTCCTCGGTTTCCACATCAAACTCAAAGGGAGAGATTTTGAGAAAATTTCTATGACCTGTCATTAAAGCTTCAGTGATGGAAAAGAGGCTATTACTTCTTCATAAAAGCATTAGTTGTCAGCATCCCAAGATAATAACTTCTCTAAGAATAACTGATTGCAAAACCACTTGGCTATGAAAGTATGCAAAATACAGATTTCAGCATTCTTGTTTCTAAGTAGGTTTGTGTCCTGTGGTAGCCAGTGATCCTGTCATTCATCATCTTACAGAGAAAATTGGATTCAACCTGTGTCTAAGCAACTGGCATCTTGTAACCATGCTCCTACTAATCTTGGAGCACGCAGTGGTTACTGAACACTCACCTCTGGCACTGCACAGCGAAACTGGCCATCTGGTTGGGACCCGAGCCATCTTGCTCTCACTTGCATATGTATATCTTCTGGCAGAAGGAGATTTCTACTGGGGACTCTACATTCTACAAAAAAAACACACCTGAAAAACAAAAAAAAAACCCAACCATACAAGTAATCATGGAATAGATTTTTTTAAACCTTCTGCTTTTCCTTTCCATTCCCTATTCTTCCCCTCCCTTCCAATACACATTTATATATACTCATATCCACACGCACTTCTATACTCCCATTTATGAAGGGGAGAAATGCAAGAATTTATATTACTTGAATGTTTTTTTTCCCTTTCTTTTTTTTTCAGAAATCTGCATTTTGTACCTCTATTTTATTATTTTATTTGATTTTTCCTAGCTGTGTTATAATTTTGATCTTGGGTATTGCACATACAAGAAATTCCACTTCATGGACTGAACTGCAGTGAAATATTTCCACGTATTTTCCCAATCATAAGTAGAAACTAGTAAAAACCCACTTGTGAGGCAGTACCAGGCAACAGGGCTTGTAATGGATGACTTTTAAAAAGCCACCATGTTTGAGCTGCAAAGTATTTTCTTCCACAAAGCTGAAGGATGATGATAAAATGCTGATAATACTGGAAATGTCGATGGCATTGGAAATCATTTGTGAGAGTGTAAGACACAATAAATCAGTGACTACAGGCTGAAGGCATTGACCTCTCACTGGTCACAAGAACTATGAGCAAACCTCTAAACTCAGATTGAGAAAGATAAGTCCCATGGGAGCTTTCATGGTGAATTTTGATTCAAAATGCAAACCTCCTTTCCCCAACAAAATCTGGGCATGTTTGAAATAACCATCTCTGCTTTTCTGTGAGGATGCTCCTCACATGGTCCTGAGAAATCAAATGCACAGGTTCTTCTGCAGGATACTCTTTTGCCCTTTCTCCTTCCATTTCTTTGTAAAGCAACAGGTGTCATTTATGTGGAGAGTTGGATTGTAATGACTAGTCTATCGTGAAGGGCAGAAATGAGTCGGTACACAAAATCAAGCATCAGTCAGAAGTCAGCCTCCCATCCAGTTTTCTGAAGCATCACCTTTTTCTGCACTCTTCCAGAACAAGCTGACTAAAACTGCACTGTGACAGGGCTTCATGCAGCTGCTGCAAATCTCTCATCACTTCACAGCACAGCTTGGGTTTTGCTCAGCAGCAATACGCATACTGACAGCTTTGAATGGAAGATGTGTTGTGGTGGCAGAGAGAGCTTCACTCACTGCCAGTTGTCAAATGCTTCTTCTGGGTTTGTAAATCTCAAGTGGGGAACAACAAACTGAATGAGATAAAAGTAAGAACTGGTGTCTCCACAGGAGCTACAGTTATTTTCATTATGCAATAAACCTCTTCTACCACTCGGCTGTACTTTGACTTTTACCCAAAGTACTCACAGTATTCCCTCATCAAAGCTATCCTAAAGATATCTTTAAGATCCCCAAGTGCTCTGTGGAATCATTTGCCTGCTTAGGTCCAAGTGTAGCATCTTTTCAAAACTCCCCTAGTTCCTCTCAGACTGGAAGCTCTTTCTCCTCCCCAAAAATATTGCAGTTCCAGTATGTACTTTCTTCTTCTAAGAGAGGAATCTGTCCTGAAAGCCTGTCTCAATAGAACTCCTGTCCGGTTAAATTGATCCTTGTTTCTATGAACGATGATGTCCAAGACACGTACTCATTCCTGAAGACAGGAGGAGGTACTGCATCTCCTCCTGAGGTATTGATACATTTACTAAAGTCATAGTTTCCTGTACTCATTCTTCTGAGCATGAATACGATGCATGAGTGGTGTATGCTATTTAAAAGGAGAAGCAAATACGTTCAACACCTCATAGAATCATAGAACAGTTTCTCATGAGTCAGCCTCTCTACTGCAGACAAGCGCACTTCATGCTGGCAAAAGAGAACCTGAATAAGCCATTTCTTAGAATCTCAAAAAAATGGAAAAGGTCCTCAAGGCCATCTCAACCAAACGTGATCAAAGCAGGACTAACTTCCAAAGTTAGATCATGTTGCTTTTTTTCAGTCAAGAATGTTCACAGTTATTCCATCACCTCCTTGGGCACCACTTCCAGTGTTTCACCATTCTCAGTGTGAAGAATTTTTTCTCTGTTGTTTCCCAATTTTCCCATGTTGCAAACCGTGACCACAATGTGTTGTTCGTGCACTGCACATTGCCTGCTATCGGAATAGAGCACACTCAGCCTGCATCACTTTTTCAGTTTGAACAGCTTTTTTTCCTCCAACAGTGTCTCAGCTGGTGCCAGTGGCTTAATTAGTTGAACTCTGCCTCAAGGTCTGACTGTTTTGTCAACTTGCAGATATGCAAGGTAACCCACAAACCAGAAGAAGCAGCTCTCTGACCACTCTCCTCACCAGAACAGCTGTGGGTGTTTACCAGCCATCATGTCCCTAGCATGCAAATTATCATGTAAAAGACGATCAGATATTCAACAGGAATCTCTAGGGTACCTGACCTTTCTTATTTAAAGTCTTGCACAGTGTCATAATAATCACCAACACGCACTCCAGCACAGCCTGTTTCATGTTTGTTGGTAAGCATGGACCCATAAGAAGGATTTTTTACCTTGATCCTGAACTTACAGGAAAGGAGAGCATGTGACTGTGTTCTTGAATTACAATCCAGCCTACAGAAAATAGTCAGGAAGGTTACAAAGGCAATCAGTGTAATGAAAGGCTTCACTGTGTTAACATTTACCTACCACATACTACAAACAGGAATACGAATATTCACCATAAAACTGCAGCCACATACAACACAAAAGATTTGTTTTTACTGCATCTGCCTAGATCGTAAGAAAGGAGACTATGGAGTTATTCAGAACAACAGTCCAATTCAGAGAAGAATCCCCCCAATACGAATTGCTATTTATGAACTTTTCTTGCAAGACAAAAAAAATGCCCTCATCAGCAAGTATGGGCCCTCCAAACATACCTTTCACTGGAAAATAACATTGTCATGCTCCACTTTCCAACAGACAGTGCATGCTCCACTGGAACATCGCCACGGCTAAAGCAGTTTGCTCTTTCTCCAGTCAATTGGCAGCAGCCCAGAGCCACATGCCAGGGAGGGTTTACTGAGAATTGGTGCACACTTGTAACAATCGGGTCTCTGTCAAAGAAGAAAGATGCAAAAAGTAATTAACTTTTCTTCCTTTAGGCATTGCTACTTCAGTCACAAGTAAGGGGAATGGCCTAAGTACTGCAGGGCTATGGTGCTGCGTGGGAAGAGGTACGGCGCACTCCTGAGTTTTACGCGCTGGACAATGGCAGTGTGGTTCAGCAGCTCCTAACCCATCTCGATGCCTGAAACTGAAAAAGATTATTCCTGTTATGCAGACTTCATCTAGAAATTCCTCACTCATGGTGTGTTACTTAGGCGAGGAAAAACTCCTAATCCAAACAAGAAGCAAATGATGCTGTATTTTAAGGAAAATCTCTTCCACGTTGCTCATTTGCTTTTTTTACTAACCACTGCACAATTACTGCATTTTCAAACCACTCATGATCACTGCACATGAGCAAGCTCTATTATCTCCTTCTCAGTTGCTGAGGCACCTTTTCATTTACTGCTTTGCAGTAAAGTGTAGAATTTAGGAACAAGTAGGCAGCGTTTATGTGCCAGAGTGCGAACACAGGGAGGTGGTTGGAGTGCAGCGAAGCAGGATTTGATATATGAATCCCAGAAATCTGAAATAGAACTAAATTCATGGCAAACACATCTTTCAAAGGTGAAACTGATTTCTCTGCCTCAGCCCAGCAGCCCATTCTAGCCCAGCATCCTGGCTCTGCCAACGGTCAAAGAAATGGTCCATAGAAGAATGCAAGACCAGGAGTGTATTGTGGCAATTGTCCAGAATACTCTTCCAGAGTCCCATAATTTGTTGTTCTTGGACTCGAAGAGCAGAGGTAGTGTCTTTGAATTTAGTTAATCTTGACAGATTCTTCTTACATACATTTGTCCAATGCTTTTCTATTGCATCTAATCAGCACCTTGTATACTTGGACAGTAAATCACTGCGGAGTGGGCTTGTTTACGTGACTTCCATCAGGGTGGAGCCCGTTCTCATCCACAAAGATGCTTTGAAGACCAATGGGAAATACAGCTGGCATAGCTGAAGCAAATGACAAACACATTTTATCAATTTGCAGCTTTAAATCCAGCATTAGCAACACTAAATTTAAATCTGCAAACTCTCTGTGTCGGCACCACAAAGGCTCAGTACAGTAGATCAGTCCTGATGTCGCAGTCAGTGGCTGGCAGGGAAGGGCTGGTTGGTCAGCAGGACAAATGCACAGAGCCCAGCTCACACAGTCATTCTCAAACTCTGCACAGAGCCAAGGTGTGAATTCTACGCATTGGGTAATGTTCGAATTTTTAAGCTCACCATCCAGAACTTGTAAATAAACACAGCGTAATCAGTGTACGTACTTATCAGCGCAACATCAACATAAGAGATTCTCATACAGAATTGGAGAAGATTGAAGGATTTGTCCTTTCATCTCACTCCAAGCTGAATGGCGTCACCGATGTCCATCCAACACTGTCACCGGTGTACCCACACACAGGGAGGTAACATCCAAATCACAGACGCCTCCCATTCTGTGAGCTCTGTCACCAGAAATGGAAAGTTGAGCAGGGTGGGTTTGAACAGGAATGCTCTACAGATAACTTGTGTTCTGCTGGTGTGATGCTAACGGCTTTTCCCAGGGTTTTGTTCCTGCTCAGTCATAATAGTCGGTTTGTTCAGCCAACATTTGGCTCTGTACACAGCCTTGGCTGTTCTGTGACCTACACACACACATGGTCAAACCAGCTGATTGCTGCAAATGTTACTTTTAACCAAGCACAACCAAAGCAGTGTCACGGGAACTCCTTTCAGTAATAGTAAACTCAACTTGAAATGAACAACATGGAAATAAGAGCGGCCTCCAGACATCCTTGGCATAATTAAAAAAAAATTTAAAAATACTAAACTAGATCAAAACTTCAACTAACACAAAATACTTCAAGTAAACCAGTAGCCCAGTCTGAATGACCCATCTGAATGGTCTATTGCTCCCCTGATCTCAATTTTGCTACACACGGTGCACTTTTTCAGTGTTCATCGCACAAAACACACTGAATACATTCATTAGCCACTACAAATATACTGCAACGTATCCACTCTCAGAGCTAGTAGAAGAGTATCCCCTATACAGTTTTACAGCTCTTAGACTGGCAGAGATGTTTCATTGTGCCCAAACTACCCCTGTAAAGCTGTCCTTCTGATCCACCCAAAGGTAGTTTACCAGAAACAAGACCAGTTTGAGGTCATTTCTCAACAAAACTGCATAATACCATCTGATCATCATGGTTCCTAATTGTCAGCATTACCACATGGCCTGTCCAGCTCTGGCCTTCAGTATCACTGAGAAACGCATCCCCTCTGCCAGCAGGTCACGCAAAGTGTCAGGGTGACCTGGAATCAGGTTGGTCTGGGTCACAGCCAGTGGGAGAAGAGTGGAACTGTGCAAAAAGTAGAGAAAAAAGAGAAAGCAGACATTATGCCTTCAGGTGAAGGTACAGATGGACACAGAAAGAACAAGATTCCTAGGAGGCATGAAACACATTGCTGATCTAAATGGAGCCTACACGGTCTCAGCTTTACAGGAGGTGGTATGCAGACTGCCAGGGAAACAGTAAGTGCTGTTCCAGCAATGTGATGTGATATTTCTACCAAAAGGTACAGACCACTGACCTCTTCCATTAGTCTTCCTGCACCAAGGCGACAAGTACCTCTGATCTGAAACGATCCAAAGATGGGAGGATGGCTGGAGCACACAATGACCCACCAAACATTCACTTTCCTGTATACAGAAATGGATCACAATCTAGAATCAGCTGGACCTAACTAAAATCTCTGCTTGTGTTACCCAGTAATCTTGGTTTGGCATAAGGCCATGCTGGCCTTGAAAAGCATGATATCGCTCACCACTGCTTCTCCCGGTAACCCCATGCACGTTCCTGCTACTTCCTTCTCTGATCCAGCTGAAATTAGGATCATTTTAATCTTCTTTTGTGCTTGGTTTTGTTGTTTTTTCTTCTCCACAGGATTAGCACTCAGTTAGATCAGCAAGCAGGAAAAAGTGCTCTTTGGGCAGGAAGGTATTCTTAGAACTGTTAAGCTGGAGCATAACAGGACACTAAAGTGACTTTAACGCAGACATAAATTTACAGCGTAGACACAAAATGTTAAATGTTCAGCGCGTTAAGTCACTGAAAAGCTACAAGTGTAAATGAATAGAATGCAACTCATTTAATTATTTTTCTCTCAGTGCTATCTAGAGTCAGAGCCCAGGCATTTTTACTACTTTCATTCTGCAGTTTATTGCAAGTACGTGTACCAAAATGCTTCAGGATCAGGTTTAGCTTGTGTTCACTTAAATACCCCATTGGACCTGGTACTTTCAGGTCTGCAGCAAAAGAACATCGAGAACTTCTTTCTTCCTCAGCTGTACACAGTCTGACAACACATGGGGCAGTGTATGGGGAAAGAATCCCACGTTTTTTCAGGAAGCCTTGAGAAGCACAGGGGACATTGCTCCATGCAGTGCCTAAACGTTTCTAAAATGTTAGAGGAGGCCCTGGAGCTTTTCAAGAACCGTTAATTACCACATAGGACAGCAGGATGGAGCTATGTAATGAAAATCATCTGGCACAGTAAGTCCACAAAGAAAAGGATAAGCTGTGTCCAAAGGTCTCAGAGTGTGCAAACAGCGTGTGGCCAGCTTCAGGAACACCTAATTTAAAATAATAAGCTCTATACGCTTCATAAAACTTAAATCGCACTCACTCGGATTAGTTTAGATTTCTGGAGTATGGGCAGGAAGGGTAAGGTAGAGTTTAGAGCCTTTCCACTCAAGGACAGGCTTTTTTCACACCAATTCTTTTTGGGGTAGTCTCTTTCCACAAGTAGAGCCAGAGCAAAGAAGGAAAATTTTAAGAACGCAATGGCAAATTAGCAATCTCTATTGCTGCCTGACTGCAAATTAGCTGGGGAAACCATCCTGCCCCAGAGGAACACGGCAAGATGTACTGTTCCCTTTTAATAAATTTGTTCACAGCAGCTTACATGCAGGGACATTGCTTCTGTTTTCCTAAGAGACTTGTCAGAAGCTTTTCTCATTCTCAACTTCATAATAGAAACGTAGTGCAAAGTGCTAAGCAAAGGGATGACTGATGTAAGCATCAAGCCAATATCTTTGGGTTCAAGCTAGTCCTTTGATGCTGTTTTATCCGAAGCACTTTACAGTTACAAACAGATTACAGGAATAGTTTTCCCCATCCAATTTTTATTAGTTTTATCAGTTGTGCTTGGAGTAGGATCTCTTTGACAGCTAATGGTCAGTAAGCTTTAATTAAGTAAGAACTTTCACATTGCACTTGAATAATGTTGTCTCTACTACGTAAGCCTGGAGAAATTATATAAAGCACCCTGACTCTTCAGGCTGCAACTGGTAGAATTTTTGCCACTTACTCGGAAAAAAACCATGACCTTAGCCCCATTTGTCCAAATTACCTCTTCAGCAGAAGAAACATTAACCAGTCAAAGTCTTTGGCAAAACACTGAAGAACATGCTCAAAATCAGGCATAAGCATTTTATTGAAGTTAGGCCCTTTGCAATTATTTGATATTAGTCTCCCTTCTATTTCCTGACGAAAAGTTTCAAACTTGAGTTTAACTTAAAAAGACCAGCCGATTTAAAAGGAATTTGCAGCACACCTGGGTTGGCTGGCCCATTTCCCTCTCCGTATGTGGCACAGAGCCGCTCAGCTAAATCAGCTTTTTCAGTCTTTCTTGCCAGCTGCCACACAAGTGATAAATAAAGGGCTTTCAACTGGGTAGCAAAGCTTTCATTCCAGAGCAACAAAACGAAGAGGTCCTATGTGCTATTGTCATCGATGGAGTCACCTCCAGTTTCAACAGTTTTCCTTGAACTTGGCTGCCGAATGTGACAACATAACAGTCTGTATGAAAGCATCACTGGCCACATTGTTGATTTACCAATGGGAAGTATTTTTCCTCTCAATGGTAGCTTCCCATAGATAATGCACTTTCTCAGAAGCTTACAATTTTGTAATTCAAAGTACAGACCGTAAGCTTAAGTATGTTTGACTTACCTTGTCGCATTGCTCTTCTGCCAGGTCCTACCCACTCACTAAACATCTGGAACAAACAAGGTCCATGCAGGACGTAGACACATGGGGGACAAACAGAAATGAAGAAGAAGTGATAACAGAAAACTTGATGGATGACCTGTATGGGTGAACAGGAGCAAGACCTCCCTGCTCTTAACAGGTCACACCTTGAGCTAAGTGGCACCCACCCACCGTTTTGAGGAAGGGCTGGAGTGGGAAAATCAGAAGTGCCTGAAGGGGCTCACTCTGCCTTGAATGTGTCGCATGAGAGAGTCTACAGCGCCCCGAGGCCCAATGAGCT
This sequence comes from Trogon surrucura, assembly GCA_020746105.1. Classification (NCBI taxonomy): domain Eukaryota; kingdom Metazoa; phylum Chordata; class Aves; order Trogoniformes; family Trogonidae; genus Trogon; species Trogon surrucura. The sequence goes on along the minus strand of CM036623.1, from coordinate 11,518,189 downwards.
CATTTTGAGCAGCCATTGCACTGTGCAGACCCCTACTGCAAACTCCACCACTCCTCTTAGGAGGTAAGGACTTCTGTACATAATCCCTTCAGCCAGGAGAAATGACAGCTTGTGACTTACAGCCATCGAGACAGTAGAAGGCTTCATTCAGATAATTTCAAGTAAACTGTGCACACACATACACGCACACATGTTGTATTTATTGAGTAGGGCAGTGGAAAATTTACCCTGGTATATAACTTATCTGGAGTCAGCAAAAGATACAACTAGTGTAAGCCGGATAAGATTCACTTCCGCTGTTTTTTGAGGTACCAGAAAAAAAATGTTATCGCTGCACTTCAAAGTCAGAAGAGTGCCTCTGAGATCAGAAATGCCACAACCTTTTTACTAAGAAATGTGAGAAAATGACATACCAAGAAGAAAGGTGAATGTACTGAAGTGTTGTCCCAATCAAATGCTGTTTACATCTAAATTAGTTAAAAGTGGAAGACTAAACAATTCAATGGAAAACTCCTGTGAGAGTATTCCCTGCTATGAATCATGGTTGGAGACTGAGGGCAAAGACAGCTCAGTACAAATGCAGTCCACGTGCTGGGATGCTGGGTTTTTCTCAGAGGACTACAGCACAGGCAGATGAGATAATGTCAATCTACAGTGCAGCTGGGGCCAGAAGACAACTAAAATTCCATGCCCCAAAAAATGGAAAATTATTTAGGGAATGAAATTAAACAACTATGTAACTGTGCGGTTTAGAGGAAGGCAGGCCAGGGAACTTCTGATGAGTTTCCAAGATTCAGCGAGAGTTCCAACACCAACCCTGGTTGGCATCTTTGTCGGCTTCCACTACAGCTTGCTCTTAGGCATGTCCGAGTCCGTCAAGTGTCGCCAGAAAAAAGCCTGTATCCTGCGCCACGCATCTTCCTGGGCTTTGGCATGCTCCCTCCATTGCCCTCCCCAATGTACGAACACTCTGAGGACTTTGTGGATGGAAGCCTGGCACAGAGGCAAGTATGGTGGCTCCAAGAGGTGCCCTGCTCCAGAATAGCAGCAAAACTCTGCTTCCCGTCCGTAGCGCTTAAGGCGCTGAACAGCGTCCTGGCAATAGAGATCGCTTTGCCAGTTTTTGTCATCCAGCCCTGACAGGAAGAGGAACTTGGCCAAGGACCTCTCCAGGGGAATGCGACAACGCCAAGTTGCTGGGTCCCTGTGATCATCTAGGATATTTGAAAAATCTACCAGGCCAGACTCGTCACTGGTCTTCATTCTCCCCAAATCATACGGGTGGGCAGGAAGAGTGAAGCCATCCCCCTGCAGGGGAATGAAAGAGTTAAAGCTACTTCCAGATATGCTGACAGCTGCCTTGATGCCAGGTAGAAATGTGGCCATGGAAAGGGCCAGATCAGCTCCTTTAGACAAGCCCAAAACACCAATCCCAGTATCTTTCACCTGAAACACAGTTAGGAAAACAACCATTAACAGCTACTCCTTATTTCCTGGGCTGACATAATGTTCCCAAGTTCTGCTTCCTTCATTTCTCATCTAACTAAGACCACCCAGATTTCATCCCTTCCCTCTCTCTGTTCAGGGTGTATCACTCCATATCTATCCCTCTACTGAGCCTCCACAAGAGTGACTAAGAATTCTACAGCTCCTCCATATTTCTCCTCCTGTAACACTTTTTCTTCCTGGTGATCTCTGCAGACAAAGCCTCTTTGCTCCCTCCACATCCTGGCTAGACACCTGCTCTCAGTATTGTAGCTTTTATGGCTCCTGTCTCCAACCTCCTTCGACCTTCTTTTCTCAGGTCCCCTTTGGGAAACAAACTTTTCATGGGTTTACTTGCACTAATTTTCTTTCATACCACTGTTTTGTGATACTCTCCTACAACTGCCCTGTTATCTTCTGTTTCATCTTAGAATACATAACGTTCATCACACCTAGGCTGACTAAGCCAAATAACTGTTTAAATCAACTTAATTGTAGCAAAGACTCTTCACACCAAATTCATTTTGTAATGTGTGTCTTGGAATATACTCTGGAAGTTTCAGAGCTCTATGAGCAACAAGACAAACAAGCAAGGCTCAATTCTGGCTGCATCCCTGGTTGTCAACATGGTGTCAACATTCATCAAGTGAATAACGGATTAAGTCGCATTCCACTCAAAGTTTTAACGCTACTTGATTTCTCTTGGTAAGATGATGTATTGCTATAAAGTGTCTTTATCACCCCATATGTTCAAATACAGCCCCAGCTTCTTAAGACATTGCCCACTCTGCGTGCTACAACTGTAAGTTCTGTTGTTGAACCCCTTGTTGCTGCCTTGTGTAACTTACTCAGAATCAAAACCATGTAACAAGAAGTCAACAGACTTTTTTTTTCCCTTCTAAAATCTTGAAAAATGCAAAAGTAGGGAGAAAAAAAGTTAAGATTTGCTCCTTCTCCATCTCTCAGATCACACTTCCAGCGTTGTCTCCTAACATCTCAGAAACTTCCGTCGCATTCAGTGGCATGTAACATTCCAGTTAGAAAGTTGGAACATAGTTTCCAACTTGTCTCTTACCTGCGGCTGCTTCCTCAAGAAGTTCACAGCTTCCTCAAAATAGCTCAGCTCAAGAATCTCTGGCATAGCAGGGAGATCTTCAAAGGCCATGTAAGCAAGAGCCAGAGTCACGAAGCCTCTGCTAGCCAGGAGACTCGCTCTGTATTCAACAAGACCTCCACCAGATCCATACAAATCAACAAGTCCAGGGAATGGGCCAAGCCCTGCAATATAAGATGCATTTGCACATATAATCAAAGACAAAAGTTTCTACAGCTGCCCTCTCAGCACTGCCCCCTCAGCACACATCAGTACAGCAGGTATCAGAAGCAAATCACCCTCTGAAGCTTTCCACAGAGGTCGTCATTCTCAGGCAGACACACAATCACTGTAAGGACACTAATCTGAGCGTTTCTTCTCTCTCTTAGGAACCCATTATAAGAAGTTAACCTGTTGGGCACCCTTGTCCCACCATGAATTTCAGCTGACTTTGGCCCAGATGTTCTCAGGCCACCAGGGATCAGTGAACAAACAGTACCACTGCGTGAGCTGTGAACTTCTCTAGGAACTGTGCTAGCAGGTTTTCCAGTGAGGGAATACTCGGGTTATTAAATGCACGCACAAATGCCAGGCACCGGTGCAGTAAAGCTGCTCTATCAGGTAAACACTTCTTTCTTTGGCTTTTCTTTAGCCAAAGAGAGAGAGAGAAACAAGTCCAGAGCCTGCAGGAAGATCCCTGGCAGCTGCTGGAGTGGTCTAGGCTGGCTGCAGCCTGAGTCCAGTGTTCCCACCATGGCTCATCCTTCCTCACTGCACGGTCAGGGCTGTCACACCTCACAGCTCTGCTGAAGGCCAGCGGGCTCTTGGTCCTCTCAGCTGAGGAGAAGGGCTGAGAAATAAATGCTCTTTTTCCCCAGAGCTCTCACCACAGGAGAGAACCTCTCAGCCAGAACAAACAGGAGACACATGGTGTTACCACTGCTGCCCTTCCTTGCCCACCCCTGCCTCGGCACTTGACTCGCCTGGGCAATATCTGCTCCTCCCTGCTCTGCTGAGAGGATCCCAGCAGATGGACCAAGTGCAGACCGAGAGAACCATTAGCTGAGGCTTTGCTCTGGGTTTGCCAAGTGCATCCAGAGGACACAAAACGTGCTGTAAATCACACCTGGAAAACCAGAATGGAATTAAGACTCACCGGGAGGTAGGAAGAGGGTTGCTTTCAGACGCCCTTCCCTGACCGAAATCCTCTTCACCCCCTCTCCTAAAAACCATCGCTCATTGGTGCATTTTCCCAGCAAGCGGCTCGTGTCCCCATGGCCCTCATACACTTCCAAGTCCACACAGAAAGGGGTCAGGACGTTCCTCTTCGCCAGTCGCTTGTAGGGCGCTTTAGACCGCAGAGCCCACAGCAGCCCCATCGGTTCCACTCCTGAATAGCTGCCCCCCAGGGCTGGGGAGCGGCTGAGGTCCAGCTCTCCACTGCTCCCAGCTCTGTAGCGAGCGTGGGCTTGGAAAAGCTCCCCGCTCTCGTCCACGAGGCTGGCTCGGAGGGTGACGGCCTGCTGCGGCAGGAGACCGGCCACACGGATCTCGACAGGGTCATCAAACAGGCACCTCAGTGAAGGCAGAACCGTCACCCGTGCAGTCGCCATCGGAGAGAGGAGGTGCCTTCTTCTGCAGCGTGAAACTGCACGAACCGCGACCGTCGTGGTTAGCCCGTGGCTTCCCGGGTTTAAAATCTCTGCTCAAAGTCCAGGAGGAACCAGGGTGTCTGCTTCCTTCAGTCGGCAAGCACGGGCTGCTGGGAGACGTAGTTCAGAGCACTGCTCCCTCTGGACACCCCGGTTCAGGGCGGGGAACGCTCACACCATTCACTCGCGCAGACAGGACCTGGCATCATTCCTGGCGTGCAGTCTTACTTCTGATTAGAAAGAGAGACTAAATTACAAATTCCAGAAAGAGATACTCATATCATCTTTCCCCTCGACTGTGGGAAAGTCCGGATTCAAACACTTGGGAGCTTTTGCCAAGGCACAGTGAGCACAAACCAGCCTCGAAGTAACGTGACATCTTAATCCAGTCACAAAACAAAATCTGCCCTTAATTCCTCCCGAGTTTCCAGTGATTTCTGGACAAGTGCCACAACGTAAAGTGATGCTTTATGCTTTAAAAGAAAAACACAAAAGAAACAGGCAAAGTAAAAGGATGATAATATTTTTGTTCACACTAATCAAACTTGTCTAAAGGGGATCTGCACTTTCTTAATTAACACACAGAAAATAAATTTCCCCCCATATTGCTAATGTTGCTAAGTAACCGTCAGAAGATTTGACGATAAATACCAACTTTTGGTTTTCATGAACAACAGTACTACATTTTTGCAGCATCTGTGTATTTAACAGCCTTCTAGTCCTACCCTGCGGGTCTCAGATGCGTGAGTAGTCTCATTCCCTTCTGTGGAAATACAAATGGAAATCAGGGCTGCAGAAATAGGCTCCTGGATCACACAGCTTGCCTGACCACGCATTCGGCAGCAATTACTGGCAAAAGAACAAAAGAATCCACGAGGCTACAAGCTGGGAAACTGTACATTGTGCCAAGAGACCACAGGCAACGTGCAGGTCTGCTGTAGATCTGGCATAGCAACTCTAAAATCACCCCTCAGGATGTAAGAGAATGTGGCTACATTTAAACACAACGGTGGAAAGAAATAAAAAACAGCCATAAAAACACTGAAAACCACCATTATTGACTTTTGCATGTCCTCCTAGACATCCTTTACCCCTCATGTCATTTGAAAAAAAGAATTAGAACAGAATTAAGGTTTTAAACTGACCATTTATTGCAGAAGTTGTAATTTCTCACCATCACAAAACCACAGCCACGGAACGTAGTGATTTACAACTGGACAGAACTTTTGCCTTAAGTCAAATGCCTGTGTTGGCCTGATGCAGCCTGATGCGCAGGTGGGCAGCTGAGCAGGTCATTCTTTGCCTGCTTGGGTTGTAAGGAAAACAACCTGTAGATCTGAACAAGCAGTCACAGCTTCTGCTTTTGGATTTCCAAAACCTGGATTGCCTCCTTTCAAATTTTATTTTGCTCACCATCACTGAGGCAACACACACAGACCTGAAAATGCTGTTAGGAAACCTCCTATTCACAAGCCTGGTCAATTGATCCGGACTCTGAAATCAAGCAAAACAGTCATGGTCTGTTTGGCAGATGTTGCTGAGGGGAATTTTATGTTCAGTTCTTTTCACCTGAATCCTGTTTGCACTCCAGTGACATATGCTGATGATTGTATGACACCAGAGGGAGAGATCACAAGCTGAGTCTCCCACCTCTGCTACGACACTTTGACAGCTTTTGTGAGACCATCCAGTAGTTGATAATAGCTGTATTTAAGGTCGTATTCCATGTCATACCAATAATTCACTGAGGAGACAAGAAAGAGGAAAACATTTCTAAGGGTAGAATGCAATCATTTACAGACGTGTTCACAGACTGTTTTACACAGTTCAGCTAGTGCAGGCTTTTCCTTATTAATGACTGAACTTTGTAACGAGCAAATCTTTGGCTACAGGCAAAAATAACGTAAGTAAAAGTGAGAGGTCTTTAATAGCGCTGGCAATGCAATGTTGTCTCAACCCAAAGCAACTCCTCTTCAGGCTCCATACTGAGGATTCTTCAGAGCAGAAGTTGGCAAAAGGTTTAGGAAGAGAAAATACATGCTTCTATTTAGATCAAAAATACCAAATACAATGAAAAGTTTATTATCTGGATAGGCAACTGTCCTCCTCCAAGTGTGTAAAGGATGGCAAATTCACCACTACTTCACAACAATCCTCAATGAGGCACTGCTTTAATTCTGCTTCTCATTTTAATTTTGGTGTACATCTCCTAGAAAAAATAAGTCAAGCAGTATAATATTGTACCAATGGTTTTCAGAGGATGATATACTCTAGTTTCAGACATTTGCTGGACCAGACCCAGAGAATATTGTTTTTTCAAGTGTATACAGCCTGCTGTGCAGTTAACAGACTAAAGGCTAAATAAACTCATCAACTCTAGCATTTCTGCTAGACACAGCAGAAGAGGATGGCTGGGGGCTTGCAACTGGAAACAACTCCGCTTTTTCTAACAAGTCTTTACGGACTGATGCAGCAGGACTGAGCAAAGAGAGTAAGAACTGCTTTACTGCTCACTTGTCTTTTTACCACAGTATTGCAAATTCTGAAAAAAAAAGGGCTTGCAACATTTGCAGTATTATACAAATACCAACATCATGTTGTTCAAAATACTGTATTTACTCTTCCTGGGCAGACAGGATTCTTTCAAGTAAAGCACAGCAAAAAATTCTTCCTCGACCCTTGCAAAACTTACACGACATAATACTTCACAGCATCCCCACCCCTCCACCTGCACCGATGTCCTGGGTTTAGCTAAAAACCCAGTCCTGTTTAGTGATTTTTACCTTCCAGTTTAGTGTCTTCTAAAAGGCTGCACGTTCTGAAGTCAGCAGCATGTTTTCGCAGACAGTGTGTGCTACTGGCAGTGATAACACCTGATGTTTACGGTTACTGCCTGGGACTGGAGTGCAGAAAGGCTCTTGCTGATACTTATTCCTGTAGTGACCAAGGCCACTGCTGGCTCTTGTGTGCCACACTGGGGGTGCTGGGTAGTAAGAGGGGGGCACAAGGAAGTAAAAGGTGGCACCTCCGGGGGGTAACAGACAGGACAGGTGACCAACGAGAGTATTCCATTCCATATATGTCATGTTTAGTATAAACTGAGGGATCACAAGAGTTTTGTCCCTTTTGTTTGGCCCTTTTCGGCCTTTTCACCCCCCTTTTCTGCAACGGCCGGTGTCCAGAGAGCACTCCATCTGACCTCCTGCTCTTGATCCAGATCCTGAGTTCCCGAATCCAGCTCCCTGTATCCAGCTCCCGCCGCCGCTGAGCCTGGGGTTTCCCCAGTGCCTCCTGCTCTGCAGCACCAGTGGGGATTGCTATCAGGGGAGGGAGTCGGGTTTGGTATCAGGCTATAGTTGTATATAGCTCTTCACTTTTATCTTTTTACCATTATTTCTATTATTTTCTATTATTTTCATTAAAGCTGTTCTAGTTTTTTTTCCTTCTCTCACCCATCTCTCTGCCTCATTCCCTTTTCTCTTCCCGTTTGGGGGGGGGGAAGAGGGGGTTAGAGAGCATCTGTCCGCATTAGTCGTCGGCCCAGCCCTAACCCGCGACAACCAAATATGCAACGCCTAAAATTTTGCAACTCTTTTGATTAAAAAAAAAAAAAAAGATCTTGGGAGAGATGATGATAAATCCTACAAAAAAGAGATGGCAAGACTTTTGATAAGTGCAAGGGCTCAGTAACACAGACAAAGGTAAGAAACTGGGTGAGAGCAGATTCTAGCTCATGTGACAAGAGAGTATCTTCCACATTGCATCTACACCCGTGCCTAAAGCTAATACACTTTCTGGTTTCCTTTTCTTCCCCCAGATTCTTTTTTGCTGATGTGATAATGGCACACACCGTGTTGCGGTTTCTTCGCGAAAGGTGTGTAGTTAGCAGGTTGCAGTTAGCAGCCTAGGCTGACAAACTGCTTAGCTCCGTGTCATAAATGGAATCTGGATCATGCTTGCTGAATTAGCTACTCTTCTCCAGACTCGACAACTAGAAAGACTTCTTCTGCTACGTCCTGTCAGCAAGGCTATGAACTGCAAGGCTGCAAAGAGGCAGCCCATGGCATCTGCCAAGATCATTATTTCCTCCTGAGGAGGAGTAGATGATCTTAAACGGACCTTTGATCCCAGCCGTGACTTGCCGTGGGCCATCAAGCTGCACGCCCCCCGCAATGCAAAACCACATCTGGAAATACTGCGTATTTTACCTGCTACACAGCCATGTGATTGCTGAACGTGATGGAACCAGAGAGAGGGCAGGTATAACATCTCACCAGCTTTCACCGTACACCGCAGTGGTTTTGCCTGAGCATACTCTGGATACCGCTCCAGATTTGGGCTCAAGGGGTCCAAGGGGATCCAGGGCACCTAAAAACAAAAGGGCATGCCTGTGGTGCTGGCTCTGGCAAAAAAAATCCAGCAAGTATCCAGAAAAACGACTGATAACCAAACTTACTAGGTTACAAAACATGTATTTTGCTGGAAATAGGTCAAGGATGCAAAAATTTGCCTCCTTCAGCGAAACATTTCTAATTAGGTAAAGGATGTTAAATGTCAGCTGTGCAACTCTCATCTTATGGCATACTTTCAAAACACCTCCAGCCCCTTAAGTCCACTTGTTCCTCCTACATTCAGTACTTGAGTATTTTATCTGTACTGCTCTTTTTAGAAACTCCTGTCTTCTTCTAAAGTTCTCTGGTCTAATTTTATTCTCAGCAGCTAAACCCCCTCCTCCTGCTGGGAAATCCCTCTTGCCTGCACTGATTTCTTCAATGTCTTAGGAGGTTATAAATTTAAAAGTCCTTTACCAGATCTGTTTAAGTTCGGTGCAAAGAAGGTAGTTTATGATATCAATGGTTTCAGGTGTGCCATAAAAATCTTTTCTGGAAGCTGGTTATCCTTTGCAAACAGAAAGATACAAACGAAATATCTGGGTATTCTCTTTCACATAACAAAGAATTTCTATCCTTCAATGAATATGCTCCGTTTGAGGGCTCAGCAGTGCCCAAAACTATCTTTATGCTCCGTTTGAGGGCTCAGCAGTGCCCAAAACTATCTTTATGGTACTGACTGTGTTCTTTATGTACTTTTTACCTTATCTGCACTCTTCTCATCCACAATTTCAAATGAGCCATCCTCTGATACCTGGTAAGTTGCTGGCTGATAGAGTTCTGAAACCACACCAAGAATTAAAAGATACAACTCAGAGTAGTACTCGGAGAAACCAGTGGCAGGGCATATCACATCTCCACTAAATAGAAAAAAACTGAGACAAAACCATTTTTAACTCATTGTCCTTACCTTTGTCCATTTCAAATTTTATCCAGTTTTTAATTTATTTTTTTTTAAGTCAGTCTGAATAATGAAGTACCTTCCTGTTGGGAATTTCAATGCTCCTTCTTCACAGGAATTATTCTCCTCAAAACTCATTTACTCCTGGTCCTATTTTGTTCCAGTAACTGTCTTGTTTCCCTTTTGGAATAAATATATCACAAACGCATCGCTGACTTACACACCGTTCTACATTCTGGTGTTTCTTCTTAGGTCAGCCTAGCAAGACAGCATTCACAAGAGTTATTAGTCACTCGTGGCCAACCTTTCACTTCTAATTTTACCCAAAGGGTTCAGCAACTACTTCAAGATAGTGTAGGTTGCTTTTCTTTCATTGTTTCAGCACACGGGGTTTTCCAAGTCCTCCCCTGAGAGGGTTTCTCTCCATGAACCCGATGTTCAGAAAGATGGAGTCGTCTTTTTACTACTCACTACAAAATGTAAGCGTTATCTCTCTTCTGTGCTTTAACAGTAACTTGTTTTGCAATATGTGTCTCTCATGACAGACACGTGTTTCACGCATTCACACAAATATGACACCACCTCTCCTACGAGGACAGGCTGAGGGAGCTGGGGCTGTTCAGCCCAGAGAAGAGAAGACTCCGGGGAGACCTTATAGTGACCTCCCAGTATATAAAGGGGGGCCATAAGAAAGACAGAGAAAGACTTTGTACAGATGCCAGTAAGCAACAGGACAAGCGACAACAGTTTCAAACTGAGAGAGGGTAGATTGGATATAAGGAGGAACTTTTTAGAGATGAGGGTTTTGAGATGCTGGCAGAAGTTCCCCAGGGAGATTACGGATGCCCCATCACCGCAAGTGTTCAAGGTCAGATTGGATGGAGTTTTGAGCAACCTGGCGGAGGATGGACTAGATCATCTTAAAGGTCCCTTCCAACTCAAACCATGCCATAATTCTGTGATTTCGAGGTTGTAAACAAAATAAAGCCAGGATAAATAAAATATTGTAGCAGCGCACATATCTGGACAAAATTATGTTAGTGTCCTAGAGCACTCTGCATTCGCTTAATCTGAAGGTCTGAAAGTCAAGGAATGGGAAGATAAAATCTATGAGACATGAATTTAAGATGTTCATCTTCTAGGCGACATGGCAGTACAACAAACTATTACTGCGCACATAGGAAAGAAACAGAAAGAAGCAGAAAATGGGCAACATGAAGTAATGCTGCCATAAGAATCTCTGTTTTAATTTCTCCAGTTACAGAGATTCAGTTAGTAACTTTAATATTTCATTAAATTGTAACTTATTTTTCAGCTCCCTGGTGTTTTTTCCTAGAGAAAAGAATGAGCAGTCAGAATCCAAACCTGTTAAACATCAAAGATGACACGCTACAATACTGACAAAATACTTAAATAATTTAAATATTCTAAAGCTGAAGAGACTGTCATGAGTATAAATGAACCTATTAATTTACAAGACTTGAAAACCTTACCTCAAAATAATGTTTGTACCACAAACTACCTGCAGCATGAAAGAGATTTCTGTTTGCGCTGGAAAGCGTAACACTGGATAAACATCAACACGTTGTTTCTGATTCCTTTTTCAGATCTTTCAATATTTTAGCCTCTCCTCCTTCCAACCTCCAGACAACACTGCAGAGTAAATTATGTACCATACGGGATGAAGGGACGGTCACTCGGTGGATGCAGCAGAAACTGTTTCTCTCCAGATACCACACAGTACAAGTTCTCATAGTGATCTTTATGTACTAGGATTGGGGGGGGGAAGAGATGTGGAGAAAGAGAGAAAGTCAGTATTATTTCCTTTTCTACATCAAAAAACTACAGTGAACTGAAAGTGTTGTCTTGTCCTCTTATTATCAGGCTGCTTCCTCCTTTTGCTGCCAGTGTTGTAGCAAACGTATTCAATGAAGCAAATTGTCAGTGCCTCCCATGACCCAACACCAGGTAGGTGCACCCAGAGACAGAACAGATGAGGCTGCAGAAGCGCAGAAGAAAGAATGTAAAAAAGCCCGTTAAAGTAAAAATGCCTTGTCAAAGGAAACACAGAGCTCTACTGAGCTACTAACTCAAAACAAGCCCGCCGAAATGTGTGCTGAAAGCCCACAGGGGACTGACAGCACCATTAACAGTACGTACAAGATGTCACAGCAGATGATTCCCCGAGCCAGAAATTCACAGCATCAGGCTTCTTCCCTGTATGGTTAGAGAATAGAGAGATGTTGTCAACAGAAACAGAATTTCAAGCGCCGTGTTTAAAAGCATTTCAAATAATTTTCCACCCATTTTTGCCAAATCCTGTCCTTTAACTTCCTTCATAACTATGGCAGGTTTCATTGCAAATAGCACTCAGTGAGCAACAGCAGCCTCCTTCTACACTGGAAGCCACTGCAGGGCTCATCAGGCTTCATGGCACAGCATCACCTGTCCCCAAACTGATGGTTACAACCCTGTGTTTCCACATTCTTAATCTGTACTATTTATCTCACAGAGAAACTGCAGCATGTCTACGTACAGATGCAAAAAGGTGAGATCAGAGCAAATATTTCTCTTTTGACATTTTAAGGAGAGACACGCTGTGAAATCGAAACCCATGGAAGCAGAGCAGCATTTAACTAGAACCACACATCTGTAATTTTACCAAAGGGGGTGGGAGCTGTGTGTTGTTTCACTCATTTGCTATCGTAGCTTTAGTAGCTGCAGCACAAATCCCAGTTGGAATCTGACTCTAAATCAGAGAAAAGCCACTACACAAGAAGTGCTACATAACACTGTCACCATGTTGCTTCAGTTATGATGGTCCCAACACACAACTGAGATACTGATTCTGGGATAACCCAAACCCATAACTTGGATTACTTCATTATTAAATATTTTACAACTTCTGCTTTCTAAGGGGATGAAACCAAACTGAACCAGAATGCAGAAACAGAACAAACATTCACCATGCACCTGGCACGATTGCTTTAAAGCTCCATACCAAACATTTACTGAATACAGGAGAAACAGAAGGCTTACCAAGTGCCTCACTCATCCATGGTATGTCAGGCTGCACGTCACAGACAAGTTCAGGGAACTCCTCGGTGAGGTTTGAACACTGCTTCTGCACATAGAATACGTTGGGAGAGGTCACTTTCTTCTCCACAATGTCCAAAAAGTCCACAAAAGGCATTTGGCGCTCCTCTGGCATGACAAAACGGTCCTGAAACACTGCATCTGCATAACCATTTGGTGTCACTGCCACACTCACTACCTTGGGACCCACTGCCTCCCTGCAAAATAAATCAAAGGTTTATAACCCACGTACTGGACACTGGTTACTTCAAAAAACAACATATTTCACAGACAGCAAACGAGAGAAGCCTGGCTTTCCATGGATGAGTATCTCTAGACTAGATTTTCATCTGGTAAGGACTTTGGCATTCTGCACTTACTGCTCCCTGAAGTCAAGGTAGCTGTAGTCTTTCCTGCCTCTCTGAATTCTCTCATAACAGGCAAGTTCACAGAGAAGCACCCTTTCTGTAATTCCCTCCATGTAGGTAGAGGGCACTCTGCGGCCACTTCTTTTCACAAATTACAGTGAAGCCTGACAGTCTGGGGACCACTCAACCCAGACAAATCTGGGCAGCCACATGCTCAAAAGCAATCGAGGAGGGAGAAGTGGCGGCCAGAGACTGACAGACACACCCATCGTGTGAGGCTAACAGCCCTTAGTTCCAGAAGAAATTTAGCTTTAAACCCACCAATTTGGGTCTAACACACAGATTTAAGGTGTAGCCATAAATCCTCCTCTTAAAGGAAAATCTCCCTTTAAACATTCATTGTTGAAACACTCATCGTTTATTTTTAAAAAACAAGGTGTACTCAGCCACAGCCAAGCCAGTCTGTTCCCAAAGCACCAGGGCTTCGCTTCAGCTGGGAAGGCACAAGGTGGAGCTGGGGCTGGAGCACAGCAGCAGGGCTAGGTTTCCATCGCCTGAGCTTTGGTCTGTGCTCAGTGAAAACACTCACCCTCCCGACCGCATCAGAACTGGCCAGGACGGTGTGTTTGCAGGAAAAACATCCGTACATGAATTTTGGACATAGTGGCAGGACTGAACACCAACACATGGAAGCACAGAGGAATCTGAGCTAGTCTTACGACTGAAAACAAAGACTAAGAAGAGTCTTTTACTGAGCTCAACCAAAATAAACCACTAATGCTGCTCCAAAGCTCACTCATACCTGAGGTAGACCAAGGTCCATTTCTTCAGAGCCGGCCAGTGGCTGATGGCATTCTGAATTATACACGGTTTATTCGGACTCACCCATTCCCGATAAAACTCCAGTGGGGACGGAGGCTTATCAAGGTAAGGTACGGACTCCGGCCACCCCAGCTCTGTCCGGGCAAACGACAGACATTTGTACTCAGTGTCCTGTGAGAAGCACTTGCTGCTGGCACACTAACCACCTCCAAATTCCCACAGAAGAGAAGGCAACACAGCCCCACCCAGCTCCAAAGAGCCCTCTGTGAAAACCCAGGATGAGTTACAGAGACCCAGGAGGAGTTAGAGAGTTTCAAAGCCTGGAGAAGACCTCAGGCCACCACCCCGCTGCCAGCACCCACCAGCCCACAGGAGAGCGGGCATGAAGGACGAGCGTTTACAGGGGAGTATTTCGGAAGCCTGACAGTGCTTTGTTTGGCTCTTTCACACATGGCAAATCCACTCCTCCTTCCCACACGGCGGCCTGGAGAGAGCCGGGGCCTGCCCAGGCCCCGCTGCTGCCGCCTCCCACCCGCTTCCCGCCGGGCTGGGCCGCCCCCGCTCCCCTCTCCTCACGCTGGGGCCTCCCCCGCCCTTCCCCGGCCCGCCCTGGCCCCTCCTGCGGCGGGCTCACCGCGGGCCTCCCGCGGGAAGGCGGCCAGGCAGCCCCTCACGTCCCGCAGCGCCGCCGCCTCCGCCATGGCGGGGCAGGAGAAGGAGGAGGAGGAGGAGGAGAAGGAGGAGGAGCCCGCCCCCCTCCACCGCCCCTTTCAGCTTCCCCCGCCCCATTCCCCCAGGCAGTGAAATCCCACAGGGCTGGGTAAGAAATGGTCACGTTTTTATTGAAACTTTTTTTTTTTTAAAGACACGGAGTACAAATGAATACAGAGTTAAAAACAGCTCCTTGGGGGGGGGGGGGGGGGGGGGGGGGTGTGTGAGGAGTGGGGAAAGGAAGGAGGAGCCTCACAGTGCAAAGAAAAAAAAAACCCCAACAAACTATTTTTATTATTAAAAAAGAGGACAGTTTAAAGGATTATTTTACCTAAAGCCAAAAGTATAAAAACACACATTTATAAATAAAGCACGAGGGATTTTTTTTTTGATATTTTTTCATGTTTTTCAACAGGTGAAGGGTAGCGTTGGAGAATGGAGGTGAAGAACTGCCGCGTAGAGCAAACATGGCTTATGCCCAGCGCTCCTGCCCCACAGAGCAGACGTGGCTTATGCCCAGCGCTCCTGCCCCACAGAGCGGACGTGGCTTATGCCCAGCGCTCCTGCCCCACGGCGGGTCGCCCACACGAACACGGACCCCGCGGTATTTGCATGCACAATCCCAGATACGGGACCCACGGGCCTCACCCGGAGAAGGAAGCACCTGCTCACTCCAGACCTGCCTTATTTTAATGAGGGGTTTTGCAATTTAGTATCATGGACGATGCACATCCAGCGAGGAGGGGTTGGGGGGAGACGCCGTATACATGCATGAATGGCGTTTAAATACCTGTATTTCATTTTGTTTTTCTTATATATAATTATATACATATCCTTTCTCTTTAAAAAATTAAGTTTGTATGTTTCTACTCCCGATTCCTCTGAGTGGCGATGAAGTCCGCAAAAGGGGGGGGGGGACACCCTGCAGAGAGGGCTGCTCTAAGGCTTGCCCCAACCATCACCTGGGAGGTCCCATGGAAAGACAACCTGAGAGAGGAGGTGAAAGAAATGCACAGCTACTGCACAGGTGCTGCCGAGGGGTGGGGAGGAGGAAGGCGTTACCATAAAACAGAAAGCTTGGTGCCCTCCCAGGTCACAGCCCTTCCCGCCGCACCAGTTCAAGAGAGCCCAAGAATGAACCAAGGGGTCCCACAGGCAAAGTAATACTATCTACAAGGTGGAACAGCAACAACAAAAAACCCGAACAATGACTATTCTCATTTTCACACAGAATATTGGGTTGGAGGGGACAAAATGTATATAAAGAGGATAGGTAGGTCCAAATTATTTTTTCAGGCTTTCTGTTGAACAAATAACTTCTTAACACAGATATCTAGTTGTGCCTATGCTATCACCCACATAAACCAGTAAGAGGGACTGCAAACCAGTAAGAGGGATAGATTCAAGTTTATGACGTCCTCCAACAAGCCTCTTCACTTCCCAGGCAGTTACCATTCAGTATTTCTCTACCTGGCCCAATGGACAGCCTGTGGTGAAACATATTCACAAGGTGCAACAAAATGTAACACATTTACGCTCTCTTTGTTCTGTAAACTAGAATTTTTAGGAATATTTCCTACTGCCAGCAATAGGAAGTTAGCAGGGAAGAATCAGTTGGATCAGTCTCAAATTATAAAGAGCAACACTATCTCCTCACCACTCCCAGCAACAAACCTGTGGCACCAGCACCTTATTTACTGGGCTTCCACTACTCAATTCACAACATCTAAGCCTTGGGCAAACAGCTCATGACTTTGCCATTTAAGAAACAACAGCTGCTTAGAGGACAGCAAGCCAAGAAACAAGAGGCCTGACAGGACATATTTAAAATCAAACCCCTTTCAATTCATTCCTCAATTACAGATCACCATCTCACTCCTAAATCTACTTTGCTGAAGTCTTTCTGTGCTATATCTCTCACAGGTATTGGCCATACAGTGTTCCTAAGGCCAAGACCATCTCTACCTCTACTCTGTTTTTCTGAGTGTCCTACATATACTGTTCTAATTTATTTTAAACTACACAACCATCCTCCAGCTGATCTACTTACCTGACACTTCTCTTACCATCATTCTGATTAGATTTTTCCCTCTAGTTGCCTGTATACAGCCATGACCCCAAGTAAAATCCATTCCAGGAAGCAAAACCCACTCTGATCAGCTTAAAAAAAAAAACCCACCAGATTCGTTTCACGCAACTCATTTCCAAGCAGCTTTGTTTCATATCTCTATACCAGCTTCACTGGTTGTTGCTCTTTAATGGGACTTTCATTCTAGCCACTGGCTCTTCCTTATCATCTCTGACCCTTTTTGTCACCACCTTAAAGTTTAAATAATAAAATGGAATAAAATTGCACAGGGAAGTAATATAAAGGACCCTCAAACAGTTATCGCCAGTACCAAAAGATACCTGGGTTGAAGGGACTGTTATTTTACCTGAGTGTCTTGTGACCCCAGTACAGCAAGAAATTTCCTGTGTACTAGGACCTATGTTCACAGTCTGAAAGTGGAGGAACTAACCACTTTAAAAGCAAGCTTGTCCCACACTAACTCCATCACAGACCTGACATGACTGCCATCATACATTCCACTCACAGCATCTCCAGCGCACCTTTCTGACTCAAGGAAACCACCAGAATTCTTCTCTCTGGTTTTCAACTTGCCTTCCTTCGCAAAATCTGTCCGTGCAAGAGAAGCTGCCCAGGGAGACCAGGAACACCAGCTGTACCAGCACAGTGCAACTCTGAGACAGGACTTGGAAATACCACTTTCAAAGTTTCAGTACAAGCTCATGGAAGGAAAGGTTAGCAAGGACCTGAAACACGACTAGGCAGATTTAAATTACAGGCAGAAGTAGCTGGAAAACTCTTGAAGTGCTCCCTGTACTGCCAAGTCCCAACACACTTGGCAGTGGTTATCAGCCAGCAGGCCTGTGAGGGGGAGAGCGAGAACTGCAGATTACCCAGCCCTGGAGTTAGGTCATGGGTTAGGACTGGGCTGGCAAACACCTGACAGGCTATTTAGAAGAAACAGGTAGTTCATCCTACATCAGCCTGGCCATTCAAGTAGAAAAAAGGCTGCACTGCAGTTCTGAAGTCACAGAAAGACAGAGAAGTCGACAGACCACATTTCTGAGTGCCACAGGGTTTCAAAAAGAGATGACAGCCTGGACAGTAAAAATGTACAAAAACTGCTTCGAGCCTGTAACCCGTGGAACCAAGTGATGCAGTTTGGCGGCCTCGGAGTGACTTCCACAGACCCTGGCGATCTCTCTCCCACCAACAGCTGGTTGCTTGCATCAGTTTTATAAACCGGGAGTACACTGCTCTGCCTTGAAATGAACACAAGACAGGCTGGAGATAGAGGAAGAAATAAAGCCTTTTGTGTATCTCTCCCTATTTTGAAAATGAGTGGGAATAAGGGGGAAGGTGCTGAAGAATTTCATTGGTTTGAAGTTGTATTTTTTTTCTTAGCTTATCATCGACCAAAATAAAAATCACTGGACAGCTGTAAAGCACCACAAACACAAGTTAGCATGGTCTTACAGAAGCTCCACAGGGCAACAAGAGTATTGCACACACAAATGCAAGAAGGGAAGATTTTCTGTTTCTCAGAACAGAAATTCATTAGCTGGGGGCAGGGGAAATGGGGGTAGTCACATCGCAAAATATTTTGTTCAAACTTCTTGGGAAACCATTTTCTGCGGGTAGCTGAAATAGCTTTACCAAAGTTAAGAGAATCCCACCTTTTGGGATGTAAATATTCTGTTTTCCTGGAAGAGCAAGAAGAAAACATTTTCCTATGACAGTAAAATGAACAAATGACATGGATGAGCCATTGCACTGAAGATCTCTCAAATCCAGAGTTACACTGTAAGAGATGGAAATCAGCTTTTCTAGGACACTTCTCACCCCAAATTCCCAAGTCATGGTAACATCAAAATCCAATGTCTAATCATGAAAGGCAGCTGAAACAAACTTTTGTATTTTATCTAAATCTCGTTTTTTTAAATGTCTGCAGAAAACCCAGTCTGAAGTAATAACTTAACGTCAAATTCCAGATTAAAAATACCACTAGTGAATCATTAAGTAATGTCCAAAGTATGGTCCAAGCGTTGCAGAGCCTTTCCCTGGAGGTGAATGCAGAGAAAATACAGCATGCAGACTGTCTTGAAAGAAGAGAAAAGCAGAAAGGGTCGTCATGACAACAGTAGGATTACTCCAGGTAACAAAACTAAGGCAGGAAAAGAAGAAAGAACAGCAAGATAAGATTTAAGCAGAAAACAGTTCATTAATTGCACAGACACTCCAGCCTGTCTCCCTCTCGGGGGGTTATAATACAGAGATTGTTTCTCGCTGGGATATGGCAAAGGGTTTGACAGTTTTTGTTAAAAGGATGACAACAGCCACAAACGTGACATAGAGCAACAGTCAGAAAAATAAATTAATAAATAAACCCATAAAAAGTCTGCTTCTTGACTCTTACAAAGCCTTGGAGAGGAAAGGGATTGGCTTCACTTGGGCTCGTTTGTTTTTAGTCAGCAGTTCAGAATTTCTTGGATAAACTGGATTTTCTTTGTTTCTTCAGGCACCAAACATCCTGACCTCCTGGCTATGAAGAAATCTCAAGGCAATTTCTCCAAACTCCTCCTTCAGTTTGTCTAGAGACAGGAAGTTGAAGACCATTGGGGAAAAAATTACTAAAATTGTGGCCAGCACATTGCTAAGAATTAGAGCAAGTCAGCTGTACGGGCCTGAGGAAATCAGTTTATAAAGGTCTCCCCGCCAGCCCTAGACCAGTGCGATGACAGCGTCGGTCTGAAGCTCTCTCTGTGGTCCTCGTCTTGGGATTATTTCTGTGTATTCACAAACACCTGAAAGCCACCCTTCTTAGAGTTTTTTGTCCATGCGTCGTTCCACAGCTTGTAGCAAGAGCTCCGAGTACTGTTCCAGCAAAGCTAGTGTCTGCTCATCTCCCAAATTCTTGGGGCTCGGCAGATTGGCACCACATTCCTCATGCAGCGGGCTAGGGGTATCTCGTGGCTTCGCCGGTACCTCCTTAACCTTTGGAAGTTCTTCCTCATCCTTCAGAGAGTCCAATTCTTTCTTCATTGAGGAGAATGTTTCTGTCAGGAGGCCTGCTATTTTATCTTTGTCAGTAGAAGACTCTGTATCATTTAACACCTGAAAACAGAAAGGAGGAAAAAAATGCATTGGGCTTTAGGTAGAGCACCGAGTAAGCAGTTTCAGCCCTTTAGGGAAGTGAAGCCATGGAAGATTTGCAAACAACTCAAGTGTCCCTTTCTTCAACACTTGAGACAGCTGATTTAGTCATACAGCAGAGCACGCATCCAGTACTGCTGGTCACACAAAATCTGGAGGCGTTACTCCGATAGGATGGAGAAGGCAAACACATTCCTGGGTAGTGTTCCCCTTTACACTAAGAGGGGGCCACAGTCTCCTTTCCTTCCCGCCCACCAGACGCAGCTGGTCAGAGGAACAGGGCGAGGTCAGAGAGCTAATGCAAGTGCCAAGGCCAGAGCTGTAGAGGACCGTGTGGCAGAAGCTCACTGTGGAAGTTTCAGGAGACTTGACAGATCAGGGCTCAGGGCTAAGCAAAGAAACAAAGAGCTGTTCTATTGCTCTGCACGTAACCCTGGCCTGGCAGCGGGAGGGACAGGCGAGTGGTTGCACGTTCCCTCTCACAGCTGAATTCCCATGGTAGCTCACATTCGCTAATCCTTTTCCCAGGCATCAAAGACAGAGAACAGATGGGGATAATAAACCTCTTATAATATTTCGTATCTCTGAAGCACTATATAAATATTAACTAAACCCCTAATATCCCTTTGAAAAAGAGCATACTGTTATCTTCAGTTCACAGATAGGCTAAACAGACTGAAAAGTGAATTGTTTTGCTCAGAGTACCATACCAAGCCAATGGAAAATCCAAAAGTCAGAAATTGGGAATTTCTGCCTCACTGGTTCAAGCTTAAGGTGCAGCCAAGTGAAAAACCAGGCAGTTTGTCCCAGTCAAGAGAATACCTTGAGCCAGCAGGCACATACGTTTGACGCTCACAAGAGGTAAAGCCAATGTGCTGTAGGGGAGCCCGTGCCCGAGGTCACTCACCATGCGGTACAGATGAATGGCTTTGCGCATGCTGTCCTGGAGCTCTGATACCATGTGCTCACACTGCTCTACACTGATGCACGATTCTGAAGGGGAGGAAAAAAAATAAAAATCCAGACTAAGGCACAGACGTACTCCAATATCCACAATCTTACAGCTGAGTAATCTGACTTTTATATGTATCATATCTGTTTTTTTAATATATATTTGTGAAAGATCATGTGCACACATTTCTCATTAAGTTTTTAGGGCTGGCTTAAGCCAATTATTGAACAGCCGAGTTCTGCACAAGCTTTCCTTCATACTACCTAGAGATGCTGGTTGTTTCGAACATTTCTATTTCAGCCTCTCCAAAGTCAGCAATGTTAGGGTTTTTTTCAGATCGCACATTTTTGTTACAGTCAAAGACAGTCACAGATTATTCATGCCATTCTCAATTATATATACATATATATTATATAACTGAAGTCAAGTTTGAATGAAGGTTTCCAGAGGCAAAAAAGACCAATTTAAGGAGCCTCTAACTTAACCTGCACATAGTCAGAACACTCCCCCTCAGGTATCCTTCTCCACAGCATACAAGTAAGCGTGGAGGATAAAGGATTATACCAAATTATTACAATGTTCTCTAGTGAGGGCTGAGGTCAGAGGAGTGTTGACAAACTCTGTCACAACACAATGACACTTTCGAGCAACACAGGATCTGTACTGCTTGACACACTGTAATTTGAAAATGAAAAATAAAAGCAGGCAACTGAAGGACACCATCTTCTTCCTGCCCTGACTAGATATGATCTCCAATGCATCATAGTTGAAATCCTGTAATGTTTTAATAAAATAAACACTTCTGTGAGTTAGATATAAACCATGAGTAAAGACATAGACACACACACAATCCACAGTTATCTTCAGTTTACAAAGGCCTGGGCAAGGGCCACTCCACTTCCTTTAGTCACCTAAAACCAAAACTTGATCACATTAGCACTATTACTTCTGCAATTCGTAGAACGTTGTCTTTGAACAGACTAGAGGGGACTTTAGCTAATTTTAGGAATACATCTAGATGATTTACAAACAAATACAGCTAGAAAAACATCTATTTATACATAAACAAGCACATCTAGAAGAACAAAGCGGCATGAACAAATCGTTCCATCTGTGTTTTTTGTTCCCAAATCACCCAGCTCTGTAGAGTTTGAGCACAGCAGGCTTCAGTGCAGTCCAGGATTCTTGTTTCTCCCCCCCCCCTCGTTTTTTTTTTTCACCGCCCCTCCCTCCTCCCCCTCTTTTTTTTTTTTAAACCCAGATGTTTCTTCTCATGATCACTTTTGAATTTCTCCTCTCATCGTGATTTTTATGCTGGTCTCCAGCTCTGTGAACTGCCAGCGTGGAGAAAGGTGACAAACGTAACATAAACACTTGTGTAGCAGCATTTTCTGCCTCTCGGGTGTGCAGAGCAGAGCTCTTCAGAAACCAGCAGAGAATAATTAAACACAGTAACAGTATTAAGCACATCTACAGTGTTTTACCTGTAGGTGTCAAAATGCTTTAACAAAAACAATTAAGTCTCTTTATCTGCAGCTATTACACAAGCAGGAGAATAGAGGGATAGAAAAATTAAGTGGAAACCCAAAGTCACAGAGCAAGCCAGAAGCAAAATAGGTCTCTGTCAACCCTACAGTTCTAACCCAAGCTGCCACACTATGATCCACAGAAACCACAGTGAATTGTTCTCAGCAATAGCCAACCTGGATCTAAACAGCTTTTCCACAAACTACCACTAAAACTTGGGAAACTTGATCTGCAAGAAGCTGAAGGCTGACAGTTGTCTGCCGAGAAGGAAAAAAAAAAAAAGTCAGGGATCTGTTGGGGTAAATCATCCTGACACTAAAGGACACTAAAGGATCCTGCTAAATATTCTGTCAGGGTGTCCTATCAATTGGGAGGTGCTTTAAGAGGAAGAAAAAAAAAAAAAAAAAGCTCTTTTTCTGCTTTATCTGTGCTAATTCTGCAAACGTAGATACCTAGCAACTGACCAAAAAACATGTGATATGTAACTTGATTCTCAAGTCTAGAAGAGAAAATTCAGCCTAAAGAGTACACACAACTGCACTGTTACTTCTCAGCTCCAGGCTGCATCTGCTGGTGGAGAAAACCTCACCCCTGTGGGGGTAAGGTCAGAAAGTTTCAGAGGACACTCACTGTTCTACAGAGCAGCTACCCTGTGGTGGAAGAACAGAACGTCCCTCAGGCAAAACACCACCTTTCCACTTTTATATAAGAACACTTCCATCTTAGGGTGCTTGACCTCTCCAGAAATGCAAAAAAGCCCACAAAACAAGAAAAACCAGTGCATCAAAACTGCATCACCCCTCTGCAACGCTTTGGTGCAGAAATACTGCATTTAACCATTGCGATGAATGGTTGAGCAGCCTGGTACCAGGGAAAGTAATTGGTTTGAGGATTACAGAGGCAGCCCTTCTCAGATGTGAGTAAGAACATAGCAAAAGAGATTAAAAAACACACACTGCATAGTCCCCCTGAAGGTACAAGGCAGCAGTACAGCGGTTAACATCCAGTTTCCTACCGCAGGAGTCAGCTGAGTATTTCAGTCTATGTCCTTTCAGGTTGCGACACAAAAGAAAAACCTCTGGAGGTTTTAATCCTGCAGCATCTGCTGTGGGGCTAAACTGTGTTTTCTCTGCCACTGGAGGTTTTCCTGACTTGGAGGGCAGAATTTGAAGTTACCTGCTAGTTTTCATTTGACTGAAGTACCTTAAACCAAGGCCTGTAACAGATCCAAAAGCTGTTTTCATCAGGTAAAACAGTTTATCACTCTCCAAAGTAGAGATCACAGAATCACAGAATGTTAAAGGTTGGAAGGGACCTCAAAGAGAGATAATTCAAAAACTTTGCTACGCTCTTTATGCTCCAACCCAAAGGCTAGGCCCACACGTGCATTACATATCCAGTTTGCAGATGTCCTCAAAGCAGAGTGACAGCAGCACAGCGACTTTCTCACTCTCGGAGATGGCTACAAGCAAGCAAGGAAGCCTTATCTCAGGCATGAAAACTGTATGTGAACACTTCTGGACCTTGCATACTTGCACATAAACAAAGCAAAGCTTGAGCTGTCTGTCATAACTTCACTGTCACTATCTGGGGTTGGACTAGATGACCTTTAAAGGTCTCTTCCAGCCTAAGACATTCTATGATTCTGTTACCTGTCCTTGCTAGGTTCAGCTTGCACACATTCGCCTGCACCTTCATCTGCTGGTCAGATGTGCTCTGAGATGGGCTTGGGGGATGTAACCTACACACCCACAGGGATTCCCAGCACTCCAGCTTTTAGCATTGACCAGAAAAAGGTTTGAGCCCGCACAGGTAATTGTACAATTGAAAACACGAGAGTGCTGAGGTCTACAAAACATTCAGCTAACAAGGACCTTCAGACACAAGACCCAGAGGAAATGGAAATTAAAGACTGAGCAAAAGATGTCAGGTTGGAGAAGTGTCTCACCATTGAAGGGATGACTTATGGAACGAGACAGGTGCAGACAGGACGAGACAGGCCAGAAGCTGGACGTAAAGAAATGTGATGGGATCGTGAGGCGATTCACAAAGACAGAAGACAGAAGGGGGAAGATAAGAGATGGGTATCCATGCACACCTGAGACCTGTGCCGAGGCAGTTAGAGACGTAGGAGACCTCGGCCTGATGGGGTCTAGTGGGCAAAGTCCGGGTTGGTTGTCTAACACACAGGCGATGCCAGTGATCCTCTCCCTGTACCTGGGCAGCATGCCCTCAGGAGACCTTAGGTGCTGGCCCTCTGACAACTCCCTCAGTTTTGGATTAATGACCCCTGGGTCGTCCTGGCAACCTGTCCTTGAGGCTGGACTCTCCGCTGAGCTCTCCTTAGCAAGTCCTGTTGGGATCTCTCTAGCAGGAACCAGAGAACCAGCAGTTTGAGTCTCCTTCTTGGAGGCTCGGACCTCAGGAAAAGAGGGTTTCTTTTTACAGGCCCCAGCAGGTGACTGTGGAGACTGTGGCTCAAGCAGTGTTTTTGTTTTGGTAGTGGGTGAGAAGGAGGCCAGCGTGGGTCTATCAGGCAACGGCTTGGGAATGTCAAGAATCAGATGTGCTCGGTTTGATGACGCCAACTTGCTGTGGAAGGACTTGGGAGAGGAGCAGTTTACAACTGGTTGAAGCGCTGGCTTCACAGGAACACTTTCTTTCACTGGTAGCTTAATCTTCTCAGCATCTGCTGTGGAACTAAACTGTGTCTTCTCTGCCACTGGAGGGCTAGTCCTCCCATCAGTCAACATTTCGGTGCAACCAAGGTACAGATTTTCGCCTACAGATACGCTCCTTGACATCTTAGCTCGGAAGCTGGTTGTGGGGTTCATGTAGGACTTTGGTTTTGCAGCCCTGACATCTTTGGCCAGCAGAGCACCAGATCCATCCATCTTCAACATACTGGCTGATAACACCCTGCAATTGTTAGGTCTGGGATCCTTCTCAACCACCAAAAGAGTCTGAGGACGCTGCTTGGCACAGGGTATCACTCCAGGACCCTTATCTGTGAAAATTAAACAGACAAACATACCAAAAATAGACAAGAGCCTGCAGTGAATTCCAAAATCGGAAAATAACAGAGCTGCTCCAGCCTACGTGCCTCAGCTCAGCCCCTGGGAGGGGTGTACAGAACCACTGCTTCAGGTTCATAACACCAAGCTTCGACAGCTTTCTTTTTTGCCCATCCCTCATTCTGTTCACCTGATGAGAGAAACTTGTGCTTAAAGTGTATGGCCACAAGACCTCGGACCACTGTGACTCTTAACTAGGAGGCCAGAGGAAGCAGGCAAAAACTTACATATGGTGTTGTGGTAATAAGGTTTAACTTTAAAAAAAAAACCTGAGTGCTTATTGATGGTTCATGAGCTGATTGTTTTAAAAAAATGGAGTTCTTCCACACAAAGGGAATGGATACAGTAAGCTCCCTGTTACTTTTTCCTCCTCTCTTTCTCTCCTCCCCACCCAGGGGAGCTTCAGTCTTGGCCTGGAGCAACTACTCCACAGCAAGAGAGAATTTCTTTGCAAATAGTTCATTTTACCCTTGGCATTGCTCTTCCCACAGCTGCCAGACAAGTATCAGAGACTGATAATTAGGAGACCAGCATCTGCACTACAAATTAAAAATATTTTCCCTCAACAGGCTAAGAGTTAGAAGATATGCAAAGCCTGTAGCTCAGATGGCAAAAAGACACGCTTATTTTAAATCTCTACTCAAGCTCAAATCTCCCCATCTCATTTCTCAGGTTTGTACCATCATTCCAAGCCATGTCCTTACCCTCATGAACGAGGTCGTGAACTGACTGTGCCTTTCTCATCACTGCATTCATGGGGCCTTCTGGAAAGCACGCGATAACCCGTCCAGGAGCCATATCAAGTCTGCTGGCCTCCAAAGCTGATCTGCGTTTTTTATGGACATAAAGAGCCCGATTGGAATTTACGCTCTCCAGGAGCTGGCTCTTCTCTGATGCATCACCAGCATGGCTGCTCCCATTTTTCAACAGGTCTGCTGTAAACTGGGTTGGTCTCTCGACGGGCTTTGAATCCAGTACCAGATTTGATGAAGAGAGTGACAATCGTCTAGAGAACACGATAAATAAATCACAGTTAAAACAAGTAAGCACATCGTCTTGCACAAACAGGCACACACATTAAACCAGTTTCCCTGGGATAAAAAGCCATTCCCTGTCTAGATTTTTTTTAGTCAGAAATGCCCTAAGCTGTTATCACTTCATTCTACTCATCCCTGAAAGCACTGGTCATCAGGCATTTCACTTTAGGTTGTGTGATCACAAATAATATTGGGTCACTCTTTTCAGGGAGGACACTGCAAAAGGTGAAAGGCAAAAGAGACGGAAAAATGTGAGGCAGAGGGAAGATTGGGCGAAGTCAGGTCAGGTCTCTTCTCTCAGCTCACCTTACTAACAATGAAAAGTTTTCAATTCCAATATACCCTAAGAGAAAGTAGTAATACTTTCCTAACATTATAAAAGCATAATTACTAGGAAAGCGGGTCAGTATCTTCAAGAGGAAAGCCTAATTTCGTCTTCCTCTCCACTTCAGACGAGCACAGTGAGTTCCCTTTGGAAAAGAGGCAACTTGCAATCTGGCATGTTTGAACAGCTGAACAGATTAAAAGCCCAGAAGTTTTCATAACTAAAACCACCTCTCCTGTTACATCTCTAGAGGACTGGTGACTTCCTTTGCTCACTACTGCAACTCTCCAGAGGCTCACACAACAGCTAACCGCTGGCTTTCTTCCCAATTATACCGACAGACCAGAGGCATTCCCAACAGCAGCAACTGCAGCGGAACACAGCAATGACTGAAAAATTTCCCTAATGTGGTGAATTCAGACATAGCTGGTGAACCACGGAAGATGCACTCAAATTTGCACAGTCCTACATAATGGAATTAATTTGAGCTTAATTTCAGGTTGCCATTTTAGAGGACTACGGGAGTATTTGTTTAAAACATTTACAAAACCAAATCAACGAAAGTATTTACCTCTTTTTTTTGTTTGGTTTTGTTCATTTTTTTTATTGGGATTTTTTTTTAAACAAAGGAAAGAGCTTGGAGAGGCCTTTTGGGATGCTTTAGGGCTGAGGCTTTTTTTGAAGAGTAATATCCCCACGAGGCTTTGTATGAAACACCAGAGCACCCTGTGAAGGCATGGGACTGAGAAACAAAGCTGAGTAAGAAAGGGCTGTAAAACAAAGGAAAAGTTGACAAGCCTACTTTCATTGTCCAAGCTGAATGAAATGCAAAAGAATAAACAGAGCATAAACAGTGAAGAGTAAATGAGATTATTCCTCCAATTCAATCAGTCAAGGCATTAATCACAAAACAATTAAGCACACTGTTGAGAGAGGAAAAAGACTAAAATAGCGTTGATTTAGGAAGAAACTGAAGAGCTGAAGCGACGCAGCACGGCCTGTCCGAATCCCAAGGGCCTGCAAGCAGCCTGCCAGGGGCTGTGCTAGCACCAAGGCCAGAAGTTTGGTCCGCTGTTTTGACCCAGGGCCTAGCACGAGATCCACTTGCAGTAGTGAAAATAAATACACAGGAAACATTCAAAGCAAGCAGAGCCATACCTGAGAGCCGGGGACTGGGAAAGAAAGCGAGAAGAAATGCTGAGGTTTTCAGTTCTTTCCAGACTCCTACAGGAACCACCTAAAAATTTTGTTTAAAGAGGAGAGAAAAAGGGAGAGGTTTAGTTACAGAACAAACATTCTGACACATGCATTTTCTTATCACAGATACTATCAAATGTTCCCCTGTATCCAAAGGCATTTTTGAATTAAAACTACAGAGAATGAAATAATTCCATTGCCTTTGACTTTTCTGTTCTACTTAGATTACTCTGCTTTAAACTGCTACTCTCCCTAAGGGTACGCCTCCTCCTTTTTTGCTTCCCTTTGTGTCCTATCCTGCCTGCAGGACTGTGAGGCACTGGCATCAAGATGAAAACAAATCAATCAAAACAGGGGGAAAAAAAAAAAGGAAAAAACCCCAGACAATTCACATAGATATTTCTGCCTGCAACCATTATCAATCCTAAAAAGACACGCTTTGTTCTGGAGTTGGTCGATAAAGACCAACCAGCTCCTTTCCTTTGCCACTCTGGTGTCTCCTCTCATTCTCTCCCTCCACCCAGCATTTCAGCCTTTTCTTTTGTGACATTTGTTATGCCTTGATACACCACTAGAGGCCACTGCATGTCACCTACGGGGAGGGGAGGTGAACACAGTCAGTATCTTCATCTACAACAGGAAAAACTAGTCTGGGAACATGAGAACACCTCTTCAGGATTCCAAGGACAACACTTAACCCAAACCGACAGAGACCCCAATCTCCTCACACAAACTTAGACACAAATCGATGGGGTTTAAAAGATGTTGCTCTTCTTTAGTTTTCTCTACGTTGGCTTCCCGTTTTTGCCCCTTTGTACACACAAATCCACGAGAATCTAGCAGAACTTCTAGCCTGGTTAGACTTACACAACGGACAAATCACAAAGTCCTCCCCATCCAGCAGAGAGCTGTACCTTTCCCATCAGTGCTGCTCAGGGTCCCAAAGTGCTGCTTGAGGAACTTCTCCTGATCAGGTATCTGGGGGATTTCTCCCTCCGGCGTGCCAGTCCCCACGTCCTCCTCTCCTTCATCTCCCTCCAGATCTGAAACACCATCCACACTTAAGGGCTCAGTGCTTTCAGAATCTGTGAAAAAGCCAGGTTAGAAAAAAAAATATATTCAAAGATGCTGAATTGAACCCATGATGCTAAAGCAAAAGTCAGTCAGCATCGAGTGTATTCTCTAATCTACCATATCCCACAAACAGAATAGCCTATGGGATAACCAATACCAAACCTGCCTCCTTACCTAGCAAGGTAAAGGAAACTTTAACCAACTCCTGCTCCTACAGCAGCTTCACTGAAGAGGCTGTTGAAATGCACTTCAATCTTTACTAGCAAGACTTAACACGAGTGTGACCTCAATTCAGCTCACGAAAAGGATCAAGATCAGGACAGCGATTGATAAACACGGCACAGAACCGCCTCAGCAAGTTTCTGTAGTGTCGCACATCACACATAAACACGTTTATAATGCCTTTGCACCTCACCTTCATTCGGATGGTCTGGGCTGGACAGACGACTGCTGCTGTAATCTACAGAGCAGGCACTGTCAGGACTGTGTTTGTCTGGGCATCCGTTACTGTGATAACCTCTACTTAGCTTCCCGTGGGGCAACGCTTTTACCTGGAACTCACTAAAAGAGAGACAGGAAAGATACAGCACTAGAAGAGATATTTGTCAAGAAGCACGTTTTAACTTTAATAAGGCCTTACCTGGGTTAGTAACACCTTTGATTACAAAAGTAAGGCTTTAAAGAGAAAAAGAAGTTGATTTCTCTCATCATTACACAGTATATTTTTTGCATTTCATTAAGCTTGGACAGTGAAGTCTCAAGGGGACTGTCTGACTCTCGGGGCGTTGTCAGTTTCCCGTCATTACCAGGCACCAGCACAGCACAGCCCTGGCGTGATTTCCAGCACAGGTGAGGAACAACCACAGAGATCTACGTAATGCAAAAAGGACTAAAACTAGGCCTACATCTACATGATCGAAACTCAAATTTGCTATAATCTGAGTCCTAATATATATTACCATTTCCATGTTTATGACCTGCTTCTCTGGGAACCTTCTGTGTTGCAAAACAAAGAAGATTCTGGGTTCAAGCAAGGCTAACTTCCTCCAGAACATCGTGTAAAAAGAATATCTTGTAGGACAGAGCTCCTGATTTCTGCTGTCATTGCTGCTTATTTTGCTAAATGACACCAGTAATGTTCTTTTGCCTGATGCCTGAGGACTTCAGTTTTCCACTTTATGAAATACTTAAGTTTCAGATTTACTCTGATGCAAAGCAGGATGCAGAAGTCACTCAACAGAACTGAATGGCAATTACTCCTGGCAGCTTGCAAACTCTATAGACTTTGAGATGTGTCCAGTCTGTATCCAACATCACCAGAGGGGCCTCCCTTTCTTACATGATGGAGCAGCACATGGGTCTGCTCTGTCCAAATGTTATCATAATAAAACTAAAAATGTAAATAAAGAGGAACTGGGAGAAACCTAGCAGCTTCAACTACAAAATCTTGGCATGCACTCTTGCATAAAAGCCCATCTAAAGCTATCAGCCCACTCTTTGTAACAGAGCAGGAGCAGACAGAGGAAAATCAACAGCTCTTAGTGTCGGGTTAAGAGGGGAAGGGAAAAACAAAATTCAGGGAAGGAAAAAAACAGAGCACAGACTGAAACAGAAAATTAAATGAAGTAAAACTAAACCAGAAGAAACAGCAGATGAAGAAAGTCTCCACTGTCTCTAGTGTCCTTTTCAATTCCATTTATCCCATGCAAGCCATTCTACTTCCTACAAAAGGATCATCACATTTGTTAAACTCTTGCCCAATTAGGTTTGAAATTGTCATAAATAATAGTAGTGTCCTGCATTTCTCCTGGGCAGACATTTCACTGCCACATACACGTCACTTTTGGATGGTTTTCCAGTTCCCAAGTTTTCCTTTGCTATTCAACCCAGATAAGGGAGAAATCAAAAAGTCTGCTCCCAAGTTGTTTATTAAAAAAAACCCACAACAACAACTCGCTAATGTGTAGTTTCCTCAGAGGAAAGACTATTTTAATGGTGTCTTCTTAGTTTCAGATGCTTTTAGCACTGGGCTGGCAAAAAACTCTCAACTAAACATGCCTTGCATCAATCAGGCAATAAGTCAATGCTTCCAAGTTACCACACAGGCTGCAAGCAAACCAAATAGAAATGTCTAAGCCATGCACAGCAGAGAGCTTATTTTTAACCTGCTAGGGTCTGTGGGATGGATTTCGTCTTGCTCGGGGTAGATTACACACTCCTCACTCTCAGAAGGTTCCAGTTCTTGAGAGAAAATCCCCTCTTCACAAGACACAAGCCGAATCACTTGGGGTCGCATACAAGACCGGTTATCTTGGGGAGGTATTGAGCTGCCAACCTGGTTTAAAAAGAGAGGAAACTTGATATTACCAGTGATTTTCCTTAAGTCAGCATACGTCATGCAGGGCCAGGAAGTATGTATTATAGCACAGACCAGAAACCTTAGATCAAAAACCATAGCACTCCTTTGTCTTTTGGTCCCTATCTACTAAAGTTGATGGACCGCTGCTGCAGTTCCCTATTTTGTTTCTTGTTTGCAACCCCCTAAAATTCTCTGGACTCCTTATCCCTCTCTGACCACACATCAGGAGCGTAAGCCATGTAGTGGCAGGTTCTTCCGTTACCTTTTACAGAATGATCAGACATAGTTCAGGGAAGTCTGTGCACCACAGCTGGAAAACACTGATTTACCACACTCAATGAGTCCAATCCTCTTCTCAGTCACACAGTTACAGAGGAAGGAAAAACTCCAAGGAAGCTAGGCACCACAACAGATTGTTACTGGAAAACAAGCACTAACTTTCTGAGGTATGAGCATGCATTACTTGCTGTGACCCAATGATACAAAGATTAAAGAGAATGTAATAATGTAGCACAATCCCAACCAAGGGCATCCTTGAGATACCTTTCAGTGGCTGCTGGAGTCAAGAAACTGCACCCCAGCAGAGTGACCTAACAGGTAATGAGGTACACATCTGTAATTCCAAGCTCAGCTTCTCAATTTGGTTTTGCCATAAATAATTGAAGAGCTAAAATAAAACATGAGGTCTTCCTCTCATTGGAAAGAAACCTTGATCCCATATGGGCTCTGCTATAAAATGCCAAAGTCACACCTTGCAGGAATACTAACTACAAAAGAATTACCCAAACAAGTTTCTCAGAAGGCATTTAGAGCCACCTTTAAAGAGTGGCATCAGGTAGTAATAAACGTAGGTAACAATAAACAGAAGCAGGACCGATGCACTCAGAGTAGATTCACCTCCTCAGAGTAGTACTGCCCTTACTTTGTTGATGTGCACAGCAAGATCTGCCTGCTCTTCTCTGTCATCCCCGTTGCTGTTTTGGGATAGCGAGTCTCGACTCGGAGAGCGGGAGACAGAGAAAGACTCCAACTGGCGCAAGTCAAGCATGGATTTCACCGTCATCTCTATGCTGCTGGTTGGCTGGGACCAGCGCCCACGTTGCCGAGGCATCTTGCCCATCGGTGCCTCCGAGCGCTGGATTGCTGCTATCTCTTTGGCCTGAAGGAAAATGAAAGAAAAACAATCTTAGGAAAATGAAAGAAAAACAATCTTAGGGACTGAACTCTGGTGAGGGAAAAACCACAAAGGTCCACAGAAAAACAATTATACGCATCTCCATAAAAGCCCCAAAGCTGCCTGTGAGATAGCTTAAAATTCCTCCCTTAATGACAGAGCATGAAGTAAAGACGACACTTCTGTTGCTGCGTCTTGCATAACCAAACATTTAAATGCCTCGCTTGGATTCAAGTATATGATCAGTTACAGCACTGCATGAAATTCAGGCCAGAAATGAAGGGGCAAAATCATAACATCTGATGGGATGATACTGATGTCAAAATCTCAAGTGAAGTTCTAGGCTTTATTTTGCCACCCCAAGTTGTTCTTCACAGAGAGGCTTCTCAACGGTTTCTCACTGCAGCTGCACCTTTCCCACCATATGAATTAAGTTTTTAGTCTCCATTGGAATTTCTTTTCCAGTTCCTCCATGACAAGAAATATAATTTGAAGGTTTAGCAACTCACCCTCCTCATTTCCCAGTGGGAAAGGCTTCTTGAGAGGCTAAGGTCTGGATCTGGAAAGGGAAAAAGACATATATACCTAGTTGACACTTTTGGCCAGCAGTCCAGCTTTTTAAAGACCTCTTACCTCATCTTTCCTCAAGCAGCAGTCCTACACCTTTTGAACCAGCAAACGACTGCCAACATGTGCCCTCCCACGGACTACCAAATTGTTGTATCAAAATTTTAACAGAGACGTACTGTTTTATACAAGATTTTCACTGAGTCAGCAAACCCATCGTGGAACACTTGCCACAGTGCAGTGACCCAGCAAAGGCTTGGCAAAAGAACCTGCTCCTACACACAGTAGCATCTGCGGTAAAACAACCTCAAATTAGTAATGGTAACCTCTACTGTAAGTTTTATCAGACATCTCTAGAATCCTCCATGAGACCTCTTTTGGTTTCTATGGACTTCTAATGGCTTGCAAGCCCAAGCCCTAATCAACAGTAATTCAAAATTTGCTTGGCCAGTTGGAACTGGCAAGAAAAGTGGCAATTTAACAACTGAATTTCTAATCACAGAACTTTGAAACGTATCCCTCTTCAGATGCAGGAATTGGCAATTCCACATCACCCACTGGTGTTGATCCATCTGTTTCATCTTGATCTTTCTCTTTTCACCCATATCTTATCCCTAGCGCAGCGACTCTCAGTTTCTCCCCACGTCCCATTCGTGCCATTTTTCTGCATTTCTGCTCATGCCCCTCTCTCTCTTATACCTGAGTCTCTCTCAGTGTTGCAGTTGGACTGGACATGGAAAGACTGCAGTGCACGTAACTCATCTTCATCGTTCCCTTCATCTTCACCATCCTTGTCGCTGTCTGATGAGAGTGCAGGCACAGAGGACAGGGCAGAGATGGATTCATGCCTGGGAGGCAGGAATTGGAAGGAATATTATGGTCTATCTCAAGAATTAACTACCACTCACTTCCCTATACCAGGTAGCTCTCCATCTTGTCTCCATTTGCACTCAGCAGGCTTGCCTCAACTGTCCCAAACAGCCTTTGCTTTGGCAAAACCCATCTCTCAGAAAAAGGGCAAGTTAAACTCTGCACAAAGGTGTCTAGAGCCTGCCACAGTGATCATCTCAGGTGTGTGGAAGGATGACAGAAATCAGAAGTAAACGAGTCGGAGAAAACCAAGTGGTTTGAAACTTGCCCTTCCATTTCAGATCCCACCAAGTGATAAGGTCAAGATGGTAGAGTGCATTTGAAAGGCAAATATTTTTCCCACCCTTAAGCATTTCCCTCTCTGGACCTGTTTTACACATTAAAAATGTCAGAGAGATACTCCCTGTTTGACAGCAATTGGGTATAAGGCAAATTAACATATAAAAGACAGGTTCATAACAAGGATTGCACCACAGAGAACCTGAGGGCACAGCCCACACTGTAAGAGCATCGTGTTGCCTTTTTAACCTTCAGGGACAAGGAATAATGTAAAATATATTTTGGGCAGATCTTTAATCCAAGTAGATCAGACAGGTGTTCCCACACAGACCTCAGAGGCATCACCAGCACAGAATTCCTCAATATCCATCAAGGACACAACACCAAACTCTATCTTTCCTCTTTCTTCTCCTCTACCTCTTCCTCCTCTCACCTCTTCAGTCAACAGAACCAAAAGAACTAACCCACTCTGGACGATAATCGAACAAAGGAAGAATTTCTAACAAATAAGTTTGAGTAGCGCTCACTCTATGGCCTTGAGCTAGAGGGTCAAACTCACCATTAGTGACACTTATAGGATATCACTAGTGGCTGTTGAGCATGAAGCATTATTAATTGAATAAAAATAGCTCATCCACCAAATACAGAGCAGCCTCGAGGGGGACCAACTTCTCCTGCAGCTGACAGAGAGCAGGCAGTATTGAAACACAGGTATTTTGATCCTTTCTCTTCCCATATAATGGCAGAACACTAATTTCCATTTTACTAGGAGTGGCTGAGCAAGAACTACCTAATCCTTTCAGACGAGCTTTGAGGTATTCTGGGAAAAAGCACAGTGAAATTGCCTGTCGCCTGCAGAGTCCTCCAGCGAAATGGTTTCATGTTGGCTGTCCTCATCTACTTTTGACATTTAAGTTTGTCAGTCTCTTTTATCTTTTCTACTGTTTCCTCGTGCGTCTATCTGGTCTATCTCAGATTCTTGTGTCAAAGCAGGGGAGTCCCAATGAAGTTCAAGCACCATGGTATGTCTGAGGTTATGCCATGCTTCACCCTATGAGGTATATCACATTTGTATATGATAGGCAGTATTAACTTTTTATCAGTACTGCTAATAACATCCTTCTTCTTGTACTCATCGTGGTTGGTTGAGGAGTTTGAGAAAGAAGGGTTGGACTATCTGATATTTTCACATCTAACTGGTTGAAAACCTCACTATGATGAGGTGACACGGCAAGGCAAGATCTTGTGTTTGCTAAACTCCTGCATGTGCTGTCATTGGTGTAAATGGAGAAGGGGGGATTGCTATCAATGTTACAAATAGAAAGGTGGCCTCTGTCCATTGGAAGGTGACCAACAAAACTAGTAAGGGGTGAAGAAAAAAAAAAGCATGTTCCAATATCCTCAAAGGAGCCGAGTAAGAGAATGTAAAACATATTTTGGAAGTCAGATGGGCGTCTTTTCATACCTCACAAGAAATGACAAACCAATTAAGAAGTCACATGTGTTTGATACAAATGTAAAGTTATTGTGCATTATCCCCACACCCTGCTTTTTACAACTCAAATGTGCTTTTTAGACTCAGTCCTGTAACTCGAAGAGAGATAACTGCCTGGGGTTTTCAAAAGGATCTCAGGCTCACTGAAGAAACTGAGATACGCCTGAAATGAAACCTAGGTTCACAAAATCTTGAGTGGTTTAACTGTTGTCCTTGTCCAAGTCAATTTCTCAGTTTGGACTTCACTACTTTCTACTTTCTTTCCCTGCTTTCTCTATGTACTTTGGCTTCACTTCTAAGCTCCTCTGTTGCACACATCTCATCAATACTCCTCCTCGGTTCTTGTTTATGCTTAGGTGGAAATCAGAGAAATGTAGGGTGAAGTTTGAAGCAGAGGAACTGCTTCCAAACGGGCACAGCATGAAAGCATTTTGAAAGTGAAGGAGTAAGACTTATGTATTTTGCCGAATTCCTGGTCAGAGAGGATTCAGCCAAATCCCAACGAAGCATCAGGACGCCAGAATGAATGTTTCAGAGCAGCTGTTCCAGAAGAGCATGTACAGACATGCCCAATTCTCATGATACATGTGACTCACTTAGAGCAAGGGTTTTAATTGTCCTTGCTCTTCTCTTCTTCTGAGGAACTACCCCATTCCAGTACCACACCTGGATCTTTTTCCGTACGGATGGGCAGA
The DNA here is from genome assembly GCA_020746105.1 of Trogon surrucura. NCBI lineage: Eukaryota > Metazoa > Chordata > Aves > Trogoniformes > Trogonidae > Trogon > Trogon surrucura. The sequence goes on along the minus strand of CM036623.1, from coordinate 11,481,845 downwards.
GCCAGCTCCAGAAGCATCTCAGCAACCAGTTTCTGAGGGGTCTGCCAGTATAGGATCAATGGCAGGGAAGGACCTTTGCTTAGAAAGTCCTCAGGACACGTACATAGACTTGTAAGTGCTACACGTCTTTAGGGAGTTCTAGTATTAAGATGCCTGATACTATGTGCTCTATTCTTTTGCTTGCCCTGAATTCAAACCCTCTTTCTCTTCTTAAAACAAAATAGACAAGAATGGCAACTATCCATTTAAAGAGGTGTGTTGTCAGCATTCTCACTCTGATCTTGTGCTACTTTCTCAGCTTTAGGGGCATATTTATGAAACTGTAACATTTTAGATGATTGGGATCACTAGATTGTCTCCCCCTCACCCCACCCAAATGCCTAAGGGTTTTAAAAAGAAAGTTACTCTGCTTTTCCCCACAGAAAGATCACAGTGCTGCTGACTTCAGAGTTTCCCAGGTGTTATAATTGCAGTAATTCAGCACAGATTCAGGCACCACTTCTGATCTGGCATCAAAAGCCAGCACCGTTCTGAGCCCTGGAAACCCCACAGCTTTCCTGGACTGGATGAAAGCCTCAGTGCAAATTTGAGAAGAAACTCTTTTTTCCAGATATATCTGATGTACACAGTACTTCTTCAGCACACACACGCAAGTTTCAGACAATTTAATTTGGATAACATTTCTCTCTTCTGCTGTTTATACCAAAGCTTCAATGAAAGTCAGAGAAAAAGTGACTTTTAAAAGAACTTAACTGTTCAGCTAAAACATGACTATAAGCCCTGCAAACATGCCACAATAAAATCAATTTAAAACTTCCCTTCCAAAAACTTGAGACAAGCTTTTTTAAACAGTAAATGCATACTTGGATCAAAACTAAAACCGTGTTTAAAAGGCCTTTACATAGTTCCTTCTCTTAAACTATAAATGCCTCAGAACCAAAATGTACCAGCACTATCAGCTGAGTACAAGTTCCATTATCCCAAAGAATCAAAGCTCCTTGCGTTCAGCAGGCGAGAGGAAAAAGCACACAACTGCAGTTACCACAGCCAGAGGCAGAACTGAAAGGCTCTTGGGGAGAACTGTGGGTCATACAGGTCAGATTAGATCCAAAATAATCCAACGTTCCATACAGGTGAGTCAGATAAATCCTTCAGAGGAGAAACTTCCTTCTCTCTATAAGTTTTTGAAGAGACTGCAAAAGCTGTGACTCTTCAGTTTGGGGAGAAGGTTGGATGGAGAGAGGTTGTAATAGAGGTTTACAAAACCATGGGGGCTACAGACAGTTGGATGCAAAACAATAGTTCACCAAAGCTCACAACTGTCAGAAGCAGGGAACTTTCAACAAAACTAGCAGAAGTATGGTGTAAGAGAGACAAAAACCATCTTTTATATAGAGAGCAGTAAACTTTGCGAAGTTGTCACCAAAGGAGGTTGCAGAGGCGGACGGTATCACAAAGCTCAAAAAGGACTTACATAAATTCAGTGGACAGCGGATCCATGACCCAACACTAAAGTGAAAAGGCAGAGCTGCACCTCCTCACACCCCTGATAGAGCATGAGGCACAAGGACCACAAAGGTTTATACACGAAGGCTCACACGGTGCCTCACTAAATACCATTCCCCATTGCCACTATCACAGGCAGAAAATTGGGCTTCATGGAGCCCTGCTCTGACCCATAAAGGCATCTTCTGTGCATTTACACCCCACATGTTGTTTGCCTGGGCCAATCCCTGCCCTGCCAGTCATGACTGGACAGAGATAGCACTGTCCTGAATGGGAAATCCTCAGCTCCCTGCTCCTTCCTCAGCTCAGTTTGGTTCCCTCAGCATTATTTTGATCATTTATTCTGTCATACACTCATATGATGGAATTAGCACAATGCATTACTTCCCCCACTAAATGCTGTTCCACAGAAATGCTGTTCCCCACAGCAATGCTGTTCCAGAGAAAATCCAGTAGAAGAAATGACACATCGGCAGACAAGGAGCCTTCTTATATTGCTGTGAGTCCTCTTGAGACAGCAGTTTTAGACCTCTCCATTGCAACCTACACAGCCAGCCTTTGGAAACACAACCAGAACAGGTACAGAGCATCTAGAAAACCAATCTTACTCAAATTCATTAGTTTTCCTTCTCCCACCTCAGTAATGCTGGTCCAGTAGGCTCTTCCTCCATATCCAGTCCCAATCCAAAATGCTCTGGAGCTATGTCTTTGCTGATCTCCAGTGACCGCAGTGGTTGATCAAAACTTAAAACAAGCTTTCAAAACTGACCAAACGAGTAGATTCCAGGCTTGCAAAGAGGTTACCAAACAAGTTTAATAAAGTTCTGGGCTTGGCGTGGCACTAACGCCGCCCTTCAGCAAGCGTCTGTGATGAAAACAAGTATCACCTAATGCGGAAGAGGACTGGGATTATCTGTCACAGGCTGAGCCTCGGGAGGGTAAGGCTGCAGCTGCCGGAATAATGGAGAGTCTGCTATAAAAAGCACATTGCTTGACAGCTCCAGAATTTTGGCTAGAAAAAAAGCTTCCTGAGTTCTCCCAGTACCATTATGAAAAGCACTTATAGACGAGACTCGTTTCAAGAATGAGCAGATCAAGACTTTCCCAAATGAAACTATGCAGACAGACTTGTTTCAATACTATCTGCTTCCAAAGGGAGTGGGAAGGTCCCTGGGATACTCCACACAACAACCTGTGTGATAGATCCTCCAGTTCTTTGGCACTTTTATATTCAGAACAAAACTTGTAGTCATTTGGAGAAGGAAAATTGTGGGACATAGCATCAAAAAAATCTGTGTTCGTTCTTTTTTTGGCCCCACTTCAATCCCATATCAGTTTGGTCAGGGCTCCTTCCTGCATTGTGAACAGTCAAATTAATCTCAGCAACTTAGTAACTACAGAGAAACCAAATACATTGCGCTAACAATCCATAACCCTGTCACTCTTGTTGTGTTTAAAAACAGGGTCTGTGTTTAAGCACCACTTTTTAAAGAAAGGTCACCAGATAAATTTAGATCTATTCAGCTTGTAGGCTGTGGTAGTCTGTTTTTAGATAGGTTGTTTATCAAGCAAAAAATACTGATACCATTTAGCTGCCAAGAACTTTTCCCATGGAAGTGGCTTTTATATCTGTTATTTATGTTATAATTATTTTTAGGTGACCTTTTCCAAAACCTCTGGAAAATAGTTAACAAAGAAACAGCACAACTGTAAGGACTCTTTCAGAATTATGATCAGCATGGCAAACTTGTACAGCTCGCAGGTGCACTTCGGTCCAGACACTGCAGCAAACAGCCTTTAAATTGCATTTGCCCTAGATTCCTAGAACTTTATTCAAGAAGGGGTAAGGATTCCCTGGTGGGATGCTGTGTACCAGCCTCAGTATTGCTAGGCAAACTGCTTATTAAAGTTTCTGACGACAACATTAAGTTAAGACACAAGGGGCACTGTACACATGTTGCAATCAGTGAAGCCACACTAAGTCTGGAAGATCACAGTCAGGCTTATACATTCAAAAAAAGGGAGGCACAAAACCCACAGCAATTCCAACAGAACAATAAGAGAACTTTTGGGAGACACCACCAGTGAAGACAGAAGAAACCTTACAGCTGAATCCCAGCGACACACTTTTCACATTAAACCCTACAAAGCCAGACAACCTCTTCTCAGCCCACTCTGCTCACCTCATTAGCCCAGCCGTCTTGTGCGGAGGAGACTTTTCTGCCTGCTTCCCTCTCTGCTTCATGTCAGACAGTCGCTGCCGCATGTTGATGGTCATCTCTGAGCTCAGACGCCAGATGAAGATACAGCTGAAAGAGGGAAACACGAGGCTGGAGTCAAGTCTCAGTTCAGTTTATTGATATTATCAATTCCCGCTGCAGAGGCAAACAAGAGCCGTTCTGTCTCTGACAGGAAGAGACACAGGCAGAAACAGCTTCCTAGGAACTCAATTCCATTGCAAACCTTGTGACAAAAGAGTACAACCTGCCTGGCAAAGCCTCTCTGTGGGCGAGAGCAACTGCGGGGGTATTTACACAGACTCATCTCTGATCCTACACCTTAATTTGACTATCTGTCCAGCTGCTGAAAGAAATGCCATAACAAGTCCCTCCTTGATCAGCAGGATAAGTGGAGCCTACAGGTGTCCCTGGCATCCTCCAACAGCCTCTGGTAACAGCTGCCCCATGGGCAAGGCTGTCCTAATGCCCCCCATTCCATGGAGTCTCTGTGGTGTAATAACAGTTAAGTTTAGGTGCCAGTGCTTTTTCAGTCAGGGTGCTTCTAATAGTTCACTTGGACTCCCTCCAGGCAACTTCTAAGGAATTTGATCGAATTTGGTCAATGTGTTCAAAAGCATTTGAGGGAAGGAAACAAACAGTGTGATATGATTGGTCTCACTTTCTTTAGGAATCTGGCTAAAAAGAAAAAATAAATTAAAAAATTTCCTCATTGCTTTAGAGACTACTGTATCTCATCTTCAGCTACTAGAAAGTCAAATGACTAGCACTGTTTTTGATATTTAACCTCAGCGCTAACTAATTCTTTTCATCCCACCCATCTTTCCTGTCTAGCTGGGTATATTTACACTGTTGTAGAAACAGGTGGTGCTTTTGCAATCACTTACAAAATCCTGCACCCTACTTTGGAATCCAAAGAGGACTTAATCCAGTTCTTCAAGACCTATCAGTGCCACCATGCTCACGGGTGCTCCAATTCCCAAAGGAGTTTTCAATGGCGGGCTTTCTCTACTTCCTCGCTAGTCTGCAGAAATTCATTTGCTCTGGCCTTTTGACCAGTGACCGTGAACTTCGGTCTCCCTGATCTGAGGCAAATGCCAAAAGTGCGAGGATCCTGAATGCTTGCATTCTCTCCATTTTTTTTTTTTCCTCTCATGAGAAGGCATTGTAAAAACTTTTTACCTCCATACCACAGAAGAAAGCACAACTCCGACTTTGCAGTCTATGGATATTATCATGAAAAACTAAAAATGCCCTTTTTGCCCCCAGAGCCACTCCTTTTGTGACAAAGCTCAGGAGCATCACTTCCAGCTGCTGAAATCACACACACAGACGCTTCCCATCAACAACAAACACGCCCTCACTCTCCCACCCCAGCTTTTGAGCCCAGGGAAGGTGGTGAGGCGCTGCTTTGGGGAACTACGGCAACCCAGGGCAGGCAGCTGCTTCCTCTCAAGCAGCAGCTCTCTCGAACGTTAACAGCAACCATAATCTGCTGATGAGACAATACTGAAAGGCAGGGAAGAAAATTCAGAAAGCAAACCTGGCTTGTTCATTTATCCCACCCCCACAGCTATCAAGCAGCATGAACTTGTAAATACATCAGCATTCAGCACAAATCTCGATGGAATCATGCTCCCACCCACCTCTTTTGCTGCCTCTTTCCCCCCTTACAGTACTTCTACCACGTGAGTCTCCCAGTCTTTGCACCCTCCCTCATCTCTGTTTTTCCTTCTATTCTCCATTTTATTCTTTGCCCAAGCTGCTGAGTGTGAACGGACCATCTCTCCTGTTCTCCGTCCAAAAACACGCTTTCTCATACGCTTAGAGCAAAGTTCCTCCACACCCTTAGTGAGGAAAATGACCCTTTTGTTCATGGAAATGGTCAACAAGGGAACGCAGCCCCACATCACAAGGATCACTGGGGCCTTCGAAACTTTCATGTTTCTGGAATTTATTAGAAATCCACATCGAAAGGACTTTTTCTTCCGCAACTTTTCCCCTGGTCTATATATGCACATGAAAGGTAAAGAAGGGGGAAAACTGAGCTACTTACTTTTTAATGAAAGACAGAAAAAAACAACTGATGCAATTTAAGGTGATATATGTTCTCACCCTCTACAATTCTTTTTTTTCCGGTTCAGTTGTGTTTTATTAATAGAAAAGAGAGAGAAAGAGGGAGAATCTGGGCTGCTCTGGCCTTGAAATGGCACTCCAGGAACCGTCTTTCTCAAAGGAAAAATGTTTTTCAGTTCAGCTGCTTTAAGCACTCACTGATTCCAGAAGAAGTAGATCCACTCACGTCTATAATCAGCATATCAGGCATATATCCTCTTTCCTTTGGGCTCAGTCTGGTGATTACTTAAGCTTTCAGTGAGGTGATTTAGCTCCCTATATCAGCGGAAAACTCCGCTGGGGGAGTGGGGAGGTGCTGATGTAGTGACCTGAATCAGCTTAATGAGGGGTCAGCCCCACCACAGCTGACTTAGGGAAGTGGGGAAGGGGACCACGGGGACATAGGCAAAGGGTGGGGACAGGCCTGTCCCTGTTGCTGCTAGACAGGCTCATTCACCTGGTGAAACCTCACCAGGAGGAGTGCTGTAAAACAAAGGTTTGGCAGCACTGGTCAGAATATCACAAGCTGCCTTACACTGCAGATCTGAAGGCTAACAAGGAAATAGGCCACATCCCCAGTCTCCTTTCCAGCAGGGAACAGTACCTACACTCAGAAAACCAGAAGGGAAGTACTTCCCACAGGCATGTCATTCCAAGGAAGCATAAAATAACCTCTGTGAGCTTTGCCAACAGCACACACTTACAATTCAGAAAGCTCTGAGGTTTACTTGGAATTCATACAACACCCACATTAAAAAAAAAACCATTAAAAAAATCTACCTTCTTTCAAAACACATGTTAAATCCAGTGTGAGATGGCATGAGCTGACACAATAAACAAGTAATCCCCTCTTACCTGTCACCAGAAACAGAAATCAGATGTTTGCAGTCATTACTGAATTTCATCCCGGTCACAATCTCTGTGTGAAATAAAGCACAAGAAAAAAACCCAAACATTCCCTAAATTATTTCAACGGGCAGAATATTAGCCAAACAGCCTATCTGTGTCCAGTAAGTCAAATTCTGATTAAAGCCAGCACAATTCACAGATCAATATGCCCCAATTACTATAATCATTTAACAAAGAATCTAGGCTTGACATGAAAAGGGAATCCCACGACACAGTAAGCATGAAGACATTAAGTGTCTATTCGCCTATAACAGAGTAGGCCCTGCATGGTAGGAGCTGAGGGTGTATTATAATCATAATTAATATACAATGAAAAAACACAGACTACCTTAAATGATACTAGAAAAACTATGTAAACAAATACACAGCCTGACAGGCATGCACCTGTGTTTTGCAATGCAAACTGTAGTCTGACAACAGCTGAAATTACAATGAAATAAGCTATTACAACTTCATCCAACTGTAACTTACACCAAAATACCCACTGGGTAAACTTTGGTGGGAAGGAATCTTCAGAAAGCTTTGGCTACCATCAGAAAGCTTTGGCTAAAATATCAGACCTTTCTACACAGTAAGCAGCAGGAAAAAAACCTCTCATTTCCAGAAGTTTATGTGCTTTACCTGAATGGCCATACATGGTTGCAACGCATTCCCCAGAATAGAAATCAAAGATGGAGAGGTTCTTGTCAGAACAACTGGTTGCAATATAAAGACCAGAAGGATCCGTTTGCACCTGGTTTAGGAGATAAGTGGGAAGATCTGGTGAGAAAATGTCTTCAAATAGCAAGAAAATGGCCCAGAATACCCAAGAGAGTCATAGTAGTAAACAGAATAAAATGCCAAGTAGCTCCCACAGGACTCCAGCTGAGTCCCAGGCTATCCAGCATCCCAAATCTCCAACCTGACTGAACTGTTAAAACTACCTCCAACATAATCAGGGACTAAAGGTACTTACATTAAACAGCTTCATGGCTGTGAAGGCAGACTCACACTTCACTCTCTCACCTCCTTTTAACCACTGCAGTCTTAATTTCATATATCTTAAGATCAAAACAAACCAAAAAATCCCCACACCTGCCATAACACAGCCCTCCCACTGCATTCTCCTCCCCCCAGAAAAAAAAGTCAGAGCTGACAGAGTTAAGTGAAATATTCTGGAGGAAAGAAACCAAAAAAAACCTCAACACTTCCAGGAAATTGTCTTTGATAATGATGCTATCAAGTCTCCAGCATTTGCAACTTTTGGGTTGGTGGTTGATGTTCTTATTTTCATATACATCCATTTGTTGCTTTTATATCAAATATAAAATCCCCTCCAAATGCCTCACTAGGTCTAAAGCAGCAAATACGGCTGCTGTTACCAAATATCCTGCTTTATTGTCTGTAGAACTTTAAGAAACTGAAAGTGAAAATGTCTGGGTTTTGAGGGAGACAATGTATTTAAACAATGCTAACTTTTTTTTGGCTGTGTTTATTTTGTTGCTGTATCTTTTGCTTCCAGTGTCACTATTTGTGTTCTACTTGTTAAACTGCAATGTATATTATGATCTCAGATCAACATGCCAAGAAAGCTTAAATTCCAGAGACTACCATCATCCCTTGGTTACATAATTGTCCTAAAAATGAACACAGCAAATTTAAAAATGATTGTTCCCCCCTTGAATTATATACGAAAAAATACCAACAACAACAAAAAAAACAAACATAAAGGATATTAAAAACAAAAGATCCAGCTTCCAGTAACATTTCATGGTTTGTGGTCTGAGAAAGATATAATCAAGCACCTGAGTTTAGGAGCATCTATTCCTCATTTTCATTACTCTCGCTTATAAAAAAGTTTTGTAGAAATTACAAGAGACAAAGAGGACTTATGTCTCTCTGTAAAGCAGAAGAGGTGACACTGAACAAAGCTGTTTGCTTTCCTCTCCCATTTTAACCAGCTATTTATACTCACCAGTAAGAGACTATTTCAGTTGGAAGGGAGCTACAGCAACCATCTAGTCCAACTGCTCAACCAGTTCAGGCCCAACGCAGCTAAAGCCCATTACTTAGGGCATTGTCCAAATGCCTCTTAAACCCTGATGGGTTGGGGCATTGACTACCTCTCTAGGAAGTCTGACCACCCTCTCAGTAAAGAAATGCTTCCTAAGATCCAGTCTAAACCTCCCCTTATGCAGCTTTGAACCATTCCCACGTGTCCTATCAGTGGGTACCAGGGAGAAGGGCTCAGCACCTCCCTCTCCACCTCCCCTCCTCAGGAAGCTGCAGAGAGCAATGAGGTCAGTCCTCAGCCTCCTTTTCTCCAAGCTACACAAGCCCAAAATCCTCAGTTGTTTCTCACAGGACATTCCCTCCAGCCTTAATACTAATACTGCTGGCCTGTGCAGCTGAACACAAATATTTTGTTTAAAAAATAGAAAAAAAAAACCATTGGTGAAAATAAATATAATAAGGAAGAAGCTCGTTTGGCAACTTAACATGAGAGATATTTTGGTTGTGCCAATGCTTTAAAGACAAGAATGCAATTCTTCCACTTCCCAATGTGCTGGCGTCACTCCGCACTGACTCCTGAACGTGCCCGGTTTACCAGGGGAAGCCCAGAAGAGTTGCAGAAGCAGGTGTGCGACCCTGCCCCAAGGCCTGGGTGCACTCAGCAGGCGGGAAACAAGAACAGACTCTCTCTAAGCACTACTGGGCTTGCCCAGCACTCCAAGACCCCAAAAATATGGCCTTTGCAGGGCAGATGCTACTTAATTTCATCAACTCTTCATAAAGAATTTCACTTGTGTTTGCCTTCTGGAAGACATAAATTTCTCAAACAGGTACCTAACAAAAATAGTCAAGAAAGCCAGAATGAGCTCTCTGGAGCAGAAAGTAAAAGATTAAAGTAAATGAACTAAATCACCTCCTGAGATATATCGGTGCAGTTCTACTTGCTTTTACAAGATGGGCCTGTGCCTTGCTTCAGAAACAGGACAGAGAGAGAAGTTATATAACAACTTCAGCATTCCTTGACTCTCTTCCTTTTTTAGCCTGATGAAGCCCATGCACTACCAGTCCTTAAGGATAGAGGTAGGAGGAGGCAGCAGTAGGAAAAGGGACAAAGTAAGGAGCAAGCAACAAAAAAATAAAATTACTGTGTTGAAATTTGTACTTAATTCTCTTAGTCCTGAGCTGTGTTCAGAAGACCTGGGGAAAAAGGAATAAAGAAAGAAAACAGCTTACTTTGATGAGGGTGCCATCTTCACCTTGGGATCCCTTGTAAAGTTTCTTCTGCTTCCCACTGCTTATGTTGAAAACCCTGATGGGGACAACACAAGACAACATTGCTCATTTTGCTCAGGTACTGATCCGTGGTTCTTTTTCCAGGATCCTTTTTTTTTTGTTTTCTTTCTGTTTCTCATTCCTCATGAGATACAGGGAACAGGGCCAAGCCAAACAAGGTGGAGAAAATTATCTCTATGAACTATAACCATCAATCATTTAGATGGCTCAAGGAAGAACTTTGAAAGTAATGTAAAGGCCCCAGACTGGGTGATATATGACATCAAACAGATTATCTCAATTAAAACTGAGGCTTGATTCTCAAGCCAATAGTCAAAAACAAGTGTAGCATCTGTGACACTGTAGGAGAGATCAAATTGGAGGGAGTAAACCTTGTTATCCTCGTAATGGCCAACGGTTACATAGTAGGAATGGCTCTTAAGCTTCAGTCAGTCCTCTCTGCTACAAAAATACCTGTGACTCCTTCATACTAAAGGAAAGGGTTAAGAGAGCAAGACTCTTTATTGAGATTAGAATACAAAACCAAATCGAATTCAGCAGTGGTATTTAACTACCAAAACTCTGAGCATCATACCCAGATACAACAGTAGGAGACAGGGAACTTACAGAAAATGTCCTTTGCTTTGCAGGTAGAAACAGACAGATTGGAAAAATGGATAAAAAGGGAGCAGAGAACGGATTTCACTTCTCCAAAGACAAGTCACATCTAGCTCAGATTTAGTTTCCTGCAGTTCCATCTGTTCCACAGAACCTCACAGCTTCTCACTAGACATACCTTTAAAAGCAAAAATTACCACAATACAGAAGTCCTTGCCCCATAGCTCAGTGCTGTGCTGAGGAAGGCACACTTGCTCTCCCAGCAAAAAGACACTGCTCTGTAGAGCAACCCAGAGAGATGTCAAGGGTCTCATGGGCATCTGCATGTATATCCACGGCTTTTTATCAGCAAGGGGAAAGGCAAAGTTCAATCTCATAGAGTGTGAGGTGAGACCTCAGATCTGTCTGAAAATGCTCTGTCACAAAACCTAGAGGAACAATAATGGAGATGGGACCGCCTTGGTCAACTCATCTATTGATGAAAAAATATTTTCAAGACGAGAACTAACCTGATGTTGCGATCCTGGCATCCAATAGCTGCATATTTCCAGCTGGGGTCCACATCCATGTCATACAGAGTGGTCTTCCTAACAATGTGATGCGTTCGGGTAAACTGAACCCCTTCTCCTGTCTAAGCACGGGGGTAAAGAGTGCGTCAAAATTGAGTAGCCAACTCATTACTAAAAATCTCTAAATACAGATGAGTCTTCCCACACAGCCAGCACAAGTCAACCCTTCCCACTAACCAAATCTGCTGGGAGCAGCTGAGGCTGGAGGCACCATGACGCCCTTCCTCCAGCCCATACTCTTTACCACTCCTCACAATAGCCCTGAGGAGCAAAAGAAAAGCAGAGATCCTAACAGTTCTCTACTGCACATCTTGCTGAGGGAGGTCAGGCTGGGAGCAGCTGCCTGCTTCACAGAACTAGCTCTCTGAATCTGATCTCTCAGTGGAAGACACTGTGGCTGAAATAGCAACAAGCTTGTACAGAAACTCTGATATCACTCTTTAAAGTGATAATCCTTTGTGGAGGGATTATTAAAAAAAATAGCACAGAAGAAAGCTGTAACAAGGTTACCTTCTGCGCAGTGCGGAAATAGATGCTCTTGTCTGCCCCACAGCTTATCATTCGCACTTTCCCATCATTGGCTGGAAAAAAAAAAGGCAGGAGCTGATCAAAAAATAAACACAGATACAGAGTGCAGGAAATGTTTCAATTTATATCATTTATTCCAGTAGGGCTAAACTAAAACTGACTCCTATCTAAGCAGGAGGATGCTGCAGCAAAAAAAAGGCCTCTTCTCAGGTACAGCATTTGTTAATTCTCAGAGTGTACAAAGCCTTAATACAGAAGCTTTACACGACAGATTAGGATGTAATTCTGTCTTCTCCCTCAACACTGTGTTCACATGCCACAGCATCCTGTGGCAATAAGACAAATCCACACTCAGGATGAGCTGGAAAAGGGCAACAGGCACTTTTCAGTCCCCAATGTCAGTCTTGCTGCCCTTTCCTACTGCAGCGTCAGGCTTCCCTCGGCACTCTTTCCGTAACCAATCTGCTCCTGTAATGAAACAACACCTGATAAAATTCCGTGTAACGGATCCAACATCATGTAAGTCCACTTGAACTTAGAGCACAATTACACTTAGCTCAGAGGCTAGCACGGAGGCCTTTGCTGCCAGGCTTTGAGTGAGATTCCCTCATCTCCTAGGAGTTTCAGTTGATTGCATTCAAGATCAGCTCACTGGTAAGACAGACCTGTCAGAGAAACTTCTGCTGACCTGAGAGAACCTTGAGGAAAAACTTGAAAAAGCAGCTTCAGGAAGCCTCTGCTATGAAGTTTCAGCAAGGTCCCTTCACTTGTCAGCTACATTCAAGCTGAGGTTCTCATCTTTGAGATGGTGGGACCTTCTTTTGTCTGCGATGCCACCACCTTTGCCTGCCTTCCTGTCACCCTTGGTTTTCCAAAGAAATGCTGAAGACTCCAATCAGGAGAGGGTTTTTGAGTGGGGAGGAAGGAGAGGAGGAAAAAAACAAAAAGGGAAAAGAAGGCACGTATCGTCAAATATCACCTTCTGTTAGGACTGCAGCTACAGAAGATGACAAAAAAAGCAGCTGCAACTTCAGTCTGGCCTACTCCAATGTTTAAGCAGTTAAAATTACTTTGCAGTCACAATGGTGCAAGTGCTCAAATTCAGCTTTGGAGTGAGGCCAGGATTCTCTACCTGCAAACTTTACAGCAGTGATAGAAGAAGAATGTTCATCCAGGGTCTGTTGCAGGCTGTAGTCCTTTCCAGCATCCAAGACATGAATCAATCTATCCCGACTGGCTGAGGCCAAGAGTTTTAAGCCTGTGAGAAAGTTTAAAAAAGTGCAAGACCATCACTAAAAAGTAATTTGCTCTTCCAGTCACTATTTTAAAACAGTTTCTCAAGCCATCATAGTGAGGAAACATTACACTGTAGCTAACCACATGGATGGACACAAAGGAACACTCCTGGATTTCACACTGTGATAACAGACAGAATGAGTTTCAATCTCAACTCACACTATTATCAGGAAAAGAAGGGAAAAGTATCCTTTTTAGAAGTCTGGCTCTATTGGCCCAATGCTACAAGCTTGTTCTGAATTCCAGGAGTAGCTGATCACTGAAAGTTATGACATACCATGGCTGGACATTCTGATTTGCTCAACGCTACATTCACATGCAAAAGGGAAGAATCTCAATTGCATTTACCTGTGTCAGGTTTGGAGTACTCCAGACATAGGATCTCAGAATCGTGGGCTTCCACCTTCAGCATTTCCCTCAGAGACTGCAGCTCATATATCCTAAGACACAACACGGTTGATTTCAGTATGTTTAATGTATATAGCAAGGCCTGGGTTTGATTCTTATGACTTCTCAGCTTGCGATCTGCACAAGAAGCTCTCTGGGTTACCTGAGAGTGCCTATCCTGTCCCCCGAGGCCAGGTGCTCCCCACTGGGACTCACGCAGACAGTGCGTATCCCCACCTTCGTATCCATCACTTGTGCATCAGCTTTTTCTGCACTTCCTGCTGAGTTGTAATCAGTGTCCAGAAGTACCTGAGTGTTGTCATCCACATAGATGATTTTCATCAGATCCTGGGGATACAAAATAATTAGTTACAAAACACTGAAATGAGGCATCTCCCTTAGAAACTGGGGCTCCTGGTCAACATACACACTTCATTGGCAGTAATGCTGTAATTCATATCATAGAAATAAAGTTCCACAGCTGTATCTCATGATTCTCCTTTGTAAAAGATTCCCCTTCAAGATAGAGCACTTCCTGCACAACAGACAAGCTCTGGGATTAGTGATTACAATGTAGTAGGGGACACAGTGTGAACCCGAAAAACTTCTAGGGATCATCCAAGTCAGCCTTTTGAGAACCGACAGAAGAGTTTTTTTCAGTCATGAGCAGATGGCTGAGGAGAGGCAGGTCAGAGCTGCTGTGCACATGGATCTTCCAATACAACTGAGAACGGAAGCAAATGTGCATTAAGTAATCCCTGTTCTGTAGGAGTATCCTCCCTCTTATACAGAAAAAGTGAGAGTAAACTGTTACTCATTCAATTCTCTCAAACCTCTACCTCACTTAATGCACCTTTTCCAAACAAAATCTTTAAGTGGTTACACATTACAGAGATGAAGAAGAGAAGCAACTCTCCCGAATCATACCGCACGAGCCATTTTGAAAGAGACAAAGCTTGGCGACTCCTTGGGTGGTTTATGAAAAAAGCAATAGTCCCCAGGACCATTTCAGACAAAATGTCTTTCCACCTCTTCACGTTTCTTCAGGTTCATACATTTTACCAGACACGTCCTCTGTTTACAGAGAAGCTTACGTTGAGAGGCAAAGACATTTGGGCCTTAACAAAGACATTTGGGCAGGAAATGCCTGCACAAGAGGAAGAGCAAGCTCAAGGGCGATCAAAACCTAGGATCTTACATTGCTGAGGATGTTGCGGTGCAGGGCTGTGCCGTGAATGTTGGAGCTCTCCGTGTTCCACAGACGAATGGTGTTGTCGGAGGAGCAGGTGATGAAGGAACCAGGGGGGAGGCATGACTGATTGTTGTCCTTCACCTCCGGATACATCTAAAGGCAGGCAAAATAAACTCCTGAATGAGATCGCCTAGCACCTGGCATCCTAGACACTAGTAGAAGTTTCAAAACAAGACGAGATAAAAAGGGTTGTCCTCTGCTTTTTAAGGGCCAGAGCCAGCCAGTTCCCATAAAGAAAACCTGTTTGCAGACCAGAGCTTCACATTCACTTCAAACGCTCGCTGAGCTTTCATGAATGTAGAACGTCTCCTTAAAAAGCATGAAAAAAGCCAGCATGCTTTGCTTCTAATAGTTCAAAGAGAGCACATCAAAGACCATGCAACAACAACCATACAACAACCACCTTGTGCCATTGTTTGCAATTTTCAACTACTACTGTCAATTTTTAATCCAGAAGGAAAGGGTAAGATGCAATTAATAAATAGTAACAAAGAATCCTCAACCTCTTCCCACTTTCCTCTTTCACTATTAGACATATTTCAACATATTATCAATTACATTGTTTTCCTACACCTCCTTTCCTTCCCCCTCTGTCCCTCTGATAGATAGACAGATAGATAGGCAGATGGAAGATGACAGCCACTTGAGAGGCTACTTCCAGATTTCCTGGTAAATAGGTTAAGAAGGATCAGAGTTAAGATCTTATAATTTGTTTCACTCCTTTCACTTTGGAGCACTTGCTCACCACAGACCTCAAACCATGGGTTTTGAGGTCAGCAGTTACCTCTTGTGTATTTTGTGAGAAGAGTCCCCGCATTCAGCTTTGTCCAGTTCTGTTCATTCTCCCACCTCTCGCCTTCCAATGGCAAGATTTTTTTCTCCAGTGCCACACTGCATCTAACGCATTTGGTCACCTCTTGCAGTGCAGCCGCAGAACTGTTCCCAGTTCCAGCTCAAGCCTTGTAGCAACAATGTTAACCACAGGAGGAAATCTGAGTCAACTCTTTCTCTCTGCAGTGAGTGTTCGTGTTGAAATTTGGCAGCTCTTCAGATGTCCTCCTCAAGCTGCAACTCACAATCCAACACTTGTGTCTGCAGACAACATACCTCAATGTTCCACACGCAGGAAGAGTGGTACAAAGCAGAGTACACCTTGCCCACTTTCTTCGGGTCTTTGACATCCCACACATACAGGCTGTGGTCATTGTAGACACAGGAAAGCCACTGATTGGTGGGGTCAAAGGTCAAGGCAATCGTGTCCGGATACTTCGCATCGGCCATACCCGAGAAAAGACGACTGCGCAAAGAGAGAACAACAGCCTGGTTAACTTGTGTTCTCTTGGAGTCAGAGCAAGAAGGGGAAGTGTGAGAGTTCAGATTCTCCATGGGGCGCGGGCAAGGTGAACAATACACCATGGCATATATAGATAGTAACATAGAGAGAGTAACTGGCTGGGAAGATCTGTCTTCCAGAGTCCCAAAAGAAATCTGAAAGCCTCATGGCAAAAGTCACTCTCCTTGCCATCCAACTCAAGAGCCCCACCACAGACAGGTGATGGACTTTGCCCAAAGAAGGACCAAACAGGACCCTTGATCACCACTGGAGATCATGATCATTTACCCCTGCACAACCAGGTGGTAAAATCCAAGTTAAATAATCTCAAAACGAAAGGGAGAATCATCTTTTGGTGGGTATTGTGTTTTGTTTACCGATTGCAGGAACTGCTCCTGTGTGGGACTGAGCAGAAGAGTAAGCACAGCAGACAAAAAACAGGAGCGCACCAGCACACGGGACAAAGGAATGATTCATTTCAGTGACCGCTTGTCCAACGCACCTTCCACATCCTTCCACCCTGCCCCACACCCAGGCCGGCTCAGTGCAGCAACTGCAGACGGGTACAAGCTCTCTGATGCAAATTCAAAAACAGGGGAATTCTGCAGAACAAGAGAACACCTCTTTCCCTGAGTTAGACCAAGGTTACAGCACGTGAACCCCTTATCTCCTCTACACAGGGGTCCTCTGTTAAGTTCTGCTGCCACGCACACAAAGGAAGAGCTGTTCTCTTGACCTGAGGTGAACATAACCATCCCACAATGCTGCTAATGATATCCAAAAAGGTAATTATGGACAGAGTGCCAGGGTGTTGAGAGCAGGTAACTTAAAAGGACTGATGGAGGTGCAGGGATGAGAGTCGGACAACTGAAGCCCTGCTTCAGCAAGTGCAAAGCTTTGAGGGCCTGAAGAGCACAGCCCAGATCCTATCGAAAATCAAGTTGTTGATACAGTTTTGGGCAGCTCATTGCAGACAACTGGCATCCCACAGAGAGCTTCTGGTATGCATGGGAATGTAAGAATTTCTGTGTTTTCAAGCTTCTTTGAAAGTAATTGGGAAAAAAAAAATGTTAAGATTGTAATCAGCATTACAAATGCATGTTTAACAACCACATTACTGTTTCTGCTCAACCGTTGAATGAGAGCAGCAAGAAGTATTTTTAAAGCATCCATGTATACAATTGCTTGATTTTAGCACAACCTGAAATTGGTATAATTGTAAATTGAGAGAGTTCTTTCTCCAGTTTCCTTACTGGAATATCATTACCTCCCACAGATCTTCTGGAGGAGGACTATGCAGTGCACTGTTTAAACCCTTACCCCAAGCTCCTCAAAAAAGTTTAGAGAAAATCTGTTGAGATACAAAAAAAAAAAAAGTAGAAAAAAAGAAAAGAAAAAAGAGTATATAGGATATTTCTCTAGATGTGGGAATCTCTGATATGCAGTAGATTCATACATCTTTGTATTTCTTTTCCCAGTAGTGACAGAAGTGAAAGAGGGCAACAGAAGATTGGGGAAACCGCCAACCACGACTGGCAAACAGCAACACATGAAGGGTTTTCTCCAGCAAGTTGGCAGACAGAATTGTACAGAAATCACATTACCCACCTCGGAAGGTAAGAAATAGAGAGCCAAGGCAGAAGATACTGAAGCGAGGTAGAAAAATAAGACAACCAAATGCACAAGACTGAGGGATAAGAAAGACTACAGACAATAGTAGATCTGGGTCTATAAAAGATCGCAAGGGAGCCTTTGCATTAAGAGTCTGGGTATCTCTTAGGCAACAGTGTTGTATTTCTACGGAGGAGAGTCTTCAGCCCTTACTGGCAGTAAGCAAAAGATGTGCCGTGGTACAGGAACAAGTGAAACATGTCACAGCATCCTGTGCCCTCTGCCTGCTTGCTCCGAACAACAGACGTCAAAAGGCCACCAAAACCAAGCGATTCCAGGGAGGTGAGGAGCAAGATACGCTGTGTCCTGCAACCAGCTTTGAGCCGTAGCCCAGCCATGCAAGGCAAGGCTGCAGCAGATCAGGTTGACCTGCAACAGGCTACCGATTCCAACCCGTAAAAAGAGCATGCTCCAGATGGCAAAGGCCTGGGGACCACCTCTAACCCCCAGGAGTTTCCCTTGCTCCCTTCCACCCTTCCCACAGTACCTGGCCTCAGTCACGCTCGCGATGTCTGTTCCCAGGAAGTGTGGCTTCGGCAGCGTGGTGACAAAGTGAAGGTTCAGAGGGTTAAAAATCCGCACGGTGCCATCAGCGCAGCCACAGAAGATGTAGTCGTGATTCACTGAGATGCAGTTTGCCACGGTGGTCTGAGGAGGACACAGCACACAAGAGGTGAATAAGCAGTGGGATCTCACTTCAGAGTCACTAGACACGTGACAAGGAGAACAGTAAACTGACAGACAAGGGAGTCATGGTCAGAAGAGCTGGAGTGAAGTGGAGCCCTGGAAGTAAGGAAAAGCCTAAAAATCCATTTTTCTATTCTGAAGAGCTTCCCAGTCAAGGTCCATTGTAGATTCCAAGTGGTTAAGCAAAAGGTCCAGTTCCTTTGTGATCTGCTGTGATGGGAGGTCAGCAGAGCTACATGTTTGCTCCAGCTGAGTCTTACTCTGAACATTGTTTTTTGTTCCTCTGTGACACTGAGCACCACTAACAGGGAAACAGCACGTCACCCTGCACTAGCACACCAATACAACATCTGTCATACGGGGATAGGAAAAGAAAAAAAAATGGATTTTCTTCCCCTCCCATTGAGATTTGTACGAATGGCAGAAAATGGTACAAAATGAAGCGTGGTGATAAGGGGATGAGTTCAATGCGAAGTTTTTTTTCAACTTACTGTGAAGCTGTCTGTATTCTGAACGAGAGTGAAAGGCAGATTTTAAGAGAGGAAAGGAAAGAAAAGAAGAGGTGTTTCACTTGAGTGAAAGTGCGGAAAGATTTTTTCCCCCCTCGATTTTAGTACACTGGATCCTTTCAGGTGGGCATCTCACATTCAGTTGAAAGGAAAAAAAGCACAATCACAAATAACTAAACCAACTAATACCTTGGGAATTTGCATTTGACATGCACAAGCCAAGTAAGACATTGCAGAGTGGACAGAAAATGGAATCCTTCTAGAACTCCTGCTTGTCCACGCTAGACCAGGAAAGGGGTGGCCAAAGTTATATAAGGACACTGCTTTGCCAGAAGAGCAGTAGCTATAATGCTAAGGCTTGAGAATGCAAGAGCCTCAATGATTAATAAAATCCCTTTGCCAAGAAGCAATGTTATTTTTGCCTGGCCTTCCAGAGTAAATCACAAAGTGGCAGAGACCCAACAACTTTCACTGCTGGTGGTCCAGCATCTTGCGCACCAAGTGCCCTTATTATTTGTTGTTCCTGCTCTGCTTCAGCAGGCACAAATATTGCAGGACAGGAGGATGCAAAACTCACCCTCAGTTCCACCCACTTGTCTAGCAGCCTTTTTTCATTGAATTCACAGAGCAGGCCTGAGGATGTGATACAGAAGGTGCTGTCAGCTTTTTTGCCCCTTCCACAAGCCACGTCCGCAAAGAAGTTATTTCTCAGTTCTCCAAGCAATCCTGAGCGACCTAACAAGGGGACCGTGGCGTTGACCTATCAATAAAAAACAGTTTGTTAGAAACAGAGGGAGGCATTCCAGGCGAACAGACATTTTTCAGAACATCAGGCTTTGAGTGCTGAGGTGCCTCAAAGAAAGAGAGCTGCAAACAGCCCACAAGGAGAGGTGGTGACATGTTTTACTTGCTGCAGACCCACTGGTGGCACAGAACACTATTAGTGCCACCAAAACTGTGCATCAAAAAATATGACCCAGAGACAGCAAATCAAGCACTGGAAGAACAGCCCTTCCATGGCCAATCTGTGATTTACACCAAATGACAAAGCAGGGTCCAAACATAAAGTAGGAACACCTGTTCATGAGCACGCAGAACAACAATCATATGTGGATTCTGTCCCCTAGAGAAGAACAGAACAGTTAAAAGTTTAAACACTTCAGCTGATGCATCAAAATAACACAACCTTTTGAGATGCTCATGCCAACACCAAACAGCTCTCTCCATCTCTGTGCTCCAAGGGGTTCAATGACCACAGCTCTTTTCTAGTTTTTTTTGTCCTTCATTATATGTGACTACGGAAGAACAAGTGTGTTGCTACACAACTCCAGAAGTCATGCCCCTACCTCATCGCAGGATAAAGACAAACTTTTCGTGGTTTTTTGGTGCTACCAGCCCATGGGGAGACGGAAACTTGAGAGCCAGCAGTGGAAGGCTGTCCTTCAATCCCAGCAAAATGAAAGAGACCCCACTACCCACAGCTCACTGGAGCAAAATCCACCCTGTTGTAAGATGGAAATGTCTGTTCACAGCTTGGCCTTGATGCACCTTCTCTCACCTTGGAGGTTTTGCTGTCATCCAGGTACCAGAACTTGATGTGTCGATTTCCAGCAGTGACAAAGTAACTGCAGTCCTCTGAGAAGGACACGGCTGTCACTTTACTTGAGACTTTGTTGGCTGCCACTACAATGTTTTTCTGGAAACACAATTGTTTAGACAGTTTAATTTCTTTGATCAGAAGCAAAGGAAACTCATTTCAATTGCAGGCACATAGCCAGTACAAGTGCTGCAGCAGGGAAAAGACGAGGCCCCAGCTATTCCCCATTCGCCCCCGAATACAACCTTCCCAGTATTAGCGGGAAGCATCGATTTGGAGATAGTACAATTCACATTTACATTCAATTTCACTTCCACATCTGGGATTCCACAGACTGGGATTGAGAACAAATCAGCAGGCACTAGTGCCAGCAGGAACTCATGTCTGAGCCATGACAAACACATTGGTTTTGCAATCACCAGGAGCTCAGAGCAAACCCATTTCCCTTTCTAAACAGCACAAGCATATGTAGGCCAGTAGCAGGGAAAGGGTCCCCCAGCCTCCAGGCAGCAATGAGGGGAAGGTGGGGAAAAAATATTTTCCACAGGGAAAACACTACGAGTTCCTCCATAAATTCTCTTTAAAGATGTGCCACTTTATCAAAAGACCCAAAACGCTAAAAGACTGTTCCTGTATTGGAAGGGACCAAGCAAACTCTGCTACACCTCAGATGCGCTCCTCAAAACGTCAAAGAGTTTGGGAAAGGAGGAAGAATGTGGCAGGGATGGAAAACCAGAACGGACACTGCCCGAGCAGAAGCATCAGATGGCAGGATCTCCCCAGCCACAACACCAGCGCTCAGTTTTCCTCCCCTTGCCTTTCCCCAGGGGCTGGTAAAACTGAGAATAAAACAAGTTTTCCTCTCTGCCCGTGACGGGTTTTCAACCATGTAGCTTCGCTGAAAACAGCGCATAAGCAAGGGAAAACAAGGCTATTTGTACTGTACCACACATGCCCTTCATTATGACCATCTCCAAGTCTCTATTTTCATTTGCATAACTAGAAAGAACCAAAAGGTTGAGTACTCATTTTCAATGATGACATACACATGTTTTATCACTACACAGTTCAGCTATACAAAAAGAAATATCAAGGTCAAACTTCAGCTCATGCAGAGAGAACTAACAGTGAGATCTTAAATTACTGCACAGGAAACATGATGAAGAGAGTAACACTAAATGAGCACAGACTTAGAAGCTGCAGGAGAAGGGAAGGCTCCAGGCAGACCTTATAGCAGCCTTCTGGTACTGAAATGGGGCTCCAGAAAAGACAGGGAGGGACCCTTTATCAGGGAGTGCAGTGACAGGACAAGAGGTAACACTTTCAAACTGAGGAGAGCAGATCTGGATTAGATATGAGGAAGAAATTCTTCACTGTGTGGGTGGTGAGACACTGGAACAGGTTGCCCAGAGAAGCTGTGAATGCCTCATGCCTGAAAGTGTTCAAGGCCAGGCTGGACAGGACTTTGAGCAACCTGGTCTAGTGGGAGGTGTCCCTGCCCATGGAAGGAGGGTTGGAACTTGATGGTCTTTAAGGTCCCTTCCAACTCAAAACATTTTGTGGTTCTATGATCATGTGAGATCTAAAAGATGCACTGAAGTGTTGGGGTTTTTTTAAATTGGATCTCTTAGAGAGGGTTACAGCACCTGAGGAGGCAGCGGAAGCTGAGTAAGTGCTTAGTATTTATTCATATAGAAGACTCCAAGCCTACTGACAATAAATATTTCTTTTCTTATATACAAACAGCACACATTGAGATGCTTTCTAGAGAAAAAGGCACAGGCTTTGTTTCCACAGAGTGCTGCCCCAACCCAGTGGCAGACAGAGTGACCTCCATCCGCTTTCACGCACTGTAATTTCTCTATGTTCCCTTTCTCAGTCATCAAGGGATCAGAGTAGCACAAACCCTGACACAACAAAAACAAAACAAGCCATCCACTACAGCACAAACAAAATCCCTGGCTGAAGAGAGTTTCCTTCCTCAACCTCATAAATTAGTTTTAAATAAGCTTCTGAAAAAACACATGGTTTTGACAAAGTTTCAAAGTCCAGGCTTTCCTGGCTGGACTGCAAGATGTCACACATCTCCAAGCATAAAGAATCTCCCTTCACTGAAGTGACTTAGACCTCCCCTAAGGGACCATAGCTCTCTCTTACGTCCAAACCTGTCTGTGTCTATGAATGTCAAAACAACAAGAGAATTTAAAAATAGCAGAAAGCAAGAGGGAACTCAAATAGTTTACAGTCTGATTGTCCACTCTTCTCAATTTAGCCACACCCCGTGGTCCCCCCAACCTTCTAGAGAACTTACCTTCCATGACCACACATTGACAATCATGTCATGCTGGTACCCCACTGAAACGATGTACTTGGAACTGGGGGAGAAGGCCACACAGGCCACGCCATACTTGTGCTCCTGGAGCTCGGCCACCTGGGTTCGCTCGGCCACATCCCACACCCGAACTGCTGGCATGTGTCCACTCTGGAGGGGACAAAAACAGACACAGGACAGGAAAGGTAATCCCCAAGGTCAGTTCTGACAGATTCTGACACACCTAAATGTGCAAGGGCTTGAAGAAAGATGTCAAGACGGTGCATTCACTATAGGGTTAGAGGTTCCTCTAATTCTTTAAAGCCCAGGTTGAGGTTAACAACCTAAGGAGTATACGCATCTCAACAGGTCTCTAGAAGAAGAATTAATACAATCTCCCCTGCTTTAATACTTTTCTTATGCTACTCACAAAACACTGGAGACTAGAACAATCTTTTTGATCCCTCATCTTTGCAATGGGAACTCACAGCCAGCTCAGGAAAAGGATTATAATAGATCACATCTCTGGATTCAGGGAAGCAAAAGGTCCTCACATCTCCCGCACTTAACACAACATGGACATCCGAGATCTCGAGTCAGGTCATGCCACGGAAAAACATGACAAGGCTGCTGTGCTAAGTGTCACACAACATTTGAGGGAGGCCTCTGAGACACTAGCAGCGTCATTTCTGTCACAAAGGTAACCCACAGATGTGTGCTGCCTGAAAGAGTACAGGCAGGACAGAGTCAGAGAAAAAAGACAGTGAAGGAACAGAGCCCTGGTTTTATGCTTGTTCTCCAAAGAAGCAGGAGGTCACAGACTTAAAAAATGCCAACTCAGCACCTTCTCCCAGACAAGTCTATTCTTCCATTTATTTGTTTGTTACTAAACCAAAATTAAACACGATGCACAAGATGAGCTGAAATATTGGCCAAAAATGTGCCCGATGGGTAAATCCTACTCAAAAGCCCCCTCATGATTTCTCTGTCAAAACAGTAGCTTGCAAGAGAACATATCCATGGCAACCTGGCAAAATGGTACCTTTCCCGATCGTGTGGGAGAGGCAAGTCTGATCACAAGGAGAAATCGAAGCTTTAAAAACTCAGACTTGCACATGTTTTAACTGTCTTGTTCTAAAGCTTTGCCAGTCTTGCGGTCTAGAAAAACACCGTGGTGACACTGTGCTGCAGTTGGTACAGCTCTCCCTCCTGCAAGGCTGAGCTCAGGTCTCCAGGTGACTGGCAAGATGTTATGATGAGCTGAATCAGCTGCTCTTCAAAGCAACTGCTGTACTTACTTACATGCATGTATGTGTGTGTGTGTATATATGTATGTATGTATTTCCCAGCATCTTGGCATACACCCCAAGATCTTAACCAACTGAACTCGTATTACACCATTTAAGAAATGCTCACCAGAAGTGAGCTGGGTGTGATCCTCATGGATGAGGAATCTATGCCTCCATGAGGAGAAAGGAAAAAAAAAAAAGAAAAAATAAATTAAAAAATTTCTTCTGGATTTGAAATACATAAAATACATTCAATATATATGGCAGCCAAGGACTAACCTCGATGTTCCCCCTCCTGAAAAGCCAGATGGGCAGAAGTCTCAGGTGTTACAAGGCAGAATTAGCATGAGGCTGTTAAAAGTGAGTTTGACAAAACAAACTCAGAAAGTATTTCCCTATGGGACAGAGGCTGAACCAAGACAAGACTGCCAACACCGGCAGGGGACACTGCTACACTAAGTAATAACTCAAATGGCAGACACGTGGGAGGATACCGAAAAAGAGAAATGGTTTTACAACAGGGCAAGAGGAGACATGTCTTGCAACAAGGCAAAAAAATCCCAAAACTTTCAAGTGTAACTGGAAAGGTGCTTTTTTTTTTTTTTTTTTTTTGGAAAAAAGACATTAAAAATCTGAACTTGCCATTTACCCCTATGAAGCTTCAAACCAAAAATTTTGAGTTGTTAGTAAGAAAAATACCAACTTCATTCTTCATCATTTTTCCTACCCCACAGGAAAAGGACAGAGCACCAGAGATTTAAAGAAAAATGGAGAAAAATAAGTCACCAGAATCATCAGAACTGAACACCAAGGAGGAAAATAACCTTATATATTATAATTTTAATATGAAGGGGTTTTCATTACATTGATGCTTCTAGAGTGTAAGGAGGCATTTCAACAAACTACAGCGATGAAACCTCATGCTTTCACTAAAAAATTAGTAACACAAATGATCTCAGATGCTCTGTGCTTTCTTTTTCTGTGTCAAGGTAGCTTTCATCCCAAAAGAGTGCTCATTCCACCCTTGGCCTGATCTGTGCAGCATTGCGGCCCAGGTTGGGAACCACTCAGTGGTATGACAGCCACCATCGTGGTGGCTGCACCAGGGACCTCTGGAGCGAAGAGCCTCCACCTCGACAGCTCCAACACAGGGTTGTGATGCACTTCCCTGTGGCTGAGGCTCAGGAGGGGACTCGTTTCACACATGCACCCTTCCCCACGTCTTACAGAGGCACAGAAAGTAGTGGTAAACTACTGTTAATAATACACAAGAGCAAAACGGAGCCCAGCACTACAGGGGACTAGTCAGCATTTCTGCGGATTTCTGACATCCAGTAATTCCAGCGTCATGACACAGCCCGTGTCTTGAACTCCTAATGCAGAACAGACACACAGTGCACTCATGTTTATCCTCCCCTTTGGGCATGTTTGGGAAGAGGGAGCAATTGTTGCCCCCAACCAAACACAGGACGCCAAACCACAGGCACCAGCATCTTCTGTCACTGTCCCTAAAGCTCCATTCCACAGGCACTTTTCACTTTTTCCACAACACTGTTACTGGTTTCAGTTACTTCTTGAAATCCTACACAGACAACGCTAAACGCAGACCAAGGACCATCCAAGTACTCTCCATTGATGATAGAGTAGAGCTAGACTGTGTGTCCCTCCACTTATTTTCGCTTTGCCTTCAGCCCGCAGATGCTACCCCAGCAGATCCGTCCCCCAAGTTGATGAGAGACAACATGCTAAAAAACTGCAAGAAGGAGCACCTGGAGCCATCCATAACCCAGTAGGTCCACCCAGAGATGCAAGACTGAAATAAATTTGCCTGTGTCAAGACAGCTCACGGGCTTGTTTCTTCTAATACGTTCTGCTCTGCTTCAAAATGCGATGGACAAGGTGTGCCCTCATTCCTCTCACACTTACCTCTCCTGTAACCAAATATTTTCCATCTGGAGAGAAAGCAAGTGCTGTAATTGTTTTCCTAAAACAGAGAAAACGACACTGAGAAACATTTCCAACATGTGATTTCATTTCAATACATCATGACTGGGGAGTAGGTTGAGTCAAACTGGAAAGAGGCTAAAATTACACATAATAGCCTGACACAATGGTTTTGCTTTACCAGAGGTCTAACACTTGCCATGGGGATTCCCTGCTGCTCGTGTCTCCAGCAGCAAGCCTACAGCACTGGAAAGGTTCTAAAAGTTGAGGTTAATCCTTGTGCCTTTACTCCAGATGCAGGACCACACTTCAGTCATGGTTTCAATAATGAGGTCATAGCTTTAGGTGGAGGGAAAAAAAAAAAAAGCCAGATACCATGAAGTTCTAGTAAGACGTCCTCTGTGTCACGTCTATCAGCAGCTCCTCATGGGACCACAATGCTTATGAGGTGGTACCTCATCAGCAATAGCACCTCATGTTAAAAGGAGCTGGAGTTAAAATCGACAGGCAGCCTCTTCCCAAGGCAGCTCTCACCAAGGGGATTTAGCCTGGGGCAACAGTAGCTCCTGCCCTTCACTCAAGCCATAAAAACCTCCCACGGAAAGCAAGCCCAGCGTAAAGCTTCACTCACCTGGAACTGTTCAGAATATGGTGTTGCTTATTTTTTCTAGGGTTGAACAGCACAACAACACACCTAGATGGAAGAAACAGAAGAATAAAAAGAGTTGACATGACTATTTGTATAAAGAAAACCAAAGAGGTACCCTTGCTGGCAGAACAGCAGCAAAAGCAGCCTCAAAATGCTATTTCATCTTCTAATCTCACAGACTGAGCTGGGGTTAACCAGAAATCACAAAGAAAAAGAGCAGCCCAGAGGGGAATCACCAGTCTCTCCCATGTTCAGGAGTACCATGTGCTAGTACCATAAATAATTACATTTCCAGCGTCTGGAAGCCCTGAGTCTCTGCTTGCTCAAGCTGGACAGAAAGGTTAACCATGAAAGTTTGTGCAACAGCCCTCACAGATCCTCTGCTATAAAAGAGCCCCTTTGTATGTACTGGGCACCAAATCTAGAACAGAATAATGTGTTCAGGAAGAAGGGAAGAGGGGATCTTTTAAAAAAGGTCTTGAGGGGAAGAAGTGCAGGCAGAGGTACTAAATTTCTGTGTCTGGTCATAACATTAGACAGGACAGAAACAGTTGAGTATAGCACAAGAAGTGACTGGAAAGTTGAGAAGTGAAGCACATGACACCAAAAACTATTAACCCAAGGGTTATCCAAATAAACAGGGTTATCTGAATAAAGGGTTAAACAACTTGAATGAACAACTTGCTCAGCTGCCTGGCAGAAATCTCTCAGCAAGATGAACGGCAAGAGCAAGCAGCAGTAAACTCCTTGTAAGCAATGACATCACCTCCACTGGGAGCAAAACAGTTGCTGACTGGGAGCATAACCAAAGTGAATAAAAGGAGGCAGAACAGCAATTGCTCTGATGACCTCGTGCCTCATCTCTCAATTCACCTCTAAAAAAGAAATGTTGGGTTTCACCTGTCCCTCTGCTAGTACACGCTGCCAGAGCTGGGAGAGTCCCAGAGAGCAGCAGAGGACGCCCCTGTTCCACTGCCAGCAGCCTTTGTCATGTTGGGGACATCACTGCCACGCAGGGCCTTGCCCTCAACACGTGTCAGGCTACAGACATCAGGACAGAGAACCAGAGGAGTTGGCCTGAAGCAGCCAAGCAGAAAGGCAAAAGAGAAACCTCCCGCAGCACCTCACCTACAGATCCCACCAACATTTCAAGACAGGTGGCGCACAGCCACACACAGGACCGAGCATGCCTTGGCACCATGCTGCCCAGGACAAGAGCCGCGGCCTTCCAGGCCCCTCTCCAGCAGGCGAGGGCAAGCAGCGCTGCCGGCACAGCTCAGGGTTGACAGGGACCTGCAATGTCTCTGGCTTCTCCTCGGCTTAGCCCGAGCAGCTGTCCTTCCCCTTGGCCTGACCGGGCTATCCTGCCAGAAGCAGTGCAAATTTTGAAATGGAAAAGAGAGCCGAAAGGAGGACTGACGCACCAAAACCTCAAGCTTGGAGTGCTTGGCTGAAGCCGTCACGCTCCATTAGCATCGCTAGCTCAAAGCGGGCACCATCGGAGCGTACCAAAGCTTTAACCTCTAAAGCACCAAACATCCACAAGACACCTGCTTCGGACTGCTCTCCTCCTCTCCACCCACACCATTCCACCTAATCTTCTCCACTCATGCCCTACCATGAAGGCCAAGGCAATAACGGCACCAAACGTTTTGGACAGTAAAGGCAGACAGACGTGGTTGGAGACGTAATCCCGTGGAAGAGCAGGGAAAGTGTACATAAGCAGTTTGTTCAGACTGGGATTGATCCTGCCACGCTTTTTATCCCGAGGAACCAATCTGGAGAGTTTCAAGTCAAAGCTATGCTATATATTTCTGAGGGATTAGCGTAAAGAAGCAGGTGGTTTGTGATCCATTAATAAGTCAGGGGAGGTTAAGCCTTGCAAATCATGAGATATGAAATAGGAAGTTAGCAGATGTGAAAACCTATCTAATCCCAAGCCTCCGGCTAATCAGAGAAGCAAAGCAAAACCCCATTATGTGCAGTTGCATAGGGTTAATGGACCAAAATCCAGCTGAGTTATGACAGGGATGAATTGTGCTCAAAATAAGCTTCAAAAAACCAGGAAGAACAGAGGAAAGACTTGAAATCCTAGCAAAGACTTTCCTCGGCAGCTCTTAAATTTAAATTTCTCTTTTATTGTGAAGAATTCTGTAGAAAAACAGAACTTCAGAGAAGAGAACACAGTCTAAAAAACACAGGAAAGATGCAAAATACAAACCACGGTCTTCAAACCAGGCAAGCAAACAAACTTCTTCCTAGAATAGTACAGTGAACCACGAAGGTCTGGGACTTTGCCATTATTAACTTACACAACAAAGCCTTTGGTCACTTACGACCATGAATTTCAGCTCAGTTGCAGTCTGGAGTAGGCTGTCTGCCAGCAAGCACCCTCCCTCCTTCCTAGCCCTTGGCCAAGTTCAGAGCCCATGGTGAAGGCAAAAGCCACCCAGGTCACACACAAAGGCAAACCCCAAAAAAATCCAGTTCAAAAGCCACAGGGCTTCTAGGAGGAGAGGAAATGGTCTCAAGTTGCGCCAGGGCAGGTTTAGATTGGATGTTAGGAAAAATTTCTTGACTGAAAGAGTGGTGAAGCATTGGAACAGGCTGCCCAGGGCAGTGGTGGAGTCACCATCCCTGGAGGTGTTCAAAATACATGTAGACGTGGCACTTTGGGACATGGTTTAGTGCTCATGGTGGTGTTGGGTTGACAGTTGGACTTGATGATCTTAGAGGGCTTTTCCAACCTTAATGATTCTACAATTCTAGTGCCAGAACTGCTGTCACAAACATGGACATTTTAACTTTGTCTTAAGACAACCGTATGCTTGATTCACTGAATTTGATCCATAATTCATAAACTCCATCTGGAGAGTGGGAAAAATAAATCATAGTATTTCCTTACAGGTCAGCAAGCATCAATTTAAACCACAAAAAGGCAATTTTAACTCATGGACCCAGTGAAACTAGATTGCACATCATGCTCTACAGTTACTTGAGAGGACATTGTAGAGAGGTTGGTGCTGGTCTCTTCTCACAGGTAATTAGGGACAGAACCAGGGGGAATGGTTTCAAGTTGCATCAGGGCAAGTTTAGACTGGACATTAGGAAGAAATTCTTCACAGAAAGAGTGGTCAGACACTGGAACACACTGCCTAGGGAGGTGGTTGAGTCGCCATCCCTGGATGTGTTTAAGCGTCACTTAGATGTGGTGTTGGGTGATATGGTTTAGGGGTGAACTTGTAGTGTAGGGTTAATGGTTGGACTCAATGATCCCAAGGGTCTTTTCCGACCTGAATTGTTCTATGATTCTATATTGAGTTGTAAGTTAATAACTAACATAACTTGCTAATTGGTTATGACCTTCTATGCCAATAAAGTCACTTAGCCAGGATAAACTAGCCTTCTAAACTTGCTTTCTTAAATTAGCTGCTACCCCACTCCTATACTGTCCCAATCCAATTTTCCACCATCACTCTCCTGCCACACACAAGGGCAATGAAGACTCCAACCAACTCCAAGGACACCTTACTCAGGCCACAAACCACTAACACTGCTCTGGGAGTCAGGAGCTCTCAACTTGGAAAACTGGCTCCATCTCAGAATGTTTGTTCCACTCCATCCTAGAGAGCCCATCTCAACAAGCATAAGTTAACAGTTTCTAGCACTTTCATCTCTTCTGAGTGTTCAGCGGGGCCTCGGTTGCCTGCTCCAACACTCACCGCTCGGCTCAGGTCCTTCACCCCCTGCAGGCAGCAAATCTTTCTCCAGCAGAACCTGCAGCGGTTTCCAAAACATGGCAGCTCAGAGCCCATTAATGCTCTGGGCGTGTTCCAATTCAGCAAAGGAAACTGGTCTAGCAAAATAAGGGGGAACAGAGACACTGAACAGCCAAGATCACTGACCCACCTATTCCACACCGCCTCCAAGACCAGTAAGGCTATCAAGCCCTCAGGAGACTGAAAGTGTCTACTCCTTTCAGTCTACACTGGCTTTAATCTTACAACAGTTAAAATAATAAAAATAATTACCATGGAAAATTAATTGCATACAAGAGTATACACCCATCTCTCCATCCTCCGCCTTTGTTTGCTCCTTTGTAAGTCTGCATTCAGTATTTTACAGCCAGCGGGATGGAAAGGATGCAAGGGAAGAGAACACTGATCTTCTTTTGCTCCTAGCTTCCAGCTGTGGTTGTAGACCAAGAAAAGTACTTCAAACCTGCACTTTTATAATGGTCCCATCACCTCTCTCACCTGCCCCACCCCTTTCCCAAGTCGAAGCTTTCAATCCAAATTCAAGTTCTGAAGACACCTTTGGCCTGAAGAGACCTTTTGAAATGGTAGTGCCAACATGCAAACTAAGACTAGCTCCCAAAGCACCTCATGTGGGACCTGCAGAGACAGAAACACTGCCCCTGGCACCCACTTGCTCTTTAGAAGGTCAACATTGTTAGTGCACTTGTTTCAGCACAAACCCTACCTCCTCCACAGCTGCAGGCAGGGCTTGATGACCACAGCACCTTTTTAATCCACAAGTATATTCTGATTTCCAAGACTTTTATAGAAACGATTCACTGCTGTATGGATTACTGCTGTATGGATTACTGCTGTACAAACCATCTATCAGCCAGCTGAGATCAAGTGTCCTGTTTGTTTGCATGCTGGTTCTTGCAGAGGCCGTTGGCCGGAGCATACATATTTAAAGGTATCATTTCTAGGTCTATGATGACACTCCACAACCTTTAAGTACACCTTCCTGATGCAATCAGGTTTTCAAAACAACTTGGCTGTGGAATCTCTCCCAGTTCTCATTCTCATGGGACGTTCAGGTAACCATGAACACAAATTAAGGACAGAATCAGTTCTCACAGCGATGTCACAGGTTTTTGCAGACAACCTGAGCTCTCTCCATCAGGGAGACCACTCAGGTCAGCCAGTAAGAAAGTGATGAAAGGTTCCTCACAGAGCTTTCCAAATCTCCACAGAGGCACAGCCCTATCTTACAAGTGCACAACTGTGCACCATATATGTAGATAAAAAGCCGGTGTCGCTTCAAAGGGAGGGGAGGAGAAGGGAGTGTCACAGCAGTTTCCATTGGTTTCAGCAAGAGGAAAAAAAAAACAAAATGTAAAAAAGAAGCAATTTCCCTAAGCTAAATATAGGAGCACGAATGGAAAGGAATTGGAAGTCAGTATCACATTTACACAAAGTATCTGATTCACTAAGTCAGTAGCAGTGGATCATTCCATGCAGATCCCTCCAACTTTACTCCTGCCTTTGCTCCTACTGGCTTCACTCCTCTTCTTCCCAAAATCCTAGATCCTGGGCATTTTACTCTTCTCACTATCCTCTTGTTTCCCCCACCCATTTCTCTAGTCTCAGCTACCTTCTCCCAGCTACTTCCTTCCCCACTCTTCTGCAGTAAGCTCATAAAACCCAAGATTTCTGCAGAAGTCAGTTTTCTTCCTTCGTTCCTTCCTCTGCAGGCCATACACCCCTCTGAATTAAAAGCCCGTGACAGCCTTCCTTTCCAAGCTATCCATCAACTCGTCATTGCGCTATCTTGGGGGACACATGACTGGATGCAGAGTTCACGGGTCAAGTCCTCTTCAGGCCAAGTCCTCTCCTAAATGCATGCAGCCTATGCTATAAAGAGGATGCTGTATGAAGGAAAGAAAACTCCATTAAGACACCAAAACAAACGTTGGCTTTCTTTTTTTCCCCCCACAATATATTCCTTTCATGCTGCTGCAAGAATAAATGAAAAGAGCAAACAGTCTCATCCCTTCAAAACCAGTCCATTTCTCAGTTTCTGGCTCATATTCCACCCTCTTCCCCCCACCCAAAGCTATTCAAATGAGAGTGGAATAGCTTCCTACGCACTAAACGCGCAAGAAAAAAAAAAGACGTTGATAAGAACAAAATCTTTTTTGCACTGCGCTGGTTGCCAAGGGAAGCTTGATCAGAGTCCACAAAAGCTGGTGTTAATTTTCTCTGTGGCAACTCTTCCTGCCAAAAAGCTTCTTTAATTCACAGCCAGGACTCAGAGTGGGTTACCAGCGAGGAGGGAGGATGTGCACGCTGACTATGTAACTGAATAGGTATTTTCATGCAAGCTACATTAAATGCATGCTGAGAAGAAAGATTTATCTGTTGAGAGGTTAAAGTTTGGGTGTCGCTGTCTGAGCAGAAAAGCCTTTGGAGCTCTCTGCACCACACCATGACCAAGACGACTGGAAGGGTGGGAGCCTGACAGATGCAGCTGAATTCACGCTTCAGAACCAGTACAAGGTAACAAAAAGCTGTGAACGCTGAACAAGAAACCCACAGTGAAAAAGAAAGCAATCGATACATTTAAGAGTGTCGCTAGGCTAATAAAAATGGAATTTCTCATTGCCAACCACAGCAGGGAAGTGTTCGTTCTGTTTACAAGGCTGCATAGCACCCCAAACCTGCAGGGATGGGAGCTCAAAGGCACCACAAAAATGGCTCTGCTCCAAAACACACAAGAAGAACAGCCACACCAGGCCGAACTGAAGTCCAACATCTTGCCTTCAGAAGCCTCGTCCTAGGGAAGAACAGGGCAGATTTTAGAAAAACTTGTCCAGGCTCCACAAATTTGACATTCAGAGAAACCTTAAGACAGTGGGCACCTACACAGGGTCAACACTAACTCTTGCCTTGCATGGTCGACAGCTTCCACTGGCAGCTCTCAACAGCTCCTTTACACCTGCCAGACTCTATGTTTAAAACAACCAGCCACGCACCTGACCTCAAGCTGCGGACAGCAGAGAACAGATGCACAGACCTGAAAAGACACTCAGAACATCTTAAAAAGGCTTTAAAAAAACCTGAATGCAAATAGATGAAAAGACACAACGGGGAGCACAAATTGTAACCGTATACTGACCAGCCCAGACAGCTCTTCTTGCAGACACAAAGACACCACTGAAAGTTTCAGTTTTACCAGAACACAGAGGAGAAACTGTTGAGTCCTTCTGCCTGAGCAAGAATGGGCCGCAGTGATTTCTAGTGGGTCCACCTGATCTTACTGCAACATATCCTCACCTCCCTGGAACTACCACACATGGAAAATTCTACCTTAGCACAGAAATCTCCAACGCTAGGTTATTTCAAGGTCTTTTTGTAAAGGGACAGAGCAGAACAGGGAGAAGGAGAAGACTTAAACCGGCAACCCTTCTGACACTGGGTAAACATAAGGCAGAGGGATGATTCAGAAAAACAGACTCTACACTTCGCATGAAAAGGATATAGGGACTAAAGGCAGGCGGGTCCTGTGTCCCGCCAGGAAATTCGTACACAGCTGCACAGCCGCCACGCTGGAGCCACAGACACAGCAGCAGTGCCCTCGGGAGAGAGATGGCTTCTCACAGAGCCGCACAATGAGGAGCCACCTTTTCTGGGAGGCAAAAGGCTAAGCCAGACAGAGATTGTGAAAGACTTGGGCAACAAGGGCACGGGGGGAAAGCAGAGGGGAGAAACGGGCTCAGAGGAAAACCACGGAGTTTAAACAAGCTTACCAACTGGGAATCATTACAATTGCAAGGAAGATGAAAATGATTCCAGTTAATTGTCATGGCTCACGGCTGCCTAGTCATCAGTGATTCAGCAGGAGCTTCACCTCCAAAACATCCTGATTTCCCTTTAGCACTCCAAAGCCAGGAAAAAAAAAAAGCCAAACAACTCATGGATGAGAAACCAGGGATAAAACCCTGCCCCGGCAGAACTGGGAACGGGCCATCTCCCCTGCCTCGCAGAATATCCCATCTCTCCTCCAGCCTGCAGACAAGGCAGGTGGAACGGCAAAGCCACCCAGAGCAGGAGCTATGCGTACGCACGGCAAACTGCCCGTCAGCTTGAACGTCTGACCAGCTTCAAAGTACATAAGGCAATGATGACAAATTCATGCATGCACACATTTTTGTGTAGGTATACATACGCATACATGCACGGCTCATGGCTGACTATAACACGCAGACATAGAGTCCACATTCCCCTCTGCCCCCCAAAATCTCACTTCGCCACAAGCAGGGAAGCGGCGCCAGCAATACACCTACACGAAGCCTGAAATCAGCTGGGCTGGGAGTAGGAGTTGTAGAGCAGTGTTTTATTTCAGCACTCTTGGCAAACACCCACTGAATGTCGCAAATGAGCAGCAGCCCCAGGGGTCACAGCAATGGGCAGCTGATGATAAGAAGGCTGGAGGAATAAAAGGATCACCAAGACGATTCATGACAAGAAAATGTGCTGATCAGTCAGACACAAGAGACTGAGAAGCAGTAGAAAATAGAGCCTTGAGCAGAAGCTTGCTGGTCCCAGGTGTGACCAAGACTGACAAAACCAACAGCCAGAACACGGCTGAAAACCTGAAGAGCTTTGTACAGGCAAGGAACATAACTTTTTCCAGGGTGGTTGTTGCAGAATCGCAGCATACTGTGTTCATTTTTGAGAAAGGAGGTCTCCTCCCAAACTTACAGCTGTCACAGGCACACCAACAAGAAGAGAACAACTCTCCATCCTGACAGACCAGCCAAGGCACCTGCTTTGGGGATATCTTGCTCCCCAGTCGTGCTCCACCCCAATCATATCTGGCTGACGATCCCAGATTTGCCATTCTCAGCAACAAGTTGTAAGCTTTGCGCTGAGTCTGAAAGACCTTGGGCTTCCTCATGCTGAACTTTTCTCGACCTGCCTGTAGCTCTGTTTCATTGGTTGAGCTGTGACAGCAATTCCTCTAACTGACCAGGTGGCTAGGGCTAATCTGTTTTACTTCTGCTTATCTTCGTGTGATACGACTGCAGTTTTATACAAATAACAGTAACAAGCAGTTATTGTATGGAGACCAAGATATTTACAGCTAACACAACCATGGAGAGGAGAGAAATGCAGGCCTGGTGAGATAGCAGAGGCCTTGAGAAGTGGAGATGAGGGATGCAGCACCGAGGAGTTACAGGCATGGGATGATAAGAAATGAGGTAGCAGAGATCCCACGGTTGTGAACAAACGTGTTCAAGAAATACAGACCTGAGGCTGAACAAAACAGGTTTTAGGGGTAACAAACAAAGAAGTACTACCCAACATGCATGAAAGGCACCACACACAGTGAATTCTGAAGCATCATGGAGCTGCACACCAACTAAGGAAGGTGTGAAAGTGTGTTAGCAATCATATAAAAAAATGAACCAAGTCACAGAGCGAGGAAGAATCCAGCGACATCCACATCATACTCCTCCTGGTGCAGGGCTACAGAGGCTGAATATCTCTAGTGCTACCCTCCATAACTGACTGTAAGACCTAGAGAAGCAACACAAAGGTGAGCATAACACCAGCAAAACTGAATAGAGATTAAGAAATGCGTTGCAGTTTTAGTTACTTTATCACAATTATTGAGACTTTTTCTACATAGAGGTATTCTAATGCATTATTATTCTTTCTTTTTTGTGATAATTAGTGGCAGGGTAAAATGATTCTTGAATTAGAGTGTTAAGAATTCAATTACACCAACAATAAACTCTTGGGGTTTTTTATTTATACACACACACTGCCCATATATATAAGGTGTGCTTCCTCTTTGTCCATAAACAACACGAAGCATAACAAAGCCCAAGGTGAGTGCCTCAGAAAAAATAAAATGCACAGATCTAGGGGAAGAGGAAGCTATGAAAGACAAGCTGAAGAAAAAAAAAGATTGATAAACCCCAGGCAAACAGCAATTCAGAGGGAAAAGCAAGTAAGACAGAGATAAAGAGAAGCAAAGTTTACAATAAAATTCCTGCAGAATAATCAAATCTGCCAGCAAGTGCTGAGCACATTCAGCTCTCTAGGCCCAACAGTCTAAAGAGAGATGGGAGCTCTCTCTGAAGGCATCCTCCTGGGAACAAGCACCTCCCTGTGGAGATTTGCAGACCCAGAGGGGTGTACATGGGAATATCTATCTCCACACTTCAGGTCTGCATCGACTTAGCTGCAAGAGCTGTTCCCACCACGCCACAAAGCCTCAAAACCTGAATAAGTGTCTTTCTTTAAAACAAAGGCCAAAGGAAAAAATACATCCCACTCGCAAGCAGTTGGCCAACACCTCTGTTTCTAGCAGAAAGCACTGCCAGAGTGTTCCCTCATTGTGCCCGAGCAGCTCAGGAGCAGGGAAAAAGATCTATCCATCAACCTAATCATCTGGGGCAGATGAACATGACAGCTCATGGCAGATGCCTCAGGGCTTTAATTGTTTTACCATGAGCAAGCAGTATAGTCTATATTAAAGGGACACCAATCAAAGGAGCAAAGCAAAAATAATACCACTTAACTCTCTCCCCCATCTCATCTAATTAACATTTGGAAAAAAGCAGAATGAGACAGGTCTGTCTCCCAGCCCCGTGCCCTGCCTCCCTGGAGAGGACAGCCATGCAGGTCCACAATGGGCCCCTCCAGGTCCACAATGGGCCCCTCCAGTGCCCATCGACCCGGCGCTGATCTTTCCTGTGTTCCAGAGCAGACAGCAAAAGCCTCCATTGCGGCTGAGAAACTGGAGCAGCTTTTCCCCTTGAATGCTTCAGTAAGAGTAATTCTTGCCGTGTTGTCGCAAGAGCATCACACAGGCAGGAAAAACCCAAACCTGCTTCTTCAAAAGTGTGGAGTTAGGGAATCACCCACTCCAACGGTCAGTTGTTTTCGGCTCATCTAGGCATGGGCAAAGCTCACAGCTGCCTCAGGTTGCCGTGGCCAGCAAAAAGGCAATAAAGCCTCCTGCCAGCCCTGTCTCCCCAGAGCCCTGTGCCATCGGGCTGGTGGATACTGAAAGAAGGGCCAGAGAGGGGGCAGATCGGCTTCTCCCCACAGCTGCTGGTGGTGTTGCAACCTGGGGAAAGGCTGCTGCAGCTCCAGAGCCCAAACGTCCAGCGACCCCCTGCCCTGGCCCCACTGCTTCTCAGAGCAGGATGCACATTTACCTCTCCTCTACCTGTATCTCAGCATAAAGTAGAGCACTTTAAATGCAGTAAAATTTTTCTTCAGAGTAGCTAATGAGCATCAGTTGTCAGGAGATCTGAAAAGACAGCTCTCCTGGAAGGAGAAGCAATCACAGCAAAACTCCGTTTTGCTTTCTCACATATCTACATCTCTTTTCACAGAGAAACGTGGCCAGTTTTAGTGTCCAAGATTAAGAAGTGTTACGCCAGCGCTGTGAAAGCACGGCGACTCACAGTGAAGGCAAGGATGTGGCTAGCATCAGCTCTGCCAGTCCTCAACTGCCCCAGCCCAAAGACCCAGGTTCAGGTGCAGAGCGTGGGTGCACATCGCAGGGCACAGCTTCCAGCATTTGCCTAGCGAAGAGGCCAAGTCCTATATCTGTTTCCTAAGCATTAGTGAGGGCAGCTCTCGGCAGGCTTACAATAAACAAAATACACAGCTTCTTGGCACTTCTGAGCTGTCCTAACACGATGCTCTTTCACCTTTAACTTGCTGCCTTTCCAACACCAAGTGTAACCCAAGACCATCCCCACAGTGCCAGATCTTCCAGGAAGAAGAAAAGGGCCGACCGCCTGTCATTCACACCTGGTGAGGGGATGTGTCCTTCGGACTGTGTGTACTTCTTTTAAGTTAAACTCCATGATTTGTGTCAAGGTTGCCAGGAGACACAACGCCTGTTTTGAGATTCTTAAAAAGGGTGGAGCTCAGCTGAGGTGGCTGGTATCTCATCTTCATCCCAGACTTTGCTATTTGGGCCCCGTTCTCTGCCCCCCTCCCTTGCTCTTACGCAAGTTCGGGACTTGGCTCATGAACACGTAGTGTTGCTGCACCAAGGCGCTGGTTGCTGGGAGATACAACTGCTGGAGAGATCCAGAGCAGGTAGAGAATAGAACAGGTTGCTACCTACAGGTACACAGGCTTTTGGACATTCCTGTTCTGTACCATCCCCCTCCTTTCTCAGGCAATGGGCAAGCCCCAGGGGGCTGCAGAGCTTCAAGCTGAGAAAAGGTCGATATGTTCCAAAACAGCCAAGGCAGTGTGAGCTTTGCAACCACTCCTCTTCCCTGTTTCACTACCATGCAATAGCTTTCCAAACCTGTCAAAGCTTCCCACTTGCAGAACTCTACCAGAGTGTTTAGCTCCGTTATTAAATTAAGCAGACATGCTTATTCTCTCACTTCAATTTCTTCACACAAACTGCAAGTGACCCTAACCACAGGACTGTTTTTATTTACTTATTTATTTAAACAGCTAATTCCTTTTAGTCCACATGCTGGATAATGAGATCAAAGCACAAAGTAACAAACTAACTGTCTACATGGGCTTATTTCTCGCTCGCCTCTCAATTTAGAAATCAAATTGGCACAGTGAAGGGTTGAGGACACTCAACATTTCTCTTAGTAAGGCAGGTTCAAGTCAGATATGACCAACATAATCATTAAAACAGCAACTGTTGCAGCTATTTTGACAGGCATGGTAACACCCTCTCCATGAGGGAACTGGAATACTCACCCTGGAACTAGGTGGAAGCAGTGACAAGCACGTACCATATAGTTCTCGTAATACGGTTTGTCAGGCAACTCAACCAGCAGCAAGCTCACAGGACTCTTCCACGAAGCCCTACCTTTCGCTGCTCGCAGCCTCAGGTATCCAGCAGAGGGAAGCTTCAAGAGCAGTTAAGCACTTTTTCTTTGTCACAAGAATTTTCATCGCAGCCTTGCAAAGATGAAAACATTCCCATTTCCCTTCTCTCGCCTTCTCCATCGCTAACATTTTTGGCAAAAGCAAGGATCCGTGCTCTAACACAAACTTTCCGGAGGGCTCAGCTAATGTCCTGGTCCCCCCAACACACGGTGCCTGGGCGATGCCTGGACCTCCCACACCAGCTGTGGGACTGAAGCAACCCAAGTAGACTTGCCCTATCCACACCACCAAACTTTGTTTATGGCTCACGCACCACTGCAGCACCACACAAAGAAAGAAACCTCCTCTCCAGGACATCTATCGCCAGAGACACAAGCATGTACACGCTGCCTGCATGCACACCGCAGGCAAGGAGCTTTCTTTGGTCCAGAACAAAGGACATTCATTCTTCCACTAAAATCCATCCACAGCTTCATTGTCCGTTAAGCACAAAAGTAGTTCATAGTTAACACAACTGTATGCCGTGCCGTGGTGTTCAAGGGTCAGAGTTCAAAGATATATATAGTATGGAAGACAAGAGGGGTGGAACAAGAAAAGCTTTTACTTGTTTCTTTGAAATAATTGCATATAAAAATGTTCTTCATGTTCAAAAAAATGCAGAAAGCACCACCGAAGAGATGCCTATGCAACCTCCATTCAAGTTCCCTCTACAAAATGATTCTACGAGCATTTCTTTCTACCACCACCCCATTCTGCTGTCCTCTCTCTGCCAAGAATAGGGCTTGCTCAGCGCTGCGATCAGGTACAAAGGAGGGCACAGAGGCAGTGGAGTTGGCAGCATCTGGTGTTCTTTGCCTTAATGGTGTCCTTATTTCCTGTGCATATTCCTACCACATCACCGGAGCTCACAACTCACACGTGGAACCAGGTGTGCGACGGTCAGGAGAAGCAGCGTGCTGCAGACCCTCTTAAGAAGCAGCACAACATGACCTTGGGGACTCTACCACCTCGAGGGCTGGCAAGTGTGTGATGTTGGGAGGAGAGCACTCAAACCAGCAACGATCAGGACTGCTTTTTAAATCTTTTTTTTTTTTAAGTCATCTGTTTAATATCCAGCTCTGTAAGGGAGAAAATAGAAAACTGTCACTCCTATTTTTAGAAAAAGATGCAAGCTGGGAGAAGCAAAGTGATTTTCTCTACCACCCAGTCCCGTGGCAGGCTAAAAATAGAGAAA
The DNA here is from genome assembly GCA_020746105.1 of Trogon surrucura. NCBI lineage: Eukaryota > Metazoa > Chordata > Aves > Trogoniformes > Trogonidae > Trogon > Trogon surrucura. Next base: position 11,441,308 of record CM036623.1, on the reverse strand, counting down.
AAAATTCTCAGTTCTCCATGCCCTACAATACATTGCCTCTCCCCCAGTGCTGCTTTTCAGAAAAGTCTTCCTGTCCTTCAGACAAATTTCCACTATCATCCCAAATACAGAACAACATACTTCTGGTGAGACCCCACCTGCAGTGCTGTGTCCAATCCCGGGCTGCTCAGCACAGGAAAGACATGGATCTGTTTGTCCAGGTGCAGGTCCAGAGGAGGCCACAAACCCAATCTGAGGGCTGGAACACCTCTCCTACAAGGACAGGCTGAGAGAGTTGGGGCTGTTCAGCCTGTGGAAGAGACGGCGCCAGAGAGACCTTATAGAATCATAGAACAATTCAGGCTGGAAAAGACCCTTGGGATCATCAAGTCCAACCATTAACCCTATACCACAAGTTCACCCCTAAACCGTATCACCCAACACCACATCCAAGTGACACTTAAACACATCCGGGGATGGCGACTCAACCACCTCCCTAGGCAGTGTGTTCCAGTGTCTGACCACTCTTTCTGTGAAGAATTTCTTCCTAATGTCCAGTCTAAACTTGCCCTGATGCAACTTGAAACCATTCCCCCTGGTTCTGTCCCTAATTACCTGTGAGAAGAGACCAGCACCAACCTCTCTACAATGTCCTTTCAAGTAATTGTAGAGCATGATGAGGTCCCCCCTCGGCCTCCTCTTCGTCAAACTAAACAGTCCCAGCTCCCTCAATCGCTCCTCGTAAGATCTATTCTCCAGGCCCTTCACCAGCTTTGTTGCCCTCTTCTGCACTTGCTCCAACCCCTCGATATCTCTCCTGTACTGAGGTGCCCAAAACTGAACACAATACTCAAGGTGTGGCCTCACCAGTGCTGAGTACAGAGGGACAATCACCTCCCTACTTCTGCTGGTTACACAATTTCTAATACAAGCCAGGATGCCGTTGGCCTTCTTGGTCACCTGGGCACACTGCTGGCTCATGTTCAGCCAGCTGTCGATTAGAACGCCCAGGTCCTTTTCCGCCAGACAGCCTTCCAGCCACCCCTCCCCAAGCCTGTAGCGTTGCATGGGGTTGCCGTGACCAAAATGCAGGACCCTACACTTGGTTCTGTTGAAATGCCTGCAGCTGGCCTCGGCCCATCGATCCAGCCTGTCCAGGTCCCTCTGTAGAGCCTTTCTGCCCTCCAAAAGATCGACACTCCCTCCCAGCTTGGTGTCATCTGCAAACTTGCTGAGGGTGCACTCAATCCCCTCATCTAGATCATTGATGAAGATGTTACACAGGAGTGGCCCCAGCACCGAGCCCTGAGGGACACCACTCAGGACTTGCTGCCAACTGGATTTAACTCCATTGACCACAACTCTTTGGGCCCGGCCATCCAGCCAGTGTTTCACCCAGCAGAGTATGTGCCCATCCAAGCCATGGGTAGCCAGATTAATCATAGGGATGTTGTGGGGGACGGTGTCAAAGGCCTTACTGAAGTCCAGGTACACTACATCGACAGCCTTTCCCTCATCCACTAAGCAGGTCACCCTGTTATAGAACGAGATTAGATCTGTCAAGCAGGATCTGCCCCTCATGAATCCATGCTGACTGGGCCCAATCTCCCTGTTGGCTTTTAATTGTTCTGTGATTGCTCTAGAGATTATTCGTTCCATCACCTTTCCCGGCACTGACGTAAGACTGACAGGTCTGTAACTACCAGGATCCTCCTTCCTGCCCTTCTTGAAGATGGGTGTTACATTCGCCAGCCTCCAGCCCACTGGGACATCCCCAGTTAACCAGGACTGCTGAAAGATGATGGAGAGTGGCTTGGCAACCACATCCGCCAGCTCCCTCAGCACTCTAGGGTGTAATCCATCAGGCCCCATAGATTTATGAGGATTCAGTTTATGAAGCAGGTCCATAACCATTTCCTTATGGATTATGTAGGTCCTATTCCGTTCCTCATCCCTTTCTTCCAGCTCAGGGGGCCTTCCAGTACTTCAAAAGGGATTAGAAGACAGATGGGAACAGACTTTTTAGCAGGGTCTGGTGCAATAGGACAACGGTTTTAAAGTAAAAGAGGGTAGACTTAGAGAAGATATAAGGAGGAAGTTTTCCACAAGGAGAGTGATGAGATACTGGCACGGCTTGCCCAGAGAGGTTGTGGAGGCCCCATCCCTGGAGACATTCAAGCTCAGGTTGGATGAGGCTCTGAGCGACCTGATGTAGCTGAACACATCCCTGCTCATTGCAGGGGGTTGAACTAGTTGACCTATAATGGTCCCTTTCCAACCAAACTATTTTATGACTTTCCTGCTCCCAACCCTGTGATTTTGAAGGTGGGGAGGAGAAGGAGGAATGGAGGTACCAGCTAATCTCTGAACTGAACCCATTTTTCCACTCAACTCAAAGCAGGGTTGCCCACATCCCAAGGAGATGTTCTTGGGCAATTTGTTCTGTGGAAAGGCACCTGCTCCCACCCATATGTGTCCCCTCTCCACAGAGCTCCTGGTGAGTAAATCCAGGAAACATTTCCCAAAATATTACGTGGTTTCTGTGGAAAGGCAAGGGATAAACAGGTACGTCGGTACCTGGCGGTTTGAGGGAGGATGCCGTATCAGACCCACTGCTGCTGTCAGATCCTCAAATAGTATCTGTGGGACAAAGCATCGCATTTCATCTCTATTTGTCCCAAGGCTGTAGCAGCTGGCTACAGAACAGCGACCCACTCCCTCGTAACTTGAAGGCTGGATTAGCATACGGCACTCTGGAGAAGTAACCAGAAGTTTCATGTACATCAAAACACCACCTTGTCTCGAAGGGAACTGGCAACGCCAAACATGGGCACTGCCCGGACGAGTTTCTCAATACCAAGTGTGACACAAGGTACAAAGTCACACAGGAACCGAAGCCAAGTATCCCACAAGATTCCCACTGTCCATCACAAGAGCTTCAACCTACTCCACTGCTGGCAAAGATGGCACTAACCACCTCCCCAGCGGCTGAGCTCTCGGAGTCAGGGGCTCACGCTCCCAACACCTTCCCTCCCTCAGCCTGACAGCACCCTGATGCTGCAGTCCTCAGTGTATGCAGCACAGCAGCATTTTTGGCTGGTTTAGTAAGAAGCTTTTCTGCCCAGCTATTCTGAGGTTTTTGTCCTACTTTTCTCCCTTTTTCTGGTGGGCGGCAAGTTCACTGCAGGTCTGGAGCTTCATAGCTATCTCATTATTTAAGATTCTACCAAACGTTAAGTCCTCAGTTGTTTGTCGCAGATAAAGATTTTAAGTGAATGAGATAGGGCATCAAAAGCCTCCCTACACACACATGCCTGGGGGCTGGCTGATGGAAACTGCCTGGAAGTCAATTTGACAGGCTTCACTCCATTCCTCTAAGGACTTAAACCAGGGGATTTGCTGCTTCATCCCCTGCCAAACCAAGTGAGGTTACAGCTGAACTCGATCAATATAGTTCAGCAAACAGCTCTACTTTTTAGGTGCAGTTTTGTTAAGAGACATGGATTCCACGTGAAACAATCTCCAGCACTTAGAAAAAGGGAGACCAAGCAAAAACCAACATATAATTTCTCCAGAACTGTACAGGCATGTGGAAACAGCTCAGGCGAGTGAGACTGCGCCTACTCCATCAGGCAGGGTCTTTTCTGTCTGACGTGCCATGATGGGAATTTAGGACTGGAGCCAGCTGTTACCTGGATGGGAAGAGGGCAATTCCTCCAGGACAGCAGGATTGTTACAGTGAATCTCACAGGCCAACAGCAAGAGAGCAGGGGAGAAGCCACCATAAGTCTCCATAAGCCCACCTCTGCAATGTCAAAGTTACAATCCTTTGGCCTGGGAATAAAGAACTGCTGTGAAGGCGATCTCCATTCTCTTGTCCCACGTGCAAAGAGTTTGCTCGCTTGCCAGAATGCGAGATGAGATTAGCCTTCCTCAGCCCACCCTCCCTGTATAATCTACATTAATAAAAGCAAGGAGCAAAGGAAGCATTTTACACTTCAGGGCTTAATGCCTTCTTTCTGAAAATTCTGCTATTGCTGGGGAAGGAAAGTGAGGGAAGGACTTGGCTACTTTTCATCACCTTTTCAGATACTTCCAGGACACTGAAACCTGGTATTGTTCCCTCTCGGCACAGAAAAATTTGTTCGGTTTTGTTATAAAGGCCTGACTCAAACCAAGGTACAGTTGCAGCTCTTCATTTTAAATTGTGTTCAACAATCTCAATGAAAGGGATTTTCTTATCTTCCTTTCTGGGTCCACGACCACCATTGTGCCAGCTCAAAAACCCCCCCAGCGGACATGCACAAGCACACAAGAAATGCATTGACACCAGTCCAGACTCCTGGGAGACTGGGGTGGTGGGGAAAAGAAGTCTAACCCTTGAAAGGCAACTGTTCCATTTTAAAGAGAACTAAGCAAGCTGCCTCTGTGGTGGCCAAAGAGGCGGAAATCCGCTTTGAACGTAGATGAGTACTTCTTTTCATTTTAGGGTAGGTTTCTACAGTCTTTACCACACCACAGGATTCTCCTTTGGAAAAGAATACACAAAGAAGGCCCAGAAATTCTCCTTCAGAAATCTGGGTGAGGTAAAATTGGAGGAACCAGCACCAGCAGAACCATATTTATCTACTGGCAACCCAGCAGTTCGAGCGTTTCAGTGTCCCTGTACCCATTTAAGGTGCATTTGCGACACAGCCCAATACTGTTAGAGTTTATGCTAGGGAAAAAATTAGTGAAGAACTGTCCCTGCACAAAGCTTTGCACAAACTGCACGTATACCAAAAGGTACACCAGGTCTGTAAAGAAGTGGATTCCTTTCACGTGCCTACATCTTCCTAAAGGCAACCACCACTGTAGTGTCCAAGCAAAGTGATCAATTAGTTCAGAAAAATATGCTCTGAAATAAAGCAGGAATACTTGTCACCTTGCAAATTAGGATTTCATCGCCCGTGACAGCCACCAGTTCTAATCCAGCCACAGCGGTCATTAAGGCTTCAACAGATCTCGGTTCAGAACAGCACTTTGCTCCGTTCACTGGTGGTCATCTACCATATCTGCCCCTCTCAGTTCATTCCTGTACCTCACTGATCAAAACCATCCACTTCAAAGAGGGAAGAAAGCGCAAGACAACAGCATGCCTGGTAAAGTTACACAATGTTTATCTTAAATGTTATTCTTCCACCGTGGGTTATTTGCAGCTTAAGTGAAGGAAAACTGTTCTATAGCTGATAATTTATTATGTTGTGCAGTAATCTATCTATATAATGATGGAAAATGATGATTAAAACTTTCCAGGAGACTGCACATGTGGATGGGCTGGAAACCACTCAGCCTTACCGCCTATCTACCGGAATTGGAGAGAGGCATTTGGAAGCAAACCAAAAACCACTTCTGGAAAAGAAAAATCCTCACTCCTTCAGCTTCCAGTGGGACTTACCACTCAATTATGTGAGACAGCTCCACACGTGCTGAGCAGACTCCTAGCTGGATTAACACTAGTTTACTCATTTCCCGCTGTGCTCCTCCCCTTCCTCCCTTTGCTGTGACACAGGGCATGTCCGTGCAGGACCTGACACTTACCTCCTCTGATCCAGGGACCAGGAGCCAGGAGGGCTCTGAGTCAGAAGGCTGACAGAGTCAAGAGGCTTCCACTCAGTATCGCAAACCAGCCAAGGGCGAGGGGTGAAACCGGGGGAGACACAGTGAAACAGGAAGAAGCGATCGTGGCTTGATTCTGCTGCAGCACAGGTTGGCACACGAGGTCGCTGCACTTGTGTCCGACACGCACAGCATGGTAGCAGTAAAACATAATTTGATCCAGACAGCAGTTCAGTTTTCTGATTTTGAACACATTATGCCACTATTCACTTCTGATTATTAGTTGTCTTACCTCAAAAGAGCCTTGATGTGATAAAGCTGAAGAACAAGCCTAGGTCTTCAACAAGATCTTGTGGCAAAAAGCAGCTGGAGAGAAGACTTGGTATCTTCTTTTTAACTTTGATCTCCTTTTATTGTCCCTCCCTTTCTATCTACAAACAAGGGTGATTCATTCTGAAATGGTATAGAATGTGAGGGCATCCACATCATCTGTTCAGCAGACGTACTGTGCACACACAGAGCTAGCCAGGGAGCTGTGCCTCTGCTGGCTACATTGATTTCTGACAGAAACCCAGAGAAACTCACTTTCACTCCATCTCAGACGTGATTCACTATATTAAACCCATGTCTACCTTCCACAGGAGTTGCTGTATGTAAAGAGCTATGCTAGGGAGCTGATGGTGGGGGAAAGCTGAGACCAGTCAACTCATTACACGTGCTATGTATCCAACACCAATTTCCCCAGTGAGGAACACCAATATGAAAAATCCCTCCCTTGTATCAGAATGGCTGGGAATTGATGAGCAGAGCTAGAGACAGGCTTAAGCTGGCCGGAATGTAACAGAACACCGTTTAAAAGACATCACACACCGCACAGCACGAAGTACAACTTCCTGGCTCCCATGGAGGAAAAAAAGCACAGGCTGCTCCCTCAAGTATCATAGAATCATAGTAGGCAAGTGCCTCACATGAAGACAAGGTTTCCAAACTGTTATCATGACCAACCAAGAGTCAAGGAAAGAAGAATAAGGAGAAGGAAAATAGAACAGTAAGTCATACCAACCCACAAGGCCTAAAAAAAACAACAGCAAACACAACCTCATAAACAGATAAGGTGACTCAAGCTATCTGAGCAGCTGGTCTAGAATTTAAATGGACAGACGTTGCCCCGCCTCCCTTTTTTTTTCCTTCCTTTTTTTAATGTTAGTCATCCTCAGAGGATTTTCTTCGCTTTATTTCCCCTCTTGTTTCTAGGAAACAGAACCTCAACTAGTTACTGGGGAAAATAAAAAAAAAGTATAAACCAAAAGGAAAGAACAGGGGAAAAGGCAAAATGAAAAAAAGTATAAAAAAAGAAAAGGGAGGACAGAGCATCAGTCCTGCCACAAGAAGTAAAAAAATTAGTACATTTCTGTTCCCTCACTGCTCCCACAAGTCCAATTTTGTTACTCCCTATATTACCCTAGCAGTGATCAAATGAAACAACTTCAGGTTTATTTCACTTGTCAGAATAAGAACAGGCAAGTGCAGGAAGCAGATGCGAGACCTTTGGAGCGGCTGTAATTTTCTCTTATGTTGTCTTATCTTGCAGGACACCAGCCTGATATGAAAGTGGTGGCCTAGAATAACTGCAGCACTCAGTGCACATAGCTTTCATGGCAGACATGAAAAAAAAGCCTCCTATAACACAAGCATCCCACCAAAACAATATTAGGGTCAGTAAAGCTGTTGTCACATGCTGCTGGAGCAAAAGGCTCATTAGGGTTAACGAAGAGAAAGGATAAAAGGTTCAAAGCCAGTGAGAAGGAAAGAAAGCAGTAATTTAACACTCAGCTCTTTGGCACCTCCGTGGTGTTGGAATGAGCTTGGGTTGCACTGGAAACTGCTTCTCTCAGGAGCTTCAGAAACTCCAGAAAAAAGAGAAAATCCAGAAAAGCAATCATATATATTTTTTTTAACTACCTTAGGCAAACAAGAGACCAGAGTTAAGATTCTGCTAAAGAAGGCCAAAGCTTCTCAGACACAAGCCCTCATTCACACACATTCACATTCCGGGTGTGGATGAAGTCAGGATGCCTGGAGCAACTGTTTTAATCTTAACCAAATGAATCTAGTTATGTTGAAAGTGTTCTTAGGAAAATACAGAGTTGTTACGTAAATTCAGCTTTTAGGGGTAGGACAGACTGGAAGAGCAAAGCATCTGCATGTCAGGATTGCAAAACCTTAGTAGATGAGCGGAGAGATGAAGAAATCACTGGAGTAGCTGGAGCACAGCTGAAGATGCCCAAGTCGCATGGACAGGTCATGAACCAACTGTGCACAAACCATACCCAGACGGCTACATCAGCTTTGTGTAAGAAGTTTGGGCATCCAGTAAATTCAAGAAAAAAGAACAAAATAAAGCCAAGGTACCAGAAATGCCAGAATTCTTGCAAATCAAGAAAAATTCACTGGAAATAAAAATGGGAAAAAAACCAAACAAAACCCAACAGTGATAAACTGAACTTGCATCAACTTAGTAAGGTCTGCACCAGTACCCCTCTCATCTTCTGACTTCTTAACCAATGCTAGTTTTGTTAGATATTGTCTTGACCGCAGCAAATCACAACGGTATCACAAAACAGACCGGCCGTGGTGCAAAAGCAGCAAATCACATGAACTGTTACAACACACATGTAGTATATTCTACAGGTTTCCTGCCCAGGCCATGAGATGGTACCACCAAGAACAGGAATTTCCCTGTAAAGCCCTAAGGAACCACACAACCTTTTAATTACCCAAAAGAATCCCCAGGTGTCCTCATGCTTGATTAAATCCATGTCAGGCACACACACAAGCTCATCAGAGGACATCGTTATTAACAAAACTAATCTATCTTCAGCTATGCATTAGCCCAAAACATTTGTTTACTGCACTTGTGTTCTTTTCTCTCTCTCCTTGCCCTCTTCAAGTGTGAACATATTCAGTGTCAGAAAAGATGCAGAGGAATAGGTGACATACACTGAAATATATTTGCCTGGCTCCAAAGTGTTCAAAAGTACAAAGGATTCAGTCAGGTGCAGGTATGGATCTCAAATTGTCTGCAGTTTAACAGACTACCTACTGACAGAAAAAGAGGCAATGGGCAGGAATTAAAACACATGAAATCTGAACACAAAGGAAAAAGAAAACATCCAACACCCCACTTTTTTTTTTTTTTTTACTTTTTCCTTTTGTCACTGTAAGAGTAGTCAAACACTGGAACATGCTGCCCAGAGAGGTTGTGGAGTCTCCATCTTTGGAGATATTCAAAAACTGCCTGGTCATGGGCAACCTGCTCTAGAGGACCCTGCTTGAGCACAGGGTTGGTTTAGATGGTCTCAAGAGGTTCCTCCCAACCACGATTCCGTGATTCTGTGAACGAGGATATTGCCAGGAGTGGCAAAAATTCCTAGCCAATTTTACTGACCCCATCTCTCATTCTGGCACAAACACAGAATCCTTTCATGTTGCCAGCCTGTTTCTTGTACACTTGAAAACACCATCTGTAATTGTTGTGGAAGTTCCTTTCTTCTAATTCCAGATTTCACGTCTTGAGGTACTGCCCCTCCTCTTCTTTAGCTTGCTGACCAGCAGAATAAATTAGCTCAGAGGAAGAGCCAAGCTCACACGGACCTCTGCAGCCCAGCCAGTTGGCATATCCCCACACAGCACTACATCAGGCAGCAAAGGCTTTTCCTGGAGAGTCACTCTTCTGTCTTCCCAATTTATTCCCACTACAGCATCATATTTTTTCATCTATGTCATAGATGTAACCCATCTCAACAGCCACACTATCACTGGCAGAGTACCACATTTTTCCTCCCCAGCTTTTCCAAATACCATCTACTGCAAGACCTCTATCCGTCTCTTCCACAGCCCCTTTAAGACTTTTCAGGGGCTTCATTTTTTCAGATAAATCCAACCCCACAAATGAGCAACAATGCCGTGCTCTGCTCCTCCATGGATGTGTGCCCTTGGGGGGAGCTCCACCTTCAGCAAGATCAGGATCTGGCTCCAGATTTCTGTGACTTTACTAAACATGCAACTCACAAAGCCACTTCTCCAGCCCTCAGTTATCTCCCTCTAGGTAGCTCTTCTGCTGTCCATCAAAGTGTCCTTCTGGAGAGGTCTACTTGGACTTACAACTGCAGTTGATAGTTGTGTTGCACTCCAGAAAACCCACATGCAGCCCGAAATCTTTACCCGCATTTGGATGAGGAACACGTTAAGTCATAAATTGCAGGGCATATACAAGAAGGCTTCCGTCAACTCTCTAAAAGCATCATTTGCTCCATTAGGTACTCACTGGCTTGAGCACCACATGGAGTTACGTGCAAGTTCACCACACCAGAGAGTACAGTTAGAAAGCCCACAATTTAACAAGCAGAGAAGAGAAAACAAGAAGAACAAGAGAAAGAGACGGGAGAGGAGTTCCATTAAAACGGATCCTGTTAAAACTTGACAGGTAAAATGCAATCCTCCCTTGCCAGTCACACTGACAGTGCTGAGTCTCATCATTTTCTGGTGTTAAAAGACTAAAGAATGGTAAATGGTAAATGTTAAAAGACTAAAGAATAGTAAATAGGCTCCCTATAGAAGACCACAGTGGAAACATCCTGAATCTTTATGTTGATACATCAGTCCTGGTTTATCTTAGCTCTGAAGGATGTGGTTAATTACTCACCCTGCTGGATAGGCAACGAGGCCGGTTCTGGGGTCGCAGGCTAATCCTCTGCCTCCTGACACAGTGATCCCCAACACCTTCTCCAAAGTCACCTAGTGCATGTGAAACACAAAACAAGAATTATGAAATATGAGTGCAGTTCCAGTGGATCTGTACACAGATGCTGATGTTCTCAGTCATGCCATCACTGAGAAGAGTCACAGCTCCCAGAAATTCACTCACAAGCACCCAGGTACAGAATCAACCCTACTTAGTTTTCCAACACAAGCACAGTAAAATACTGCCAAGGTACAGAGAAGGCGTTATCAATCCCCTAATTACTTTGCCCGTGCCAGAGCATTACAAAGCATTGCAACGACAGAGGATTGCTAGTAGCAGAGAACACTGGTGAGAAGCTGGGACACATAGTCCCTTGCCCAGCTACTCCCATCTTCCAAGAAAGAGCAGCAAACCACCTCTTCCAAAAATTATTTCCAGGCTGACTCCTTCTCTTTAACTCCTCCATCGTGTGGTAAGTGGTTCAGTCTGGACCCAGCCTCCTACTCCTAGGAAGTGAATAGTCAATTTTTCCCACAGTGCTTGAATTAGAAATCACATCCAGTGGACCAGGGCATCCTTCCCCAGGAATCTCAAGAGACAGAACGGCCTACATGACTGGGTTCACCAGCCCCCATAGCAATGACCCACATAAGAAAGAGTAATCCAAAATGCTTGCTTTGCTCGCCCTGAGCAAAGATCTCAACTATTTTTAGCAAAAGAAATGCAACTGAGAAGAGTTACTTGGAAGATACCAAGATTCATAGCCAGGACTCTGTGGCAGGAAGCTGGGAAAAGCACAAGGGGAAAGGAGGGGGACAGATGGAAAGGACACAGTATTTCTGGGTGCACTCCCTGGCAGAGAAAGCACAACAATTCAGTAATTACCCCAAAGGAAAAGTTTGCAGTGGGATTACACTGCACAAAAATCTGGTCTGTGGCATAAAAGGACTCAACCTCTGAGCATAAACCAGTTCTCAGCCCTGGGGTTATTTTGACCGACACAAAATTATCCTCTTTCCTTTCCATTTGCACAGCTTGATTTTTATTTATTATATATTTGATGCATACATTCCTCCTCGGCACTGCTATCCCTGCCAATCTCATAGATTTTACTGGGTCACAGTCTTCTGGTTTTAATTATCATCGTTTAAGTTATATTTGGTGAAGGCCTTGAGGCCATGGACGCTGCATAAGAACTTACTATTGTAATAATTACTACTATCTTTAATAACTGCCCTGAAGACAAATAACTCGTATTTATACCAACGTGGTGTACAAAAGGCAAGGGCAGGGCAGGTTCCTCACGCCACCTGACCATCCAGCTTACCAGACCTGAGTCGTTCAGCTGTAGGGTGAAGAAACAAGATCTCACCAACCTCACGGCCCTGGTTACTAGGGGCAGGGACAGAAGTAACCCCACATGTTGCTTCAGCAGGTAAAGCAGGGCTGAGGTGCCACCACTTAAAGTGAAACATCCGTGCTTTAGCTAGTTCAAATTCAGCCTGTCTTCAAATCAGTGACATAGAAAATGGAAAATTTCATACCCCAGTCCCTGGACCGACTTGGTCTTTTTTTTCCTTTTAGTAATAATATACCCCAGATACTTTGAGACAGTATGACAGAACACCAAATTGTCCCTTTTCCTAGCAAAATGAGTATCTCTGGAAATGTGGCTTTTACAAAGCTCCACTGGATTTTTGTTTAGTTTAAGAACATACAATTAAAAACTCATTTACAAATCCACGAGTAAAGAAAGGAAATAGCTTTGTTTAAACATTAAGTTGGAACAAAAATGTTGGGGGGAAGGAGTGAGGGGAGGCTAGGAGGACCCTCACTCTTAGAGGCTCAGTAACAATGCTTCAAAACACACTTATTTTTGAAATAGCCTCACAAATGCACAGAAAGGAGAACCTAGTGCTTCTGTTGCTGAGATTCCAGCTTGTGTCAGCAGTTCCCAACCCATCAATCTAAGAGAGGTTTAAATTCCTACATAAACCGCATTCTTGACAGTGAAGGAGGAAGTGGAAGAGACATGTGCCATCCAAGTGCTTCAATCTAGATAAGGCACCAATTACGTGATGCTGTCAGCAAACAGCAATTTAGCAAGGCTGTGCTTGTGCTGCTCAGCACAGGCTGTGGCTCAGGCTGGCTCTAATTGCAAATGTCCTAAGAGGCACTATTTGACCTTGGCTATGCAGGTATTTAGCAGCAATTCAGCAACCTACTTTCACCAACAGGTACATCTTTGCTCTGTGAGGACGTGCCTCCCAGTGTGCAGCCTTAGCCACAGCCAAGCTGATCTTACAGCTGCCTGCTCGGGAGGGGATAGTTCCTCCCTCCCTCAATCCACTCCTCCTAATAACACACTCCTGCCATCTCCCTCACACCAGCGCTGGCACGGCAGCTGCCTGCCCAGCAGGCCAAACCAGCAGAAAAACATGCCGTCATTTTTGTTTTCTCTTTGCCAGCCAGGGGAAGCCACAGCGAGCTCAAAGCCACGGAAAAGAAAAACTGTTCCCTTGCACTAGTGGCTAGATCAAGACAGTTGCACCTCTAAGGCCCACCCTGTACTTGGTGGTGCAGAAAAATCTCCCCCCTCCTAGTCTTTGAGAGGCAGAGAAAGCGAACAAGAGCACTAACTGGTTTATCCTGGCACTCTCAGCCCATCAAGAGCAAAGCGTCACGGGTGCTCCAGGCTGCCCTCTCACTCTAGGGTCCAGTGCTGCTCTGCCAGCAGATAATTCGTGGCAATGCCAGGAGGTGGAAAGTCTACCTTTCTCCTACGTCAGCACACAGCCTGACAACAAACAAGTAGCTCGGTCTTTGGGTTCAATTATTCTACTGTCGTTGAGCATCTTCTGGCCTCCAGCAGATCACTTGTTCCACTAGAAAAAGGCAACATCTATCAAGGCCATACCAACGGGATCGACAGTGCCACAGAAACAGCTACCTGTGCCCAGAGAAGCGTAACTAACTTTCCAAAAAAAAGAGTCCCCCTCTTCCGCTTCTAGTCTTACCTTTAAAACCTTCCTATTGTAAAGAATCTGAAAGGCAATCCCATGAGCCTACCCAATGGAAACTCTCACAACACCTCCACATGATAATCTTTGAGTCTTAAAAACAACTTGCTTCAAAAAGGAGTACATGCAAATTTAAAATTTGGTCTTACGACACTTGTGAGCCCCAATCCCACCACACTGCCCACAACACAGCCCAGCTTGATCCCCCAAGACTCATCTCCAGATTAGGTGACAGAGGGGAAGAGATAGTCACTTGTCACAAAACTTGATAGCAGCATGAAAAGCTTTTCAAAGAGAAAAAACAATATGCAGCAATGCAGTATAAACTGGATTCCTCTCGATTTGCCAGCTAAGACAAATTATTAATATAGTTAATTAGGGGAGAAGCACACCAGCTTCAACTTCCTAATCTGGAATTAAGATTTGTCAGCAAAGAGCAAATCTGTTGGTACAGGTCTGCCATCATCCCACTTGTGAAGTCAGGACTTACAAGGAGGTAGGAACCCACTTCCCCGTGTGGCAAGCGCCATCTCCCCATCCCACACAGCCGTAACCACCGAGATTCAGACAAGTCTCCCAGGTGGTACTTCAGCACATCCCGACCAGAAATCAATTCCCTGACACACCTTTCCCAGTCTGATCTGAGATACCCACGGGACCTGGAGAGTCCCCCTGCAGATCTAGACACCATGTTCATTACCGGTAACTCCCACGTTGGTCCAGTTCGCTTCCTGCAGCCGTCAGACATGTCTCTGCTTGCTCAGGCCTTCGCAGGCAATCAATGGGCCACCTCACCACCCTCATCCAAGCCCGAAAACAACTGCAAGATTAAACCTGTCATTTTGTGCGCCTAAATTAGAGGCGTAGAGAGGAGGCCGGCTATCCACACTTGTTACTTCATCTCGAGGCTTCTATTAATAGTACTTGGCACTCTCTGTCAAGGTTCTCTACGCAATTTGCAAGCGTTGTTAGATCGATCGTGCTGCTGCAGCTCATTCTGCATTGCTGTTACGCTACCTGTAACCACTCCAGCTCCATTCCTTTAAGGTCAATTTTTTTTTCCAACTTTGGAGGCTCAATACACACTCTTAGTCACCAAAACCACGATCAGTTGTGCAGCTAACACCTATCTTGAAAAACCTGATATTCACCCATTTTTACTGGCTTAAATCTAAATTTGGCTGCTTAGAGTTGCACGAGAGCATAAAGAAATTTCAGTGCCAAAGCAGATCACTTACCCTGCTCCTTCCACATCAGATCCCAGTGTCAACAGATAGTTCCCACACCTGGTAGGACCAGACCCACAGAGTCCTGAATTACAGGACTGAAGCCCCCAACATGTATTCAAGGCAGCCAGGCCTTTACAGAAAGAGGGCACTGCTGCAGCTCAGTCCCCCCTTGGTCCCAATCCCTTTGGGACCATCCACACTGCAAAGCCACACAGGAGGTAGAGGAGGCAAACGCTGTGGCCTGTGCATTTAGACAGTACGTTGGCAGAAAGCAGCAGTAAACACAGCCAGCACAGCAATAATTTCCACCAAAATAGATACCAAAGGGACAATCTAGTCACAATGACAGTCCTGCCTGACCTGAGCTCACAGGCAATCTCCCTACAGCCCCACTGTTTCACCACTGAGCTGCTGGGAAGAAGCTCCTGCGTCTACATCTGTTTGCTCACCAGATTTCTGCTTTGTCTTACACAAAAAAAAAAAAAAAAAAAAAAGAAAAGAAAGTTTCAAGAGAAAGCCATTCTTATCGCCAGGCACCTCTCAACATGTCGGCTGAATGATGTTGCTACTCACTCTATCACTCTCCCCAGGCCAGCAAAAGGCAAAGTAGTTCAATACTATTTCAGCCCCTCTTACCCATACTCATATGCTCAAGAAATTAAAGTGTTCTGATGCAATCATCTCACCTCCTGCCTTCTCATACCACCCTCATTCTCTTCTGGGCCCCAGACCTCTTCGTTCTCTACAAACCCAACTTATCTATGCCTGGAAATAAAGCAGCAAAGCATTTGAGAGGACACATGCAACAGTACCTAGCCCTGTTGCCCTGTTTCCATTTGCAGCCACAAGTGAAGGAGAAAAGTCAGGAAGAACAGTATCACAAAGAAACACACAGATAAAGTTCAAGAGCAGGGAAAGCAAATTTGATTCTTTCTCATCTCTTGTCAATTTCCCAGTCTCAAAATAGGTATTCTCAGCTTTTAACCTATTTCAGCAATGTTCTCCTTCACTAACTTATCCACTATGTCTATAAAAGCTTAGCATTCCCAACATCTGTTGGCAAGGAACTCAGTCAGTCTGGCACATGTTGCAAGAAGAAACATCTTTCATTGCCTGTTTTATTTCTCTTAGTTTCATTTGATAGGCCATAGTTCTTGTACAGGAAAAGAGTGAAGAGTTAATCCCCACCTACCATCTTCAGGCATCTCATGATTTTGCAAGGAGCTATGTTACCATCCCAAGTCAACTATATTCCAGGAGTTTTCATTTACTCAGTTTATGGCTCTCCTGAAAGCCATTTTATATCTTTGATCAGCTCTGATGCTCTTCTGTGAACCGCTTTGCAAGTCCACTACGTCCTTCCCAGGATGAAAAGGAAACCGGAACGTACACAGCTTTCAAGGTGTGGTCACAGCAACTGTTTACAGAGCAGAATAACACAGTCTTCCGTTGTGTTCTCCTTTTTTTCTCCCTCATTAATACCTTGCACTCAGTCTGCCTTGACATCTAAGATCATTTACAGACAGCAGCAAAGAGGTCACCCTGCTCAACAAAGTCACGGGTAAGAACTCCTGCTGCTTTGCACATAGAACCTTACCCCTATTCTATCCTCTCTGCTGCCCTATGGGAAGAGAAATCCTACTGTTGAATCAACAGTTCGATTTCAACTTCCCCCTTCCTCTCTGTGCCTTTGTGAGACTTACTCACGACCAACAGCATCCTCCATGGGAGTTCTTGCAGCACAATTATTCTACTCCAATCCAGCACAGTTACTTCAATAAATGTCCACATGCAGACAAGGTCTGTTTTAAAAGCCTTCCCATGGGCCTGTGTATAACACAGTTAATGTCTGAATCCATTTAATTAACTGGCGGCATCAAGCCAGCAGGAAAAGACAACATCCATCAGAGTTCATCTATCACCCGCTGCACAACGGGCCTGCCCTCAGCCCCCTCCTCCCTGAATGTGAGTATATCAATAATGTATGTGCAAAGGTACGCGCCCCTGAGAAAGCAGTGGGCGCAGAAATCCCAGACATACATAATCCATGAGGGCAAGCCTTCCCTAAGCTCACCAGTTACCATCTCGTCTGAAGAGTGGCTATATAATCATGTGTTCTTTTGTTTTAAAAAAAAAAAAAGTTAAATCACTTTTACGGCTCAACTTGAGACCCCAACGCTCTTCAGTCCTTGCAATATGCTGCCACAGGAGCTCCAACTATGAGACCCAAGTTTTAGGTCAGCGCTGTGATTTTCACGTCAGTCTGCCCACATTCTGCTCCCAGGGCTTTCAGTGCCACTGCACGCACTCCACGTGTTTTCTGCGCTGCGACACCGCGAAATCGTATCGACGCACTCTGGCACCCGAGACGTGAAAACACACCGGAGCTGTACATTGTCAGCGTCAGCATTTAAGAAACAGCCGTCTATTTCTTACATAAGTGAAATTGGATCCAGAGCGCCAAGTCTCACAGCTGGCCCTGCTCGTATGTTCCTGCTGCCCCTGAGCCCCACCGCAAAAAAAAAAAAAAAAAAAAAAAAAAAAAAGTGCACGTTTAACCTCTGGGGAGCAGCGCACAAGTAGTAGGCTCTAATCCACCATCTGAATGCTCTGTCTGATCTCCTGTTACCACTGCAGAAAAACAAAGGTTTGAAGTTTTACATTTAGCTCTGCTGTGCTCCGTTTGGCACATTAAACACCGAACGCTAATTGCTGTATACTATTCTACTTAAGGGGTTGTCAGCGTTTCCACTGCAAAGCCTTTGTTTCAGAGCTCTATAATACAGCTGTGAAATATTCATTTCTCACTTGAGCTTGACATGGAAAGGTCTGGCTTTGGCCCATGCTCCTTTGCCTGTTTGATTTAGCAGGAGTTGGGGTTTTTGTTGTTGGTCTGGCAGGGGAAGGGCTGAAGACGGGTGGATGGAATTAACTGCAGGGGATGTTTGATTTACAAGAGCACACAACTAAACAAACTACTCAGCTCCACAGTTGGTTTCTGTCCCTCATCTATCCAATGTCTCCCCATGGTTTTGTATGCACACTTTTTGAGTATTTTTCTTATTTTTTTTTCAGAGGCTCTTCTATCCACTCCAGTCTGAGCATTCTGTCCCTCAACATCCAGTGCTAGCAAAGGGTACGGTCTTGACAAGCCTGGAGACTGAAAACACTCCCTGCAAAAGCAACAGAGCCCTAAGACATGATCAATTCGGAACATCTTTGCCTTGACAGAGAAGTCTTCATCTCTCTCAAATTTCACAAGCCTTGCTCACTGCAACCATCCCACCAATTGCCTAAGTGACCCTCTGGGAATTACTCCAAGAAGACTGGTTTCATGCAATCCACGACACATACTTGTTGCAACATTCCAAGGTGTTTCCAGCCAATGCTCAATCTGAAGCAGCATTCAGAGAGAACGGATTCAGATGTACATTTGACCACTGAACAAGCCCTCACATTCTAACCAATTTAAAACAAAAACCAAAAAAAACTCCACAAACTCACACCTGACCAGAACATCATCGTTTGCAACAAGCACTTGTCAATTCTAGGCAGTTTGATTTCAAGATAGCCACTTTAAGAACATCAGGGAACAATCTCCCACAACACAAATTATGAATGACACACCTTGGCACAAGAGCGGCAAAGGTAGAAATCAACTTGCCCTGAGGTTCTGAATTGCTGAGTTATGGGAAATGTTATATTACATTTGTAAACCTGCATAAAAGCAGAGGCGGGAGGGGGCGATGTCCTGATGGAAATGCCGAGCTTTGGCCCTAATGGCTCTGCCAGGCATCACTACAATGGTCGCACAGGGCTGTGCACACATTTATCAAAAATGATCCAGGCAGCTGAGAGAACGGAATAAAACAAGGACAGAGGTGGAGGAAAGGGAACGTGAGCAACCCAGGGTCTCTGCAGGCTGTCCTTTCCACACGTGCCTGCAGACAGCACGCGTGCGTTTGTCCAGCTCTCCGCACAGCCTCTCTTGCCTGCTCTCCCCTCCTGGCCTCCCCACGGTGCTGGCTGCTCTCAGTCCGATTCCAGCTGTCAGGACTGCATTCCTGACCCATCAGCCCCAGCTGTCGAAGGCTACGTGCTGAATCTGCACTCTGCCGCCTTCTTCACGCACCTGGAGTGAGGCAGTCCCAGGGAGGCCATAAATACCACCGTACAGCCCTGGGGAAGTGGGTGGGAGGCTATTAAAAGCACCTCTCTACCAGGAACTGTAATGAGGGAACTCAGAATCGAGAGCAAGACATATCTGCAAGTGTCCCTGCAAAAGAGGATACATAGAGGGTTAATTTCATACCAGCTTCTGCAGGATGGCCTAGCCATCATTAAATAATTACCTTCTGCTTCTTCACTTAGCACCAGTCTGATCCCCCAGTTTTCTCTTTCCCATCCCCATACCAAGGTCCAATTTCTTCTAAAGTACTGCAGGGATGAGGAGAGGCAGATGTAACCTTACCAACCCTGGCTAAAGACACAGCAAGCAGCAACTCCTCCTCCTCCTCCCATTCAGCCATCATTCCCACCATTAAAGCACCCCGACACAGATTTTCATGAGATTTCACAAAATCTTGAAACCATCCGCACTTCAGAGATACAGAAGTGGTGAAGGGACGAGGGGTGGGGTGTGTGTAAATCGTCCACCTTTGTTGGCAGTATGATGACACCGCTTTGACTTTGGTGTGGGAAATTCGTTTTGTGCTGATGTAAGCCAGGTTTGTGAAGATTGTGAATGTATATTTTACATTTATTTTTATATTTTAAAAAAGAAAACAAAAGAAAAGAACGACATCAAACAGGCCACAGGTTTGCTGGCACATAAAGAGTCAACCTGATTTATGTCAGACTAAGCATCTGCACATGGATTCAATCGGACCAGCTCCACGGGCAGGCCAGCCCTACGGGACACAGCAGAGACGCATCCTGTGTGGGCAGGCTTCAAAGAAGCCATTCCTCAAGCTCTCAGGACCTGGAATTGTGCAGCATCACTTCTCCACAAGGAACAGATTCTTCCAATTTGCAGATGCACATTACTTTTTCATAAGGAAAGAAAGCAGGCAAGACACCAGAGTTGACACAGGGGGTGCTTTTGCCCTCCCACATAGGCAATTTGTCCAGTGATTTTTTTTTTCCCTCATAGGAGAAAAAGAAAATGACTCACCTTCCCCTGCACAAAGAACTACCTGTAACAGGATTAAGTACAAGTGAGGACTTGCAATGCTCCCCCATTAATCCATCCCCCAAAAGTGGGGATCAAAAGAAGCAACTAGTGGCTTTCTGTCAGCGTTATACATTGGTCTCCTTCAACTCCATGCACAAGGTCTGAATATAGGCAAAGAAAGTGCTTCAGTGAGTAGAAGTTAAAAAAAAAAAAAAGAGTAAATATGACTCCCTTGGGCAGCATTTCAGTTACTCATATAAGGGTTTGAAATCAAGCAGGAACAAACGGTTCTCTCCACGTCAGGGTCACTGTTTATCATCATTAATCATCACTTCCCAGATAGGAAAGGCTCTTTCCCCTCTGTTTCGCCCAGGCTTTAGCACTCAGGAGAAGCAAGAGCCAAGAACAAGGAAAAGAGTCAAACAGGGATGTGGGCACAAGCTGGCAAGGCTGCTCCCTCTGTGGCCCTGCCAAAGTCCCTCCCCACAGCCCCGGCACTCAGCTGGGCCCGCTCCTAAATACAAACAGCCAACGGTGAAATGTCCACGGCTTCGTGTCAGAGATGGGCACCCACTCCAAGGAAACTGTGGCAGCTCTGTGTAACTCCTGACTCGGGAGAAAACAGACACACAGGCCATAACACAGCGTTTCTAACACCAACACTGCCATGGCGAGGAGCTCCGTCCTAAATCACCTCCTGCTGAACTCTATAAACAGCGCACATGTTCACACTAAACTTGGACATGGGGAAGACAGACAGAAAGAGAGGGGGCAGAAAGCCTTCCCCACAGTTAACCCTGCCAAGTGGAACCAGAGACAGAAAGCCTCATCTCAGCGCTTCAAGAAAAGCACTATGTTACCTTCCCCTTCCCCTTCATTTCTTCTCACTGGGGCTGATTTTTGGTATAAACAGATCAGTGCACTGTTGGACGAGGGCTCGAGGGGAACTTGGTGGTTGACCTTGAGTCCATGAGCCGAAACACAAAAGCTAAAGCTGTGCAGGTGAAGAAAAGCCTTTTGATCAGGCTGCCTGAGGTGACACTCATAATTTGTGATTTCTTCATCAATGCATAAAGGCCCATGCCAGATCAACGTGTTTTTATCCTTCACCACTGATTTCCACAGTAATTCTGTCCTAAAAATCATCAACCAATACTTCTAAACTCTGTCTCTAGGTCTCGTCCCTACATACCCAGTCCTCACCGCCACGAAGGCAACTGCACATGCTTTTTTTGGAGAAGGGAACAGCTGTAGGTGGCATGTTTAAGTCCCCATGAAAGATTTAAGGAGACTCTCTGTATGTAAAAGCATTGACTTTTCATGCCCAGATGGCTTATACAAAGCAGGTACCTGTCCCCTCCCCAGGAGGTCAGAGAGGTCCCAGTGCCTGAAGGCTCCTCTCTGCAACACGCAAACCACTCCAGGACTCGCCACCTCGTCCTCCCACACATGCATCTCCCTACGACTGTAGTGATGCTATAGGGGAAAGTACATACTCACATCCTCGGGGGATTAGAAAATGGTTTTGGTTAAAGCCAATTTAAATTATATTTTCTTTTTAAAAGAACATCAGCAATTTAAAAGATGCTAAGATTGGAATAACAGGAGAGTATGCAGCATTTATCACACAAATAACATCTGTACGGAAAGAGGCAGGTGGTGAAGAGGTTAGTATGCAATTTTTCCCTGAAAATTGTCTGGACTATTTAGTATTTGTTTTATAGTATTTGCAAGAAGTCCCAACAAATATGAAAGCCTTCTGTGCTTACAGCAGGTAGCAACGTATACTGTCACATAGGACTAGGTGGCAGAAGCTCAGAAATATTGAGGTAGAATGTCTTGATCGTGGTCATTGAACAAAATAGCAGCAGAGCTGGGAATAGCCCCACTTCCCTCCCAAATACCAGCAGCGACCTACTGCATGGACCATGCTGCACCATTGCTGTACCTCACTTCTGCTTGAGACAAGGGACAATAGTTTTAAAGAATGCGTAAAAATTAATTAAAGGAAAGCATGAGTGATTTTTTTCTTCCCCAAAACCAATCAGTATATAGAGAAGGAGCCAGGCGACCTTCCTGCCCACCCCCAGCCACCACTCACTGCCCAGCTCCTCGCAATCCCTTCCTGCACTCCTCCCTGCCCTCTGCCCTTAGGAATAAGCTTCTTACAGAAGAGCCTTTATCATCATCTGCCCTTCATGCATCCTCGAATTAAGCAGCTCTTTGCATCTGTCAGTCCACATGCATATTGAGCACCCAAGAGATTTCTCCTGTCAGCCAGAAAGGAGACCATGTCCTCCAGGAGAAGCGACACGCAGGAATGCTGGCCGAGGACTGAGAAAAACTCAGGAGAGCAGCACAAGCCTTGATTTCCATTGTCTCCTCAACAACCCTGCCGCCACCTCCTCCTGTTCCAGGATGGCTGGAAACGTAATGGTAATGCAATTCCCATCACTGCACCTCCTGCTCAGCCACCGGCACGGACAACTCCAGCAAACCCACGTGTCTCACTCAGGCATGCATCACCGGGCCCTCTCTCTGCTTCAAAGATGCCAAATGGTAGTACAGGAGAGGCAATCATGATTCCCAGTCACAGCTGTCCCAGATGCAGAACTTGGTTTAGTCTTTTCCAAGCAGTTAACATTTCTTGCAGGTTTTATGACCTAGATGCAGCATCCCAAAGATCTGAATAATTCCCTCTGCAAGCAAGAAACACCATAGATCCTCTCTCCCCTGCACACAGAGGAAACCACCATGAGACAATAAAACACACAGAGACAAAAGGTTGTAAAGATAACTACAAAGCAATCCTAAACAAACTCAATAAAACAGTCATTCATCCCACTTTCTTTCTTCACATACTTCGCCGTTAAATCACTTCTTCCTGTTATTTTTCCCAAGCAGCTTTTCAGTTTCTTTTCCTGAAGGAAACAAGGTCTGTAAATGAGAGTCACAGAAGCCCAGCATAAGCTGACTTGCTTGAGGAGTTCGCTAAAGTTGACCTCACAAAGGGAAAAACAGAGCAGGCTGCCACCTAGGTGACTTAAAGCCCTGGAACAGTGGGAGTAACACTGTAAAAGCAGGTCTCCTCTAGCCTACATCTAGGCTCAGGAGCATAGGTAGCAGGTAGAAATACCAAACATGTGAACTGAGGAAGTAAAACCACACTCAAAGGAAGCAATTTTTATCCACTGGCTTAAAAACCCCTTTGTTTTTGCTATCACCCAACTTCTGCCACACTTCAAGAAAGCAAACCATACCAATGACCACCATGTCTTTACTGCCTTAGATTAGAAATTCAGAAATCCAGGCACACAACCAACTCCCATTCCTCCAACGCTTCACGAAGCACTTCTGGTTTTATGTGTTTAGTTCTTAGCAGAAATGGCTGCTGTGAAAAGCAGAACACACGAGGAATAAAAGAAGTGATTATGGAACTCCATTCAATGAGTCAATGCGTGATTTTCTGGTCAATAGTTTTAGACACATTCACCTACTCAGAAGCATTAAGCAGAATATGTCCTGGTAAGAAATAACTTTGAGCGATACATATAGTTCAGAAATACCTGAACTACGAGTCCTAAGAATGTTTCTACAGTTTAAACAAAGGATGTAAGGAGCAGAAAAACACTTGAAAGGCAAGCAGTAAGACCGAACAGCAAGGCAGCGCTTAAAAGTCAGAACATCTCTGTTGGTTGTCACCTGTACTGAACTGCTCTTAAAAAAAAAAAATGCAGAAAGATAGCACTGTAGAGAATTGTTACTGAGGCACTTAATCCTGAAAATGTTCCCACCTGTCCACAATCTTGCCACTCTTCCTCTAACTATATCAGCCCATTTAAGAAAATTCTACCTGCAAGCCTTGCCTCTCCTCACGTCCTTAGACCACCACAGGTTGATACCTGCAATAAAGCACTTAGGAGACAATATTGTGGAAGGATTCATTTACAAATTAGCCAGAGAGAAACAAGCACTTGAGAGTTTAAAGATGGAATTAACAGCAGCCACAAGCAAAGACTAAAACAGGCTGCTCAGTGCTTATCAGCACTTTCTGCTATTTCTATAGAGGTCACTTCCTACATTTCTTTTGGGTGAGATACAATCTATTAGTGACAGAAAGGACCACAGAAATTGGTACAATCTGCTCTGGCAGCCAAGCTGACCGAGCAAAAAGACTCACACTAAACAAGCTCACACAAAGAACCAGGAAGGTAGTTAGAAATTGCAGAAGTTGTTTTGCCTTGGAGAAGTGCTACACATGCTTCACACGGTTCAAAAGATGACAGCAGCATCCCAATGCACCCGTGAAGCCACACAATGACGTCACTTCAAAATACTGCTCCCTACAATAAGTCACAACATGATGACCAAGGCAAATGGAAGCTCTGCAAGTATCCAGACTACTTGTCTAATAGCTTGAGCACAGAAGGAATTAAAAAAAAACAACATCTCAGCAACAGTTTTGGAGTCTCAAGAAAACAAGAGACTGTCACAGACCAAACTCCATGGCTTTGGGGCACCAGGCTGCTGCAAACTGAACCCTGTGGGGTTTCTGACAGATGTTCCACCACAAGAGAAAAGAGCCAAGCAACCATCAAGCAGGAGGCCAACACACCAGACCCAAGTATCTCACACTTCACACTCTTCTCTGAAGGCTAGCTGTATGGCATCTCGTTGCTGCTCTCGGCCACCCTCCCCATCAAAGATGAAGCAGCAGGAAATCTTCTTGAATCAGCTCTAAGGAAGGGAAGCCCTGGTGCTACTCCTTTCTCCTATTTATACCAACAATATTAGTACAACAGCTCAAACATATTTTATATATAGCTCTGTGGCTTATTTCCAGGCAGGAGTAACTCAATGCTGGTGTACATATGTTTAGACCACAGCAATTGGAAAGAATGTCCCATAAACACTGTTAACTCTGCTGCTCCACTGTGACCAGAACAGGCTCTACCACTGTAGAAATACAAGCTGTGTTAGGAAAACAAATAATAAAAAAAAAATTAAAAAGTCATCCACCCAGAAGCTAAGCAAGCCACTCGCCACCTGCGCAGCACTGACAGACTTCCATTACAGCCCCACCAGATTTATAGCTGTAAGTCAACAGCCAGCTCTTGTCACATCAAGATACAGCATCTGACTGCCAAGAGACCACAGAGAGGTGACCTGGGCACGGGCCAGCAGAAGGGCAGACATGCAATACACAGAGCATCTGCCGCTACCCACGTGCATTTTAAAGTAATCTTAGAAACCTGAAAGGCTGGGCAAACAGCAGACAGTCAGATTTGCACAGCTCTATTTGCAAACCCAGGATCCGTAGTGCTACAATATTTTAATGAGTCTGACTTTAGCCCAACGACTGTAAGCTCACACATTGAAAAGAAACAAGACAGGCAAGGCACAGGAGCCACGGACCAACACACAAAATGTACCTCCCTTGGCACCAGTTGCAGGGACCTCAGCTACACGGAGACGAGAGAGGTGCTTGCTATGAACCCCACAGAATCCTGGTGCTAGACCCAGGTTTTAGCATGACGTCAAGTGAGCCAAACTCCAGCAGTGAGACATGGTACCTGCTATATTCCCACTTCTAAAGGAGGGTGCTCCTGCTACCACATGTAGACAACTCACAAGTGGTACCTGTGATACCTTTCACTAGATTGTCCCTCTCATGGGCCGTGAAGATGGCTCTGCCAGTCTGGCCAGGACACAGTAAAACATTTCACCACATTTTTCTCTCCAACAGCTAAATACTGGAAGAGGGGAGTAATGCAGGGTTTTATTAAAAAAAGAAAATAATCTTGCCTTTTTTATGTCTGAATCCAGTGGGATTGGATTTTAAAAGGTGGAAGAATAATCAAGACTTCAGAAGCATCTAAAAGAGCAAGGCATCTTGGTTATGTGATGTGGAAAAGTTAATGATCACCATCTCAGGCCAGCACAGAGACAGGCGTCTCTTGTCCCGGGGTATAAATAACTTAGCTTTATCCTTGCATAAACCTGTTTGTAACTTCAGGAATGAAAGTGCCCTTCCTGAACATGTCAGGTCAGCATCTTGCTTGGATCAGAGGAGTCTCTAGATGGAAGAAAAATGGAAAATGAGTCCACATTTTTGGGGTGATGATGGGAGTACAGAAGAAAAATGGAATTTCTCTGGTTAACTGTTCGTTTGGGGGATGGAAAACAGGGAAAGAGAAACAGTTTCTGTTCCAGGCTTCACAGGACTGGTTAACAGGGAACCCAGGGAATATGGATTGACAGACAAAGTACAGCTGGGCTGGTCAAAACAACATCATAAAGACAACCACAGTGTGTGTGTATATGTATATATATATATATATATGGCATGTACAGACATACAGTTACATGTAACATACAGATACATGAAATGTATCATGACACATAGACTCTGATCTTGCAATCACCCACAGTGACACACACCTTGACATCCATTGGACAAAATGGAACTACTCACGCTCCTACTACCTCATGCAAAATTAAGCACATGCTTAAGTATCTGCAGGAATAGTGCCAGAGTTCGCATTCCCGTTTTCTTCTAAACCCTTCAAGGTCATCATGACTGCTAAAATGTCGCATGAGCAGTTGTGCAAGGCTTTGTGTACATTACAGCTGCAACACAGTAACACAGAGTCACTCTATAAGCAGGGTAAAAGAGTTGTTGTAAGTTACCGTACTAACAGGCACACTAAGAAAAGTAACATACACTCAACCAGAACAGAATATGTTCTTCCTATTAAACACACACACACATGCAGAAAAATTGAAACATGCTCATACCATCATCCAGCCAGGCCCCAACATTTAAGTATGCTCTACAACACAAAATCCTGCTTGGCAGCTGTTTACAGTACTTTCCTTTCTGGGGATCTGAGAAAAGCATCCAAATTAAATCACACTAGAGAGTCGGAGGGCAGGGTGTGGGACAGAAGCCAGGCAGTAGACCTGGAAGTAAATCCCTCTCTCAGAGGGGTGGCCACAACACATAGGCAATGTACCCTCTGCTGCTCAGAGACAAACACCCCCTCCCCAGCAAGGGAAATCACCCACTTTGACATTCTGAAATGGATTTGGCTGCTAAGATCTTCCTTTTGCCCTAACTGCTTCCGCAGCTTATGTACATCACTGATGATTTACCATTCTGCCATCGAGAGCTCCCTGACTCGGCTAATCCCAAATGCTTACACAAACATGCTTCAGGCCCACAACTTCCCTCCCCATGGCCCAGGGCAGGAACACCAGATCCTC
Organism: Trogon surrucura; assembly: GCA_020746105.1. Classification (NCBI taxonomy): domain Eukaryota; kingdom Metazoa; phylum Chordata; class Aves; order Trogoniformes; family Trogonidae; genus Trogon; species Trogon surrucura. Next base: position 11,414,299 of record CM036623.1, on the reverse strand, counting down.
TCTGCCTGGAGAGTAAGAATGTTCTGTACACAGTCTCCTCCCCTCCTCAGCCAGGGCTGCTGGCTAAGGCAGGCCAGGTTGCTCCTCCCAGTACAACAGGCCCTAAGTGCCAGAAAAAACTACTGGTAGAAAGAAGGGGTTTCTATTGCATGTCAACAAACCCTCAGGCAGTAGGTGATGAGTGTTCCCAATTGTTTTATACCTCTGGAAAGCAGTGACAGCAAAACTAAATGTCTTATCACAGCAACCAGTCTCCTCTTCCCACTGGAAGATGACAGGGCTCTCTACAGTGAGCAGTTATTTCTCCATCTCTGGTGACCTCAGAGCTCCCCAGGCGCCCTGTAAAACACTTTCCCTTCACAAAAGAAAGAGGTAGATTTTCCCAAACTAAGAAGGTAATTCAGTTCCCTCACCAGAGACGCAGAGCTGGAAGCTGCTTAGTGCATCTCACGCAACCTGACCTCTACGACAGAGGGCAGTGTTATTGCCCCGGGCAATCTGGTGCTCTCTAGCAGCCTTGCTGCTCAGCCTGGAATCCTGGTTACCAGAACTCCGCCACCAAGGACCAGACACTGTCTGGAGACAACATAGACTCTGAGCCTATTATATATAGTTTGTCTAGACTGAAAGCTTGGTTTGTCTTGTTTATTTTTCAAAACCTGTGTTTAAATTAACCGGCATGAGCTTACCCAAGGGTGCAGTCTCTGAGAAGGGCATCGGAAGAGCGGTGCTCACAGAAGCCCTCCTGAACTGTGTCCAGCTCTAAAGCCCCCAACACAAGAAGGACATGGACCCGTTGAAGTGGGTCCAGAGGAGGCAAGAAAGATGAGCAGGGCTGGAGCATCTCCCCTATGAGGACAGGCTAAGGGATTTGGGTCTGCTCAACCTGAAGAAGGGAAGGTTCCACGGAGACCTTATAGAGGCCTTCCAGTACTTCAAGAGGGTTACAGAAAAGATGGGGAGGAACTGACCTACTTAAGGATGTCCCTGCTCACTGCAGGAGGGAGGAACTAGATGACTTTTAAAGGTCCCTTCCAGCCCAACACAATCTGTGATTCTTTATCAGGAAGTGTAGTGATAGGATGAGGGGCAACAGTTTTAAAATGGAGTGGGGTAAATTTAGATTAGGCATTAGGAAGAAGTTCTTCACTATCGGAGTGCTGAGACACTGGCACAGGTTGCCCAGAAAAGCTGTGGAAGCCCCCTCCCTCGAAGTGCTTAAGGCCAGGCTAGGCGGGGCTTTGAGCAACCTGGTCTGGTGAGAGGTGTCCCTGCCCATGGCAGGGGGTTGGAACTAGGTGATCTTTAAGGTCCCTTCCAACCCGAACCACCCTGTGACAACCCCACGACTCCAACGCGGTCGCTGCCAGACCGGCGCACATGGTGGGGCGGGGGCGGGGCCAAGACGGGCCCCGCTCCCATTGGCCAGGCCGTGTCTCCATGGCGACAGGAGGCCGCAGGGCGGGGCCGCGGCAGCCGGACCCGCCGGGGGCCGGGGGCAGGCGGCCGGAGCGGCGCCGGGAGGGCTCCGGGGCGACAAGCGAGGGCAGAAGGCGCCCGGTGACCCCCGGCGAGCAGCGAGTAGGCCGCGCCGGGAAACTGCGGCCCCGGTGCTGCGTCGCCCTTCGGCTCTGGCCCCCGCTCCAGCGCGCCTGGCGAGCGGCCGAGAATGAGCCCGCTGGGCACGACAGGGACGGGGCCGTGTTTACATTGAGGCGCTCCTGGGCGGAGACGTTCATTCGGAGGCCCCGGAGCAGCTCCACCACGCCGCAGAGATAGTCCAGGCACCGCATCTTCTCCCCCACCAGCGCGCCCTGTTTTCCACTCCATAAAAAAAAAAGAAAAAAAAGGCATTTATCGCGGGTCGAAAAGTTTATTTGCAGCCCCGCTACAGAAAACGGGCCAAGAACCTCGCAAAGCAAACGTCTATAACCCACCCACCCACCACCACGACGTGGGGGACCCGCTTGTCCAGAAGTTATGGCCAAAACCAGAGGCAAAGCAGTCGGCGGCAAGGAGGCCAGAGTACCCTTCCCTCGTCCTCCCCCGGCGTCAGTTATTCGCGCTGCTGATCGCGTGTAAAATACATCTCAACAGCTTAGCTCGGGAAGCCTGTAGAGACACGCGGCGCAAAACATGGATTATCAGGGAGGAAGATTATCCTCCCCGCGCAGGAGAAGGTGGAAGCCCAATTCCAGCCTCAAAAGCAGCTCAGGCTTTTAGAAACAACTGCGTGCATTGAGGCCCGCCACACACACATCAGAAACGTTTGTAAATGCATTTCATTAAGAGTGTTTTAAATCATCTTGTCCCCATTCCCCTCCACCCCCACAGTGGGATTTGGGGCGCAGGCTGGGCAGGCACCCTCCAGCTGGCTGTCACGACTGGGCAAGACACACAAAACCATTTCTGAAGCCTGTCTTGCCATGATTCAGCCCAAGAAAACCAGGTGAGTTGGGACCAGATGGGCTTAAACAAACAAAGTAGATCCTAAATTTGTCAGTTAAGAGTTTGCAGTCAGCAATGCTTTTTAGACCCAGCTGCTCTAGAAGAATGACATCCCAAAGCAGGTTTGAAACAACTGCACTTGGGACCACTATATCTAGTTCAAAACTGGGAGATAAGCCAAAGGCAAGGAGTTACGCAGCTGTTTGAAAGCCCTGGATGCTGGGACACTTTGCAGTAAGTGGATAAGTATCCTGTCTGTTTTACGTTGAGGGGAAAGAGAGGCTCCGAGACAGTCTGAAGAGCAGAGCACAGGAACCCAAAACCATTAACCACATTTAAAAAAACATAAAAAATACACAATTCTGTTTCAAGGTTCACTCTACCTTTACACATTTCAGCAGCCCAGAAGCATTGGTTAGGAGCACGAGAAACAACACTCTGAGCCCAGACAAAGCTCTTGCAGAAAAGACACTAATATTGATGCAATATAACTGGTAAAAAGAAGTCCTTTTACTGGTAAAGCCTGTTTCTTGGAGGGACAGGATCATTCAACAGACTCTTTTGATGCCGTGTCACCATTAAGACAACTTGTAGTGGAAGCTCAGCTTGCAAACTGTTTCCAGGCCGGGCAAGTGCACAGCCAAGTACACCCTCACACTTGTGCCCACTCTGGGTACCTCCAGCACCAACCCCTCACGGGCCAGGTCACAGCCCCATGGCATAGCCACAGCCAAAGTACACAGCACCGTGAGTTCTGACCACCAAGAGCAGCCACCAAGTAAGAGACAGGTCTTGCACACACTCCTTTCACCCTTGGTCCTACTCAATGTTTCAGCAACTCCACCACCTAGATTGCATTAGGGACTGTGTAACGAACTCAGGCTCCTTTGGTGCGAAGTCCTGGGCTGAGCAGGACTCGTTTTTTTTTTTCTTTGCAAATGAAAGCATCCCTACTACAAACAAGACTTCAAAGGCAAGTAGCCCCTTATGTGCTACTCAAAGAGGAGCAACCAATTTCAAAGCCCTTGGGAGAGCTCAAAGGCTACCACCGTCGAGCACAGGAGAAGTAGCTAACACTTCAGGACTGGCACTTCAGACAACTGCCCTGTGCTGGGCTGCCTGCCCACAGGGAAGGGTTTCTCAACAGGCAGCACTGTTTTTCACAGTGCCTGCTTGGAAAAAAAAAAAAAAAAAAAAAAAAACAGGAGGAGAAGAATTTTACGAGTCTGTAACCTTGAATGCATTGACACTGTCATGAAGTTACTTGCTCCTTCTTTCAGAAGCTCCTCCATCTGTCTGCTTTCACGCCATTTGTTAATGTTGTGACTCTAGTACTATGCAACCTCCAATAATTTCCTTTCTAACAGAGGAAGGAGTCTCTCTGGATCTGTGATGGGGGAAACTTCAGCCTAACCATGCAATGTGTTTGGGAGATGCAGAAATTAAAGAGCCATTGATTGCTCAAATTCCACCAGGTATGAAATCTCATGGTAGTTTTTAAATCACGTTGGCCTTCTTGACCAATTGTGAATTTTCATACTGTATTTGGGAGAACAAGCAGTACTGGCTTTTATAGCTATTGACTTGGTAACACTGAATACAACGACAGTTCATAGACTTTTCTATAGTACTATTTTCAACCAGTTTCCCCACAGTAACTAACAACAGTACTGGTCTCCCGGGACACTAGCAAAATTACAAGGCTTACTGGGGTTTCCACAGCTCTAATTCATATGGTGCTTAATCTGCTTGAGCCTGTTGGCATCACCAGAGCTACTGAAATCATTAGTGACAGTAGAACCAAGTCAGCATTCACAACAGCACAGTTTGGGGACTTTTAAGCAAATAATCCTAAATGAACACACAATCCTCACATGAGACAGGTGAGAAACATCCCTGGTAATCTGCAAGAGGCTGGGCTTTGTGGCACAGGCTAAGATTTGGCCTCAGAGGATCAGGATTCAATTTCTAGGTCTGCCCCAGACTTCCTGTGGGAGTTTGGAGCCATGGCTGTACAGGAAAAGCATGTCCCGTTCCTCTCACACCTTTTTTCTTTTGCCTTTTTTTTTTTTTGTTAAACTGAAGCTCCTTTGAACTGGGTCTACTTTACCACATACCTGTCTAATGCTCAACAAAGCAAGGCAGAGATAGGATGGGTGCTCCTGCAGTCTGTGGTCATACAAATACTAGCAGCAACTCACCTTTACACTAATATTTTTGAAGACAGATCACACAGCACAGATCCGCTGCTGGTTACAACAGCCACAGCTGTATTTTCCTTACACAACACATAGACATGGTCAGAGCAAGGCTAAGCAACCCTGTGGTGAAAGGAAACAGCGGGAGGTTTTTCTGAATTGCAGTAGCCACCCTCCGGTGGGTCCAGCTTCAGCAGAGCCCGCAGGGTTTCAGGCACAGGGACCAGCTCACACCTGGAGCTGGAAACCAGAGCAGAGAGCACACTGCAGCCCTGCTACACACATACAGGAGCCCTTGGAAACTTCCAGCTCTGTGGAGGCAGGTACATCAGACACAAACAGAACCCTGAAGTGACTGAAACTAGGCTTGGTGCTAGTTAATTATTCAGACCTCAGCTGGGATCACTCAGCACTGCCATCAGGACTCCATCCTGCTAAGCACCGCTTGAGCACCATGTAAGTGCCACTCCCTGCCCCGAACATCAAGACAAGAGGCTTGCTAAAAAAAAACCCAAAGACTAGCTAGCACATGGTGTTTCCTTTCACAAACTGTACCAAGGTTAATCAAGCAACTTATCCCAAAGACCTGATGAACAGGAAGCAAAATACCTACACAAATTTACCAGGCCAACAAAATGCTGACCACCACCTTCTCAGCTGGAAATGGAGGTGATGCCCTGCAGTTGCTTTCCACTAGACACAGCAGACAGTGACTTAATATACAAGTGATTTAACAGGCACTTGCAGACCCTTGATGATAGCAAAGCAGACAGTGGTCCCACCTGGCCTGGCTCCCAACCCTCAGTTGAGCAGTTCTGTCCTCCTGAAACAAATGAGGTGATACACACCACAGGTAGTACCAAGCACACAGCCAGTGAAACAGATGGCCCACTTTGGAGGAGGTCTCTTTCCACTGTGTCTGTGGATGCCTTTCTTCACCAGCTTGCCCTGCCCCCCAGTGAACAACAGCTCTGAGCCACAAGCAGCAAATGTGCCACCCACAACACCCCTGACCAGCCCTGACCTCCATCACCTCACTGTCCCAGCCAGGGCTTTGGCAAAACACTACGTGCTTCGCAGCCCCCTGCAGAATGACAGCCCACAAGCGAAAGGAGGTCGTCACTCTCCATGTGTACATCTCATCCAGCACAGCAGGGACCAAGTAAAACCTGCTTACGAGTCTCAACAGACAGGTTAGCCAAGACCTATGTGCCTTCTCAGAATACTCAGCTCATATGAAGGAGGTAAAGAACAATATGCAAGACCTCAGCAGGTCTAAAAAAAAAAAAAATCCACCCAGGTAAGCAGTGTCTGACCACCAACGGGAAGCAAGAACTATTTAACTCCACCAGGAAAACAACCTGGTTTGTGTTATTTTCACTGACTGCATTCCAGCTGTTAGCACATCATCATTTCTCCCCTGCCATGGAAAAGTCTTCCTGCTGTCTTTCACAGTAAAGGCAGCACATCATTTAGGGGTGGACAGCAATCTTGTCTCAAGATTGGCACGGATCACAGTGTTTTCATGGATACAGTTGTAATCTATGAAACCAAATGTGTCACATTTGAGATCCACCATACTTCAAAAACCAAAAGCAATTGGTGCTACAGTCTACCAGTAGAAAAGCTTTGGCTTTTCTGTGGCCGTAAATTACATTTAACACTAATGTTTGGCTCCAATTCGGGCCAAGAGAGCAAGCCAGATCACCCTGCCATTTCATAACAAAGCAACATTCACAGAGCAAAGAATGGAATGAGGAAAATGTGTGTGAAATGGTTAACAATCATAGGATCATCTGGAGCACTGTGGATTTGAGGATGCAGTAGAGGAGACCAGAGCAGCCCAGCAGGGAGGGATTCAACCCCTTAGCTATGACACTCTCAGTTGTTCCACTGACTCTTCACAGATACAGACAGGCCACTGAATCGCAGGCCTAGCTATGGAGAAGCAAACCAGCCTTTGTCTTCTGCTTTAAGCGACACAGTTACAAGCCTGACCAGAAACAGACATGAACCCTCTTCCATCTCTGAGAGCAGCTCCTCAGCTGTTGAAGCAGTTGGAAGTGTTTAGACAGAGCTGTACAAAGCAGTGAGAGAGATCCCTGTCAACCAGGGCCCAGCTACATTCACGGATGCTGAAGCCAAACGGGCACAGCAGCAGAAGGCTGGATCAGGGTTAGATACATCCTCTCAGCTGGTCCCACAGCTGAGCATCACTCAGACTCCACTGGCGTGGAGAAGGGCAATACTGTGCTGAACCCTCCTCAAAACCATCATCGTTATGTAAAAGATCCTTCCAAAAGTATGATCGTTATGTAAAAGACCCTTCCAAATCCTGCCATAACAAAAGCTTATGATAGCATTAGACAGGCTGCTCTCTGCCTCACCCACACAGTCAGGCTTCTTAGTCTTGCATCCAATTCCCTGGAAAACCCTGCCCACAAAGAACCCAGCAGGCTCTGGTACTGCAGGACCAAGGTGTTCCCCAAGCCTTACAAAGAATCCCAATCAGCAGCAAGCCTCAGCTGCACCTTAAACAATTTAATAAGAGGTGATGATTTTTGAAGCATTTGTATCAGTGAATCAAACCTGCGTGGCTTTTGGGTCTGTTCCCATTCAGGTTCAGCAATTTTCAGTAGATCCGGTTAAGGCCAGCTAATGGTCTATACTGCAAGCTACAACATTTTCAAACAAAAAAGTCTGTGTACTGAAGACAGGAAGCTACAGCCAGGCCAGAAACAGTACTTCACTCTCCTGTGTCCAGGGCAGCTTGTGGTCTTAGCCAAGTCCTGCACTGGGAATGCAAGGAGCATGAGGGGTCTCAAGCTTCCATGGATCTGCTTCACTCTTAAATCTGTGAGCGCTCACCATCAGGACACAGAGGTACACGTATGTGTTTCTGCTGCCCTGACCAGGGAGCTACCATCAGGCTGATGGAAACCCAGAAGCTGGCAGTGAGAACAGACTTTATGCCTCACCAAAGGAGGACAGGAAACCATGTCTCACTAGGAGCAGCTTAGTCAGGGCTCATTTTCAGAAAAGCTCTCAAAAAGGTTTTTACAGAGTCACCCAGCCCAACTCAGCATCATGGAGCAGGAACAGGAGCTCCAGCTGCACACACTCGCACAACACTTGTTGGGGGAGAGACCACAACACAACTCTTCCCAGACTGGATGACTTCCTGCTGGGGAATGTCAGGTTTTAGTGAAAGCGCTCTTTTAAACTGGCAACTTTAAATATTTCTGGCTTAGAAAAACAGGCGAGATCAAAGAAACTAGCAGCAAATTCCAAATGGTTCTTTGACTCACTAGCTTACAGTTTTAGGGGAAAAGCCTGTAGTAGGTTTTGCAGCAATTTGTTTCTACGTTGACACTGATAATCTGGTTTGAGGACATCGCCACCCCCCCACCCCCCCCCCCTAAAATAGGCACAGCTACATCAGCTAAAAAGATGCTTCTGTTTACAAGAGTAGAACTTAACAATACGAACAGCCCCTGGAGGAACTGCACCTGCTCAGGTATGTTGCTTCTGTGAGCAGAGAGAGATTTGTGCAGCCAAGTTGCAGGGTACTACAGAATCCAGGACATTTTAGCAACAGGAGTTGGCTCAACCCGTCCTCATTTCCCCACGGCCCTGCTCACCCCATCGTTCAGGGTGATCAACATTGCTTTAAAGGCACATAGCATCCAGTTTTTAACTCTGTGTCTCTCTTGGAATCACAAGCATCGTTACCAGATGCACAGCTGGGTTTCTAGTAGGCCTGGTAATCCTCTTGAAGTTGAACACAGGCCAATCAACTTATCTGAGGAAATTTTAGCTTCCAGCCACCACACTGACATGTTATAATCCCAACAATCAACAGGCCTAGACTTGAGGCACTGTACTGTAGGTCTATATTGGTTCAACACAAAAAATGGAGATCTGGAGAGGACAGAAAAAAATGGATTCAAGCCATGAACATCAGAAGACCAAAAAAAAAAAGGTCTAAACACAGAGCTAGTCAGGGGGCAACAAAAATCAGGACTCCCACAAAACAAAGGTTGTTTTCAAAAAGCAGCAACAAAACCAAACACTGCATCCAATTCATCAACAAGCTTAACTTAAAGAGCTCCTGTTCCTTCCCCTCCCGTTATTTATTTTTAAGAAAATATCCATGATTATGTGTTGGTTCCTGTAGAGATCTTCTGGAGTTGTACAGTAAACCCACACATTAACTGTAGGCAAAAATAAGTCCTAATAAAAGTCACCAAACAAGTTCTCTCTTGTACGGCTCCCAAGTAACACATCGCATGTCCTGCACAGCCCTGCATGCAAAATATCTCTACTTACCCACACTCCCCCTTCCAGAGAATGCACAAACAGATCCCTGCAGAGCCGGCCTCCCACACCCTGCCCGCATCCAGTCCAGCGTGGCACGGCTGCTTCACTGAAAATAGCCAGTTTTCACAGGGCTTCTCTTTGGCACCACGAGCTGCCCAAGGGGCCTGCCCTAACCACCAAGACAGCCCGGTGGGCCTCACACTGCCAAAAGGTTGCTCAGGAAAGAGAAGCAACACTTTCCACAGAAAGGAGGGGAAAAAGCACAGCTTGGGGAAGTCAAGGCGGTGTCACTCGGGGTGCTTGTCCATCAATATCACCTTTCAGGCATTAATCTAGGCCAACAGTCCTGCTCCAGCCTATGTAACTAAGCCGCATTCAGCAGAGATGACCAGGCAAAGCTACCAGCTTCGTAGGCCCATCCATATTTCCACGCGACTAGTGTCACATGCATCTGGGTGGTGAGACACCGGAATGGGTTGCCCAGAGAAGCTGTGGATACCTCATCCCTGGAAGTGTTCAAGGCCAGGTTGGATGAGACTTTGAGCAACTTGGTCTAATGGGAAGTGTCCCTGCACGTGCCAGAGTGGTTGGAACTTGACGATCTTTAAAGTCCCAACTCACGCCATTCAATGATTCTATGATCTCTCGGAGCAGTCCTTTCTCAAAAAGTCCACGAGAGAAAGATGCCTGCAAAAACCCTCCCTGCAGGTCAAAGACCTGCGGGGAGCAATATGTTTAATGCTCAGTTTCAGTTCCAAAGAATTTACACTCACACCTCAGAACAAAGTGAGAGGGTCTGTTTCCTGCTATTTTAGAAAAGCAGAGCTGCTTTTCACCTTGGAAAGTAGAGGAGCACACACACAGAGGGAGCATCTCCACAGATATCCAATGTATTTCAGATCTTTGGTAAGAGGCCCACTCCAGCTGTCCCACTGGAGGCAGGTCATAATTCATGTGAGGGAAATTCAGAGCAGATTGCTTTAGGAAACCAACACCAGCTTCTAACTCCTTGTCATGACAAATTGCTTCTACCAGCAAACTCCACAGCAATTCCTGATTAACTGCTCTTACTAATAAGATACATGAAATCCAGCCCTCAAACTCTAATTTGATGGTGTGGAATGAATTCATGATATCCCCAGGGAATCTGACAGCCCTGGCTGTATGTTCAGCACAAGGGATACAATGGAGCTCTCCCAAACGGCACATGCAAGTAAAACAAAATGTAACGGGTACTAGAGAATACCCGGGGTACGTAGCAGCAGGGCCCAGCTTCGAAAAGGAGTGTGCAGACCTCAGCTCCTATCCACAGAGCCAAAACCCAATGCTTACTGTACATGGTGGTACAGGTGGCTTTTCGCCCTTTTGACCAAGGTCTCTGCAGAGAACACAGATCAACAAACTGCTCTTCAGCAACAGCTGCAGAGCATGCTTCACTGGCTGTCCACAGGCTATGTTAAACACAGCACATGCATGCACATGCACACACCGTGGTCACTCACAAACACCAAGGACTCTCCTCTAGACAACTTTCAGGAAGCCAAGCAGGTTTTCCTCTTGCTTCACAAGAGAATATTGCATTCCTTGGTATTAAATAACCATCTCAGGCAAACTCTGACCTGCACCAGAATTCCAAAAACAGGATTTCATGCTGGGGACAGGCCATTTAGGTAAGGCGTCATTTATTTCCCCCTGAAGTTTTACACATGCTCTTCACTCCAAGAGACAAATTTTGAAGCATTACTGTTTTGAGACAAATTAATGCATTCTGCAGCCACAGATTACAAGCATTTCTTATTTATTAGAAAGTCTTCACAAGGGGAGAGGAATTAAGCTTTCTATTTATGGAAAAACAGAGCTGCGCAAAGGCCAAGTGACTTGCCCAGGGTTAGGAGTGAATCAGTGGCAGGGGCAGAATGCGGTGCCCTGACTCAGAGGTGCCTGTTGCCAGCACAATGCAATGCCACCGAGCTTGTGTGCTCCCTGCAGGCGGGGTTAAGTCATCCTCCTCTCCTCATGACACCAGTCAATTCCCAGTGAGTGACTGTCTGTTGGGAATTCTTCATAACACCCAGAAGAATGATAGATTTTTCACCCCAGAAAAGACACCTCCAAGCGAAGGGGTTCCGCAGCACACAGAGGAGGAACACAGAGGAAAGCAACATCCAGGCCTGCAGAACACAAACCCCGTCAAAGAGCCTCCTCCAAGACACATCTTGCATCCTCCATCTTTCAGACCATCTTATTCTTACCCACATGCTCACAGAACACTCCTTCGCAGGGCTGAGAGCAATTGCTTACACAGGAGAACAAATCTTTGTATATCATCAGCTGCCAGTAATGCAGGTTAGCAGTTGGAAACATGGAGGAAGAGGCAGCGTTATATTTCTCCTGTCAGTCATCCGTAACAACTCCATACACCACAGCGTGGGAAAACTCAAGAGCTTTCCGAAACAGACTGCATACATACCACACAAGCAAAAAACTATGTTTCCAAAGAAAGACATGGGCTTTAGCAAGGATCTGCAGCACAGTAAAAAATCCCAACTGAAAGACAGACTACAGTCACATATCAGTTGCTCTGGACCACTCTACAGTTACATCAGGTCTCCCAAAGCAGTACTGTTAGAGCAGACAGGACCTTAGGCAACAAAGTTAAAATACGCTGACCGCACCACACAGCACTCACCTTGCTGCCTATGTCTTCACGCTTGTTCCCAGGCTTGCTTCTCCTCAGCTTGATGGAAGGTGAGCGAAGTAGATTTTTGATCCGGCTTGTTATTGTAGACCCTTCGACCGACATCATCTCCAGGTGCCAAGAGGGTATTCACCCTGAACACAAACTGTGCCAGGTTTGAGGCAGAAATACCAACGTGCTCAGCTCTGCTTATGCTCATTCACATATCTCTCGGCGATTCTGCTTGGGAACCCCACTCCTGTTACACTGCAAAGCTATTCACAGCGGCTGGCAGACTTTCCTTTTGCAGATTCCAGCGGATCAAATCAGCAGTAATCTAAACTGAAAGATGCACCCGTGGGTCAATACGACATTTGCAATAAATCCTAGCCTCAGTCTTTGCAAGAAATGCCAAACGCAAGAGTTTAAGATAAGGATGGGTACAGTATTACTTATTCTCAGAGGCTTCCACAAAAATTATCATTTTTTTAGTACCAATTAGCCCATCTAAACCAATTCCCAGATCCACAATTCTGATGTTTTACACTTCAGTATCATCCTATGACAAAGACAACAGTTCCCACCACTGGAGCCCATTAACGGGGTCCATCCAGCCCCTTGCTTGTGCTCCGCACACACCCGTTCCACCGGAGGCTTCGCCGTCTGGAGAGCACAAAGCTGTACGCGGTTATTAAACGCCGAGTCGCGGAAGCACACCAAGAATAAACACGAGGGAGCTTTTAACTCTCATAAATTTAACTCTGAGTAGTGGGTGACATCTGATAATAAAGGCTTATAACATCTCAAATTCCCGTATTTATAAAGGGGATCGAGGAGGAGCTGTGACTGCTGCCAACGGTTACAGACCCCCGGCCAAAACCTGCACCTCTCCCCAAGCCCCGGCGGTGGCCGGGAGGAAGGAAGGGGGGGAAAAGGGATCCAGCCAAAGCCAGCAGCAGATTGTCCTCCCGGCTTCCATGCCACACGGGGGCCGGAGGAGGGGGGGGGAGAGAGAAAACAGGAGAGAAGGGGAGAGACAGGGGAGGAAGAGAGAAACGTCCAAATCAGCACAACCGGCAGCACGGCGGGCTGAGGGGACGCGCCGCCTCCTCCTCGTCTTCTTCCCCCTCCTCACGCCCCGCCGCCCCGGCTTAACCCACTGCCTGAAATCCCTCCTTACCTGGCGCTCAGGAGCGGCGAGGACGGACGGCGGCGTCCCGCGGCGCCTGTCCCCATGCAGCCGGCCTCCCCCGAGGAGGGGCCGCGGCGCGGGCCGCCCCCGCGGGCGGGACGGGGGCCGTTCCCTCAGCGGCGGCAACGAGGCCGGGCCGGGGGGGGGCGGCTCCGCAGCCTCAGGTCTCGGCCAGACTCGGGGGGCCGCGACCGCCCGCCCAGCCCCGGTAACCGCAGGGGCCGAGACGGCCCGCCCAGCCGCTCCGCCCGGCGGCCGCTCCGCAGCCCCGGCCCGGCCGAACGGCCGCGCTACGGCGGCCCGCGCGGGTCAAAACGCGTCGCGGCGATGGGGTATGATGGGCCGGGGAGGGGGGGAGCGAAGGGCGGGCGGTGGCGGAGGGAGACGGTGCGCGCAGCACACCTGGCGGAGGGATCGTGGCGCTGAGGCGCCCGCGCGTGGTAGCCGTTGAAGGGCGCTGGGGCCGGGGCTGGAGCGGACGATTTGTAATGGCGGGGGGGGGGGGTGGGTCTCTCACCCGAGAGACGAACGGGACCCGAAGCAGGGGAAGGGCGCGTAGAGACCCGCTGTGCCGTGCCCGCCGCCCCTCGGTTGTGTCAGAGGATCACAGAATGGAAGGGACCTCTGGAGATCACTGGTCCGGTCCCCCTCCCAGAGCAGGGGCACCCGGGGCGGGAGGCACAGGGTGGCGCCCAGACGGGCTTTACATGTCTTCACAACACCCGTCGGAGCAATCCGTTCCAGTGCTCTCCCACCCTCAGGGAAGTTCCTCATGTTTAGACGGAATTTCCTATGTTCGAGTCTGTGCCCGTTACCTCTTGTCCTATAACGGGGCACCACTGAAAGAAGACTGGCCCCACCCTCCTGACACCCACCCTTGAAGTATTTCAAGCATTGGTAAGCCCTTCTCTCAGTCTTCTCCAGACTATAAAGCCTCAAGCCTCTCAGCCTTTCCTCATAAGAGAGATGTTCTAGTCCCCTGACCTGTGGCCCCACACCACCACCTGCCCCGTGCCCTGAGGGGGAGATCGATGTTACTGGGGTGCCCCTCACCCCTGGCAGGAGCCCTCTGGGCAAGCGACAGGGCCAGGGAGCTGTGGGATGTCTTCGAACACTACATCTGGTGGTTGGATCCTTTACTGGGGCAGGTCTCCATGGCATAGGTTCCAATCTCGGATGAGTTCCTGGCACTCCTTCTCCTCTCAGCTCTTCAAAGTTTTTGCTAGCAGTCTGGCAGCCCACCGTCACATCAAGATCATAGAGTCATAGAATCACAGGATGTGCTGGGCTGGAAGAGACCTTTAAAGGTCATCTAGTCCAACATGCCTGCAGTGAGCAGGGACGTCTTTAGGTCAGGCTGCTCAGAGCCCAGTCCAGCCTGACCTTGAATGCCTCAAGGATGGGGCCTCCACCACCTCTCTGGGCAACCTGTGCCAGCTTCTCACCACCCTCATAGTAAAGAACCATCTAACCTAAATCTACCTTGCTCTACTTTAAAACCATTGCCATTCATCCTATTACCACATGCCCTTGTAAACAGTCGCTCCCCAGCTTTCTTGCAGCCCCCTTCAGTTACTGGAGGACTGCTGCAAGGTGTCCCTGGAGCCTTCTCTTCTCTGGGCTGAACAACCCAACTCTCTCAGATGCAGAGATGGAACCCACAGAGTCAGAAATTTGAACACTTGTGTGCTCGCTCATAGCTACACGTGAGAAACCTGGAGCTGCCAAATAGATGTTCCCCATGGAAGAGTTTGGAAACTGCTACGCTAATTCCCATGCTTCCCAAATGGGACAGACAGCTGCCCTACCATGCCGTGGCGGGTACTGACCTCCTGAGAAGAGGTGGGGAGACAGATTTCACAGACCACCAAGCCTGAACCGCTATCAAAGGGCACACATTTAGGTTGTAGCACCCTCTCTAAGAGTTCAAAGAGACTGTACGTGTCTACACTGGCCTAACATACATCTCCATACCAAAGCCCTAAAGAAGAGAACAGCATTTCTCAGGGTGGAAATGTCTGGCTAGCAATTCTTTCCTTAACATGCTGTGCCATTTATTGCAGTTTGTGTCCTTGGAGCATCTTTCTGCCTCCTTGTTTCCTGTTGTGGGTGCCCTCCCCCCTCTCCCATCTTTGGTGACTGTTCCACCTCCAGTGAGTAATTGAAACCTCGAGCATTCATAGCAATTGGAGATGACAGCTCCAGAAATACAGCCCATGAAAATTTGCTGGAGTTTGGGCACAGGTTTACCATGACAGACAATGCACGTGGGCTATGGTCTTTCCCTTAATGGTGCCCATTGTGGCCAGCACACTGCCACCATCATGGCTTGTGACTAGATGAACTGGTACCACCTGAATTTCAGGAAAAAAGGTTGTTTGCATTCAAAGTGGGATTCTGGACAGGCACTAGGGCTTGCAACACTAGGATCTTAAGGCTTGACTGGTCAGAAAACTGCACGTATTGATGAAAATACCCAGAGGCAAAACACAGGACAGCTTTCTAATCTCTATCAGCTCCAGTAACCTGCAGGAAGTGAATTTAAAATGTCAGCTTCTGACCTTAGTTAGGCTTTAGTTTTGATACACAGATAGCATGGAGAAATCCGTGCTGGGTGTCAAAAAGTCACAAGGTTTCTCGGAACCAGGACTTTCTGAAAGACACCAGATTTAGTGATATTTCCAGTAAAATTAGAAGAGTTGGTAATCTTGCAACAATTTTAAAAATAAAAGTAATTGAATTCCATGGGAGCTAGGATATAAGAATCATGACTTTCAGCCCCAGATGTGGTCTGCAACCCAGGAGATGGCACATAAGAAAAGGGTTCTTCTAGAAAATGTGAATGTTGTCTCTTCCACCGCTGAGTAAGAGTAGCCTGTTGCTAAGGGTGAGAAGAAATTCATGAAAGAAACCAGAACTTCTGCTGCAAAAATAAAATCCCTCTTCTGTGAAGATTTACACGCGTGCTTAGTTTTATCCAGACAATCAATTCTAATGAGTGAAACTACTCACGCTGGCCATGGAGTTTAAAATGTGCACCAGCCTGTACAGGACTGGAACCTGGCACTGCACAAGGGGAAAAAAATATAGTTGATCGTTCTTAAATTTCTACTGTTCAACAGTAAAAACCTCAGAGTCATCACATTTGGGAGAAACATGCTCACATTTGAGAAAGAACTGAGGAATGTCTTTGAAAACAAGGGACAGCTGAGATGTTTGCTTGGGAGACACTGTTTAAATGCGACCAGCATTGTTCCTCTTCTGTTGAAAGCTGAGCGCAGCATAATGTGATTTGTGATTACAGTTCTTTGTGTCTGTGAAGCGACTGAAGAGACGGGCTAACTCTGAAACATCAGTGGACTTCTAAATTCAGGGAAAAGGAACTGGGACAGGGAACAGATGTTTCTGATTTTCAGGCTAAAGCGTGCTACCTTTCAAGTTAGGTTTTAAGCAGGGTGAGATGTCACAGATTTTCTTCCGCCTGTCCTGAAGAGAAGGATCTTGCCAGGGATTTTTAAAGAAACTTTTTCTACAGCTTGATTAATACGAACACTCACTTTTTTTTTTTTTTTCTTCGATCCTAGTAATACAAAAGGAGAACAAGCAGGAATCACCTGCTTCCTCTAGGTATTGCAGTGCAAGTCTTAGCACACACCTATTTCATCACCAGAAGGGCCTGATTTTCCAACTGTAATACCAAACTGATGAAAGGTTACTGCAAAACCCTTGCACAGACTCTACAACTAGAGGTCATGAGTTCTTCCCTGCCTGGAAGAGTAATGTACCATGAATAAATTATATAATTTTTCTTTGGCATTTGGTCTTGAATGATACATTCTTTAAGTGGTCTTCTGAGGGATGCCATAAATAATGAGAGAGAAGAGATGCCTCAATAAATTAAATGCTGTATTTTTAAGCATTAGGTAATGAAGTATCTGAAAATTTTTATCTCTGTTGCGGAAATCTGCTGTGCTTTTCTAAGAAACAGCGTCCTGCAAATAATCCCGTAAACCTCCTGCAGGGCTCCAAGTAAAAGGAACATTTTAGAAGTGATTTTAAACAAAATTATTTTCCAATACCATGAGAAAAAGAGAGAGTGTAAAAAGAAGACACAAAGCAATGGAGCAGAAGTGCTACACAAGCCCTCTCAGCTTGATATTAAAACCTTTCCTTGAACTTATTCTCCTTACACACAAAGTTCTTCTCTCCACGTGCGGCTGGGCAGGGAGCGTGAGGTCTCTCTCCAGCCAGCCACGCTGACACGGTGACAGCAGCTGGGCTCCCATCACCAGATCCGCTGAGCACTGCCTTGGCATGGCACGACACGGGCAGAAAGATGCTCCCAAACCCTGGCGCGTCGATACCACTCTGCAGCCATGACTCAGGATGGTCGGTTAATCAACTTGGTTTTGTCATTTTTGCATCGATTTTTTAGTCAGAGAAACAGACCTGAGAAAAGATTTCATTTGTTGAGACACCGACATGCTGGAGCTGAGCTGCTGTCCTGGTACTAGGAGGAGTTCCAAACTGGAAGTTGCGGGTGCCGAAACGAGCAGTTGAGGCCAGTTTGGAGACCAAGTGAGTTAGTCAGGGATCAGCATCACACTCATGCACATTCATAGCTTCCAGACAGCTTAGAACGTGAGCTGAACTTGCTCACATGTATCTGCAAAAATACCGGGGACAAACATTTTGCTCCACACGCTCATTGCCACTTTCTTGACCAGCTCTCAGAGAACACATTTCTCCCATAAAACCTGGAAACCTTGTGGAAGAAGAGCGTTCAGTTTTTCCTCACAAGGGTTGTCTACTCTTCTACTTTCAAAGGGCCATGGCGCTGCTTTCCAGTTAGGCTCAGGGCTATCATTTTAGCCTCTCAGGATGTGGATTCAGCAGGGTCATAATGCCTTTTTCTACCTGTTGACTTTTCGCTAGGGCAGTGTTAGCAGGCACTCAGATGGGGAGAGAGGGTGGAGAAGGAAAGATAAACAGCTTTGATGTAGTCCAGAATAGAAATAACAGTATGAGAAACTGGACAGGGACGGGGAAAGAGAGGAAAAGCAGCTAACATGCAGTATATAGAAGGAATTTACACTCAATTTTTACTCCAACTATGAAAATTACTGAAAGCTTAATAATAATCTGATTATTAACCTCTTAATTAGATACAAGCTTACCCTGGCAAAACACACCAAGGATTCCTTGCAGGACACACAAAGGTCTCCAGAGCTCAGTGTCAGGCATATCAGGTAGAAGCTCAAGCAGAGTTAGTTGGTTTCGTCAACCTGCTTTCCCCCGGTGAGGTTTTGTCAACCTGTTTTTCCCTGGTGAGCTTTGTTCCTTCCTTTCTCTCCTTTCTTGCCACAGCTACAAGGGAGAAGCAGAATTAGTTCTGGAAGTTATTTCCAACTATAGCCTGGGTCTTTTTATCAGGCTCTTGGTACCTGACTTGAAATGTTTAGATTCCAGCCAGCAGTTACTCGGGATCTTTTCTTCAGGTGTTCCCACAGAAAAGTCATGTGGACATCTATGGCTCATAGCACATCCAGGGGAAATATGCTCTATATCACAGATGCTCGCTGAGCTTTAAAAAAAGAGAAATATACATGCATGAATGCTGTTCAGCTGGCTGACAGGAAATTGTGCTGATAAGGAGAAAACATGAGGAGTACGGACATAATGTGTAGTGTAGAAAGCCCAACTGAAGACAGGAAGATGCTGCTTAGAAAAGATTCGTATTCACCAAGGATGGATAATTTCTGTAATAAGACAAAAGGTGCACAGATGTACATGGAAATCCCGAGCACAGCTGCACTCATCATTCTTTTTTTCTCTGAATTGGAAGAATATGCCCTAAACTGAAGGAAAAAATTACAAAACCATTTAAATTTTGGCTCTGCTATTACAACAGGTGAACTACTTATGTCTCACCCCGGTATTTCAAGGGATCAACAAAATCCATGCCCTCATTTAAAACTATTTATTTAATTACTGAAGTGCGTGCGTGTTCAGCAGTCAAACTGAGGCCGCGTTCTGACTCACCTGGTGCCCGAGGCACGTGCGCATCCGGTGCGCAACAAGGGATGTTCCCCAGCTTGCTGTGAGGTGTGAGATGTGATTGATTAAAAAAAAAAAAATTCCATCTGATTTAATCCCAGAGGAATGGCTGCGGGACTTCCCACAGCCGCCTCGGGCAGCACGTGCTGCAGTCGGGCCTCACCAGAGCCTCTTCAGCGCTCCCCGAGGGTGACGCCACAGCCCTGGCTCCTTCTGGTCCAGTTTCTTGGCCAGCACGGCTGCCTGTGAGCAGTTATCCCCCAGCTGGGACCTGGGCCACGCGTGTCTGCATCAGCCAGCTTGTGAAGGGAGGTAAATTATGTTCCAACCCTGTTAAATTTTTGCCAGAAGCAAGACCTGTCCATGTTGTTCGTTTTTCAGTGGCAGGGGATGAGAACAACCGTGCAGCAGCTGCTGAATGCAAACGTGCTGTGTCTACGTGGAGGTTATGAGAGAGGACACACAGCAAGTACTGAGGCAAAACTCAGCTCAGTCACTCTCCGGATGCCGTGAACTCCCCACCATCACAGCTCAGGCTGGTCAGATAAGCCATAGAACCATAGAATCATTAAGGTTGGAAAAGCCCTCTAAGATCATCAAGTCCAACCATCAGCCCAACACCACCATGACCACTAAACCACGTCCCAAAGTGCCACGTCTACATGTTTTTTGAACACCTCCAGGGATGGTGACTTCACCACTGCCCTGAGCAGCCTCTTCCAACGCCTCACCACTCTTTCAGTAAAGAAATTTTTCCTAATATCTAATCTAAACCTCCTCTGGCGCAACATTACCCCAGCCAATCCACAGAGGTTTCTTTAAGCTTAGATCAAACTGAGTTTGGTCTGATTTGCACGCAGGGCCAAATGGTTTGACAGCCTCGAAAGCCCGCAGCTGAACTGCAGTCACAGAATCATAGAATGGTCTAAGTTGGAAGGGACCTTAGAGATCAGTCTTGCCTGAACTCGGTCTTTTTTAAAGAGTAGTTAGCTGGGACTTTAGATGTGGGTAGAGCCAGGCACAGCAGCGTGCGGAGACTCTGGCTGTCTCTCCCTGAGTGGCCGGGCACCAGGGCTGGCAGGCACACAGAGGGTGGATGTTGGATACAGAGGCCCCTTACTTGCAGGGGGAGTCCAGAGCTGAAAAACCACATGATAGGAAAGCATTTGACTGAGCTGGTCCTTAAATAAGGGATGCCAAATCCTTAGTTCCCTTTTGTAGGAGTTATTTGTGTTCCATTGTTCTCCTTAATTACAGCTCTCTGGAAATATGAAGCATGGGATGAACTTACCATTAAACTCAACAAGGAATGATCAAGGTTTCCCTTAGAGCGATCACTTTATACCTTTCCTGGTTTTGGGCCCATAAACATTTTGCGGTGCATGAAGGTGCCTGTTTCCTGCAGAAAGGTTCGTTTGGGTTATGTTGGGTCAAATGAGGTTAGAGAGTGCTCCTTACTGTTACAGGCACAGGAAGGGATCACGAAATACATTTTCCAGCATGTATCTAAGCAACTGATTGTCCTCCAAGTGTCCTCCCTCTGGCCGCAGGAGCAAGAGTGCACAAACCCGCTGTTTTCACCCCAGGGCTGTTCTGCGTGGAAAGCGGTGGGAGGAGCTCGTATTTTCCAAGCCTGCCCCGAGGCTCTGGGAGGAGGTTTTGTGGCTTCCTGAGGGGCTAAGGGATGCATGAAAAGGTTACATGGGAAGGATGCCTCAGCTGATCTCTCCCAGGATGTTCTTGCATGTTCAGGTCAGCTCTGTGCAAGACTGCGGGGACAGCAGAGCCTGCCCCCGCGTAGGGACCCGAAAGGAGAGGAGCATGTGAGCCCCTCTCGTGCTGAGCTGCGGTTCCCCACCACCGGCTCTCCAATCCCCCTCCCTCCCTCCCCCAGAGTATGTAGGTCACTGTTGACATTGTTTTCCTCCGAACCCCGGCTGCTCCTGTTTTACCACTTTGTTCGCAATTAGCCCAGACTTTTGTAATTGACCTAAATGAGCCCATTTGTTTCATTCTCCTCCATCCAGTGCCTTATGTTTCCAGAGAGCAGTAATTAAGGAGAACAATGCAGCATGAATGTCTTCTGCAAGTCCGAAGCAGGCAGCGCCCTGGCTGCAGTTAGTCTTGCTCTTGGTGATCCTCAGCAAGCTGACAGTGCGAACCAGAACTCAGACAGCTTTGGTTTTTGCCCTGAGAAGAAGACAGCATGACAGGTGTCACAGCTTGAATGCGCTGTCTGGCCTCCAGGGTGCCTTTTACTTTTTACTACTCTTATCAAAATTAAAGAACTACAGCAAAACTGGAAGCAAGCGAGCAAAAACGAAAGACAAGTGATGTTGAAGCGTCATATTGCAAGCCATGGAATCCGTCCCTTTATATTAGTTTTCACAGCTGCTTTCTGTGTCTCCTGCAATCACACTTAGCATGTTGATGACATTCTAAATTTCCTCTCATGGCATGACCCTGCCCTCCCTGTTAGCGCTCAAGTATGAATGCTGGAAAATCAAAAGCCACAGAGCACGCAAGTTATGTCTCTCTCTCATGTTGTTGAGCAACACTCAGCTGGCCAGGTTTCAAGCAGGTTTTTGTGCTGTTTGGAAACCAAATACCAGAAGTGCTGGCATCTCTTTGTCATTTTCCAGACCTGTTGCCGGAGCCCTGCCCAGCCCTCCCACCTAGGAGTACATGGTTTATGTCAGTCCCTTCACTTGCGCACGGTTCTCCAGACCTTCCAGGAGGACTTTAGTAGGTGTCTGAGACAAAGCACAACTCTCGTCTCAGAGGAGACTGGCCAGAACGCAGAGAGGTGGCACGGAGATAGGCAGATAAAAAACCCATGACACTTGGCTGTGGAGCTGGGTTTTTTCCAATAAGCCTAAATTTGGTACCCAACTGCATTTCTTCGGGAAGCAGGAAAAAACACTTCACCATAAGCCCCTTTAAAAATTCCCCTCAGTTCAATCCCTGGCTCCTTGGCACAGACTTTGAGAGCCAGGATACCCCCTTCCTCTGTAGCATACCTTAGCTTGCAGAATTCCCCACACAATGAAATTCGACCTTTCCACTACCCATGGCGACCATAATTCAACTAAGCAGGACAAATCTTGGACAGCAGTTGCCCTTGGGACGTGGTACAACTAAACATGCTCCGAGCAGAGGAGTGAAACACAAAACTCGTGAAACAATCCTGTCAGAAGAGAGTTGGCAAGCGGGTGCCCTTCAGGGCAAGGACACACACACAAACACGTGCGCGGTCTCCTTTCTTGAGGCTGGTGCACTTCACATAATGACAACAAATAGGAAAGAGATTAATGAGGTTAATGGCAACATTTGTGTGCTCCTAAGTCTATCCAAAGAGTGGTCCAGCACGAATTTAACTTGTATGTATGGATGTGTTTGTTCCTGCCACTGATGTGCAAATATTGTTTCCTGACGTGGGCACAAAACAAATGTCAAAGAAAGAAAACACAGCCAATTTGTCATCTGGCAAGATGATGGAGCTAAAGAGAGGGAAATAGAAAAGTATAGCCAGAACTTAAGTTCCCAGGGGAAATTCTTCAGATATCGTGGTGATAAGTGCAGCATGAAAAACCTCAGCAGGTAAGAGAACGCAAAACAGCGGCGTGGCCTGCGCTAGTACGCTCGTGAACAATGAAACGAGGCGTAACAACCCTGCAGACACAGAACGAAACCAAACTGGAAGGGAAGCTCCTTTTCTGGATGGATTTAGGGTGGTGAATAATAGAGAGCACAGTCAATAAAGGTCAAAGACACAGCAAACCCAAAATATTTCCAGAATGACTGGAATTAGGAAAGCTGGAAGGCTGGAAACATTGCCCAAGGACGTGGAACCATCTCCATCCCTTGTGGTTTTTAAGTCCTGACCAGAGAATGCCCTGAGCCACTTGGGTTGATCTCACGGCTGCCCCTGCCCTGAGCAGGAGGCTGGACTACTGATCTCCAGAGGTCCCTTCCCACCTGAATTTTCCTGATGCTACGAGGGCCTATGACTTGGCACGCAGATGAAGCAACTACTGACATTGCCATGACAACAAACTGGGTTTATCCTGGTGTTGCAGCCTCCTGCAAAGAGAAGAGCACACACTTCCTTGAGAGAAATGTTCACCAAAAAAAAAAATATATTGACGAGATTTACAGCACTAGACTCATCCGAGCTTTGCTTTCATTCTGATGAAAGAATTAATAGGCTATCAGCTTGTTACACAGTTCATTTCTGCTTCTGTTTCAATTTTTTTTTTTTTTTTTAGATAGATGGGAGAAAATTACATGCAATCTTGCAAAAAGAAGGTAATTACATCCTCCCCCTTGGGGAGACAACCAAAACGACTTCAGCTAATATTCCAGCGATGGGGGGAAGGCAGCCAGTCAGCGGCCCGAGCCAGCTGCATGTGGCTCATCGCAGCCTACCTAGTGCTGTAAAACATATTCCTCCAGCACTTGCCCCATCGCCCTCCTAAGTAAAAACACATGAAGCAAAACGCTGCCAATGCTTCGCTCAAATACTGCAAACAAAATCACAAACGTGGTAATCGGGAGTTGAGAACAGGCACATTCTGGGCGGCGGCACTCCTGGCCCACTCGGAAGACACTGTGGGCTCCTGACGAGGCAGGAGGAGGACGAGGACGCGGCTTCTGTCCCAGCAAACGCCCATCGGGGAGCTTGGACACAGGAGGGCGGCAGGGCCTGACCGAGCACAGCGCAGCTGCAGCGATGGTTCTGGCCAGCCCAGCCCTGCCGACGGCACTGGCCGCGCACTGAGAGGCTCCGGAGGCAGAGGAGCGCTTGTTCTCCCGCACACTTTCCGCTTGTGGTGCCTGCCTCCCGGCCAGAGCCCTGGATCCGGCCCCCTAGGACCCACCTTCAGCCAGGAATAACTTCTGACTTGAGGCAGTTTTAGTAGGTCACCGAAGCTGCTGGCTTTTCCCTTTGGCGGTTGTGCCTCTCTTCCTCACCCGATGGAAATCAGGTTTTCTTTCAAATATGAATGTGCCCCTTGTAAGACGATCTGCAATATAATTATTTTCTCCCTTGCTCAGCAAACTTTATGAAACTGGACATTTTCCCCATCCAAGCCAGACAATGAGGTCTTGTCTATGCTGGAGCACGGTAGTGAACAATTCCCACTGTGGCTGCCATCAGTTCAGCTCGCCTGGTGGGAGCCGTTTATTAAAATTTCTTCCTGGAGGCTAAGCCTCCTGGTTCAAGTTGATTGCCCCATATGTCAGAGCCACAAAACTTTTATGGGGTGAGATTCTGCAGGAAGATTTTTACCTTTTTTTTTTTTTTAAAATTGCTGTGGACGTTGTAAAGCTGGGGAAGCAAATGTAAAGCGTTGCAAAGCTGTCACAAGCTGAAAGCCTGCTTTAGCTCTTCTTTAAAACCAAAGAGTCATTATAACCTACAAGCCAGAGAGCACTTGAGAAGCAGGAGTTAATAATTGCTGTTGTGAAAGATTTGGAGGCACCTCCTCTTTCTGCCATGCTTTTTTCAGCCAGTCACCTTAAAGCAAGTTATAACATGATTAGATCAGATCTACATCATTAAAATAAATATCAAGATAACCAGAGCAGGAAAATCCTACGTGCTGCATTATCCATCTCGTACGTGGAAACACTCGCATACGTTTGAACTTTGTTGAAGCTTGGCCCGTCCAAATCTATCCAGCCCCATAACCTGTCCAGAAATAAGGCACAATGTTAGCGAACATGTTTTCAGAGCTCGGCCCTGCCTGTGCAGGGCAGCTCCTGCAGGAAAAGGCATCTTCAGCCGCTTTTAAACAGCTCTGGGCTTCATCTGACACCAAAACAAACCAGATGCCTGGTCACCGTTGGGTTTTTTCAGGAAAACTCAGCAAGCAATTCTAGGATCCCTTCAAAAACTTTCTCTCCATTCTAGGACACCTCAGGCTGGAAGATGTGTGGAAAAAAAGGGCACAACTGGCAAACCCTCAGTCACGCAGAGGGCAGGGCGAGCCAGAGGGAAGCAGAAGGGAGCAGAGGGCTCACACGATGCTGCCGCCTCACCGAGCTCTGACTGCGCAGACATGACTGAAGGAGCACGAGATGTGCATTGTGTGAATATGCTGGGAAACAGGGCCCCGGCACAGATGGTCACGGGACTCCATCGACTGCCTCTTTCCATCGCAAGTCTGGTTGGATACACCTTACGTTTATGTTCTTTTCCATTCCAAGAAATTTTACCCCTTAAAATAAGGAGTCATGGGATGAGGCCTTGCAGAAGGGTTTTCAGATATGTTACCTGTGTCTCCCAGCTTTACTCATTGTTTCCTATGAGATGTGATTTTTCTCTTATAAAAAAATAAAAAATTCTGTGACATCTCTTCTCCGGGCCATCACTTAGCCTCATGCATAATCATTCTCTTCATTGTATTTTCTTTTCTCAGGTCTGTAAGTCAAACTTGCTTACTTGTACACATTTACTACTTAAAAGAAAAACAAAACAAACGAGCAAACATTTAGCAAGTGGGTGATCTTCCATTTAAAGGATGTGGAGGTGATGGGCAGTGACTTGTTACAGGTGTTTGATCTATTTCTTCTAAACAAAGCATCTCCTCTGACACTTCATCACTTGGAGACAGAACTTCAGCCTTGCTCCCACAAGGGCAGCTGTGCTGTACAGTTGCTCTAAGGGCAACAGATACAAAGGATTAACCTAAGTTTGGGGCTGGGGAGGGAGACTGGAGACTGATTTTATGTGAATTTAAGTCTCCAACTGTTGGGTGTTTTTTTCTTTTTACACCACGATCAAATGTGAACGCTGCTGGCTGCCTGCTCAAGATGCATTTTTGTGAAAACAAAGCCCCCTCAATACATTCTCTGCATTTAGCAAGCTGAAAATCTTTTTACAACCAGTAGTGTTTCCTGCACACAGCTCAAGACTAAAGAGAGAAATCTCCTCCAACTTGTCCAATTACTTGAACCAAACCCCGTCTGCATCGCCCACGCTTCTGCCTCAGAGCACGTCGGTGTAGTTTGCTCCGGCCCGACGCCGCGTGTCATCAGCGGCAGCACCCACCACCTCATTCTGGCTCCCTCTCCCTCCCTTTAATAAACTGTCAAAGCCAGTTTCTAGTCGACCTAGATTGGTTTATTTTAGTTTTACACTTTGTCCCTCACATACAGTTATATTTAGGAGTCCTGTACTGTTAAGATTTCTACAAAAATATCCATTTTTCAAAAGCAGAAAAGAGGGAAAGATATTTTTTAATATATAAAAGGAAAAAAGCTAAATCTGACATTTCATTATATTCTTAAAAACATTCCAGTCTATTTACAGATGTGTAAAAAACAAAGAAATTCTCCAGGTCTCTTGGTCGAGTGAGAACGTGCGCCTTGCAGGGGTTTCCTTTGTTCTCCATGTAATCTTTTCATTACGTGTCATTATTGCCTCAAAAGACAGCACATATATTTTTTTAATATAGAACGGGAGCTTGAGGGAAGAGCAAAAAAAGAGAGTCAGCATTTAAAAGCAAAATATTAAGTTGCGGACATGAGACTGTGGAACAAGGAGAGCAAAAACCAAGAGCATTTTGAACACGCTTTGTTGCCTGGTAGAACCCATCACAGATCTTTCTCAAATTGCACCGACTACTGCTTTCTGCAGCCAAATTTGGGGTCTATTCTTAAGTCAATTTAGTAATCATGCTCAGGAACCAAAATTTTTTGCTGTCATCTTCACACGGCACATTCTTATTGAAGTAAAATTCCTCGCTGCCCTGTGCCAAACAGTCAATGCATCCACACGCTTTCCATTACCTCGATAATACACAAAACATCCTCAGAAGTATGGCCTTTACTTTAGACAAATTTTGAGCAGTTTTCATGTTACAGCTTCCTCTCCCCCACAGAAATGTGCAAAGTACACATACTTTTTTTAAAAAAAGCATTAGATATGAGTAGCACACGATTCTGTAATTAAAATTAGTCATCTGGGACCATAAAATAACGGGGTGTAGAAAGAAAGGCCAGCGATCAGGAACCCAGAAGGAATCACAGCATGGCTCTGGTTGCTGTTTCATGCGTAGGAGCAATGAAATCTGTTGGCAAACAAACCACCATCAGGACAAAAAAATAAGCAATTTCAGCCTATTAGAAATGCTCAGAACCAGATTCCCAGGTAAAGATAAAGTCTGATGATGTTCTACTAATTCAGTTACTCTAGATTTCCACTGGTTTAAAATAAAGTTAAAATTCTTCAGTAATAAGCAACATACGTCTAAACACTCGTATCGTAAAATCCCTCTCCTAAGGCATTCAGCGACAACTGCAAGACCCTGCACGACTCTCATGCTGACCCACACTCTCTTCCAAACCGCTACCACAATATCCGACATTAACATGGTGAATACGCACAAGGCAGGGAAGAGTTACACGTCACTGCTTTAAAAGACACCATTCGGAATGGCCAGGTGAAGAACCTTTTTTTTTTCCCTTTAATAGGCTCTGGAGTAACTTTACGCACACCGAGCTTGAAGGGCTTCCCTCCTCTGCAGTGCAATATCAAAAACATAAAACAAAGACGAGGACACAGCCAAGGTACACGTATCCTGTGGCAGATCTAACCAAGACACGGATGCAGAAGATGTCACGTGCTGTACGGGGCGTACGGTCGCACTGTGTAGCAGCACCACGGAAGAACATCGCTCTCAACACCCACACCACCTCCGTGCTGGAAAAATTAAATTCCTGTAATCCCGCATCACCAAAGATGGGGATTTTTTTTTTTTTTGGGGGGGGGGGGGGGGGGGGCGGAGAATCCCAGTTGCTGTTGCTGGAACAGTACAACATGATTACATCCCTAAACATACAGCAAAACACACAACCAATTCTGTATAATTTTCATGGTGATGGGCTTTTTTTTTTTTACCTTTTTGGAGCAGTTAAGAAGCCCCTCAAGCGCACCATAACTCATATTTACAAACTTGATAGGAAAAAGATTGTGTATACACTCATTAACAAATCATCTCTCCTAGGCTGAAAATTTCATTTGTCAAGAAAACTATGAAAACAAAAACTGTGTACAAAAATATAAATATCTTTACAGCCTGTAGGCCCTTCATGTCCAACAGCTGAACACTGAAGAGCACCTACAGGTTATTGAGTAAGCAGTGGCAGAGAAGAATAAAAAATACATCTCATGATTCAATACTGCCCTGTCTCCCTGGTAATGAGCATATTTGTTGACTTTTTTTTTTTTTTTTTTTTTTTTTGCTATACACAGCTTGTGCAAATGCAGTGAGAAACCTCTGAGTACCTTTCCTGAATTTATAAAGAAACTGAAGGTTGGGAAAGATATACACATATTTTCATATATACATTCACATATACACCTCGCTCCTTTACACTGGGCTACACCAGTCCTGAAAGCGTTCAGTTATTTTCTAGGAAGCAACGCTGCCTGTTAATGTTCCTGGCCACCAAACACGTCCTGAAGAATGACAGAAGGAAAGAAAACAAGAACTGGGAAAATATTCCAGCAATGTATTTACAGATATAGCAAGATTGCCCGATTTTTTTTCTATTCTCTAATTTTTCCTTCCTAAGCATCAGAGAAAGGAGTATTTGTATAGGGGCAAGAGGCAAAAGTGAGTTTGGGTTTTTTTTGTGGGTTTTTCTTTTAGTAATTTTATTAAAATTAACATACTGTCCTACTCCTAATTACACTGGGAAGAATAATTTTCTTCCCCATGTAGTGAGAGTTATAGATGCTTATTAAAATCTGCGCATAAGCTCCTAAAAAGAGTCTCTGCCAGAGAACCATCTAGCACCAAAGAATAAAAACTTTTCACTTCATCCCTCTGCACCGTCTCAGATTTCCCTTCCACTGCTCTGGGTAACAAGTTGGAGAGCAACCACAATCTCATTTCTGCACATTTGTCATATTCCGCAAACATTAAAAACAGCAAGCGTGAACAATCCCATTTCTGCATAGATGATTTGCCTGGTACAAAAACAAGTAATCTGGATATTTTTCCCCCAACAAGGCAGCTGCCTCCCTATTGGGGAAAAAGAAAACAAAAAATCTCTTTCGATGGCCTAGGTTTCTCAGTCCTTGGACAAACCATTTCTGTGAAGGACCCAATTTTGGAAGGATACCATGTGCCCAGCAATGGTTACAGATCATCTTCCTTGTTTTGTGAAGGGGAAGGAGAACACCCAGAAGATGACAGTGAGGTAAAAAATACATCAACATGCTTAAAAGTTTCACAGAACTTATTTCCCTATTTGGGGTCTGCCCTCAGATGAACAGAGCGCCGATGCTACACGGAAAACGAGCACGGCACCACTTCACGCCGCTCCAGATCTCCATTCTGGTCTCTGATAAAAAAACAAGACGCATTTATTTGTCTGCCGAATTCGAAGGTGAGGGCCCAGCGGGATTCAATTTCGTCACCACGGGTGCTAACACAGGCATCACTTTGTTATCCTGTCCTTCCTGAACGGCTGTGGGCAGCGCAGCTTTCACCCCACTGGGGGCCAGTTTTGCAACCACGGGTGCCAATAAGGGCATCACTTTATTACTCTGCCCTTCTGAGTCCGCCGGCAGACTCGCCACTTTTAAGCCAAGCGGCGCCAGCTTGGGCATGGGCCTCCACAGCGTGTCGGCGTTGCTCGCTTCGGGATTAGTTTTCATCTGCAAAACTGGTGGTGTCACATTAGTGGTCTCTGCCAAAGTCATTACGGTTTTGCCATTCCCGCCAGTGGTTACGGCCAGGTTGGGCAGCGAATCCTTCATTTCAGCACCTATTACTATCTTTAAAACATCCGCTTCAGATGAAGGCTCCCCAGAGTTCTTGTCTCCATCAGTAAGGTCGTCATCTTCCAGGTGGAGCAGGAGAGGGCTTATAGAGCCACCACCCTCTGGAACGTCGGCAAGGTCCTTAAAACTGCCTCCCAAATGGCCAAACTGGAAGGAAGACCCATCTGCAGCAGTGAGGTCGCCGGCTGTTCTCCGACGAGCATCTTCATGAGAGAAATCTGAGTTGAGCGCGGGGGGCAGCTCTGACATCGCTGAAGCGTCATCGTTCAGCTGCTGGTTGAGGAAGGCAATCTCATTGAGCAGCGAGGTGAGGGTTTCATCTGTGTCATCGCTGTCCTCGATGCTGCTCAGCAACTCGCTCGCATCCAGTTCCGCTTCCTCCATTGCGGACGCTACTTTCCTCAATTCCATTTCTATCCTGGAATCCTTGATCTGCAGCTTGCGGAATGGCAGTTCTTTAGATTTTAATCTCTCCCCTCCAGGATCACCGTCTTTCCTCCTGGCTTGGCTTCCTGCAAACTCACCGACACCAAGCCTTCTGCTGAAGGACTCTGGAGGTTCCTTTGCACACGATACATTCCGGAGCTGTGCAAAGCCATCTTTATTTTCAAAGGAAACTTTCATGGGACCTGCAGTATTTCTTCCATCTCCCCCACTATCTCCAGGAGATGGTTTAGCTTTTTCTTCTGGTAGGATGCTGTCACTCTTCTTACTTTCAAGGGGTGCTACAGCCGAGGATTTCTCAGAAGCCTGAGTACAGGCAGCTGCTGTTACATTAGAATTTTTGTTTCTGTTTGGGTTTAGGTTCACACTTCCTTCAGCAGCCAGCGATGTCACATTAACTATCTTTGGCATCATGAACGAATCTTCACTTTCTGCAAAACCAAACAAAGCAGTATTCATCAGGATTCACATTAACTGCAAGGTAATTCTTAATTAAATGTAATTTGCTCACTTCCAGGTCTTCCTCCAGCAAGCTGCTATTCAGAATTTCAGCTACTCGCCCAGTTTTGGTCAAGGGAAGCCTTGCAACACGCACAGCATCGCTTTCAACTTGTAGAACAAGAGCAAGCTCCACACCTGCTACCCCAGAACCACTTGCCCAGTCCCTTCCCTTGGCAGGCTGCCACGAACACAAGGGACTGTAATGCTCACAGTCCTGATGTTGATAAGTGAGGAAAACAGAATGGCAATTTTCTTGCTTGCTGTTTTTTCCTCTTTTACTTTCATGCTCACATTTTGCAATACCGGCATTTCAGGGACTACGTGCTTACTTACTTTTGGCCTCCAAACAGTTTTCTATTTATAGCTCTAGGATTTTTCCCAGCCCCAAATCCGAAGTGAATTTTCTTTTTCCATTATGAGTAAATGACTACGAATGAAGCAGGAAGCAAGCGGCTTGCTTTTAGCACACCAGGCAAGCAGCACACCACTGGCAGGAACCACCCCATGCCTGGACCCAATGTACAGTCCCCAGTCCTGAAAAACACCTCCCCAACAGGCAACAGAGCTGTTGGGGGCTGTGTCAGTCTACCAGCCTGGATTTAACGGGCAAAGATTTTCAGCAGGGCCACAACCGCTTCACACCATGGCTTCCCCAGCAGGAACAGAAACGTGCCAGTCTCCAATTCCTCTGATTTTGCCAAGGGCAAGGAGGTTCAGCGAGGTGAAGGTAAGTTAAATCCCCTAGAGGCTCCTTTAAATTGTTCAAAACACTTAATAGTGATTTTCTTTAACAGTGATTTTCTCTGAATACCCAGACAATACCTATTTGTCACTTCCTAGTGAGAAAACAATTTTCCCTCATTTTGGCAAAGATAATGTTCCCTGCATCCAACCAAAAAGATCCACCAAAAACCATCAAGCCTACCTGCATGGGGCCCAGCAGCTGGTACCACTGTTGTGGGCACTGGGTTTCCAGCAACAGTTGACAGTGTAATGGGAATGGTAGAGTTAGCGAGGATTCCTTTTACTTGGACAGGAACTGGTGATCCTGGCAGCTGAATCATCACTGAAGCAATACCTTATCCAAAAAAAAAAAAAAAAAGCAGAAGAGAGGGTGAGCTAGAAACAGGAGCCTTTCAGATACTCAGTTAAGCCTGAAAAATATGAGTCTTGCACTTCTAGGCAAGACTTTACACTGTAATACCATCCGACAGTGGTAAAAAATAGAAATAAAGATTGGTTAGGTGATTAAGAAACCTTTCCTATGCTTTCCTAGTTTGGGAATAGTAAAAATTCAACAGATTTTTACTTACCTGTTGATAAACCGGTAATCTGAGTTAATTACATCAAATCTTTCCCACCAGCGTCAGGTTCTACCTCAGTCAGTTAAGTTGTGGGAAAAAAATAATCCAAAGAACCAAAGCAAAATCGAAATAATGATTTATTCTGTAAACTGCTGAGCACATCTACGAGGGGCACCACCCCGATTTCTCATTAATGTGTTCTCACACGACCATACCTGGCTGTGCGGTCACGGCGGTGCCGAGAGCTTGAGGCTTTAACTCGGCCTGCAGGAGCGTGGAAGGCACAGCCGCCACCTGTGCAGGCAGCAGCGGGCTCTTCAGCGTAAGCACCTGCCCCTGCGGGGTCATCACGAGGCTCGCAGCAGTTAGAGTCAGAGGGGATGAGGTGTCCTCTGGGAAAAAGAAATACATAAATCAGGGATTGCTTCTGGCATAGCACCCATGAAGGCAAACATCATCCTGTGATATCTAGTTCTATAGTAATAATAACAATTATCATCATCATCATCATCCAGTGTTAACTACTGTTGCGGAAGGAACTCCAGCTAGCAGAGTCTGCAGTTCCTAGATTAGAAAGCTGCTACCGAAGCTGTGCAGGCTGCAGCTGTGCAGCTAGAGCACAGCTATGTGCAGCCAGAGCCAGTCTGTGCTATCTCTTCATGCAGTGCAACAATCCTAATTCTCCAGAGCAGTATCTTGAGGAAATATCAAAGCAGACTTGCTGAAATTACACAGGGGACTTGTCCAGTCCAAAGAAGGAAAGGAAGTTCTCTTGCTATATCCAAATTCCAATGCCAAACTCTGCCAGGACCGGGTGAGAATGAGGTTTGGGAAACCAGAATGATTGGTTGTTTATAAAAGCCCAAGACCACTTCAACTAATTTCTATTTATTATTACCAATGTAAGAAACATCACTCGATCCTTACAGAGTATTAATAGTGGTGCTAACATGGATGTCTGGATTTCTGCCATTCTTTTGTTCCTTCCTTCCCAAGTTTACTGTGCAAAAGTCTCCACAAGTGCCAAATACTTCTCCACAAGTTGTTAGCTCCTCAAGTGTCTCACGGTTCTGTCATTTAATTTAAGAGCAAGTCTTCAATCACCTCAAGAGTTAGCTTATTTGGGGAGGGTTGTTTTAGAAATTGAAGCTGTTCTAGCAACTCCAGTATTCTGGGGGCAGAGCTTCAGGATTTGAGTTTGCAGACGAGCGACCTTTGACTCTCAGAAATTACTGCAGGATTGCAGCAAAACTCCACGAGACTGGAGGACAACTTAACAGGAATTCACTTTGCATCACTCTGAAACTCAAAGTCACATTCATCTGAAGAACTCGGTAGCACTGGTCTCACCCATACTGAAAACCAATGGTTTCCACACCTACTGATGGACACCTACTCCCAGTCCTATATCCAGTTCTGCCTCAAGAATGAAGGAGGTTAGCATTTTGTCCTCCTGTGGAGACGCTGCTTTTATTTCGTGCGAAATGTGCATCGCTTTTGGCCCACCTGTGGCACGGACTCCTTTCCTGGCGAGTATCAACGGCTTGCCTCTTCTGTTTGTCATAGCTATCTGGGCTGGCTCTTTGAGGGGAGCAGAAGATGCTTCTTTCTGCTGTGTGCTAGCAGTTGAGGTTACAACAGGTTCCTCTGGCTCAGGTTTCTTCTTTTTTTGTGCTTCTCCTGCTTTCTGTTTGGCATAAATATATTCTAGCTTCTTCAGAACAACCTCTTCTGTCTTTCCTACAGAAAAATTATCAGAGAGTCAACCTATCTTCAAACTCTCTTTCGAAAACTAAAGAGCTGAAGACAGAACTAAAAATCTATTAAGCTGACGCCATTCAACTACAACACAGTAGGTAACCACCAGCCACCAAGTAAAGAGCACGCTTCCTAACAGAGGGATGTCATTACCTATTTATTGCAAGACATTTTTTTTCCTTCAGAAGAATCCCTACATTTTAGAATTTATCTGCAACTTTGGCGAACAGAAATTGGCTTGGACGAGCACTAGCTCGTGCTAAACAAATACAATGTGAAAATACCCACCGCTGTCAAAAAAACTGTATACATCTTCTAACAGTAAATGTATGACTTCAGACAAAATGTTACTTTTACCTGGCACAAAATTTCTTGGGACTAATCGACCCTGTTGCTCAAATAACATTTAGAGGTAAACTCACACACTGACATGAAAACTGTAACCTTGACCAAACAATAAGATTTTAGAAAAAAAGTTGTTTTCTGCAGATGCACACAATTCTATGTGATCAAAGTTGACATAACTATGCTGGCTTGAGTCCTGCTTAGTATTTATGTTCTAACACCATGGTCTATGTAGACTTCAGTTAAGCCTATATTTAACTGATCTCCTGAGAGAGGATTTCTACCTCGTCAGTTTTGAGGTACTTCACTAAGGTGAAGATTAGAAAACTACTTTGTGAAATTATTTCCTTTCATTCCCTGCCCCAAAGGTCTATTTTCTATTTCTGGAGTAAGAAGAGAGCTCACTAAACCGATTTTTTTTTCCTTTTTTTTTTCTAAACCAAGTACCTCAAATATACATGAACTGATTTAAATACGAGATTTAAGGATTTCCAGCCTCAACAATTCTGCAATTCTACTTTACAGGTAGTATCCTGGTTTTATTCCCATACAGTAAGAAGACTGCAAGAATAACTTCAAGTTTTGTTTGTTCACACACATTTTTGGCACTGGATGAATGTGTCACAGCTTTCCTACATCTCCAAATGAGACAGAAAGACCCAATAAATAAACCATGGTTTTGTCTTGGAATGCCTGGAAGAGCAGCAGCTCAGCACATACTGCAGTTTTCTTCTATGGACAGAGCTGTTGCCTTCTAGACCCTGCAAGCACTAGTTCTCAGAAAAGTGGTACCAGGACAGGTATTTGCAAAGCTGGCCCAAGAAGTAGAGGGTTTGGTACCGATCAGACAGTTCTGCAGAGCTGTGAAGCACTGAGCAGAAAACCTGTTTCAGGAAGTGAGCAACGCCAGAACGAAGGGACCTTTCCGCCCAGGAACCCAAGCCCGTGGCTGCCAGTGTCTTTAGGCATAAATCAAAACAAAAGCAGTTCCTGTCAGCATGACGAGTACTGCTCTGTGTATTGTGATGTGTATCGCTGAGTCAGAGATTAGCAGAGCTTGGTTTGGCGTCAAGAGTCTAAATTTTACGTGTACTAATGACTCACCTGGATCCAGAGGATTACTCCACTCACGCTCACTCTTAAAAGCCTTTTCTTTCATTATTCCAGCTAGTCTGTATCCATAAACAGTCTCACCTGAAAGCGTGGATACTTTTCGAATCAGAACATCTTGTTTGCGTGTCAGTAAATTCTTCTGTCCTACTAGTTTATCTGCCTGATCAGTCAATCCTTGGATTTCTTCAAAGGCCTAGAAAAGTGTCAAGGAACTAGTTTATAAACCAATGATACACAAAATAATTTTCCTTCACAGAAACCTTTACAAAACTTATTGAGACCTTGTCATCATCTTGAGAAACTAGAACTCAGAGAAAGCACCATGTAATGCCAGCTTTCCCTATATGCAAGCTAAGAAGTGATAACATCTCGTTTGTCCTTCCTGAAAAGTTCAGTTATTTTTAAGAAAAAAGCACAACTTTTATCACACAATTTCAAGGTAGAGCTGACAAGCATAATTATGTATCTACAACTTACGTTTTGTTTCCTGTCACTCACATATTTACAGTTAAGTTTTTAATGCCAGTAGAATACTTACTGAAATGCTATCTTCTTCTGCATTAAAAAAGCGCAAGTCTTTAACATATTTCGAAACTGCCTGATGCAAACAATAAACCACTAAGGAATTAAAATACAACCTTCCTTGGTTAAACTCACAAAGAATACAACAAGGAGAGGGTAATCTGAAAATATGCATCTGTGTCATCAAAATCAAGCTTTTAGGAATATGGATTCTGTCAGATATTCTTTTCTTCTAGGGAGTCCTGTAAAGGTGACAGAAGTTCTTTGTTCACAGTATCACTGGGACTCAAAGAGTTCACACTAGTTTAACTACTCAGTTCAGATTAAACGATTCTTCTCCTTGCTCAAGCTTCAAAACACTTACTTGCTTAAGAATATAGGATTTGGAGACCTTGGGAAGGTTGTGTAATCCCAGAGCTCTCTTCAACTTTTCAAAGAGATCTCTCATTTCGTTACGTCGCCGACGTTCGTTTGCTGTGTGTGTCTGGCGGTAATGAGCAAAGGCTTCTGCCTCAGTCTTCAGCCTTCCGTTCCGGAAACGACGTTTCTGCTGGAGAAGTAACCAGTTTAAACAAACAAAAAAAAAAAAAAAGAAAGAGGCAACATAATATCAAACAGTGTTCAAAGGCATGCCCAATTGACAAGGTTTCCACAGACACCCGAAGATTTCATGTCATGCTATTCTGCTTTACGTCTTCATCAAAGTTCAGTGTCAGAAGCACACACAATAAGCATGAAATGCTGACCAGCAAGAAATGACCAACATAATCACAGCAACCCTAAAGGAAAAGATCATGAGCAGAAATTCATAAGCTTTTATTTTCTTGCGATACAAGGCCATACTTAGGTGAACCACACGATTACAGCAAAATCACGTGTGTTCAACCCAAATTTTTTTTGTTGTTTGCTTGTCAAACACAGGTACTAACGAATGAAACAGTCACATCAATACAGGACGCTTGAGTCTTTCCCTGGAGCTAAACTAGTTTGATTCCTGCTTTGTTTCACGGGTACATACAGGTGGGGCCAAGAAACATGACAATCTGGAAGGCGGCATTTAAACTTATCACCCCAGACATCTATCAAGAAGCAGAAAGTGTCAAAGACAGGCTCTGATTTTTAATTTGCTTAAGTTTCCGAAAAGGTTGACAGGTTATAGGCATAAACACTATGTTTGTCACTACCCTTACAGGCTTTGTACAACTACGCTGTTCATCTAATCAAGAAGTAATACTTAATGCGGTTTTTACATGATTTTAGATCTGCCCCACACCCCAGTGAACTGATGGAAGGACTCCTTCCTATTTCTGAGCCTGCTGGCCTTATGAGGAACCTGAGGACTGTCTCCTGAGAGCTGGCTCCGTTTTGCCCTCAGGGGCAGACTGAGCTCAGTATGGCTGCAACTGCACCTGCTCAGGGTATTAGGTTCCTCTTGTGCCGTAGCTTCCAGGGCGGAGAAAAAAAGTCCACGGAGAAGGCAAGGAGGCAAGCAGAGCACCCTGGAACTCATCTCCATCTCAGGCAAAAGCACATGTACTAGCCCGCTCTAATGGATAAGGCAAACACGAGGCTCACAGCCCAGCCCAAACCCCACCCACCCCAGTAGGCAGCTCTAGATGAGACGTCAAGTGCATCACGGACAGTTAAGGAAACTGGCTTCAAAGCCACCCTAAAATATAGCATAAGCTTCAGCAATGGGTTTTGGTTTGAAAGGACTCTGCATTATCTTTTTCACTTCTCTAAACTGCTGTTTCCAGAAATCCTTCGCCCGGTGCTGTGCCCATGCAACCCTACGTTACTGTCTTCTTTGACACATGAAACCATTTCTCAGTTGTTCGTTACCTTATGCGCACTGTAAAAAGAATTTATGCCAAGAACACAAAACCTAAGCAAACATACTTATAAATAAAAGGCAGAGATTCCTCCCATACATTAAGGTGAATTTGGAACCCACTGGTGCCCATAGCAGTTCTTTTTCTTTAAGGAGACTCGGATCAAGCACCTTCCCCCCCACCATATAAGCCATTTGGTTTCTTGCATTTAATCATAAAAATATGGAAAGTAGATAAATAGCATTAAGAGTTGCACTTGAGATGAAAGTTTATCTTTAAAATGGAGGCGTGATACCAAAAGGAAAGAGGAGAGCAAACATATACCTTCGTAGGTTTTTCTGATAATTTTTCATCCGAAGAACTACGAGCATGGTATCTGGAAGAAAGGTAAAAAGTTTTTCCCAACGCTACTCATCTCATGCACTCCATTCCAACAGCCTAAAATTGCTCATTTTGATCCACTGAAATTTAACTCTTCCTTGTAAAGCTACATGAAAGCAGGATACTGTCAAGCTTTCTCAAGAAAGTGAACTCTTATCTCCAATGCCATTGTCTTGGAAAAAACCCAAGCTGTTCTGAAAGCTGTAAAATTAACCCATTGTGCAAAAGACAAACTATTTCACTATATGCCAAAGAGAATAAATCCAGCCTGTGACTGTTAGCTGCAGAAATTACTTTTTCCTATTAAGTTGTCATTCTTTTTGAAAAAAATAGATTCAATACATATGGCAGAGCAATCCCTCCCCCACCAAGAATCAACCAAAAATCCTCACATTTATTACTATCCTAATATATAATAACAGATTCTCATATCTCGGGAGCTTCAAGAAAACAACAATACACATTTGAAAGAATTATTTTTTACAAAACACGGTATCTGTTTTTCTCTCTCCCTGAAAGATCTTTACAATTTACAGCAAATTCACCATCTAAAGATAAAAGTTGAGCTGCATCTTTGAAAGAAAAATAAAAATGGGAACTATCAGGGAGGTATGCAATATCACCAAACAGATTTTTCAATGTTTCTAACAAAATAAAAAATAAATCTTCAAACAAAAAAAAACCTAAGTCTGCAACATTCCCCATTCTTGTGTTCAATTGAGAAACGACCATGACTGTCTTTACATACCTCAAGTCAGTCATGTTTTTACTTTATATTTGGTTGTTCTAAATGCAAAGGCAGAAACAATTACAAACAAACAAAACCAGAACAAAACAAAAATAAACAAGCTACCCAGCCACAGCAGACTATATATAAAAAAGAAAATACTTTCTTTGCTGGGGCAGTGGTCCCAAAGACAAAGCTTTCACTTACAGGGTCAGGGATTAAGCTAATGACTGCTACCATCTAAAAATAACGAGTCCACCAGCAAGAATAAACAAAGCTTGCAAAATCACATTGAAAATAAAGATGCCTCTCCTCATATTCTGTTTGCAGAAAGGGAGGTGATTCACTCATAATTATTTGATACACATCCCCACAAACAAATTAGTTAGGGGGGGAAAGAAAAAAATAGAAGGCTAAGACACCTCGAATCTACTCTCGGTTCCGACAGCCCCGTCCTCACAGACACTGGGAAACGCCAGTGCTCAGGGAGACCTGACACAAGCCTTGCTTCGTCTTACCATCACATTAAACCTCTTGTTTAACGGGTTCATTCAAAATACAAAACTGCAGTGCTCTCCAGGGATGCTTACTTCTGTTTGGAAGGTTGGATATTAGCAGCTGTGGCCTTCAGACGGGCAATGTTAATCTTCTCTGAAAGCTCCTCCACGGTCTCAATGTCCACCTGCTCGTCATCCTCACTGTATTCACACGCATCCTGGAACAGTTTTTGTTTTGTTTTTGAAAATGAGTATCTACTTAGCAATAGAGCTCAGGCCAAAACAGTTTCACTTCAGTCTCAAAAGAGATTACATTATAACATTAAGAACCATTAAAGAATCAACATCTCCAGCTACACTGGCCAGGGAACAGGGCCAGGCAGGCGGTTATTTTAACAATCACCTCCAGAAACTCCTCCCACTAGTGACTCTGCAAAATGAATTCTGCTAAGGGCAAAACCCATCTCTGCCATTTACACTTGACAGTGGGTGAGATACAAAGCTTTCACAGAGCAGAACGCTCCTGCCTCCATTTTGAAATAACATTCAAGTGCCTTTGCAACCTCCTGCTGTAAACTCTTGCTGATTAACTTTTTACCTTTTTTTCTTTTTTTAACACAAGTTGACACAGGTATCACCCTGGTAATGGTCTCCCACACCTAAGATAGCAAGAGTCAGAGCATCATACAACCAGGCTTCTTTGGGTCTTACAGGAAACTGTTTACATGATGAAAAATATGATTTTAGCTCTTTCCAAAATGCTGCCCCATCGTTATTTAAATATTTAGGGTATTCTGAAAAGTACTTTTCCTCCATGCTTGCCTGACCAAGAAAAGTTGCTACTATGTGTGAGGACAGAGATAGAGAACAAGGGCAATGCTGTCACAACTACAAGCGTTAAATATCAATCCTGTGGCCGTTTGCAGTACCAGGTGATTCCCCCCCCCCCCAAACAGAACAAGCCTTATTCAACCAATTTTTTGTATAAGTTTTTACTGACTTTTTTTATACTATAATCTTTGGTCTGCTTACAGAATGCATAACTCTCTCTCCTCCTTAAGTAAGAAAGTTTAACTATACTTCCATTAAGTGCTCTAATTCACCGACTTCCCTGAAACAACCCCAACTCATCTTTCTCCTGTTTCTCTTCTGTTTTTCCTCCTTTCTCTTTGTCTTTTTTTTTTTTTTTTTTTTGAGGAGCTGCAATCTCCTCCTTCTCTGAGCTGAATACTTACCTGAAATTGATGCAAACAGTTAATCACAAAAACCACTAAGTACAGAACAGGGGGAAAAGAAAAGCAGTAGTACTGGCTCAGTAAGCGGCCTCTAACAAATGCTTTTTGTGGCACTGATTAAGTTATCTGCAGCTCACACTGCTGTTTTAAGGAGCTGATACGAAAGGAGAAAGTGTTGCACTTACTCAGCTGACCAGAGATTAGGCTACAAAGGGCCCTATAATGAAAACAAAGAGCAGCCTAAATTACCACGCAAGCATAGTTAGCAAGTCCTTAAGGATTCACATTTCCAATTATCAGTCATGAAATTTACACTTTAATCAACGTTAGTTTAAACAGATCAATTTATAACCAGACACTAAATCTTTGCTGATTATTTCCTTTCTAACAGAGAAGCAGGATCTCTAACAACCTCATGTTTTCGTATTTGGCTTCTTCACGCTGACTAAACACAAATCTTTTCTAAACTAAAATAATGATAAAAAAAAACAACCCAGAAACCCAAACAAGGCAGTAAGGCTATATAAAATTCAAAGAACTACATAAAAATTGCCACCTTAGTTACTGACACGACAGAGTGGCCACCACTGTGAATCATAAAATTACCAGCGTTTTTTAAACATTGTGTAATCTCTGTCAGTGACACGGACAGTGGGATTGAGCACACCCTCAGCAAGTCTGCCAGCAACACTGAGCTGTGCGCTCGACACACTGGAGGGAAAGGAGGCCATCCAGAGGGACCCGGAGAGGTGGGCCCCTGCAAACCTCATGAAGGTCAAGGCCAAGTGCAAGGTCCTGCACCCGGGTGGGGGCAATCCCAAGCACAAACACAGGCTGGGGGCTGTTGGTAGATGAAAAACGGAATACGAGGCGGCAATGTGTGATCGCAGCCCAGAAAGACAATAGCATCCTGGGCTGCATCAAAAGCAGTGCAGCCAGCAGGTCCAAGGAGGTGATTCTGCCCCTCTGTTCTGCTCCTGTGAGACCCCATGTGCAGTGCTGTGCCCAGCTCTGGAGTTCTCACATAAGAAGGACACGGACCTGTTGGAATGAGTCCAGAGGAGGCCATGAAAATGCTCAGGGGGCTCGAGCACCTTCCCTGTGAAGACAGGCTAAGAGTCAGGGCTGCTCAGCCTGGAGAAGAGAAGGCTCTTGGGAGACCTTACAGCAGCCTTCCAGTACTTAAATGGGACTACAAGAAAGATGGGGAGGGACTCTTTTTCAGGGAGTGCAGTGACAGGACAAGGGATAATGGCTTTAAACTGAATGAGGGTAGATTTAGATTAGATATAAAGAAGAAATTCTTCACTATGCGGGTGGTGAGGCACTGGCACAGGTCGCCCAGAGAAGCTGTGGCAGCCCCATCCCTGGAAGCACTCAAGGCCAGGCTGGACGGGGCTTTGAGCAACCTGGTCTAGTGGGAGGTGTCCCTGCCCATGGCAAGGGAGTTGGAACTATGTCCCTTCCAATCCAAGCCTTCTATCATAATACGTTATCTCCGATCGCTGTGTGATCGAGGCTACAGAAAACTGAAAGCTGCATCAGTACGAAAAATTAAGCAAGTCTGCCCTCCTTTACTAAAGGCTACACTGAGCATATAACCTTTGCAAAGCACAAGGTATAGTTTGTAGCAATGAAGCCTTTAGTATACAGTGAATCTATGCACATATATATACGAAAAGGAGAATATATATACACACATACAAAAAGGTGCGTGTCTAAATAGTAGATTTTAGTGTCAACATACACACACATACACGTATGAAATGCTGCTTGTAGAATCTTTCAGTCTTTTCAGAAGGCAACCACGCAGCATCCTCCCCTCTGTAAAACCCCTCTCACGTATTCCCAAGTCTTCCCTCACCTTCCATTCACATCATGAGGGGTCCTACAAAGTGTTGGGAGTATCAATTCTGTGTGGAAGGAGGTATAAACTTCTAAACTACTCACTTGCTGAGAAGCTGACACCTCTTCCTGTACTACGAAATATCGAGATAATTGCTGAGACAAAGAAAGTGATGCTCAATTTATCAGCTACAGCTGCTAGATCTGAACAGAAAAGCATCCTAACGTCTACAAGCTGCTATGCACATTCCCATGTTATCTTCTACCTCTGTGCTCGTAAAACGTCATCTTTGGAAAAAGAAAGAATAAGGAGAGTGACCTTAGATAACAAATAGCTAGCCTTAGAGAACAATCTCACTCTTTCAATTTTTAACACATGCTCTGACTTTAAAGACCCCATTCTTCTCTGCCCAGGAAAGCAGCTCTGATCTCTGGTGAGTCCTGTATTCAGAAAGGAGGTAAATAAGTTATTCTACCACTACTAATTTCTGGGGCTGTTTGCAGCTTTCCTTCAGAGCAGCTGTGAATCTGTACTATGCCCTGACAGTTCTTGTTACGAGTATAAAGAGCAGTACAGAAGTAAAACAAATTCTCCTCTGACTCTGAAGGCTTGGTACTGGCAGGAACCAATTGGAAGTACCATTTCTCCCTGTGCGTTTAAGCCTCTAAAATCCTTATTTGTTCCATCTTGTAAATATTCCCCCACAAAGCAAAACTTGTCAGCACTGGGACCAGGTAGAGCACAGAGAAAAAGAACTGTCTTTACAAAGGGCAGGCTTGGACTCCAAACTTGACAGGCTGGTCAGAAGCTACACGTTACTGCTCCCCAGGAGAATGAAAGTCAGGAGACACGACGTCCCTGGGACCTTGGTGAAACCAAATACTGGTGGCACTCTAGATTCAGAACACAGATATGGAGGGGCTACGGATACTGCGACCAAGTTAAGGCTATGCTGCACTCCAGCACAGGTACCTGCAGAGTTTTTGAACACTGCCTGTGAGCAGCACACAGCTTTGCTTCACGTCTGTCAAGTGGCTCCATACGCTTACAGCAACTTAAGAAATCAAAGTTCTACTGTATGAAATCTCACTTGAAGAATGCCACTTACATAAACAACCAACAATTTTCAACTCTTCATATTTACTTTACTTGTTACGGACTTTGTCAAGGTCCAGTTTTAATGAGCAGGTGAAGTTTTTTGACACTTTTTTTTTAATCCAATGATTTTGTTGATAAGACAACAGATGCATCCAAGTTGCCTTTAAGTCAATTCTGTAGCTTCCCCACTGAAAAGCAGAGACGGGCAT
Organism: Trogon surrucura; assembly: GCA_020746105.1. NCBI lineage: Eukaryota > Metazoa > Chordata > Aves > Trogoniformes > Trogonidae > Trogon > Trogon surrucura. The sequence goes on along the minus strand of CM036623.1, from coordinate 11,370,794 downwards.
ATCTGTGCAAGGTCATGGAAAGGCAGGAAAATCAAACACACAACCAAAGATTTCCAAATTCTCTAGAAGTCCTTAATTGCTATGCCAGGGTTGACAGAATGAACTTGAGGATTTACTAGAGGATCCAGAGTCCTGAAATTCCAAGAACTCCTCAGCTGAGAACATGAGCTTGAATCTGAAACTGAAGTCTACTAACTGGTAAAAGTGGAAGGAAGGGAAAGCAAAAGAGAAGAAGTTGGGAGATACCAAAGCCGCACATCTCTCCAGAAGCCGACCTCCTGGTTGAGCTATAACAGGTAATGTAAATGTAGCACAGCTGCTTCCACAGCCTTTTTTTAATCCTCCCCAGGGCCTGATGAGAGAAGGAAAAGCATCATAGAGCCAGAGGAAAAGAAAAAAAGACAAACCTGGTTGAACAAAAATTACTTAAAGATACTATTTAAACTACAGAACTATGGAGCAGGTGCCTTCCATTACGTTGAAAATATTAAATGTGCGAGAAGTCCAGGGTTACATAATTTTAACAGGTCATGTTTTATGACAACTAACTGCATTTCATTATACATAGAGGATGTGTCATTCTTGCCTGCCCTCTTGGGTCATTCGTAAAGCCTCCCTGATGCTAAAAGTTTCCTGGTATTTTTTCTAAATTTTCCATTTTATAGAGTATCATCACTGTGATTCTAAACGCATGAGTTGTGTTCTGTTTTTCTTCAGAAGACAGGACTACTCTATGTAATCTACATTTGGACATCATTACACTGCAGGGAAGGGGGACATGAAGAGTAGTCCAGAAGACACTGCAATCCAGACTGAGAGGAAAAAAAAACCCCAAGAAGTTAGTTCACTCTAGAAACACTATGATGGTAACACTGTTGAGTGTTGACAAGTTACACTGGGCTAACCAAAGGGTTGACAGCAATTATCCAGGGCTGTTCTCATGGCAGAACTTTCTACACGTTATCACACTAGAAAAGTGTTACTCAAAACCTGAGACATGGCATCTTTTTCGTGAAAGACAGGGAAAAAAATCAGGAGTAAAAGCTCCCCACTGCCCACCAATAACCTCACATCTTTAAATTTACAAATCCTGAATGTCGACATACATAAACCAAAAACCATTACTTTGTTCATTTTTACAACCATTACTTTGTTCATTTTTACAACAAAGAGAAAAATGCTTCAAGATGGTAAATCTTTCCTCTCGACCTCTTACTTACTACCAACAGGAAAACTATCACAGTTGTGAACATCGTCAGAAGTGAGTCTGCTGAAGTTCTGCCATAAGAAGAACTACTCCTACGTAAGGACTGCTGCCCCATCATAGCCTGAACCCTATCCATAGCCTCGCGTCACTTCCTGTTGGGCCGAAAAACTTTTAAAATGCTTGTGGGAGCACCACCTTTCTAGCATCAGCCCTTCCTCAGGTCCTGCAGTTCTAACACTTCTACGTACCTTTGAGCCTGTAGGAGTGAAATATCTTAAGGAATGAAGACAGAAGAGGAATGATCTCGCACTACAAAAGAAGTTCCAAAGTTGCTACAGAAATGTCAGTATTTTTCCCTCCCAGCATTTCAATGCCTGTTTCTAAGCACTCTCCTCTGGTTTCTACCTGTCTGTTCCTGGTAGCCTACATCCCCACTGCTGGTTCTTCAAGAGCAAACTGCCTGATGGCAGAGGGTCCTCGGTGATGGTGCTGAGAAAGAAGGATGGTAGATGACAACAGATGTCCTAACAACATTACCCAAGCAAGTGCCTCATTTCTGGATCTGCCTTCTATGCTATAATGTCTGCAGATTTCACACACGGCCTGGACCAAAAGCACAGAACATGCGAGAGATCGTTAGAACTTAAATCATCCACAAAATATGTCACCTGAACTTTTTATTGAACTCACAATGTTCTAATAATTCGGAATAGTTACTTCGCATTTTAATGTTCAGCTCATGTCCTGGGTTTAGCTAAAAACCCAGTTCTGTTTAGTGATTTTTACTTTTCAGCTCAGTCTCTTCTAGGAGGCTGCACGTTCTGAAGTCAGCAGCATGTTTTTGCAGACAGTGTGTGCTACTGGCAGTGATAACACCTGATGTTTACAGTTACTGCCTGGGACTGGGATGCAGAAAGGCTCGTGCTGATACTTATTCCTATAGTGCCCAAGGCCACTGCTGGCTCCTGTGTGCCACACTGGGGGTGATGGGTAGTAAGTGGGGTCACAAGGAAGTAAAAGGTTGCACCTCTGGAGGGTAACAGACAGGACAGGTGACCAACGAGAGTATTCCATCCCATATACGCCATATTTAGTATAAATCGAGTGATCATGAGAGTTCCATCCCTTTTCTGCAATGGTCGGTGTCCAGAGAGCACTCCATCTGACCTCCTGCTTTTGATCTGGATCCTGAGTTCCCGAATCCAGCTCCCTGTATCCAGCTCCTGCCGCTGCTGAGCCTGGGGTTTCCCCAGTGCCTCCTGCTCTGCAGCACCAGTGGGGATTGCTATCAGGGGAGTTGGGTTTGGTATCGGGCTACTATCAATAGTTGTATATAGTTCTTTACTTTTATTATTTCACTATTATTTCTATTATTGTTTCATTAAACTGTTCTAGTTTTTCTTCTCTCACCCGTAAGTCTCTCTGCCTCATTCCCTTTTCTCTTCCTGTTTTTGGGGGGGGGAAGAGAGGGTTAGAGAGCGTGTGTCCGTGTTAGTGGTCGGCCCAGCCCTAACCCGCGACAGCTCAGTAAAAGAATGTTTTAACAACATTTAAAATAACGTAACTGCCAAACCGAGAAGCTATGTTTAAACCAGTAAGTTAAACAGGACCATGGAACTTTACTTGCAGCATTAAAACACTAGAGTGGCCCCTGGCATGGTTTTGCCTTAATCCAACAAGCACTTATGTGTCACAGTCTGTGACTTAGCCCAGGCCAGGCAGTCATTCATAACAGGAATTTTGTGTGCTGATTCTCACTGCTCGGAGATCAAGAGTTTAACAGCACGTCTCAGACCAGTACACTTGAGTTTGTCGAGACAACAGTTCCTGATACTGCTTAGTTTGCTCATACTCTTGCAAGGTTTTATTCGTACCACCAAACCCAGGACAATGAACCCTTCTAAGCTTCTCTGGATGCAATTCAGAGTAGGAAACGCAAAAGGGCAAAGATACCATCTCAGGAAGCTTCTCTGTTGAGCAGAGGAGGAGTCTACAAGACTCTCTTAAACACATAAAAGTTAGCATAAGGTAAGAAGGTAATTTGGAAAGTGTCAATATGCAAAAGTAACAACAATAAAATCATTAGTGGAGTAAACCAGGATGGGAAAAAGTACTAAACCCGAAATTTTAAGAACTACTACAGGTAAGTAGCAATCATCCTGACTCTCACTGGAGTTTTCTGGGGTTTATAATGGCTACTTCCTGAGCAACTAAGAACAGTCCATACTCCAAACTAGTAAAGAAAGAGCTGCCATTAGTATTTCCACTGAATAAAAGTATTAATGGACATGCACAGACACTTTACTTCTGTTCCCAACAGCTTAATGAAATAGATAAACATGTTCTAGTAGTCTGTTTGTATGACCTGGTGTCACCCAGTCTAACAAACAATAGCAGCATGGCCTGCCCTGTAAGCATTACGCTAATAAAAAAAAGTACATCCTAGTGAAAAATTAAACAGACTTTGGGGTTTTGATTAAAACTGAATTCTCCACTAGGCAGTGACATACTAACTTGACTTGCAGGCAGCACAGACTTAACAAACCAAGCAGTCATCCCATTTCCAGACAGGTTTTTACACTCCTCTGAGATCTCGGTCCTCAGCTTTACTGCTCTAGAACCAAAGTTACCCTGTTCACATTTGTGAGAGCTTACAGTGCAGACGTACTCTTGTACAGCTCACCAAACCAGGTTAGTCACAACCTGCACACTAAGCTTCTTCCTAAGCAAAAACTTCTTATAATCTCTAATAGTGTTTTTTTTTGTTCCATCATCCTTTTGCAGGACAAAAGAGAAGACATCTTTAAAACAGCGACCCTGAAAACAGGCTACTCTGAGACCTAAACATTGTACTACCTGTTGGCTTACCAACAGATTCCTAAGACTACCTTGTCTGGAAATACAGAATGTTAGGGGCTGGAAAGCTGATCCACAGTTCTCAAAACTTAATGATAACTCTGCTGAAGTTACTGAAGGATGCGGGAGCTGTCAAATTGTCACTGACTCCAGACAAGACAGCAACAGCTCACTTTTCAGCTTGAAAGAACTTCCAAAAATTACTCCTCCCCCTTGTGCAGCTGAGATGCTGTCACCTTACCCAAGAATAGTGAGCTGGAATACGAACCGCCTAGTCTATTTTTCAGGAAACTAAATAAATGTTCTAAAAGCCAGAGTTGCTGACTTAATTGAGTTAGTCCAGATACGGTTAAAAGAACAAGAAGTCTGATCTGTTTTCAGCTGTGGGACCACATTAACACAAAAGGGCTAAAACAACTGTGCACTTTCGAATTCCTGAAGGCACTAACATAATCTCGCCTATTTTAATGTTTGTTCTTCAATTCTTCTCCAGTTTAACCTTTCTCTTTCCACTTCCGTCTCATCCCGAGTAAAGGCTACCTCATCTCTTATGCCCCTTTGACTGACTCACAAAACCACAACTTCATAAAGTAATAAGGCACCGTTTCTTAAGTCACATACTGGTATATAAAAAGTACATCAAGGAGTTATAAGTGAGATTATTTTCTTTTAATTTTGGGGTGAAATTGAATAGAAATTCTATGGCAATTAAAACCTAAATGTGTCTTAACTACACTAAACATCTTTATTCTGTGACTTCTGGAGCAACTGCTTCCTGCTGAATACGGAGTGATAACTTTCACGTACTAAAATAAATTTCTCCTGAAATTTATTAATATAAGGAGGGAGTCATTTCCAGAAATATGCGTTAACTAAGGGCTACAAAAGTTAAATAGTAGGAAACAGCTTAAAATAACAGAAATATGAAATTGGCTACCACATTTTAGGATCATAAGGAATCAAGTTGCTTGAATAACTACTGCAGGATGAGAGCAAGCAACGGTTTTATTACAGCTTGTTTAATATAAATCCCGTCATTTGAAAACCAGACAATTTCTAAATGGCCACTACAACGCTATCTAAGAAAGAGCATGGAACCAAGAAGAAACACAAGACATTTCCACTTGGAACCCTGAGCTACATTTTCTATGAAACTCAAGTCCAGACCGCAACACCATATTGCCTTGTTCAAATCCATGAGCTGGGACACGTTAGTTAGTCTATTCAAAAAAAAACAAAAAAAAAGGAAAATAAAAAAATCCCCATATAAATAGTTAAATGCTTACCACTTTTTCAACATCTACTTCCTCTTCACTTGGGAAGTCAGAAGCACCATCCAGCGTCTCATCAGCAGAATCATCAGTTTTTTCATCCTCATCATCATCCTCATCATCATCTTCCTCATATTCCTCTTCCGTATCATCGGCAGTTACATCAATGGTGGGCGAGTAACCCTTTTCGTCATGGTTGGGTTCCTGTGCCTTCGGTTCTGGTGTCGGGAAGTCACTTTTCTCAGAGGCATCAGCTTTATTATCTGCCTCGCTTTTGTTTTCTAAAGCAGGTACAATGCTGGATATTTTGCTCCAAGAACTGTTGACATGTGTTACAATATCATGACCCGTTTTCATTTCTTCCTGAGAATCAAAAGCATCTTGTTCTTTATTGTCACTGCCTTCCTCCCCAGTCATGTCTGCTTTGCTTTTCTCCCTACTGACGGTAGGCTCTTCTCCCAAAGCATCATCCTGCTCTTTTGCAGAATCCATTTCAGACGTAGTTCCTTTTTTCTCTCTTATGCTTTCTGCTTCTGTAGAGCCCTTGTACTCCTTCCTTTCCGTATCTGCCTGCACACCATCACCCTGGCATTCTTGTTTGTTCTGAGACAGCTCAGGCCCTCCCTGTTCCTTTTCGATCTCCTGCTGCGTATCTTGCTCTTGTTGACTCTGTGACTGCCCAGACCTTGCCTCATTGTCCTCCTCCTTCTGCATCTGTGCATCTCGTTCCTGCTCTTTTACTGGTTTCTCTTCTTGTTCAGTCCCTATTTTTATCTTTCCGTGGTTCTTCTGTGCAGTCTCCTGCTTCTCCAGACTCTGTGGATGTGCATTATCTGGAGGAGCAACTAGAGACTGATCTGATGACGCAAAAAAAGTTTCAGAGTTAGTTGAAACAGCCTCCACTGCAGTTCCAGAACTGACAGAATCCTCTTTCTCCTCATAAGTCCCTTTTTCTTTCTCATTGTTTGGCTTTTCACTGATGTATGAATGGTCAGACGACACGACATCTGCGGAAACGTCATGCTGAGAAGTGCTATCGTCACAAGAACTCTCTAGCACCTTTGAGTCCTTCTCCACCGTCTCTAACGTAGTGGAATTTCTATCAGGTGCGATCGTGCCAGACGCCAACTCTTCAACATTACTTGACTGGTTACCTGACGACTCATTTTCGTCTTGTTTCCTATCCGATACCTTGACCTCAGACTCTGTAACTTCAACGCCACCTGAGTGCGAAGCCTTTCCATTCTTCTTCTGCTGAGCAGCACCCGAGTCCTCTTTCTTGCATATTTTCCTGTAATCTTTCTTCATCTGAAGAGATGCAAAATGGTGAAGAATGGAGTTTGGCACTGTCTTCTGTCCTGGGAGCTGAAGCAAAGCGAAACTACCGGACTGCAAAGGTATGAGATTAGCGGTGGTAGCAGGCAGGCCACCTGAGCTGCAGGCTATTTTTGACTCGGAGACCGTTTGATTTGTCACGCTGCTAGCAGCAGGAGGAGAGATCCTCAGAGTCAGAGTGCCCGCCTGCGACACAAAACTCGTTACTGATGGAAGGAGAGAAGATGCTTGAGTGGCGACGGTAGACGGAGGGGATAACTTGGGCACCGCGGTTTGTACAGCTGAGTTTGTTGCAGGAGGAGTGGAAGACACAGAGGAAGCGGGAGACAGGGGTGACTCAGAAGGCTTAGAAGGCGCAGGCAACCGGATTCCTACAACAGATCCTGTGAGGAAAAAAAACAAACCCAAACAAATCAACTATCAGTTAATACTTCCTCAAATCACTTTTTCTTTCTTTCAGCATTTCACACTATGCTAGAAGTTGTAGAGGAATTTCTTGTGGAGCAGAGGTGCGGTATAACTTTAAAAGTGTGGACAACCCAGCGTAGGCCTAAACGGAGGCTCTGTCCTTGAAGCTGCCTTGGAACACGGGGAGGAGGAGGTTTTATCTGTTTTGTGAGAGCTTTGCGAGATGCTTGGCTGGAGGTGCTGGCCCTGGGGGGAGAAGGGGGGGTGAGAGCCGCTTGCATAGTGGAATGGCACTATCCAATAAAACGCTGGCGCGTGTAAACCTGGAACTGACCAACTCTGTTACGGAGCAGGCGCGGGGACACTGCTGAACTGTATATATTGAGCTGTCCGGAGCAATAAAGGGAGGACGATCTGTAGCCATATTGGTGTGATGATCGTTAACTTGGCCGGCTCTCCGAAGGGACCCTCTTCAAGAAGTAGCCAGCATTCTCAAGGATCGCCACGCAATCAAGTATTTGACCACAAATCCTCAGTGAAAGAGCTGGTACTGCACAAAGACATATAAACTGTTGAAATTTTTTATGGAACACCCCAATAAAATACACGAGCTGGCTACTCTAAAACTAATGGACTTAATGGCAAGTTCTAGCATTAAGCTTTTAATCCAAAAAAAGGTATTGCACTTAAAAGTCCTCTGCATTTCACTTTGCCACTTACTGGAAAACAGGAAAATTGGGATTTTCTCAGAAAAAAACCAAGCAAACCAACATAAAATCCTTTTCTTTCTCCTCAGAAAAAGACTTTCATGGAGGAAAAACTACAACAAGATTACAGAACTATACCACAACTTTTTTTCACCTTAATAAACCCTTCTGAGGCATTTCAGAACTCTGTAAAAGGAGGAAAAGTACTACCACTGGCAAACAGTTCCTCTTATACAGCAGAAGTCCCAAACCAGAAAGGAATTCAATGAACTTTTTGACTGATTCTTTACTACAGCTCATGCTGGAACCTTGGCTAAGGCACAGGATTATTTTCTCTCCTCCCCACAGTTTTGGTATCTACTGTGTTTGCTCTTGGCCTCTCAACACCACTCTGCCTCCCTCTCCTCGAGAGGCTTCTTTAGAAAAATCCTGTGTGAAAGTAAACATGCATTTAAAGTGTATTTTGTTTATAAACATATTTTGTTTACAAATAGGTACACAACAGTATGCTTAACAAGCATCCTAGCTATTTTCTGTCAGATACCTGCAATTTCTAACTCTTTCAAACCTGTCTTCAATTACATACTGGGGAAACAGCTGAAAACTAAACTTACTTTTCTTCTCACACTCTAAGGAAGAGAAAACCACAATTTTGTACTGTAGTTTGATTTGAGTATCTGCTGTAAAAGCACTAACAAGCCTGCAAACCAAAAAAAACCAGAGCAGCACATCCAGTAAGACACAGGCAAGAAGACATACTTTTTAAGACTGTCTCTAACAAGAATTATTTTTGAATTGCCACATTAACAGGATTTCTTTTAAGTTATGACAATACAAAGGGCATGGCTCTCTTACCACACACAGAGGCTCTTTTACTTGCTGCGCACAACTCCCAAATTTTGGTGACAGAGCTGTCAACCACACTTTCCATACTTTAGACAGATGGTATTTAAATTGAATAATTTAAAATGAATAAACTGAATAATTACATTATGTTCTTCAACCACTTGTACAGAACCAAATTAAGCCTCTGTTCAATTATTTCCAGCATGGGAAAGGAGCATCACAGAGACATTTATCACATTAATTTCTGGGCAACACGTTGGTCAGTCAAGAAGGAAACACCAGACCTCGTACCTGGATTGCGGAACATCACCGGCTGCATGCTGGGCTGGGCACCTGGAGCTCGAACCTGCTGCAAAGGGACAAGCTGAATTATCTGCCCATTGGGATGCCTGAAGAGGTTCACGGCACCGGGACTCCTGAGAGGCTGAAGGACCATCCTCTGCCTCGGAGTAAGCTGCGTGTTGTTCAGCAGTCGCAAAGCAGGAGATGTCTGGTGCACGGGAATCAGCAACAACCGAGGTCCTACTCGTTTGTCTGTTCCAGGAGATGTTTTCTGGGGAGTCTTACTTACAGCTTGTGCAGTAGCATCCTCTGAAACATTCAGAAAGTTATACAAAAATCAGCTTAAGACAAAAGCCTAAAAATCAGGCAAAACCAAGCAAAAGTATTTTGGAAACAGCTATATCTCTTTGTTTGAAAGCATTTTTTTCCCTTCTTATTCACAGAACACAGAGAGAACCAATGGGGTCAGAGCACTCTTTTTCAGGCAGTTCCATTGACAGTTCTGGACCATAACTTATTAGACTTCCACGTTATTGAGAGAGTAATTCCATACCCACTTCTCGAACTCTGTGCCAACCACAACACTCTAGCAGTTGGAATTGTGCTATACACTGCTAAGGGTCAAGAAATGACGTGAGACTTTCAGCTCACTTCACAGCAGTCACTGAGGAGATAGCTACATTTTTTAGCTCCTCTACTGGCTCACGCTGGAATAAAACAAGCAACTTAAGAGATTACATTTCTTATCCTATTTTTGAAAGAAGGTCGACTGAAGTAAAAAAACCCAAAAAACCAAAGTGTTTGCAGCGATAGCCCAAAGCACCTCAGCCTTACCCCTTTTTGAATTCAGTGAAGGACTTGAATTAACTCCTGACAGTATAATCGGAACTGAGATGGCAGAGGAAGTTGGTGTGGTCACTACAGACGTAGCTGTCGCAGCTGTTGTTAGCACAACTGTAGAAGTGGACGTTGTGACAACAGGACAAGAAGTAACAGTCGGTGTCGTTACTACAGTTTTAGGCAAGGGCACGGTTGCCACTGGCGCAACAATCCCCGTCGCTGCTAAGACGTTCACAGTGGCAGTCGGAGCAGTGGACGAGGGAGTCGTACAGGTGCTGGTGTTGGTTCCAGATGTTGCAGGAGCAGCTATGACTGTAATTACAGGAGAGGAACAGGCAAGTTCGTTAGGTCTCGTCTGGCCAGGAGCGCTCACAGGAGGCGGCGCCACGCTGGTACTTTCCACGGTAACTGGAGAAGCGATGGTGGCTGTAGTGACCCCAGGAGAGATGGTGCACTGAGCTACAGAAGGCCTGGAGGGAACCACGGGAGCGACGACCATTATAGGTGTGGGCTTGATACTGAGCTTCTGTGGTCCAGACAAAGGCATGCGTGCGCTTGTTCCAGCAACCTGCTGCAGGGCTCCGGCTTTGTTCATCACGAACTCTGTGAACACACCACCAGGTGAGGGTCGGGCAGCTGCAAATAAAAACTTGCAGGTCAACATTTTAATAGGCTTCCCCTTTGCCTTTCACGAGGTGCTACAATTGTAATTTCAGCAAGAATCTGAGCCTCCATTTTCTCTGTAGCTTGTAATTAAACTGAAACTTTTTTTTACGGCAGTCCTGAACACGCCTCACACATTAGAAATATGTCTGCTTTATTCCGCTTCTACAGCTTTTTTGTTGCGTTTCTTCCCGGCCACACAGAAGTATCAGGTCTTTAGAGGTTGTTATTTATCATGAAACTATGAACAGACAGCTCTAATCATAGTACAGGAAAACAAACACCTACGTGAAACCATTGGCTCAAACTATTTTCTAAAACTCAAATTCTTCCTCTAACAGCTTGTGTGATCTTCCTCAAAATTTTCACTGCTGCTTGGTTTTCACCCCTCTTTGACTGCACCCACACCTTACACAGCCAAGAGGAAAGGGGCAGGAGGGAGATAAGAGTTGGTCATGTTCCCTTCTTGTTGCAGCAACATTCGTGCAGCCGAGGGCTACATGGGACAAATTTAGCCGACGGGAAATAAGTCACTCTTGCAAAAACCCTTTCCCTCATCCCTTGCTCTGCAAGGGATCGGAATACTGCACCTACATCATGTCAGACACCTACAGGTGAGTACAACAGAATGGAAATTACAGAACAGGCCCAACTTAAATACTGAAGTTACTTATGCATAGAGCATTTTTAACACAGAATATGCCAAAACACTGAAATCCTGTGCATAACCATCGCTTCACCCATCAACGAAATGCAGCCGGTTCTTCAAAGCTGCATGAACACGCAAACCAAGAAGTTTATTATTACAGGACAAGAAAAACAACACACCCATTTACACGGCAATGAAAATTTAAGCAGAAAGAACCAAAACCATTAATCGGAAATTAAAGTTTTGCCAGGACACAGGTAACATCCTTTTCTCTTGCAAAGCTTCTTCAAATCTTTAATTAATGTGGATGGGCACTAGATATTTTAATTTTTCTTTCTTTTTTTTAAACTCACACAAAATGTAATATTTAAAGGCAACTGCCTCTCCTGTCACGCTGGGGTAACCGCTTCAGTACCAACTCAGACACAAGTACCACATGCTTCTTCTGATAACTCTTTTTATTTAAACTCAAGTGTTGACTAAGTCCAACCCTTTTTAGCTTGTGAGATCCAATGAGATTACAGGCTGGTGTGGTTACTGGCTGCACACCTGTTGTTTTGCTAATCCAGATATGGACCATCTTTTCTTTCACTGCTGCTTCAACGTATCTTTGGGGGTCACAAGAATTCCAATTACAAGCGCAACATCAGAAAAACTAACAGCGAAGAACCACAGGTTAGAGAGATCATTTACTTGTGTTAAGTTAAATCCTTGTTTGATGAAAAGCAATTTAAAAAAATCACAGTAAGGAAACTCTCCAAACGAAAATCCATACTTAATATTCAGTGTCTCTCCATCCACTCTTCCTTGTCTCTTGAAAATATGCTCTAGCAGCATTAATAAAATAACTAAGTCAACATCCGTCACCTTATTCTAATGTCAAAATAAAACTTTCTGCTTTAAAGAAGTTATTCATTGCAGAGGTAGTTTAGGTAGGCAATGCAGCCAAAGGCAGCACGCACCATCGCACAGAAATCAGCAATGCTGCACACTCGCTCTTCACTTCAGCTTCACGCAATTTAAAACACAGTAATGAAGTTGCAACCTACCTATCTGTCTCTGTGCTGGTGGGACATGGGTTTTCAGAGTCGTCACAGTGGGGGTTGAAGTAGTGCTGGTGGAAGATGTAGTTTTGGGAGCTGAGGTGGTGGGCACCTGGACTGATGGTGTCCCAGGAGCAGCTGCTTTAGCACTGGGTGCTACCTTGGAGATCACAGTACTGAGGGTTGAGATATCAAGTACTGCGTGTTGCAGCCTGCCTGTGATATAAGCTGCTAGCCGATTGGCAGGATGTAATGCCCCCAGCTGTCCCAAAAGCAGTTTGGCCTGAGGATACCTTTTATCATTAACCTGAAAAAAGTGGAAAAGGGAAATTTGGTGAAAAGAATGCTAATTCATGGCCTCTGGAGAGGCATTTCATGCTATGGGACTTCTATGTGTCCTTGTCGAAAAACCACTGCAATTCAGAATGGGAATTCCTAATTTCCTTACTGACCAGGAGAACTTGACACAACTCTGCTGTATCTTTATAACGCAGATTTTAGATGCTACTCAGACTCTCAAATAGAACCACAGAGTCCAACAGAGCATTGTAAAATCACTGAAATTACACCGCGTGAAGCTAGCACTTTTCCTATTCCTTACTTATGCTACAGTCTCGAATAAAAATGAGTTCCCAAATTTGAGGACAATTTTGGCTAAGATTCTCAAACTTAATTAACACCTAGCATCACAAAAGAAGGAATACTTATGTCATATACACTGGGACAAAACTCTAAAGAGCTTGTAAAAGCTTTATCAGCTTTTTTACTTATTCGTACTGTCATGTGATATTGTCACTAAGGTGTGATGAGTTAACTAACTTGCAGTGGTAATACACCGCATGGGAGAGGAAAAAAAGTGAACACCTTTCTGAATGTCAGGTTTTATGCCTAGTGGTCCATAACAAGTTCTGGTGGCGTTGCATTTTACTTTCAGGTTGTTTGTGTTTGATAATACCTTCCAAAAGCCAGATATATTTAAACACACTACTAAATAAAGTCGGGGCTCTTCTTATTGATCAACTTTTACGGAAAACAAGAAATCTCCCCCTAGATTTTTTGTCTCCACTAGGTTCTCTTTACAGGAATGCCATATCTGCAAAGTGCCATGAAAATAAATTTTATTCTCATTTTCCAATTCATGTCTCCACTGGAAGTGGTATTATTATAACCACAAATACCTTTGAGAGGAAAAGATCTTCATCCTAACCCTACAGTTCCTACCATCACTTCATAAAACCAAGTTGGCAGCATGAAAGTGCAGGGAAAGGATTCACGTTGAACTTAGGATTCTTGATGTACAACCTATATCCTGCAAAGAGGATGCAGGCTATTAGTGAAGATTAACAGTAAGCTGTAGCAAAAAGCAATTTAGTGTTTACAGTTTCATTTTCAAGTTTTGTCCCAGAGTACACTTCCTCAGAAAATATTTTTTGTGGCCTCTAACAGCCATTCATTTAGAAGTATTATCTGTCAAATGCACCTGCAGCAAGTTTTTCAAAGCACCAAAAAAGACGTTGAGATTCTGTACTTGGGCCAGCAAGACCCAAACAGCCAAAACGGACAAGTTGAACCATCAGATTTCAGACTTCCGAACAGATTTCTTGTTACTGAGACAATTTTGAAAGGGACAAGCTTATGGAGAGGCAAGAATGCCACCAGATACTGAGAAGCCTTGTCTGGACAGTCAAAAGACTAGGTAGACAAATCAAAACGTGTTCTCCCGTTCAAGCAGTTCTGGGATACAGGATGAAACTGAAATCTCATCTCCACAGCAAAGGCAGAGGGACCCACCTGAATCAAGCCTGAGGGGCTCATATTAGCTTTGCGTTTGTAGACGACCAGTTTTCCCGCAGGAGAAACCCCTGCGTAAAAAGGCAAGCCTTTGCCCCCATGCAACTTCTCCTGCAGTTTGTCCACTGCGTCTGCCCGCGACAACTTTACATTTTCTGGGGTTTTGCACGACGGCACTCCACTATCAGGAGTCTCCAAGATGGGTATCTCAGGCTTTTCGTCCTTGACATGGTAGGACGGCACTGAAATTTTCACTCTGGAGGAGTAGACAGGAGGGTGGTCCTCATCCTGGGCCTTGTGCTCCGAAGCCAATTCAATAATGAAGCTACCCACTTTGAGGCACTGTGGCGCGTTACTGTTGATATGCTGTGATAACATGGTCATGATCTTATTGTGATCTTCCTCCAAGCTGCAGTCAGACATAATCTCGATAAGTTTAGTTGGTCCACTTGGAGTGGTGTGATGAACAGAGGAGGTGGAGGAAGAGTCCTCCTCACTATGGGAAGACCACCAGCTTTTCTCTGAGAAAGAATTGAAATAGGTTTCTGCAATACTATGGCATTTTAATCACCTGGATATTCAAACAGTTTTACTCTGCCCACACCTCCACCCTTGTTCTCAGCTGCAGGGCAACAACAAGTAAAAGAATAGTTCGAAGCAGCGCAGAGCTTTGCCAGCAAGCAAAAACTCACTGCAAAACTCAAGTACCTATTTCTCACAGTTCCTTCCCCACAGCCATACCACCTCAGGTTGTATTCCACTGCATCACAAGCTAAACAAAACTGGGTTGTTTCAGTACGTGGATGAAAGATCTCCAGGCAACACCAACGTGCACGAGAAAGCATCGCCGGTTATTCAGGTGACAGCACTTTTCTCTTGGAGTCAGAAAAGGACCAGTGTCCCATAAGGGCATGAGTGGCAAATGTGCCACTAGCAGAATTGGCTTTTACAGAAGACACATAAGAGAAGCATGACCCTTGGTTGTCACTAGAGATCCAATGTCACTTTTTGCAAAACCGTAAGGATGTTAAGCCCTGTGTCCTGGCCATTTTAATGTCACCTACTAATTCACCAGCAGTTTCAACTAGTTGTATTATTTTTCCATTCCCATCCTTAAATGTAGAGTGCGCTGTTGCATACATCAAACAGTAAAAAAAAAAACTCAGCTCAAAAAGGCCGCTGTATTTCATTAGTGAATGATACAGTATCTCCAATATACATTTCATTTTAAAGTTCCTAACATGATTTGGACTACTTCAGACTGCAGGAGAACACAGATGTCTAGCCTACTTCTTTATGAACCAGAAACTCAAACCCAGCACATACAATGTAGCACAACTGCAACCTGTCAACTTGAACTAGAAGAATTCAACATCAAACAACTCCAAATAAAGTATAAGCACCTTCTCATCCTATACGGTTCTCAAGCGGAGAACACGAGAATCCCATCCTCACAGTACCGCTTGAATATTTACCAATTCTTCAGTAACTATAAAGTGATAGTAAGGAAAAAAAAAAGAAGAAAAAAACACAAAACCCAGAAAACCACATAAACCAAAACCAGTGGTTTCCACTCCTTCCCAAGTACCTAATTATCACTCTTGAAGACAAGCCCGCTATGAAGCATTATCTTTTATCACTAACCAAGCTACTGTATTAGTGATCATTTTAACCTTAGAGCCACAGCAAACACTGGATATTCAGGCTGCTGTATCTCCCACGCGACACACACACAACTGCTTAAGGAAACAGGAAACTAGAAGCACATCGTAAGATTTTATTGACAACTGTAACAACTCCCCCAGCAAATGGACTTTTGCTTCATCAGTAGCTGCAACTTTAAAAAAAAAAAAAAGCCAACACAAAAATCCCACAAAGATGTGGAACCAGTGAGAGGTCAAATTATACTGAAGACTCAGCTCTTACCTCTTCCTTTACCAGTGTCTTGGTCTACCTCACAGAGTGCCTTCTCAGGAGACTGAACTTCTGTTTTAGGCTCTTGCTGCAAGAAAGAAATGCAAGAAAAATATTCATCTTGCATATCACCCTTCCATGCTAAAAATCACATCACAAAAAAACCTCATTCATCATCCTGTCACCCCAAATCATAAAACATATGCTAACTTTGACAGCGCTACCATTCTCATCTTAGAACAGCTCTTCTAACAACGAACATCCTGCACTTGGCAGACAGGAATTCCCAAAGACAGGACAATTCCTATCACAATAACAATGTAACTTTACTAACACTGCTACATAATTTAGACTCCAGACTCTACAGCCCTATCACCATCAAATGCAGGTCAAGCCCTCATGTTGCGCAGGATTTGTAGGGAAAATATTACTTCAACGTTTTCAGTATTTCTGCCTGTCCTATGTTACATACTAGTTACAGTGCGACTTCTTACCTTTATACTACAAATCTGTAACTCGTGTTTCTCTTTTTTTGTCTTTCTCTCCTCTCTTCTGTATTCATATGGTCTGACCCTTGCGCAAGTCATCATACTTTCGAAGTACAAGTAGACAGGATCCTTGTCCTCCTCTCGAATCTACAAAAAAACCCACCAAAACAGTTCTGCTTTCTAACAACACTTCAATATTAATGCTTCAATAGTAAATATGTCAAAAGTAAGGTCTAGCATTTAATGTTGAATCTGCCCTCTTGGTATTACATAGCCCAGTCTACATCTTGCTTCTAAATCACATATTGAGGGCAGGGGGAGAACGGAACACCACCGCCAGCCCCCAAAACCCAAACCTGCTCAGATACTCCTCTAAATGAGGAAATAAGTCCTGAGTCTCAGGTGTTGATTATCTGGTACACATTAAATAGCAACTCTGGTATAGATGTTCTTCAGACATAACTAGGCTCAACTCCTACTGCTGTTTTTCCTCCACTGATGATGTTGCTTTTGTTAGATACTAAGATGAGGAGAGAGGCAGATTTTTCCTGTATTGTCAGTGAAATATCAAAAAAAAAAAAGGAAGAAAAAAAAGACACCAGAACTGCAGTGAACACTATGTCTGTATCGCAATTATTTTTTGCAAGTTATCCATTACTTAGATAGGCTATATTATGCAGCTAATAACTTGCACAAACATTTCAAGACTGGCAATCATTTTGCCAAAAATAGCCTCATTTAAAAAAAATGCGGTAACACGTGATATAAGTGAATCATTATCACCTTTCACCATCTGCGTCTTGCTACAGTAAATACTCAACAGAAGACAGACATAGTTAAAGTTTTATATAAAAGTCAATCTTAGGCTTTCATCTCAAATTTCATCTAAACTAATCTAGCACAGAAGGTCTGGACAGTGATTGTTTTGATTTCTGATAAAAAGCAAAACAAATGCATTTCTTTTCTTACCACTGGATTGGGTTTAGGAGTATACACTCTGCCTGGTTTCATTCCACTGGAAGATCTATGCTTACTAGAAGGCAAGACTTCTGCATTGGGCAGTACTGCAGATTTAACTGGTTCAATAACAGATGGTGTTGGGATGTAAATTGGCTCTGGATCTACTTCACCTTCTACTTTCACCCACAGTGGACAATTCCGAACAGGCTGTTCTGGCTCCGAGTCACAGATTGCTAGGAAAAAAAACAGAGGAAAACCAAACCCAACTTATTTACAAATTAAATACTACTGGCTGTTGTTCTTGTATCAAATTCTAGCCAAAAGTGACTGGGATTTGTCCACAAAGAAGTGGAAATGAAAATAAAAACGATTCTATGCTAGTTGTTGTTTCTCATTCACGCTGTGATAGCAGATACAGAAAAACTCCGAAAAATCAGCTGTTCATTGATGCTCGCAAAAACCACAAACTTTCACCACAGCTCTATGGAACAATTCATTTACTCCGGCGGAACACCAGAAAATGCTGTGTTCCTTTTTAGCTACTGCTAAAAGTACTACTAGCAAGAAACTGAAAGCGTAAATTCATGGTCAGCTTCTGCTGATTTGGTTTTCTGAGCATAGCTTAGGCCAGATGTGAAACTACCATAAATCACTACACTTTCACTGAGGTCAATGAACTCTGCAGTTATATTCAGCAACTGGAAATACAGCTCTAGATACTCACTTGATAAGAAAGAAAAAACACAGCACTATGATGGTGAAGATTACCAGCAGTGACAGCAGTAATTAATCCCACATCCTTTGTCGTTAAAGATACTTGGAGAGTTGAGCAAGAACTTAAACTATCAAAAAGAAATTCCAGTTATTTAATCAATATAAACAACTAAGTAGTGCCTTAACTGCTCATCAGATGAGTAAAAAAAAAAAAAAAAGTAAAAAAAAAAAAGAAAGGGTGTTATTTCCTGCTAGTCACCCATATGAAACCAGATGTTGCAGCCATCTCTCGGAATTCACTCCCAGTTTCTGAATTTAGAACATGTCATCACTACTGTGCCCTAATAAGAATGTAAGTAATCACTTTTGCCCAGCAATACTCACTGTATTCCACTCTTTTTCTTTTCCTCCTATCTTTCTGCTTCAGCTCATCTTCCTCCCCATCACCCTCTTCCTCCGCATCTTCATCCTCCTGCTGTTCATCTTGTGTTCCGTAGAGCACAAGATTTCCACGCGCCGTCTTTTTCATCATTTTCTTATGTTTTGATCCTCCCTTCACCAGCAACACTCTTCTCTTCAAGCAAGTACAACCAAACATACAGTCTGGCCTGCGGCAGTGGGTAGGCTGACGCTTCTCCAGTGCCAGGCTGGCACATATGCAACCCAGTCGACAGAAATCCTTATTGCATGGAGGTGCTCGTCGTTTTATTATTTTGTGGATAGGTTTGTTTTTGAGAGAAGCCTAAGAAAAGTTTTAAGTTATACACTTCAAATTTTAGTAAATCAAGTGTGCGCAAATTTGCTATTACAAGTTCATTTAGAAAAATGCCCCTCGACTAAATGGTTTACCTATGAAAATTTCTCACCTATATTGAAAAAAACAAACCAACCCAGAACAGAGGAGAGTTCGCTTTGAAACAGCTAAACCAGCTTGGTAATAAGTAGGATGTGAAGAAAGCAAAAGAGGTTACCAGGTGACAATCAAGTTACATGACCAGGCTTTTTTGTAGTTAGTTCAACTTAAAACTAACAAAGTAACAAATAGTAAGGAAACACAGTTACTGAATAGCAACTGCACTAACCAGATTTTTTTAACAGTGAAAATTTGAGAACTCAAATTATGAATGAGTCTCATCAACACGGTATTATCACAACTACTTTTTTTCACATACTGCTCAGGTCAGGACTTCTCAACTTCCACTGCAAAGATCACACCATAAAGGACCATCACAGTTTGCCATGCTCCTTAGCACCCTCAGTCTTAACTTTCTCCATCTATACAAAACACCAAAATGTGGAAAAGTAACAGTACAGAAAAGCAAGAAACTATGACACAACTACCTGAGCTGTAAGCAGGGTTGCCAGAGAGATGTCTGCTCGTTCTTCTGTAATATACGTGCGTGGTTTGCCATCCCAGAGAGCACAGTCTTCCAAGTCCATTAACTTCACTTGAGATTTAGACAAACCGGGCGGACGAGATGCTTGGTGCTGTTGTGGTCCTTGGCGCAGGCTAATCTGTTTTGGAAGCACATTCTCCTCCAGAGCTGACGCTGCAAAACTATCCCCTTGATTATTCGAACTGCTGTTTGAGACAGACTTCGCAGCCCTTTCCCCTGAAGAGTTCTGTTTCTGCCTTCCGGAATAAGGCGACGGCAGTATGGGTTTGTAAGACGATTTCATTCTATTTGTCTGTCTGCTTTGACCCTTTGTCTTCCTAGAGGTAGACGACAGAGAAACGGGCTTGAACGTGTAAGATGTTGACGGAATTATGGTGGACTGCTTCTTTAAAACACTGTCAAGTGTTCGCACATAGCTAGTGCTCTTCGTGGGAAGCTGATACACCACAGGAGGAGTGGGAGTGCTAGAAGAGAATCCCATGCTTGTTTCCATCAGCTTCCCTTCATTTTCCAGGTACTCATCCAGCTTGTCACTACAGAATGCCGAGCGATTCTTCAAGGAACCTTCTGAACTGCCACCTAAATAAACAAAGAGCACTTTAACTAGCTCCTGGGAAAATATACTGACAAATCTTATAATAATTAAACAACACAGAAGAGGTAAACACCTTTCAAAAAATATATACAATTCTTTTAGCAGAGTACATCAGAGGCGCACCAAATACAATCCACTCAGAAACGCAACCAGATGACTGTTTTTGTGCCGATTTTCCAGGTGTATTTATTCACAAAACCAGAAAGCCTTCAACAGGCAGTGCTTCTGTGCAACTTTCTTTGTTGTGAACACCTAGCCTAGCTGGTATACCACAGTGCATCTGAAATACACCAACAAAACACTGTATGAAAGTGCAGAACATACAATATAAACATTTAATCTAAATAGAAAGTAAAAACTGGCAAATTGCCCAATACCCACTTCTCCCTGAGGCAAAGTAATCAAATCTGTAACAAATATCTACTCTAACTGGAGTTTAAAATACACCAATATAAATTAAAATTATTTTAGTTCCTTAAATGTCCCTGCAGCAACAGAATTCTGGAATTACCGTATTTCCAAATAAATTCACAACTTAAAGACAAATACAAAACTATTACAGCTTTGATCTTCAATCAAGCCTTACGGGTAAAACAGGACACATGTATTTTTATCTCACTCAAAGTAAGTTTCTCTCTTTCCTCACAAACCTCCATTCTGGCCACGGAAGCAGTGTCAAAAAATTTTTTAGTCATGACAGTTTCAATATAAAAACCCAGTATCTCATTAAGACACACGCAATTAGCAAATCACAAGATCTATGGAAGGTCAAGAAAAGGCCAAGTGTTGGAATGATGTACACTGATCTCTCTTTCTTTTTTACCTTCATTTCTAGAAGCACCATGAAGCTTCCCTCGCCAGCCTTTGATTTTTGTGAAATCATTTGTCTTTCCTGTCCTGGAAACAAAAGGAAATCCGGCATCTGGAAAAGAAGAAAGCTTGCCTCAGATTATGAACTCAGTTTGATTGTTCCTAGCAAGCTCTGCTTGTTCCTTTTCAGAGACAGATGAATAGTAGTAAATCAAAAGACTGAAAAAAGAGACTTGATTTTTAACTTTTTACCTTTTTTTTTTCCATTAACAGAACACTTAACAAAGCCAAGCTTTCTGCTGTAAGGCCATGCACCTGCTATCCCATACAAAAGATGCCTTCTCCTGTATTTTCAGTTTCAGTCTCCTCAGCCATGGTGCAAGGAGTTGATTCCAGAACTTGAATGGGCAAATTAGGTACAACCTCTCTCAGCGAGAAAAGGAATTTGAGTCTCTCCCCTCAACTGAGCCAATGACTTTTAAAAGACTCATAGAAACTTCATTTAATGTTTGCCGTTTGTCAAATTCAGCCGAGTAACAATTAGGGGCAGTGACAGGGAATAATCACAAAAGGCAAACAGTGACATCTGTTAAGTTATCCATCAGCTCTGGGAGCTCAGCTGGAATGTAAAAATACTAGCAGGGATTTGTGTGACTGTTTTATATACTGCTAGGCTAGAAATAATCGCATTTCACTGAGCTGACTGATGTTTTCTGAATCAAAACTGCCTCTTTTACAGTGTAAACAAAGCCAAAATACGACATCTGCCTCTTTACCAGGTCCCAGAAGCAGCAGATTCATAGACACAGTAATCGGAATATTAAAGTAGGAGAAAGAGGCAAGTAAGGGAAAGATGAAGCACCCCTGTACTTTGTCCAACTGTTTTATAATTGAAAACAGTATCAACCAACAGTATGAGAATCATAATGAGAAATGCACTTGTCTGGATACCAACTAAGTTTAAAAAAGCACTGTCTGTCAGCACTTTTGTAATAAATAATTCTCACTGGGCTAGTGTCCAAGCAGAGCCTCAAGCTCTTCTTCTGAAAAGTTCTGATACTCAGTTCTGAAAGACAACTTTTTTTTGTTTGTTTTACATGCGAACATCATCCAGGAAATGTAGGCTTTTTCTGAGCAATCTGAGAGTAGTTAATGTGTATATTTACATGTAGAAAAGCCAGTTCCAACAGACAGAACACACAGGTATAAAATAAGCTAGACAGATACTAGTACTGGATCACAACCATCACAAAAAGGGAAGGCTGAAGACAATCTGGACAGAATTACTCAGCAACCACATAATGACTTAAAGAAGTTTTCACATTTTGCCAGTTTAATACTTCTCTAATCTCTTTGAGATATCAAGTTCAATTAAATGGTCATTCCCTCCTCGATTAATTGTTGATAACAAAAAGGTAATACTTGAGATTTCAGCAAATTCAGATTCTACCCACCTGGAGAATTGGGATTGGTTCCTGGATAGCTCCACAAAGAGTAATTTGAGTAGGAAAGAGGAAGCTGCACACCCAAGTATTTCAAGTCAATGCTCATTGTTGGGTCCACAGAATTCAACTTGAGCCCCACTACAAGAGGAAATATCAGTAAATGTCTCAATGCAGCAAGATATTAGGAAAAATCAAGTAAAGATATTCACTAAAAAATAAACCAGTAAGTTATATACAGGTTTTTCTACCATTCACCCATGATTTTTAGAAAAGAAGTTAGCACCGTTAAGAGTTATTGCTTGATCCCAATTCAGCTATTTGACATTCACATATCACTACATAAACTACCAATCCTGCCAGCAGTACCTACATACACATCCCCCTTCTCTACTCCAAGCTATTCTTGTGCAAGACCATACACTGCACACTCTTTAGTTTCTACTGGCAATAAGAGACAAGAGCAAAAGGCTTCTAAATCAGAAGTGTTTGTGTGCGTCTGGAAACTATGATATGAATAAAGTTGTATTCTGACAGCTCCCTCACGACTAGTTCATCAAATTATCCAGATCTTGGTAGACTATTTTTTTTCCAGGCTTGGCTCTTTGCAATACAACACTTTTTTTTTTTTTTCAAAGCAGGGGGGAAAAAAGGGTATAAAGTAAGTAACCAATCCGTGTTGTTGATGTCGCCACAAATGCTAAACTGCCTATAATATCCTCCTTCACCAACTCCTCAAAATACTCAAATTGAGAGACTTCACTCAGTCACAAAAGCTCTCTCTATCCATGGCAAAACAAATATCAATAAAGAAATACTGGTAAAAAAAAAAGCAGCTAGTAAATTTGACTTAGTACCTTTTTCAGAAAACATTACTACACTGAATTCAAAAAATTACTGTTGCCAATCAAACTCAGCTCACAGTGTGGAGCTGAGAACATCTGTTTTGTTTTTTAGCTACAGAAACCTACTAATGTTGCTCCCGTTGCCAACAAGTCTGACATTCATACATTAAACATATAAGTTTTGAAATTGAAAACATATGACTTGACAAGGCCCGGGACACATTAAGCAGTACTGGTACATACAGCAGAAACCTTGTGCTGGTAGCACGCATTTATGTTCAAAAGTGGCAACATGGCGACCCGATTACTGGCAGCTGCAAAACAACTGACGTGTAGCAAATCTCAGACGTGTTTGTTTAAACAGATACCATTATCAAAGACAGTCTAGTGAAATATAATTTTCAAATCTACATAAGGAAAATGAACAGCAAGCAAGTCAACCTAGCAATTTGTACAAAAACGTCAACTGCAAAATGCCAAGATATCATCCATTTCTTTTCAAACTCTTTTAAAGAGAAAATGGAAAGAGTACACCATTTATTCTCTTGACACTCCATTTGAATTCTTCTGTCATCTTCAAAAACAAGCCTAGCTTTGTTTAACACTCAAAACTAAGAACATCACCCATACACAAAATATATTTCTTTAGGATCATGAAGTACAAAATACAAGAGGATGACTCCAACAAGCATAACATGAAATGAACACAGACAGCCTAAAGAGAACAAATGGTAACAGGTTTATGCCAGTCACAACATCACCATATACGACAGGTGAACTTCCACTTTTATTAATTTTTATCACCTCCAGAGTATTACTAAATTTCAGTTGCTGTAATCAAACCCTAGCAAATTAAGAACCTTAAGAACCTTCTCCTCTCCATCAGATGCAGCTAGTAAATCTGAAGTGTGATGCATGACAACAGTGCCTTTGATTTTCAGGAACACAAGGGATTCAAACTAGCTCAGACAGAAGAGGCATCCCACAGTGCTGCAGTACTACAGCACCAACTTTCCTTCTAACATGGTTAAGCTGAATTCCCTTCTTTCTGAAGCATCTTCTTCTTGCAGTCCTGGTGCCTCTAACATCTACATACCCTCAATCATCACTTTCTTAACTTCGCAAACCAATACCAACTCTAGGGTTTAGGAACAGCTCCAACACATAAGTGAATCTCAAAAAGAAACTTAAGCTTCTCAGCTATGTTGTTCAAAATCAAAAGCAGACTTAACATCAAGATTTCCCATGCTGGTGCAAGGACAAGAAAGCTGGTAAACTTCTACAAAATGGTTGAAAGCACATACAGAAACCTGCACTTCAGATCTTCCAGAGAGAAGGGAACCATGTCTCTTTGCCTGTTCTGTAGTAGGTGACACGGGGGTATTAGTCATCATCTGTGGTCAAGGGATTTTGGAGAACAAGTGAACAAAGAAGGTTAAGAAGGCATCACCATGCTCCAAGACGCTACCGAGAATCAGTATGTCTGGAAAAAGACAGAATCCTTAAGTTTGGCTTGGAGACACTCCCCACCTGCCACCTTATGTCTTATTGATGATATTATGGAGGAAAAGAGAGAGAGAGAGAGAAGGGAAAAAAAATCCCAGCAATCCATTTCTCCGTTAACATCATTGTGCTCCTTCTCTGATCTCAAGTCTGCAAGAGAAGGCAACTATCTGGAAGGTGAATAAAGATCTGTAACTTTTGGAAGCTGAATAAAGATTGATTCCAGTACACACGCAGCAAAGTCTACAAGAAAAGTACACATACTGTAACTCACTTCACAGCCTGATCAATTTACATGTGTATCTATTTGTAGTAAGGCTCTTGCTGTGAATAGTCTTCACATAACTTCTTTTCCCTCTAAAAATTAGACAGGTGAGGGTCATTCTCTTCACTGCTGAATTACAATTTCACTGTTTAACAGGCTCAACAGATTGCAACCCAACACTGGAAAAGACAGTCACAAGCAGTCCAGAAAGTAAAAATTCTCTTTTGAGAGAACCTCTTTTTCTTAGCCTGATGCTTGACTTTTCTTGTTCATTTTGTAGTATCTGTGAACCGCTCAATACTCTTCAGGAAGTACCACACACTTCACCACCACTCCTTTAGAAGCTGGAGGAAAAGCACGTAGGTTTTACATGTGTTCAGTTACAGGGTCATCTCATGAGTAAATGAGTCCTCACTGGTGTTGTGGTTGCCAAAATACCACATGGTTGTCAATATAACAGAATTCTATTATACTTTTCCTGGGTAAAGGCAACATCTACGAGGCCCACAACGTAATTCTAAAAAACCTTAATATTGCTGTAACATTTACTTCTTGTTGTATCCAGCACTACTAGCAGTTGACCACAAACAGGAGTTTACCACCGTTTTTGAAATATGACAACACACACAGACCTGTGAGGGCAGGTTGGAAGCTGCGGTCACTAGAGAACAGGGCCACCAACTTCTGGAATCATGGGAGGGGGAAACTGCATTTCAACATACATGATACAACTGTCAACGCTGATGCTATACACCTGCAGTACAACCTGGCTGGAGATGGGTTATCTTGTTTCACTCTCACCACATTCAGGCCAGAGCGTCACGAGGTCTCTGCTACCTTCCTTACTTTGCGAAGGGGGAAGACAGGAATGTCAGCTCAACACTATCAAGACGCAAAGTCACCCTTTAAATGGCTGCAAAAAAATGACAGGCTAGGTCTCATCATGGCCTGTACACAAGCCATTCAAGATAATCCAGGTTCTTCAGAGCAGAAGCCAAAATAACCCAAAATAACTAGTATCAGAGTCAAGATCAGTATCTGAAGTGTTAATCTCTACAGCACTAGTCACGTGTTTGAAAAATGCAGAACCTTGAGAGCATGAGGTACATCACTTCCATTTGGACTGGTTTTTTCATCATCTGCTCTGATACCTATGGTAATGCCATCGGTCTCAGGACCACTATTGCTGAAGACTTTCAACATCGTCAGTAGAGAGAACACTAAGTTATGCTGTGTTGATCCTTAACTTTCTTCCATCTGACCTCATGATAGTATTTTACATAAATAAAAGATCACAACTTATAATTACCTTGCTGGGCCCTCCTATGTGGCTAGTGAACCTGGATCTACAACAACTCAAAGAAATACAGACTCCAACATAGCAAATGTAGTCTTAGTTAAGTGTTTCTGGATCTCTAGCTCCTCTACTAAACAGGAAATGGGGATTTTCTATGGAGGAGTAAAATCAACTCCAGACTCTCTACAGGGATTAGCTCATTACAAAACAGGCATTGCTTGAAGTCTGAAGGCTCAGCATCTTCTGCAAGAGGCAAATGATAACATGCAGCCTCTTGCTCTCCTGTTGGAGATTCTTAAGTCACCCTTTTGCCTTCTCAGTGTCTTCTAGCTTGCAACATGAACGAGTGAAAAAAAAAATCTTTATTGGCCAACTAAAGGTACTTTGAAACTCTCAAAAAAAAATAAGGTTCAGACACCACAGATTCTCTGTCACTGCCACAAGTGGCAAGAGGGGAACTGACAGCTTCACACAAATTTCCTTTCGTATTCTCACATCTGTGCATACATCCCTGTACATTTCCCTGCGTTTGAAAAAACAAATAACCATAATCAGATCCCAGTTGTACCAGGCATACACAGGACTACATCCAGTAGGAAATTATCAGCTCAGTTTGATTAAGTGTAACATACAACCAGGTGCAACAACGTGCACAGCCTGCTTACCTTCCTGAAGGCTAGGATGTATTACTTGTTTATGCCTCAAAGTCTTTAGCTCTTCCATCAATTCCTTTTCTAGTACTTGTATTCTTGCTTGACAATCTGCTCGGAAAAAAGAAAAGAAAAAGAACGTATGAAAAACATTTACCACGCAACAAGAAATTACTTGAATAGTTAATTTTCCAGTGTGTCTTAAGAGTTCCCTTATTGCAGGGAACAGTCACTTAGGAGAAAAAAAAAAAAAAAAAAAAAAGTACCTGGATCATTTGTAGTCAACAAGGGAGCCTGAAGACTCTGCGACTCTTCTCCTCCAACTCGATCAACAGTGTGAATGTCAAGAGCTTCCTACATACATAAAGAGCCTTTAATAAGTGTAAGATACTTTAAAACACCGACTTAGACACAAACTAGGTCACATCAAATTATCACCGTAATATTCAAAACATGAGACTGTTCAACAAATAAATAACGAATAAATAAAAGCATATGTGCTTTTACACAGAACTCTAGATGCCACTATTTTCCCCCAGGTTACTAACAAGTAAGAAAATGTTATCATTAGCATAGGGACAAGATACAAACAGCTCTGGAAAGAGGTCATAAATGTCAAAACTCAGTTTAAAAGAAAGTACATATTGAGCTTGCAAGTACAAAGGGCTTAAAAATGAGAATTATAAAAAGTTTTGAATTTTACTCAAAGCAGGTTTTACCTTTGATGCAAAGGACACAAAAAGGACTCCATCAACATCTTCAAGGTCTGGCTTAACATCTGGAAGGACACTCCCAGGCCCCAGTGAGGCGTTCTTGCTTGCTATTACAGTTTTCCCTATGCCTTTAGGTGGTCGACCAGCCCTGGAAATTTTCAGTTTCCGTGGCCTTCCTCTTTTAGTTGTAACTGATAAGGGGTTCTGATTGCTACCAGAGCCTCTCAGGGACATCGGATTCTTCAGTATGCCAGACCTTTTTCTTCCACAGATCTCTTTAGCTGAAAACGGACAACTTAGTGAGCTCCTAAGATTAAAATTAGATGATTTAGACAGAGTCCACGGGGTTAATCCTACGGAGGTGTATTTCTGCGACATTCTACTCCCAGAGGATTGTTTCTTCAGAACTAACTCCTCAGTTACAGTGGCTGTGTCTGAGCAAGAGCCTTTGTGGTTTTCAAAACACACAGGCAAGGAATCCAGTATTGAACTCAAAGGGGATTTTTCCCTCTTGGTGGAGGACAGCATGGTCTGCGGCAGCTCAGATATCTTCACTGTGCTCTTTGTGACTGCACAAGGTTCCAAATAGACCACAGGCATCTTCCCGCTTTCCAGTTTCAACATTTTTGCTTTGGCAACACCTGAAGGAGACGTTAGCCCACGCTTCCTAGACCTGAATTCTCCATCAATTCCGTCCGTTTCGCTGCACCTCATCAAGTGTTTTTGTAGGACGAGATCATCATCATCAGTGTTGGAATACTCATCAGTTTCTTCATCTGTGTCTTCCTGCTTCACGCTTATCCCTTGGGTGCAAATATTCGACTCGTAGTCATAGTCATCTACTGGCTCCTCTTTAACGACTACATTAAAGTGTCCATTTGGGTCCAGTGGGGATGCCACACGGGAACTGCTTTCGTAACTGCTAGCAATGGGACTGGTACAGGAGAGAGGAGACAAAACCAAAACACAAGATCTTTATCACAGTTCATCCTTTACTGAAAGTTCGTCACCTCCCATTATCCTTGATTACATATTATAAAAAACTTCCAGAATACTCCGAGACTTAAGTCTGTTAAATAAGCTGTCGTTTACGAGTTTATATTTTCAGAAGTGCTAAAAAAAAAATAATTGCCATCGTTAAAAACAATCCAACTTCTTATCTGAAGGCAGCAGCACAATTTCCTTCCCTAGTGACATTTGCACTTTTTCCTGTGTGAGACTCAGCATGAGCTCATGCTAAGCTATCGTGTTTTAAGTACTCAGAAGGGGCCTTAGTTTGCTGTGTGTCTTATTAAGTCACTGTACTAAAGCCATTGTGCTTACAAAGAAGCCAAGCAAGCGCTTAATGCACTTCAGTTTACATAATTTAACTAAAATTTTAGTTAATTCATCCTTAAGCCACATGCAGACACTTCCTAAATTGAACTGTTGTTTGAACGCTTACAGAATATTAATAACCTACTGAATTATGCTCCATCTTCCATTGAGTGTCAACCTAACCATGCATTAGATACTGGAAACTAAAGGTCCATCCAGTTACACTACAGTGATGGACATCTTTGAGGGAGAGACACATCAGTCAAAAAACTGCAGACAGTAGTTTAGTTAAGCAAATGAGAAACTGGCACCTCACCATAAGAGGAAACAGCTAAGACATGAAAACAGAACCTTATATCCACAAGGAATCTCAGAAAATAATAGTCAGAAACTATTTCCTACACATATGGACTGGGTTTGCACAGCCAGGTTTCAGTAGCGAGGGAGCTGTAGCAGTGGTTTCTGTAAGAAGCTGCTCGAAGCTTCCCCTAGGTCCCACAGAGCCAATGCCAGCCAGCCTCAAGGACAGATCTGCCACTGCTCAAGGCGGAGCTCAGCAGTGATGGTGGTGATGCCCCTGCAATAACATATTTAAGAAGCGGGAAAAAAGAACTGCACCACAACTTGCAGAGAGAGAGAGAGAGAGAGAGAGAGAGAGAGAGAGGGATGAGAATACAGGCAGACACCAGGGCCGATGAAGAAGATGGGGAGGATGTGCTCCAGATGCTGGAGCTGAGATTCCCCTGAGTTGTGGTGAAGACGACAGTGAGGCAGGCTGTGCCCCTGTAGCCCATGGGTGTGACAGGGTGTAGATGTTCGCCTGTAGTCCATGGAAGACCCCACGCCAGAGCATGTGGATGCCTGAAGGGAGCTGTGACCCCATGGGAAGCCTGTCTTGAGCAGGCTCCTGGCAGGACCTGTGGAGAGAGTAGCCCACGCCAGAGCAGGTTTGCTGGCAAGACTTGTAACCCCACAGCGCACTCACCCACCCTGGAGCAGTTTCCTCCTGAAGGAGAAGGAGAGGACTCGTGTTGGGGCAGTTTGTCAAGAACTGCCTCTCATGAGAGGACTCACGTCGGAGAAAGCATGTGAAGAACAATCTCCTGTGAGAGGGACCCCTGGAGCAGGGGAAGAGTGAGGAGTCCTCCCGATGAGGAAGACAGAGCAGTAGAAACAACATCTAATGAAGTGACCTCAACCTCCATTCCTCACACCCCTGCTCTGCTCAGGGGGAGACAGTGAATAAATCTGGAGTAAAGTTAAATCCAGGAAGAAAGGAGCGGTGAGGGGAAGGTGCTATTTTTAAGTTGATTTTGCCTCTCATTACCCTTCTCTAATTTGATCGTTAATAAATCGCATTAAATTCCCCAACATTGAGTCTGTTTTGCCCAGGAAAGTAATTTTGAGTGATCTCCCTGTCCTTATCTCCACCCATGAGCCCTTTGTTACATTTTCTCTCCCCTATCTAGATTAGAACGGGAAGTGATAGAGTAGCTGTGGTGGGTACCTGGCCTCCAGCCAGGGAAAAAACACTACAACATATCAGACAGTATTCCAATAATGCCTTTATATGTAATTTATAAGACACTATATATAATTTTAATTATATTCAATTATTATTCAAATTGTTAACCTTACGTTATTAAGAACAATAAGATTTTTAATGGGTTGTTAGTGGACCGAGAGCAGCCCTGAGGAGGAGGACTTGGGGGTGTTGCTAGACGTAAAACTGAACATGAGCCAGCCCAGAAAGCCATCTGCATCCTCAGCTGCATCAGAAGTGTGGCCAGCAGGTCAAGGAAGGTTATTCTGCCCCTCTACTCTGCTCTCGTTAGACTTCACCTGCAGTGCTGTGTCCAGCCGTGGGGCCCCCAACATAAGAACATGGACCTGTTGGAGCAGGTCCAGAGGAGGCCACAAAGACGATCAGAGGCTGGAGCACCTGCCCTGTGAGGCTGAGGGAGTTCAGGCTGTACAGCCTGGAGAAGAGAAGGCTCTGGGGAGACCTTAGAGCCGCCTTCCAGTACCAGAAGGGGCTACAGTAAAGACGGGAGAGGGATTGTTTATCAGGGAGTGCAGAGACAGGACAAGGGGTAATGGTTTTAAAGAGAAAGAGGGCAGACTTAGATCACATATTAGATAGAAATTATTTTCTCTGAGGGTGGTGAGACACTGGAAAAGATTGCCCTGGGAAGCTGTGGATGCCTCATCCCTGGAGGTGTTCAAGGCCAGGTTGGATGAGGCTTTGAGCAACCAGAGGGAGGTGTCCCTGCTCACGGCAGTGGGAGGTGGAACTAGATGATCTTTAAGGTCCTTTCCAACTCAAACCACTCTATGATTCTATGAATTTTAGTTAACGTTCACACAATTTCAAATACAACTTAACATAACTGTAATACCAGTATATTATATGTAAAAGGAATATTGCTTCATATATATTGCGTGTGTGTGTACTTTGCTGTTATTGTCCATCTCCCCTCACCTATAAAGAATGATCACACTCAGCTGAATCCTGGGTTGGGATCGAGGCAGGGGAAGACGTGGAGGAAGAGGTTGCTTCCACTTTGTGTAGACTGAGGACATGCTTAAGGGAGAAAATCTGAGATTTCTTTTGGAATTAATCTAGCAATTTGTGGCTGAGGTTGGAAGGATGATCACTTGCCTTCCTCTTCCAAAAGGAAGGCAAGGAGGGAAGAAACGTAAACTGTCAAATTAAATATAAGACAACTAAATTTAAAAAAGCAAGATTATTGGAACATTAAAAATCCTACAGTATTTGTATATTTGAAGCAGGAAATTCAGAAGACCTGGGAAAGGAGAAAAGGTACATTAGTCTGAAGACTTAAAAACAGTAAAGTTTGCTTGTGGTTCTATCCAAGGCCCCAACATCTGAGTAGTTTCAAGCACAAGCATTCCACAACTCTAAGTATTTATTTTCTTTACAATACACCTGATGAAACTAAATATACTACCACCAGGCCACAGAAAGTAAAATGTATTACCTTGTGTAAAGAAAATAAGTCCTTTGTTTCCCAAGTGCACTAATAACTCAAGATTAAAATTATTCTCAGGTATATGCAACCTTTACATAGTTCCATTCTCAAAAATGTCAGACAAATTGAGCACTGGTGAGAAACACCAAGCACTACTGCACTAGGAACTCCACTTCCTTTAGTGAGCATTATCCTAGAGGCAGCAGCTTCCAACTTCTGACTCTCACTCAAATCTAAATTCTGCAGAAATCACTGCCCTGCATAAAATCAAGATAGTGCCTATCAACTACTAGTAATATAGATTGTCTATGATAAAAAAAAAATAAAAATTGCCCAGTCTTCATTAATATGCAAGTACTGAAGTGTCTAGTTTCATAAAAAATGCCACTCACTCACACTGTCCTTGAGAGGCTGACATATTTATAAACGGAGCTCAACTGTCTGGCATGAAAACTGTGAAAAGATCTGAAGGGAAAAGAAGAACTAATGTTCTGAAAAAAATCCTGCATGTGAAAAGGCAGTTCTGCCATTTCTTGGATGAGATCGATTTTTCTCTGTCCAAGCACAGAACCTGACTTTTTCACACAGATTATATAAAACATAAATGAAAGGTTGGACAATGCTTGAGGGTAGTTTTAGGACTGTGGTAACACTTATTCATCAAATGACAGACACTTCCAAGCCCAGAATAGAGAAAAACCCTTTACAGTCTTACGCCTGTGCAGCGTTTGGCACACTTCAGAGATAAACTGTTTTGGCAGTGAAACCATGGAAGGCATCTTATGGACTTTGGATCAGAAGAAATTAAGTCTGCCAATTTGCATCGCCTGTTCTTACAGAAGGTCCTCGACTCTGTAAAATGATTGTTTTTATTCCTCGAGAATGCAGGGAACTAAAAAACCCTAAGCTGTCTAATTCAAACAGTACTCCAAATAACTTCCTTCAATGATCCTCTTCAAGCTAATAAAATGATAAAAATTAACTTTTTCAACTGCACCTGACCCCAAGGAGGAAAAAAAAAAAATCACTTTGAAGACAAAACAAACTTTCCAGTAATTATTTTCAGAGTTTTAGTGGTTTGCTTCCAATATGTGGAGTTATCTAAACACTTCTTCATGCTGTATTCTTAGAACTAAAGAAAGCCCCTCTCTGAAATCAGTGGAGTTTCAATCTTCAAGATGGGTTTCTCTAGCATTTACAATAACATTTTTGGAGAGTATAAGAAGTCTAGAAGATGTTCTTCTTCCTAACTGACACTGGAAAATACTGCAAAGAAAGGTTAGAGCACTCCAGATTCCAAAATAATTCTAGGATTCCTAAGAATAAAGCCTCAAGCATGAAGAACCCTGTAATTTGAAGTTTTTCAGTTATTCAAAAGGCAAGGAGATGATTTCTGCAAGGAAAAAACAATTGAGCAAATCTCTGTCTACTCTAGAACACATTAAGGGAATATCGTAGTACAGCCTTTGAAACAAAATGTCTAATTATGATATAAATAGAACTATTTTTTTCCTCTATGAGCTGACCTGTAATTAAACCATTAACATCATCCTGATATTCTGCAATTAAATAATTTCTTGGTGCACTGATGTAAGTAAGGCTGCTTCTGTCACTAAAACTTTGGCAGATTAAGTTTGGTATACACAGACAAACATGAAATACCACTTCAGGTTCGAAGTATTCTCAGCATCACTCGACACAGATTGACTGCTCACTAAATCTGCTCTATTGTATTGCTGAAGATTTTTGGAAACTTTCACCAGGTTTGCTTTAGCAACATGAAAACTTAATGGTTAGCAGTTTCCATACTATGAATAGGCCCTCAATATACACTAGACTGCTTTACTACTGTTTGTGTGCTACGAATAGAATGACTCAAAAAGTGAACACTGGATAAGTAGTGGACATAAAACTACCACAGAGTAAATTAAGGTTTGAACAGTGTAACAGCTATTCTGAAGTACTTTCCTAGGTGCTGCTTCCCTTACCTCACAGCAAACATGAGGCAAGTGACTACCAACAGGCAGGCTATCTCACATCACTTTGTGGAATGAAAGAATTCACACAAGCAGTTATTGACAAACCAGTGGCATGCTGCCAGCTACGACTGCCTCATAG